>JARCFY010000017.1:15252500-16502500 GCA_029233225.1 Lepidodactylus listeri | reverse complement strand
TGTTCTGCGTGCAAACCAGAGACTCTTCCACTGGGCCACGGCCCCTTTCCTTGAGCTTTCATGAGTCACAGCTCTCTCTGAGGAAGTGAACTGTGAGCCACAAAACCTCATACTGAAATAAACACTTTTAAGTCTTTAAGGTGCTGCTGGGTTTTTGTTTTGTTTCTCTAGGGCAGACTAATGCGGATGTTCCTTTGCGATTCCCAGGTTAGCCTGTGGCAGTTGTCACACACAAACTGCTGAATGATCTTCACAGCTAGGCACGGCTACGCACCAGGTGACTGCCAGGCTTTGTTTGTGACATTTCCACACTTATATCTTGATGCTCCACGCCAGAGATTTTACGGTGTGGTGAAACATGCGCACTCAGGACCCTGAAGAATGCTTTTATCAAAGGAATGTATCTTGCTCTTATCGGGGCCGGTGCCAGGTTTTTTTGCGCCCTAGGCAAGGCTAACTACTTGCCCCCACACACACACACTGCTAACCAATTATCAAAAACAGATGAATTCTAGGGAAAATTAACAGCACAAAACTTGACCCTGCTAATTTAAAAAAAAAAAGTGCGGGCTTGGGCAGGCAGGGTGCGAGGCAAAGCTGATGGGAGCTGCTGCTGCTGCAGTTGCCGTGACTTTCTGGAGGAGGAAAAGCATGGGAGAGCCGGGGCTGGTGAGTGTGAGAGCCTGTGGCCGGTTGGAGGGGTGCTGATTGTCCGTTTCTGCACTCCTCTGAGGTCTGCGCCCTAGGCAGTCGCCTAACTTGGCCTAATGGTAGCACCAGCTCTGGCTGTTATCTCTCGCTTGCTACCCTTCTGTCTCTGAATGTGAGCAACATGAATTCTTATTACTCCTGGGGTGAACTATAAGCTGGCCTTGGGGAGGGCAGTTGCATTTGAATTTGGGGTCTTTTTGTCAGTGTAATTATCAGTGGTATCTTGTGAGGGACATGCTCACCTTTCTGTTTTGACGGTTGATTGGCGGTGGGGAGGAGATTGGATTTATATCCCGCCCTTCAGTACCCAAAGGAGTCTCAGAGCGGCTTACAATCTCCTTCCCTTCCCCCTCCCCACAACAGACACCCTGTGAGGTAGGTGAGGCCAGTGCAATTTGTGGGGCAATTTCTTTTCTTGTGAGCCACACATTAAGTTTATACTTATACTTAAAAATAATAAATAACTGGAGATTCTGGGGGGGTGGAGTCAGAGGAGGACAGGGTTTTTTGGGGGGAGAGACTTCAGTGGGGTATAATCCCATAGATGCCACCTGGAGATCAGGTGTAAAGCCAGGGGATCTCCAGCCACCACCTTCTGGAGATTGGCAACCCCAGGAGAGAGACTGGCTTTTCCCACCATCACCAACCCCCCACCTCCCTTCCACGGAAAGTTCAGGAAAAGAGACGGGTTCCCCCACCACCATCAGCAGGCCTTCTCTCTCCTTCTCTCTTTCCTTCCCCAGCCCCCCCACCCAGCAGCGGGAAGGCTGGGGAAGAAGAGAAGAAGAGAAGAGATTGGATTCATACCCCGCCCTCCACTCCCCAAGGGAGTCTCAGAGCGGCTTACAAACTCCTTTCCCTCCCCCTCCCCACAACAGACACCCTGTGAGGTGGGTGGGGCTGAGAGAGCTCTGAGACAACTGTCCTTGAGAGAACAGCTGGTACAGAGCTATGGCTTGCCCAAGGTCATCCAGCCAGGTGCAAGTGGAGGAGTGGGGAATCAAACCCGGTTCTCCCAGATTAGAGTCTGCGCACTTAACCACTACACCAAACTGGTGGGAAGGAGAGGAAAGCTGCCCTGCTGCTTCTGGTCAGTTTCACTCCCCTCCTTTCAGCTGTTAAACCTAAGAGCTGATGGGGGGGGGTGAAACTGACCAGACCCTGCAGAGCCCCTACCTTTCTTTCTCCAGCCTGGTGCTGCAGGGCTAGGCACAATGGGGCAGGGGTTACATGGCATCATCAGGTGGTGGGGCAGAGCTTGTAGATGGTGGGGCTCTGCCCCCAAATGCCCCACTGGCTATGGGCCTGGATGGTGCTGAGAGAGCTCTGAGAGAACAGCTCTCAGAGAACTTTAACTGACCCAAGGTCACCCAGATGGCTGCATGTGGAGAAGTGGGGAATCAAACCCGATTCTCCAGATTAAAGTCCGCTGCTCTTAAGCACTACACCAAACCAAGATGGTTGAACTGAAGAGGAACTGATCATTTGGTATCAAATTCAGGTATCAGAGTCAATATGCAGTGAGAGTGTTCGTATTAATGATTTATTTAAAATATATATAATTTGCATTCTCCATCCAAAAAAATGGCTGAAGCAACTCACAACTGCCTTTTTAAATAATACTGGCGACACATACCAATAAAATAGACAAAAATCGACATAAAAATCAATCAATAGCAGCAGGTAACAGAATTCCATATTTAAAATCGCAGCAAATAAAAACAGCTTCTCAATTCATGGAAACAAAATAGAAGATTAAAACCAAATTTTGATAAAATTAACCAAACAGCTGGACAAAAATCCACTTGGCGCTGGACTAACCCCTGGAGGTAACATCAGATTTGATGCTGTCCTGTGGAGAAGGCCCCGTTCCTGGTAGGCCACATTTACTGCTAAAGATAGGGACAACACATAGCAAGTCCTGTGCAGAAGATCCTACCTGACAAAAAGGTTTATAAGGAAATAAGTAATCCTTCAAAAGTTTTAGGTGTGGCAACTTCTAGAAGGGGGGGGAGGAAGGAAGGCCATAAAACGCTTTTGAGTTTGACATGCCAGCATTAGAGAACTGAAGAACATAAGAAGAATGCTGTTGGATCAAGAAGAAGAAGAAGATGATGAAGAAGAGATTGGATTTATATCCCGCCCTTCACTCGGAGTCTCAGAGCGGTTTACAATCTCGTTTCCCTTCCCCTCCCCACAGCAGACACCCTGTGAGGTCGGTGGGGCTGAGAGAGCTCTTTCCAGAGCTGTCCTTGAGAGAACAGCTGGGACAGAGCTATGGCTTGCCCAAGGTCATCCAGCAGCTGCAAGTGGAGGAGTGGGGAATTCTCCTAGATGAGAGTCCACGCACTTAACTACTACACCAAACTGGCTCACTGCTGGTTCTTGCCCACATCAATGGCCAATGGTCCCTCTCGTCCAACATCCTGTCTCACACAGTGGCCAACCAGTTCCTCTGGAGGGCCAACAATAGGGCATAGAAGCCTTCCCCTGATGTTGCCTTCTGGCACTGGGATTCAGAGGCTGACTGCCTCTGAGCGTGGAGGTTTCTTTCAGCCACCATGGCTATTAGCCACTGAGGGACCTATCCTCCAAACTGAAAGCCTAGCTTTCTGTTCACTGCTGCAAGGTAGGGTTGCCAACCTCCAGGTGGTGGCTGGCGATATCCTGGGATTACAACTGGAGATTAGTTCACCTGGAGAAAATGGCCACTTTGGAAGGTGAACTCTATGGCCTTATACCCCACTGAAGTCTCTCCCCTCCCCAAACCCTGCCCTCTTCATGCCCAACCTCCAAATTATCCAGGTAGTTCCCGACCCTGAGCTGGCAACCCTACTGCAGGGGTTTCTCTTGGACCCAGGCAGCAGGGATGTGGCCTAGGAGGAGAGACCAGTCCCCTCTCATGCTTGTGATGGGTGGAGATGCACAGGGCCTCTACGGTGCACTGGCGCACTCCTCACTGGGCTGCCCCTGACTGAAGGAGTGGTCCTGGCGCAGGGGCAGGTTGGCCATTAAAACCACATGGAAATGTCCCAGTGGACAGATGGCCTGGGGGCTGCCTGATGTGGGCAGGAACCAGCAGCCCTCATCCTGTGCCCGGTGGGTGGGAGTCCCCACGAGCTGGCAACCCACAGTGCTCTTTCTCCCACAGCCTCTCTGTTCCAGGGGTGGGGTGGGCTCTTTTCCAGGGCCATTTTGGCCTCCCAGTCCTCCCTTGAACTGCAGGAACAGTGTCACCCTGGAGAGGAAGACAGGCTTAAATGTGGGTTACAGAAGGGTAGTAGAGTCAAAAGGACTGGTGGGAAGAAGAGGGAGACTTAAGCAGAGCCCCGATCAAGACTCAATCGCTAGAGGAGCAGATACATATCATGTACATATCATCCCCTGCACATACATATCATCTGCCTGCACATACATATCATCCCCCAAAATGGGGTTTGCAAGCAATTTTTTTGCAAGCTGTCATTTTTTTTTGCCAGTAGAAAGGTGGAGGATATAAATATCAGCAAAGACACACACAGCATTTTAAGAGTAGTGGGTCTTCCCCAGGTGGGACCTGGGGATTCCCCAGGATTATAGCTCATCTCCAGACTACAGAGGCCAGTTTGGTGTAGTGGTTGAGTGCGCGGACTCTAATCTGGGAGAACCGGGTTTGATTCCCCACTCCTCCACTTGCACCTGGCTGGATGACCTTGGGCAAGCCATAGCTCTGTACCAGCTGTTCCCTCAAGGACAGTTGTCTCAGAGCTCTCTCAGCCCCACCCACCTCACAGGGTGTCTGTTGTGGGGAGGGGAAGGGAAAAGGAGTTTGTAAGCCGCTCTGAGACTCCCTTGGGGAGTGGAGAGCGGGGTATAAATCCAATCTCTTCTTCTTCTTCTTCTTCTTCTTCTTCTTCTTCTTCTTCTTCTTCTTCTTCTTCCCCTGGAGACAATGGAATGCTTTGGAGAGTAGTCTGTGTGGCATGGTACCACACTGAGGTCCCTGTCCTCCCCAGGCTCCACCCCCAAATCTCCTGGCATTTCCCAACCTGGATCTGGCAACCCTCCCCCCCATTCCCCACTGCTGGCCGGGGGAACCTGGCAAGCCTACCTGCTGTAAAATGCCCTTTCTGTATACCATACAAAAGTACCCTTAAGGTGAAAAAAATAATTTTGCACATTTTCAGCGTCATTCAGTTTAAAACGAAAGGCAAGGGAGAAGCTGCCGGTTGATGTCTGACTCCCATGACACCCCCAACAGACCTCCCCCTCCCATGCACATACATGCAGTCTCAAGAACTGTTTGCCAATGGTTTTTTTTGAGGGGGGGGGCTTCATCAATGAAGGCTAAACATATCGGCTTCTGATCACTTGAGTCAGTCCGGACAAAAGGAGTGGTAAAGTTTCTTAACAGCCATGGAGAGAGAGTCACTGCTGTGAGTTGGCTGGAGCACCTGTGGGGGGAGGATCTGTCTTGGGGGGGGGCGTTATTTGATGTGGGGTAGCAGATCTCTGTAGGAATACAATACCTCTGTGTTTTCACCTATCTGTACATACAGCCAGGGGTCATTTCGAGCAGGAGCTCTGGGGAGCGCAGCTCTGGGAGTTGGTGCCAGCCCCCCCCCCCCGGTGGGGGAATGCCTGCTTGTGTCCTGGCTGCAGCAAAATGACCCCGTCCCCTGGAAAGGTCCTTGTTCCTCCGACCAGCCTTCTGAAGGCTTCAGCCACCACTGAAGCTATCCTCCCAGAATATTTCTGAGGCTTGGATTAGTAGCTGTCCCCCTCTCTGCCAGCTCGCTCTCCCTCCCTCCCTCCCTCCCTTCCTTCCTCTGTCTCTCATTTCTTTCTTGCCTTCTGACATACGGTGATGTCAGGTGGTGTAGCATATGCGAATGAGTTATGCTAATGAGCTCCTGCACCTCTTTTTCTATGAAATGAGCCCTGCATACAGCAAATGGTATAAAAACACCATAATTCTCCAGGGCTCTCTCCTCTCAAGGAAACCACTATCCCTTAGAACTTCTCAGCATTTGGAGAAGGGGGGGACATGTGTCTAAAGTACGAGGGGATGAGTAAAACAGACAGCTTAAGCAGGGGTCAACTTTCTGGTATGCATGTAAGGTAAGCTGTGGAGTGGAAGGACATTCTTGGAGAACTTTCTTCCAGCTGCGGCAACTCTTAAATAAAGTCTGTCTCCATCTGGAATAAAGTGTGAGTCCAGGGGCACCCTTAAGACCAACAGAGGTTTATTCTAGGTACAAGCTTCAACATGAATGCACACAAGAAGCTCATGCCTAGAATAAAACTTTGTTCCGCTGCACGGCTACCCGTCTGAATCCACCTTCATCCGGAACATAAGCAGATATTCTGAAACCAAAGCTGAAGTGGCCAGCTCCACAGTGTCAAGAGCCCAACTCGGCCTCGTTTGTTATATTTCTAAAACGTAATTGATGGCGTTTCTCAGATGCCTTCTCTGTGCTGAGCCCCTTCTGGGAGGCCCAGAAGGAAGAAGGGCAGGTTAGCATGAGGGAAGGTTATTTTCTCTGCGTCAGGAATGTCTTTAAGCTGGACAATGGAATGACACTGGTTGTTCATTACCCCTCATGACAAGGACAGTTTCCCTCCGTAATCTTGTTTCATGCACCAAAGAGACCTGCCTGGGCTTTTTAATGAAATTTAATACTCCAGTTTATCAGCTCTCAGCAGCACACACTTTCCAAAGTTCACCCCATTTCCACTGCTACAGACAGTCCAGATTTCTCGCCTGCGGTACTGGCATTCCAAGTCCCTCAGCACAGAAGACAGAAGCACCCTCAAAACAGCCAAGGATGGGGAACTGAGCCAGCCTTTGCTGCTGGTGAAAATGGCGACTGGTTCGTGTTTTGTGGAATATAGCAATGATCTGCCGGTGGTCACTGCATTCACCGGCATTGTCGAGCGTATGCAGAATCCTTTGCCACTAGAAGGCACTCAAACGCCATTTCAGTGAGCACCAGCAAAAGTACGGCTCGCCTGGATAATGTTTTCCTCCCTTGGCTTGGACTGCAGACAATTCTCTCTGTTGATTAGTCTTTGTATCCATGAATTACACTGATAGGAGTTCTGACAGCATGATAGGTGCACATTTCAGATCATTTGGGTTTGATTGCCTGAACCTCTTGCATTAGTGATGTATTTTGACTGTGCACCGGGCTTAGTAATAGTGGAGCTTTCGTCTTTTCAGTCTGGTTTTGTGTGTGCGTGCATAATGGTATTGGCACATCTAGGCAAACGAGGGCAAAGAATGGGGGCCCACCTCCCTATGCCACTTGGCCCACCACCAGAGGCCTTGCTGTCTTCAGTACATTTGGGTCACTGTGCTCCACGACGCCGACGCCACCCTCTTAGGAGCTCACAGTCCATACTTGCCATCTGTACACAGATGCAGTGGGGCACATCATTGGCACCACTCGGCTGGGTTTTGTGCAGCAGGTGTTTTAACCGGGGAATGAAGCCGGCAGTTGGGGGCCTGGATGCTCTCAGAATGACAGCTGCTCTCTAGACTACATAGATCAGTTCCTGGGAGGAAATGGCAGCATCCAAAGGTAGACTCTGTGCTCTACCACAGAATCTAGGTGAAATTCCCCTCTTCCCAAAAAAAAGTTTTCCTCCAAAAGCACCAACCCAGGAATTTCCCAGGGCCAGAGTTGGCAACCCTATCAAGAGAAAACTGGCAGCTTTGCTACACTTCTAGCCTCCGAGCTGGGTTCTCCAGAACCGCTGGCACTTTTCAACTTCTCTGAGGGGTTTGTGCACGGAGGCACCAGGTGGTTTGGGAGGCTTTTGGTGAGAGGGGAGACATCCATGGCTTCCTACTCATCCCCTTGATGCTACAGAAAAAGCAGCTTATATGGCCCTAGCGAATCAGCAAGCCAGCCTGAAATCAGTGTTGCCCAACTGAGAGTGTTCAGGCTCAACTCCATGCCGGCAGGAGTTACTGCTGTTGCTGAAGGAGAACTGCTTGTGGGCTGTGTGTACACTGAACTGACCTTTCTTCCACATACAGGAGTGGGTCTGCTTTCCCTAGGGTCGCCAACTCCAGGCTAGGAAATTCCAGGAGATTTGGGGAGTAGAACCTGGGGACTGCAGGGTTTGGGGAGGGGAGGGGCTCAGCAGGGCATCATGCCATAGAGTTTGTCCTCCAAAGCAGCCATTCTCTCAGGGGAACCAATCTTGGTCATCTGGAGAGCAGCTGTAATTCCAAACCCCACCTGAAGACTGGAGGTTGGCAACCCTAGCTTTCCCTCAAGTTCTTCGTGATGCCAACTCTGGGTTCAAGAGTACCTGGAGATTTGAGGGTGGAGCCTGGGAGGGTGGGGTTTAGGGAAGGGAGGAAACTTGGCAGGGTGTAAGGCCCTGCAGTCCACCTTCCAAAGCAGCCATTTTCTCCAGGAGAAGGGGAATAAGTGTTTTAGACAGATAAATCATAAATAAGTACACTATTTCTGTAGTCTGGAGATCAGCTGTAATTCTGAGAGATCGCCAGCCCCCACCTGGAGACTGGCAACCCTAAATGGATGCCTGGAGTCAAATGGATGCCTGGAGTCCTGGGATGGGCAGTGACAGAAGAAGCCACAGGATAAAGGAGACAGACTGGAGGCGGCAGAAAGTGGTTGCATGCTCCACAACTTTTTCTTTGGAGTGGGTTCAGGGGTTCTTATCCAAGGACACCCAACCCAGTGGTTTTGAGCCTCAACCAAAATCATGTGCACAGCCCTAGATCTGACTAAGGAAGATTTTATTAGTTTCATCAAAGTTGTCGATTGGGGGGGGGGGGTCACTAAAGCAAGAAACATGGAACATGGAACATAAGGAAGCCATTCCAAGCATAAAGCAAGCATCAAAAGCAGCAAGTTAAGCAAAAGAAGGCAAAGATAAAACTGATATTAGAACAGAAGAAGAGAAGAGATGAGATTGGATTTATACCCTGCCCTTCACAACCTGAAGGAGTCTCAGAGCGGCTTACAATCCCTTTCCCTTCCCCTACCCACAGCAGACACCTTGTGATGTAGGTGGGGCTGAGAGAGCTATTTCGAGAACTGCTCATGAGAGAACAGCTCTGAGAGAACTTGTGACTGACCCAAGGTCACACCAGCAGCTGCATGTGGAGGAGTAGGGAGTCAAACCAGGTTATCCCTGATCAGAGTCTGCGCTTTTAACCACTACACCAAACTGGCTCAGAGTTGAGAATGCTATCTAATATTTAAGCCAACTACTGAGAAAGCATATCTGAAGACAACATATTTGCAACAAGACCAGCCATACAACAAAGCAGAGTGAGGTTGCTGCTTTCGGAAGCAAGTCTAGGGTTGCCAGGTCCTCCCCCCCCTCCCCAGCCACCAGTGGAGGATAGAGGGGTAGGGTTGCCAGATCCAGGTTGGGAAACTCCTGGGGGTTTGGGGGAGGAGCCTGGAAGGACAGGAACGTCCATGCAATGCCACCGAGCCCACCCTCCAAAGCATCCATTTTTTCCAGTGGAACTGGAGAATTCCGGGGGATCCCCAGGTCCCACCTGGAGGATGGCATCCCTAAGGAACACCTTTAAAAGGGGGCAATTTGTTAGTTATTTAATTTATTTCTGAATTATTTACCAGGGGGACCCCAATTCGATTTTTCACGTCTGGTGCAAAGATGACTTAGGACAGCTCTTATTTAGAATATATACAACCTGCCTCTACTTGCTCGGCCCAACACAGTTTACTGATCAACTTTACCTTGCTAAACAACTGGAAGAATTTCCTGATCTCCCCCTCATGGGAATCCAGGCAGAACTGAGAGAAGTTTCAGAATTATAAATAAACAAAACACAGCAGTCTCCGGGACAACTGGCCTGCCTCTGGGCAATGAAGTCGGAACGCCAATCATTAAGAATTGATGGGTGGGAGAGGAGATGAGCGCATGTTGACTGATAAACTCTGGAAACACTGGAGGGGGGGAGAAATATTGCCCAAGACATTTGAAGAAAGATCATAAATGCCCTAGGGCTGCCAACTTGAGGCTGGGGGATTCCTGGAGATTTGGGGGCGGAGCCTGGGAGGGAGGGGAGGGGCCTCAGCAGGGTATCATGCCATCGAGGCCAGACATCACTTGTAATGCTGGGAGATCTCCAGACCCCACCTGGGGGATGGCACCCCTGGGCAGAAGCAGATACTCCTCTCCAGGGGTCATTTCGTAGAAAAAGAGGTGCAGGAGCTCATTAGCATAACTCATTTGCATAACTTATTTGAATATGCCACACCGCCTAACATACCGGAAGTGTGTCAGAAGGCAACACCCACCCCTCAGGCTCCACTCCACAGGTGGGTGAAACTGACCTGCTCTTCCTCCATTCCCTTCCCCATCCAATACTTTGTGCAATAAAAATAAGCGTCAAGAACACACCCTCATTCTCTTCCTGCTCCCTTGAAACCACCAGGTTTCAAGTAGACTTGAGATACCCAGGACATGTGCACCACCCATCCCTTCCCCTTCCCCTCCCCACAACAAGACACCCTGTGAGGTAGGTGGGGCTGAGAGAGGTCTTTTGAGAACTGCTCATGAGAGAACAGCTCTGAGAGAACTTGTGACTGGCCCAAGGTCACACCAGCAGCTGTATGTTGTCATGCCTGCCGTGACACATGTGGAGGAGTGGGGAATCAAACCCGGTTCTCCCAGATTAGAGTCCAACTCCTGACCACTACACCAAACTGATGGGGTGGAAGCTGCTGAAGGGTTGGTGAAATTTCTCCAGTACTTATGTGCCATGTGCCCAGATAAAAAATGGTATACTTAGAAAATTGATATGCCACCTTGAGCAAGTCTCTGGAAAAGCAGCACACAGTCATAAAAGGAACAATGATAAAATGATCAATATTAAAACAAAACATTAAAAACAATAAAGACCCTAGCAGGGCTTTCCCTGGGGCGCTGCGCCTCTGCACTGCTCGAGGAAGCTGAGGAGGGGGTGGGGCTTGGTCATATGCCCGCCCCCTGGGCTCCTCACTCCCGGAGCTGCGTTCCTGTGTGCTCCCGCTCCAACGGACCCCTGCTTCTCTCTTTACAACCAGGGCTCATTTCGTAGCAGGAGCTCCTCTGCATTTTAGGCCACACACCCCTGATGTAGCCAATCCTCCAAGAGCTTACAGTAGCCCCTGTAAGAAGAGCTCTGTAAGTTCTTGGAGGATTAGCTACATTAATGGGGTGTGTTCTAATATGCAAAGGAGCTCCTGCTATGAAATGAGTGTCACCCTAAAGATTAACAGTGGCAAGGCAAACAATTTAAGCCACTTTGGGATCCCCCCCGGGGAGAAAGGCAGGGTTTGAACCAAGTAAATAAATATATTCAGAACAGTGTCAAGGTAACTGGTGGGCCCTTTTTCTTGGAAAACTGAGGGGAGATGGAGAAGTGATGGGGAGCGTGGGAAACTAAGCTTCCCTCCACATATTACCCTGATTCGAAGGAGCCCCAAAGGGTTGCCAGCCTCCAGGTGGGGCCTGGAGATCTCCCGAATTACAGCTCATCTCCAGACTACAGGAACCAGTTCCCCTGGAGAAAATGGCTCCTTTGGAGGAAGAACTCTAGGACATTATACCCTGTCGAGGCCCCTCTCTTCCCCAAACCCTGCCCTCGCCAGGTTCCACCCCCCAAATCTCCAGGTGTTTCCTAACCAGGAGGTGACAACCCGAATCCTATCAGATGCATAGTTTCAAGGTTTGAAGGGAGTCTTTCTTCCCCTATGGTCGCTTAAATATGATACTGTTTTGGAAAATCCACCCCGAGCCAAAGGGAATCAATCACTCTTAGGGAAGGGCAGTGATTTTGTAAAAATGTGATCTGATTCTTTACATGGGAACTGTCATGTCACAAATTTTGAAAGTCTGTTTCCCAAAATTTCTTAAGTGGACAGAGCCAGTACTCCTACGACACCTGCTGGTCTCACCCTGACCACAGCGCCGAGCATATGCTCATGTGTTCTTTGAAAACTGCACACATTCAGGAACTTGATGGTTTATGTTGTGGTTCAGGCAGTAGCCCGCGTTGTGAGAAGAAGGGAAGGTGAGCTGAAGCAGTGTTTGTAGCCCTGCTTTAACTCCTCTTCTCCTGCAGCCTTACTGCTGCCACCAGGGGAAAGCCTGTTTTTCTCTTGGTTGCCTCCACAACACATCCCGCTCTTGATAACCTTACAGGTTTCTCATAGGGCCCACCCAGCTCACAGCTGCCAGACAGAGTGGGTGTCTTTAGCCATGGTGTAGAAATAAAGCTTTCTAGCTGTAGCTGTTGTTGTTTTTAAAAGGTTGCTAAGCAGCATGTACAAAAACCCTACAGGCCTTCAGGATAAGAGACGGACAAGTGCAAATGCAATTAGCTAAATCTGTCCTCCTTCCTGGCATCCAAACTTATTTCTCTAAGCTCAGCCCGGTAAGCCCCTTCCCCTTCTTGCCGCAGCCAAACTCTTCAGTGAGGTTTTCTGTTGGCAGAGTTTAAATATGCAAAGGCAGTGGAGCACTGACTGTTTAGAGAAAAATAAATAGGTTTGTTAAAGAAGAACAAACTGTTATGGAACATCGAAGAGAGAGAACCTTAACCCAGGGATGTCAAACAGGCGGCCCGGGGGCCATATTAGGCCCCTGGAGGACTTCTATCAGGCCCACAATGGAACTGCCTGTCTTCTGCTTCTTCTTCCAGTTCATCTGCTGCTTGTGCATCATAGCTTGCTTTGCCAGACTCTCTCAATCGCTCAGGAGAGATAGATAGGCAAGCTTCTATTCCCTGCACTGGCTGAGGCTCCTCCCCCTTCCGGGGGGGGGGGAGAGAGAATGAGCCAGAGCTTGCTTCCTGGCCAGGCTGCCTCAGTTGCACAGGAGAGAAAGGCAAGCTTTTCTTCCCTTCCATTGTCTGAGGTTCCTCCCCAAAGGGAGGGAGGGAGGGAGGGGATGAGGGAGAGCTGGCTTTGCTTGGCAGCCTCAATCGCAGGGGAGAAATAACAACGCAACTTTAAGATCAACAAAGTTTTACCCAAGGTATGATCTTTGGTGTGCCTTGCTACAGTGTGTGTGTTTTGTTGGGCTTGTTGTGCTGTGGCTCTCCTGGGTGCAACTGGGTTCCCTTTCCCTTGTATTCCTGCCCTCATGATCCAATCTTGCTCAGTAGAAAAGCAGTGTGAACTATTTAGATGAGGAATAACAAGTCAGTGAGGTGAATTAGGCTGAGAGTGTGTGTCCAGACCAAGTTCACTCAGCACATTTCCTTTGGGGATTTTGAACTTAGGCTTCCAAGATAGTAGGCTAACTAACCACTGAGGAAGACTATAGCTTTGTAGACAAACACATAGCCCTCAGTCTGTGTCATGGTGCCTTCTCATGTTCT
Source organism: Lepidodactylus listeri (assembly GCA_029233225.1). NCBI lineage: Eukaryota > Metazoa > Chordata > Lepidosauria > Squamata > Gekkonidae > Lepidodactylus > Lepidodactylus listeri. The sequence goes on along the minus strand of JARCFY010000017.1, from coordinate 16,489,425 downwards.
TGACCAGTACAGGAAGCAATTTATGTACAAAAGCTCACAATGCCCAGCTATTTCATGTTTTCCCCTGGGTCCTAGGCTCAGAAATCTGAACATGAGATTTCTGTAGTGAATATCAATAAATCAAAAGTAGCTTTGCAGTTTACAGATACACACTTGAACAGCATACTGTCTTTTTGCGAGCAGGGGGGGCTGTGGCATGCCCACCCCCAGAACACCCCCCAAATCCCCCCACCTGAGCGAGGAGGGGACCTGGCAACCCTAGGCAGGTCAGTTCCCCTGGAGAAAATGGCTGTTTTGGAAGGTGGACTCTGTGGCATTATACCCCATTTGAGTCCCACCCCACCCCTCCCCAAACCCTACCCCTCATCAAGCTCCACCCCCAAAATCTCCAGGTATTTCCCAACCCAGAGCTGGCAACCCTTCTTGGAACACAGGCAGTCGTCATGGGAGGGGTGCTTAAATTGCAGTTCTCAAAATCCCTCTTTTTGAGTTTGGTTTCTCTGCTCTCAAGAGACCCTCTCTTTCGTTTTCTATTTCCTAGTCTGACTTTGTGAACCTTCTTAGTCTGGCCTTATGAACCTGCTGCCTGAAACTGAGCAAAACAATGTTTTTGTTTATCCCTAAAGGCAACTGTTTTAAACTTCAAATCAGAAAAAACCAAATTCAGAATAGGAGAAATGATTCTTTTCCTTCACAGGTGTTATGAAGGCCTTGGGAAAAGCAGGATTACATAGTCTCTGATGCCAGAAGTGATTCATATGGTTTTATTGCATATGTTAAATAAACAGTTAAGTAAAATGCAACACATGTATATTATGGTTCCTTAACAACTAAGTAAATGTACAATTTATGTACAAGTGCTTACTTGCTTACCCAAATTCAGCGGTAAACTGAACCCTTCTTACTGGAGCTAAACAGGAAGGTTCTCTTTTCCAGGTGAAATCCCTGCAATGAGGGTTTGACTTAAGAGTTGCCAACCCTCAGGAGGAGCCTGGATTGCTCCCAAAATTACAACTGACCTCCAGACACAGCTCTGTTCCCGAGGAGAAAATGGCACCTTTTGAGGGTGGACTCTGTGTAGGGTTGCCAAGTCTGGGTTGGGAAATACCTGGAGACTTTGGGGGTGGAGCCAGGGGAGGGTGGGGTTTGGGGAGGGGAGGGGCCTCATCAGGATACAGTGCCATAGAGTCCACCCTTCAAAGCAGCCATTTTCTCCAGGGGAGCTGCTCTCTGTCAGCTGGAGATCACTTGTAAAAGCGGGAGATCCCCAGGCCCCACCTGGAGGCTGGCAACCCTAACTCTGTGACATTATACCCCTCCGAGGTCCCTCCCGTCCCCAAACCCCGCCCACCTCAGGCTCTACCCTCAAATCTCCATACATTTCCCATCCCAGAGTTAGCAACCCTAGTTTGGCTGTCCACCAGTGACAGTCAGAAATGGTCCTCAGAGGAGGGGGGGTGGATTTATACCCTGCCCTTCACTCGGTCTCTTAAAGCAGCTTACAATCTCCTTCCCTTCCTCTCCCCATCCCAATAAGGGGTTTCCAAAGCAAGTGAGAAGCAGTGGCCTGCCGTTGAATTCCTCTGCAGAATTTTCCTTGGTGGTGTCCCATCCAAGTACTGACCCTGCTTCGCTTCCAAGATCTGATAAGACCAGGTTATACCATGCCACCTTCCCCTGGAAAACATGTTTTCCTGGACCAAAAAGACACTCGAACTGGCATTATAGAAGACACAACAGACACCCTGTGAGGTAGGTGGGGCTGAGAGAGCTCTTTTGAGAACTGCCCTTGAGAGAACAGCTCTGAGACAACTTGTGATTGGCCCAAGGTCAGACTAGCAGCCGCATGTGGAGGCGTGGGGAATAAAACCCCATTCTCCCAGATTAGAGTCTGCGCTCTTAATCACTACACCAAACAGGACATCTGTGCTCCTGGTCCCGTGCCTGAAATGCAACGGAGCAACATGCAACAAGGCATTTCTCCCCCCACCCCAAACACACACACATGCCTCATTTCAGAGCTTACTCTGGCTTTTCTCTCTGGGCAGGAGCTACACGAACAATCTATATATCTAATAGCCAAGTGCCCCCGTGTGTGCGGATCTCAAATCCGCACACCGGGGGCATTTGGGGGGCAGAGAGATTTTTCTGCACACTTCGGGGACTCCCCAGGTGTGCAGAAAAAATCCTAAAAGTTAAAAAAAATACTCTGGGGATATTTAAATCCCTCCAAAACTAAAAGAGTGTTCCCTGCGCATGTTCAGGGAATGCCCTGGGAACTCTGTGGCTGGCCGGTGGTTGGGAGGCGTCCAAGCCCCGCTGCCAGTGCCAGGTGGGGGGATCAGCGCGCCCGGTGGCTGAGAGCTGCTCAAGCCTCGCTGCCAGTGCTGGGGGGGGGGGGGGTGGGCTTGGCGGCTAGAAGCCAGTCAGGCCTCACCATTGGTGCGGAGGGGGAGAAGGATTGGCGGGCCCAGACCTCGCCGTGGGTGCCGGGGTTGGGTGGGGTGGGGGAGAACACTCACCTGCGGCCGCTTCCTCCTCTGTGGAGCTCCTTCTCCCCCCCACCCCCGGTGAGTATTGCGGGTGCCGCCTCTTGTCTATTTTCTAAAAACACGTCTGCAGATTAGGTTTGCTAACTCCAGCATGGGGAATTCCTGAGGATTTGGGGTAGACCCTGGGGAAGTCAGAGTTTTGGGAGAGGAGGGACCTCAAAGGGAATGTGATGCTGTGGAGTCCACCCTCCAAAGCTGCCATTTTCTCCAGGGAAACTGATCACGGTCATCTGGAGAACTCCAGGCCCCACCTGGAGGTTGGCAATCTGATCTGTGGGCTGCAAAGGCAGGGGTCATTTTCAGGGCAGATCAGCAGGTGGGAGAAAGACACAGAACCATCCCCATGGCTTCTGTTTCTCCCCTACACATGCTGTTCTCACCCTCCATTTCCCTCACAGCCAGGCTTTTTCTGGCCTCAGAGATGGGTTGGAAGGAACTATAAAAAAACCCAGGGGGTAGAGTGTTTGTAGGAGAGAATCATTGAGTGGGGAAGGCCCTGCCCACCAAACCTTTCCCTTTTGCAAATGCCCCTGAATTCCCATGATAAGAATTCTTCTTCTTTATGGAGATTGAGATGAGCAGCCATGTTTGTTTGTAGCAGGAGGAAAAAAACAGTCCAGCAGCACCTTAAAGACCAACAAAATATGTGGCAAAAAAACTTCTTGAGCAGAGACTCGCAAAAGCTCCTCCCCTGCCACATATTTTGTTAGTCTTTAAGATGCAGCTGGAGTCTTGCTCTTTTCTACATCTCCTTGATCGTGAAGTTCCTCTTCACTGGTGCCCCCTCTTGCACATTTGCTGAAGGTGATGCTTTTGTGCCCACAGTGCCCAGTATGGCACCCCCCCACACACACACACACACTCACACACACGCTACAGAGCCAGTTTGGTGTAGTGGTTAAGTGTCTGGACTCTAATCTGGGAGAACCGGGTTTGATTCCCCACTCCTCCACTTGTACCTGGTGGATGACCTTGGGCAAGCCATAGCTCTGTACCAGCTGTTCTCTCAAGGACAGTTGTCTCAGAGCTCTCTCAGCCCCACCTACCTCACAGGGTGACTGTTGTGGGGAGGGGGAGGGAAAGGAGTTTGTAAGCCGCTCTGAGACTTCAAATGAGTGAAGGGCGGGATATAAATCCAATCTCTTCTTCTCTTCTTCTTCTTTGTGCCTGTTTGTGGCCCGCTTCTGGATCTCTTCCTCACTCCTTGCTGTTCTATTAGTTTTGTTGTTACTGAAATAGCTGTTGGCCACCTTTCCCCAGCATGCTGTGCCTGTGGCTCAGAGGAAGAGCCTCTGCTTTGCACGTGGAAGGCGATCTGAAAGACCTCGGCCTGAGACCCGGGGGAGCCACTGCCAGTCAGAGTCGACAATACTGACCTTGATGGACCAAGGGTCTGACTTGGTACAAGGCAGCTTTATGTGTATTCAAGTGCAGTGGGTTCAGGTTCAGCAACATTGCCTAGGGTTGCCAGTTTCCAGGCGGGGCCTGGAGTTCTCCCAGTAATACAACTGGTCTCCAGGTTACAGAGATCAGCTCCTGTGGAGAAAATTGCTGCTTTGGAAAGTGGACCCTGCAGCATTATAGCCCCCCCCCCCCCCGAGATCCCTCTAGGGTTGCCAGCCTCCAGGTGGTAGCCGGGGATCTCCTGGGATTACAACTGAACTCCAGTTCAGAGATCAGTTCACCTGGAGAAAACAGAGATCAGAAAACAGAGAAAACAGTTGCTTTGGAAGGTGGACTCCATGGCATTATACCCAACTGAAGTCCCTCCCCTCCCCAAACCCTGCCCTCCTCAGGCTCCACCCCCAAAGTCGCCAGGTATTTCCCAACCTGCAGTTGACAACCTTAGGTCCCTCTAGGGTTGCCAAGTCTGAGTTGGGAAATACCTGGGGACTTTGGGGATGGAGCCAGGAGAGGGCGGGGTTTGGGGAGCGGAGGGGGCTCAGCATAGTACAATGCCGTAGAGTCCACCCTTCGAAGCAGGCATTTTCTCCAGGGGAGCTGATCTCTGTCAGCTGGAGCTCAGTTGTAAAAGCGGGAGATCCCCAGGCCCCACCTGGAGGCTGGCAACCCTAGGTCCCTACCTTCCCAAAACCCTCCAGCTCCAAAATCTCCAGGTATTTCCGGCTCCCCCACAGGTGCCAACGGCGTCCTGCGGGAAGCTGCCTTTGCCTGCATGAAAGGAGGAGAGAGGCTGGCTGTGGCTGCATTTCGCAGCCGGGTCCTGGGGAGGGCAGGGCCAGCGCTTTGTTTAATGCTGGGCCCGGCCACTTTAAATCAGTCCACGCCTCATGCTCGGCCCAGAAAGACGGCGGAGCGCCCCAACGAATGATCGCAGCGGCGATATAACTTCGGTCAAGGGCCCGGCGGCGGAGGGAGGCGTTCATCAGCAATGGCTGGCAGTGATCCCCGCACGGTGACAATTTTCGAGCGGCGAGAAAGCGGAGGACAAGATAAGGCAGCGCTTTGGGCTTGGGGGGGGCGGTGTTAGATTCAAATTGGGGAGGACGGTGGGTCTCAAACTTCTTTCCCCTTCCTCCCTCTTTCGGGCAAATTCAGTGTTCGGGTGGTTTAGGGCCTTTGGCAGCCACCGCTCCATTTGCGGCACACACGCACGCACACACACAGAGAGAGAGAGAGTCATGGGGGGGGGGGGGGGGCAGACCATCTTGCTAATTTCCCCCTAGACCAGGGGTGGGCAAACTTGCTCAGCATAAGAGCCACCTAGCACAGGGGTGGCCAAACTTGCTGAACGTAAGAGCCGCATAGAAGAAACATTAGATGTTTGAGAGCCACCAGACATGAACAAATATTACCTGCTTTTATTGGAAAATAAGCAAATTTGCTTTTTATTAACATTAAATGAGACTGCCAAAAATAATAACAAAAGGGGTAAAAGCAGATATTGATAATGATATTAATTTGTCCAATGATATTTGTTTGCTAATGATATTTAGCTTCCCCAGCCACCCTGCCAGGAGCCACATAATATATGTGGAAGAGCCGCATGCAGCTCCCAAGCCACAGTTTGCCCACCCCTGCCCTAGACCACTTGCTTTGCCGGGAGGGTCCATAGCTGGCACGGCCAGTGGCCAAGTTAGGCTGGGTTAGGGTCACAGCCATTTTAGGTGGGGACCTCAGGTATTGAGGAGGCGGCCAATTTTAAGCAGACTCCTTTGTTTAGAGGATTTGGTGGCCATCTTGGGGAGGTCCTTGGGGGCCATTTTAGGAGGGTCTGAGTGGGCCCTGGGGGCGGCCATTTGAGGGTATTTCCTGGAAAGCTAGTTGGCCCTGTTACTTGGTTAACAGGCAAGGGGTATGGCATCCAGGAGGGGCCATGGCCAGTCACAGGGGAAGGGGGGGCCCCAAAAAAGTTCCCAGGAATGTTGGGGAAGTTGCCCACGCAGCTTCTTCTTCATCTGAAGACAGCGATGAGGCACGGGAACAGCAAGAAATTTTGGCCTGGTTGGCTGCCCTAGGTCAAGCGAACGGGGCAGCGCTGGTGAGTCCCATGGGGTATGCGGCCAGGCCTGGACGCAAAGGGAGTCGAAAGGAAAAGTTTCGGCAAGAGGTGTTTAAGCACTTGGCTTCAGTTGAGTCCAGGTCCAGTGGTGCTGGAAGTGGTTGAGAGTGCTGACACAGAGGCGGCTGGAGGATCTGGTGCTGATGTGGGAGAAGCGGCAGCAATCGTTGTCGCTGAAGAGGAACAACCGGTCCCAGTGGTAAGGGCGATAAGGCTGTGCAGCAGAACTCGATTTGGCCATGGGGACCTTGGGGCCCATCAGCTGCCGCAACACCTAAGTCCCCCAACGCTGGCTAGGCATGGGCATGGGGCCTGCCTCCCATGGGCATGCAGGCCCCTTGGGGCCCCTTCTCACCCCCAGCAATGGGCATATATAGGCTTTAATGGGCATATACAGGCTTTAATGGTTCGGCCTGGCTCCAATAAGACGAGGGATTTCGTATGAGATCTGCCATGCATCCGGCGCTGCCATGGGATCAGATCCATCCCCATCTCTGGCTGCAGACAATGTGTCATGCCTGCCCCTGACTTAGCCCCAGACCCAGTGCCTGACAGCCAAGGACAGGAGGACCTGGCTCAGTTAACTAAGAAAGATGTAAGTCCTGCAGAGGATCCACAGCCAAGTTCTCAGCAAGGCCCACCTGAGGCTGGTCAGGCAGTTGCTGGACCAAGCAATTCACCACCAGACTCGCCTCCACCTGTCAGCAGGCTCCGTGAAAGGAGCAGGCAAGAGCTGTATAGGCGACGCAAGGAAGCACGCAGGCAGGGCGAAGATCATTAAGTCCTGAGTACTGACAGAAACCAGGACTTCGCACAGCAGTGCTAAGTGGTTAATGAGCAGGAACACTACTTAACAAGGCTGCCGGCAGGTAGCAATCCGTGCTGGCAACATCGTTGTCAGAGCCCTCCGTCCCGTGAGTACCTTGCCTCTGATCCTGACTGATTCTCTGACCTCTGGTACGTTTTGACTACGCCTCTGCTTTGAGATTGGGACTTGCTGCAACACTCTGCTGACTTTCTCCCTCCAAGTCACACCCAGGGCGTGCTTGCCGGCCTGTCTGCCCAGCCAGGCTACCAGGCTCTGCCGTGACACAATGTCTCTGGTAAGGCCTAATGTGGGGGACCATTTGCACAGTGGGCATGTAGTGAAGCGCCCGCAAGGCAGTTCTGGTTCTGTTTCCCATGGGCCCACGGGGCAGGCGGTCCAACCCTGCTTGCTTTGCTGGGAGTTTGGCTCCCAAGGGGTTTGTAGCCGGAAAACGTGTACGTATAGACACAAATGCCCAGTGTGTGGAGGACCCCACTCATTTACGGCCTGTTCAAAGGGAAAGCCGCATAGGAGTCAGCGCCAAAGGGGGGGGGGCAGTTCCTTCACTCCTTCAGGGAAAAGGGCCCAGTCCAATTAAACTTGAGACTCTTAGGGGCTGGCTTCAGAGGTACCTTAGGAGGGAGGATGGTGCATATTTGTTAGAGGGATTTATCTGTGGTTTTCATATTCCATTTATAGGTCCAAGGGCCCCATTTATGGCTCAGAATTTAAAGTCTGTTAAAAGAATGGAGGCGATGGTGCGGAGAAAAGGAGGTGAATGAAGGCTGAGTTTTGGGCCCCTTTTCCACTCCACCGCTCCCCAATTTGCAGGTGTCGCCTCTGGGTATAGTGCCTAAAAAGGCACCTGGTGAATTTCGCCTAATTCATCGCCTTTCTTACCCTTGAGGGGAATCAGTGAATGATGCCATTCCAGATCTTCTGTGCACGTTGAGGTACACCTCTTTCGACTAGGCGGTTCATGTTGTGCGACGCTGTGGTCGTGGGGCAGAATTGGCGAAGTGCAATATTAAGTCTGCATTTCGCCTCCTCCCCGTGCAGCCAGATGATTTTGAACTGTTGGGATTCTCTTTTGATGGCCAGTTCTTTATGGACAGGGCCTTGCCCATGGAATGTTTGGTGTCATGCGCTGCGTCTGAGCGCTTCAGTGCCTTCCTCGACTGGGCGCTGAGGGTCAAGACAGGCATTCAGGGGGTTGCCCATTATCTGGATGACTTTCTTTTCGTGGGTCCCCTGGGTCAGGTAGGTGTGCCCAGCTGCTGAGAGGGTTTACTCAATTGGCTGAGGAGCTGGGGGTTCCTTTGGCCCACGAAAAAACTGAAGGCCCAGTTCCACAGTTGGTCTTTTTGGGGGTCGAGTTAGACACGGTAACTCAAACGTCTCACTTGCTCCAGGATAAGGTTAAGGACTTGCAGGTCCAGCTTTGTTCTTTTCTACAGAAAAAGAAGGCCGCCTTGCGAGAGCTGCAGCAGTTGGTGGGGCATCTCAACTTCGCATGTAAGGTCTTTGCCTCAGGATGGGCTTTTGCCCAGTACCTCTGTGATGCTATGGCAGGGCTCCGTCTCCCGCATCACAGAGTGCGCATTAACAATGAGATGCATGCCGATCTTGGCATCTGGCAGGAATTTTTGGTCTCCTTTAATGGAGTTTCATTCTGGAGGGACAACTTGAGGCGGCGCTTCAAGTCACATCAGATGCTGCTGGATCACAGGGTTTGGGGGTGTATTTTCAAGGTCACACTGGTGTGCTGAAGAGTGGCCTGGGGAATGGGTCTCAGCAGGTTTCATGAGGGACCTCACATTTTTAGAGTTCTTTCCCATTTTGGTGGCAGTTTGGCTGTGGGGGGAGGAGTTGAGAGACCACACTGTCCACTTTTGGTGTGACAATTTGGCAGTGGTCCACATGAGCAATTCTCTGACATCCAAATCGCCACGGGGGATTAAGCTGGTCCGCGCCTTCACACTACAATGCCTGCGGCTCAGTGTGCTCTTCTTTGCTCGGCACGTGCCGGGGTAAACAATGGGGTGGCTGATGCTCTCTCTCGCCAACAGCTGGCGAGGTTTTGTCAGCTGGCGCCAGAGGTCAATCTTCTGCCAGCAAGGATGCCCCGGGAGCTATGGCAGGTTGGAGGGCTGAGGCTTGCAGGGCAATAGGCCTCGCTGTCACCCCTGGCACACGGAAAGGATATGAGCAAGCAGTTCACCAGACTGATGTCTTCAGGGCTGAGGAACTTTGTTTAACGCTGGCCCCGGCCACTTTCAATCAGTCCTTGCCTCGTGCTTGGCCCAACCGCCCGTCTGCCCTGGAGGTAGTGCAGGCTTTAGGCTGGTCACCCCCTTTTTATAGGGAGGGTTGGGTAGGAATTTTGACCCTTTATCTGATCGGCTGTGGATGAGGAGTGTTTTTTGCCTACCTTGCACTGCATTCAGTGGATGGTGGAATTGGCAGGGGTGGTGCCGTTGGTTAGGTTGTCACTTTATGGTAGGGTGGAGTTTGGTTTTAAAAAATCTTTTGCGGCTTGGTAAGCACCTGTCAGCAACCCTGGAGGGCAGAGGGGTCTGTCAGGATCATCGAGGTGGCCGTGCAGCCGGGGATGAGGAGGGCAGACTGCCTTTTGGATTACCTTGATGGAGCGTCCACACAGGCTGTGCGGCTGTGGCGAGGGCTTGTCATGACATATTCCATGGCTGGGCCATCCGGGGTTTGAGCGGTTTCTACAATGGGCTTCATCCCGGGGGCCAGGTACATTGTCCATAGGATGGCAAGGGTGGGCTTTGGGTGACCCCAGACCTTGACCATGCCGCTGCATACTGCTTGCCCTTGTTTTGTAATAAATAAAGTGGCCTTTATTTTCCCAACTACTGTTGTACGTCTCTTTCTTCCATCTATGGAGGCAATCTCAGCTCAGAGCTGGCAGCCCTGAACATTGCCCCAAAGGAGGGGGGGGGGGGGAGAACAATGACCAAGGTGATTCCAGAGAGTCTCTGTGGTGGGTTTCCCAAAACAGAATAAAAGTGAACCAGCTGGTTTCCTCTTGAGAGGGGCAGAGAGCAAGGAGGTTCTATGGGGAGAGGGAGCGGAGGTATTTCTGAGGAGGGAGTGCCCTTTGACAGGAAAGAGAAGCACCCTTGCTCCAGAGAAGACAACCTGCGGAGTGATTAAGAAGCTGGAGCTGGGGGAGGGCAGGGTCTGAGGTGGGGAGAGACGGTGCCACAGAGTCCGCACTTCAGAGCAGCCATTTTCTCTAGAGGAACTGATCTCTCTCATCTGGAGATCAGTTGTAATAGCAGGAGATCTCCAGGCAGCACCTGGAAGCTGGCAACCCTTCCTCAAATTCAGTTTACAACTGGGGCCCCCTCCCCGCAAATCCTTCTGGATGGGTTCTTGATTAGAACTGGGAATACTTTCAAGGGAGACTATACATTTAGTGCTACAGACGAGGACCTGATCCTGACCAGTTGCCTTGTTCTCGTCTAACTATGATGGAGCAAACGTATCCAGTTCAGAGACATTAGCCCACCTACCAGGTAACAGATCCGAAAAAGTAGACAAACTTATAAGAGATCCAAACAAGTAGATGATACCCCAGTAGCCTAGCAACAGAAAACACTTGGTCGCCTTCCCTTGGTTTAGAATGGAGGTGGGAGGTGCCGTCAAGTCACAGCTGATTCATGGTGGGGTTTTCAAGGCAAGAGAGGTTCAGAGGCGGTTTCCCATTGCCTGCCTCTGTGTAGCAACCCTGGACTTCTGTGGTGGTCTCCCATCCAACTGCTAACCAGGACCGAACCTGCTTAGCTTCTGAGGTCTGACATCAGGCTACCCTGGGCTATCCAAGTCATGCCAGAATAGGTCTAGAATAGATTTGTGCTTGCTTTCTTCCACTCAATTCTACACTCTGATTCTCCTTAGTACTTGTAAACAAAAGGTTAGGCTGGATTTCTTAAAAACAGGACCAGAAACCCTTGCATGCCAGACAAGAATTGGAGTACTGTAAGAATCCACCACGTGGACCGAACAGTTCACTAAGGGTAGCTTCAGTGCGCGGTCCTACTTGGGTGCCTTGCTTCCTGAGGCCAGGTGAGTGGTAGGTGGGAGAGAGGCCTTTTTCTGCTACCATGTCACCTTGACAGGATACCCTTCCCAGAGATAGTATGTATTATTAGATGGGCCCGGAGATCTCCCGGACTGGCAGCTGATCTCCAGACGGCAGAGATCAGTACCCCTGGAGAAATTGGCTGCTTTGGAGAGTAGATTCTGACATTTTACCCTGGGGGGGTCCCTCTCCTCCCCAAACCCTGCCCTCCCTAAGCTCCGCTCCTCAAATCTCCAGGAATTGCTGGTTCAGAGCTGGTAACCCTATAGTGCCAGTTTGAGTACCTTTTTGGCCCAGGAAAAGATGTTTCCCAAAGGAAGGTGGCATAGTATAGCTTGGTCTTATCAGGTCTTGGAAGCTAAGCAGGGGTCAGTACTTGGAAGGGGGACCACCAAGGAAGGCTCTGCAGAGACAGGCACTAGCAAACCACCTCTTCTTCTCGCTTGCCTTGACAACCCCTTGCTGAGGTCGTCAAACATCAGCTGTGCCTTGATGGCACCTAATACACACACAAAGATGGTTCCATTCACCAATTACTTGAGAGCTGTTTTGTTTCCATTTCTGCTGTTTTTTTGACCTGATTTGGGAGGATTTCTAATATTAGTTTTCATATGGTATGGATTTTGTGTTTGTTCTAAGACCAGCCCTGCATGTTCTCATGGTAGAAAATCAGATTCACATGCTTTACATTAAATAAATTAAGGATATTATCCAAAAGTTGCTTGTTAGGAAACAATACCATAAGCGTACAAAAAAACAATACTTGCAGAAAATAACCCCAAAAGACTGACAGTGCAATTCTCTACAGAGTTACTCCAGTCTAAGCCTATTGAAATCAGAGGCCTGAGACTGAGGTAACTGCTGCATAGGATTGCCTGGATATTCAATTAGCTTAAGCTGAGTTGGAAAGCATTTGTAAAGCTACAGCACAGAATTCTGAAGTGAAACAGCAATCAAAGCCGCCACCAGCCTGGGACACAGCGGTTCCTTCTGTCTTCTACTTGCAATCAAATCTGTGAAGGCAAATTTGCTTTTGCATTTGGGCAATCAGTTGTTTGCGTAAGGAAAGCCGGTAGAAAACAAAAAGGTTACAATTATATGCGCTTCCTTGATTAATCCATCAGGAGACAAGAATGAGTCTGCAGCACCGTTGAACGTCTGTCTCTTGCCATGAGATCTTGAGGAGGCATCTCAGATCGGGAGCACTCAGGGCAGACAGATTTGGTAGCACTCATAAGACACAGGCCAGCCAGTGAATTTCACGTGGACGTAAGGAAGGCTGGAGAAAATCCTCCTATAAATAAGTATTGTTTTGGCGACTGTGAAATATTTGAACTCTGAATACTCTCTAGAATGTAGAGGACTACCGCAAATATAGACAGCCTATCATTTCCTTCAGGTTCAAATTGCAATTTAATCCCAATCCTTGTGTTTTCAGATGTGACGACCAGGTATGATAAGAGAGTTGCTGCAACCATTCCACAATGTTCCCCATGGTAAATGTTATTAAAATGAGCAGACCTGATATGATCGGACGACTTCCCCACCCTGACCTTTCCTGGAATTCTCTCACTCTACGTTTTGGTGATTTTTTTCTCCACCCGCAGGAGACATTCCGCACAATGAACTAAAAAGGGGGGGGGGGGGTACCTTTATCGCAAATGCCTCCGGACCCTTTGAATGTATTTCTGCTGGCTGACTGCACAAATATTTTATTTTTCAATTCATTTAGCATGAACTTATTTGCCCTGCTTCTTGAGACCAGAGCAGCACTTTGAATTCCGATGGCTGCAATAAAAAAAATGCTGCTATTGTTGAAAGCATGTTTAAAATCTATCATTTATTTAACTGTAAGATTTGTACATCATTGGATTTCATGGGAGAAGGAGTCATTAGGCAAAATGAAGCCTGCACTGGAGGTCATGTTTAATTTATTTTCTGGGGCTTCATTTGTGCTCTTTGAACAAAAAATGTCATAAGTTATTCAATACACAAAGGTGTCTGCTTTCATCTCACAATAATTAAGCTGATTAATTCGCATTATCGCTAACAAGAAACATTCATTCCAGCAGAGTGAACACTGCAAACAGAACCTATGACATTTCCACCACTTTAGACTGAAAATACATTATAGGCAAACTGGGAGTTATAAGATCTGCTCAACAAAGGCTGCATTCCACATTTTATCTTCTGAGAGAGTCTGGGATGTGATATTTGCACTCAAGCATAACAAAAGGGAAGGCGGGGGGGGGGCGATGCCAGGCGCCTTGTCCCTTTCACTTTCCCAGTTATTAAATGTAAGGCCAAGGCTAACTTATCAGGAAGGAAACAATTATTGGCACCAGCCTAAAATCAGGATTAGAATCCTATGGAGGAAGTGGGGGCTGGAGCTGGCTTCCAGTTTTCTGGCCATTTCATAGCATTATTTAAGGGAATACGCTTAGGTCCATACCCTGTTTTGATGGGGAAACTGCAGTACCCAGAAACAGCGAGCTACAGAAATGCCTGAGTTGGGGCCAGTTTCTGGTATCTTGGTTTTTAAAAGGCCGGATTATTAGAAGAGATTGTTCTTTCTGCCTCCGGGCACTAAAGACAGGCATAGTTGTGGTCTTCATGTGGTCGACTTCATTCAAAGTCCGCTGGAAGCCGGGGAAATCTTTTATTGATTTCAGGTTCACATCCTTATTCATACTTTGCCTGGCTGGTGGGATCCATGTTCTTGAAGAACAGAACAGATAATATTTTGTGACGTTGGAATATTGATCTTTGAGAGGAGCTCTTTGATGTTTATGTTTTTCAGGATCTGGCCCCATATACCTGTTTATGGTCCTAACTGAGACTACTCAGGTGGGTGGAAGTAAACACTGACGGACAGTTCTACAGGAACAAACTCCTTTGTGGTTGCTCGCCACACAAACACGCTTCTCATGTTTTAGCATCCAAGCAACAGAATTTTTTCTAGCAATGTTAGCAAGAAATGGCTCCAGAAACAAGGTACCTGGAGGTTATTTTTTTTCTCATACCAGGTGAAATGACTCCATTAAAATGACTTTGGAAGGCCATTGCTACAAACCTCCTCACCGGCGTGCCTGCATTTTTGGCTGGGGGACAAATGGCTATAGAAGGCAGAGGTAGCCAGGAACACCTTCCACCAGCTTCTGGCCTTTCCTGGGCCAAAAAGATCCTGCCATGGTAACCTTGAGGTTAGATTACTGCAGTGTGATATATGTGGGGTTGCCCTTGAACAGAAGGTACAATTGGTGCAGAATTCTGGCTGGAGGGGGTCATGCAGGCCATGCCACTCCAGTCTTGTTCCATCTACACTGGCTCCCAGTTTGCTTCAAGGCCCTGTTCTAAGAGCTGGTATTGACCTTTAAAGCCATATGTGGCTTGGGAGCCAGCATATCTTAAAGACCACCTATCTCACCACTGTGGTCATCTTCACAGGCCTTTCTTTGGGTGCCCCCCCCCCATCTGAGGCCAGACAGGTGGCACTGGCAGCCATCAAAATTATGGAATTCTTGCCTCAGGGAATTTGACTGTCCTTTTCTGTCATTGTTTTCTGCCAGACGTTTCTGTTTTTCTAATTTTCATGGACGGTCCTTACTCTTCCTATGTCTGTGTTTGTTTTAATTATTTTGTATATAGTTTTATGTTTTTAATTGTTTTAGTGTTTTTGATTGTCCGCCACCTTGGGGACCCAAAATTAGGGTGTGTGTGTGAATGGGGACAGCCTAAACATAGCCCAGGTGTCTCACTGAAGGTCAAGGCATCACAGTGTCATGAGCCAACCTCAAACAGGAGTCCTCAATCTTTTGAGTCTGTGGACACTTTTGGAATTCTGACACAGCATGGCAGGCACAGCTACAAAACAGCTGTCACAAAATGGCTGCCACAGGAGGTGGGGCTTGCCACAAAATGGCCGCTGCTGTTTACTTTCATTCACACAATGGGGATTCTTGTACTGTGATGGCAGCTGCTGCCAAAGTCACATTTTTTAAAAATCAGCACAGCCAATCAAATCTCCAATGACCAATCAGAAGCCCTTGCTGGCAAATGTCCCACTTCACCCCACCCACTTTCCAAAAGCACTTGGCAGGCACCAGAAAAGGAGCCAGTGGGTGCCATTGCCCCCATGGGCACCCTGTTGGGGATCCCTCACCTAAGACATCCTCCAACACCATACATGGGTCACTCTTGTTCCTACATTGTAGCCAGGGCAGAATCAGACAAAGCTGTCGTAATTGGGGAGTAGGTGCATGAAGAAACAGAACAGGACTCACCTACGTAGCCTCCTCAAAGCGCTTTGAGCCAAATGATGCCACCAGCGCAGTTCTTTATAGCTAACATCCCAAAGTTCATTGTGGTCATAGAATTCAAATGACACGCAATGTAGCGAGAAGGAAATGCCCTACATGTGAAGGTCACAGTAGCACCAGAGGTACATTGGAACATGCCAGCTTTTGCGCCACTGCAGCTGTGCGTGAGGAGGGTGTCAGTCCACTTCAGTCCTATCGGGTGTTCTCAAGCATACTACTATCCGGCAAATGTGCACTGCGAAATCACTCTGTATTTAATTTTCATTAGTCCTGACAATATTTCAGAGTAACCTCATGAGTTTTGTATATCCCGACTACTAAGAGCAAGTGCATATGGAATGCGTTTCAGCACTTGCTTTGAGTTAGGGATATAAAAATAAATGGATTGTAGGGCTAAGATGTTACATTTTTAATCATACTCTTCCCCTCTGGGAGGTCTTCAAACACAGAGATATTTTAGACATACATGCCCAACCCTGGTTTGTCTTTCAAAAAGCTGAAGGATCTGGGCATAGCAAGATATCCAAACTGGGGCTCCTGATGGCCTCCAAAAAAGAATAATTGTTCTGTTGCAAATGATGTCGTATGAGTTCGCTGCCGTTCAAATTTGATTTCACAGCAATGTAGTCTTTATCATAAAAGAAGTGTTTTTTCTTTGTATCTCTTCTCTGTACCGGATATTTCTTTTTTTAATTAAAAAAAAAGACAAAAACAAGGTCAAACTAAATTGATCCAATGATCCTATAAAGGTTATCTTTCCATCATTAGTCAAAGCTCCCTGATCTTTAGTTGTGGCAGATGATCTCAAGGGAAGAAATGCAAATGCTTTGAGCTACGCAAAAGAAGAAGAATCTACTGCTTTCTTACAAGGGAAAAAAAATTGCACCTTGAACACAAACACACATGAACACAGGAAGCTGCCGTAAACCATTGTTCCATCAAGGTCAGAATTGTCTAATCAGGCTGGAAATGGGTCTCCATGGTCTCAGGTAGAGGTTTTTCACACCACCTACCACCTGATCCTTCTAGCTGGCGATGCCAGAAACTGAACCTTCTGCATGCAAAGCAGAGGCTCTACCAGTGAGCCATGACCCCTCCCCAACCTTTGTGTTAGTTTTTTATTTGTCCATCTAACCCCCTCCTAAAACCTCAGAGCAAGTCACCAAAAACAAATTCTCCAAACCATATGCTTAAACTTAACACAGTATTTAAAAGGCTGGTGGTTGACCAAACCATCACATATTAAAAAGACCCCAGACTACAAACCCCAAGAACAATTGAAAGTGTGGACCACGTCTCCCTTGGGCTCTCATGATACCTATTCTCAATCAGCAACAGAGCTGAATGCTCCAGGAAGCTGTCTCTGAACCTTTCCCTACTTTATGTCCCACCTAACCAAGTTTCCCTCCCCCCACATATCCCCACATATCCTTTCCCGCTGGAGAAAGAAGATCCCTCAGAGAGAGCCCTAAAGGCACTCCCTTCATCCACCCGTTCCTCAATCTCATTTTCCTCCCAGACAATGTGTTGCATTAATTCTCTTTCCCTTGCTGATATAATTCTTTTTCAACCAAGCGAACATGCAAGAGAAAGCCATCTCAAAGCATGTCTGTTTCTAGAAATTGCTTTTTATATCACATGCATGTGCCTCAACTTTGGAAACCTCCAATTAAAAATGGGAAGGACACATCATTAAGGGGCTTAGCTATCTTTGAAAATCACTTGCATAGGAAGAGGATGTGATTGGGGACAATTAGTTTTACATAGTGATATAGTGTGAAAGGATCATCCTTTCCTGTGGTAGTGAGCACATTCGTTTCTTTTGTCCCAGAGATTATTATGGGGCAGGGAAAGTGAGCACACTTCTGGTCAGCAATGACTCCTTCATACACCCTTCAGCTCTTCTGAACAATCTTGTCTGTCTCTAACTTTTATCCCAGGGGCTGAAGATATCATCTTCTTGCAATGCTAAGAAAGCCTCTTCATATTTAGACACAATGAACCCCCTCCCAGTAACTAGGAGCAGATCTTTTTGCACCCAGGGAAAAAGGCATCTTTCTTTGAAAGTTTGGACTGAGCAAAACATTCACATTTAGGGTTTTTTAAAGTTTTTCTCTTTCTTGGCAGGGAACAAGCGGGGTGGGGGGAGGAATCAATACAATTACTTGCCAGCCTCACCTCAGCCACCCTTTAGAAATACTAATAGCTGTCTAGCAGGAGACAATGGGATGGTCTAATCCCCCCCCACACACACACACACACACACACACACAGAGCTGGAAAGATGAAATCTAGCAGGGAACAGACTTTGGGAGGTTGAAAATCCTAAAGAAGTCTTTCCTGGAGACTTCAGGAAAAGTTTCTTTGACATGACTTGACCTGCCCAGTCAGTGGGCAAACAGAGATGACAGAACTCCTTGGCACAGAGGAAAAGGTCTCTTTGTTGCTGATTCCAGACAGACAGAAGGGTTCCCCTGGGCTCCAGTTGAAGGCAGTTGAAGGCAGCCACTGCCATGTAGGGAGACTGCAGGCCTAAACCAAGACTCCAAGGTAATGGAAACTCTTTAGAACCACTAACATCTAAATTAAAAAGAGCCTGCCTTAGATTAACATCAGCTAAGGCATGTACCTTCCCTGCCCTGGATGGTCCAGGCTAGCCAATCTAATCAGATCTCAGAAGCTAAATAAGATCAGTCCCAGTTAGTGGATGGTCACCAAGAAAGTCCAGGGTTGCAGTGCAGAGCCTGGCAATGGCAAACCTCCTCTCTTGCCTTGAAAACCCTATACGGTTGCCATAAGTTGACTGAGACTTGATGGTACTTTCTACCATGACCATCACCAGGGCATATACAGAGGGAGGGACAGAGGAATTGCATGGTTACACTTTTTTATCCCATGCTCAGTCTTTTACTGTGCTGAGAGTATGCATGTGGGCATTTTCTTTTTAATGTTTCATAACTTTTAATGCTGGTAGCTATTCTCTGTACCACATAGACCTCCACTGTTTTGGACACGCTGTGTTAAAATGAGCACCAGGAGGAGGTGGGCAGTCAATTGGCAAGTTGCTACTGCCTGAGTGGTATAAAAGTGCAGTCAGCTGTCCCTGTGGTAACCAGACATTGGGTACTGGGAGACACAGGCACGAGGTAAAGACTTAAAATGGAAAATCAGGGAAGGGAAGCTGGAGGCCCTGGTCCTCTCAGCAGGTAGTTCTTGCAAAAGCCAAGTGCTGGCTGTAGTTTAACCGAAAGAGGGAGAGAAAAGCCCTCCTGAGGATTGGAAAGGCCGGGAGGCTGGCATGTGCCAGGCAAAGATGTTGAACAGCTGCTGGTGCCCAGATGCCTCAGAGGGCAGGACAGAACAGGACCTGCAGGTCAGAAGGGTCTGTTCCACCACTGTGATATTTCAGCAGGTGTCATTCAATGCCATCATTTCAGTCTCAAGAGATGGATAGACTCTGCCAAGGGGAATCATGCAGGAACAGAAGTCAGTGAATACATACACATGAAGCTGCCTTGGTCCGTCAAGGTCAGTATTATCTTCTCAGACCAAAAGTGGCTCTCCCAGGTCAGAGGCTGAGGTCTTTCACATCTTTCACAGTAGGCTGATGACATCCTGCTGTAAGTGTTGATGGACAGCCACCCAGACTCCCCCCCACCAAATCTAGCCGAGGGCCTGGAGGCTGTGGTAGGATGGTTGAGGAAGAGTTGGTTGAAACTGAATCCAACTAAGACAGAAGTTCTGTGGCAGGGCGGGGGAGATTCAGGATTGGGGTCCCAAATTCCCACTCTTGATGGTGCACCTCTAATACTGGCTCAAACTGTCAAGAGTTTGGGCATGGTCTTGGATACCTCCTGATCCATGGTCATCCAGATCATGAATGTTGCTGGCATTCCACGAGCTGTCCTAGGCCAGGCAGCTGGCCCCTTTCCTGTCTCACCCTGACCTAGCTGCAGTAATCCACGCAATGGTTACTTCTAGATTGAATTACTGTAACTCACTGTATGCTGGCCTGCCTTTGAGATGATCTGGAAACTCCAACTGGTCCAGAACATGCTCAGGTTCAAGGTTTTGGTGCTGACCTTTAAGGCCTTCAGCAGCCTGGGACCTACATATCTTTGGGACCACCTCCTCTAGTATGTTCCCCAAACAGTTTTACACTTTGCTGGAAACAATCTACTGGTGACCCCTAGCCTTAAAGATGTCCAGCTGCCCTTGACCAGAGCCAGGGCTTTTTCAGGGACCTTATGCAGTTCCACAAGTCATGTATGGCAAAGATGTTCTGCCAGGCTTTTGGTTGAGGACAGCAGCAGGTACCATCTACCTGGCACTCCATCCCTCCCCTCCACTCTGCTCTCTCCCACTTGTGGGACAGTAATGCATACTGTATTTATTTTGGCACCATCTAATGCTCATTAATTTTAACTTGACTGTTTTGATTTCAATCTTATATTGTATTTTTTGTTGTTGGCAACTGCCCTGAGCCCTGTGAACTCAGGGAAGGGTGGTATATAAATTGAACTTATAAATAAATAAATAAACCTCCTACTATCTGGTCCTTTGAACTGGAGATGCCCCAGATTGAAGCTGGGACCTTTTGCATACCAAGCAGACATTGTTCCACTGAGTCATAGCCCCTTGCCAAATATTTCTATAAATTAGGTGTGCCAGATTTAAATAGGAAGGAAAACAAGATGCCACCGACCACAACACCTATCATTTTTTTCCCTTTAAGAATACTGTTGCTCTTGATGGAGGAAGAGCATGGGGAGGTCAGGAATCAGCTTCCCTTCTGGCCCTCAAACCAGTCACTCTTCCCCATTCTTTCTCTCCCAACCACCAGCTCTCCTGTGTAGTGGTTAAGTGCGCGGACTCTAATCTGGGAGAACCGGGTTTGATTCCCCACTCCTCCACTTGCACCTAGCTGGATGACCTTGGGCAAGCCATAGCTCTGTACCAGCTGTTCTCTCAAGGACAGCTTGGGAAAGAGCTCTCTCAGCCCCACCTACCTCACAGGGTGCCTGTTGTGGGGAGGGGAAGGGAAAGGAGTTTGTAAGCTGCTCTGAAACTCCCTTGGGGAGTGGAGGGCGGGGTATAAATCCAATCTCTTCTTCTTCTTCTTCTCCTCTCCTCCACCCCAGGTCTGAAGACCCGCAGAGTGACTCTCAACTCCACGTCATCTAAGCACTGTTGCAATCCCAAACCTGTTGAAATGCTCCAATAGCTGACCTCCATCGTGACAACTATCAGAAAGGCAGACGCTTGAAAGCGGGCAAAGGTAAAACAGGCCAGGGTCAGTGCTTGTTGGCCCAAGCAAGATTTGCCTGGGTTTGTGCCACTGGGGGTGAGGAAGAGATGGTCCCGGCCAGCAGCAGGACAGATCCAGGAGAGGAGGCCAGTCTTCTCCCATACTAAGGCTAGGTGGCCATCTGACAGCAATGCAGATTCTGTGAACTTAGGCTGATCACGAGAAGGGAGGGCAGGAAGGGTTGCCTCAGTGCTTGGTTCTTGTGGCCCTTTCTTATACGCCCAGGGAAATGCTGTTTGCCACCTTGGGGCCAGAAAGCAACTGTTCTCCAGGCCAGTTTGGCCAGGGTTCCTGGAGGTTTTTTGTCATCTTCTGGGCATGGAACAGCAGTCACTAGGGGTGGGGGGGAGGTATTTGTGAATTTCTTGCATTGTGCAGGGGGTTGGACTAGATGACCCTGGAGGTCCCTTCCAACTGTATCATTCTATAATTCTGTACCCTTGATGGCTGAGAACAAGCCCAGCCCCTGCCCTGCATTGGCTCCCTCTTCTTTGTGCCACTTGAGCTTTCAGTTGGGTGGCTCAGCTGGGGAACCAACTTGGCTGAAAACTGGCAGTCTACTCCCCAGAAGGCAAACCCGGTGCCCTTCCCTAGCAACAAGCGGCCCAACGTGAGGAAGCCAGCAGGTCTGAGGGTTTCTGTACTTGTTGATGGCACCCAGTAGGTTTCCAGAATCCGTTGACTTTTCAGGTGAGGAGGAAGACGGGTGATGTGAATCTCCTCGCTGGAATTGCTGGCTGTTTAACGTGCCATAGCCAGCAAGGCGGTTCCCCTCCCAAATACACATTCCCTTGCTGTGTGCATAGGGAAGAGGAAATTTACTCTCCTCCTGCCATCCCTGCTGGGTGACTTTATTGCAGAATGATGGACCTTGAATGCCTCGAATGTTTTGTATTCACCCTGGGTGAGGTTATTGCTGCACGTATCTGGGCCAAGGCTGGCAGTGGATGGAAAGCATATTCCACCTACAGCTGGATGGCCCTCTCTCCACGGACGGCTGTGGGGCAGGCTGGGGCTTTCTCTCCTGACCCCCTGCAGGGAACATTCCAAGGGAGGAAGGTTTCCCAGCAGAGTGGGGCCCGCTCTGGGGATTTGGTGGAATGAATGGCAGCCTCACCTAGTTTGTTCATGGATTGAAGGCTTGCAGAAGAGACCTGGTGCAGCCCCAGCCTCATTGCGAAGCAGGGTCTCGGTAATTGGATGGGTGACCACGAAGGAAGGCTCTGCAGAGGAAGGCCATGGCCAACCACCTCTGCTTCTCGCTTGCCTTGAAAGCCCCTTGCTGGGGTCTCCAGAAGTGGGTTTGTGACTTGATGGCACAAAAGTATGTCTTTAAGGTTTTAGCTTGCTGCGTGCATCGAGCTGGGGAGTCTGGTTCCTGATATTGACTGTGCCATCCTAACAATTCTTCCCTGGAAGTCAGCCCCACTGAAGAGAACTGCTTCGGACTGCTCCGTTAGCCAGTCAGCCCTTGCCTTCAGTGGTTTACGGTCCCCACAGCATCATCTCAGACCCCCAGTGCCTCCGCCACCATGGCAGCCACATCTCCTTGTCCTGTTCCTCTGCAGCGGCCAACTTCCTCTTTCCCTGCTCAGCCTTTACTGTAGGCTCCCTGGCTCACTCCCTGGATACTGGAATGCCCCATGGTACTCAGCTTGACCCGCTTCAACCAGATCAGGCCTGGCCCCAATCCAGACTCTTCCCTTCCTGCTCTTACAGCTTATACAGCTACCACTGCCAAATACAGGAAAACTGTCCCCCAAGGGCCTCCCATCTGGAGGCAGCAAAAGGAATGGTGGCTCTGTTCTCATTTCCAAATGGTCATTTGGAGAGCAACTACAGTCCCCCGCTCCAATTCCTCTGCCGGAACGTGAGGCAAAGAGCCCTCCCCTGAGGCCCATCCCCAGCAACAGGGGTTCAGTAGTGTACTGCCTCTGAACGTGTAAGTTCCACAACTATCACAGCTAAGTGCACTCATTTTTAAAGCTAACTAAGCTTGTGACAGGGAATCCGATGCGTGAATCACGCATTGCCTTTAAATCCTAGAGGCTCAGAGAAAATATATACCACGGGTTAGGAAAGACACAAATAGGTATAGAAAAAGGCCTGCATGGGGAACAAAGAAAGTAATGGAAGCTGTAAAAGGTAAGAAGGATTCCTTTAAGCGGTGGAAAGCTAGTCTCAGTGAGGCTGATAAAAGGGAACACAGGCTGTGGCAAATAAAATGCAAGTCTGCGATCAGGCAGGCAAAAAGGGAATATGAGGAGCATATCGCAAAAAACATAAAGACCAACAATAAAACTTTCTTCAAATACATTAGAAGTAGGAAACCAGCCAGGGAAGCAGTGGGGCCCTTGGATGACCATGGGGTAAAAGGTGTAGTGAAGGATTATAGGGAAATGGCTGAGACGCTGAATGCATTTTTTGCCTCTGTCTTCACTGTGGAAGATGAGAAGTGCTTGCCCACTCCAGAACCACTGATTTCGGGAGGGGGGTTGAAAGACCTGAGTCAGATTGAGGTGACAAGAGAGGAGGTCCTACATCTGATAGACAACTTAAAAACAAATAAATCACCAGGCCTGGATGGCATACATCCAAGAGTTCTGAAAGAACTCAAATGTGAACTTGTGGATCTCCTGGCAAAAATATGTAATCTTTCCTTAAAATCTGCCTCTATTCCTGAGGACTGGAAGGCAGCGAATGTCACTCCTATCTTTAAAAAGGGTTCCAGAGGAGATCCGGGAAATTACAGGCCAATCAGTCTGACATCAATACCGAGTAAGTTGGTGGAAACTGTTATTAAGGAAAAAATTAGAAGGCACATTGATGAATAAAATCTATTGAGGAAGACTCAGCATGGGTTCTGTAAGGGAAGATCTTGTCTCACTAACCTGTTAGTGTTCTTTGAGGGAGTAAACAAACATGTGGACAAGGGGGACCCATGTTGTTTACCTAGACTTCCAGGAAGCGTTTGATAAAGTTCCTCATCAAAGGCTCCTAAGTAAGCTCAATAGTCATGGGATAAAAGGACAAGTCCTTTTGTGGATCAAAAACTGGCTAATTAAAAGGAAACAGAGAGTGAGTATAAATGAGAAATTTTCTCAGTGGAGGAAGGTAAGCAGTGGGGTACCGCAGGGATCAGTACTCGGTCCGATGCTTTTTAATTTGTTTATTAATTATTTGGATTCGGGAGTAAGCAGTGAAGTGGCTAAATTTGCGGATGACACGAAGTTGTTCAGGGTGGTGAGAACCAGGGAGGATTGTGAGGCACTCCAAAGGGATCTGTCGAGGATGGGTGAGTGGGCATCAACGTGGGAAATGGGGTTTAATGTGGCCAAGTGCAAAGTGATGCACATTGGAGCCAAAAATCCTAACTATAAATAAATTAAAAACTATAAATAAATAAATAATGATGGGGTCTGAACTGGCGGAGACTGACCAAGAGAGACATCTTGGAGTTGTAGTAGATAACTGAATGAAAATGTCGAGACAGCGTGCAACTGCAATGAAAAAGGCCAGTGCTATGCTGGGGGTTATTAGGAAGGGAACAGATAACAAATCAGCCACTATCATAATGCTCCTGTATAAATCGATGGTGCGACCTCATTTGGAGTACTGTCTACAGTTCCGGTCGCCACACCTCAAGAAAGATATTATAGCACTGGAAAAAGTGCAGAAAAGGGCAACTAAAATGCTAAAAGGGTTGGAACACTTTTCCTATGAAGAAAAGTTGAAGTGCTTGGGGCTCTTTAGCTTGGAGAAACAACGGCTAAGGTGTGACATGATCAAGGTTTATAAGATTATTATGCATGGCATAGAGTAGGTAGAGAAAGAAGTCCTTTTCTCCCTTTCTCACAATACAAGAACGCGTGGGCACTCCATGAAATTGCTGAGCAGTCGGGTTAGAACAGATAAAAGGAAGTCCTTCTTCACCCAAAGAGTGATGAACACGTGGAATTCACTGCCACAGGAGGTGGTGGTGGCTACAAGCACGGACGGCTTCAAGAGGGAATTAGATAAACATATGAAGCAGAAGTCCATCAGAGGCTATTAGCCACAAAGTATAGATAGGAACTCTCAGTCTGGGGCAAGTGATGCTCTGTATTCTTGGTGTTTGGGGGGGGCAACAGTGGGAGGGCTTCTAGTGTCCTGGCCCCACTGCTGGACCTTCTGAGGGCACCTGCTGTTTTTGGCCACTGTGTGACAGAGTGTTGGACTGGATGGGCCACTGGCCTGATCCAGCATTGGCTTCTCTTATGTTCTTATGTTCTTAAATGTTTGCTTTTATCTCAACTGAACTTGATATCAGCATTGCGCCCAGTAACACTAACAAAGGATGACTGAGAAAACACTGCTCTTGATTATTCATCATTTTATAAGCTTTCCTCCGTGTCTGTCCTTAGCTATCGTTTTGTTTGCTAAAAGCTTTTTTATGTGGCTCCGCTGTGTATATAGAGATATATACTGGCATTGTGATACTTGCTATTTTTATTAGCAGACTGCAGTCCTTTCTTAATAATTCCTAGTTTTGACCTCAGATATGATTTGAACTCATCCCATCCCACCCACCTGGAAAGAGTCCTTTCCCTGTAATAGTGCTCTCTCTTAAGGGCAACAAATTACAAAACTGCATGGCTGGGAAAGTTCCAGGTGGTCTACCTGCAGTGCTGGAACTCTCTTCCCTGGAAATCCACCCAAGTCCAACAAAGAACTGGAGCGGAATCCCATCTGGTGGCACCTGGTCTTCTGGCAGACCCTGGAAACAAACTAGCTGACTGCTGTTTGATTGGCAACTGTCTTTCCTTTAGATTCCTTCCATCCCTGACTCACTTTCCAGCCAAGGCTGAGTCTCAAGGTCCCTTTCTGGGCATCTGAAGCAGAGTTCAAGAGGAAACATCCTGCAAATGCTGCAGACCTGGAACTTTGTGAAGACAAATGAGGATCAAGGTGTCTTGTCTGATTTAAAATCCTACCTGCGCAAAAAGCCCTAGTATGTAAATATATCATAACCTACCCAGAGATTCTGGGTTTGCATCAGCTAAAACCTTAAATACATACTTAGGTAAAGGTTTCCCTTGCTTGAAAGCCAGTTGAAGCCAGTCGAATACGACTTTAGGCATGCAGTGCTCATCTCCGTTTCCAAGCCGAAGAGCCAGCACTGTCCAAAGACATTTCCGTGGTCATGCGGCCGGCATGACTAGACGCCAAGGTGCACAAAACACTGTTACCTTCCCACCAAAGTGGTGCCTATTTATCTATTTGCAATCTCTTGCTTTCGAACTGCTAGGCTGGCAGGAGCTGGGGCCAGAGACGGGAGCTCACTCCGTCATGCAGCACTTGGGTCTCGAACTGCTAAACTAACCACTTATGTGCCATCAAGTCACAACCCACTTCTGGAGACCCCAGCGAGGGGTTTCAAGGCAAGTGAGAAGCAGAGGTGGTTGGCCATGGCCTTCATCTGCAGAGCCTTCCTCGGTGGTCACCCATCCAACTACCGAGACCCTGCTTCGCTTCGGAGTTCCAATGAGGCTGGAGCTGCACCAGGTCTCCTTCCCTCCGCAAGCCTTGAATCCATAGACAAACTAGGTGAGGCTGCCATTCACTCCACCAAATCCCCAGTCCTGGGCCCCACTCTGCTGGGAAGCCTTCCTCGCTTGGAATGTTCCCTGCAGGGGGTCAGGAGAGAAAGCCCCAGCCTGCCCCACAGCCGTCCGTGCAGAGCGGGCCATCCAGCTGTAGGCGGAATATGCTTTCCATCCACCGCCAGCCTTGGCCCAGATACGTGCAGCGATAACCTCACCCAGGGTGAATACAAAACATTCGAGGCATTCAAGGTCCATCATTCTGCAATAAAGTCACCCAGCAGGGATGGCAGGAGGAGAGTAAATTTCCTCTTCCCTGAACTACAAGATGAAGTAGTTTAATATTGCTCACATTTGAGACTGTAAATGCACCAAGTAACCGTGCTTCGAAAAGAACGCTCTGAGAAGCACCAGCTCAGCTGTCTCTCAGGGGCTCTTCGGCCAGGCCCTCCCAACCCACCCCTGGACCACACGGCTTTGGCAACGGGGCCCCTGTAGACAGGGCCAAAAGAAGCAGGTCTGGACTCTCCAAGAGCAATTTTATTTGTATAAAGCAAACAGTGTGAAACAAACTTTCTACTTGCTGGGGGGGGGGGGGGGAGAGAGAGAATTCTTCATGCACTGCATGTCTCGTTTCCAAAGGGTAGAAGCGATAATTCAAACAAAAATAGCGGCAATTTTTCTCTCGGTAGATCCCGGCAGACTTGTCAAGATGCATATAGACCAAGTGACATCTTTCGAGAGAGATTCTCCTTGCCTGTGCATTATCTTAAATAGGCCTGTCAGACTGAGCCGCTCAAGATAGAACTTGCTGCCCACGGGGGCCAGCCTCGGGAAAGAAGTGCGAGGAAACAAAGGTGCTTAGCTCTGGAATGTCTACCACAAGCACACACCCACAAATGCGGAACACACACTCGGCAACTCAACAGCTGGGGCTGTCCTGAGTCAGGATTCATCCTCTTGGAACAGGCTAGAGGACGAGGGCCTCCCACAAACAAAAGCGGTGCCAGGGGACACGGGGACTTATAAAGCCACTTACAGAGGGCAGGATTCCTCCTCTCCTAGCAGCCAGGAAGCTGTGCAAAGTACCTGAGAGATGCCTACTGCCAGCATGCCAGCAGGCTCAGGTTAGTGCTGCCCATCTTTCTCTCTTCAGCACTTCTCTGCGCCCTGCTGGCTGCCAGATGGTCTCTGCCCCCTTTGCCTCCGGCAAAAGGCTGGATGCAGCGGCACCAGTTTGGTCCTGCAGAGGGTACTTACAAGACCAGACAGACATCACAGGCTTGGCAACCGTCACCGCTTCCCCTGCAGCCAATCCGGCGGCAGCTGAGTATCCTGAGAGGCCTGGAGGGAGCCCAGCACCAAGACCCGAGGCCCACAGCTGAAGGGGCTGGAGAGGAAGATGCAGGAAAGAAGAAGAGGTGCGTTCCCTGGAGGAGCAAAGAAAGGGCTGCCACGGAGCTGAGGGGAGAGATTCATGCTGGTCAGTCCTGCCCCTTCCAGGCAAGTGTTCCTCTGTGGGGGGAGCCTTCTCCTCCCCCCCCCCCCCCATGTATTGCTTTTTCAGCACTGAATCTAAAGGTGGGGAGTCTGTATTCAAAACCTCAGTTTTGCCTTTTAAATTAGCCAAGCTTGGAGAAGCAGAGCAAGAGAAGTGTAGCCATTTTAGAAGATCCAGAATTGCCACCTCCCACAGAAACTGTGCTGATATCCACCCACATGAAGTTACTAGCAGGCAAGAAGACGGCCCAGGGGCTCTTGCCTGAAGACGGCAGATTGCAGGGCAGAGGCAGCCGTTCCACTTGGAGTCTTCAGGGTATCCCTTCAGAGCCTGAAGAACTGCCCCCTTGCCAGCCTCGACCCTTCGAAAATCATGGGCATGTGCCAGACTTCCATCACAGCTGAAAAATAGCACAAATGGGAGACTGGTTGCAGAGTTTAGTTTCTAGAGATTTGGGGGGGGGGGGGGGGGAAGGCGAGAGGATGTCCAGCTGAAAGATGTGCTTTGAAGTGTGGCAGACAATGTGGCCTTTGGCATTCTGTGAGCTAGAGGGATGGCTGACCGTGACTGCTAGCGCTGAGGATGGAGGCTTCTTGCCCAGCACAGCCCTTCCCTTCCCCAGGACGTTCAAACCCAGAATGTATCATACAAAACCAAGCCAACAGTTGGATGAATTATGCAGAGGTAAGAGGAACGAGCAAATCTTCACTGTGTGCACAAATCCCAGAATTTACTTTTTTCCCTAACGCAGATGGTCATTTTGATGTCTGAGCACAGAGAACCCAAAGCCCTGACTCCCCAAGCCACTGGGAAGCTGCTCAGAAGACAAGACAGCTCCACCTTGAACAGGGGTGCCCTTGCATACACCCCAAGGAGTCAGAGCTGTCTAGCTTCTGTCTCGGCCCACCGTCAGACTCCCAGGTTTGAAGAAGCAACAGGGAGCGGTTACGGCCGTGCCTCTGTGGAAGAGAAAATGGTTAAAGCCCTCGTCTTCCGTTTTCTCCCAAAGTCAGTCGGCTAAGCTGTGTTTTTAACAAAACAATTTTCGTTTAGAACATCATAATTTTCAATCACAATGTTAATGTCAGTGGGGAGAGGCTTTCCTGTCCACGCATTACGGTGCTTTGTTTTGCATTCAAATGAGTCTGATAGGGGGAAAAAACCATCAGGCAGTTTTTTTTATCTTTTGTAGAAATAGGGAATAAAAGAATTCGGTTTTGCATGCTGGGCCCTACCGTCCCCAGTAATGAAGTGATTCATGTTTTCTGAAGACCTTCTTGCTGAGGAAGCACAAAATCGTATTAATTTTTATCTCCCGTATTTTCTTGGCTTTTCGCGATACTCCACATTAGCAGCCATTTTTGATGTGCTAGAAAAGAAACACACAGAGTTGCACGTGGGACGCTCACACTGCCCAATAAGAAAAGAAACCACAAACATTGACAAAGTGGAACCGTCACAGAAAGACTTATGGAAGGGTGCAGGGCATGGCTGTGTTGACTCCTTGCCCCCCCCCCCCGAGACCTCTTTTGTTTCATAATCTAAGACCAATGGTTTGTGCCAACATCGAACCTCCTGTCATGCAGCAGCCTCTGCTGAGAGCAACCACCAGCCTTGCCCAATGAAACAGGAACGTTTTCATCTGCATTCTTCTGATCTTCTTCCATTTCTTCTCTCCGCCCAGGAGCTATCAGTCACTGTCCACCTTATCTCCAGTTTCATTGCACTAGCAGACAGCGTCTTGGCGAGACAGTGCTCCACAGTCTACCAAGCTGTACTGCTGCTTGTACAGAAGCCCCCTTGGCCACTGTTTCTAGGCAGAACAGAGCAGGTGGCTCAGGTCAGAAACCGCGCCCTAGCTTCACCAGGACCATGGACAGCGACTGGGCAGCCTCCTCGCCCCCTCCTGGTCAAAAGCAAGCATTACTTCAGGTTATTGTTAATCACCATGTTGTCGTGTGTATCGCAATAGGTAGTCATTTTCTTCCTCTTCCCGAAGGTAGAGAAGCTGTTCTTGGCCTCCTGATCCAAAAACGGGGGCCCATCCTTGTTGGCAGGCATGGTTGGGGTCCCTGGAATATACACATTATGTTGATAATCCAAGGGGGAGGCGTGTTGCGTGTACACAGGGGCATATGGAGGGGTCCAGATGCTGTTGGGGGGCCCAGATGCCTTCTGGAGCTCTGCAAAAAACAAAGCATTACCAAATGAAGGAAGGAATGCCCAAGAAGTAGAAGAACATATGGTATATCGTCTTCATCCCCTTTATTCATTAGTTTCCCACTTTTTGGCAAAACAAAAAGGAATCACAAAGCGACATCAGAATTAACGTTCAATGCTAAGCGTTTCTAGGGAAGTAATTTTCAAATGCCTTGTTTACAAGATATCCCCAACAAGTGCCCCGAATGTCTCCGAATGTAAATTAAATAAATGCTTTCAGGGCTGTGACTGGGGGAGGGGGAACTTACCCAGCCCCATCCCTACACTTTTGCTCCCCATCACTCAGTTCTGCCAATACCTAGTCACACAGCTGTTAATTTATAGGAAGCAGGCAAAACTGGAAGTTCACAAAGAGAGCCAGGGTGGTGAAGTGGTTAAGAGGGCCAGACAAGGATCTGGGAAACCCAGGTCTGAATCCCCACTCTGCCATGGGAAGCTCGCTGGGAGACCTTGGGCCAGTCACACTCTCCTCTCAGCCTCACCTACCTCACAGGGTTATTGGGAGGAGACAATGGAGGAGAGGAGAATGGTGTCAGTCACTTTGGAATCCCATTGAGGAAAAAGGTGGGGGGGGGAGAAGAGAAGGAGGAGGAGGAGGAAGAGGAGAAGATTGGATTTATATTCCACCCTTCACTACCTGAAGGAGTCTCAGAGCGCCTCACAATCTCCTTTCCTTCCCACAAAAGACACCCTGTGAGCAATGCTCCCTCTACGCTGTGGAGTCTTGTGAGCAAAACTTCTCTTTTGTGAGCTACTGGCATGAAAGTTGTGAGTGAGTGATTTGGCTGCTGCATAGGTTAGTTTGCTCTGGAGCCATCCTTCCTGAGCTAAGACAGAAATGTGTGAGCTGGAGGCTAAAAAACTGTGAGCTGGCTCACACTAGCTCATCTTAGAGGGAACACTGCCTGAGAGGTATGTGGGGCTGAGCAAGCTCTTTCGAGAACAGCTCCGAGAGAACTTGTGACTGACCCAAGGTCACTCCAGCAGCCGCATGTGGAGGAGTAGGGAATCAAACCCAGTTCTCCCAGATTAGAGGCCGCACTCCTCACCACTACACCAGGCTGGCTCTCTAAATAATTAAGTGAAGCACAGAGGCCAGGGACCTGCTCCTGGGATCCCCACGGCCCACGACTCACCAGACACCGGAGTGACCAGGGTGCGCAGCCGGTCGTGTTCCTTCTGGGCTCCTCGCCGGCCTCCCCCAATGTCTTCGAGGCTTCGTGAACTAAAAGGGCAGAGCAAAGAAACAGAAGCAGCCACAGTTAGGCGCTCAGCTCCGTGGGTTGAGCAGTCACCATGACCCAGCCCAACCCCTCTGTACCTTTTCAGGGCTGATTGCTGAGTCTTGGAGGGCAGCCGGTCTGTGTTGGGCTGTTTCGCCTGCAAAGAAGGGGAAAGAAGAATGGGACGGCCATCTTCATGACATTCAAACGCCACTGGGAACCTTTACGGTCTCGCAATAGGCTGTTTGCAATTGTAATGGCAGATTTTAATGCTTCGCTGGAAGGGTATCGAGCAGGAGGTCTGCAAGGTCTCTCCAGAGCCCCACTCCAGGCAAATTGCTGGGCTAATTTCAGGGCTGGGATGACCTCCCTCCGACTCACAGACCACAGCGGATGGTTCCTGCTGCATAATACAGCAGCACACACGCGCACACATACACACACACACACACACACACACACCTCCACCTCAGCCATTCCTGGGATTTCAGGCCTTGTGACCAGACCAAGCGAGTGCCCTGCAGCAGAACAGAGTGGAGTGTGGACACTGCAGCTGGGGAGGGCAAGAATGATGCTGGGGGCAGTGTTCCCTCTAAGCTGAGTTAGCGTGAGCTAGCTCACAGTTTTTCAGCCTCCGGCTCACACATTTTTGCCTTAGCTCAGGAAGGATGGCTCCTGAGCAAAGTAATTTATGCGGCTGCCAAATCGCTCACTCACCGCTTTAATGCCAGTCGTTCCCAAAGTAGACTTTTTGCTCACAGGACTCCACAGCGTAGAGGGAGCATTGCTGGGGGCCTGGGGCCAGCAGGGGTACTGGGGTGGGCAGGACTGAGAGATATTTTGGAAGGGATCAGGAGGCTTGATGGGAGAGAGGGAGCTGGGGGCAGCCTGGGTGTTCTGGGGACAGGGCCACTGGCTCAGCGGAAATGTCCTACTGGGTGAGGGAGGGGAGGTGGCATGGTGTACAGCCCAGTCTCTTCAGACCTCGGAAGTTAAGCACCCCTGGTTAGTACCACCTCTCTGCCTTGAAAGCCCCTTACCCGGGCCAGCAGAAGTCAACTGCGACTTGACCACCTTTATTTTATTCAGTCATTCATTCAGTTGTTTAACTGGATTTTCTAGGCCACCCTTCCCTGCAGGCTTGGCTCAGGGTGGCTTACAAAATACAGTAAGGCTGCGGTCACACACGCTCAATAGCCCACTTCCAACCCACTTTCAGTCCACTTTCCAACTGGATTTTTTCCTGCGTGAACTGGCAAAATCCAGTGGGAAAGTGGACTGGAAGTGGGTTGTTTAGTGTGTGTGACCGCAGCCTAAATGATTTAAATTAAAACCAGCATTAAAACTACCTTTCTACACACACGTGTGCACACATGCACACACAAGATGGGGGGGGGGACAGGTCAAGAAGGGGCGGGGGGGGGGGGGCTGAGGTTTCAGGGGGGCCTAGCCAACTAACAATGCCCCCCCGTGTAGGAAGCACCCAGCTGGATCAGGCCAGTGGTCCACTGAGTACAAGGTCCCAGCACAGGCAGGCAGCCTCCCCTCACCGCTGCCTCCAGCAACTTCTCAAAGGAGAGGTGGTGACGACTGCCTGTGCCAATGGTTCCTCCTCCACCCGTGGTGTCGCAGAAGAGCGAACTGGCCCAAAGAAGGCCCTGCCGGGCTCCAGAGGGGCTCTTGGCTTCTGGGCCAACCAACACGGTCTGGTTTTGCGAGTCCCAGCGGCGGCGGCGGGGGGGGGGGGGGGGCGGAGGGACTCAGCGGCTTCCGCCCGGGGTCCTTCCAGCGGGCATCTCTGGACTCCTCCGCGGCGCAGACGGATGGCAGCGGAAGGGGTGGCCTGGCGCTCTGCAGGCGCGAGAGAGAGACCTGGGCCCGCGGCGCGGCGCGGCGTCTCTGACGGCCCATTCTTCACGGCAGCCCCGGCGAGGCGGCAGGCCTCCCGGCAGAAGTGGGCACGCGCCCCACCGGGACCCATAAATCTTCACGGCCCACCGCCTCGGAGGCGGCCCGCCTGGCTAATGGAGCGCGGACAGGGAGAAGGGCGGCCCAGGCAAGCGGAGCAGCAGGAGGGGGGCTCGGGGGGGGGGGGCGGGTCTCTGCCCGGGGTCAGCTCCGGCCGCGCAGCCTTCCCGCCTCCCCGGGTCCGAGACCAGCAGGGCAGAGAGGGGGGCGCCAGGCTCCGCCCAGAACCGCCCCGCAGCGCCTCCCTGCCCGACAGGGGAGCGACCCGGAGGCCGTGGCCGGCCTCGGGCAGCCAGAGGGGGCCGGGTGGTGGGGCTCCGGCTCCGGCCCACTTCCTGCTGCCTCTCCTGCCGGGCTGCTGCGGGGCGGAGGCCAGGCCAGGCGCTCAGCCCTGCGCGGCTTTGGCCCCCTCGGCGTCAGGCTCGCCGGCTGGGGAGGGGGAAGCGCCGCCGGCTGCGGCTGCCTTTGCAGATCCCCCATTAGGGCCCTGCGGCGGGGCGCTGCGCCTTCCGACGCCGGCCTGCTCAGCATGAGGAAAAAGCCGGCGCGCTCCAGGCAGCCAGCCAGCCAGGCAGCCAGCCCTCCCCGCCCGGACCTGGCCCTCGTCTCTGCCGGCGCCGTCGGGGGAAAGGCCCGAGAGTGGGGGGCGGCGCTCTCTCGCGCGGGGAGTCGCAGCCGCCCGGCTACAGGGAAGGGGGGAGGCGCGGGGGGGGGGGGGGGGCTCTCTGCTTTGCCCGGGCCGGCGGGTCCTGCTGGGGGTCTTCTGCCCGTCCTACGGACTCCGGCCTTCTCCCCGGGAGATCCGCTGCCTTTCTTCGAGGTGCGTTTCACTAGCGTCCCCCTGCGAGAGCTTTGCCTTGGTTCTGCTCTCTCTTTTGCTCTCTCGCTCTCTTGATGATTGGGGCGGGGGGGGGGGGGGGAGCAGGGCCGTCCGGAGTCCTCGGCGGCTCCTCGCCAGCGCATCTCTCCTCGCAGTTCATCCGACGCCCCCTCCTTTCTCTGCTTAAGCGGCGCTGACCCCCAAATCCCTTAAGAGCGGCCACATCCTTCTCGCGGCCTCCCAGGCGACCCTCGGATCCCGCTCCGGAGAGCCTCCCCGCCCCCCACCCCACCCCAGGGCGCTGCCTCTTGCTCGGGCAAGGCCGGGAGAAGCCTCCGGGGACCCCCCCCCCCAACCAGATCCCAGTCCCCAAAAGCAGCCCGGGGCGGACCGACCATGCAACTGATGCAGCTGAAGCTTCTGGGCCCCGAATCCTGGAGGGAAGCAACCTTTTTTCTTTTCATGAATGAAGTTTTCAACAAAATTGATGGGGGTTTTTTCAAATGTTTGCTATCAAAATAAGGCTGTTTCAGTGACAGACTCATAAGCGGTGGGTTGGAGGACTTAATATTGGCCTGAGAATATGCTGGAATACCCCTTTCCTGTAGCCTCAGAATGTCCCTGTAGCTGGTCAGATTTCGACCTTTCCTCGGGGGCCTGCAGCCCCCTCCCCCCTCCCCCTCCCCCTCGGTCGCTGTATGGGCTGGCTGGGCTGGCCAGAATCTATTCTGAGCTGCCCCTTTGGACCTTGTTGGATGTTGCCCTGCCCTTGCTGGTGGAGAAGGGGGGGGGGCGTAACACTTCTAGCTTCAGGGTCCCACAAATGTAGGCCCGCGGCCACTGCTCCCGCCCAAGCCTCGCTGGAAGTGGAGGGGCTCTGCCGGCCTCTTGCGCAGTCTGCTCCCCTAGGGGAGGGGGGGCGGCAAGGCATCTGCCCAGGAGACCTTCTAGGCGGAGCGCCCCCGGGACGGCCGCCTCCGCCTCTCCCCGCAGCCCTTCCCACCTGGGGGAGCTTTCCCCGACGGCTGTTTTGCTTTGCTTCAAATTTCCCCTGGAGGCTGCGCTCCTGTCTGAAAAGGCCCCGGCGGGCTGGGGCGGGGCAGCCCCGCGTGAGGAGCGGGCAGGAGAGCCGGGCAGCCGGCGAGCCGTGGCAGGGGCCTGCAGCAGCCGCCCTTCCGTCGGGCGGGGACAGGGGAGAGGCAGGCAGTCAGGCAGCGCCAGAGGAGAGGAGCCGTCTGGGGGGCCCGGGAGCTGTCATCTCTCTTTCTCTCTCTCTCTCCCTGCCAGCAGAGCCGCTCTCCCTCCATCTCCTCCTCCTCCTCCTCCTCCTCCTCGGCGGCGTTGACGGGCGTGGGAGCGCTCCTCCTCGCCGGTCGCCGCTCATTTGCAACAAGCCTGACGTTTTCCCGGCAATTAGCTCCGGCGGGCGGGGGGGCGAGGGGGGCTGCCTGACGGTGACTCGTGTCGACGCCGCCACTTGATCAAAGGGCCGGATAATTAGCTGTAAAAAGTGGCTCCGGAAGGAGCGGGTCCGGATTTGGCAGCGGAGGCGGGGGAGGGGGGGGCTGGGAGGGCGGCAGGCGGGCGGGGGGGGGGGGCTTCGGGGCTTCTGGCCGGGGGAGGGGGGCTTTGCCAACCCCTCCGCCCTTCCCCCCCCCCCGGGCGCCCCAGAGCTTACCTGGCCGGAGGGCTGGAGCGCGTTCTTGGCCCCCCGGGCGGGGGGCGCCTTCTCGGGGCCCTTCTCGTTGTTCCGGGGCGGGTCCGGGCCGTAGGGCTTCAGGAACATGAAGTCGCTCTTGGCCGACTCCGGGGTGAGGCAGACCTTGTAGCAGTAGCCCGGGGGTCCCGCCAGAGCGCCGCCCTCCCCGCCGCCCGCGGGCGCCTTGTTGCCGGCGGCGCCCTGCGGGTTGGCGTTGTTGGCGTTCTTGAAGAGGTCCGACGGGGCGGGCGGGCGGTGGCGGCGGCGGCAGCAGCAGCAGGCGGCGGCGGCAGCGGCGGCCGGGAGGGAGCAGCCGTAGTCGCGCAAGGTGAGGCGGTCCTTGTGGCACTTGACGGCGGTCAGGATGAGGATGGCCACCAGGAAGGTGAAGGAGACGGAGCCGAGCGAGACGATCAGGTAGAGGGTGAGGGGCGAGGCGGAGGGCTCGGGCCCCAGCGGGAACTCGCTGAAGTCCGAGAGCACCTCCGGCACGCTGTCCACCAGCGAGAGCAGCAGGGAGACGGAGGCCGAGAGCGGCGGCTGCCCGTTGTCGCGCACCTGGATGAGCAGCCGCTGCCGCGGGGCGTCCTTCTCCTGGAAGGCGCGGACGGTGCGGATCTCGCCCGTGTAGAGGGCCACGCTGAAGAGGCCGGCCTCGGTGGCGCGCAGCAGCTGGTAGGAGAGGCGCGCGTTCTGCCCGGCGTCCGCGTCCACGGCCGACACCTTGGCCACCAGGTAGCCCGGCTCGGCCGAGCGGGGCACCACCTCGAGGGCCAGCGAGCCGTTGCGGGGCACGGGCGCCACGATGACGGGCGCGTTGTCGTTCTGGTCCAGGACGAAGACGTGGACGGTGACGTTGCTGCCGAGCGGGGGGAAGCCGGCGTCCTGGGCCAGCACCTGCACCTGGAAGCCGCGGGTCTGCTCGTAGTCGAGGGAGCGCAGGGCGTACACGTGCCCGCTGTCCGAGTTGATGGAGACGTAGGTGGCCACCGGCATGCCCTGGATCTGGCCCTCGGCGATGGAGTAGGAGAGGTAGGCGTTCTGCCGGGCGTCCGGGTCCCGCGCGCTGACCGAGCAGATGGAGGCCCCCGGCGCGTTGTTCTCCAGCACGTAGACGCTGTAGGAGGGCTGCAGGAAGCGGGGCGCGTTGTCGTTCACGTCGGAGACCTGGACGCTGAGCGTCTGGCTGGTGGCCAGCGGCGGCGAGCCCCGGTCCCGCGCCGTGATGCTGAGGTTGTACTCGGCCACCGCCTCCCGGTCCAGGGCCTGGGTGGTCACCAGGGTGTAGTAGTTGGGGAAGGAGGCGCGCAGCTGGAAGGGCACGTCGTCGGCGATCTCGCAGCTCACCCGCCCGTTGTCGCCCGAGTCCCGGTCCAGGACGCTGATGACGGCGATGACGGTGCCCGGCGGGGCGTCCTCCAGGACGGGCGTGGAGACGGAGGTGAGGGTCACCTCGGGCGCGTTGTCGTTGACGTCGAGGAGGTGCACCAGCACCCGGCAGTGGACGGCCACGGCGGAGGGCCCGCGGTCCTTGGCCTGGACGTAGAGCTCGTGGAGGCTGGCCCGCTCGTAGTCCAGCTGGCCCTTGAGGCGCACCTGCCCGCTGCGGGCCTCGACGGCGAAGAGCTCCCGCACCCGCGGCGGCGCGTGCCCGCTGAAGGAGTACTCCACCTCGCCGTTGGCGCCCTCGTCCAGGTCGGTGGCGTTGAGGCGGACGACCGGCGTCCCCGGGGGCGCGTCCTCGGGCAGGCTGACGCTGTAGGAGGACTGGTCGAAGGCCGGCACGTTGTCGTTGGCGTCGAGGACGGTGACCACCACGCGGGCCGTGCCGGAGCGCTCGGGGACGCCGCCGTCCAGGGCGGTGAGGAGGACGCGGTGGCTGCGCTGCTGCTCCCGGTCGAGGCTGCGCTCCAGGACCAGCTCGGCGAACTTGCTGCCGTCGCTGCGCGTCTGCACCTCCAGCGAGAAGAAGCCGTTGGGGCTGAGGCGGTAGGTGCGCAGGGAGTTGGTGCCCACGTCCGGGTCCTGCGCGCTCTCCAGCGGGAAGCGGGCGCCCGGCAGCGCCGACTCGGTCACCTCCAGCGCGTACTCCGGCCAGGGGAAGCGCGGCGCGTGGTCGTTGATGTCCAGCACTTCCACCTCCACGCGGTGCAGCTCCAGCGGGCTCTCCATGACCAGCTGCAGGTGGAGCAGGCAGGCGGCGCCCCCGCCGCCCCCGCCGCCCCCGCCGCCCCCCTCGCACACCGCCTCGCGGTCGATCTTCTCGTTGACGAAGAGGATCCCGTTCTCCAGGTTGACCTCCAGGTGCTGCCGGCCCCCCGCCCGGGAGACGATGCGGAAGCGCCGCGCCGACAGGCGGCCCACGTCCAAGCCCAGGTCCTCGGCCAGGTTGGCCACGAAGGCGCCGTGCTCCAGCTCCTCCGGCACCGAGTAGCGCAGCTGCCCGCCCGCCGGCGCCAGGCACCCAGCCAGCAGCAGCAGCGCCGCCAGCGCCGGGACCCCCGCCGGGGGGAGTCCCGCCGCCGCCGGCCGCCGGAGGCATCAGTTGGGGCGACTAGGAGGCGGCCGAGCCCCGCTCCCGCAGCTGCCGCCCGCCCGCCCGCCGGCCCCGCCGCGTCTTCAGCGGCCGCCGGCCGGGACTCGCCGCGACTTTCGGCGGGCAGGGGGAGCCGCCGAGGGAGGCGCCGCGGCGCGCCATTTCAGCACCGCATTGGTGGACAGCGCCGTCGAGCCCGAGCCCCGGCAGCGGAGGCGAGCCAGCCAGCCAGCCAGCGAGAGAGGGAGCGAGAGCGAGAGCGAGAGAGCGAGCCGGCGGGGAGGGCTGGCGGAGCGCTTAACCTCTTCGCGGCCGGAGCCCAGGAGGAAGAGGAGGAGGGAGGGGGCGTGCGGGCAGGCAGCGGCGCTGTGCAGGGAGAGCGCGAGCCTTCCTCCCCGGCCGGG
Organism: Lepidodactylus listeri; assembly: GCA_029233225.1. Lineage (NCBI taxonomy): Eukaryota > Metazoa > Chordata > Lepidosauria > Squamata > Gekkonidae > Lepidodactylus > Lepidodactylus listeri. The sequence goes on along the minus strand of JARCFY010000017.1, from coordinate 16,450,851 downwards.
CGTGGGGGCGCGCCGCTCTTCTCCGCCGCGCCGAGAGCGTCTCTCTCGCTCTCCCTCCCTCTCTCTCTGCGCTCCCCCAGCGAGGAAATGGGCTGTGACGGCGCGGGAGTCGCTCGCTGGCCAGCCGCAGCCCCCGCTCGCCTCGCCGCCCTCCCCCGCCGGGGAAGAAAGTGCCATCCATCTGGAGGGGGGGGGGCGTTTGAGCCCGGGTCCGTTGCCAACTCTGGCGGGAGGGCCGTCCCGCGTTCTCTCCCCCTCCCCTGGGAAGGGGCTGGATTAAAGGGCCCCCAACACGTCGGAAGGCCAATCCTCCTGATCCTGACATCAGACCCCGCGCGGGGGCTTAACCTTTAGCAGATGGTTAAGCCGCTGCCGAATTGATTACATTGGCCCGGACGCCGCTCCGCGTGTAATGCCGGCTTTGCTCCTCATTACCCGCCGAGGGGATTACAGGCCAGACAGCCGGATCAGGACGGATCCTCTCGGGGCAAAGCAGCCCCCCCCCCCCGAACACCCACACCCCCCTCGCGGGGAGCTCCGAAGGGGCGCCGATCCCGGCAGAGGGAAGGAGCCGAGAGCGCCCGGAGGGAGGCCAGCGCTTGCCTGCGCCCCTCGCCCGGCGGTGGCGCTACAGGTTGGCCCTCCGCCTCTCCGCCCGAGGGGCTGGATGAATGAATAGCCCTTTGCTCTGGTCCGGACGAGGGAGTCGCTCCCGGCCGCAGCAGCAGCAGGAGCCCTTCCGGGCAGGTCCCGAAATGGGCCAGCTCATGCCTGGAGAGCTGCGGGCAGCCTAAGCCTTCCTGACCTGCCCCCTCCCCACGGGCTCCGGCCCTGGCGGGGTGGGGGGGCTCAGCCGCTTCTTCCACAGCCAGCCGGCCAGGGCCAGCCGCATGAGGCTCTCGGTGGGGCCCGCTGCCCCAGGACACGCCCCCCCCGGCGCACCAGCCCCTCCTCTGCCCCCCTCCCCCCTGGACAGGCCGGCTCAGCCCAAGGGCCCGAAGACCCGCTGGACCCTCCGAACTGGGGGAGCACCCCCCGGGGACCCCAGAAGGCTCTGCTGCCCGCCCCAGGCGCCGCCTCGGTCCTTCAGGCGCGCCGCTCCAGGCGCTCGGAGGTGAACCCTTCCCCCTCCCCGCGTGAGTTTCTGTCTCTGGCGCGCCGGGCAGGATCGGGGCCCCGTCGCCCACGGCGGAGAGGAGCCGGTGGCTCCTGCCGGTCTTAATTAGGGGAGCTTGCGGGAGCCGGCCCGGCCCCGCCGGCCAAACCTCCCCGAGCCGGACTCGATGAAAGGCGGGCGGATAAGCTGTTAACCATCTACTTAAGGGATTTCGGAGAGGCGCCGCCGCTTCCCGAGGAGACTGAGCCGCGCCGGGAGCAAGAGGGAGAGAGAAGGAGGGAGGGAGGGAGAGAGAAGGAGAGGGAGAGGAAGAAGGAGACTGGGAAAGAAGAGCGAGAAGAGGGGGCGAAGGAAGGAAGGAAAGAGAGGGAGAGGAAAGGAAAGGGAGAAGGGATAAGGAGAGAAAGAAAGAGGGAGGGAAGGAGATAGAGGGGCTGGGAGGTGGGGAGCGAGAGAGAGAAGGAGGGAGAGGGAAAGAGGAAGAGGGAAGACAAGGACAGGGTGGGAGACGGAGGGAGCAGAGGGGAGGGAGGGAGGGAGAGAGCGCCACTTTGTTGTGGTCGTCCAACGCCCCCCCTCCGCGGTTTCCACCCACCCAAGTGAGCGGTCAGCCGGTGGGGAGGGCAGAGATGGGGGGGAGGTGAGCAGGGGAGGGCAGGGGGCAAAGCCTGGGGGAGCGCGACCTGAGGGAACCGCCGGAGTGGGAGTCTCCCAAGGCTTCCGGGGCGGGGGGGGGCAAGTCCCTCCCGAGGGGGCGTCGAAGCCCCCCCCCCCGCCCTACCTGACTGTCTGCAGGTGAGGGCGGGGGCGGGCGGGGGGCGAGGCCGCCCCACCTGTTGGCCACACCCTCCCTGTGATCTCCGCCTCCCTCCAGGCATCTCCTTGCCCCCAGTCACGCGTCGCCCTGCCTCTGTCTCCCCCAGAACCAAACACATCGGTGGGGCAATGAAAGGGCTTCTTCTCTCTCCCAGCCCCCAGGATCTGGAAGTCTTTGCGAGCTCCATGAAGGCCCCCCCCCCGCCCAGCCCCTCTGCCCCGGCTGGTGTCCCGCATGCGCCCCCGCGCGGTCGTGTGAAGGCGGCTCCGGAGGCCAGGCGGAGGCAAAGAGGCTTCAGCTTCGGCCTCTCCCCCGAGGGCTGCCCCTTTGGCTTTCTCTCCGGGGTAGGGTCGCCAGCTCCGGGCTGGGGACTACCTGAAGATTTGGGGGGGTGGAGCCTGGGGAGGACGGGGAGGGATCTCAGCGGGGTACATTGCCGTAGAGTCCGCCCTCCAGAGCAGACATTTTCGCCCCGGGGGTCTGAGCTCTGTCCCCTAGAGACCAGTTGGAATCCCAGGAGATCTCCAGTCATCACCTGGAGGTTGGCCACCCGACATTCTGGGCTCACCAGCCAGCCAAGCATGCTCATCCGGCAGGGGCAGAACCAGTCCAACAACCAGCCGTTTTAGGGTTGCTGCCACCTCTGGGCTGGGAAATACCTGGAGATTTGGGGGGGTGGAGCCTGAGGAGGGCGGGGCTTGGGGAAAGGAGGGGCCTCCGCAGGGTATCATGCCAGAGGGTCCACCCGCCAAAAGCAGCCATTTTCGCCAGGGGGAAATCTTTGGAGACCAGCTGTAATTCTGGGAGATTTCCAACCACCAGGTGGAGGCTGGCAACCCTGAGCCCTCTTCTCCTCCTTGCCAGGCTCCTTGCGCACCCCCCTCCCCTCCCCAGCAAGTCTTTTGTAGGCAAGGCCTTCCCTCCCCCGGGGCCATAAGCACCCCCAGAGAGCAAACCAACCAGCCCCAAACCCTTGGTCTCTGCTGCTTCCAGCCTTGCACAGCCACCGCTGGCCTGCTGCTAGAGAGGGTGGAGGAGATTTGGGGGGGGGGTGAACCCCGATCTCCTCCCAGCAAGTTGTGCCCATTGTTTGCCAGTCTTCATCCCCTAACCTGGCAACCACAATGTGAAGGGGGGGAATACTAGCCAATAAGTGATTTTTTTGTTTCTACACACCCTACAATGGGCGCGCACACACATGCACACACGCCCCTGGTTCTTTTTAGGAACACCCAGATGCTTCAGGAAGGCCCAGGTGGTGGTCAGGAACAGTCCCTGCCTGTGGATGCAGCTCTGAGCAGGGGAACCTCTTGGGGTCTCTTTTCATTTATTACCAGTGCAGCTGAGGTGATGGTGGCTCTTGGAGATGGGCACCCCCAACCCCCGTGGACAAGCAGGTACGGAATATAGTGAATGACGAGGATCAGTGAAGGAACAGAAGGGGAGCGGACAAATGACAGATGAACTGTTTACAGAGAAACCTGCCTTCCAAAGAAATGCATATTTTGAAAAACAAAAGAGAGGACATATTTCCCAACTTACTACAGGCCCATAGACAGGATTTTGCGACTTGTGGGGAAAAGAATTTTCTGGTGGTGGCGCGTGTGGGGCTGCCACTCTTTTTAGGTCAGCTCCAATCCACTCTCAAGCCCAACTGCCAGCCGCCACCCCTCTCCCTCCCCTCCTGCAAGGTTTAAAGGGCCCTTCAGCTGATCGGTGGGAAGCCTGTGGCCCGCTGATCAGCTGGAGGGCCCTTTAAATCTTGCAGGAGAGGAGGGAGAGGAGCACGCGCCAAGCCCCATTCTTCTCAGAAGCATTTAGAGGATGCCTTTAAATGCTTTGAGAAGAAATGATGTGTGTGTGTGTACATAGTAAATGTTTCCCTTGCTCGAAAGCCAGTCGAATCCGACTCTAGGGGGCAGTACTCATCTCCTTTTCCAAGCCAAAGAGCCAGCACTGTCCGAAGACTTTTCTGTGGTCGTGTGGCCTGCATGACTAGACGCCGAGGCGCACGGAACACTGTTGCCTTCCCACTGAGGCAGTACCTATTTATCTACTGGCAGTTTCTTGCTTTTGAACTGTTAGCAGGAGCTGGGGCCAGAGACCAGAGCTCACTCTGTCACGTGGCACTAGGATCTCGAACTGCCGAGCTACCGACCTTCTGGTTTGCAGCCCAGCGTCTTAACCTCTGAACCACCGCTGCCCCAATTGTGCACGCATACCCCATTCTTTTCAACAAATCTCATAAAAATACTGTGGGGCTAGCCCTTTAAGGAAGGGGGCGGAGCCCCCAATAGCTCCTCTGTAGCTATGGGCCAGACTGACTACTTCAAACAAGTGATCACTATGACAAATCTCATTTCAAATACTCTTACTATGTAAGCGGTGGTCACTGCTACTAACTGGGAATATTCCTAACCTTCCAACCCCAAAAGAGGACATTTTCATCATTTTGTAAAAAAAGATCCCAAAAGAGGACAGACATTGAAAAAAGAGATCATCTGGTGGCCCTAGCATCCGTGGAAGGCAGGGCAAGACCAGCAGGGAGGAAAAGCATCAGGAAGATAGAGGCCCATGGCCTAAGCATTCCACAGGCGGGTGGGGAGGAAGGAAATGCACAGACAGGGCCGGCTCTATCACTAGGCCAACTAGGCGGCCACCTAGAGGCACAGCTGGCAAACGGGGCGGCGGAGAGACTGAGAGAGACTCAAACCAGAAGACAGTGTACTTTATGCAAACGGTGATTTATCATTATGTCTGAATGCAGCTTTCCATTCAGGCTAAGAACCAAACTTAGCCTTGGGCCAATGCAGATAGACTTGTAGGCGCTGTGGCCAGCTGGTGCAGGTGGCTGCTGGCGAGGCTGGAGAGCTTGTGAGCCCGGGCAGGCGAGTGGGCACTGGGGCTGGGCAGGGTGTCCCTTGCGGGCAGGTTTCCAGTGGTGGAGAGGGCAGCTCTGTGGTGGTGGGGCACTACAAGGCATCCTCACCTGGGGGCCCACTACAAGATAGCCTCGCCTAGTGCGCAAAAAACCTGGGGCCGGCCCTGTGCACAGACTTCTCCCAAATTGTACACCTGTCCACATTCTGTATATAGTAGAGCAATTTCTCAGGGTATATGATCTCTGAGCAATTGAAGATGCCCCTCATCCAGGGATACTAGCAATATTATCAGATGTACAAGAATAAGGAGGCCTTTTAATTTTTTTTTTAAAAAAACCTGATTGTATCCTGGAGCCCTCTGTCCCTTCCATATAGCTGTCTGGCAGTTCAGAACAAGCTTTTGCTAACGACGCCAAAGTATGATTTTGCTCTCCAGTTGAAAGGAATCCAGCAGACATCCAAACAATTCTATGCTGTTCATTCTACAAGATCTAAAGTTGCGAGCTGATACAGAGGACCAAATGACTCTGGGATAAGCTCTCTCACCCCGGGGGATTCTTCAGTCACGTATTTCATTTTGCCAGCAGAGCTAGTAAAGACAATTTTATCACACCGGTTGCAGCTGTGTGGCATAATCGTTGTCTATAGCCAGTCCAGGTTAGTTACTATCCACAGGATTATTAGGAAAAGGACCGAAAATAAAACAGCCCTCGTACAGACCTATGATGCAGCCTCATTTGGAATACGGCACACAGTTCTGGGTGCCGTAGCTCAAAAAATACGTTGCAGAGCTGGAAAAAGTATAGAGGACAGTTGGGCAAACAAGGTGCTAAGGGATTAGAGCAGCTTTCCTATGGGGAAAGGTTGGAAGCATCTCGGTCTTTTCAGTTTAGAAAAGAGATGACTAAGGGGGGGACGTGACAGAGGTTTATCAACTTATGCACGGGGTGAAGAGAGAGAACTCCCCACAACCCACAGTCTTCCAGAATCCTAGTACTGGGGGGAGGGGAGCCAACAAAAGGAAATACTGCTTTACTCAATGAGTAATTAAGAGATTTGCTACCAGTGGATGTAATGATGTCCACAGGCATAGAAGGAGATTAGGCAGCTGAAAGTGGCAGCTACTAGGCGAGACTGGTAAGTGGAGCCTCCACATCCAGAAGCAGTAGACTTCTGAATTCTCCTGTAAAGAGGGGAAGGCCTCGGTCTCTGTGCCCTGCTTGTTGGCCTTTCCAGGGCAACTAATTGGCCACTGTGTGAAACAGGACGTGGGACTAGATGGACCACGGGTCTGATCCAGCTCATCTTGTCCTTGTGCTGTTTTGGTTTTATTTTCTTGGTGGGACCTATCAGGAACCAGATCAAAATCACTTTGGGGGTGGGATACGACCTGCAGACTGTCCGTTGGCCATCCTTGGCCTAGCTTACAGCCTTTAGCAGAGTTCTGGAGTCTTTCGGTCAAGAAAGGGGGGAGTGTACACACGGTCACAGGTATTCCTGCTTCTTTAAGCGGCTTTCCCGTTTGGCTGACTTGGATCGCAACATGTATTAAAGAGGTGACAGCAAATTCTGAGTTTAACGGCTGAGATAGTGTTGGTTCTCATAGCTAATGGCCAGCTCAGGGATGGGTCAGTATTTGGAAACACTTTGGCCACACACTAGATCAGCTCTGTGTGCTAAGTACTGGGCTTGGGTCATTGTTGGAGCCTGTGGTCCAAACCATTGCAGTGACCAAAGCGGACCGACGTTCAGCTGGCCACAACTGCTGCAAGTCACCTCAGATATCTGCACAACACCTACAGAGGGCCGACTCTGTGCCTGTGAGCTTCGGGTTCCACCCTGACCTACCGCCATCCATTTAAGCTACGACACCTGCCCTCCCTCCCTCTCTCTCTCTCCTAGTTCTATCCCAGGGGTGGTTTAGATGAGGACTGAGCCACTTCCTCATGGACCTGTTCTGCTCACTCCCTCACCTCCCCCCCCAAACCCTCTTGCCTCACACCCCTCTCTGCCTGCCCTGGCATTTGCTGCTGCTGCTGCTGCCGCTGTTTCCCCTGCCTGTGCTTTCGCCAGGAAGAACGCAGCAGAGGTGAGCGTGGCTCAAAGTGCTGCCAGGTGGAATGGATGGCTGCGGCACCTGTGCTGGGTGGAAACCAGCGGCCTGCAGAGCCAGGTGGCTGGCATCCCATCTTGCTCCCAGCAAACAGGACGGAGGCTTAACACTTGCAACCAGTTTATTGGGTCACGTACAGGAGACAGTCTCTACAGGGCCGCCACGTGATTATACAAGCTGGAAGGGGGGAAATTCACTGTCCCCAGCCAGGAGGACAGGTGTGCCACATAAACAGGGAAACGGGAGCACTGAGCCTCATCCTGAACAGAGCTCTGCCCAGCTGCTCGGCCGAGCTGGAGACTGACTCATGGGCAGAAGAGGACACCGCCTTCCCTGGTGTGCCTGCCCTGCAGAGGAGGGCTCATGCTGCTGTCCAAAAGGTTGCCCAGTGGGAAGCATGCCACGGAAGAGCCCCAGACTCCAGCAGCAAGAGAGGTGCCTCCCCCCACCCACCCACCCCCGGCTCCGCAGAACACAGACCCATGCCGCGCTCACAGTGCTCAGGCAATGCTGCATGCTCGGCCCAGGGAGGGGGTACTGTAGGTCAGAGCTGTGTGGGTAGCCGGGGCAGAAATAGCAGGGGGTGTTGCTGGTCAGCGCTGATGCGCGTTGGCAGCACCGGGCAAAGAACCAACGCTGGGAATAGCAGGGGATGCTGCAGGTTACAGCTGAGATGCCTTGGCACAGCTGCCTTCTGGCGCCCGGCCTGGCCAAGAATATCCTTCCGCTTTCGTGCACACCAAATTCTTCAGATGGTTTTTTTTTTTTGGAACAATGCGCTAGAAACCTCTCGCCGAGGGATTTCAACGAATGCGGGATATTTAGGGAGAGACCTTTATTACAAGATCTCATTGGGGAGTGAAATCTACACTCCTTGGATAGCAAAGGGTGTATTTTATAGGGGGGGGGTGCGAGAGAGAGAGAGAGAGAGAGCGAGAGCTACAACTCTTTCCTGGGGAATGGATCGCCTGTTTAAAGCGGAGATGTGCCTAAAAGGCCGCCGCTGCCCTGGGGAGCATCCGTGTGAGGCGCGGAAAGGGCATGGAATGGGAGCGAGGCCCACTCTCTCGCTCTTCGTGCGGAGAGGAGTCAACGGCGGCCAGCTGCCCCACTGCAGTCCGGGGCCTTGGGGGGTGCGCGGGCAGGGAGGTGGGGTGATGTGGGCGCCTCTGTCAGTTAATCCCCCCCCGTCCTCCCCTTGAGGAGGTGCAACTCTTTGCATTAAACTGGGGGGAGATAAACAGAGGTGCCTTTAGGGGGATGAGGTGGTCGTGTCAATCAGGCGTTTGTATTTATTAACTTGCCCGACGGGCCGCAGGTCTCCGTGTGATAAGACAGAAAATATTAAAAGCCTGCACCTCGCACAAGGCGGGCAAAGCCTCTCATCAGCCATTCCAGTCAGGGACGAAGAGCAACCAAGTGCAAAAAGACTTAACTGTGTCTTCCCTGGTGCCCGGGAGGGTCCTTGGCACGTGTTCTGGCAAACTTGCTGGGGGGGGGGGGAGGGAGGGAGGGAGGGGCTGCGCTTTGGAAAAACTCCTCGGAGAGCCCCATTTCCTCTGCCGAAAAGCAAAGGAGCCTCCTGGTTCCAGCGAGCTCAAGTGCTGAGGTTTCTAAGGGCTGCCTCGCACGTTCTCTTGTGAGAGCCAGTTTGGTGTAGTGGTTAGGAAGAGCGCGGACTCTGATCTGGGAGACCCGGGTTTGATTCCCTCCCTCGCCTCCACATGCAGCTGCTGGTGCGACCTTGGGTCAGTCACAAGTTCTCTCAGAGCTGTTCTCTCAAGGGCAGTCCGCGAGAGAGCTCTCTCTCAGCCCCACTTACCTCACAGGGTGTCTGTTGTGGGGAGGGGAAGGGAAAGGGGATTGTCAGCCACTCTGAGACTCGGAGTGAAGGGTGGGGAATAAATCCAACTTTGGTGCCAGTCTGGTGTAGTGGTTAAGTGCGCGGACTCTAATCTGGGAGAACCGGGTTTGATTCCCCACTCCTCCACTTGCACCTGGCTGAATGACCTTGGGCAAGCCATAGTTCTGTACCAGCTGTTCTCTCAAGAGCAGTTCTCTCAGAGCTCTCTCAGCCCCACCTACCTCACAGGGTGTCTGTTGTGGGGAGGGGAAGGGAAAGGAGTTTGTAAGACTCCCTTGGGTAGTGAAGGGCGGGGTATAAATCCAATCTCTTCTTCTTCTTCTTCAACTTGTCTTGGTCTTCTCCTTCTGGTATACAGCTAAGGGCGTGTACACCTACAGATACTAAGTGTGAGTGCAGCGAAGAGATCCTTGTGAGGACCAGTGTTCCCTCTAAGCTGAGTCAGTGTGAGCTAGCTCACAGTTCTTTTAGCCTCCGGCTCACACGTTTTTGTCTTGGCTCAGGAAGGGAGGGCTCCAGAGCAAACCGATTCATGCAGCAGCCAAATCGCTCGCTCCCAACTTTAATGCCAGCAGCTCACAAAGTAGAATTTTTGCTCACAAGACTCCACAGCTTAGAGGGAACATTGGTGAGGACAGCTGTGGTTTCCCGCTTAATATCCGCTATGGCAGCTGGGATGTGCTGCTGTGCAGGGCGGGCGTGAAGCTGCCCTTCGGCCACAGTCCTACCCGACACAGAAGCTTCTGCCAGTGGGCTAGGATCGTGCCCAAAATGCTGCCATGGATTCTGCAACCCCAGAACATGCCAGACCAGAAGGCACGAGAGTACTAAGACATGTGATGAATGAGAGTGGATGAGAAGGGGGGGGGGGGGACAGAGTCAGCAGCAGCCCAGCAGTGACCAAACATCAGATACTCTGCGCCTCCTGGCACCGCAGGCCAGACAGTCGTTTGCAGAAGCAGAGCCAAAGAAGAAGCAAAAAAAAGGATGCAGTGACCAGAGATAAAAGATCGTAAGTAGCAGCAGTGTGGTGCGGTGGGTAAAGTGTTGGACTGGGATCTGGGAAACTCAGGTTAGAATCCCCACTCTGCTCTGGAAGCTCACTGGGTGACCTTGGGCCGGTCACACACTTTTAGGCTCACCTACCTCACAGGGTTGTTGTGAGGATAAAATGGAGGAGAGGAAGAAGAAGAAGAAGAAGAAGAAGAGATTGGATTTATACCCCGCCCTCCACTCCCCAAGGGAGTCTCAGAGCGGCTTACAAACTCCTTTCCCCTCCCCTCCCCACAACAGACACCCTGTGAGGTAGGTGGGGCTGAGAGAGCTCTTTCCCAAGCTGTCCTTGAGAGAACAGCTGGTACAGAGCTCTGGCTTGCCCAAGGTCATCCAGCCAGGTGCAAGTGGAGGAGTGGGGAATCAAACCCGGTTCTCCCAGATTAGAGTCCGCGCACTTAACCACTACACCAAACTGCCTCTCGAGAACGGCATAAGCTGCTTTGGGTCCCCACTGGGGAGAAAGGGGGGGGGGTATACATGAAGTAAACAAATCAATTAAAAAGCCTGCTGTTTCAGACCAGGCATCCATCCAGCTCAGCATCCTGTCTCACATCGTGGCCCAGCAGGAGGCTCAATAATAGGGCACGGAGGCCAAGGCCTGCTGCCCCTGGGATTCAGAGTCTGCCCGCCCTGAATATGGAGATTCCCTTTAGTCACCATCACTAGTGGTAACTGATGGACCTCTCCTCCATGCATCTATGTAAACCTCTTCCCCCCCCCCCTTAAAGCCATTTGTGCTCATGGCCATCAAGGGTTGCCAGGTTCACCTTGGCCTCTGGCAGGAGGGGGTACGGTTGCCAGCTCCAGGGCGGAGCCTGGAGACAACTGGGACCTGAGTGGGGTACAATGCCACAGAGTCCACCCTCCAAAGTATCTATTTTCTGTGGGGGAACTGATCTCTGTAGTCTGAAGATGAGCTGTAATTCCAGGGGATCCCCAGGCCCCACCTGGAGGCTGGCATCCCTAGTAGGCACAGAGGGTCGTTTGAAGACTCAGCCAGAGAGGAGGAGAGAAAACAGGAGTCTTGTGACAGAACAGCCTTTGGGGGAAGAGGGGAGAGGTCACAAAAATCAGGGGGAAATGGAATGTCAGTACAACACGCTTGACTCTCTGAGTTCCCCTTGACACACAGCCAAGTGCTAGAGAAGGGGCGATGAATCTTCAGGCCGCAGAATAGGAGAGAGTTCACCTGTCCTCACCGAAATCACCTCCTTGCCTCTCTCCGTCCATATGGCTGTTGAACTCCAACCACACTCAGAGGCTTCTAGGGCCAGAAGTCCCGACACAACTCTGATTCACTCGCCTTGATTCCTCGGGGTGCACCTCCAATTGAGAGCCTGCTCTTTCCCCTACGTGGCCAATGCCTCCCAAGAAACTGCCTGCAGCCACTGCGCTGGACGTTCTTGCATGGCGTAACAGGTTCGGCCCATGGGCTCCCCCTCTCTCAGTTAGCAACTTGACATGCATCTTACCCTCATGCGATTGAGGTGAATGTGGAGCCCACAAAGAGGTTTCTGACCCATGGGGCTGGCAAGCATCTAACAGAGCAGTGAAGCATCCCCGTCCCATGGACCTGCACAAGTAAAGGAGACGTGCCCAGATGACGAAGAGCTGGGGGGGGGGGTATGAGGAAGGAAGAGAAAAGCGGGGGGGAGGAGGGAGGAGGGAAGTAGACCCAGGGGCACAATGAGGACTCTGAGCGCAGAATCAGCACCCGTCCCTGAGAGGAGAAGGAAGAGGTGATCCTTGTAGGTGGGCTGACATGATGGAAGTCCTGCTCTCCCTTTCTCACAATACAAGGACTCCTGGGCACTCCACAAAATTAATGAGCTTAGAACAGGTCAAAGGAAGTACTACACCAGCTGGGTGTAGTGGTTAGGAGTGTGGACTCTCATCTGGGAGAACTGGGTTTGATTCCCCACTCCTACACATGCAACTGCTGGATGACCTTGGGCAAGCCATAGCTCTGTCAGAGCTGCTTTCTCAAGGGCAGATCTGAAAAGAGCTCTCTCAGCCCCACCTACCTCGCAGGGTGTCTGTGGTGCGGAGAGGAAGGGAAGGGAAAGGCGTTTGTAAGCTGCTTTGGGACTCCAAGTGAAGAGTGGGGTATAAATCCAATCTCCTCTTCTTCCTCTTCTTCTTCTTCTTCTTCTTCTCATGGAATTCACTGCCACAGGAAAGCTTCAAGAGGGGACTGGATCATGGAGCAGAGGTCCATCAGTGACTATTAGTCCACAAGGTATAGATGGAACACTCTGTCTGGGGCCGTGATGCTCTGCATTCTTGGTGCTTGGGGGGCAACAGTGGGTTGGGCTTCTGGAGTTCTGGTCCCACTGGTGGACCTCTTCTGAGGGCCCCTGGTATTTTTGGTCACTGTGTGACACAAGAGTGTTGGACTGGATGGGCCATTGGCCTGATCCAACATGGCTTCTCTCATGTTTTTATGATGGCCCACAGAAGTTATGGTCTCGCGACCTCCTAGGCCCACAAGTCTTCAATCTCCAGTGCATCCTCATGAGGGTGTGGGGTTAGAAGGAGGAGGAGGTGTAAGAAACCAGAGAGGGAGGGGGGTGAAATTCAGAAAGGGAAGAGAAAATGACGCCCAGGGAGGCAAGATCCAAGTCATTTGAGGAGAGAAAGGAGGAAGTGGAGAAGGGGGGAGCCCAGTGGGGTACCGGAGAGAAGAGGCAAGGTGGCGGGAGACAAAGACAGAGGAAGCTCTCCAGCCAGGAAAGAGATGAGACCCCTCAGCTCCAAGGAATGGGAGAGGTGACAAAGAAAATGGAACAGCGGATTTGATTCTGCATCATTTTATTCAGCAACGGGAGCTAGATAAGAAGAAGTTATTAAGTTATATCGTGCTTCATCAGCAAACAAAGCACTCTGCAATCGGCTCATTAATCTTTATGTCTAGGGCTGAAATGAGCAGAGCTTTTCAAGTTCACAACTGACATTCACAACTCCCCACTGCGAATGAGCACTCAGATCTCTATGCTGAGCCTGGGAGAATTCGGACCAAAGGCCCAGTCTGCTCGGCAAGGACAGGATTCCTGCTAGCAGCAGCAGGGTCAAGATAGCTTGGCTACTGTTTGGCTCTCTGGCTAGCTGTCAGGGAAGAACATAAGAACATAAGATCCCTGCTGGATCAGAGCAGTGGCCCATTCAGTCCAGCATCCTGTCTCACACAGAGGCCGACCAGTCCCTCCGGAGGGCCAACAACAGGCCATAGAGCCCGAGGCCTTCCCCTGAGGTTGCCTCCTGGCTCTGGGATTCAGGGGATTTAGTGCCTCTGAATGTGGAGGTTTCCCTCCATCACCGCGGCTGGTAGCTATTTTCAGACTTATCCTCCATCAATCTGTCTAATCCCCTTTTAAAGCTATTTATTCCTGTGGCCATCACTACACCCTCTGGCAGCAAATTCCACATTTGAATTGCTCTCTGTGTAAAGTAAAGCCGCTCTGAGCCTGCCTTTGGGTGGAGAGAGCGGGATTTAAATTGAATGAATGAATGAATGAATGAATGAATAAATAAATAAATAAATAAAGTAGAATTTCCTTTTGTCTGTCCTGAACCTACTGCCCATCAGCTTCATTGGATGCCCTCAAGTTCTAGTTTTTATAAGCCTCTATCATGTTCCTCCCTTAGTCGTCTCTTTTCTAACCTGAAAAGTCCCAGGCTCTTCAGCCTTTCCTCCTAGGGAAGGTGCTCCAGCCCCCTCATCATCTTGGTTGCCTTCCTCTGTACTGTTTCCAGCTCTGAAGGTGGTCAAATGCCAACAGCTGCAAGGTCCCAACTGGTAGATCTCCAATGACCCGGGTTGCCAACCTCCTATGATCACAACTGATCTCCAGGCAACAGAGATAGGCTCACCTGGAGATAATGGCTGCTGCAGAAGTTTGACTCTATGGTATTATACCCCACTGAGGTTTTTTCCCTCTCCAAACCCCACCCTCCTCATGCTCCACCTCCAAAATCTCCAGGTATTTCCCAGTCCAGAGCTGGCAACCCCACCAATGACTTCATGAATGAACGAATGAATGAACTTGCACTGAGCATCTTAACCAGCCATGGCCATTCCCAGAAGAAGAAGAAAAGAAGAAGAAGGAGATTGGATTTATATCCCGCCCTTCACTCCCCAAGGGAGTCTCAGAGCGGCTTACAAACTCTTTTCCCTCCCCCTCCCCACAACAGATACCCTGTGAGGTAGGTGGGGCTGAGAGAGCTCTGAGACAGCAGTCCTTGAGAGAACAGCTGGTACAGAGCTGTGGCTTGCCCAAGGTCATCCAGCCAGGTGCAAGTGGAGGAGTGGGGAATCAATCCAGATTAGAGTCCGCGCACTTAACCACTACACAAGACAGTCTGGTTACATCAGACTCGAAGGTTTGAACAGCAGCACCTCTTCTCACAGCAGCAATTTATTCTCCTAATCTTTTCCCCGCCACTTGCTGAATGCCACGCTTTGGCACTGCGAAGGGTGTGATCCCGGATCAGTCGGCACACCAGCAACCTGACTTCACTGGGAGTACAAGAAATAAGGGGGATGAGGATTTGGAAAGAGCGGCAGCAGACAGATGTTGTGGTACCCCGGTAGGAGAGCACACGGACTTGGCACGGATCCTGGAGGTTCCAGGGTCTTCAGGCAGTTCGGGGAGGAAAATATAGTGGCTAGACTCAGGGTGCTATACATATAATGGCAACACGGTGAAAGTAAGTTTTAGCATAAAAACCCAACACTGAGGCTGTAGCGCTGTGTAAAGAAATACAAATGGATCTGTAAAGTCCTAAAGAGAGTCTTATTGAAAATTTGTAGGATAAACAGCTAACGGACTTGGCTGTATTCTAATGTACTGAATTGCATTTGAAGTGTGGAAAAGAGCTTGGCTGTTTGCTATGTATTGAATTGTATTTTGAAATTTCTGGAAGTTGGAATTTATCCAAGGAGTCTCGTGTGGACCATATTGAATTTGTGTGAATGTATTGGCTGCAGTGGCTCAAGTGGTTAGGGTTAGGGTTAGAGACCCAAGTGCCGCGTGACAGAGTGAGCTCCCCTCTCTGGCCCCAGCTCCGGCCAGCCAAGCAGTTTGAAAGCAAGAAATTGCAAGTCAATAAATAGGTACCGCTTTAGTGGGAAGGTAACAGCATTTCATGCGCCTCAGCGTCTAATCATGCTGGCCACATGACCACGGAAATGACTTTGGACAGCGCTGGCTCTTCAACTTGAAAACAGAGATGAGTACCGCATCCCTAGAGTCGTATTCGACTGGCTTTCGAGCAAGGGAAACCTTTACCTTTACCTATTACATGTTAGTTGAGACGTTAGCTGTCTATACTACAAATTTTCCACAAGGACTTTACAGATCCATTTGTATTTCTTTGCACAGTGCTACAGCTACAGTGTTGCTGGCAGTGAGCAGCAGTGTCTCAGGGAGCTGGCTGGCAGTGGGTGGCACTCGCTTCCATCTGGGGACCCCAAGACCCCTGTGGACTGACTGGCATGCTGTATGCTCTGGATCTCCAGCATGGATCCACCAAGTGTTTTTTAGGAAGTGGGTGGGGCCAGGAAGGTGTTTTGCCCAGCAGGGCTTCTGATTGACTATTGGAGATCTGATTGGCTGGGCAGATTTTTTAAGATGTCGCTTTGGCAGCAGCTGCCACCAATGTTCCTTCGAAGCTGTGGAGTCTTGTGAGCAAAAATTCTACTTTGTGAGCTACTGGCATTAAAGTCGTGAGGGAGCAATTTGGCTACTGCATAAATCAGTTTGCTCTGGAGCCATCCTTCCTGACCTAAGACAAAAAGGTGTGAGCCGGAGGCTAAAAAACTGGGAGCTAGGTCATACTAACTCAGCTTAGAGGGAACCCTGGCTGCCCCCACAGCATAAGGATCTGAGCTCTGTTACTGAAGTTAAACTGTGGCCATCGTTTTGGGGCTGGCTATTTTGTTGCTGCGGCCACCATGCCCTGTCAGAATTCCAAAGGTGCCTGCCGGCTCAGAAAAGTTGGGGACCCCTAAAATCCAGTGTGGTCCTAAGCATACCCAAGAGAGGGAGACCTTTATTATACGGCTTCGTGAGGTCACCTTCAGAAATCCCTGTCCTCAGAAGGATGTTCTGTCAAACTGGAAGAAACGGGGCAGAGCTGCCATGAGTCTTACAGGCTTCTTGAGGTCTACTAGACTCAATGGCAGCAGAAAGACTCCAGAGCACCGATGGGTTGACTAGAGCGCAATACGGGGTGCTTGGAAACCTCAGGAAGAAAACACAGACTCGTGACCACCACTTGCTGCCATGCCAGAGAGGGCAAAAAGAACAACAGCACCAGACTGAGGACGAGGAAAGAAATTCCCGGCAGGGGGTGGGCTGGGAGGAGCAGGAAGGCATCATGCCCCCCCCCCACCCTCATGGAAAATGCTCACGATCGACAGCTGGATTAAGACCTCAGGAGGAGGAGCTAGAATCCAAGGGGGAGGGCTATTAGCTCCACCTACAGTGGCATCTAGGGATGCCAGCCTCCAGGTGGAACTACAAGACTCCAGAGGTCAGTTCTGTTGGAAAAATGAGTATGTAACACAAGGCCTGAGAATTTCAGTCATTATAGGGTTAACCTATGCAACTTGTTTGTTTACCTTTGTTAGCCTGGAAGTGATACCTGGCGGCTGACCAATTAACTCTAAGCCCGGGAAACCTAAAGGTGTACTGTTTTGCTAATTGGTCAGTGATATCAGGTGTTTCCTTTCAGGGGTCAAGAAGAAGGAGAGATCCTCCATTGTAATCTCTCTCACTCCGTAGTAGGATGTCTTAGTGTGCAGACGCAGCACCATGCTGCTTAGGAAGCATGTTTTGTTTATTTGTAGCTAATCCCGTTTCCCTTTTTCCTTTAGTAATAAAGTTTCTTTTAAACTAAAAGAAGCAATCTCTTCTTTCCAGAAAAGCAAGATCCATTACCCTGAATTTTCTTGATTATTGGACAAAAGTCCTAACAAGTTCCCTTGGAGAGAGTGGGTGCTTTGGAGGGTGGACTCTATGGCATTGTGTACCCCGTGGAGGTCCCTGTCCTCCCCAGGCTCCACCCCTACATCTCCAGGAGTTTCCCAGTTTGGATCTGGCCACCCTACCCACACATCCCCTGCTGGAGGCCAGGGGTGACCTTGGCAGCCCTAGTTGTCTGACGGCTCCCCCCGGCACCCAAGACAACCCTGGCAGGCACAGCTTCGACGCACATGTTCTGAGCCCCCAATACCGGCCCAGCCATGTATGCACCAAAGTCAATTTGGTGTAGTGGTTAAGTGTGTGGACCGGGTTTGATTCCCCACTCCTACTTCACACGCAGCCAGCTGGGTGACCTTGGGTCAGCCGCAAGTTCTCTCAGAGCTGTTCTCTCATGAGCAGTTCTCTCACGAACTCTCTCAGCCCCACCTGCCTCACAGGTGTCTCTTGTGGGGAGAGGAAGGGAAGGAGATTGTAAGCCGCTCCGAGAATCCGAGTAAAGGGCAGTGTATAAATCCAATCAGTTCTTCTTCTCCCCTTCCTCCATCCCCACTCCCCAACTCTGCAAGGTCATCCCTTCTTTGAAGTGGCTCTCCCACCCTGTGGAGGTCAGGAAGCGAGACCCCTCCCCACCAATGCTCCCTCTAAACTGTGAATTCTTGTGAGCAAAAATTCTACTTTGTGAGCTACTGGCATTAAAGTT
This sequence comes from Lepidodactylus listeri, assembly GCA_029233225.1. Classification (NCBI taxonomy): domain Eukaryota; kingdom Metazoa; phylum Chordata; class Lepidosauria; order Squamata; family Gekkonidae; genus Lepidodactylus; species Lepidodactylus listeri. Next base: position 16,433,316 of record JARCFY010000017.1, on the reverse strand, counting down.
GTGAGCGAGCAATTTGGCAATTGCATCAATTAGTTTGCTCTGGAGCCATCCTTCCTGAGCTAAGACAAAAACATGTGAGCTGGAGGCTAAAAAACTGTGAGCTAGCTCACACTAACTCGGCTTGGAGGGAACATTGCCCCCCCCCCCCCCCCGCTCCCGGCATTTCCTTGACTACGTAAAGCCGAATTGTTTAGAAGAGCATCTTTATAAAGGAAATAGGGGGTTGTGGCCATAGGGGAGAACAGCTTCCAGCCCACGAACAGCTTCGCACGCCGAGAGACAACGGCCCTGCCAGCAACACAGACCTCAGCGGGACCCACAGAATCATCAGCTCCGACCCCTGCCTCCAGTAGCCCCACTGAGGGCCCTCCAGACCTCTTCTGCAGCGACGAATCTTTGGGAGTGATCAGATGAGACCTCTCAACCCAGAGAAGTGGACGGGTTGCCTTCTAACAAGGGTATCCCCCACCTTCAAAAAAATTAAAAATACATGCTGCTCATAGATTTGTAGTATTAAAATATTCATTATATTTTCTCCATCAAACTCAACATGATTTCCTGGGCCTTTCAGGCTTCAGCTTGAAAGGGGGAATGTTGAAGAATGCGGCCATCTGGCTGGACTGAATCGGGCAACAGTTTTGCTGGAGAAAAAGGCTCTAGAGAAGAGGGCATCCAAGATGATGAGGGGGTTGGAGCAACTTCCCTAGGAGGAAAGCCTGAAGAGTCGGGGACTTTTCAGTTTACAAAAGAAATGACTAAGGGGGGACATGACAGAGGCCTATGAACTTATGCATGGGGTGGAGACAGTTGACAAAGAGAAATTTCTCTCCCTCTCCCCAGATACTAGAACTTGAGGGCATCCAATGAAGCTGACAGGCAGTACGTTCAGGACAGACAAAAGGAAATACTACTTTACACAGAGCGTGATTCCAACATGGAATTTGCTGCCAGAGGATGTAGTGATGGCCACAGGAATAAACAGCTTTTAAAGGGGATTAGATAGACTCATGGAGGATAGGTCTTTCAATGGCTACTAGCTGTGGTGACTAAGGGGAACCTCCATGTTCAGAGGCACTAATCCTCTGAATCCCAGAGCCAGGAGGCAACCTCAGGGGAAGGCCTCGGCCTTAATGCCCTGTTGTTGGTCTTCCAGAGGAACTGGTTGGCCACTGTGTGAGACAGGATGCTGGACTAGATGGGCCACTGGTTTGATCTAGCCAGGGCTCTTCTTATGTTCTTATGTTCACCTACCACAGAAAGCACAGGCGGAAGGGATGCAATGGGGATGCAAGAGCCAAGCTGCATCCATCCCCAGCTTAACAGGGAAGCTTGTCTTAATGGGATGTCCAACCCAGCTCATTCCCTTCAGGGCATCTCCAAGCCATGCCATTTTGCGGGCACGGGGGACAGAGATGTGCTCCTATCAGAGACTGAGGAAGCCCAAACAGAAAGCTTGGGCCTGGATCCTGTTGCTGCCACCTCTTTCTTTCTGATCTCTGACCCCTTCTCTTTTGGACCACTCATGGACTGGGTCCGGAGACGGGTCATGTGTGGATTACGTTCTTTTGCAATTCATCGAACAAAAAGAATCAGCTCCTAAACCGAGTAGCTGGAACATGGAATGAATCATGAGGTCTTTTCCATCTCCGCGTTGGCAGAAACATGCAATTTTTAAAAAGATTTGTGAACGGGAATTATGTTGAACTTTACAAGAAAAAGGAAATCAATAGACAAATAGATTTGTTTCATACAGAGTTCAGGATGGGATCCAATCCAGGCTAAGTCAGGCGTGATTAAGTCTATGGAAATCAATGGACTTCAAAAAGATGCCTAACTTTCCCTGGTTGGTATGCATCCCCCACCTCTTCCTCCCCTTTTAAAATTCAGTGCCTGAAAAATTGGGGAAAGACGAGTGACACGCTGCAAGACTTTACTGACATCACCCCACACCATCACCATTTATTGGGGGGCTTCGGTGCCCTCCACAGCACAAGGTGAACTTCACACAACATTCCGTCGCCAGTCACAGCCCTGCCCAACGTGGGCAGAAGCACACAAGGAAACCAGCCCTCAAAGGGCAGCAAGGCGGAATAGATTTCACTGCCAACAAAGAGGCCCCTCCACAAACAGTTCAAACAGCCACGGGGCCAATTAAAATGGCACAAAGTAATGAGCAAGGCTTTCAAGTTCGCCACAATTCTTTTTCTGACTGGACATTAAGGGGGGGGGGAGCCCAAAAGGGGTTGGGGAAGGGGAAAGAAAAAGATGTCACAGAGCATCAAGAAAAGCCCATTTGCCATTGGTCGTTATCTTAACATGGAACAGAGAAAGTGTTTTGCCGAGATAATTAGGTTGGACAGGAAGCCCTTTTCAAATGTTTGACTTTGGTACACCAGTCACGTGTACTGGAAGAGCGTAATGCGTAATCCTCCTGAGCTGTGCACCCGACATTGTGGGTGATGCATGCATTTTCCGTGTGCATGCCACTTTGGCATGCGGGATTTATTTATTTACTTTATTTAGCCCTAATGTTTCTCCCCAAGGAGAACCCAAAGCGGCTTACATCATTCTCCCCTTCCTCCCTTTTACTCTCACAACACCCTTGTGAGATAGGTTAGGCTGAGAACGCATCCATGGCCCAAGGTCACCCGGCAGGCTTCTGTGGCATGAGTGAGGATTCAAACCCGGCTCCCGCAGCTCCTAGTCTGACACTCCAACCACTGCACCACACTGGCTCTCAGAAGCCCATTCCCTTTAAAATCTGCATTTCTCTCTGTGCATACTCATGTTGTATGTGCACGGCAAACACAAAGACCTTAATCGCACAAAATGGTGACCGTGCACAACAGGAGGACTGCACACAACGGTGCACACTCCCACTCCGAGTGTCAGAGCTTGCGGTGGGTGCAGAAGTCTGAGGCCGCGGGGCTCTCCATCTGAAAGCAGCACGAGCCAGCCGTTCATTCTGATCTCTCTGGAGCAGGTTGTCTAGCAGGATTATGACCGCCTGCAGGCTGGTGGGGAGGGGCTTTCCATCTCACCCAGCAATATATTTCTGTGACCTTTCCGGCTTGCCATCTGAAGAAGAGCTTTAGTGAAGTCAGAAAGCTTGCCCACCGGCCCTCATCCGAGTATTTATGCCCCCAGTGCTATTTGGGAGTCTTTCTGACAGACTGGAACAGCCGGTCTTCATGGGTTCCCCAGTGACAGGAAGCTCAGCAAGAAAAGGCCAGGGCGCTGCAGGGCACCCTGGGTAACACTCGCCAGGTTTTGCAGCGCCTCTCTCCGCTTGCTAGACTGCGGCACCCGAGCCATTTGTTAAACGGCTCGGGAGGGAAGGTGTGCTCGCGATGCTCCTGAGGCAGGGGAAGGTAAATCAGGCTGTCACTCGGGCTGGGATGCTGCCTTGAAAGTGATGCGCCCCTAATGACAATGAATGGCAGCCGCGGCTGTTTAACTGGGCCATGGCACTATTAGCATATGTTCCCTCTAATGGAGAAGGATGTTCCCGCTGCTCTGGCGCTCAGGCCCAACTCAGCAGATTTCAAGGCACGGCTCAAACTCAGACACCGTCTCCTGTGCCTAAAGCTGCAAATGAAGATTAAGGTGGTCCTTTGGAGCCAGGAGGCCTTTGGCGGCGGGGGGGGGGGGGGGAGTTTCAATCATCCTGTCCAACTTTAAAAAAAAAAACAAGACCAAGTTACAAAGTTCTGAATCCTGGAGCTCCGCCGGAGGAGAGAGCCACACGGTCCTCGTAATAACTTACGGCTACACTTCCAAGCTGCCACAGGGAAAGGTCAGGCCGGAATCCCTTCGTGCTTCAGATACTGAAATCCGTTGGCCTCCCGCCTCAATCACTCCTCCGCCCTCAGGCGGGCCAGTCAGCCGCTCTGCAGATTGAGGGGGCTCGACAATTGCTGTAGCAACAGTCTCTTGTCTGGCCTGTGCCATTGGCTCTCGCGCTCCAGAGGCATTTGCCAGCAGGGCAGAGTTATGGGGACGTCTCTTGCTCAGCCACTGCTCACATCATACCCTGCCCTGGGCTCTAACTGGCACCGTGGGCGCATCTCCCCCACCTGCCTTGGATGCTTAGCCGACCCCTGCATTTCACACCTCTGCTCCCCAGCCCCTAGCTGACTGGTGGGCCCTTCCCTACAGCCGCCTGGACTGGGCCGCAGCCTCCGAAAGCTGGGTCGGCTTTAGACTGACAGTCTAATTAAAGCTCACTTCTCACGCTCCACTGCCTGCTTGAAACGGCTCTCCCCGCCTGCAAGGACTAGAAGCAACAAGGGGAATGCCTGGATGCAAATCCGACTCTGGTTCTGCTTCCACACCCCACCCAACATGGATGAAGGCAGATTTCGTTTTATTTATTTCCTTGCTTATACCCTGCCTCCCCCCCTCCCCTGTGACCCGAAGCGGCCTGCATTGTCCTCCTCGCCTCCATTTTGTCTTCACAGCAAACTCGTGAGGTAACTTAGGCTGAGGGGATGTGACTGGCCCAAAGCCACCAGTTGAGCCATGAAGGTCAGCTGGCAAATTTTATTTCACTTGTAGACATGCAGAAAGCATGTGTAGTGGTTATAGCATCTAACTCATATGTCTCATATGTCCACAGCCCTTAACACCGGCTCCCCACAAGGCTGTGTGTTGAGTCCCCTGCTCTATACCCTTTATACACAGGACTGTACCCCCACTCACCCCAGCAATACTATCATCAAGTTTGCTGATGACACCACTGTGGTGGGGCTCATTTCTGGGAATGATGAGTCTGCTTATCGGGATGAGGTGGAACGGCTTTGTGTGTGGTGTAGGGAAAATAATCTGATTCTTAATACCACCAAGACCAAGGAATTGGTGGTGGACTACAGGAGGAACAAAACGGACATTAAGCAACTGTTTATTGGCGGAGAATGTGTGGAAAGGGTGGCTACTTTCAAGTTTTTGGGAGTGACTATTGAACAAAATCTGACCTGGAGTGCAAACACCACTGCTCTGGTGAAGAAGGCCCAGCAGAGGCTTTATTTTCTCAGACTTTTAAAGAAAAATAACTTGAATGAGAAAATACTGATGTCTTTCTATCGTTGCTCAATAGAGAGCATTTTAATATACTGTATCTGCGCCTGGTTTGCTAGTTGTACGGTTGCAGATAGGAAAGCACTCCAGAGAGTCATCACCACAGCCCAGAAGATAATTGGCTGTCCTCTCCCACTTTTGGAGGAACTGTACAGTTCTCGAAGTCTGAAAAAAGTGAAGAACATCCTACAGGATTTATCACATCCTGCATATTCCTTGTTTGAACTGCTGCCTTCGGGCAGAAGATATAGGACAATCAAAACAAGGACAAATAGACTAAAAAACAGTTTTTACTCGAGAGCTATTATTGCCCTGAATGCTGCATGAGACTGAAATCTGGAGGAAACAGTGGTTTGGTTGCTATGTAAAAGGGAGAAGCAGTTGTGAATATCTGTGAGTGCGCATGTGTATATGTTGCGAGTCACTGAATGATGGCACTTTTTAATTTCATTGTACTATGTACAATGACAATAAAGTATATTCTAATTCTAATTCTAGGGTTTGGGGGACCCAGGTTTGAACCCCGCCCCCCCCCAAGAAACTTACTGAGTGAGGCTGGGCTGGCCCACACACTCCCAGCCAGACTTTTCAGAGGGCTGTTGTGAGGATGAAATGGAGGACAGGTGAACAATGTAACCCAATTTGGACTCCCACTGAGGGGGGAGAAACCAAGGTATCAATGATTTCTGAATCATCTCTGTAAGGTAAGGTACATCCTACATGGTGTGTGGGTGGGTGGGTGGTGGGTGGAGCTGAGACCCAGCAGCTGCACTTTGACCAACCTCATGAATTCCTGGCAGAGGTGAGGCCTCCTGGCTCGCTCCTCACGCCCTCCTGGCCAGACACACTATATGCCGTGATGTCCCCTAAAGGCCAGCACAATAAGCAGTCTCATCACCTCCGGCCACATCCTGTCTTCAGGACAGATGTCCCCCAACATGGCGTGTGTGAGTGCCGTGGCACCTGCCAGCACCTTTCCTGGACCATGCCCAAAGGTTTTTAGAAAGCGGGCAGAGTTAGGTGGGGCTCGGGCCCAGCAGGGCTTCTGATTGGCTGTGCAGACCTAAAAGGCATCCTGTTGAGCATGGCCTCTACCTCAAATGTCGGAGAGTTCATGCGAGAGCTACGCGTAACCTCGCTTCCTAACGTTTTGTGGTTGGCTCCACCCTCCTGTGGCAGCCATTTTGTTGTTGCGCCCACCGCCCTATGTCTGAAATCCAAATGGGCCCACCGAGCCTCACCTGGGTGGCTCTAGCTTGGGAGGGAAGAGAAGGCTGCACCAGGGAGGAGGGAATCCCACCCAAACAGCAAAGCCATTCACCTCGGACATGACTTCCGTGAGGTAATAATCACTCTTTAAAAGCACGAGGCTGCCCTGCCTCAATAGCTCAGTTATCCTTGGCTTAACCTGGGGCCAAGAATGGGGGGGGAGGCTCTGCATGCTGGTCCTGGAAGAGGGAGCCTGCCACCCCCCCATCAAGAGCAACCACTCCCCATTAGCAGTCTCTCAAGGTCAGAAGCACTGAAGAAGAAGAGTAGAGATTGGATTTATACCCTGCCCTTCACTCGGAGTCTCAGAGCGGCTTACAAACTCCTTTCCCTTCCCCTCCCCTCCCAGTGAGGTAGATGGGGCTGAGAGAGCTCTGACAGAAACTGCTGTTTCAAGGACAGCTCTGACAGTACCATGGCTTGCCCAAGGTCATCCAGCAGGTGCAAGTGGAGGAGTGGGGAATCAAACCCGGTTGTCCCAGATTAGAGCCCGTGCACTTAACCACGACACCAAACTGGCTCTGAGACAGTGTCAACACAACAGAGGCGCAAGTGTCAATGTTCATTTCACTCCTCTCCATATATTTTTTAATGTCAGTGAGGGCATCCAGAAGGGTCAGCTCAAAGGACCACCCGCTGGCTTTGACTGCTGAGAACCAGAAGACTTTGTTCCCCAGAGAGACACGGCAGGGGCGACAGGTGTGAGCTCCCACTAGGGCATAATATCGGTTACACCCGCACATGCTTCCTAAAGCAGGAGGACTTCATGGAGGAAGGCTGGGAAAGGGACCCCCTACAGAGACTCCGGAACGCTGCCAGTGGTCAGGCCCAAAGGGACTGGGGACAGAGGAACTCATGGTCCTACTCAGGTGGTGGCCCTTTGATCGGAACGCCGCCTGACTGTGATGCCACCCATGTTCCCATCCAGCTTCAGCATCTGCTGGGTCCAAACTCGCCAACAAAATCTCAACCTTCTGGCTTCACATGATCTCAAGATGTGGCTTTGACAGCCAGGAAGGATGGAGCAGAGATAGCAATAAGGCCCAGCCAGGGGTTCGTCTCCCCTCACAATGCAGGACAGCCCCAAGAGCTGGTTTGTGAGCGCAGCCGGGACGATGGATCCCTCGACCCTACTTGGGGCAGTCTCTTCGGCTCCAGACCCCACCGCCCACGGGTACAGGAGCTGGCAGAAGGACCAGGGGCTGACTTGTGTTCACAATATGGAGCGATGAAGCCGGCAGCAAAGAGCTGAAGGTTTCATTTTCGCCAAGGACAACGAACGGCATAGATTTAACACCTCTGCAGAGGAGCACGGAGAGCGGAGGGTTAATGCTCTTTGCAGGAAGCCTTATCTCTCTTGCTCTCCTTTCTAAATATTATTTCCTCCCATGAAACTGGCTTTTCATCCTTGGCTGGAGGCAGCTCCTGCTGCTGGGAATCCAGCAGGAGCTTGTATCGCTGCCACTATACACTCCACTGCTCCCAGCAAGTAACCAAGACAAAGAGACTCTCCCCCCCCCCCTTTCCTCTCCTCTCTTCTCCTCTCCTCTCCCCACCCCTAAGAGCAAAGCCCATGTGCTGGGACAGGCGGAAATACTGTCACGTGTAGGCGGTTGGCTCAGGCCTATGGAGAATCGGCCGGAGTTTAGGTAAAAGGCTTTTTGTAGAGAATGGGAGGCAGGGAAAATGAGGTACCATGGGGATTAGCCAAACACGTGCATGCATATGCACACAGCTATGCCGAGGGGTTCCCTCACCCCTCGCCCTCCCCAGGGCAGGTAGGCAATGGCTGTGGAGCTCTCCTGTTGTCAAGTGAGCCTGTATTTCTCAGTCAGCCCTCAAGACCGGTGGTACGAAACAGCCTAAATCCCCCTAACCTTTAGCTATTTGTTTCTGCAACTCCGCTTTGATAAAGGGCACAAGTTTGGGCAGAGAAAGGAAGGAAGACTGCACGCACGCAGCTGCCACGAGACCGGCTTCAACCTCTCCGGCAGCCACGCAGAATCCCCGGCACAAAAAAGGGGCACCGAGCCATCTCACTCGGAAGATCACATTGTCAAGATTTCACAGCGGCAGCCGTAGAATTAGGATTAGGACACAGCGGGTCCCAGGGCCCGGCTCCATCAGGGATCCACTGGACCATGCCATTTCTCATCAACACTAGCCAAACTCAATTAGTTCAGTGTGCAATAATGAGCCGTTGGTGAATGCGTCTAAGCAGGACAAGGGGGCTCGGAGAAGCTGCAAAGCAGCTACCTGGGGTAAAATCATCCAAACTGTACCGCACTCCCAAACACGCAGGAAGGGAGCGACACGGCCCTGCAATTTGCCTTTCCTCCCGTCTCTCCCCAAGCCTTGTCGGCTATTGAGTGCCAGGCCTCATTTCTCTCAAACATTCAAACGGAGTTGACTCTTTCCGTTTGCACAGGGACAGGTACGTGGCTGGAATTAAATCCTCGCTTCCATTTGGTGCACAGGAGGAGTTTGAAGCACATTAAAGGATTTTTTTTTAAAAAAGGGTCAAGTCTCCAAGGACGTTTGTATCTCGCCTGGCAGCGCTACGGGCTGTGTATCATTTCAATGGCATCTTCAAGGGGGATTATAATCTGAATTGAAGTGGAAATATCTGAGGCAATGAAGCTGTCAACAGTCTAAGATTAAGGAATTAAAACAGCAGCAGAGCATGATAGGATTTCTTCTGTGTGTACTTGAATGGAGGCCCGGGACATGACGAGATCCCATAAAGGTACGGAGAAAGGCGAGAACAGCGATCCTATCACTATAAAAAGGACGGCACTATGAAAATCAGCAGCCCCAGATGTAAATCGCCCCAAACTGAAAACGGCAAGGGATGAGTGACGGAGGGCTTGGCTGAACTAAATCAATGAAAACGACACAGGGCGTGAGAAGCAGCTGGAACCACGCAGATAACACTTCTCCAGCCCTCGAGATGGCAGAGGAGCCCCTCTCCCTCCCACCCACCGCCAAGTGTGTCAATAAAATTGAGGGATGGGCATTCAATACAGGCACAGAGGCAAGACCCTGGGGGACCTTTGTTTAAGAGATTCTTCTGGGATTCTCTTTCTGTATCTCCATCAAACCAAAGGAGACCTCAGTTCATGGCTTTAACTATGGAAGCCATCCTTAGACTGGGGATTTGCAACCTGTAAAAGACATACATACTCCCAGAATGATCGTCGGCTCCTGTCCAAGAAGGCCCATAGCTACAGTGGGGCTTTTGGGGGCTCTGCCCCCTTTCTTAAAGCCACAGCCCCACAAGACTTTCGCCTGTAAATGCTTTTTAAAACATTTTTTTAAATGTGCGCGCTCCTCTAAGCAGAGTGGGGTACTGTTGTTGACTAATTCCTGCACTAAGCAAGGGGGTTGGAGTAGGTGACCTCTAGAATACCTTATAATTCTGTGTCAAGAAACTAGTCTCCTTTAAGAGAGTTTTTCTGCCTAAGTGTTAGCTTTCTTGACTACAGAAGTCAGCACCCCCACCTGCCAGCTTGTTATCAGAACTGTTGCTTAGGCTGGCAGAAGTGATTAACTTGCAGCAGCTGAGAACTGTCATCTACAGTAGTTAATAGCTTGCAATTTAGAGATCTATCCTGGTAACAGCTTTCGTTTGGCTAAATGGCTTTTCTTTCTGCACTAACTTCAGCTCCACCAGAAAAAAATTTGCCCCACAACCCACAAAATCCGGCTACGGGTCTGGGTCCAAGCTCTCACCTGGCAGAGCACCACCCCCAATTGCTCTCACCAGCCATTAGGATATACTTTTTCAAACTAGCGTGACCCCAATGAAGCCTCAGTGGCCCAAACTCACCTCTTACTTACCACGCCAAGAGAGAAGACAACAAACCAACCCCTCATCTTTGTAAGGGATCCAGTGGTGACAGAAGAGAAGAGGGGAAATTTTCAGCAAGCAGAGTGCAAACAGCTCCATGCTCAGTTTGACAAGTTAGAAGGAAGTCCCTCAGTTTCTCAAAGATCATACATTAGATCAAGTTCCAAGAATAAGAAACACACACACACACCCCATATACCGATTTTACAGGTGAAAGAACAATTCCCCAAGAAGCCCACAGGTGGGATTTTATCTGTTTATTAATAGAAAAAGATATGGAGAAGAATGTCTCTCGTGCACACAAGGCCACACAACACCAAGTGAGAAGCAGACGGGAAAGGAGCGCCCCAGGAGGGCAGGGTTCCAGAAGAAACAACGGCAGCCCGTTCATGGTCAACGAAGAGATTTCAAAGAAAGGAAGAATGGCAACAGGCTGACCCCCAAAGCACTGTAAGGACTGTAAGGGGGAAGAAGGATGCTAATTTAAAAGTCCTTTATTGGATACTGAGGTTTACCACCGTACACGCAAGTGTGACGCTATCTTTGCAGGGAGGAGGGCGCTACGATTGAGGCGGGCACAGCTAGCCTCACGCAGGAGGGGTCTGGAATCGCTTCCCAACTCCCAACGCCGCTGCCTATCAGGGCATTTAGGTAGAAACCCCCTGCAAAATCGTCCAAGGCTTTTCAAGTGTCACCTGGGCAGGAACAAGCTCTGTCTAGAGGAAAAGTCCAGGGCTGCTCAGTGGCTCTTCTTGGTCGAGCCAAACCCAGAAAAGCCCATCACGGCCGCCATTTCGTCGTCTTCCTCAAACGACAAGTCTTCCTCTGCCCTCCTCTTCTTCTCCCTTTGTTTTTCTTTCTTGTAGGCTTTGGCCTTCTCCTCCTACGACAAAGCAAAACCATGGTCAGACAAACCCAACTCGCTTGCGCTGCCCCAGCCTTTTGAAGGGAAAAGCACAGTCCCGGGAACTGGGCCACGGAGACAAACATTCTTTCCGGTCTGAAGAACAAACAGTGGGGGGGGGGGGGGGGAGAAACAGCAGGCCCCCGGAGGAGAGCTGGGAAAGGCAGCGGCCCAAAGACACTCGCAGGGAGGCCACACGTGAAGAATGACTGCACCAGAACTCCCTGCCACTGTCAGCGCCTGCTGTTTAAGCCTATGCCAAAGGACTCCGTCAGAAATCAACAGTGATGGGAAAGCGGCATCGCTGGGAAAGCCACGGACTCGGCACTACAGTCCTGTTCCGACTGCGGGACCCAATGCTGGCGACAGACGATGGCGGCTCTGATGGCCATTGGAGCGGCCGACTGACAGCTGCTCCCTGGAACAGAAGCTGAGTTCTGGGTGGCTTGCGGGAAGGGATGGGGGGGGGGGTGTTTGGCATCAAAAGGCTTCCACTGCTCTAATCAAAATGTTTCATTCGGCAAGATTGCAAGGCCTGGAACGGTGCCATGCTTGTGCTGGGGGAAGCAGAAGTGTGGCTGACTTCAGTGACTGACTCCCTGGCAGTTGCCGAAGCTCAGAGGACTCACTCTTGTTTGCACCCCCCAAGCCCGCCCCTCCCCTCCCCAGGTGGCAGGGACAGAACAGGCCTCGCACAGCAGCCACCCTCACATCTAAAGACACCCAAAACCACGTCTTGATTTGTGAAATCAAGGAACTGTTATGGGGGGGGGGGGGCTTTTTTGTTAAGTTTATTTATGGTCAACGACCATATTCAAAGATACAGCAGAATAAAGGCATAATTAGATATTACAGTTAAAAAGTACAACATAATTAAGATATTATTATTATTTATCCCAGCTTATGCCAGGTTCTGACGTATACAAAGCATCATATTACAATAAAATAAGTCATCACATTTCAAGAATAAAAAGATATTGTATATTACATCTAAAAAACCAAACTCAAAACGAGAGAGGAAAAAATCCTAAAGAACAGGCCTATTGTTTGCTTCACACTTTAATCGCCTGGGCACAAAACTTAGCTATTTCTTTAGTGATAGCTGGAATTTTACCTATCAATAGTTCCTCCAAACATGCCGTATCTATCACCGTCCAAAAAAGGAAGAGTTGTCTTATCTCGAATTTCTTTATAAAAAGGGGCAGCACATGAAAACGTGTCCCAACGCTTCCACCTCGCCTAGGGAGCAGGGACAGATCCTTTCGGAATATGGGATCTTCTTGTGTCTCCCTTCTAATACCATTGATGGCACAACCTCACACCTAGCCAGGGCAAAAGCCCTCCTTTGGGGAGGAAAATCTAAAATTTTAAGATATTGGGCCATTGTCATAGAGTATCTAGATTTCGCAGGAGCCCTAAAGTTTGGAGTTTTCATTAAATCTCGCTGCCACTCCATGTCGCGAACTCTTTAATTATAGATTTCGCATGACCAATAGTCTGTGACAAAAGAGCACCAGGTGAAAGGCCCGTTCTTTTTAGACTACCCTCAACTAAGTGTAACCCTCTTGGCTGATAGGAATCTTGTGTTGTGGGTTTTCTGGTTGGAACTATTTTCTTTAAAAGCACCTCTGTATCCCCTGTACAACACGGCCATGTCACTCTCCCCGACTGGCAAATGAGAGGCTGCACTCCCCAACAACCAGACGGACAGGGAGGGAGAGGCAGAGAGAGGTGGTGGGCATGTCTGAAGGATAACTGGTTACAGTCCAGGCCTGCTATATCCAAGTAACTCGGTGGAGGGCTGAGAGGCTGTGAGAAGCTGGACATGTCTCAAATCACACAGGGGAAGAATGAGGACCATCTTCTCCTACCCCCTCGCCAGGACATTTAGCAAAGGATGTGTACTCCCTGGCAAGTGCTAGAATTCTGCACCGTTAACCTAAACGGTATGCAAAAAACAAGCTGAAAGCGCTACAACCTGCATAAGATATACAAATCACACAAATGTGCACAGATGAGTTAAATAAGTGGTTTCTTCTGCTTCTAGGAGTGGCAAGCCCGCTATCTATGGCACCAAAGCCTCTCCCGTGGCCACTGTAAAGTCCCACTCTTACGCATGCCCCTTTTAGGTGAAGAGGTGGTGTAAAAAAAAAAAAATTGGTGCTGCCTCTGACTGTTAGAGAGATGGGACCCAATCCCACGGCACGTTTGCCTTTGGAAGGTATAAGGAACCACCCTGATCTTCACCATGCTCTTGTTTCAAAGAGAAACGGAGGACCCAAAGGTCACATCATAAAATTCACTGCGATGTCCCCACAAGACAATGAAAGGACTGCAGCTGGAGAAGCCACGCATGCTCCCCCTGCAGGCCACTGTGGAACCGAGGAGGCCAAGCCCACGAAATGCGTCCTGGGCAGCCTCAGCTCCCTGCCTGAGCATCCGAGAGTCTTGGGACCTGGTGCAATTCAATTCGGAGGTGCCAGACTGGAATGGCTGCCTCTTGGCATCCATTTTTCTCAAACATCTAAACGTTTCTTTTCAGCAGCTGAATAGTGATCAAACCCCTGACTCCGTTTTTTTCTTGTTCCCCCTTTTCACTCACGCACCTCTTCCCGGAGCTCTTTCATCCTCTCCTCAAAGTCGTAATCCTTCTGCTTCTCCTCCATTTTCTTCTTGTTCACTTCAAAGCGCTTCTTCACTTGATCCAGCGTCGAGCGCTCCACTCTCATCGACATGCCCAGGTTCCTCTGATCTAGACAGGGAGGGAACCGACAAGCAGAGCCTCAGAGGCAGCGATGGGATCTCAGGAGCCCAGTCAAGGCCCAGAAGCTCTTCGGAAGCACAAGAGTACATTGCTCCGGGAACTTTGGTTCAGCTTCTTTTGGCCTCTCTCATCACAACGCCAGACCATCGCAGAATGTGATCAAATGCAGCATGCAGAATGCAGTAAAAGGCCAAATGCAGAATGCAATAAAATGCAGGATACGATACAAGGTCAAATGGTACCACGCAAAACCATTTCCATTTCTCTCCAACCAAGTGACAGGTGCTGATGGCACAAAGCACTAGGCAACCATGCTCAGCTAGCTCTTAATTAATAACCCATGTGGTGCTGCGGGGGCCTGATTCACTCAGCAGGTGACTACGAGGAATCAATTGCTCTCTAAGGTTATGGGCCCGGATCCTTTCAAGACTGACTCAAAAACTCTGGGGGTTCCGATGACATCCTTTCCAAGGGTGCAGGAACTGTTTCAGTTCAAAGCTGAATCACAGAACAGTTCAACAGTTCTGGGTGACCCTGCTGGTGTAAGCCGCATGCCTGAAGCAACATGAGAGGCTGAAGCATAGTCCGCCTGCTGGACAAATGGACCTGGGCCTTCCGGGAACTACCAGCGAACGCCTAGCGTCCTGTTTCTCTCTCTTGAGCCGGCAGAATTTAATTGAACACATGTACCTGAAACATCATCAGACCTGAGAAGGAACGGAGGTACAGGCCTGGAGCTGTAACGGCTTCTTAACTTGTAACTTGAGTCAGTTTGGTGTAGTGGTTAAGTGCGCGGACTCTAATCTGGGAGAACCGGGTTTGATTCCCCACTCCTCCACTTGCACGTGGCTGGATGACCTTGGGCAAGCCATAGCTCTGTACCAGCTGTTCTCTCAAGGACAGCTTGGGAAAGAGCTCTCTCAGCCCCACCTACCTCACAGGGTGTCTGTTGTGGGGAGGGGAAGGGAAAGGAGTTTGTAAGCCACTCTGAGACTCCCTTGGGGAGTGGAGGGCGGGGTATAAATCCAATCTCTTCTTCTTCTTCTTCTTCTTAATGTGGAAACTCCCTTCAGAAGGGAACCTGCCTAAGCCTGACACGGAATGGTAAAAATTCACTATTCCAACCAGGCTGGTACTACTTGCCGCTGGCTGCCATTTAACAGTTTTATTCTTGTGCTTCAGGATTTTAAAAAACCGTTAGCTGCTGTGGTTTCCCATTGAAGGCAAAGGTGTATCTACAAAGATAGGAATACACAGCTCACAGTAAAAGGAGGAACAGCTTCAAGATAAGTCTGAGCCTCTCTATTCCTACATGCAGACGCTTTCTGACTGCAAAACTGCAGTGTGCGTAAGGAAATGAAATAAAGAGACATTTGCAACCATGCGTTCAGGCATCCCAATCAGTTTGCCCACGATGGAGCACAAACCCCTTTTCTTCTTATGCTTGCAAGCCCCCCCCCCCCATGTGCAGAACACAACCAGAAGCTTCCTGGTCTGAGAAGCTTCAAACCAACCTCCAACTTGCTGTAACACCAAAAGGCAGATATTTGGGCAAACAGCAGCTGGCTGGCCTGCACTGTGGGGACACGGCAAACTGGAGTTGGATGCAAAGCGTCCCAAACCGAAGCATCTTCTTCTCATTCTATGGGGAAAGGAAGGGAGGTGATGCCAGGCCCACCATGGCCAAAGAGAGCTTTGCCACAATGCCTGAATGCAGCCACTGACTTTGCACAACATCCCAGCAGTTTAGGCCCAGCTGAGAGCTACAAGAACCGACTGCGCTTAGCACGTGTTGCCTGAAACATGGCGTGACTCCATCTCCAGACTGAATCCATTCAGTCAAACAGGTCATGGCCATCATGGAAAAGGAGGGACATCTGAACTCAGCTAGCCATCTGGGAAACTCCAGTGATCACCGTTTCTGTGAAAGGCGCAAGCTGGTTCATTATTTCCTAAAGGTACAGTTGCTTGTGGCTACCTTTACCTGGAGCAGCAGGGCCCCAGTTAGGACAGTCTGCCCCCTGGAAATTAACGGAACCAGCTGGCTTCCAGAATGCTCCATGGGACTTGGAGAGCCCTGATGGCAGCTCCTCTGATGGGGGCCTGGAAAGGGAGCCCTTGGAGGCAACTGATGGGTTCACACCTAACCCCTCTGAAAGAACCGGGCCCTCTTGGTTTAAAAGAGATTTATGTGGGAAGGAAGATGAATGGGAAACATGAGTGTCAGAAGACTTGTGCTAAGTCTGACACAACAAGCCATCGAAGGCCTACTAGGTGGCCGTGGGAACAGCAAAGGCCACAGCAAAGGCCTCTCCAGGACCAGCAAAGGCCTCTCCAGGACCACTGTATCAGCTAAACTGCCTCCATTACAGTTTCTTAGGCTAATTCAGACTTCTGAGGACTCCTCCGAGAGGTGCCCCAAATGAGAGTAATTTGGCAGTCAGGAGTGACAGTTCTGTGCATATTTCTGCTAACCAAAGTTTCTCAGATCTGCTTTGGCTTGGATTCCAGTCCTGGAACGGGTCCTGTAGAAGAGTCTGTTGCGCCATCTGGTCATTTTCCCACACACACAGCTTCGAATTGGTTTCGCCAACTGATGTTGACAGGATCTCAGGAGTTAAGGAGCCCACTGCCTGTCAATCAGACCCTGGTCCCACATGGCTAATTAAGTGTTGCGGGGATAAAGCAAAGGAACCTTTGCTGAACTTCATAAATTGTAATGGGATGTTTTCCAAAGCCTCTGAAAGAGGCTGTGATCCAGCCTTTATTGAAACCTTCTTTACACAAAACAAAACAACCAGGAATCGTGGCCAAAGATGAGCAAGTGTTAAATACTCCCTTCTTTGGTAGAGCAACTGAAAGAGGGATACAGGAATTCTACAGGGTTTCCTGGGCGACAGACCTGCCCAGGAGCTGTTTGGATGTGGACCCAGGCTTTGTTTTGAGACAGAGACTGCCTACCAGAGCAACTAACGCAATCGCTGGCTGCAGGTGGCTAGAGAAATTGTTTTACTTCTCATCCTGCATGGTTTCTCTGCTGCCTCAGATACCAAAACAGCACTTCAGCACTGAGACATCTTGAAACCAGAATGGATATCAAGGGGATGGGTGATTAAATGGTTTCACCTTTTTTTCTTCCCTGAATAGATTCAGAAAGCTCTCAGTGGCAACTCTGAATTAGTACTGTGGGATTTGTCCCATCGGGTTCTGCAAGGATCTGCTTAAAAATATTTATGTCAAGCTTTAAGTGGGATAAGTCTGGAGCTTTGGGAGGGGGGTAGAACACTATACAGGTGACAACCAGCTGCTAGGAGCAGGAGTCCCTATTTTGCACCAGTGTTTAGATGCTGTGGCCAAGAGACAAACTGAAACTGAATCCGGCCAAGGCAGAAGTGGTGCTGGTTGGTATACGAACGTAAGAGAAGCCAAGGTTGGATCAGGCCAGTGGCCCATCCAGTCCAACACTCTGTCTCACAGTGGCCAAAAACACCAGGTGCCCTCAGAAGGTCCAGCAGTGGGGCCAGGACACTAGAAGCCCTCCCACTGTCCCCCCCCCACCCCCAAACACCAAGACTACAGAGCATCACTTGCCCCAGACCAAGAGTTCCTATCTATACTGTGTGGCTAATAGTCACTGATGGACCTCTGCTCCACATGTTTATAATTCCCTTTTGAAGCCGTCCATGCTTGTAGCCACCGCCACCTCCTGTAGCAGCGAATTCCATGGATGGTGTTCCAAAGGGGGCTGTCCTTCCTACACTCTACTCACTGACACTTATTTTGCTGGGCTTTGTAAGAGGCTAGGGATTCTTTTAGATCTGGCCTTACTGTTGGGGGGGGAATGCTTTCCCCTTCAAGTGTATGTTATGTAAAAACTGCCTCCTTTTCTTGGCTGTGCTGATTTATGATCCTCAGAGCTGAACCACCACAATGCGCTCTGCATGGGACTGCCCTTGACAATCTAGAAACCTGAACTGGCAAAGAACATGGCTGCTCACCTTTTGCCTGGAGCAAGTAGGCTTGATCATGCCACAGATTTCTGAGATGCCTGCACAAGTCACCTCTTGCTACTATTCCAGTGCTGGTTCTTACCATTAGAAACCATTCATGACTTGGAACTGACACATGTAGAGGACCGTCTGTCCTGGCATCAGCCTGTGTGGCCAGTTCTCTCCTCTCAGCAGTTCCCCTCTCTCTTCCACGGCCCAAGCCCATTGACTCTTCCTCTGTCCAATCACGGGCATTTTTAGCAGTGGTGCAATCCCAATGGCACAGCCTCCCAGAAGACTGCTAGGGGGGCTCTCGGCCGGGTAGCTTTTAGAAAGCCCTGTACTGGTATAGGGGATGTGTGGAAGACTGAGCCATTTTTTATGGCTGGTTCCTCAGGTGTTGAGGGGCTGGGAATTGTTTTTGAGCTGCCACCTGACTCGGCTCCTTCTGAATGTGTTGTTCGCTGTGTCTGCTTTTGGACACAAGCACACTCTGACTGCCTTCAGCCCTCTCTGCTGGGTAGGAAACTGGGGTGTACATATTTTAATAGATATCTATGTCAGAAAGCTCTCTTAAGACTAGGTGATGAAAGCATTACGAAAGCGTTTGACTGAAAATCACAAGAATTTTGGCTCAGGTGTGCAATCTGAACAATAGCCGATGTAGATGACTCAGGAACCGTGCAGAAATCTTAACTACAGCAATCCATTCTAGATCCCAACAATGCTCTCTCTTGTCTAGACTGACCTTTGATCAGATCACCATGTCAAGGTGTCCATGAGATGCTTGCCTGACACCTAGACATGGGATCTAGCCAAAGGTCAGCCCAAACAAGTCGGAGGCATTGTTGCTGGTTCAAGAGATGAAGTTCAACCTGTTCTGGGTGGGTCTGTCCTCCCACAAAGGATCAATTCACAGTTCGGAGGCTGTGTGCAATCATACTCAGGAGGCCACGGCTCAAAACACCTCTGTCCAGCTGAGGCTGCTGTGCCCCCTGCAATCCCCACCCTTGGACAGAGAAGGCTTCAGTAGGGTTATCCATGCTGTAGTAATATTCGGCTTGATTAATGCAACAACTTGTGCGCGGGATTGCCTCTGAAGGCAACCAGAAACTTCATCTGCTTCACAACACAGCAAACAAATTACTGAATGGTGATGGCTGGCAGGAACACATTTTTCCTGTACTAAAGAACTCTCTACTGGTTACCAATCTGTTTCCAGGCACAATTAGAGGAGCTGATTTTGACCAATTAAGCCCTCTTTGGTTTAGGATACATCTATTCCCTTGTACATTTCTCTTCATTTTCTCTGTGACCCCTTCCCATTTCATCCACGGCGCTGCTGGGGAAGGCAATACGTTTGTTTCTTTTACAGCATTTTACGTGCAACCGATGCAAAAACAGGAGTCAATTCTTAATGGTGATAATTCTACCACACGAAGCTGCCTTGGACTGAATTAGACTATTGGTCCATCGTGGTCAGTATCGCCTACTCAAACTGGCAACAGCTCTCTCCAGGGTCTCAGGTAGAAGTCCTTCACATCACATCACCTGCTGCCTGGTCCTTTTAAAAGGCGATGTCGGGGACTGAACCTGGGACCTCCTGCACGCCAAGCAGACAATCTGCCACTGAGCCACAGCCCCTCCCCTATCAAACTTCGTGAGTGCAGCTGAATGGGGAGAACCCATGTCAGAAACTGAGGGGGGGGGGGGTTTGAATCAAAACTCTGTGTTCGTGAACATCCCCTTCTGATTCCTCTATGAACTTGCCCACACATAAAGATTTCAGAGGCCCTGCTCCAGGCCTCCCCATTCTCAGGTTAGGCAAGGGGACGACAGCGGGACGCTTGGCCAGTGACTACTTTGACAGCACTCAGCTGTCAAGTGAAGACAGTTTAGAAACTAGCTGTTTCTAGTTGTTTTAGTATATTCTAAGTTTTGTGTTGTTTTAAGAATGTCGTGACCCACCCTGTGCCTGCTTGTGGGAGAGGGTGGGATAAAAATCTGAAACAAACAAACAAAAAACCCAAATTCTCTGCGCCTTTAATGGTATATTTTGCTGCTGTGTATTCTACTTTTACTACTTAAGTTTCCGATCTACTGCGGAGCTTTCCTATCTTTACGTCATGATCAGTTATTTTTTCTATTTAACTTGGGAGCCTAGGCTAAAAGGCAGAACGGAAATCCTACAATAAGCAAAATAAAACAGTTGATTGGATGAAGGTTCAGCGCTGTGTTTCTACATCTTAGGAAAAGCTCCAAATGGGATCCGTACCTCAGAAGCATTCATCCAGGAAGCAGTTTGGCAAATACCACAGAAGCATGCACACATTAATAAAGCAAATATTGTATCTCCATCAGGGTTCTGTTTGGGGGGAAAACAATAGTAGGTCTATGCTGCTTCCCTGTGGGCAACAGCTGTTACTTGGCAACAGAGAAGAGGTGGATATTATTGCTCAGGAATAAGGGAGACTACAATGAACTGGCACTGTGTCGTGTCTGCTTCCAAAGGCGCCACATGGAGTCTACCTCCACCGTGGCAAATGGTTGGCAGGGAGCACCCAGCGTGAGGAGAAGCCGGCTGTCTCTGCAGCACCACCAGTGGGGGATCTTAGAGATCAGATAGTCTTTTCGCTTGCTACAGAGGGTGCTCGCTCCAGATGGAGGGGCGGAGGCACAGCCTCCCTGCGGTGCAATTTAAAGGGCTGCCATCTGCTGGGTTTCCACGTGCAGCCACCCCAAGATCAAAGAAGCCACTAAGTGAGAGGAGGGGGGGGGAAGGAGGGATCTATCAGGGACCATCAGCAGTGTCCTCAGTTCTATCTTTCTTAGTGACAGCTGTCAAGCTTTCAGGATTCTTCAAGGATAAAGTGGTGCGGACGAGAAATATGTAAACCAACGCGGCTTCCAAACTTCAAGTAATGATCTGATTCCCCGAGGAAAGGGCCCTGTTTTAAGTACGTTCGATTAGTGGCCTTTATGATGCATGGAAGAGCCGACAGGAGACACCACCTACCTCTTTTAGCAAAGGCTCGATGCAGGTTACATAAAAGCCAATTAATTACCGCTGCCTGTTCCGCAGGGTTGCAGAGCCCAAGAGAAGCGGCGGAAGGGAATACATTCCTATGCTCGGCTAGCAGTGTACCTTCACGGGTACAGAAAGAAAGCAACGGATCCTGGGGAGGAGGGAGTGGAGCAGAGCAGCCATCAAACGCTTAATAAAAAGCTGCAAGACTACTTTACAGGGTGGAAGAGAAATAACGTGGAGACAGCTCAGTGGCAGAGCGAAAGCTTCCCATGGCGGAGACCCCACGTCCGATCCCTTGCCTCTTCAGGTAAGGAATCTGAAGCAACAGAGCTGGAGAGACCACTCTGCCTGGAATTCTGGGAAACCACGGCCAAACAGAGTTGACAACACCAGTCTAGCTGCACTGAGAGCATAGTTTGGTCAAGAGGCACGGCCACTGAAGACCTATGGAACTAGCTCCTGTAGATCCCTACAGGAGGTCTCGAGAAGCAGCTCTCTGCCCAATGCGCTGCAGCGCTGGAACCCTGAAACTAAGACTACATGAATTGCTCGCTAGGTCCGGGACTGGAGGGGAAACCGGGACAGCAGCTTCCACGCCATGGGGTTTTGTGAAAAGTCTCAGGTCTTTTTTTCAATTCGACCGTAGGTGGCTTGTCTGCATTCGGCGCCAAACCATGAAAGACTTGAGGTCACAGGGCCAGGAAGAGATTTGTTTTTGGGTGCTCAGAGAACACCAGTGGCACATTATTCCAGCCCTTCACACCACTTCTTTGAGAGTCGTATCCCCATTGAACAGGACGATGGGCCCTGCAACGAGCAGCCCCAGGGAGATCTGGGCCATCTTCTCATCTTTTGGGACGTTCCAACTGGGAATAATCAGAATCAGGGAGAAGAGTCATGGCTGAACACCTAGCACAGGGGTGGGCAAACTGGCTCGGGAGCCGCATGCGGCTCTTTCACATATATTATGTGGCTCCCGGCAGGGCGGCTGGGGAAGCTAAATATCATTAGCAAACAAATATCATTGGACAAATTAATATCATTATCAATATCTGCTTTTACCCCTTTTGTTATTATTTTTGGCAGTCTCATTTAATGTTAATAAAAAGCAAATTTGCCTATTTTCCAATAAAAGCAGGTCATATTTGTTCATGTCTTGTGGCTCTCAAACATCTGATGTTTATTCTATGCGGCTCTTACATTAAGCAAGTTTGGCCACCCCTGTTCTAGGTGGCTCTTACGCTGAGCAAGTTGGCCCACCCCTGACCTAGCAGGTCCCACAGGGCCTAAGGCTACTAAAGACCAACATGGAACAGCATCTTCTGTGGATCAAGACCATGGGGCTATTGCACCCCTCTACTCAGGCTGGCAAGCAGGCAGACAAAACTGTGTGTGGGGAGGGGGGGGGGGCTTGTTTCCTTACGTTTTTTGCCATTGATATGATCCAAGAAGTTGATAGAATCTTTCACTACACAGTCACAGACGTTACAGTAATACCTGGAACAAAAAACAAAGATCGGTTGTCAAATAAGAAATAAGGTTAATTCTGCAAGAAGTTCCCGGTTTAAGGGGAGGCAGGCTACAAAAGAATGTTCTAGCTGGTGTGACTGAACTTTCAGAAGTGGGTCGAACAAAGGTGCGGTTTCTCTTTGTAGGGGCTCAGAGCTGTGATCCATCGAAACACTCCTCTCGGCCTGGGCCTCGGCAACCATTTTTTCCTGAGTATCTCCAAGTCCTCACTCCTTACAGTACAAGCACACGATCCTCCACTCGATTTAACGGAGAACTTGATCAGTTCCCCCCCCCGCCCCCCGGGGTTTATCTTTGTGAGGTGAGGGGGATATGAAGCACTCACCTCTTTCAAAAGAGCCTTTCTTAAAAACCCTTCTTTTAGGGGTCTGGTGAGGATATGACAGGATTCCCTTTTTTAAAAGCTCCATCTTCTATTCCTTGGTACTTCTTGGGGGGGGGGCTGCATGTTGGAAGCCTGGCTCCCTACATCTGGCATACACCCATCATCCTTCCTCTGCCTCATTTTCTCTTCCGCACAGCGGAAGTGATAGTACCCGACACCTCCAGGTATTGCGAGGACAAGCAAGGAGAGAACAGCCTGGATTTCAGAAAATGGGGTAGGGACACTTCATTCCTGCCTTGCATTCGTTAGATTCATTCCCCCCCATTTGGAAAATGGTTTTTGATCATCGGGGTCCACGGCCAGAGTGTGCTTCCTGGGACACAGCACCAGAAGGGAGCCTGAGGGGGAGGGTCCGGCAGATGAGCAGAGGGACTACACAGATTAGTGTGGCGGGGTACGAACCCCCGCTTCAGGGGCCACAGCACCAGTGCACATACCCAGAAGATTGGAAACCCCTTCCTTGTCACTCTACAGACTTTTACATCAGTGTAAACCTGCTACAGAAGCTGAAGCCCAGGCACATTCTCTTTAGGGTGGCCAGCTCTGGAAATAAAAGAGACTGGTACCTGGGCAGAGCCTAAAGCGTGCTGGTTGAAAAATAAATGAAAGAAATAAACAGCTAAATGGGGAAGTATCAGTTTTGCCCCTTACTCTTCTGACAGCTGGCCTATGCAAGGCTAGTGTTTTTCTGGCTGGCCAGCAACCCTACTTCCTTCCTGTCCCCTAAGCACCCCCGGAGGTGAAGGTTGCCAGCCACCAAATCTGGAGAATCAGGTTGGGAAAGACGAACAGTCCAGTGTTCATGAAGACCTTGGTAAGCATTCCGCTTTAGAGGTGCTACTGTCCCTGATGGGCTATGAAGACCCGAGGCCCAGGGAAGACACACCGCTCTACTGAAATGTCCAGGAAACAGTGCGTGTTAGGAGACAGCCAGGCGACTCACCCGCCCATCTCAGACTGGGGAGTTGTTTTGGTGATAACGATGGTTTTCCCCAGTTTGGATTCCAGGTCCACCTTGTAGTCCCGGTGCCGAAGAAGCTCCCGCTTGACGGGCTGTACTGGCTTGCCTTAAAAACAAATCAAGATGGTCATAAAATGAGAATTTAAAACTCCCTCTTTCAATGCAGAATGTCATTATCATTTCACTGGGAAGAAGAGGCTCCTCAAGACACACATTTTTTCCCATGGGCCCTGTATCTAAGGGCAGATGGACTCCCCCATTCACTTTTTTATCTATCAACGCAGGTAACAGTATCAGGAAAGGAATGCCCTTATTACAAATTTGTTCTCGAAGGAGAAAGACCAGGGGAAGAAATGGTCCACTTTGTCTCTCTGCCTTTCCCCCCACTGAATGTCCCCAACCTACAAACTGGCCTGGAGATCCTTAATGGAATCAGTCACGCGTTCCCATCGTCTATATATTACTAACCATCTTTCTTCTCTCTCTCTTCCGTGAGCCGTTTCTCTGCAAGCTTTTCATACTCATCTTTGTCCCACTTCCTGCGGAAGTCCAGGTTTTTAGTCTGTGATGGGGAAAACAAGCAGTGATTCAGTGTTCAGTTCAAGAACGCCTCTAACCTTGGCAAGGTCTGCAGGTGCTGAATTCGTAGGGCCTCAGGACACACCGGATGCTCAGTTTTACTTATAGGACATCCTATAACAACACTCACTTGGCCGTTACTCTCTTTCTCAGCCTAACCTACCACACAGGGATGTTGTGAGGATAAATTTTAGGAGGACAGAATCACGTACAGTGCCCCAAGTTCCTTGGAGGAAGGGTCAGATAAAAATATAATTAAGGGTAACATAACAGGGCCTGAACTTCAGCTGTAAGAAACCAGCAGGTAGTAGACTTTAAAATACAGCACAAAAGTAGTTGCCTCTTAAATACCCTGATAGAATACTCCTGTCCCTCTTGTGTTTAAGGAACTGCTTTCTTCTCAAAACACAGCTCATGTCCATGATCCAAACCAACTGAAATAAATGCTCAGCCACAAGTGGAAGCGGCCACAAGATAACCATTAAAATTGCCATTCCTTAGTCAATGCTTACCACCCAAGAAGGGTGACAATATTCTGACAAGCGTGGAGGGACCTGAGCTAGAGATAAGGCCCGGGCAGCCCCGGGCAACTAGAGCATAAAGAATGTTTTACCACCAAGCAAGCGGGCAGCAGGTTCAGGACAGATAAAAGAAAGTCCTTCCCCACCGCCAAAGCAAAATAAACTTTTGGCATTTGCTGTCACAGGATGCAGCCGCAGCCACTGGCTTTTAAAAAGGGAGTAATAAATTCACAAAGAATCGACCTATCAGTGGCTGTCAGCTGTGCAAGTTAAACGCGACATTCAAGCTCAGCAGTGACAGATCAGTTAGTGGATGACTAACTTGGGGGGGGGGGCTGCTCCCCTATGACCCGCTAGTGGGAGGGGGGTCCCCAGAAGATGGAAACTCGCTGCTGTTGAAAAGATAAAGATGGACTAGATGGGCCCTTGTCCTGATCCAGCAGGGCTCCTCTTCTTCTGGGCAGATCAGAAACAGGCAAGACGGATCAATAAAGGGAAAGGCCAGAGCGTGCCTTAACACCCGCAGAGCAGGTCCTGGGAGGAAGCAGAAGCCCTTGTCAAAGAACAGAGGCTGGCTCCCCTGATCTATAGGATGCAGCAAGTGTGGGGCATCCAAACTCCAATAGGTCACGTTAGAAAATGTAGTTGGGAGTCCAGGTGAAAAGCAGCCCATTTGTCTTTGGCCAAACTCTTGGCCTGTGCCTTAGCGCTTACTCTTAACTGAAGCTATCAGAGTCTGACATTACACCGGCCACACCTTAAATAGCCAGATAAATCTGAGCACGGGTGCTAATTCTGTGAGGGAGAGTCCGATTCAGCAACACTCGAAGGAAAATTCTTGGACACGTGCATGGAGAGCAATCTTTTTTTTTTCAAAAGTATGGACTGCCATTGTTTTCTGCCTTTTTAAACCTCATCACAGCAACGGTTCTGAAAGCCAACATGGTGCAGTGGTCAGAGCGTCACACTAGGCTCTGGGAGACCCAGGTTCGAATCCCCACTCTGCCATGGAAGCTCACTAGGAGACCTTGGGCCAGTCACACAAATGGAGGGAAATGATACAAGCTGCCTTGGGTGGTCCCCACTGGGGTGAAAAGCAGGGTATGAAAGAAGCCAATGATTTAAAAAACAGTAAGATCACCACCACAGGAGGCAACAGAGGTAGACTCCGGGATGAAATAGATTTATGGAGGATGTCTATATCAATGGCTACTAGCCATGGTGGTTGAGGGGAACCTCCATATTCAGAGGCACTAAGCCTCCAAATCCCAGAGCCAGGAGGCAACATTAGGAGAAGGCCTCAGCCTCTCTGCCCTGTTGTTGGCCCTCCAGAGGAACTGGCTGGCCACTGTGTAAGACAGGATGCTGGACTAGATGGACCACTGGTCTGATCCAGCAGGGCTCTTCTTATGTTCTTATGAAGGCTTTGGCCTCTCTGCCCTGTTGCTGACTGTCCAGGGGAACTGGCTGGCCACTGTATGAGACAGGATGCTGGACTGGATGGGCCATTGGCCCGATGCTACATTGGCTTCTCTTATGTTCTTATGTACTGGTCTGATCCAGCAGGGCTCTCCTTGTGTTCTTACTCTTTTAGCATACATAACACTAGGTTAATTTACAAAAGTCCTTTGGCTGCAGATGCAGTGAGCTGGTAAGGCACAGACGTCCTCCGGAGGCCTAAAAGCCAGAGTCTCTCTGTCAGCCACCCTTCCGGCCAGCCAAGGCCAGCCAAGAGCAAGGACATGAAAGCAGAGGCTCTTAGCAACAGCCCTCTAGCTCTGAAAGACCCTTGCTCCAGAGACCTGACAAAATCTAGGCTTGGGCTTCGATTGTGGCTGGCGACAATACGGGTATTTCAGTTGTAGCTGGTAACTCTTCACAAAAAAACCCAGAGCTTTAACATTTCTTATGTTTTTTAATCGGCTTTTTTAAAATACCTATTTTGTATCTGCTTCAAATTATTGCGGTTTGCCCAGAGCATTCGGGAGAGAAGTCAGCTTCAAATTTAAATTAAGTTTCACATTTCAAAATTGTTGCTAAGCCTGAGCCCAAGGGACAGGGAGAATGAGAAATCTAAAATAAAATTAGTCAAGCATTTCTACACAAGCATTTTAATTTTAGTGCTTCTTTTCTTGTTATTTTTTCACCCCCTTCTAGGATACGAGCCCTGGATTTCGGTGAGCGCCTGAGGACCCCTCTCTCCAGTGGCTTGCTTGGCCAGCCCAGCAAGACAACTTTTCATAGGCAGAAAAGCTGGTCCAAGATTAACTCTTCCCTGTCCAGGTGATAATGTCAGCCATACCAATGGGGAAATAATGTCTAAATTTAGAAAAATTGTAATGACATGGAAAGGAGGCCATTAAGTGGACACAACAGGCAGTTATACTGAAGGTGGCATCTCTTTAAGCTGTACAGCTGAAGTGAGCTACTCACGAAGGACTGAAGAACCTTCGTTCACCCACGGATCCAGTTGATCTCAAGCAATTCACTGGAGCTTTATAAAAACAGCAAATATCTCTTTTTTAAAAACTGAATTCCCAGGATACTTCTTTCAGTTCACCTTCCAAGGGGTTCCCTACTGAATCAACTAATTGTCACAAACACCAGACACAGTTCCATTTTGGAGGCTTGGATTTCAGGGACCCTGAACTGCCTCTGAAAATTTGAGCCCAACTGTTTATACCTCTATGCCTGAAACAGTAGAAAAGAGTAAGAGACCAGTAGCACCTTAAAGACTAACCAAGATTCAAGGACAGATGGACTCACATTTTAGCTGAATCTAAAGAAGTGAGCAGTGACTCACGAAAGCTCATGTCCTGCCACAAATTCTGTTAATCTTTAAGGTGCTACTGGATTCTTACTCTTTTCTACTGTTAGGTAAAGGTAAAGGTTTCCCTTGCTTGAAAGCCAGTTGGATCTGACTTTAGGGGGCGGTGCTTATCTCCGTTTCCAAGCCAAAGAGCCAGCGCTGTCCGAAGACCTTTTCCATGGTCATGTGGCCAGCATGACTAAATGCCGAGGCACACGCAATGCTGTTACCTTCCCACCGAAGCGGTACCTATTTATCTACTTGCAATTGCTGTTACCTTCCCACCGAAGCGGAACCTATTTTTCTACTTGCAATTTCTTGCTTTCGAACTGCTAGGTTGGCAGGAGCTGGGGCCAGAAACGGGAGCTCACGCCATCACGCGACACTCAGGTCTCGAACTGCCGAACTACAGACCTTCCGGTCTACAGCTCAGCATCTTAACCTCTGAGCCACCGCGGCCCCTTTTTCCCTACTGCTACAGACAAACACAGCTAACCATCTTGATCTCTCTCTATGACTGAAAGGTACAGAATGCCTTTCACTGGAATGACTTAATGACTTCCCTTGAGTACGCAAGCTTTCAAGCTACATAGCAACATGACTCCGGAGCAGGGCCACAGCCGGCACTGGGGGCAGCGCTCCACAACATATGAAGGGCCCCCACCATAATCTTCCCTTCTTTAAATTTAAATATCCTGCCATGCTGCTTTAGGCTGCCACCACACTGGCCTGAAGTGTGATTTCCTTCTTTCCTTCTGCCAGTTGGCTGGGAAGAAGGGAGCCTGGGGGACATGGCCCCGCCTGCCTACCTCCCCTCCCCCCCCCCCCCCCCCGAGAAGTACCTGGCCTTGTGGGATTTGCCACCCACTGCCCTGCCTGCCTTGGATGGCCTGCAGAGACAGAGGAGAACTGGAGGAGGCAGGCAGGGCAGGATGGCCCACCCTGGCCCCAGGGCAACGGCGGAGGGGCTCAGTGCCGGCATCAT
Organism: Lepidodactylus listeri; assembly: GCA_029233225.1. Classification (NCBI taxonomy): domain Eukaryota; kingdom Metazoa; phylum Chordata; class Lepidosauria; order Squamata; family Gekkonidae; genus Lepidodactylus; species Lepidodactylus listeri. Next base: position 16,404,666 of record JARCFY010000017.1, on the reverse strand, counting down.
TCTGCCCCACCTGTCTGCATCCTCCGGTAATTTAATGACATTTAAAATTAAATTAATTTTAGAAATAATTTTGGGTTTAGTTTAATTAGCAACTCCGGTTCTCCCCCCCCCCCCCCGCCCCCCAAATTCCGGGCTACAGGCCTGCTCTGGAGAAAATGACGTTGGCTCACTTGCTGGAATAATCTGCTCTGCACCACCAAGGGACAGATTTGCACAGAGGGGCTCCCACCCTCCACTTGTGGCACGGCCTAACCAGACCTTTGGGAAGGGCTGACGTGGAGTGGAAGCTCCTACCTTGAATTGAGGATTAGACCTCCTGCTTCTTTCCAAATCTAATCCTAAACTCTTTGATCAAGCCAATGGCACCGAGAGCCTAGTTGATATGCTGGTTTACTACTGAGCTGCCAGTTTAGCACTCCCCAATAAACATAGAATACGGATGGCCATAATAGAGAGAAGAAGAGATTGGATTTACACCCCCGCCTTTCACTACTCGAAGGAATCTCAGAGCGGTCCTTTCCCTTTCCCTCCCCACAACAGACACTCTGTGAGGTAGGTGGGGCTGAGAGAGCTCTTTCAAGAACTGCCCTTGAGAGCTGAAAGAACTTGTGACTGACCCAAGGTCACACCAGCAGCTGCAAGTGGAGGAGTGGGGAATCAAACCCAGTTCTCCCAGATCAGACCCCACGCTTTTAGCCAAAATGGCTCTATACCAAACTGGCTATCAAAAGCATTCAAATGGAAAGCAAGACCCCTTGCTAGTTTTGGCTCTTGGAGACAAGCCCTTTCCCCCAAATACTTGGGAAATCTTTAATACGAAATGCAGGTTCTAGTCTGAGGCTCTCCACTGGTCCCTGGAAGGCTTTCCTGAGGCCACAATCAAGAGAGGAGAGGAAAAATGCCGGAAAGCCAGAGATTTCTTTGAATTTTCCCTCACATGCATGCTGAAGAGATAAGCCACTTTTTAATTTGCATTTTAAAACCCAGATGGTACAGCAGATTCCTTCTATTTATAGTCCGCCTTCCTCACTGAGACTCAAGGCAGACTACGCAGAGTAAATCCATTACGATCATCAGGATGGGGCATGCAGTAAACCAATGTAACGGGATTAGGATTGCAGAAACCCGGACATTCAGTAGTGCAAGTGACCGGAGTGGAAACATGAGAGAACCCACTAAAGTCCCCAAACACAGCATAAACTGCATTGACTCACAGCCATGGAAATGTAAACTGGAAGCTGTTCAAGTGGCACTTAGGCAAAGCTGGCGGTCTGCAAAGCTGGCCCAGTCGGAAAGAGAAGCCCTGAGATACAGGGAGTTTAAGAACTACTGATGTAGAATAAATCCAGCATATCCCAAATGTGCAGGGGGAGCAAACATGTCTCTGCATGGGGGAGGATGGCAGGAGGGTTTGGCCACGAACAGGATTCTGGAAGTCACAGCAAGAGCGGCCAAGTCTGCTGCTTAGCCTGTCTGAGCTTTGCCTTAGGCAAACAGTTGGCAAAAATACAAAAAAAAATTCTTAATGGCTGAATTTCTCTCCCTCTTGTTTTTTGGAAGGCGACAACCCTTCAGGGCATGGGACGGGCAAGAAACTCGATGGCTGCTGTTTGAACTAGGGAACCAAAGTCCAGGGAGCTAGCTGGACTGGAAGCAGAGTGTCTCAGGTATGGCTGTGTTCTGAGTGGCCGCTCTGTTGTACTGGAAATCTGAGGCAACAGCACCTGTTTCTTTCCCCTTTTTAGGAGCCCACTTCTGTCTGATCGACTCTCGTTGCATACTGGTAAATAAAACAGGCATGACAAAGGCAACTTAAGTCTCCGGTGTACTTTCTTATCCCAAAGAAGCCAAACTCTGCAGCACTGCTCCTAGAGGATGTGGGGAGTGCTCACCCCGCTTTAAAAGAAATGGCATGGCATGCTTATTCTAAGAAAGAGAGACCCCACTGTTGCCCCAAGCATCTCCCCCAAACTTCTTGTTTTGCACACAGAGGAAAGGGGAGAAATTTCATGCCTGAGCTCAAGTTAATAAAAATGCTGGTGAAAACCCACAACCACCTGGAAAGCACAGAAAAGGCCCATTAATTTGGCTTTCTTCCATACTGTGCCCCCATTCAGTACAATGATCAGTTCCCAGAAAGAATATTTCCCTTCTGGGTTACCCCGTGTCCAGGCTAAAGATTGCTATGGAAGTTAGGAGAAACTAGGCAGAGCAGAATAAGCCCCTCAGAGAAAATCAGCTGAGCTGTGGCACCCAAAGATCTCTGAACTTTCCTTCCAAAGGTTCCTTCCAAAGGCAAAATCCCTTCCAAAGGTTATGATAACCATGCAAGTGGTTCACCAACTTCATACACATTGCTCATGTAGCTATACTCTATTCTGCCTGACACCAAAAAGAATTTCTTCTCTAGCCCCCACATTCCTGCAACCAAAAAAGCTCTGTATACAGACACACACACACAAAAGCAGCCCGCCATTTCGCTCCTTGTGCATAAAACCCCAAATAGCAGCAGACCTTTTCTGGGACCAGCGGAAGTCACAGCAATTCTGTACACGCCAGAGATTTTTTTTTTTATTATGATTAAGTAGGAAGTAACTCTCTGCCTAAGTTATTCTTCCATTTTACTTTGAGAATGACAAGATGGATTCAAATACGTGTTTTTAAATCGTCTGTTTAGAAAGCAAAAAGAGAAGGAAGGAAGTCTGTGAACAGCTTTTTCTCTCTCTCTCTCTAATTATGTCTTTGGGGGGAAAAACAGAAAAGGCTTCCACAGTCTCTCCTGCCATCTTATCCCTTATTTAGCCAAATGAATGATCATCATCCAAAAAAACAAACAAACAATGAAAGCCTCGTTTCAGAATCAAAGCTCCCTAGGCTCCCCCCCCCCCCAAAGTTCTTAAAAATAGAATGATTGCAAACAACTACAGCCAGGATTTTCTTTTCAAGAGCCCTCGAGAGAGAGACTGAACCTTTGATTCCTTTATTCCCCGGGCCTGTTAAGCGGTTTAAACATGTCACTACTAAGATTATTTGCCTCTTCTTCAGGTAGAAGAAGAAAGGACATTTACAAGGCAGAAATTAATTCGGGGAAGGGGGGGGGGGAGAGAAAGAATTCCAGGGAGGGGTATTTTTTTTCCCAGATTCACCCACTGAAGAAGCACCATCACAAATCAAAGTTGGCTGGTGCCTGGAGAGAAGGCAATTTACGGGCTGCCTCACTTTTCTCCTCAATAATAAAAAGAAGCCGTAGCCTTTTGAAGATCTTTTAGCCGTGTCCCTAGGCCAGGCAGAGAGAAATGAATCAAAACTTCTGATCTTGCTGTAATAAGGCCTGGCTTGTGATTCCAAAGAAACTTTCTCAGAGTGATCAAAGGAGGGGCTTGCTGGAAGCCCCGACATCTTTTAACAAGTGCTTAGCAGCTACACAGACTCCCTCCCCAAGAGATGACATAAGCCGAGGAGGAAAAAAAGGACCTCGGGCCCGAACATTCATCACAGGGCACGAGTAAGGAAGGAAATGTTTGGCTTCATCGAGTAAGTTACAGCCGAAGCCGCAAGCAAAAGAGACTCTGAACGCCAGTCCTTTGTTCTTATCGAGGGCGCAAGTGCATCTATCCAAATGGAAACCACATTTGGGTTGTGAGATGCTGGATAAACAAGAGCAGAACTGACGTTAAGGCAAACTACACGGAAGAAATTATGAGTCTGAGTGTTCAATGACGGGAGAGGGGTGCGGAAGAGGACGCTACCGTTGGAGGGCAGGTCTGCCGCAGCCCAGCTTGCTATTTCCTGCAGAGATAATAAGAAGGACCTAATCAAGCAATGTGATGGCTAGAGGCCCGGGATATCGCCCAACCTGTGGAAGTGAGGATGGTGTTCACCCCAAGGGTGCTTCTGCCCTCACATGTCATCACGACTATCCACCACGCAGATCTCTCCAATGTTGCTGTGGGAGACCAACCCCAAGGTCTGCCTTGCCTCCTTCCTGGATGGGTCCGTCTAGGCCAGGGGTGGGCAATTGTTTTGGCTCGGGGGCCACTTTGTGGGAGCGGAGGTTAGCGGACGGCTGCACCTTTTAAAAGGATTGCATTCATTAGCTAACTTTGCATTTCAGAAAAGGTATAAATTGTATCATAAAAATCAATAAATATAAATTAAATAAAATAGTGGTAGTTTTATTCAATTTATTTATTGTGCTAATTTCATATCGTCTATAGCTGCAAGCACATTTAATTTTAGAATCAGTTTAATGAGAGAAATGTACCCTATCATACTTCTCTACAATGTTTTTGAAATCAGGAGGTTGCTTGTTGAGAAACCACATGGCTGACTGTCTTGGCGGGCCGCAAAAAACTCTGTGGCGGGCCGCATGTGGCCCACCCCTGGTCTAGGCACTTTGGGCAACTGAGCATCCCCAGCCCTCTCACCCGGGGCCCTGCTTCAATGTGTGTTGCACAGAAGAAACCCTGCAGCAAAAGTAGCTGTTCGTCAGCACCTTTCGCTATACCGGGGAAAGCTACTGGGCGGCATTTCTTCCCCGTGTCACTCTCACAGGCACAGAAGCCCGCTCGACAAATTAACCTGGCAGAGCTAGCCTCTGGCGTCCAAGCATCCGACTTCCATAGTTTCTTTCCATTACAGTCTTGCAATCAACGCCCAGCCTATAACCAGGTAGCTGACAGGTTAATTCAAAAGTGAAACTCAGCACCCTCCTGGGCCTCGCTCACCCCTTGCAGTCACTAGATCGCAGTGCTGGGATGGCAGAAGTCACATGCGGCAGAATTCTCCTTCACGCTGTTTGTTTTGTTTGTTTATATCCCACTTTCATCCCCTGCAGGAGACCCAAAGCAGCTCCCTCTCCTGCATTTCATACTAATATCACAACTCCGTGAGGCAAGTGATGCTTGGAGAGTGACCGGCTCAAGGTCACCCAGGGAACTTCACAGTGGGGATTCGAACCTGTGTCTCCCAGATCCTCGTCCAATGCTAACCCACTACACCATGCTGGCTCTCAGGAAGAAAACATGTTCACTGAAGGATCCTGTAACATACGGAAATTCCCCAGAGGGAATCCCCCAATTTCCATGTCGGGAACCCCCCGCCAGCTTCATTCCCGCACAGGAGGCTGCTGTTCAAGGCACCCCTTTGTCGGCTCCCTTGCCTGCCTCTGCCCTTCCCAGCGACAGCTCAAAGCCCCACCAGTTCTGGCACGCGTCTTGGTGACGACTTTGCCCCGACCCCAAGCAGCTCCCTTCCTTTTCTCTTTCCTTCCACGTGCCCACTCTCCATGCTGGTCCCTGCTGCTCAACCTGTTTCCCCACCCTCTGAACGCCCTGCCCGGGTGGCACTCCCCCACCAGCCATGCTCAGTTCGGATGCCCTCTGAGGCTCTTCTCCATAGCAGGCAGTCCTTCCCTTTCCCTTCCTCTGCCCCGGGTTAAAAGGCTCTCCTCCCTGGGGCTTTTCCCTCTTGCACTGACAGCTTCCCTCCCAGTCCTCCCACTCCCAGTCCTCCTGCTCCCAAGGCGTCCTATTTCTGGTGATGCCCGTCCACTCAGCTTGCCAGGCTTCACTTGCTTGATTTTGCTCACAGAGCTTTTCCTGACCAGAGGCCCAAAATAGCTTTTTTTTTTCTCAGTCAAACCGACCTTTCGCCACTGACAGAAGATGGACTGCCACGAACGTACGGATGACTCTATTGCCTCAGTGGACAGAATATTTGTGAACGCTCAGCACCACAACCAGCCTGGGCCAAAAGATTAACACACACACACACACACACACCCATGCTACCAAATCCCTTGCTGCATTACCAGGTAACTCTTCAATTGCATGCCATTGGTCCAGAAAGCCTCCTTGGCAACAGACCAGATTCTGGCCTGGGGCTGGGGAAAAGTTGAGCTGCTCTGTCAGAAGAGATTTTGCTCAGTCCATTTTCCCCATTATACCTTTTATAGCGATTACAATGACCAAGAACACAATCACAGATGCTGTGTGGGCTTGCTGTTTGGTGTTACTTTAGGTACCAGAGAGCGGGCTCATTATAATGCAATTAAAACGAGTGCCACTGGGTTTATCCACTCTGCTTCATTCAAAGGCAGGGGAAATACAATTCACATCTGCAGGAGAACATTTCAGACAAACGAAGAGCCTGGAAACGGTGGAAAGTGGGAGGGAGGGGGCCCGCCATTCTGCCCTTTGCTGTTGCCTGCTGCCTTGTGCAAAGGGGGCCCTAACATGGGCAAGGAATGGGGGTGGAAGGGAGGATCAAGGGGAGAGTACAACCTCCCCCCCCCCACTTTTGCATATAAAGGTGCTCAAACTGGGACCGACCCACCCATTCTCCATCTCATGCAGATTAATCATATATGTAACCAGCTCATGTTTACATGAACACACTGGCGGCAACTGTTCGCTTTCTCAATATCCACCTTTCTAGTAGATGCTCTCTCTACACCCTGCCAACACCCACATGTCGGTCAGCAGCAGGGGCACTCTCAATATGCTGGCATCAAGCCTCATTTGGGGGGGGGCAGGGCAGGGTATACATTTAATAAATAAATAAGACCATAAAAAGTGAGGACCAGTGTGCATGGGGGAATGCTCGTCAGAGGGGAGCCATTTTGGGCTTCGATAGAAGGGACAAGGGAGAGGAGGAGACGTCTGCATCCATGCTGGAGCTCACCCAGGCCCTTGGCAGTCGCTGCTGTTACCAATCTGGTCAGCTGGAACCTCACAGGATGGGGAGGGGGGGTGCTGGCTGGGCTGGTTGAAAGTGAGAGCTCTCTCAGCTCCCCCCAACTACAACCCACTTGATACCATTCCCACCCCCGGAGCCTCACCCCATCGCTAGTGGCTCGGGGCTTCAGGAGAGGGCCCGTGTGTTAATTATGGGCAGTTTCACTGCAAAGGGATTTGTCAGGAGCTGGCAGGTGTCCCCACCCCATACAGTATTTGTCAAGAACTTCACTACAGACCCTGGGGCACCTAGGCTTTTCCCACAAAAATGAAAAAAGCATATTTTAGAGCCAAGTATCAAAACATCAGACCACCTATCAGAACATAAGAGAAGCCATGTTGGATTAGGCCAATGGCCCACCCAGTCCTACACTGTGTTATACATTGCCCAAAACTCAGGTGCCATCAGGTGATCCACCAGTAGGGCCAGAAGTCCATAAGCCCTCCCACTGTTCCCCCATCTCCATTTCAGTATGATCAGACAGTCCAGCAGGGACCACAGATGAGCTAGGTCCAAAAATTATGGGCTTGGGACCAAAGTGCTTTCCAGTTCTTCTACCATACACACGTGTTAGCATCCAGATGGATTCAAACATCACGTTACGAGGGACTGCGTGGAGAATGCCAAATTGCCTGGTGGGGCTAGCTGCCACAGTTGCACTCCAACTCCTATGGAATCAAGTGCTTCTGTGATTGGCTGAGAGCATTCTTGAGCACTGCCAGCCCCACAGGGCAAGAAAGACTCCAAGCCGACTCCTTCCCTTACTGCTGCAAGTGCACATCCAAGAATCACACCTTGGAAGGAGGATGCTGCCAAGCCCATTCAGGGGCTTCTATATTTCATCAGGTTCCAGCAGGGTAAGTTAAAAACAGCAAAAACAAAAAGGAGCCCTGCAATTCTATAAAAGCTAGCATATTTTACAATAAGCTTTCATAGGCTACAGTACACTTTATTAGATGCATGAAGTCAAACATCAGTCCACAGACAGGCAGGCAAAAAATGTAAATAGTGGGGTTAAAAGGCTGTGAAATGTCTGTGACATTTCTATGCCAAATTCAAAAGCATACAAGATAGACAGAGTAACTGCTCAGTACACATTCTTGCATTCCTTTGCATTTGCACAGAAAGACCATATTACTGTAGAAATACACTTCTTGCGTTTCGTACCGTTTCAATCGCACGGCTCACAATTAGCCCATCATGAAAGAGAAAAGGCATGTGTGTGTTTCTTATACATCTGAGGGCTGAGGTTTGAGTTTGGATATCCAGTGGAGTAGACTCTAACCCACAAAAGCTTATGCGACGCCCTGACCTGGATAGCCTAGGCAAGCCCGATCTCGTCAGGTCTCAGAATCTAAGTGGGGCAACCCTGGCAAGTATTTGGATGGGAGACCTCCAAGGAATACCAGGGCTGGGATACAGAGGTGGACAATAGCAAGCCACCTCTCTGAAACGTCCAAGCCCCACTAGGGGTGGCCAGAAGTCAACCATGACTTCCAGACATACACATACATACATATACACACACACACACACGCTGATGCTACGATAAATCTGTTGGTCTGCAAGACGCTACACAACACCTCTTTGCCCATCCTTCATCACAAGTGCTCAACCCAAATCTTACAACAATATCCCCCTCTATTCTGAAGGCTTTTGTGTAATTAAACAATAAAGCCACTAGATCCTAACTGGGGGGGGGGGGGGGGGATGTTTTGCTGCTGACCAGGAAAGCTCAGCCTGAAACATTAGGCTTCGATAAGAGATGCACTTATTGAAACGCTGGAAACTGGTTATGTGAGCCTGAATCTTTGCAACAAACTATCTAACTCTTCCTTAACTACAGTTGCACACATTTGAAGAGATAGGCCTTGCATTAACATACATAAACAATAACAACGTGAGCAGTCCTAACAGATACCTCAGTAAGAAGGCTCACAGACGGGCAAGGGAAGATCTGATTGTTCACCCAGAACATGGAAACTTCCCATAATATCCAACAAAGAAATTGCAATAAAGTGAGAGTGTTCCTCTCTTTGCAATAGGAGTTTTTTCCAAATAATGTTACAAACCGAAGTGCTTTTTACATGCAATAGTATGAATCTATACAATAACTTATGTCCTAAGATATTTATCTCTAAAAAATATCCTTGCCATTTTATACATGTTTTAATATTTATTTTTATGTGACTTTGACTTTTCTAACTTGTAATACCCAGACTGAATTACATATGAACTTACACTTCATAAAGTTTATGGAAGTTTTGGTTTGTTAAATCCTTAAGATTTAGAGGTATATACACCTCTAAATGTCTCCAGCTACTGGCGAGCCATTTGAAGTTGAAGATTTTTTAAATTCTTGCTTCTGTGCTTTTTTTGAGTTTGATGGGGTATATTTCTGATTTGGATTGGTTTATCTGTAGTCCTGATATTGTTGCAAATGAGGTTAACTCTTGATGTATTTTTTGGGTAGTTTGAATGGTGTTTCTGATATATATTGTGAGATCATCTGCATATAGATTGATTTAATGTTCCTGTCCCTTGATGTTGAAACCAGTGATTGACGAGTTTGTCCTGATTTTGTCTGCTACTGGTTCTCTCATTGCACAGATTAACGGGGTTCCTCTTTTAAGATTACTATAACTGGAGTTGTTCTTATTTACCCTAATTTTTGCTTTGTTATTACTATACAATGCTTGAATCGCTCTTATAAAAATTTCTCCAGATCTCATTTTTTTTAATAGTGTTAGTAAGTAAGCTACCTCAACCGAGTCAAATGCTTTCTCAAAATCAAGCACTAAAATTCAAGAATCTTCCTGCTGTCTTTTCCCATGGATAATAATATTTAAGGTTCTGTGAATGTTATCAGATATTTGCCGATTTGGAATAAATCTTGTTTGATCTGAGTTGATATATAACAGAATAAATCCTTTGATTCTATTGGCTAGAATTGTGGTAAAAATCCTGTTATCATGATTTAATAATGCTATTGGTCTATATGACAACGGGTTTGTTGGATCTTTGATCTTTTTATGTATCACCAGGGCTATTTTGGAGCAGGAATGCACAAGAACGGAGTTCTGGCTGGTTTCTGAGTTGGCCATGTTTACAGCCTCCCCCCGCCTCGGGTTCCCCAGGTGCTTTGCAAGCCGCGGGGCACCTGGGGAAGCCAAGCCGATCCAGGGAATCCAAGCCAATCCCCCCCCTCGGGTTTCTCAGGCACCTTGCAAGCCGTGGGGCTCCTGGGGAAGACAAGCCAATACAGGGAGGGAAGGCAGTTTAAACTGCCTCCCCCCTCAGGTTCCCCAGGCACCTCGCAAACCGTGGGGCGCCTGGGGAAGCCAAGCCGAGCCAGGGAGAGAAGGCAGATTAAACTGCCTCCCCTCCTCGGGTTCCCAGGTGCCCCGCAAGCCACAGGGCACCTGGGGAAGCCGATCCTAGGAGGAATCTGTGCTGTCAGGGGTGTGGCCTACTATGCTAATGAGTTCCTGCTGTTGGGTGTGGCCTACTAGGCTAATGAGTTCCTGCTGGGCTTTTTCTACAAAAAAAGCCCTGTGTATAACTATAATTGTTGAATCAGACCAAGAATTAGGCATTCTTCCCTTTTGTAGTATATTGTTGCAGGCATTTAGTAGATGATTTATTAAGAATTTGTTAAATGTTTTATAAAATTCCAATGGGTCCTGTGGGCTTTGTTATTTTTGAGAGCCTTGACGGTATCCATTATTTCCTTCGGGCTGATCAGGGCTTCCATTTGTTCTCTGTGCTCTTCGGATAATATTGGTAGTGAGGGAATGGAGCTTAAAAACATCTCAATCTCTTTTTTATCTGGGTTTCTAGAGCTGTATAGTTCTGTGTAAAATGTGGCAAAGGAGTTTGCTATTTCTGTTGTCTTGTATACCTGCATACCGTTTTTGTTTTTTAGTACACCTATGAAGGTTGATTTTCATTTTTCCACGCCAATATATGTGAGTTTGGGGGGGAATTTTTGCCATAGCTTCTATTTTAAGTATATTAGATTTTTTTGAATTTGTGAGATTTCTAAATTCTCCAAAATCTTCCTTTCTGCTATAAGGTTCTGGTAAATTTTATTACTTCTAGTCCTTTTATGTTTTTGTTCTAGTGCATTCTTTCGAGCATTGCCTCTTTCAGTCGCCTCTTCTTTTTTCTTATATGTGATGGCGATCAAGGATCCACGTATCACCGCTTTCATGGTATCCCATAGTAGAGCTGGTGCTATCTCCACTGAATAGTTTTCTTTGAAGAAGTTTTTAATGTCTTTCCCTATGTTCTCTTTTGCGTTCATATTTAATAAAATGTTCCTATCCAGTGACCAGTTGCGTTCTGTAGTTTTTTGTTGACTCAGATCTATTTTCCCTTCTATCCAAGTATCATCTGTTAGGTGCCTTGCTTCAATTTCCATTGAAGAAAGTTGTGGTAGCAGTGCTTGGGACATCAAAACATATTCTATTCTTGTAAAAATTTTACGACAAGGTGAAAAGCATGTAAAGTCTTTAATGCATGGGTGAAGCATTCTCCATGCATCACACAGTCAATATTTTATTATGATTTGGTGAAGTTTGTTATTTTTTGGACTCTTTGGTACTTTCTTTGTCTTGTTGTTCCAGGTTCTATCTAAATTATTATTCACTATGTGATTTAAATCAGCTCCTATCATCAATTCACCCTCTTGAAATTATGTTAATTCTGCTAAGATCTCATCTAGGAATGGAATTTGCATTTTATTTGGTGCATATATTGATGCTAATGTGATTTTTGATCCTTCTAGAAAACCTTTAATAAATATTTTCCATTAGGGTCTTTAATTGTCGCCTCCAGTATGAAATTTATATTTTTTCTCATTAGTATAGCCCCTCCTCTAGATTTTGACATGCCATGCACTTGAATTTGAGCTGGGTATAACTTGCTTTTCAAAAGTTTTTGATTTTGGTTTTGAGAGCTAATATGTGTTTCCTGAATGAATATCTGGCTTCTTCTTCTTAAATGCTGAATGATCCTCTTTCTCTTGATAACGTTACTCAGCCCTCTAATATTAACTGAGCTTATTTTCATCATACTTGTTTTGTTGATATGATATATGTCCTACTAGGGTGATTCTTTGGCTCATTTTATCATGTCATTAATGTGTTAGTATACTGTGGTGTTGAGTTGTTCTGTTTTTATTTTATTTTTAGTTCAGTCTGTGTTTTTCTAGTTACTATTATCCCTTTTGCACTGATATCTATTAGATTAAATATATACAGACTTATTTTCAAGTTAGAGTAGTATTACAGTAAAATAATTTTTTTTAACTTTAAACAAAACGAAAATATAAATAACAGATAAAATCTATTTTGGTGCTGTTTTTCCACAAATCCTCAGCTATATTTTTCTATTATGAATTGACTTTATCTATACTTTAATAAAATTTGTTTCACTAAGTTATCTCTTACTTGTCTGCTGAGTTCAAGCTACAGCACTTCTAAGAGGAATTACAAAGACGCTTACTAAACTAAACCTATCCCTTATACCCCCTCCCCCTCAAACTAAACTTATCCTAATTACTAATACAATTGTACTTTAACTATTCAGAAAGCAAGTCTAATAATGTTACTATGCATTGTGAATAAGTCTTATATCTTATGTATTTAAAGCCTTTGTTTCTTACTGTAACCGTACTGGAAGTGAACAGCATACCTTTCTCTCCACACTAATCTGTTTCATGGAGGTCTCCCTCCGGTCAATTCTTTCCCTGAGGAGCTACCATGCCCATTCCCCCCCCCCCTTCCCTGGTTACAATTATCATCAAAATACAGGATTTCACTTAAGAGTTAATATATCGTTGTTCCTTGTTGTTCTTGGGTCATGCTTCTAACACTGGGGTGCTGATTGCTTAATTGGGCTGAAATGATGTGGACGGGTCATCTGCAATGTCTTCTGGTGCGTCCGCGGCTTTCTGATGAATGGGGATTTTGGTGCCTTTTTCGGGTGTACTTGTTTTGCATAATTTTACATTTCTGAGGCCTACGTTGATCTGCTTCATTTTTTATCTCCGATTTCAAGGACTTGCAGGAGTCTTAGGCCAGTCTCTTTATCTGAAGCTTGCAGCATTTTTCCCTGGAATACCACTTGAAGTTTCCCAGTTGGTGCCCGTTTGTACCTAATGTTGTTTGCCTGCAGTTTCGAAGTTGTGGGCTTTAGCTGGTGCCGGATCGCTAGGGCTTCTTGAGGTATTTCTTGATAGACTGAGATTTGTGTTTCATTGTAAATTAGAAAGCCTTTATTTTTTGTTTCATTATGGATTTTAGCTCGTGTCTCCCAGTTACTCAGTTGTACTAGTATATCCCCAGGTATTCTCCTTTGTGGGTTGTTCGGGGAGCCCAGCCTGTATGCTTTAGAGATTTCTGGGGGCCCTGCTATCTTGAAGTTTATTATAGTTTGGAGCCAATCTTTTATTACTTTATTTGCACTAGAGTTTTCCTCCACCCCCTCAGGTTCCCCTCTAAATTTAAGGTTTAATTGTTTGAGTTGTGCTTCCACTGTAAGGAGACAATCTTTCATTAAGGTTTCTGACTTATGGATGTCCTTCAGTCTTTGATGTGCTCATTTTAAGAGCTGTTTCCACCATCTGCGTCATTATTCTTAAGGTTGTTTGTGTTTCTTGTAGTCATTCATTTATAGGTCTCATTGTGATGGCAATTTTTTCTCCTATGCTATGTTCCATGTTCTCTAGTAATGTAGGCAGTTCTTGGATATTAAACACTGAATCTATTTGTTTCAGTAAAGATCGGTCTTCCGCCATTTTGGCAGTTACCATTTCCGATGCTCTTTGATCCAGTTTATTTTATTTTCCAGTAGTTAAAGTTTGGGCTGTCTTTATGATTGTGTTTTTCCCATTATTTTTCCCTATTTTGATTATAAATATTTACATTATCTGGAGGTACAGAGGGAGTCTTGGAGTGACAGTTTTAGGCTGCCATTCCCAACAGCATTGCCGCACACCTCTCCCTCTCTTTGCAATAGGTGAACTGGCCTGGGGTTTAAATTATGTTCTGCACACTCAGAGCGTACATGGGGCACTTGGGTGATGGGAACCCTAGAGAAACAGTATTTTGCAACAAAAGGGAGAATTCTACACATGAGAGAGGGAACAAATAGTATTGTAGCACATGGTTAACTCAGTTCAGAACACTTATAAGTACTCACTTTCAGAACACCAACCAAGAGCCTCCACTTTCCAGCTGGGGGTACAGGAAAGCGTGGGAGGGGAATTTCCTTCCTTGGGCTGTGTCAGCTGCAATGGTTTACTCCATGCTTGCGCACTGCCTTAGTTACCCCATTCCCCTTCAACAGTTGCTAAGAGTAGGTACAGGACAGAACAGAGTGGGTGTGGTAGGGAGACCCCTTGTAGTTATGCCTGCAGCATATCACCATGATATCAACACGCTGTGTCATACTGGTGTAACCATCACACCCTCCCTCCCCAAAAAAGGCTGAAACTGAACACACAAACACATGAAACTGCCTTATACTGAATCAGACCCTTGGTCCATCAAGGCCAGTATTGTCTACTCAAACTGGCAGCAGCTCTCCCAGATGTCAGGCAGAGGCTTTTCACATCACTTGCTGCCTGGTCCTTTTTTCTGGAGATTGAACCTGAGATCTTTTGCAAGCCAAGCAGATGTTCTGCCACTGAGCCACAACTGCTCCCCTAAAGTGTGGGACAAAAAGCTCTACCACAGTTCCAAGTAGCTGACACCCCACCACCACCAGTCTGAACAGTGCGACAACAGGCCAAGCACGGATGGTGCCTATTGGTCTACTGGATCAGGTCCCCACAGAGCAGCCCCAACAGAGAGTGAAGACACAGTAGCAAAGCAGTGCCTTTGCAAAGAATGACTGTAGACACTGAGATCACAGGTGCATCTCACTATGGGGGACACTCCGAGAGGCACTAAGGAACCACAAGAGTGCCATGTGCAGAATTTTAGAGCTCACTATTTCCTGCTACCACAGAATATTGCCCATTACTACTCTTGTGTCTGCTTGGAGTTTTTACAGGCAGCCCTCCAACAGGAGTAGAGGCCCCATTCACTGCGCACTGACAGCCGCCTGCTGAGCCTGCAGTGACCAGTGTGCATAAAGCTACCCTACTGTTATAGTCTAGCTCCTGCCCTAGGCTGTTGAAACAGATGAGTGGGAAACCACATTCAAAATATATCATATACACAATTCTGTGGATGCACTAAAATTAGTTTTCAGTGCCTTCGGGATTTCCCCCCTTAAACGGAAACAATATAAGGGATAAACATGTTCTAGCACCTTCAGGTTTTTTTACAAATATCATTCCAACACAATAAAGATTTGAAGTTGTTTGAATGTTCACACTGCACTTGATTTGTTTTGCCTAACTTCAGCTCAGGTATTTGTTACTGTCAGAACCAGAGTTCCTTTTAAACTGTGCTAGGGGGTGCTGGTGCACAAAATTTTAGCTCCAGCTCTGGGAGTTTAAGCTTCTGCTCACACTAAGGCATTTTCCCACTCCACTGGAAACAGTGGAGGATGGGGGCACCTCATTTTGGGGTCCACAGAACTGGACCCCTGGTCCAATCTTTTTTGGAACTTGGGCGTATTTTTTTAAGGAGACACACCAGCAACTATGCTGCAAATTTGGTACCTCTACCTCAAAAAACAGGGGGGCCCCCAGAACCCAAGATACCCCCAAATTGATTCTTTATTATAGCCTATGGAGCCCATTGACTATAATGGTCCCCATAAGCTATAATGGAGCTGGAAAATATATATCTACATATATTGTACACCTGTTATGCTTTTCCATATGATTTGTACGCTGCCCTGAGTCACAGAAAAAGTGGGATATAAATATTTGAATAAATAAGTAGTTTGGACAAGTTGATAACATTTAAGCAACTTCCTGTTTGTTAGGTTAGGCAGGATTCTGACAGTGACAGTTCCATCTCTGTTATACTTGACCTGTAAATTTGTCCTATTTCACTAAAAAACAAAGTATACTGCAAGAGTCCCCCCCCCCTCCAATGCTGGTATGTTTTCTAAGGCTCAGCCCTGGGTAATGTTTAAATTATTGTTAAAATGTATTTATTATTTTATTGGATTTGTATCCCATCCTTTTCACATAGTGGCCGCAGGCCAGGTTCCACCTTCTTACCTCTCCCTCAAACCACTGTGACACATATATCCACAGATTAGGTAACAATTAGCTTATTATACTAAAGTAGCATAGGGTGCATCAGCTTGCAGTTTTTTCTTAAGATATTGGGTAAACTTGCTATTGTAGAAAACTAAGGCATTTATAACTTCTAAAATTACATAAATATGTCAAATATTGGCATTGTATATGCTAAGTTGTAAATGCTGCAATTTATATTGTTACAGCAGTAAAATTAGTGTACATTTAATAGGACAGTAAGTACTGCCTACATTTCAATTTCCCCCACAATTTCCAGGGGGGGGGGGGCACAAAACAGGTTTTTCCAAGGCTTCAAAATTCCCAGGAATTTCCTGGTTTCCGTGCCCAAAAAGAACTGGTCAGGATCACCAGTGACATTCCATATACACCAACAATGACAAAACCACGCAACTGTTTTATGCAGAATTGAGTATACCTAAAGTAATGGATTTCAATGACCTTAAATAACCCAACTCTGTATCAAAAGAAACTGTTGGTCCTAAGAACATAATAACACAAGAGAAGCCAATGGCCCATCCAGTCCAACACTCTGTCACACAGTGACCAAAAATACCAGGTGCCAGCAGGAGGTCCACCAGTGGGGCCAGGATTGCTATAAGCCTTCCCACTGTTGCCCCCCCCCCCCCAAGCACCAAGAATATAGTGCATCGCTTGCCCCAGACTGAGAGTTCCTACCTATACCTTGTGGCTAACAGCCACTGATGGACCTCTATTCCATATGTTTACCTAATTCCCTCTTGAAGCCGTCCATGCTTGTAGCCGCCACCACCTCCTGTGGCAATGAATTCCATGTGTTAATCACTCTTTGGGTGAAGAAAGACTTCCTTTTATCTGTTCTAACCCGACTGCTCAGCAATTTCATGGAGTGCCTATGAGTTCTTGTATTGTATCTGGTCTATGGGCATCTAATGATTTCAATTGTGTATTCCTTTAGTATAAAAGAACTGAGGCACACACAAAATTCTTTTCTGTAGCTACTAAAATAGGTGTTATCTAGAAAGGAGGTGGTGCAAAGCATGACAGGATCCTAAAGCAAGATGAAACGTGGTCAAGCTTGCCTTCTGGCTGAACAGACCTGAGCCAGTGATTTTCAAACAGTGTGTTATAAAACATAGCAGGGTGAGGTGGGAGAGAAAATTGCAGCAATACTGATGAAAACTCTGGGGTTTCCTCCAAACACATCATGGAAAACAATTAAAAAATAGTCTGATGTTCAACAAAGCCATATATCTATAACATCTATAAATGGGAGAAAGCCCTATATACTTGTTCAGAATTAACATGTTGGATTTTCATTTTATGCTGCATAAGGAGCATGGACTGAAGCTGGCAAGTGAGTCCCAAATGGTACAATAAGTTCAGAAGCAGGGTCCCTCTCCCCCCTCAAAAGCCATCCTTCAAGAAGTCTGGGAACCACCTGACTTCAGCTACAGCTCTATACACACTCCACTAACAGTCTCTAAACAACTCAGCATAACTTTGACCTCACCTTTGAAGCATGAATGAACCAAAATCAACAAAGTGAACAGTGTGAAGAGAGGGACCTCAAAGATAGCTCCAGATAGTTCCATAGGCCAAAACCCAATTCCTTAAGAGTCTCCAAACTGGCTTAATTCATGCTCCTGACAAAGAAGGCTCTATTCCATAAAAATTAAAAGTGGTGTGAGTCCAAACAGATGTGCTCTGGGGCTCTGTACTAGTAGCTTTTTGAAAAAAGAAATTCAGGGGGCACCACTAGAACAGAGCTTTCAAAACTACAAACACAGAATCTTCGGCACAAGCCCAGATGGACCTCCAACCTCAAAGTTGCCCATCAGACACTCTGTAGCGCTCGCTGCAGTGCACCCACAGTTGCCAGCTCTGGGATGGAAAATTCCTGGAGATGTGAGGTGAAGCCGGGGGAAGGGAAAGCACTCAACAGGGATATGATGCCATAGACTCCACCCTCCATGGGGAACTTATCTTTTTCGTCTGAACATCAGTTCTAACTATGGGAGCTGACCAGACCCCACCTGGAGATTGGCACCCATAAGCACACCTGCCGTCCAAAACACGCCTAGAGAGGAAAAGAACCCGCACTGAAGAAACTTTACTTCTAAATCTAAACGCTCAGGGTTGGAACTGCGGCCCTGGAGCCTCCTGTCCGCCCACTTCGGCAACCAAAAGAAGGCAGGAGTCGCTTCCGCCTCCCTCAGGGGCGAGTGGAGGGTCCCTCATCGCCGCCAAGGAGACCTGGGAGGCTCCGCGGGCCCCGCTCCCCGCACGCAGCAAGGGAGTGCCACGAGCCTTACTCTCGCCTCGCTTCTTAAAAACCCGAGCCCATCACTTACCCCACTGCCCGACGCCATCTTGCCTCCGGAACGTCGCGGAAACCGGAAGCCGTCGCGCACCCTCGGGGTACGTCATGAAGCGCGCCAAAAGAAACGGCTTGTCTCCATGGCAACCCAACCCTCGCGCCGACAGAGAGCGCGTGTTTCCGGTAGGGGGATCGGAATTTCCGTAGGAATCGCGTCCGCTCTAGGCGCCGCCTCGTCTGCTTACAACGGGGCCCAGGCGGGACCACTCTGGCGGGATGGAGATGGGGGGCAGAGCGGCCTCGTAAGAAACGCTTCCTTCAGATCCTGAGCGGACCGCGGAGCCAGTAGGTGGCCTCTAAGCAGACCGCCGCCTTCCCCAATTAGTGGCTTTATAGGGTATTCTGGTTTCTTATCAGACTTAGTCATAGTTGCCCTCTGCCCTGGCTTGCAGGGTTGTCATAAGGGCTATCCAATAAATGTGGCAGCTGGCGTGTGCAGACTTGAACTTCAGATCTTAGATCATGTTGGGTCTTATAGAGTGAGTGGCCTTGTCCACAGAAGTTTATGCTGGAGTTGCTCTATTGGATGCATTTGTGCCTGGCCTTCCTCCCCAGTGGAGACTCAAAGTGGCTTGCAGTGTTCTCCTCGCCTCCATTTTATCCTCACAACAACCCTGTGAGGTGGGTTGGGCTGAGAGAGGCTGTGGTTGCACACACTAAATGATGCACCTTCAATGCACTTTCCAACTGGATTTTGCCAGTTCACACAGTAAAGTCCAGTTGGAAAATGCATTGAAAGGGGGTTATTTAGTGTCCGTGACCGCAGCCTGAGTGTGACTGGCCCAAGGTCACCCAGCGAGCTTCCTTGGCACAATTAGGGGATGGAGCCAAGTTTCCCAGATATGGGTCCGCCACTTTTAACCACTGCGCCACATTGGTGTTTTGTGTATGCCTCTTAGTCTTTAAAGGTTCTTCGTATTTTTCTTGCAACAGATTAACACAGTTACTCTTCTTGAATAGTTAGGGCAGTATCTATCTCTCATCCTAGCCCACCTCACAGTGTTTGTTGTTAGGATAAAAGGGGTGGGGGGCACTGTGTACCCTGGGCTGAACTCCTGGGAAGAAAAACTGGATGCATTGAAATAAAATTCTTACACACTTAAGCAGTATATTTGGCAATATTGGTAGCCTGTTGCAAATAAATAGGGGTCTTGTGGCATTTTCAAGACTTTAAGGTGTCGACAAAGCTTCTGTTTATATAAGAGCTGCATAGCTCCTTAAGCATTCTGGGGCGGTGTCCTGATTCGTTAGTTTTGTTAGTGGTGTATGCAGCTTCGTTCTGTCAGTTCTATGTCCTTCCAGGTTTTCTGAGGCTGCCTACTGCATTTCTCATGTAAGGAATTTCTTTTTTAATTGCCTTTCTCTCCCTCTTTTAGGCTGTTTCTCCTGCTTAGAATGCAGGGAGTTCTTTAAGTTGGTTTGTGGAGACCTGATTTGTCCTGCAGCAAGAAACTACAGTTACTGAACTTGGTCTTGTCAGCTCTTGGCCATGCACTGTGTCTGTTCTATCCTCAGAAGGGCTTCATGCAAGAGCCTGTTCCTGGCGGAGCAGTGTTCTGTCCTACGGGCCTTCTCAATTCATCTACAAAATCAGGTGCATCTCATTTACCAGAACTTTATCTTCATTTTTGTAGCTTGTTTGTTATTCTGTTGCTAGGTTTTGAAGCACAAGCCTCTTGTGCTGCAGCATCAGGCTTTCAGCAGTAGATGAAGATAAGTTTAGGCATAAGTGGTGAGCCAGTTGGTGTAGTGGTTAAGTGCGCGGACTCTAATCTGGGAGAACCGGGTTTGATTCCCCACTCCTCCACTTGCACCTGCTGGATGACCTTGTGCAAGCCATAGTTCTGGCACAGCTGTTCTTGAAAAAGAGCAGTTTCTGTCAGAGCTCTCTCAGCCCCACCTACCTCACAGGGTGTCTGTTGTGGGGAGGGGAAGGGAAAGGAGTTTGTAAGATGCTCTGAGACTCCCTTGGTAGTGAAGGGCAGGGTATAAATCCAATCTCTTCTCCTTCTACAGATCCAACAGCTAGTATGTTTTTCATCTCAGTAATGGCCTTTTAAGCCAAGGGAATGTGCTACATTTCACTCATAAGAGTTTCACAGCTGACTTTTATTTTTAGCAGAGGTTTTTCTCTGCCTGTGTCTTTCCTTGACTTGCTGATACCTCCTCAGCCAGAAAGATGGGGAAAGGGAAAGAGCACATAGCACTACTATTTTAAAGTGTCATTGTGTCCTTTCTTTTGGCTATTTTGTAGGAGAATATAGAGCACTCATTTTTAAAATCTGAAATCAGATTTTCTGCTCATTTCTACACTTTTTCCCCAAACCCAGAAAGATTTTCAGTGATATTCAGACTGGTCATATATATACTTACTCTAAGGTAATCTACTTTTGAAATTCCTTTGTAAGAGCACTACTACTCTTAGGTCAGCAACTGAATGTTATGGTTTCTAATGTCAGACTTATATCCATTTATTATTTGCATCCTCCTGGACGGAACTGAGACTTAGGTTTCCTGTCTCATTACCAATGCTGATATCTCCACACCTACTACCCTTTTGCATATCACACCTAATCCAATCAAGCATTCTATTGTCATTCACTTGCTATTGCCATTTGGCATCTGAAATCACCTTTATAAAGTTTATATCTCTGGTACCTCATGTTACATTTTATGACACACATAGTCTGGCCTAACAAAGTTACATTTATGTCAGATCCGGCCCTCGTAACAAATGAGTTCAACACTTCTGTTTTAATGCCTCAAATGCAAACTGCAGGATGTAGATTTGAATTTTCAGAAGAGCTGTATCATCTGGTGATAATGGGGGTGTGGCCTTAGGGGCTTATCTTTTCCTCCATCATTCCTGTTTGATCTTTTCTTAGGTCACTGAAGAAGCAGCGAATCCTCCATCACCACAGCTGCAAGCCAATGCAAAGAGAGAAAATCTCATTCTCAAAACTCCCAAGGTAACACTCCATTTCAATTGCCCATCTGGGTCTACTTCTGCCACTTCCTTTTTCCAAGTCCCCTTGAAGCGGTGCTTAGCTCCTCTGGGACAAGCTGCTGCCCCCTCCTCCTTCAAGAGGATCCTGCCATTTCCCACGTACGGGGTGCAGCTTTGGTTGCTTTTTCCAAATTTGTCCTCTCTTCCAATCACTTCCTATTATTTTCAGCAGCGCTTGATTCTCCTTGCAAGCTTTTTGGCACAGATCCAGATATTCAGTGTTCAACAATTAAAGCAGCTGGAAACTCTTCAGCTGTTGGCTGCTGCCACCGTTGCTACTGCGTAGATTTTATTGAGTGTTTTATTTTTAAAACTGCTTTTGCTAAAGCTCCAATTTTGTCTCTGTTTGGACTTTCAGGGCACCAGGGATTTTAGCCCTAAGCAGATGGCCATCCGGGAGAAGATCTTCAGCACTATCATCAGCTGCTTCAAGCGTCATGGAGCAGTCACAATAGACACACCTGTCTTTGAGCTGAAGGTAAGGAGAGCTGGAGCTCCCTGTACTGTTGGCACGGCAACTGGCTCCTACATAAGGGAAGATCCTCAGACCTGTCCGTGCAGAGGGCTGCAACCCTTACACTCACGCTTCCCCTTCTTTGAATTCAACAGCACCTGTTTCCGTGGGGCCACCTTGTAACAGTTTACCCAGACTCACTCCAAATTTCTATCGAGCAGCTGTTTTAACTGCCTTGAAGGCAGCTGCAGCTTACGGGGATCTAATGAGAGTAAAGAGGAAGATGAAAATTAGCCATTCATTACAAACATGCGTAAAGTCACTCTGTATTAAACACGGCTTGATATAAGCCAAGATATACTGCACTGTGGGTTTTTTTCCCTTTAAGGACCTCTTGTTGGATGGTCATTGGGAGGAGTCCAAGCTGGTGTACCACCTGAAGGATCAAGGCGGGGAGGAGCTGTCCCTTCGCTACGACTTGACTGTATCCTACCAAAAGTCCCTTATCTGAGAACACCCTTGGGGAGGGGGCAGCACTGATCTCTTGGGACAAGACTGTGAGATTTGATGTACCACCTCCCTGGAGAAGAGAGATCTTGCGGCATTGTCCATGCTGGTGACTTACTTCTGTTATGTGCTTTGCATAAAGCTGCCATTGAAGGTTTGGGGGGGGGGGCTTTTGGGGAGGGTCATGGTTACAGGAAGCACCAGGACTCATTTCGTTGCAGGAGCTCCTTTGCATATCAGGCCACACACCCCTGATGTAGCCAATCCTCCAAGAGCTTATAGTAGCACCTGTAAGAAGAGCTCTGTAAGCTCTTGGAGGATTGGCTGCATTAGGGGGTGTGGCCTAATATGCAAAGGAGCTCCTGCTATGAAATGAGCCCTGGGAAGCACATTACCGACATGGTCTCACAGTCAACACTGGTTGCCAGTACGTTACTGGGTACACTTTAAAATGCTGAAATAGGGCTCTAAAGCCTTAAATATCCTAGGCCAGCATCCTTTAAACTGGGCCGTCTTCCAAATATGCCCCTTCAGGGAAAGGCTGCCCGGTGTTCTGTTTGTTAGGAAGATTCATAGAGAAAGAGCACAGGTCACTCACTCTCTGCTCTGAAGCACTGCTGGTGCTGCTCAGTGCTGTTCCTAAAGATGCCCACATTGTTCTCTCCTTAGCAAGTTTTAGGAACAGATAAACTAATAAAAGCTGACCAGATCTGCCACATTTGTAGAGATGCTTACTCTCTCGAGGCTGAACTACATGTTGCAACGTTGAGGCTCTTCCGATGTGTAATTCAGCCTTAAAGAACAGCTGGGGAGGGGGCAAGGGGTATGGCTCAGAGAGGAGCATATCTTACCAAATGGCCTGGGTCCAACCTACCTGAGGGACCACCTTTCCCTGTATGTACCCCGGAGAGCACTACGGTCTGGGGCCCAACACCGGCTGACTATACCTGGCCCCAGAGAAGCCAGGCTTGCTACCACGAGGGGGAGGGCTTTCTCAGTGGCGGCCCCTATCTGGTAGAATGAGCTCCCGGAGGAGATCAGGGCCCTGCGGGATTTAGTGCAGTTCCGCAGGGCCTGTAAGACGGAGCTCTTCCGCCAGGCATTTGAGTAGGGGGCCGCTACTTCCACCTTCCCTCCCCGTCTCTGTTTTTCTCCTGCAGCATACCTATCAAAGCCTGACCGCTACTTGTACCATCTGCTACGAGGAAACAGGGGCTCCGGAGTGATTAGGATGCCGCCATCTGAATATTTAGGACTGAGTGTTGAGCACCTTAGATTGTTAATTTGTGTTCTTATGTGGTTTTAAATATAATGTTTTATATTGTTTTAATGTTTTAGTATGGTCTGAATCCTGGAGTACCAGGTCTTGTACGCCGCTCTGAGCCAGCAATCGCAGGGAGAGCGGCTTAGAAATCAAATAAATAAATAAAAATCTTGCACACAGTGAGGCTGATCTCCAAGATTCTTGGAGGATCCTGCTTCTAAACACTGACATATTGGCAGCCTTCAGGCTGCTGATAAAAAGAGAACTCCTCATGTGCTCATGCTTTGGGTCCTCATGTGCTCATGCTCCTTGACCCTTTTTCTCAGGTGCCGTTTGCCCGGTATTTGGCTATGAACAAAATCACCAATTTTAAGCGGTACCAAATTGCCAAAGTCTACAGGCGTGATCAGCCAGCCATGGCTAGGGGGCGCTTCCGGGAGTTCTGCCAGTGTGTGAGTATTTGCCGACTGCTGATCTCCTGAGCGTGGAGAGAGTGTTGTGTGTGCCTTCTGCCTTTGAAGCTCGGACTGGAGGCTGAGGGGCTCTACGAGTGGAGTGTGCAAGAAGCATGGGAGGGTTTTGGCTCTTTTGTACCACTGAGAGACAGGAGCTGTGTGCGGAGTTCTCAGCCAACATGGATCTCATGTTACGCTTTCTTGATTTTGATGGCTGCCTTCTCTTTCCCAGGATTTTGACATTGCTGGCAAATATGATCCCATGATTCCTGACGCAGAGTGCCTGAAGGTCATGCATGAGATCTTGAGTGCCCTGCAGTGTGGAGAGTTCCTTATCAAAGTAAGAGAGCTTGTGGGTTTTCCTTGTCCTTTTTTCTTGGCCAGAGTGGGGTACGTGTTGCCTGAATACTGCCTGCAGGAAAAAGGATAGGAACAAAGCCAAGGTGTTAAAAAAGAGGTGCAAAGGTGATTCCATATATCGAGTCCCTGCATGGTTTCTAGATCAAGATGGGTAGCCATGTTAGTCTGTTCATAGCAATGGAAAAGAGCAGGAGTCCAATGGCTGCTTAAAAGACTAACTAAATATGTGGCAGGCAATGCTCCCTCTAAGCTGTGGGGTCTTCTGAGCAAAAATTCTACTTTCTGAGCTACTGGCATTAAAGTTGTGAGCAGGGGATTTGGCTACTGCATAAATGAGTTTGCTCTGGAGCCGTCCTTCCGGAGGCAAGACAAAAATGTGTGAGCCAGAGGCTAAAAAACTGTGAGCTAGCTCACACTAACTCAGCTTAGAGGGAAAACTGGTGGCAGGGTAGGAGCTTTTGTGAGTCACCGCTCACTTCTTCAGGTACAGCTACATGGTTTCTGTTGAATGTTCCTCTTTTTACCCCCAGGTCAATGACAGGCGCATTTTAAATGGGATCTTTAATATGTGTGGTGTTCCTGATGTGAAATTTGAAACCACTTGCTCCACTCTGGACAAACTGGGCAAGGTAAGGAATCTTCAGGACAGTCTTTTTGACCTTGGCTATGTCTTAGCGCAGGGGTGGGCAAATTGCGCCCCGGGGGCCACATGCGGCCAGTCAGAGTTTTTTGCGGCCCGCCAAGACAGTTGGCCACGTTGTTTCTCAACAAGCAATCTCCTGATTTCAAAAAAATTGTAGAAAAGTGATAGGGTACATTTCTCTCATTAAACTGATTCTAAAATTAAATGTGCTTGCAGCTATAGATGATATGAAATCAGCACAATAAATAAATTGAATAAAACTACCACTATTTTATTTAATTTATATTTATTGATTTTTATGATACAATTTATACCTTTTCTGAAATGCAAAGTTAACTAATGAATGCAATCATTTTAAAAGGTGCGGCCCTCCGCTAACCTCCGCTCCCACAAAGTGGCCCCCAAGCCAAAACAATTGCCCACCCCTGTCTTAGCGCATTGCAGCCATGAATTCTTAAGGTCTGCACCAAATAAGTGAATTTGCTTAATTCCCTATCTGCCTTGGCTGGCCAACACTCTCCATGCTTCTGCCACACCTGTGTTCACAAAGCTAAACGTTCCACCGTTGGGGTGGCGTTGCTCACAAAGAGATGTGGCTGTCAGCTGCTTCATTTGGAATGAATTGCCATAGCTGAGGCTATGCTGAGCTCTGCAGTCTCCCATCTCTTCCGCAGGTGAGCTGGGAGGAAGTGAAAAAGGAGATGGTCCAAGAGAAGGGGCTTCTGCCTGAGGCTGTAGAGGGTATCGGCCAATACGTCCCACTCTCTGGTAAGTTTCAGTGCAGGCACAGTATAGAGTGAGGCAGCCAGGCTGGCTGAGAATGCTGACAGGATCCCTTCCCAGCCTTTTGTGCCCATGGATTTTTGGAGCGCAAGCAGTACTGAGGGAGTCCGAAGTCTATTGGGTTCACCCTGGGGGCGGTAGCTGCCATCTGGTTTGTGATAAGTGGAGCCAGGAGGGCTGTTGCTCAGTGGGTAGCGTCCACCATTTGCATGCAGAAGGTCCCCTGTGACTCCAGTTACAGCAGTGGTATTTACTTGCGGGGAGCCACATTCACAAGTACCATCAACCCAAAAGAGCCTCATCGGTTTCCTTTCCTGGCCGGAGGCCTTCACCTCGGGGAGCTTCACCGCTTGCCTGTTGTCCTGGTGATGGCTGTTGCAAGGTGGGAGGATGGGAGGACCACTTCCCAACCGCGAGCTCCGCCAGTGAAGGGCCTCGCTCACTTTCCTGAAACATGGAGCAGGTGCCATGTTGGGGAACAGAGGTCAGAAGAGCCAAATGTAACTTGTTAGACACACGTGGCTCCCAAGTATTTCTGGTAGTGGCCAAAGACCTCCCTTGGACTGAGAGCCCGAAGCCACACTGCAGTTCAGAGATGATGATACTCCAGCTTGGTGTGCCGCATATGTCCGTGCCCTGGCAGCTAACACTGTGCCTCTCTCCCCTTCCTCACCCCACGGGTATGTCTCTTCTGCAGGGGGGTGGCAACTGATTCATCAGCTCTGCCAGGATCCAAAGCTGTCCAAGAGTCAGCTGGCCATGGAAGGGCTGGAAGATATGAAGCTGCTCTTTGAGTACCTGACCTTGTTTGGCATCACAGATCAGGTGTGTAGAGCTGCAGTGGAAGGCTAGATGGCCATCTGACGGCAATGCCGACTCTGTGAATTTAGGCAGATCGTGAGAGGGTGGGCAGGAAGGAATGATGGTGACGATTGACGAGACTGGATTTATACCCTGCCCTTCACTACTCGAAGGAGTCTCGGAGCAGCTTACAACCTGCTTTCCCTCCCCCTCTACACAACAGACACCCTGTGAGGGAGGCGGGGCTGAGAGAGCTCTTTTGAGGACTGCTCGTGGGAGAACAACTCTGAAATAACTGGTGACTGACCCAAGGTCACAGCGGCTGCATGTGGAGGAGTGGGGAATCAAATCTGGTGCTCCTAATCAAATCTCCATGCTTCTAACCACTACACCATACGGGCTCTCAATGCTTGGCTGTCATGGCCCTTTCTTAAATGCCCTTGGTAATGCCAGTTGTCACTTTGGGGTCAGGAAGGAATTTTTCTCCAGGCCAGTTTGGTCCAGGGATCCTGGAGGAGTTTTGCCTTCCTCTGGGCATAGTGCAGGGGTCGCTGGGGGAGCGGGAAGCAGTTGTGAATTTCCTGTGTTGTGCAAGGGGTTGGACTAGAATGACCCTTGAGGTCCCTTCCAACTCTGTGTTTCTGTGCTTGTCTTGGCCTCCTGGGGTCCTCCAGCTTTCCCCTGCTAACGTGGTTCTGGGCCTGTGCTGCAGGTCTCCTTGGACTTGAGTCTGGCTCGTGGCCTAGATTACTACAGTGGGCTGATCTATGAGGCCGTTCTGCTGCACCAGCCGAACAGCCGCTGCAGGGAGCCTCTCCCTGGGGACAGCGTGGCTGGAGGCGGACGCTATGACGGGCTTGTGGAATCATTTGATCAAAAGGGGCAAAAGCTGCCCTGCGTAGGAGTCAGCATCGGTGTGGAAAGGCTCTTCTCCATCATCGAGCGGAAGCAGGAGGTAAGGTCTGTGCTTAATGTGTCGTCCAGAAGCATGGAGGGAACAGCCAGATCCAAGGTCTTACAAACAGAGATAGAGGAGTGACTGTCAGGACAGTAGAAATAGGGGCAGTCCTGCTGGTTTTTGGGAGATATCTGCTGTTTTGGAGGGACTTGAGATGTTGGCTAAATAATGCTCTGAAGTTGCATAATTTTTGCATTCTTCCAATGACCCAGTGAGGAGAGGTGCTGCTCTCATTCAAGCATCTTGCCAGCTGCTTGTTCCCATTTTTGCAAGGCATGAAGACAAAATCACCCATGTTTTATGTATTACTGCATTCTGATACTGAGAGAAGCTGCATTAAAATCCTGTGAAATAGTATTCAGGGCAGGGTTTGTATAACGTGTGACAACTTGTGCATCTTATTAAAGGGAGAACAGGAAAGTATACTGCACAGTGGCCTGATTCTGACATCACCAGCCCCCTTGAAGAAACGGAAGTGCTGGCAGTTAGATGCCAAAGGATATGCTTGGAAGTGAAACCACTTGGTGGCTTTGTTTTGCTGCCTCTTTCGTCACTGTTAGTCGTGTTTGTGGTAAGAACGTAAGAGAAGCCGTATTGGATCAGGCCAACGGCTCATCCAGGCCAGCACTCTGTGTCACACAGTGGCCAAAACCCAGCTGCCATCAGGAAGTCCACCAGCAGGGCCAGAACTCCAGAAGCCCTCCCACTGTCCCCACCGCAAGCACCAAGAATACAGAGCATCACTGCCCCAGACAGAGTGTTCCCTCTATATACCTTGTGGCCAATAGCCACTCATGGACCTCCACTCCATATGTTTATCCAATCCCCTCTTGAGGCTGTCTACACTTTTCACCACCACCACTTCCTGCGGCAGTGAATTCCACGTGTTAATGACTCCTTGAGTGAAGAAGTACTTCCTTTTATCTGTTCTAAACTTACGGCTCATTAATTTCATTGAGTGTAAATCAGCTTTACAATCCACACGATTACTCCATCAAAGAATGCTCTCCATGTGGAACTAATCTGGTCCCAGATACCTAACCCGTTTAGTGCCTGTATTTCTCTCTCTTTCAAATTCTTCAAAGGCCAAACCCCAACCCATCAGCACTCAGAGAGTCCATTTTGTTCCTGGCCGCAGCTAGGCGGCGAATGGTCTAAACCAGGTGTGGCCAAACTTGCTTAATACAAAAGACGCACAGAATAAATGTCAGATGTTTGAGAGCCACGAGACATGAACAAATATTACACACACGTTTTTATTGAAAAATATGCAAATTTGCTTTTTTTTATCAACATCAGATGAGACTGCCAAAAATAAAAACAAAAGGGGGGAAAACGTATTGATAATATTTATTTGTCCAATGATATTTATTTGTTTGCTAATGATATTTATGTGTCTGAGAGAGAGGTGGAAAGAAAGAGAGAGAGAAACAAAGAAACCAAATAAATGGGGGAGGGATGAAGGAAGAGAGACAGAAAGAAAGAGAGAGAGCAAATAGATGGGGAGTCTCCTGGGAGCCGCACAATATGGGTGAAAGAGCCACAGTTTGGCCACCCCTGGTCTAAACTCAGAGGTCCCATTTACCTCTCACAGCTTGGAGCCATCAGCAGATCTGTTGCTTGTAAATCTGACTAACCTTTGGGGGAGGAGGGGGGAACCTTCTAGGTCCGTGGCCATTACCATACATGTTAACTTAGTGATTCCTGCAAGATAGGCCAACATTCTATCCACTGCGGTGCTGATGCTGAGGGATGGCAGCTTGCTCCACCACATCTCTAAGTTCAGATGCAGAAGTTGAGCCAGGTGATGCTCTGAATCACTACACAGCACCAGCTTTGCAAGGCAAACCTTAGCTTTTCATGCGTGGTACATACTGCTTATTTGTGTTTGCCCCAAACCTGTTACACCTCTTTTGGGGATTGTTTTTATTTCTCTTCTTTTAACTACCCCCCCCCCCCCACACACACACACACAGACAACAACCACCATCATTAGCACTGTCCTGGATTCTGATATTCCCAATGTAATCTGCAGGCCTGTAGCTATAGTGGGGCTTTTGGGGGCTCCTCCCCCTTTCTTAAAAGGCACAGCTCCACAATAATTTCTCCTGTAAATGTTTTTTTTTCAGTCATTTTAAAACATTTCCTTTAAGCAGAGTGGGGTGCTGTAGTTGACTCATTCCTGCACTGAATAAGGGGGTTGGAATAGGTGACCTCTAGGATCCCTTATAACTGTGTCAAGAAACTTGTCTCCTTTAAGAGAGGTTTTTCTGCCTAAGTTGGCTTTTTTGACTATAGGAGTCATCATCCCCAGCTGCCGGCTTGTTCTCAGAATTGTTGCTTAGGCTGGCAGAAGTGATTAACTTGCAGCAGCTGAGAACTGTCATCCAAAGTGGTTGACAGCTTGCAATTTAGAGATCGATCCTGGTAACAGCTTTCTATTGGCTAAATGGCTTTTCTTTCTGCACTGAGATCTTCAGCTCCACCGGAAGAAGACTTGCCCCACAAGCAGTATGGGGCTCCCTACCTCCCCTGGGAACTAGCCGAGGCATCCTCCAGGATGTGGCTTCACATCCCCTTGTGGGTGGGTGGTAACTCCACACGTGAAAAACGAAGGAGAAGGGGGGGGGTTTCTACCTTTCCCCCTCCTCGTTTCCTGAGTGGAATCCATGACAGGCTGCACTTTGGATTTCAACCCTGGCTTCAGTGAAGGTGACCTGGCTTCCGCCCTAGAAATTCAAATGAACCTGATTGCGGCTTGGCCTGCAAATATTGTTATCTGCTTTGAGTTGCTTTAACGAGGGTTGTTGTTTTCCCTTCCTCTGAGATGTCCAAGGAGAAGATCTGCACAAAAGAGACACAAGTATTGGTGGCCACTGCTCAGAAGAACTTCCTCACTGGGAGAATGAAGCTCATCGCTGAACTCTGGGATGCTGGCATCAAGGTAATAATGCTGGGGGGTCGGAGTCGATATGTGCCTGAGGTACAAGGAGGTGGCACACCAGACTCTCCTGCCTGCTTCCTGTATGCTGAAGGCCCAGAACTCAAAAGCAGCTGGAGCCTCTGGTCTAAAGAGAAATCTTGTCATGCTGATGCTGGCCAGTGTTCCCTCTAAGCTGAGTTAGTGTGAGCTAGCTCACAGATTTTTAGCCTCTGGCTCAAAGATGGTGGGGCATTTAGGGGCTCTGCCCCCTCAAACGGGAGGCATGCCCCACAAAAGCTGCTGCCCCTCCTCCCCCTCCCTCCTCTCCTGTGGCATTAAAAGGGCCCTCCAGCTGATCGGCAGGAGCACGTGGCCCGCCAACAAGCTGGAGGGCCCTTTAACTCTTGCAGCCGCCCTGCTAGAAAAACAGCATTTAAAGGGTTCCCTTTAAATGCTGTTTTGGCCTGATCTCCAAGTGGCGAATCATAGCTGGGAGATCAGGGAAGGCATGCAGCCGCCCCTCTCCCTTCCCCTCCCCCCTCTTCCCCCCTTGCAAAATTTCCCCACGCCCCAAAATTTCTGGCTACAGGGCTGATGACTCTGGCAGTTGGCACACAGTGTAAATGTTTGACTTTCCCCTTTATTGTGACCCTTTTTAAGGCAGAAATGTTCTATAAGAAGAACCCCAAGCTGCTGAACCAGCTACAGTACTGTGAGGAGACGGGCATCCCGCTGGCGGCCATCATTGGACAGCAAGAGACAAATGACGGAGTGGTCAAACTGCGGGACGTGGCCACCAGGAAAGAGGTTAGCATTTCAGAGGAGGCCGCCAGAGTTCTTAAGACCTCTGACAATATTCCTCTAGAGCTTTTTGGAGGACATGGTGATTGACATCAGACAGATATTCTTTTACAGTCTGATTTGCTTCAGTGGAGAATATTTTGTCTGATGTATCGTACCAGTCTGATGTTTGTTGTTTGCTTTTCAGATCAGTGTTCCTAAGGAGAATCTCATAGAGGAGATCAAGAAGAGACTGGAGAAATAATTCTTCATTTTATATTTTATCTGGGCTGTCCTTAGAAGAGCACGCCTGTCTGCGTCGCCACCTGGGATTCTTCATTAGTGTTTGAGGAACGGGATTTGCAGCTGGTGGGGTCTGAGTCTTCTGCACTGTGGCCAAGCACATCTGTCTGAAGAAACACTGGCCTTCCAGGGGCAGGTTAGCCCTGCTGTTTATCAATGTGAATTGTGTTTATCCTTCATGCTTCACTTGGCCACATTGGCTTTCATGAAAAATTAGTCCAATCTCTGTTTTTTCTGGATATTGTATCTCTCTAGGAACAATTAAGCCAACTCAATAGGTGGGCTCTTCGTTCTGAAACAGAACTTGATGTGGGGTATAGTCTAATGTGTGAGCGTGTTGTGCACGCTCCCATGAGAAGTAGTGAAATCCGCTGTCCATCATTTGGTGGCCCCCTCATCTTTGCAGCAGCTCTTTCCCTCATCTTTGCAGCAGCTCTTTCCAAGGGGAGTCGGAATACCTGTATTGCTCTGCTAAATATCTCAGGCACATTCGCAAGGATCTGATTCAGTGAGCTGGGTGTGTAATATATTTTTTCCATATAGTATGCAAAGGCAAGGAGCTGCTTCAGCCAGAGCTAGTCCACGGGAGCGTGAAGGCAGTGCAAGGTGCCCAGTCTGCATGGCTGGCCTTTCCCCTGTGAGTGTTGGGGAGTCCCAATAGAAAGGTGCCTGCTTCTGTTTGGAAGGCATCACAGGTGCCAAAGGTCGTGCTGCAGAGCCTTTGATGTGAGTGCTTGGTCTCTGTTCAGAGTCTTAGCAGCTGCCTGGGCACCAGAGAAATAGAGCAGATGCCATTATGCTTTCAGTGGACCACGTCATCTTTAAAAGGCTGAAAGGCAGTGTTCAGTTTTTACACAGTTGCCTTCCTCCTCCTTTGCTTTTAAAAACAGCTTGATATGAGCAGGTGAAGTCTTTCTTAGCATGGAGGGAAGAAGTGGGAACAGTGCCGCCTGCTTAATTTCTTGAGCACAGGAGCAGGGCCCTGAAAAATGTGGCAGCCCTAGTTACAAAGCTCTTCTTCCTGTTCATAGCTGAGCCCAAAAGGCAGTGTTGCCTGGGCAGATTCTGTCCTGCTTAGTTCTCTGTTCTTGAGTCCTGGCATCATTCTTGTGATAAGCAGGGAGTTTGTTTTGTCAGTCGGATGCCAGCGCCCCCGTCAGCCAAGCCCAAGTATCCAGTTACTCAAATTCCATAAGAACTCAATTTATAGACGCTCCCATAAGAGAGTGGGGGGGGGGGGCCTTGGAGCATCTCTTCCTCTGACCACTGCAGGAAGCTACGTGAAGTGGCAAACGTATCTATAGTATAGTTAAGATCATGCCAGATTTGTTTTGCTGTCCCTATTCCCTAAACCCAATTTGGTGTGGCAGCAGAAAAATGGTCCACTGCCTTAAGAGAAATTTTCTTTCCCCCTCTTGGCTGCAGAAGCGCTTCGGCTCCTGTATCTTATTTGGGGCATGTTTTCCTTCTCTGCAGCTTGCACTGTGCACCCTGAACAAAGCACTCATGCTTCTTTAGTGGAATCAGATGGAAGGAATCGTTACTGTGCATTCACACAGAAGGGTTCAAATACCCATGTCTACGGAAAACTCTGAATTAGACCCCCCCCCCTTCATAAAAGCCCCAAAAGCTTTAGCTGAGACAAAGTCGTGTTAGTGCTTCCAGTCTTAGGTTCCTTTTGCTAGTCCTGGACAACCAGAAACCAAGTCTGTTTATAGACTGATTTTTTTCCTTGTAAGAGCTTCTAAAATATCCGTCTGTGGAGTCCTGAAGTGAAATAAGACGAATGCCCCCTGGTGGGGAAATTTTAGCATTGCAGTTCCCGGGAACAACTTCTGCTGGGGTACCCAAAGTAATAAAGACTCTTCCTTTTCTCTACTGTGGCGGCTGCCTCTCATGCCTCCTTCACTCTCTGGCTGTGCTCAGGCGTCGGGTGAAGCCAAGGACATACCTGCATCTGATTTGTTGCGATGCTTCTGCCAAGCTGTGAGGTTTCTGGATAGACAGCAACAGATCAGACCTTTATTGAATTAAAGTTCTTTATTGTTCATTGCTGCAAACAGGTTCTCAATGTTTGTTAGAGATGCTTAAATGTGCTAATATACTCTCAGGATTTAATTGAACCCCAGTCTCAGACCAATCAGAACGGGAGAGGGAACGCGGGAAAAAGAAAGGGGACCGTTGAGGTTCCCACAGCAAGGTGAGAAAGTTGTAAATTCTCTTCTTGATCTGAGTGACCCACATGTGTGAATCTAGGCACAACATTCCCAGGCACCTGGCCATAAAGAGTGCTCAAGGTCTTCACAATAAGATAACATACACTGGCCCGGAAAAAGGAAGGAGGGAATGCAAGGGAGTGAAAACCATTTGTTTTGAGATGACGCCTAGGAATGCAGGTCGCCATCTCCCGCCTAGACATTGTAACATAAGCCAGAGCAACCAATATACTTCAAAGTGACATTTACAGCTGTCAGGAGGGAGGGGGGATAAGACAGATAAGGGGTACCGGCGAGGGGTCTGCTAAAACAAAGGAAACGAAAGTAAAGTACAGAAAAGTACAGAGATGCCTTTGTCAGATCCTGACACAAGCCACCTCCCCCTTGCAGAGTACATTAAAGGTCTCCAAGTCCCAACTTCAAACAAAGACTAGTCACCAGAGCTATGCAAATGAAGGTGTGCAGGCTGTCCAGAGTTAATTTTCTTCTGGCAAGCCAGCATCCTAAACCACAGGAGTAATCTAGGCTTGGAATCCAGGGGGGTTTTTTGGGGGGGTCAGGGGAATAAACCCATACCTGGTTTTTGTATGTTGCTGATAACTACCAAGCTTGTTTGGAACCAGAATTCCTTCTGCCTGTGAGTGAAAAATGATTTTTTGGTTTTTTTATGCTTAACTAAGAGACTATTTGCTTACAAACATAAGTATCGTGTAGATTTTGACGGAGTTCTTTTCTGCTGTGACCTTGGATGTGGCCTCTAATGTGCACGGACATCCCTCCCATGCCAGGAGGCTTGGCAAAATGTCCCAGCTGTGCCGCAATCCTCGCAGCTCGCTCTGTTCTTCCGTTCTGGCAACTCTGTAAGTGCTTCGGGTTCCCTTCTTCATTCCCAGAGCTGTCAGGGAGAACTTTGAAACCCAGATCTGTATCTGCTGAATCCATACATGCATGTGAAATCCCGCAGGCACCGGGACTGTGTGGTGACCAAAAGGAGTGGAGCTGATGCTGCCAGGCTCCATCTCTGCCTGCCCCAAACCATCTTTGAGCCAGTTTGGTGTAGTGGTTAAGTGCGCGGACTCAAATCTGGGAGAACTGGGTTTGATTCCCCACTCCTCCACTTGCACCTGGCTGGATGACCTTGGGCAAGCCATAGCTCTGTACCAGCTGTTCCCTCAAGGACAGCTTGGGAAAGAGCTCTCTCAGCCCCACCTACCTCACAGGGTGTCTGTTGTGGGGAGGGGAAGGGAAAGGAGTTTGTAAGCCGTTCTGAGACTCCCTTGGGGAGTGAAGGGCGGGGTATAAATCCAATCTCTTCTCTTCTTCTCTTCTTCTCTGGCATATGCCTGCAGCTTACTGTGTTCTTGCAGTGGTGTGTTGGCGATGGTCATTGTGCAGTGGTTAATGGATTGTCTTAACAACTACCAAAGTTTTTTTTTGGGGGGGGGGGGGGGACAACTACCAAAGTTTTTTTGGGGGGGGGGACAACGCAGTCCTTACCAGCTGGCCTGCTGCCTTTCTGCACTTAGGATGCACCACCTTTGTCCTTACCGCAGCTCATTTAAATATCCCATCACTTAACTGTCTACAAGTTGAACCCTGCTGTAATTGTAGACAAGTACTACTCCTTTCTTGTTTTGAGTGGGGCTGCAGTCTTTTGAAGGGTAATTACCCAAATTTAAATTTAAAACTGCTTCTGTGCGTGCTTGCAGACAGGGTGACTTGTTGAATTCAGATCCAGGTGGGCAGCCGTGTTGGTCTGAATCAGAAGCGCAAAGTTTGGGTCCCGTGGCACCTTTAAGACCAACAAAGTTTTATTCTGGGTATAAGCTAGTCCTCTAAACTATAAACAGACTTCATTTCTGGTTGTCCAGGACTAAAGTCTATACTCTGAACAAAACTTAAATAGGTGCCACTGGACTCAGACTTTGTTTTGTTGAATTCAGCGGGACTTCCTGCCGAGTAAACATGCTTAGACTGTCTGCTTTAAATCCAGAATCACAGTTGCATGCATAACTAAGCAAAAAAGCCACTGTGAATAACGGCTGCTTAACTTTGTGTTAAATAATATACACTTATTTTACGGTTTATACAAACTCAGTGTTTTAGATCTGTTTTAAGACAAATCAATAAACCATAAAATAAGTGTATATTATTTAAAACAAAGTTGAGCAGCCACCATTCACAGTGGCTTTTTTGTTTTGTTTGTTAAACCCAGAATCAGCAGTTTTTGCTGAGAGGGGGCTAATATCTCTTGAGACAGCCCTTCCTAGTCAGAATGGCTGAGTGCTCATTCTAGTGTGGGGCTGCGGCTAGGTCCAAAAAGGAACAACACCCGGGCATCCTGTCTCAGTATTTGGTGCCTGCACTGGACATCCTGCTTGGGTGGGTGTGCGAGTCAGTTGCAGCAAATAAAAATGCTGGTACTTTACGGAATTAGCAAGGATTTATTTCTAGCATAAATGTCCGTGGCTCAGAGCCTGTTTCATCCAGATGCCTGAACTGGGTCCTTCTGCTGAAGTGTCTAAGAAAGTTTATGTTCGAATAAAATTTCACTAGTTTTTAAGTCCCACCTGACCGTTGTTTGTATTGAATATGTCTGGGATACTCTCTTCTGGAATCAAACCTCCATCTGCTGCTGCTTCTGTTGTTTTAAGTTTTTTTAATGTCTCGACTAACAGGTATGCTTCTGTTGTTTTTCAGCAGGGGAAGAGGGTGCATTTTATCTGTTGCTTAGAGTTGTCCTTTTTACTATAGTGGCCACGTACTTGCCTAGGGACTGACAGTTCCTTTCTGGGGTGTCCAGGTGATGCTTCCTCTTCTAAAGGCCACTAAAACATGTTTTCTTGGAAGCAGGCCCGTTTGGACCTGGCAAAACTTATTTCAGAGTAAAAATTTACGGTTTCGGGCTATCCATATGTACGGGGCTATTTTTGTAGGAAAAGCCCAGCAGGAACTCATTAGCATAACAGGCCACACCTGACTCTGGGAACTCATTAGCATATTAGGCCACACCCCTGACAGCGCAGCTCCCTCCCAGGATTGGCATCCCCAGGTGCCCCGTGGCTTGCAGGGCGCCTGGGGAACCCAAGGGAAGGAAGGCAGTTTAAACTGACTTCCCTCCCTGGATCGGCTTGGCTTCCTGAGGCACAACCACAACTTGTGAGGTACCCGGGGGGGGGGGGGGCTGTAGGCGTGGCCAACTCGGAAGCCAGCCGGAACTCCGTTCCTGTGCATTCCTGCCCCAAAATAGCCCTGCATATGTATATGAAAAAAAAACATGTTAATTGGTGGGTGTTCAATGTCCGAGTGTTCTCAAATAAAGGATTACTCTCTTTACTGCCTCATGTGCCTGTTCTGAGATACGGTGCTATTACAATTAAGTCGAAGGCTTTGCCTTGAAGGTTTCACTTAATCCTATGCAGGCCCCAAGAATTATTTCTCCGAGTCTGGGATAGACTCACAACAGTCTCTTCACCCTCCTTCCCACAAGCCCATTGCATACCTGTCGCTTCATGAGTCATGGGAAAAACTGCTGTAGTTTTTTCCCTGAAAGGGCATAACTACACCTTTTTATGGGAAGGGCTGTGCAGCCTATCCCCACCCATGCTTGAGCCAGGGTCCTGTGCACACTTACTTACAAGCAAGCAGGGGTCATTTCATAGAAAAAGGGGTGCAGGAGCTCATTAGCATAACTCGTTAGTATTACTTATATGCATATGCTACATCACCTGATATCACCAGAAGTATGTCAGAAGGCAAGAAAGAAAGAAGAGAGAGGGAAGGAAGGAAAGAAAGAAAGAGGTGGCAGAGAGGACACAGCTACTAATCCAAGCCTCAGAAATACCACTATTCTGGGAGGATAGCTTCAGTGGTAGCTGCAGCCTTCAGAAGGCTGGTGGGAGGAACAAGGACCTTTCCAGGTGATGGGGTCATTTTGCTGCAGCCATGACACAAGCAGGTATTTCCCCGGGGGGGGGGGGGGGGGGCTGGCACCAGCTCCTACTCAAAACGACCCCTGCAAGCAAGCCCCATTAAAATCAGTGGAGCAAACTTCTCCATGATCTGGGCAGCCTTCGGGTCACCATGAGTTGGTTACGACTTGACAGCTTGTTCTTTCTCTCCCTGACCATGTTTGTTTTATTGTCTACGTTTCTTGCTGAGTCTCGAGAGAGAATACAATTCAAAGCAATGCAGCGTGTGTGTCTCGTGTGCAGCTGAGTGGCTTCCGACTTACTGTGACCCTGTGAATGAATGACCTCCCAAATGTCCCATCATTAACAGCCCTACTCAGGTCTTGGCTTCCTATACATAATGAAAGACATTCCATTTCTTTTTCCTCCTCCATCCTTCAGCTCTTCCTAGAATTATTGTCTTGTCTTCTCATAGCCTTAGTTTAGTCATTTTAGCTTATAGGGGGAATTCAGGCTTGATATGGTTTAGAAGTCACTTATTTGTCTTTCTGGCAGTCCATGGTATCTGTAAAACTACCTCCCAACACTAATGGAATAAGAGCTGTATAATACGTACATGTTTGGTGTGTTTTTAAGAAATAAAAGTCAACATTTTTGACACATCCTGCCTTTTCCTTGATTGGAGTGTCATACATTCAGGTCCCATGATTGCCACTGTACCTTTTTGGGTGGCCATAGCGGTGCCCTGCTTCCTTTTTCACCGGGGAGGAGCTGGTTGGATCCAATTCATTCTGTTCCACAGCATCTCTTCTCCAGTCTTATAATGGTGGAGGCTGGAAGCTGATTTCATTCAGTGCAAAAGGGAATTTTAATTCCGACACACCGCAAACATGAATGGCTCTTGTGCCCAAAAAAAGGCTTAGTGGTGTCTCACAGCTTCTGCTTTGGATGGCTGAGAGGGCAAATGGCCATACGTGGGCTAGTGGGAGAAGAAAAACAAATGGCAAAGGCTAGAGTCCAGCAGCCAGGAATGGGCAAAGCAGAGGCCAGGCTCTGTGGCTAGAGTTGCCAGTCTCCAGATGGCATCTGAGGTAATCAAACTCAGGAGATGGAATCCTCTTCCCCTCAGTTATGTGACATTCACCTGATGCAACAGTTGCGGACGTTACAAGACGTCTATGCTGTTACGGTACTGAAAATTCAATTACAAAGCTGTTCAAAGTTGGAAGACCTGCCGACAGAGCAGTGGAACCACGCCACAGTCTGCAACAGCTTAAAGGAGCTGCTCAAAGCAATGAATCGGAGCATGTAAGCCAAAGAATGCCCTCTCTCTCAGACACACTCTCCATTGACAACCACCTGCCCAACTTTCTGATCCTTCTGTGCATGGACTGCGGTTGCACTCGGGGCTTTGGGGCTGATAGCCATCTTAGATGTTCCAGATATGTTGTACTTTAAAATTGGACTTCTGTGTTGTATTTTAACTTTTAATGGGTGGTAACCCACCCTGAGCCCGCTTGCGGGGGATGGCGAGACAGAAACGTGATTAAATATAAATGAATAAAATTCTGGAATTACAACACCTCCAGACTACAGCGAACGGTTGTTCCCAAGAACGAAAAGGCTGCTTTGGAGGATGGACTCTGTCATGGCATTATACCCCACTGAAGCCCCTCCCCAAACCTTGCCCTTC
The DNA here is from genome assembly GCA_029233225.1 of Lepidodactylus listeri. Lineage (NCBI taxonomy): Eukaryota > Metazoa > Chordata > Lepidosauria > Squamata > Gekkonidae > Lepidodactylus > Lepidodactylus listeri. Next base: position 16,365,285 of record JARCFY010000017.1, on the reverse strand, counting down.
TCGTGTTCCGTCCTAAATCTCCAGGAATTTCCCAATCCTGAGTTGGCAAGCCGGTCTGTGACATTTCTGTGCAAGTTGCAACGGGGTAACCGCAGCAGGACTCCTGTTAGAGAAGTCATGGATGACAGCGGCAACTCTGCAGCGGGCGGGCGCAAGAGAGGCAGGCCTGGCGCCACCCAACGCCCCTCTTGCATCATCGTCATCAGCCCCGCCTGCTGCATCGGAGGACTCTCGCGCAACGCTAGCGGGCACAGCGGGAGCGTGTGGGCAGCCCTGGCGGCGTCACCGCGTGGCAGTGCGCCTGCGCCGGTTGCGTGGCGTACGCCTGCGCGCTGGGGGGGCGTGTGCGTCCGCTTGCCTCCGGGCTTCCGTTCCGCTGCCGGTTCCGCTGGGGAAGGTGGTTGTCGCTGTCATGGCCGAGGCGCTGAGGCAGCAGGCGGACACCGTGCGGCGCCTGAAGGAGGAAAAGGCCAGCCCGGAAGAGGTAAGGCGGCCTCCACCCTTCTCCCCTCAAATGCCCGCACGACAGCCCTGCAGTGCAGGCCATGTCGGAGCTTTCCCTCCCCCCCGCCCCAGCTGCGACGTCCACATTGTAGGTGGGACTGAGCTGAAGGAAGGCTGCCATCCTTCCGCTGGTGGGATGCGCTGCAGGAGATGGGGATCTGCCCTGCGGTTCTGCCCAGTGCGCACGTGTGAGCCAGGGCTGGGGCAGGCAGCGAAGTAGGCAGGAGACTCCTGGCGCCTGCAGGGCTGGCAAGATTTCGCTTCAGCAGCAGCAGCAGCCTTGTGGACTAGAAGCGGCTTGGTGAGATGCAGTGACTGGACCTGTCATTTACGCATGACGCTTATTCGTGAGAGGGGAGGACGCCGCTCATTGGCAGGGTCAAACAGCCACGGGTCTTTTGCGTTCCTGGACTTCATGGTCCTGTCACTTAGCCTTTTTTATTCATGGTTTGTATGTACACATCTGGCTCGTGTGAGGCCCTGCTGTGCTAGGCACATTTGGAGAAGTCGGCTGCCGTCCTCAAAAGCCTCAGCCGGCATGAAAGGATGTTAGTTTCTAATGCGCCATGAGTCTCCCACTTGTTTCTGTGGCAGTGGATTAACGCAGCTGCCCCTCTGGAATTACTTAAATAACAGCCCAGTCTTATTAAAGACAGAAAGATGGCCGTACCAAATATATTTCAGATATTAACCAAGGTATCAGTGAAGTCAAACTGTCACTTCCACTGTGTTCAGCCCCGCCCCATCCTAGCTAGCCTTTGGCTGAAATCAGATATGGATGTGCTCCATTCGCTCTCATGCAGACACTCAATGCTTTCGTCTGTCAAATGGGGATGCCAAGGAAAACCAGAAAGTGTGGGTTGTGCCTCTTTCCCTTGGCTTTCCCTGTATTTACGATAAGAGGCGCCAGTGCAGGGTAGACTCCTCAAGAGTGCTGCTGCTCCATCAGTAAGTCGGTAGCTGTAATGATTTCATGTTTTCGTATGTGTGTTTCTTTAAATGTTTGATTACAGTAATGTAAGGAGAGTGATAGAGGGAGATGAGTGTGATGTGATTGGCTGATGAGAGAGAATGTGGGAGGAGGGGTGTCTCAGAGGAGATCCTGTGGGTTTTAGAGAGAGAAGAAAAGAAGAGTTTTTAGCTTGTATGGCAGAAGAAGCAGTTGGAGTCTATCCTGTGTGGCTAAGACAAACCGTTTAGCCTGTGTGGCTAAGAGAGGCAGAGTTTAGCCTGAGTGGCTAAGGCTGTCAAGAGTGGAGTTTTGGTGTTTTGAGAGACAGTGTGTGACACCCAGCTTTATCAGTTATGTTTATAAGTTATTTTCTTCAACAACAGTTCAAGGTACCTAGAAACATATTTTATTCTTTTATAAATACATCATTATTTATTTAAACTTATCCCAGCAATCAGAACAGTTCTTCCTCAGGGCCACATAGTCCTCTGAAGTGCCCAGACACAGGGTCATTCTACCATAATAGAGACATTTGGAATTTTTAATTCCTGGTGGCAGCAGTAATCTACCAAGTTTATGTGAACATAATGTTTTTTAAAGGAAAAACAGTCTTCCCAGTAAGAAGGATGTCACAGTAGACTTATTGGATCACTGAAGAGTAAGTGTCCTTTCCCTCTCTCCAATTTGCTTTACTGAATAAAGTCTGAAATAAAACTTCCTTTCTTGCCCTACACGGAAATGGCACCGGATTCTGCCATTTCATATTCACAACTTAATGTATGTGAGAGAATCTCTTTGTACCCCAGCAATCTTTACATTGCTGTTGTAAGGAAGCTGATGAGGTACACCTTGCATAAACTGAGTATGTCTAACCTGCAGAAAGCCTATGAAGGAACACGCTGTATTTTAAAAACAGTGGTACCCTATTTCTAATAGGCCAACCAAAAGCGAGCTGGTGAGTAGACTTAGAAGCACACGCTGTGCAATTGTACCTGCAGCAGACCTAACTTGCAGCCACTGTTGCATGTGTGGAAGGCTGTACTTGGCTCAGGGACGTTTTGTCCATTTGCCCTGTTTGCAGAAGGGCTCCGTATTGCCTGTGATATCATGTGAATGTGTGGAAGTCAAGATTGTCTGTGGTATCACCTCCACTGATTCAATGTCTTCTCTTTCAGATTGCCGAGCAAGTGGCAAAGCTCCTAGATATGAAAGCGGCAATCTGCCCTGAGGAAGGGAAGCACAAGTTTGTCCTCAAGACACCCAAGGTAAACGCCTGTGATCTGTTTGCCTGCCATGGTGGGCACCAGTAGACAGACTCGGTCATTCCTGCTGTCGGCAGAAAAGGGTTAGGGGGCTCAAGAGGAAGTGTGTCACCTTTGTGAAGCCAGATTTGGGCTTCCATTCTGGCAACGCAGTTGCGGCCTCTTGGGGCCGAGCGTGTTCCCCAGGGCCGAAAAGGAGGAGGAGGAGGAGATTGGATTTATATCCCGCCCTTCACTCACTTAAGAGTCTCAGAGCGGCTTACAAACTCCTTTCCCTTCCCCTCCCCACAGCAGACACCCTGTGAGGTAGGTGGGGCTGAGAGAACTCTTTCCCAAGCTGTCCTTGAGGGAACAGCTGGTACAGAGCTATGGCTTGCCCAAGGTCATCCAGCCAGGTGCAAGTGCAGGAGTGGGGAATCAAACCCGGTTCTCCCAGATTAGAGTCCGCGCACTTAACCACTACACCAGACTGGCTTGCCACAGGGTCTTTCCTGATGCTTCCCAGAGAAGAGGCCTCAGTGGTGTAGAGATGGAGGCCCTGAGTGGTTTTTCCAAGACTTTTCCCCCCAGGACGAAATGGGTTGGAGACCTAGAAGACTTTTGCCTCCTCCTGGTCCTGTGTGGCTTGGCTGGCTGGCTTGAATTGTTTGGCAACATCCTGTTGCAACCCAGCCTCTGCTTGTGGTGGGAAGGAATCAGTAACAGATAAATGATCATTTCCTGTCATAATGTTTTTCAATTTTCCATGCTATGGGTCCTCTCTAATTCTGATGCTACAAGCTTTCCATGTACTGGAAGACATTCATGTTGTTGACTCTCACATCCACCTTTAAGACCAACAAAGTTTAATTCTGTGCAAGGGCGTAGACTTTCCAATTTCCAGGGGGGGGGCCCTGGGCCAGAGACATTACAGGCCAATGTCTCCAGGGGAGGCTCAGCACGTCCTGGAAAAGTTTGGGGGGGCCCAGCTCCCCAGCCCTCCTGAAGTTGACGCCTATGATTCTGGGGTATATGCTTTTGAAGGGTGCCTGCACACGAACTCCAGCTTTGTTCTGTTGCTTCAGACCAACATGGCTACCCACTTGAATCCATCCCGGTTATCACTCAAAGAGGCCTAAAAAAAGGCAGGCTCACTGTAGTTTGAGTCCTTCAGCTTGGTGCCCCGTCTTTGCTGTTGACCTCAGCAGGGCCACATGGCCTTGGGTTGAATCAACAAGGAGAAAGTAAAAGGGCTGCACCAGTCACTAAGAGATTAAAAAAAATAAGGCCAAGGCTGATGGTGCAAAATAAGGTAAGACATATTTTATTCTTCCGTTGAAATTCCCTACACGTTTTGCCAACAGGCTTTGTCAGGGGAATCTGTTGGTCTTGAAGTAATTCTTCCAGAAGAGTACAAGGCCAGTAGCTGAGTAATAAAATATATCCTTACCTTATTTTTCACTAGGGCTGCCAAGTCTTGAAAACTCACTGGCGGGGGGAGTCCTCCTCCCACCAGGAGTTTCTTCTGGCGCCATCGACGTCACCGGAAGTGACGCAGCACGTTGGGGGCGTTGCCAGGGTGACGCTCTGGCAATCGCCCCCAAAACTCTATGGTATCATAGAGTTTTGGGGCGAGTGCCAGAGCGTCGCCCTGGCAACGCCCCCAACGTGCTGCGTCACTTCCGGTGACGTCATTATGTCGTCCTTGCTGGACGACGTCAGGGGTGGGGTTCCCCCCGCCGGCCAAATGCTGGCCGGCAGATCGGGAACCCCTTTAGCGGGGGATCCCCCGCCCCCCAGGCTGACTTGGCAGCCCTGTTTTTCACCGTGGGCCCAGGTTAAATAGGATTGTTCCAGGTGACTCGGGTCAGGCTCGATTCCTATATAGGCATGCACTTAAGAAGCCTTAGGTATCTAGTTAGCTTTCCTGTATCTGATCATTAATCTTCTGGCAAGAAGGTCAACATATTTTGTTAAATTTTGATTATAGTGCACAAGTAGAGATATTACTAGAATCTGGTCTCCATTTTTTAATTAAAACATGATTGTTTACACTTTTAAACACAGACTAATGTAAAAAGAAATCGATTCCATTCATTGTACAAAAGCTATTAAAGGAGAGCAATTACTTGGGCCCATTAATTTTTTTCTTACCAGAAGTAAGCAGGTTACAGACCAGAAGCATCTTCGGCCATATGACCCTTTGGAAATAGATGCAGTGAATGCAGTCACACTTGAAGCGTGTTGCTCTTGTTGTTAGGCTGGTGCTATTGGTGTGGTCAGTATGCAGGAAATGGTTTGTGCTTCTTGGAGTAAAATCCATCTCAAGAGAGGCAGCGTCTTCAGTAAACTCTTTTTTGTGATCACTTGAAAATAATTCCAATGCAGCTCCATTTGACTTTGAAGACTGCATCTCTTAGCAAAGTTTTTAGTAATCATGACAGATCTCGGGCCCATTCATGCTGTCTCTATACTTCTCCGTCAGCATCAGTAACAGAGGTAGGTGCCGGCCCACTGCAAGTACAGTATTGGCTAGTTTGCACCAGCCGGTTTTATCATTTGCTCATTTACAATGTCACATGAAGAATTCAGTTGTGAAAATGACGGTTTAGAGGAGAATGCTGACCTCCATTGAAGGTTGGAGAAGAGAAGGAAGAACTAAGTGCATCAATTTTATTATTTGGAAATAACTTCTGCTGAATTTAGTAAAAGAGTGCATCTTATCTACTCTTTATAACCAGTGTTAATTCATGCTGTCAGTGTTAGGTCTGTCAGTGGCTACTAGCCATGGTGACTAAAAGGAACCTCCACATTCAGAGGCAGTCTGAATCCCAGAGCCAGGAGGCAACATCAGGGGAAGGCCTCGGACTATCTGCTCTGTTGTTGGTCCTCCAAAGGAACTGGTTGGCCACTGTGTGAGCCAGGATGCTGGACTAAATGAACAACTGGTCTGATCCAGCAGGGCTCTTCTTAGGTTCTTATGAAGGCCTCAGCCACTATGCCCTGTTGTTGGCCCTCCAGAGAAACTGGTTGGCCGCTGTGTGAGACAGGATGCTGGATGGGATGGGCCACGGGTCTGGTCCAGCTGGGCTCTTCTGGTGTCCTTATCCTTCAGTTTTTTTCCGGTGGTTCCACACTCCTAAAATCCAAATGCATTGATTATTGAATGTCCCATATTTGTGGTTCTGCTGGCTCACCATGTGTAATCCACCTTGAGTCCCTGTGAGAAATGTGGACTATAAATAACTAAAGAAAAGAAGATGCTCCAGATGAATTCAGTTTCCTACATTTATAGGTTTTCAGCTGCCCCACCTGATGGCTCATAATCTTTTTTTCCCCCTTGTTTTTTTTATTAATTTTTCCTAATAAGGGGGAAACAAAAAGGAAGAAGGAAAGGGAACACTTTACATTCAGTGTTACTCAGTTGCACAGATCATAAAATAGATCTCCATTCCACATTTATTAATTGGAAAACATTTTCACACTTCCTGTGTTACTATATTTACTATTTAATTATCTCTTGCTGGGACAGATTAGTTATTATCCATCCTTACTAAGATTTTCAATCCATGTATATAGTCTCGATCAAGATTTATCAAGAATATTATCACTTCTTCCTTGCAGTGCCATAGTAAGTTTATCCATTTAGGCTGTCTCCAATAATTTATACACCAAATCTTCCCTCAGAGGTAAGAACATAAGAGAAGCCAATGTTGGATCAGGCCAGTGGCCCATCCAGTCCAACACTCTGTGTCACACAGTGGCCAAAAACACCAGGTGCCCTCAGAAGGTCCAGCAGTGGGGCCAGGACACTAGAAGCTCTCCCACTGTTGCCCCCCCACCCCCTTCAAGCACCAAGACTACAGAGCATCACTTGCCCCAGACCAAGAGTTCCTATCTATACCTTGTGGCTAACAGCCACTGATGGACCTCTGCTCCAGATGTTTATCTAATTCCCTCTTGAAGCCGTCCATGCTTGTAGCCGCCACCACCTTGTATGTCTTGTTTTTTCCATAGTCTGGCATATAAAATTCTAGCCACGGTTACTACATGTGTTGTCATGTAACACTCTGGTTTATTATATTGTTCTGGTATTATATTCAACAAGAAAATCTCTGGTAAGAACGGTATGCTAGTTTCTATTATTTGTTGTAGAATTCTATGTATATCAGTCCAATACTTTTTACTTTTGGGGCATGTCCACCAAACATGAAAATAGGACCCGATTTTTTTTTCTATACTTCCAATAGATATTAGACACATTAGGGCAATATTTTGCCAATCTGTCTGGTGTCATATGCCCTGATGGCTCATAGTCTTGTCTAATTATCTCATAGCTTCAAATACCATCAAAGGTTATCTATATTCAGATATTGTTTTCAAATATATGAAAAGCTATGTTAGCTTTTGCTGCTTTTTATCATAAGAAAGGAGTATTAAAAACAGGGATTACTGATTTCCCATACCTATGGCCATCTGCTGGACTCCAGGACGCAGACCCCATCTTTAAACGATGGCTTCAGTTCTATATTTAGTTCGACATTCTCAGCCACTTCTCATACCTGGGCCCAGACACATATTCTGTCTGTTGGTAGTAATGATCAGGGCTTTTTTTGTAGAAAAAGCCCAGCAGGAACTCATTAGCATAATAGGCCACACCCAACAGCAGGAACTCATTAGCATTTTAGGCCACACTCCTGACTGCACAGCTCATTAGCATATTAGGCCACACCCCCATGTTACCAGAAGTCTGGTGATCCAGCCACACCCACCTTTTGCTTCTTATTCTGTTTACCTTGTTTGTTGTCAAAACCCAGGGCTTTTCTTGTAGCAGGAACTTCTTTGCATGTTAGGCCACACATCCCTAATGTAGCCAATCCTAATGAGTTCCTGCTGGGTGTGGCCAACTTGGGAGCCAACCAGAACTCCGTTCCTGTGTGTTCCTGCCCAAAAATAGCCTCAGTAATGAAACTATTGCTGGTCTACCAGAGGCCATATTGGTCTGTTACTCCTTTGTCCCTCTTCAAGGCTTTTCTGTTCTAGATCTCTGGATTCACCATTTAGCTGGAGGACCTAGTTTTTGGCCCTGCAGAAACTGCATCTGTGATTTTTTTAAAAGGCCAGCAACTGTACTCCTGTATTCTGGCTGTGCCTGTGACAAGATGTTTGCTCATTTGGTCACTCTTCCTTTCCTCCCTCACTGTGCCCGGTTTCCCCCCAGTGTTGGCCTTGCACCGACCGGATACTGCAGCTTGGACCTAGCATCTTGTGCTGGTGTAACCCTGATGCCCATTAAACAAAGTGATAAGCTGCTTTGCACCAGTTTATGCTGTGATCCTTCACACTTATGAGCCTCTTTGCAGGGCTGCCCCAAGCAAAATTGTGCCCTTCTAAGCCTTCTGAAGCTTTTGAGCATGGTAACTCTGCTTAGGATGGCACTGTTGGTGTAGGCAAAATGTTCCCTGCATGTAAAACAGACTGATCATTTTTATCTTCCAAGATCGCTGTTGCCGGAATCTGTACCCTGAAAATACAGACTCAAATGAAATATACTCTTGTACTAGTCATCTTTTCCAGCACAAATCTGTTAAAATGCTTTTCTACAAATTGTACGTGGGGAGGTGGGAGGCTGTCTGAGGAACATTCGCTGCAGTGTCTTCAGTGATCCGGTTGACATCTGTTTTCCCCTAAATTAATATTTAAAACAAAAGAAATTGTTAATCCAGCCCTCTGTGTCTACTGTAGCAAGTCGACAGTCCCCCCCAAATGCCGGAGACTACGGCCGCTGAAATATTTTCTGCAAGTAGCATAATTTGAAATCTGCAAAACGAAACTTGCAAAATTTCCTGACATTCTGCTTTCAAAAGCCTTTTCTTACTGGGGCAAAAATCTGAAGAGAAAAACAAATGGTGCAGTGGGAAGAAAATTTCGTTCCAGTGCGTTAATAACCCCTACGTGTTTTGCAGTAGTTTCCTCAGGGAGATCTGTGGAATATAAAAGCAGCAATGCTCCCACCTAACCCTCTTGGGATAAAATTTTCTTCCCACTGCACCACAGTTTTGTCTTCATCTCTTTTCTTGTGCCTGCTTCCCCCCCCCCCCCCCCAATGCGTGCTGGTATGGAGATGGCTGTTGTCATGTGGAGAGCCCCTGTCAGTGACAGTTTTGTGCAAGGCTCGGCTATGCCTAAGATAAGCACAGCTGCTGTTTGCAGCCCCACCAGTGTATGGAAGGTGGAGCAGCAGACAGAGAGACAGATCTGGGAGTAAGAAGAGGGCAGACTGCTGGCCGGGAGGTTCCTGTCGTGCATTAGTAACCACGGGGGGGGGGGGGGGGGCATTGTCCCGTCTGGTGTACATGTCTGTTTGGGCTGCTGCAATGCATTTTCTTTCCCTGCAGTTTAGGAAAGAAGGGGACGACCCCCAACTCCCTTCCATTGGCCTACTTTATATTATCTTTAGGTCAACTCATGTATATACATTCAGGTGGGTAGCTGCGTTGGTCTGAAGCAGCAGAACAAAGTTGGAATCCAGTGGCACCTTTAAGACCAACAAAGTTTTATTCAAGTTATAAGCTTTGTTATAAGCTTTGTTGGTTTCAAAGGTGCTACTGGACTCTAACTTTGTTCTTGTGTATATACAAACAAGACCAACTAAATTTAACTTCACCTTCAGTTTTTGTCCCTTTATCAGATGTATGGAGTTCGTAGTCTTTTTGCAGACACTTTTGTAACAGAGAGGGAGAGCTGTTGGCACTTCTTAGGGTGTCTGTCCCTGGCAAATTTTATTGATGATTAATTTTATCTATAGCTCTACTTTCTCACTGGGGCTCAAGCTGGGTCCCTTGAACAGTGTAATCAGACAATAAGCAATGCTACAGGACTAGGATTACGAAATCAGAAAAACAATGCAAAAGAAAAAAGACATGATACATCTAACAAAACCGAAGTGGAATTTAAAAGCAGAAGATAATGCAATAAGAGCAGGAATAAACATACAATAAAAGTTGCAGAAGTCCACAATCCTGTCCCTTTTATAAAGAAGTGTCCTTCTGGACCATTCCATTATGCTGCAGCCCTCTTTTTCTTTTCTAAAAATGCCCTCATAAGCAATTCAGTCTTACACAATCTGCAAAAAGACAGAAGTGTAGGAGCCTTTCTAAGTCTTCTCAGGTGGGCTGTTTAAAAGGGGGGGGGAGAGAACAAGGGGAAAAACTTAAAATCCAGCAACTAAATAAGATTTAAAAAAAGATGTACATAAGGTAAAGACAAAAATATAACAACAATGGTGACAGATCTATGCATAAGTTTCTATAAGTGGTTTCCAGATATCTAAAAATGTCCATACGGAATTGCTGTCTCTATGCCATGCATTCAAATATTGATAGATTTCTAAGGTTCTTAATCTACTGATTTACCAGAGGTGGGCTTTTATCTTTTCAGTGTTGTAATACACTGTAGTAAGAGCAGAGTGGGTCCATTTTCATTGATCGTTGATTAGCCTCTAAGCAGTGAGCAGATAGATATAAGAATCGTAAAAAATCAGTGAACGTTCTAATACAAAATTGATATAAGTAACAACTTCTTCCCAGAAAAATCTGAATAACTGGTCACACCCAAAGCATGTGTTTAAGAGGCATGTCCTGTGAGTTACAACGCCAACAATTAGACAATTTAGTCTTTTGCAAAAGAGTCTCTGTGGTGTCCAGTGTGTCCTAAACATAATTTTTTGCTAAATAAGTCTCAACTTTAGATCCACAGTGACAGCAGATATAAACTGTTAGGCCATCTCCCATTGCTGTGTCAAAACAGGATGGTCTACACCAGGATGGTGTAGTGGTTAAGTGCGCGGACTCTAATCTGGGAGAACCAGGTTTGATTCCCCACTCCTCCACTTGCACCTGGCTGGATGACCTTGGGCAAGCCATAGCTCTGTACCAGCTGTTCCCTCAAGGACAGCTTGGGAAAGAGCTCTCTCAGTCCCACCTACCTCACAGGGTGTCTGTTGTGGGGAGGGGAGGGGAAAGGAGTTTGTAAGCCGCTCTGAGACTCTTAAGTGAGTGAAGGGCGGGATATAAATCCAATCTCTTCTTCTTCTTCTTCTTCTCTTATTCCATTCATTTCTGAGACTGCATATCTTTTTGGCATATTCAGCATATCATGTCTGATACTTGGGGGGCATGATTTCTAATTTGGGGGATCACATAGTCCTATTGTGTGTTCTTTGGGTGTCTCACCCCGTTAACTGCATTGACTTTTACTGTGCAAGTCACCTTGAATCTTAGCAAGAAGGCAGGCTATAAATAAATTAAATAAATAGATTGAAGGGGAACTGGCCAAGACTGAGCAAAAAAGCCAGCTGGATCCAATCCAAACCTTATTTGTCATTTAACATCAGAATGTTTTATTGTAAGACATAAAAACAGATGCGCCTGAAGTTCTTGCCATTGCTTGTTTATATATTAACTTTACACTGTTGATTGGTGGCGGAGAAATTAATTTCTTAACCAGGTGCTTTTTAAAGCCATAACGGAGTTGGGAGAAACTGGGAAGAGGTTAGGGTTAGAGGGTTAGTTTTTTGTGGTGGTGAAAGCCAGGGTTATCTGGATATTTGCTTACAGACTGGAACACTTTTGTTTATGGGAAACTGTGAAGCGGTTGGGATTGGGCCATGTGGTAACAATAATTTGGAAATGTGGTCATTAAAATGTGAAGACCTTGCAGGCTGAAAAATGAGCCTGGCTTTTTCTGGCTGGCTCCGAGAGCTAAAGAGAATTTGTTAAGGCCTGTCTTGGGGTACCGATAAAGCAAGATCCAATTAAAAAAGTAATAAATCCGTTCAGGGTGGGTGAGGATGAACTGGTGCTTCGAGACTCCTGTTATTTTTCCTGCAGCAAACTAACTGCTTGCTATCTTTTCAGAATGATTTATATGCAGCCTATTCCATCCATGCTTGTTTGCTTGTTGGAACGTAACCTAATCCCTTTTTTTCAGGCCGGGCTCCCATTTGTCTCTGGTAGTGAGCGCTATTAAAATCTCCAGAATCCAAGGTGAACCTCTGCTTGGAGAAACAATTTGTTCCAGGTCAAAGGGCAGCAAAACATTTGCCTTATTTTGCTGTCTAAGTGCTTGTGTACGGTTGCAGTTAATCAGTCCTCAGTAAGGTGACCATCATAACCACTCTCTCGGCTGCAAAGTTTATGGAATAGCTTGTTCTAGAATTTATATAGCGTCCTCGGCTTACTTAAATCCGAGACTTTGGCAACCACAGTTCATCTGGATAAGATGTTTGTCCATGAAGATGCAGGATGCACACAGCTACCCAATTCTGCCCAGTTTTATCCCTGTAAATGGCAATGGGCAAGAGTACGCAGGATTGCCACCTTCGTTTCTTATTTCTGTCTGCTGTGTGTCCTTCCGGCGCAGGTCTCTGTTTCTTACTTCCTCTGCTGACTAGCTAACAGTGCAGCCTTAAGAACAAAGTTTGAGTCCAGTGGCAACTTTAAGACCAACAAAGTTTAGACAAAAGTTTAATTCTGGGGTAGAAGCTTCTGAAGGAGTGTGCGTGCACATGAAAGCTTCTACCCAGAATTAAAGTTGGATGGTCTTAGAGGTGCCACTGGACTCAAACTTTGTTCCGCTGCTTCAGACCAATACGGCTGCCCCCCTCAATCTAGTGCAATCTTAAAAGAACTTTTCTGGAAGAAAGCCCCATTGCATAGACCTGATCAGGATCGCTGTGTTAATCAGTTCTAAGCACCACCTTCTGGGTTTTCATCTGCTGCTCTTGGAATCTCGCTGGTGCTTCTCCAAAGAGCGTCTGGTAAGGGCAGCTGTTCTGCATCAGGCCATATCCAGACGCATCACCGTTCTGGAAACCAGGTGCTTGGAGGCTTCACAGTCTGCTTCAAGGCTGCCCGCAGGCATTTTTTCAGGGAGCCTCGAAGCAGAGCATGAAGTCTCCAAGCCTTCCCCAAATGCTGGTCCCCCTGCACCTGATCTTCAGAACTGTGATGCGTCTGGATATGGCAAGGTTGAGGGTTCGTTGATGTGACTGACAGCATTTGATAGGCCTGTCCTCCAAGAACTTGCCTGCATTCCTGAATGACCTTCACGTCTTTGTGGAGTGAATTTCATGCCTTGTGGGGGAGACTAAGAACATCCGAAGAGCAATGCTCCCTCTAAGCTGTGGAGTCTTGTGAGCAAAAATTCTCCTTTCTGAGCTACTGGCATTAAAGTTGTGAGCGAGCGATTTGGCTACTACATAAATTAGTTTGCTCCGAAGCCACTCTTCCTGAGCTAAGACAAAAATGTGTGAGCTGGAGGCTAAAAAACTGTGAGCTAGCTCACACTGACTCAGCTTAGAGGGAACACTGCCGAAGAGCCCTGCTGGATCAGGCCAGTGGTCCATCTAGTCCAACATCCTTCTCCCACAGTGGCCAGTCAGTTCCCCTGGAGAGCCAACAGCAGGGCATAGAGGCTGAGGCCTTCCCTGACGCTGCCTCCTGTATTTCTGTTTATTCCGAATCTTCTGCCTAAAGACTTAAATGGATGACTTAACTGGGTCATTTGGCTTCATGTGAGGGACTGTGGCTCAGTGGGAGAGCATCTGCTTTGTACGCAGAAGGTCCCTGGTTCAATCCCTGGCTTCTCCAGTTAAAAGGACGAGGCAGCAGGTGATGTGAAAGGCCTCTGCCTGAGACCCTGGAGAGCTGCTGCCAGTCTGAGTAGACAATACAGACACTGGTGGACCAGGGGTCTGATTCAGTATAAGGCAGCTTCATGTATTTGTTCATGTGTACAAGAAAAAGCATTGACCTGTAGACTTGGGAGGATGAAAAGTTTTCTCTATTTTCTCTCTCTGCGCACAAACTCTTTAAATCTCTGTCATTTGTGTCTCCACTTGTGGCCTCCCCATCCCCAATTTAAACCCCAAATGCTTTAGGCTTTCCCTACAGAGCGGATACTTTGTAAGAGACTTGAAAATTGAGTCCTGTCCAATGCTCCCTCTAAGCTGTGGAGTCCCGTGAGCAAAAATTCTACTTTGTGAGCTACCTGCCTTAAAGTTGTGAGCAGGTGATTTGGCTACTGCATAAACTAGTTTGCTCTGGAGCCATCCCTTCCTGAGCTAAGTCAAAAATATGTGAGCTGGAGGCTAGAAAACTGTGAGCTAGCTCACACTAACTCAGCTTAGAAGAAACACTGGTCCTGTTATTGAATGCCGGAGAAGAATGTCCACCTTTTCCGTCTCCTTTATTCTGAATACGCAGAATGTGTTTAATGGAATGGAAATCTCTCGGGGCTCTTTCTAACCTCGTTTCTCCCATTTGGGGCTCTCAGGGTACCAGGGACTACAGCCCCAGGCAGATGGCCATCCGAGAGAAAGTCTTCAGCATCATTATCAACTGCTTCAAGCGCCATGGAGCTGAGACAATAGACACCCCGGTATTTGAACTCAAGGTGAGATGGGACAGTATGGCATAATGGCTAGAGCATCAGACTAGGACCTGGGAGATGCGAGTTTGAATGCCCCACCCTGCTAGGAAAGCTTGCTGTGTGACCTTGGGCCAGTCACTGTCTTTCTCAGCCTAATCTAATTTACAGGGTAAGGGTTGTAAGGAAAAAGTGACCGGGGGGAGAATGATGTGGTCAGTTGCTTTAGGTTCCCATTGAGGAGAAAAGTCGGAAATAGAGTAAATGGGGCAAGACTGGTACAAGTGAAGGGTGGAGGCGGTGGCGGCATAATTACCAGTGTCAGTTTCAAAATCATGCATAACCTGATTTGTCTGCAGAACAAATTTAGAGTCCAGTGGCACCTTTAAGACCAACAAAGGTTTATTCAAGGTGCCACTGGAATCTCAGCTTGTTCTAGTGCTTCAGACCAACATGGCTGACCATCTGGATCTGATTTGCCTGCAGCTTTCTATCAGCTGAAGGAGGCTGTGGAAGGGATTGCCGTAAACAGCTGGGGTTCCAGCTGCCGTCGCTTTCTGCAGACTGTAGACTGTCAGTTACCTGACCTGTCTGTATTTAAACTTGCATCCCATCCTTTTTTCTTTTTCAAGGTTTAGGAAAGAAGGCCAAGGCCGATGGTGCAAAATAACGTAAAAATATATTTTGTTACCCAGTTAAGATTTCCCTACGCATTTCGCCAACAGGCTTCTTCAGGGGAATCCGTCAGTCATGCAGCATTTCTCCAAAAAGAGTACAAGATCAGTGGCCCCTGAAGAGGCCTGCTGGTGAAACATCTAGAGAATTGGGGGGATTTTAACTAATAAAATATACTTTATGCTATTTTGCACCGTTGGCCTTAGCCTAATTTTCGGTGCAGCCCTTTTATTTTCTCCTTCTTAAAGAGGAAGACCCAAAGCTGCTCACTTTTATACAAACCCGGAAAACAGACGATAGTAAAAGCATAATTGTCTGAAACTAAGGTAGCAAAATCTGAGAGTCTTCTCTGAAAACAAGAGAGGGAAGGAATCCCCAAGAGCCAGGGGTCAGCAAAGAAGGGCCTCCTCTGTGCTTGCAAAGGTGGGATGCAATGAATTGAAGGGTCTCAGAGCAGGCCCTTTTCCTCATGTGCCAGTGGGAAGAAGCGCTCCCCAAGGCATGTAGATCCCCAGGGAAATTGGGGCTTGTCAGGAACATGTTAAGGTTCATTGTCCTAGCATGTAGAAGGCTATGACACATCTGTTTGTGGGTTTTTTTCTGTGTTTCCCCCTTCCCTCTCCCCACATCTAGGAAACTTTGACAGGGAAGTATGGCGAGGACTCCAAGCTCATTTATGACCTGAAGGACCAAGGTGGAGAGCTGCTGTCCCTTCGTTATGACTTGACTGTATCCTTGTTCCTCACCTGGGCAGGAAGTGCCTCTTGAGCACACATGACACTTTCTAGGCAAAATCCTCAGATCCCATCACTGGCATAAGTTGTTCAAACTCTCTGGATGCATTCCGACTGCTTTTGGCTTTTGTATACCACAGTTTGTGTGCAGTTCCTTACACCTATTATTTTGGGACAAGCGGGAAAGAGGGTTGGGATATGTAGTACCTTGAAGCAGTGCAGATATTGGGAGGGGGGCATTCAGTCTGTACTCCAAACTAGGGGTGTGCGCTCGGTATAAACCGAGTTGAAAAGGTACCTGATAAACGCCTTATCGGTATTTATTGGGCATTTTCCCAGCCAGTTACCCAGTGGGCTGCTGATTCAACAATCTGAAAATGGCCACTCCGAAAAGTCCCAAAAGTATTTGGGATTTTGGGAGGCCACCGGATAGCTGGTGTTTAAAAGGATTGCCTTCTCTTTAAACACCTTCTGAGTAAACTCGCCACTTCGGAATTCACCCATGGCGCGGCTTTTTGATCATTATAGTCAATGGTCCCTATAGGCTATAATGGAGAATTGAGCCAGAGGTATCTAGGGCTCAGGGGGGCTGTGTTGTGAGGTAGATGCACTGAAGCAGCAAAACAGAGTTTGAGTCCAGTGGCACCTTTAAGACCAACAAAATTATATTCAAGGTATAAGCTTTCGTGTGCACACATGTTTCAGAGTTCACTTGCGGCTTGGAGAAGGCATTTAAAGGGACAGCATTCCTTTTAAATGCCTTTTTCCCCTCCATTGGAAACAATGGAGGATGGGATAACCTCCTTCTGGGGCTCATAGAATTGGACCCCCTGGTCCAATCATTTTGAAACTTGGGGAGTTTTTTGATGAGAAGCACCAGCAACTGTGCTGCAGATTTGGTGCCTCTGCTTCAAAAAACAGCCACCCCACCCCACCCCAGATATCCCCATCTTGATTCTCCATTCTAGCCTATGGGGACCATTGACTATAATAGTCCCCATAGGGTATAAAGGAGCTGGAAAAAATCAGCAATCCCAAATATTTCTCAAATCTCAAAACCATACCAATATTGGGATTCAGGAATATTGGGAAATACCAATACTGTTTGGGTTCAGTATACCTGAACCTGGAAAATACTGATTTTTTTTTCTGTGCACACCCCTACTCCAAACCCCTCCCGATTTAAAGCTTAGCACTAAGGTTTGAACAACACATTTGTTGCTCCCTTGCAGGCTCCATAGCTGTTGTGCTCCACTACTGTTAGCGTACTTTACTAAAAATGCTTTTGGAATGTTCCTTCTGGCTCTTGCCCCGATACTCCTTAACTAGCAGCCTTTTAAAAAGGATAGAAAACTGAGTTTGTACTCATCCGCTTATGTTGCTTGTTCATTTTTCCTCTCACTGTCTTTTAGTAGAATTTTCTATCCCAGTATCTCCGGACCCTATCTCACCTTCGGGACTGTGACAGTTCTCTCGTAGTCAGATGGCAAGGGAGTATTTTCATCTCCAAAATCTGAGTGGGTAATAGCCAGCTGTACCTGAGCGCAGTGTAAATCTCTGCAGCTGTCGGACTTGTTCTCATCTGCCAAAGTACAGCACATCTAGGGCTGCAGATTTTTTGAACCATCCTGAAGTGGGCAGGTGGTTTCTTCCCCTTCGGTTGTCATCAGGGCTCATTTTGTAGCAGGAGCTCCTTTGCATATTAGGCCACACACCCCTGATGTAGCCAATCCTCCAAGAGCTTACAGTAGCCCCTGTAAGAAGAGCTCTGTAAGCTCTTGGAGGATTGGCTACATTAGGGGTGTGTGGCCTAATATGCAAAGGAGCTCCTGCTACGAAATGAGCCCTGGTTGTCATTATTACAACAGGGTGACTGCATGGCGATGGCTCCTGCTGGACACAGACAGGTGGCTGGCAGCCAGGATGCAAAGGCACCCCCTTCTCTCTCTCTCTCTGGCTGTCCTGGGAAGAATAAAAGTGCTCCCACAGGGCTGAGATGTTCTCCTTAGCCTTCTCTTCTCAGGTGCCATTTGCCCGTTATTTGGCTATGAATAAGATCAGCAATATTAAGCGCTACCACATTGCCAAGGTGTACAGGCGAGACAACCCTGCCATGACGAGGGGCCGCTACCGAGAATTCTATCAGTGTGTGAGTATCTGCGGGGGCCGTTGCTGGGGCCCCACTTTGCCTTCCTTCCACAGGACTCTCTTTTCTGGCGTGGCAACTGAGGCGTGCCCCCTACCGTACCCTACCCTCGGCCTCGTGGTTCTCCCTCTGCCTGAGTTGCTTTTGCAGCTGGGAGCAGCCAAAGTGCTGCTTCACGTTCCTTGCCCACCTTCTCATCCTTCAGGTTTCCTGCCAATCAAATTAAGCACAGACCCCCCCCCCGGGGGGGCAGCACGAAGGAGCAGTTGTTGCCCATCTGTGTGTCCCCCGGGGGGGTGGGGGTGATGCTTGTGGGCTTTCAGCAGTTGTTGCAGTCCCGGCTGGGTTGTGGGTGGAGCATGAACTCCAGTTGGGATGGAAGATGGGGCTACAGCAGGGGCTCCCAGCATTGTACCTGTGGTCACCACGGTGCCCACTTGACACCTTTCCTGGCGGCCGCCAGTGTTATTTGAAAGTGGGTGGGGGTTTTTCCCAACAAGGCGTCTGATTGGCCACTAGAGAATTGATCTCCACTGGAGAAGTGTTGCTTTGGCAGCAGCTGCCATCGGAGCACCAGGATCTTCACTATGTGACTGAGGGGAAGCTGCGGCAGCCATTTTGTGGTTGGCTACACCTTCTGCAGCAGCCATTTTGTGGCCGTGCCCAGCACTCACTGTGATAGAATTCCAAATGTGGCCTCAAGGTCAAAAAGGTTGAGACCTCTGGGCTAAAGTCTTCTACAGGCAGGAAGGTGAAGCACTCTGTATCAAGCTAGCTCTGGCTTCATTTCCACAATGGGTGACAGGCATCTGCTAGAAAACTCAAGCAAGTACTTGGAGTGGGGGAAGCCAGATGCCCCTCTGGTGGGCAGCGTGCCACATTCTGAGGTGGCATTTGTGGCCCTCGCACGCAGCAGTAGCCACTCCACTCTGATCTGAAGCGCTTGGGGTCAGTTGCCTGAGGGGAGTTCTGTCACACTGAGTGCAAAATGGGCAGGGTTACCGTTGATAATTCCACACCAGTCAGGCCTATACCATACTCATGGGGCAACCCCCCCCCCCCCGGGGAGGGATAGGGGGGTCCCCACACCTCTTCCAGGTTTCAGGCGCTTTTAGAAGCGCTAATAGTTCTGGCCTGACATGCTAACCGACTGCCATCAATTATCTGGGCCCAGGGGTCATTTCGAGCAAGAGCTTGGGGGAGCGCAGCTCCGGGAGTTGGTGCCAGCCCCACCCCCCCTTGTGCGGCCGACAAAAATGCTTGTAATAAATTGTAATTCTCAGAATTGTAAATTATATATACAATTTAGAAGAAATGTTCAGTTTATATGACTTACTCTACTGTCTATTTGAAGATACAAGAGTTCATTAAAAATTTGCTTGGAGAGGTGTGATGGGGAATTATTGGTGATTGGTTCGAGTGAAAGGGGAGGCGTTTTTTGTTTCTCCAAACACAGAAGCTGAATTTCTGGACCTTTTTGCACCAGGGACCTGCCTCCTTTTTTGGCATATGTTGCAGTGTTTGCAGAGGGGCTACATAAAAGTCCCCATGGCTTGTGTGTCCTTCTGGAACTGCAAAGATTCTCGAATTGCATTTAACTAGTCGCTAGGGTTGCCAGATTCCACCTGGCCAGCAGCAGGGGATGGAGGGGTAGGATGGCCAGATCCAGGCTGGGAAACTCCTGGAGATTTAGGGATGAGGCCTGGGAGGACAGGGACCTCAGTGGGGTACAATGCCCTAGAGTCCACCCTCCAAAGCAGCCATTTTTTCCAGGGGAACTCATCTCTGTAGTCTGGAGATGAGCTGTAATTCCAGGAGATCCCCAGGTCCCACCTGGAGGCTGGCATCCCTACTAGTAGCTCATTTATGCAGGGTTCTGTGCCAGCTGCCTTTCTTATTTGCACTAGCAGCTGTGTTTGAACTGTGGGTGTTTGCACTGCCTGCCCTTTTGTGCCCCCAGGATTTCGACATTGCCGGCCAGTACGACCCCATGATTCCTGATGCGGAGTGTCTGAAGATCGTGCACGAGATCCTGAGTGCCCTGAACCTGGGAGATTTCCTCATCAAGGTGAGAATAAGGCTGTGGCTTCGTGCAGCGTGATCCCGAGTGTGTGCGGAAAAGACTTCTCAGCAGCTGCCTTTTGTGTCCTCCTTTGCAATAAAATAAAATAAAAATCTTAGCTCTGGAGCAAAGAACAGCAGCTGATAACAACCTGTCACGTCTCCGCAACCATCCTCAGTATCTTCTTTAGGGCTGCCAAGTCAGCCCGGGGGGTGGGGGATCCCCCACTAAAGGGGTTCCCAATCCGCCAGCCAGCATTCGGCCGGCGGGGGGAACCCCACCCCTGAAGTCGTCCAGCGAGGACGACGTAATGATGTCACCGGAAGTGACGTCAGCACGTTGGGGGCGTTGCCAGGGCGACGCTCTGGCAATCGCCCCAAAACTGGTGATGTCGCTAGCGCGCGCGCTTTGCACATGCGCAAGGAGATACTCCCAGCCAGAGGAGGACTCCCCCCCCGCCAGTGAGTCCCTACGACTTGGCAACCCTAATCTTCTTCACCATCTTTGCCACCTTTTCCTTGTATTTGGGGGCACTCTCATTTCTTGCCCTGGTAAGAGTTCTGCCCTAGCAAACAGAAGGGTGCAGAAGAGAGTGATGAAAGTGACCAGGGGGCCTGGGGACCGAGCCCTCGGAGGGGAGGCGGGGGGACTTGGGAATGCTCAGTCTGGCAAAGAGAGGTTGGGCGGGAGGAGGGGGTGATTGCTCTCTTTAAGTATTTGAAAGGCTGACACTTGGAGGCGGACAAGGAGCTATTCCTGATGGCAGCAGAAAACAGGACTCACAATAATGGGCACAAGTCATGGGCAGAAAAGTACCAGCTGGATATTAGGGGAAAAGTCTTTACAGTAAGAGTAGTTCAGCAATGGAATGTCTAGGGAGATGGTGAGCTCCCCCTCCCTGGCAGTCCTTAAGCAGCGGCTGGACAAACACTTGTCAGGGATGCTCTGGGCTGATCCTGCATTGAGCACGGGGTGGGACTAGATGTCCTCTGTATGGCCCCTTCCAGCTCTGTGACTCTATTAAACAGATTGCGTTTTGTCTTCTCTTTATCCTCTGTAGACTTATGGAAAGGGCCCAGGAGGGGCCTTGGGAAGGAGGGGTCGTGGTTTTTTGCCCACATGCCATACAATGTGGGTCTGCAAGCTATAGAAGAAAAGAGATGTCTTGATTGATTTGCTTGTTTCCGATGGGATCATTTCTGCTAGCTGTCAGGAGTCATTTTTCCCCCCAGAGGACATGCAAGAGCAGGGGAAACATTCAGTTCTCCTGGGTTATTGGAAAGAACCCAAAATGTAAACAGCCCAAGCCCTTCCCAAAGGCAGGGTCCTTTGCACTCCAGGCATTGTCAGCAGGATTACAGTGCAGAGGCGTACAACCCAAAAAAGGGGAGAAAAACAGAACCCTGCATGAGAAAGGAAACCAAAAAGGGTAGAACAATGAAAATGAAAGTAAAATATAACTATGCACATGGTACAAATGTGCAAAACATCAGCATATAATTTAATAATGCAATCAGATTTGTGTTTTGGTACCTGGCCTTCCTCTGAGATTTCTGATTGGACCTAAGAAAGTCTATTCTGTGTATGGTCAGTTTTCTGTATGTTATTGTTAAATTACTGGCGTGCCACGTCCGGCTTGTAGCCCTGAAGAAGGCCACATGCCAAAGCCCGTTTGCTGTTGGTTCTCGCTTATGGAGACTATATGTACTTTTAAACCTGTATTTATGTAAATGGACATTTGTCTTTTTATTGGAGTTAGGTACTTATAGGCAGAACCACAGAATTGTTGTTTTTAAATTATATTGTATCTTATTTTATAAATTATATTTTAGCATTTCTGGTTGAATTATTAAAGTATATACTGCTGTTCTGTACACTTGTGCTACGTACATGGTTATATTTTACCTTCTTTTTCATTGTTCCACCCTTTTTGGTTTCCTTTCTCATGCAGGGTTGTATGTTTTCCCCCTTTTTTGGCTCTAACCTTTTTGGTTACCTTAAAATGAGCAGAAACCAAAGGTGAGCAAGGAACCTAGTCTCCAAGCCCAAGGAAAACTCTGTAGTTATAGAAATCAAAGAGCTTGAACCAGTGTCTAAGCAAGGGAAACGCTAGCAAGGATGGCCAGACTGTAGGGCCCAGGCACTTCCGCTTGCTCCCTGCCCCCCAATCTGCCACGCCTCAGATTCACTGAGGCGCAAGTCCCCTTCCTTGCACATTGGCCATTTTATCCTGGGCCAGAAAACGACTGTGATGGGTCATGTGAACACCCAGTGCTACCTAGGGTTGCCAAGTCTTTAGTACTCACCGGTGGGGGGGAGTCCTCCTCCAGCCAGGAGTTTCCCCGGAGCACGCGCTTTGCGCGCGCGCCCGGTGACATCAGCACGTTGGGGGCGTTGCCAGGGCATCGCCCTGGCAACACCCCCAACGTGCCGACGTCACTTCCGGGTGACGTCATTACGTTGAAGAAAGTCGTCCAGGTTGGACGACTTCGAGGGTGGGGTTCCCCCCGCCAGCCGAATGCTGGCTGGCAGATCGGGAACCCCTGTAGCGGGGGATCCCCCACCCCCCAGGCTGACTTGGCAGCCCTAGTGCTACCTTATATGGCGTCAAGACCATTGATCTGCCTAGCCCAGTGCTGTTCAGTCCTCCTGGCGACAGCTCTCCAGAGTCTTGGGCAGAGAGAAGTCACTCCCAGCCCTTTTAACAGGAGATGCACAGAGCTGAACCCGGGACCTCTGGCCCGCAAAGCGTCAGCAGCCCCTTCCTGGCTGGCAGAAAATAAATATCTTTATGCATAAGCCCCCCGTTGTGCTCTGGATCTTACTCAGTTAGAAGCCGTCCTTGGATCTTATCACTGGATGACGCATGGCCAGTGTGCTCAAGGCCCCAAACAGCATGCACTTAAGAAACACGCGGCCCAGGAATTGTCTTGGAGGGACCTGACAGCTTCTCTTGCTGCACAGCATTTTTTCCTTCACCTTTGGATGGCTTCTTTGCCACTCTTCGAGCGCCTGATGCAGCCCTACACCAGGTGTCTTTGGTAGACCGCCCCCCCCCCAGAAAAAGCAAGGCAAATATTTGTGGCTCATTAGCCTCACCTGGGGCAGAGAGGAGGCATAAGTGGGCATTCCTTTCTTCTGCTGCCACACCTGTCTTCACTGCACGCCAGCTCTCCCCTTTCCTGCTGCTTTCGGCATACTTCTCAGGTTGGTGGCTGAGGATGGGCAGCGTTTCTGTCCAGTGTTCCCTCCAAGCTGAGTTAGTGTGAGCTAGCTCACAGTATTTTAAGCCTCCGGCTCACAGATTTTTATCTTAGCTCAGGAAGGAGGGCTCCAGAGCAAACTAATTTATGCAGCAGCCAAATCGCTCGCTCACAACTTTAACGCCAGTAGCTCAGTAAGTGGAATTTTTGCTCACAAGACTCCACAGCTTAGAGGGAGCATTGAATCAATCAGTCAGTTGGATTCATTCAGCCAGTGACCAGCACAAATTGCAAAATTACAAGTGGCAGACAAAAGAAGAAAATTCAAGTTATCCTGACAACACTCTCTTTTTAAAAAAGAGGTTAGCACGCAGCAGGAGGATGAAGTCCCCGGATGTCCCTTCTCCCTCACGGAGCTTTCAGACCGTCCTCTCTCCCTCCCATAGGAGGAGGGTGGCGGGAGCAGTGGGAGAGCCTTCACTTCCTCCTCTCCTGCAAGCCTGGCTGCTCAGTCTGTGGCTTCCCCGTTGGCGAGGAGAAAGCAAAAGGGATCCATCCATTTTAGGCTGCTAGCTACTGAACCCCTTCCAAGTGTGAAAATTTACTTGCCACCTTTGGAGGTGGAATTGTGACATTCGAAAAGGAAGTGAAGAGGCAGACAGTCATTCTTTCCCCATTGCTCCCCCCCCCATACACACGCCCATAGAAGGAACACCACAGACTCCTACTGAGGAAAGCTTTAATGCCCTTGCAGGTCAACGACCGCCGCATCCTTGATGGGATGTTTGCCGTCTGTGGGGTCCCAGGCAGCAAGTTTCGAACCATTTGCTCCACCGTGGACAAGCTAGACAAGGTAAGGACTGGAAGGTATCGGTGTAGGGTTGCCAGCCTCCAGGTGGGGCCTGGGGATCTCCTGCTTTTACAACTGATCCCCAGCTGACAGAGAGCAGCTCCCCTGGAGAAAATGGCTGCTTTGAAGGGTGGACTCCATGGCATTGTACCATATTGAGGCCCCTTCCCTCCCCAAACCCCACCCTCTTCTGGCTCCACCCCCAGAGTCTCCAGGTATTTTCCAAGCAGGACTTGGCAACCCTGTGTCGGTGCCTTTTGGGCGAGGGGAGCTATTTGTCGCAGGCTCAAGAGGCTGGAAGCCACAGCGGTGTCTCCCCTCCCAAGAAGGGCTGTGGAGGTGCTCTCACTGGGCCCCCGTCAAATGCCAGCAGTATTCCTGTGGCCGCTGCAAATAAAGTGGGTATAGAAAGAGGTGGTGGAGTTGGCAGCAGTGAGGGTTAAAAGCACCGTCAGAAGAGGGGGGACAAGCAGGCCAGAGGAGTCACCATGATAGCTCCTCAGCAACTCCTCTCCAAAGAGCCTATCTGGGCAGTTCCAGGAGGCTCCTCTCTATGATTATTCTGCTCAGTGGTTATGGGTGGTGGGGAACGATTTTTACATAAGAACAGAAGAGAAGCCAGTGTTAGATCAGGCCAATGGCCCATCCAGTCCAACACTCTGTCACACAGACTGTGTGTGACCAGGGGTCCGTTGGAGTAGGAGCGCACAGGAGCGCAGCTCCGGGAGTGAGGAGCCCAGGGGGTGGGCACATGACCAATCCCCGCCCCCTCCTCGGCTTCCCTGAGCAGTGCAGAGGCGCAGCGCCCCGGGGAAAGCCCTGCTAGGGTCTTTATTGTTTTTAATGTTTTGTTTTAATATTGATAATTTTATCATTGTTCCTTTTATGACTGTGTGCTGCTTTTCCAGAGACTTACTCAAGGTGGCATATAAATTTTCTAAGTGTACCATTTTTTATCTGGGCACATGGCACATAAGTACTGGAAATATTTCACCAACCCTTCAGCAGCTTCCACCCCATCAGTTTGGTGTAGTGGTCAGGAGTTGGACTCTAATCTGGGAGAACCGGGTTTGATTCCCCACTCCTCCACATGCAGCTGCTGGTGTGACCTTGGGCCAGTCACAAGTTCTCTCAGAGCTGTTCTCTCATGAGCAGTTCTCAAAAGTCCTCTCTCAGCCCCACCTACCTCCCAGGGTGTCTTGTTGTGGGGAGGGGAAGGGAAAGGGATGGGTGGTGCACATGTCCTGGGTATCTCAAGTCTACTTGAAACCTGGTGGTTTCAAGGGAGCAAGAAGAGAATGAGGGTGTGTTCTTTACACTTATTTTTATTGCACAAAGTATTGGATGGGGAAGGGAATGGAGGAAGAGCAGGTCAGTTTCACTCACCTGTGGAGTGGAGCCTGAGGGGTGGGTATTGCCTTCTGACACACTTCCGGCATGTTAGGGGGTGTGGCATATGCAAATGAGTTATGCTAATGAGCTCCTGCACCTCTTTTTCTACAAAATGACCCCTGTGTGTGAAAGATTTTTCACAAGTTCCCTCACAGTCTCCACCTTTCTTCTTATATGACAACTAAAGCAGAACCTCAGATCTTCATGAATGAATAACTGATCCTTAAGGGGACATAGTTCTTTTATTTATTTTTATTCTTTCATAGCCTGCCTTTCTCACTAGGGCACAAGGATTACAAAATGTAGGAAATAATTCAGACAAGATATACAATAGAGCTAAGATTACACAGTTAGAAAACAATGCAAAACAGAAGCTGTCTAAGGCATCACCCTTCACTGTGAAGACTTCACAGTAATAACTGACACGGCTCCCCTCCCCCCTTGTCACTGTTGGCCGCCACTTCCGTAACCTGTATAAAATAAATTCTTTCAAAGTACATTTTCTGAACTCTCCTCCCCGAAATTTCACAGATAAGATGCACTGGCTCTTGGCTTCCAACTAACTCTGCCGAGAGCAGCAAAGAAACTTCTGGAGATGGGAAATGGAGGCAGTGGGCAGGAAAGGTGTCCCCCCCTCCCCCAAGACTTACTGACCTGAGTATCAAAAGCAAAATTTCCATTTCTCACTGATATGATAAATTATTTGAAGGTTAGAGTTTGGCAGAAGGGGAATGCTAGATAGAAAGTGAAAAGTGAAGGGTTTTTTTCTCCTAAGAGCAAGTAATCCCTTGCATTTGAAAGCCCCGCCTCTGGTAGGAGGCAGTTGACTCCTGAATTATTAAATGCATGGGGAGGCACACAGATCTTCAGCAGTCAATCAGAAGCCTCGCTGGGCACAAACCCTACCTGGTCCCGCCCACTTCCTAAAAACCCTTGACAGGCAGGAGAAAAGGGGACAGCAGGCCCCGTGGTGCCCACAGGGACCAAGTTGGGGACCTCTGATTTAAGGAATGTGTCATATATTAAAGGAAAAACTATATTCCAGGAAATCCTAGGGGATTTTCTGTGAACCCACATTGTGTTGTGTAGAAAGTAATGGCCTGGGGGAAAAGCAAAATTGCTTTTTCCTTGGGGTGACCAGGTGCTTTAAGCCCATCCCATTCTTCTGTGTGCAGTAAACTTGCCGAGCAGATGTTTAGAAAACTTTAGTAGTTGTAGATTTTCCGGGCCTGTATGGCCATGATCTTGGCATTGTAGTACCTGACGTTTCATCAGCAGCTGTGACTGGCATCCTCAGAGGTATAACACAGAAAGATGGAGTACTCTCTGTGTCAATGTGAGAAGAAAAATGGTAGGCAGGTAATTTATATCTACTCAGGAAGGTGGGGTAGGGCTTGTATGAGTTTCCCAGGCTGTGACATGCTAATGGAGGAGCTTTCCTGAAGAGGTTCTTTTGCATATGGATTGGCTGTTGAAATTCTCATCTTATCTGTAGTGCTATTGTAAGATGTAGAGCATTTTGTGTTTCACAAAACTGGAAACCATGCCCTATTTATTTTTAAACTCTCTTCTTTCCTGTTGAAATTGTGTTTATATTTATTAATTTCAATGGCTTCCCTGTGTAATCTGACATGGTAATTGGATGTGTTGTCCAGCCTTTCAGTGTCTTGGGATAAGATACCGTGTTCTGGCTGTGTGAAGCTATGTTCAGCCACTGCTGATTTTTCAGGTTGGCCAAGTCTGCAGTGTCTTTCATGTTCTTTTATTCTTGTCTGGATGCTTTAGAAAACTGCTGCAGTTTACTCATCTGAAACTGCAGTTTGACCCGGGAGGGAAAAACACCTCTGAAAACTTTCCATTATTTCTTGCTGGCAATATTTGGTCCTGTCAAATGCAGCCTCCTTGCAACTTGTGAGAAGAATCGGGCAGGGAAGTGGCCTGGCCATGTTCAGTGGGACAAACAGCAGCTCTGTGGGGCTGTTTCAGTTGGGGGGAAACAAACACAGAGAGGGAAGGCTTATCCCCCCCCCCCTTAGGGTTCCAGACCAAACCAGTGGCCTGTATATCTGCTACAGAAGGGGCTCCATTCACGGAAATCTCCCCCCTCCCCCAGTTTAAAGTAGGCCTTAAATGGATTAGAAACTGTTTTCTTTCAGTCCTGAGAGAGCTCTCCATGGAATCACAGGAACCCTATGAATAAATGGGCCTTCTTATCATGGAGATCGTAGATCTGACCTGAGGCACAGTGGTGGCTGCTTAATTCAAATGGAGAGGCCATTGACTTGGTGATGAAGGAGCTTTTGAGCCTGGGGGCCGTTTTCTTGGCCAAAAGCAAAGAGGCCTCTTTGTTTGCCTGGGCAAGCTCAACCTGTGACTGTGGGCACACCTATATTGTTAGAACACTAAAAGCAGGTTTGGTAGAGAAAAGAATTAAGAACCTAGAAGGTTAAATGACTCCAAATTAAAGGGCCCAGTTTTATAAACAACTAAATGTAAGATGTAGATATTTATCAAATATATAGAAAAATACATGTATTTATTACCAGATGATTTGAAAACAATTACAGGCACAAGTATAGCCTCGATTCATACAGTTACGTCAAACATAGACATAATGGGACCCTGACCAAACCTGTTACGGCCTCGTGGCCTTCTTCAGTGGTCAAGCATAGTTTTTACACAGTAGCTCCAGACATTGCAATAATATTACAATAACTGCTCAATATAGGACCAAATTGGAATTGTTTTCTAATCAATATCCGTGACTCAGGGCAGAGATGTAATTAAGAGGCCTCATTTGAAATCACCTTCTGCCCTAGTCAGGTACACTTCAGTTGTGTACCTTCCTATTCCAGTCGAAAGAAAATCAATTTCAAATGCAGTTTGGAGCCAATGGAGCCTTGTATTTATGTAGTGCCAAACTGCCCATCAACCAATCTCCAATTTTGACATATTTATTTCCTTCACTATGTTTCCCCCCAATTAAACCCAAACAAATAGTACCCGTATAAACTAAGCTTGTTATTTATGTAAGTGCATGGACTCTAATCTGGGAGAACCGGTGTTGATTCCCCACTCCTCCACTTGCAGCTGCTGGATGACTTTGGGCAAGCCATAGTTCTGTCACAGTTGTTCTTGAAAAAGAGCAGTTTCTGCCAGAGCTCTCTCAGCCCCACCTACCTCACAGGGGGTCTGTTGTGGGGAGGGGAAAGGAAAGGAGTTTGTAAGCTGCTCTGAGACTCCGAGTGAAGGGCAGGAGTATGGTGTATGCTAATTTACTGCTCACCCTCTACCTGTATGCATGGACTGGTAATTTCCATTTCATTGTATCTGGAGAAGTGTGCACGCATACAAAAGCTTATACCCAGAATTAAACTTTGTTGGTCTTAAAGGTGCCACCGGATTCAAACTTTGTTCTGCCCCCAAAACAAACAAAGCTTTGGGGGAGCCTTTTATGGCTCTTCCTGAGTTGCACTCTCTAAATATTTCTTAATTACCCTTTTATTACTTATGGCAGGGGTGGGCAAACTGTGGCTCGGGAGCCGCATGCGGCTCTTTCACATATATTATGTGGCTCCCGGCAGGGCGGCTGGGGAAGCTAAATATCATTAGCAAACAAATATCATTGGACAAATTAATACCATTATCAATATCTGCTTTTACCCCTTTTGTTATTATTTTTGGCAGTCTCATTTAATGTTAATAAAAAGCAAATTTGCTTATTTTCCAATAAAAGCAGGTAATATTTGTTCATGGCTTGTGGCTCTCAAACATCTGATGTTTATTCAATGCGGCTCTTACGTTAAGCAAGTTTGGCCACCCCTGTTCTATGCGGCTCTTACGCTGAGCAAGTTTGCCCACCCCTGACTTATGGGGTTGTGTTATTTGTTGCTAAACTGGGGTAAATGGTCAGGAGGAAGCAGGGGGCTGAACTAAATCAAGATGTGGCGACATGTTTTCTTGGGAAAGCCCATGATCTTATCTCCGCTTGGACTGATTGGTGAAGGTGCAAGATTTGTCACTTGCAGTCTGTTTTCAGAGTGCCAGATTGAGTGCCATTTTTCAGCAGAGCATTTCTGGAGGTCCCTTGTCTTGACAGTCTTTAGGGTGGGGAGAGGTCCTTAGTAGGTCGGCTCATACCCTGGATAAAACTCTGATGGTCTTAAAGGTGCCCCTGAACTCAAACTTTGTTCTGCTGCTTCAGACCAACACGGCAACCCACTGGAATCTATTATCTAAGCATAGACTTCCTTAATGTATTGTACCTGGAGGGAGCTCTGCTGATGGGACAAAAAAAATGGTCTGTTTTAAGTCTGTAGAAGTATTTAATGCTCTGGTTTATAGCTGGGTTGGTACAAATTTCTCCATTAATCTCTGTACTAATTATGGACCCCCCCCCCCCCCCAGTCTTTATGCAGATGGTCAAATCTGCCATTATAAGTGACATTCTAGTTTCTAGTATATATTTCTGGATCTTGTCAAACAGCTTTTATCTTTTTTAAAAATATATTTTATTGTTTAATAATTAAAACAGGATACAGTATAGGATTCAACGTTATAGCATAAGATGTATGGTACTTGGTTTAAAGTGAAAAAGATTTTAACAATTGTAACAGTTGTTCCAAAAAGAAGAAGAAAAAACCAGTTGTTCCTTTCTTTTCTCCCCCCCCCCCCCCAGACTTACTTTTGGTTTAATGAAACAGTAACAAAGCAGAATGGTCTATTTGTTTAATATTGGTTATTGTGTCATTTTGTGTTTCTATGAATCGAGTCCATCTGAACATTACACTCGTGTGTTTGGTTGTTGTTTCATATTGAAATGTCCATTCTGTGATTTTGTCTGCTATGAAATAGTCCCATACTTTTCTGTACCACTGTTCTATTGTAGGTATAGTTTTGTCTTTCCATTTTGTTGCAATGACATTTTTGGCAGCTGTGATTAGAATTGAGATTAGCTCTCTGTCTCTATTATCAATTTGTGATTTGGGCCATAGGTTTAGCAAGATTAATGCAGGGTCTTTTGGAATAGTGTGTCCTGTAATCTTTTTAGTTTCTTGGATTATTTCTGACCAGAAATTACTAATTTGTGGGCATAGCCACCAGCAGTGAAAGAAGGATCCATGATTGCCACATAGTTTACAACAGAAAGGGGATTGAGATGGTATCATGTGCGCCAGGGATCATTTCATAGAAAAAGAGGTGCAGGAGCTCATTAGCATACCTACTAGCATAACTTATTAGCATATGCCACTCCCCCTCACACCACCTTAAGTGTGTCAGAAAGGGAATGTCAGTTTCAGCCCCATTATACCCTATGGGCCATAGAAGTCAATGGCAAAAACTCATAGGGTATATGGGGGGCGGGAGGAGTGGGGGTTTGAGGGAGAGGCTCCAAACTTACAGGGGGGCTGCTGGAGTCTTACTGCTGCTGGAACATTACTTTTTCCCCACCTTAGAGAACAATGGGGGGAATGGGGGCAACCTGTTTGGGGGCCCATAGAATTGGACCCCCTGCTCCAATCTTCTTGAAACTTGGTGGGTATTTGGGGGAGAGGCTCCAGCAGCTACCCTGTAAGTTTGGAGCCTCTCCCTCAAACCCCCTCCCCTCCGACTGCTTTTAAAGCCGCCACCAAATTTTGGCGGCAATTCGGCAGTGGGCTGAATCAGATCAGAGAATCTGATTCGGCTCGTGGCTGTCCTAGTGCCCACTCCTGGGCTGGCGGAGCACCGCTCCGCCTCGCTCCAGCTCCAAATGACTCCTGATGTGCGCTAATTTGTTTGGTGTTAGGTACCATCTGAGTAAAACTTTGGTTTCCTGTGTTTGGGTTGGAGTGGATCTTGGCTTGTATATCTTGGATTCCCAGATTTGTTCCCATTGTTTTTCCGGTAAGGTTCTATTTAAATCTTTGTTCCAGGCTCTTTGGGATGGTGTGAGTTTAGGTTGTGGTTCTGTTACCAGAGATTTATATATTTGTGATATTACGCCTTTCTTAATAAAGGGTTTGGTAGTTAAGAAGTCTTTCAAAATAATTTAGGGTTCTGTCAAATTTTATATTGTTTTTTTTGTGATCTAAACATATGTGCTACTTGTAAATATTCGAACCATGGCAGACTGATGTGTTTAGATTGTTCTAGTGTTGCTTTTTCTTGTATTGTTCCATTTTTTGTTATGTCACTAAATGTAGTTAGGTTTGCAGTCCTCCATTTTGGGAAGGTTTCTGGGTTGTAGCCTGGTTTAAACCAAAGCTGTCCAAAGAATGTGATGATAGGAGTATCTTTAGGTATTAAATTCTTTCTGAATTTATCCCATGTTTTAAAGATGGCATTTAAAAAGGGGTGGGTGTTGTGTTTATTTTGTCTATGATTGGGTGGTCTCCAAAGGGCTTCTGAAAAGCCCATTTGAAGATATTTGTTTTCTATCATTTTCCAATCTGCCTTGTATGCTTGGTGGCATTGTTTGATTAAGTTGGAGATGTTGGTGGTTGAATAGTATAAATTAAGGTCCGGTACAGCTAGTCCTCCTTGTGTTTTATGTTTTCGGATCGTTTGGAAATTTATTCTGGGTTTATGTGAGTTCCAGATGAAGTTGTTCAGACTTTTCTGCCATAGTTTGAGATAGTGTGGGGCTTTTATCTTGAGCTTTCTTTTTTTGCTCTGTTGAAACACTCCGGAGTTCAGATTGCCACCCATGTGAACCAGTCCGTACCGTTAATGGTTTCCCTTCCCATTAAGGGACAGTTCAAAGAAGCTTTTGAGCATGGAGGCTAGTGTGTGGAGTGTTCCAGGGGCATAAATAGATTCTGACCCAAGTGGAAAGACACGATGCCCCAGGTGCTTCTGCATCTCTGCACGAAGCAGAGGCAGCACGTGAGACCCTGGCCGTGCTCTGAAAGATGTCAGGAGGTGCTGCTGTTTGGCTGGCACAGCTATGTGCCTGTTGCTTCCTGCCATGGGAGGGGGCAGTTGGCGCTCCAGTAATGGGAGGAGATCTGGGATGTTGGAATCCACAAGGTCTGTAGTGCACCTTACTTGAAGAAGATCAGAAGCACAGCCTACAGGGGACAGCTGAAGGACAACTAGTTAGCATAGCTAGGTTAAGAACTTCTCACAATTTCAAATTATGTCCTGCCTGTCTCCTGATTGGCTCTTTGGAGACTTCCTGCTCCAACTGAGCTGTCCCCTTTTGTTCCTGTCTCTTACAGCAGTTAGTCTGTTACTTAAGCCTCTCTCTTCTATAAGAGTTCTATCAGAGCTTATTTCTTCTTCAAGTTATTGTCTTTAAAGAGTTGGTGCTCCATTCCTCTGCATGTTTAAACTCTGCCAATAAGGGATACTGGCACTTGTTCCCCCAATTCACGTGCTGCCTGGAGACCCAGGAGGAGCAAGGAAGGCTCAAGGGGGAGGCAGACGGGGTGGGGCGGTAGTTGGTCCGTGCAGCTCCTCTCCTGATGCTGGCCTGCCTCACTCCATCTCCATCTGTGTATTCTTTCTTATGAGCAGCGCTTTGTGTCAGCACGGACTCAACCCTCAGGGACAGGCTTTGGAAGGTAACTTATCTCCACCATGGTGGCGTGCAGTGGTGTGCAGTCATGCAGGCATACTTTTTCCTTCACTGCTGCCTGGTTGGGTGTGTGGATGCCCATCAGGGGGATCTTCCGTCCCTTAGCAGAAACCAGGTATTTCAGTATCTGTCGACAGCTCCCAGGAATGGGGTACAGGGAAGAGGAATCGAATGTGCCACCTCCAGAGTACCACTTCTGGAAGGAGCTGTACATGGCACGGAAGAGTGCTGACGTTGCCCTCGGCTTCTTCAGGCGACAGTGGAAAGGCCAGGGTTTCATTAGGCTGCCAGACAGGTGCAAAGGGAAAAACAGGCCCACGTCATGCACTGCAAGACATTCCCCGGCCCGATTGTTTTGAGCCATGCTAGTCTACCTCTAAAAGGGCTGTGGTGGCTCAGAGATTAAGACGCTGAGCTGCAGACTGGGAGGTTGGTAGCTCAGCAGTTTGAGACCCGAGTGCCGCATGAGGGAATGAGCTCTGGCCCCAGCTCCTGCCAGCCTAGCAGTTCGAAAGCAAGAAATTGCAAGTAGATAAATAGGTACTGCTGTGGTGGGAAGGTAACAGCATTCCGTGCGCCTCGGCATCTAGTCGTGCCAGCCACATGACCATGGAAAAAGTCTTTGGACAGCACTGGCTCTTTGACCTGGAAACAAAGATGAGCACCGCCCCCTCGAGTCTGATTCGACTGGCTGTTGAGCAAGGGAAACCTGTATCTTTAACCTCTACTTAGTCTACCTCTCCTCCCACCCCCCTTTTCAAAATTAAATGCGCGGCCGAATCGATTCCAGCTTCTTCTGGACCCAAGATAGTTCAGTATTTCTTTTTCTTCTTACACTTCACTAAAAAAAAAAAAGATGCTTGACTGCAAAATGTTTATTTTGCTGCGTTTCATGCTTGAAGAGCTGTGCAGAAGCAGAATGGCTTAAAAGTTTGGAAGGATTCCGTGGAGCCAGAATGGGAGCGGGAGGGAAATGCTTCCGAACTATCCCAGGCCGCTGTGAACAACCGTAACGGAGTAAGAATGGCTCCTTCCAGCAGGACCCGCCTGACTCTCCTCTTGTACGCAGATGAGTTGGGAGGACGTGAAGAGCGAGATGGTCGGGGAGAAGGGGCTCCCGCCGGAGGTCGCAGATCGTATTGGTGAATACGTCCGGCTCCACGGTGAGTTTGGAAGCAGGCGAGTCTGTCGCCCCTGTTCTGTGGCATGCCGACTGGGCCCTCTTGTGTCTGTCTCCTACTGTCGACATCCGGGTTGTAGTGACGTGTATCCTGGATGAGGAGGAATGGGGCTTCAGTGTAGCAGTGTGGGAACGTGTACATGTGTGACAGAAGTACAATCCACGTCCAGTGTACACTTGATCATTTGTACACGCACAGAGTAATTCCCATGTTACATTCAGCGCAAGTATAGCTAAACGCGTGATTGCCACCACACGTTCATTCAGATCCCAGGGCCCAGTTTTATTTGGAAAGCGAACATGTGTCGACTCATCCTTGCAAACAGATGTACACACCTACATGCAGGATGTACATGCATTCGTTGGAACACGTGAACAGGGCTAGACTGAAGGAGGGGAAGTCTCGGAAACACAAGCGTATGGCAGTTGTCTATGTGGTTTCCACTTCCATGCTCATACACTGGGGACAGACACAAGTGGTTTGCGCAATGGAAGTTTGTAGTTCTCTCCAGGGAGAGGAAATAGATGCAGCGTTTGAGTTTTGAACAGTCCGTTGATGCAGGAGGGCAGGAAGCGTAAGGCAAGATAGATCCCAAGGCGGGAAGCAGAATGGTTTGCTGTCCTCGCCCCCTGCTAAATAACATTGTGTTTGGTGCCACTGTTAGCCTCCAGTGTGTGTGTGGGGGGGGGGGGTCATGAGTCTCTCTCCCTCTCTTCCCTCCAAATAAGTAAATCTAGCAGGGTTGTCCTCTTGTAACAAGAGATACCTTCCTGCTTCCAGTTAGAGGACCTGAACTAAACACTTTTAAAGGTTTTGCCTCTGCAAAAATGTTTAGCAGCAGAGTTCACCAGGATCTGTCTATTAAAGGGTTGATTCTGATAGTACAAAAGAGTAAAGGGGTGAGTACAGTTCTTTGAAATGTAATCAGCAAACCGGACAGAACCCCTGTAGAAAATTGTCTTTTATTGAGATAAGAAGCTGTTTATCAATTGGGCAAGGCAGAAAAAAATACAGGCATGAAAAAGTTAACCCTACATTTACTGTTAAGGTAAGTGCTAAAATTATCAATGAGCTGTTAAGTTCCATTTCAATGTATCTGAGGAAGTGTGCATGCACACAAAAGCTCACACCTTGAATGAAACTTGGTTGGTCTTCAAGGTGCCCGAATGGACTCAGACTTCATTGTGCTGCTTCAGACCAATGCAGCGACCCACCTGAATCAGTTTTCACAACAGTCTTTTTTTTTTGGTACACCCGTGCCTTAAATTTAATTCGTCCTGAGTATATTCTGTTCAAAACAGTTGGCTTAATTGGGGCGTGGCCCAGTGGCAGAGCATCTGCCTGGTATGCAGAAGGTCCCAGGTTCAATCCCCAGCATCTCCAGTTAAAAGGATCTGGCAGTAGGTGGTGTGGAAGACCTCTGCCCGAGACCTCGGAAACTCACTGCCAGTCTGAGTAGACGATACCGACTTCGATGGGCCGAGGGTCGGATTCAGTATAAGGCAGCTTCATGTGTGTTTGTGGAGGGGCTGTGGCTCAGTGGTAGAACATCTTCCTGGCATGCAGAAGGTCCCAGGTTCAATCCCCGGCATCTCTAGTTAAAAAGATCTGGCAGCAGGTGATGTGAAAGACCTCAGCCTGAGACCCTGGAGAGCAGCTGCCAGTCTGAGTAGACAACACTGACTTCGATGGACCAAAGGTCTGATTCAGTGCAAGGCAGCTTCATGTGTTCATGTGACTGGGCCAGCCCAGGTCATGGAAGAGGGATCTTGGCACCAGCCATTTTGACAATCCGGGTAACAATCCTGCACGTCTCGCTTCCACAGGTGGGCTGCGCCTGATCGAAGAGCTGCTGCAGGACCCGAAGCTGTCGCAGAACAAGCTAGCCAGGGAAGGGCTCGGGGACATGAAGCTTCTCTTTGAGTACCTGATTCTTTTTGGCATCTCGGCTCAAGTGAGTGTGTGCGGGTCTGTCTGTCTGTCTGCCTGGGCGGGGAGGGGATGCTGTTCCGGGCCTCACTGATCATTTTATGAAAGAAAGATATTCTTAGAAAAATATCCTTACACAGAGATTGAATCAGCAGAGCAATGAAAAAGAGCCAGAGTCTATGCGTATGTCTGAAAAGAAAAATTGCTGTACTTGGAACTAACAGGGAAAAGGTAAATGGGATTTAAAACAACAGACTCTAAATCCTGCAGGTTTATAGCTAGAAAACTCTGCTCGCAGAATGGCTTCTCTTCTCCAAGCAAACTAAAGACAGGGAAGAGACCCCAAGATGCAACTTAGCCCATGCATTGATTTTCCAATCACAGCGCTAAAGTTCAGGTCATTTAACTAAGACCTCCGACATGATTCGCGGGCTTTTCTCACCTAATAACAGATTGGCTACAGTAAACACACGCGACTTCCTGTTGACTAACAAACAAAGAGAACTCTGTAATTACTGAAGCGTTGTTCAGCTTGCTCAACCCAACATTGTCAGTCGGACTCTAGTCTGGGTGATCTGGACCTGGCGTTGCAAGCCGTGGCTGGTTGGCTCCGGCAGAGCCGATGGAAATGGTATTCAAGGAAGACGGAGGTCCTGTGCCTGAGTCGGAGTGGACCAGGGGTAGGGATCCCTCTCCCGGCCTTCGATGGGGTGCCGCTGGTACCAGCGTCGGAGGTGAGGAGTTTGGGAGTGCTCCTGGACCCCTCGTTAATGATGGAGGCCCAGGTAGCGGCCGCTGCAAGGTCAGCCTTTTATCATCTACGGTTGATCAAGCAGTTGGTTCCCTTCCCTGAACGCAACGAACTGGCTATGGTGATCCATGCTTTGGTCACCTCAAGATTGGACTACTGTAACGCTTTCTACATGGGGCTGCCCTTGTCCCAAATCCAGAAGCTGCAGCTGGTGCAGAATGCGGCGGTGCGGCTGTTGTTGGGGCTCCCGGAATGGGAGCACATTCATCCCGCCTTAAAAGTTTGGCTGCCTATAGCATTCCGGATAAGGTTCAAGGTGCTGCTGCTTGCCTATAAAGCCCTATATGGCCTGGGACCTGTCTATCTGAGGGACCACCTCTCCCCATGTGTTCCCCAGCGAGTGCTGCAATCAGGATCCCAGAATCGCCTGGTTCTCTCAGGGCCGAGGGAGGCCCGGTTGGTGGTTACAAGGGCCAGGGCTTTTTCAGTGGCGGCCCCACACTGGTGGAACGAGCTCCCGGATAACATCAGGGCCCTGCGGGACTTATTACAGTTCCACAGGGTCTGTAAGACGGAGCTCTTCCACCAGGCCTTTAAGTAGGGGCCGCCTAACAGTGACATCTTTGGCCCTGGCCTGACTGAGAATCCGCCAGCCTGAATGGCTCCCACCGTCTGGATTGTTTGACATCTAAGACGCCACTCTGATAAAGATGCCAGCTTGAAACAGGGTATGCTGTGTGTTTGATCTTGTGTTTTAAATGCTTTAATGATATGTATATTATATACTGTATATTTTACTGTATGTTGGTAGCCGCCCTGAGCCCGCCGAGAGGTGGGGAGGGCGGGATATAAACCAAATAAATAAATAAACATTGTAACTGGGGAGTTTCCTGCCTGCTGACGAGGCTCCCGTCCTGCATTCCAGATGTCCTTTGACCTCAGCCTGGCTCGCGGCCTGGATTACTACACCGGAGTGATCTACGAGGCCGTCTTGATCCAGCCGCAGAACGACCACACGGAGGAGTCCATCGGCGTGGGCAGCGTGGCGGGCGGGGGCCGTTACGATGGGCTGGTGGGGATGTTCGACCCCAAGGGCCGGAAGGTGCCTTGTGTGGGAGTCAGCATCGGCATCGAGCGCATCTTCTCCATCATGGAGCAGAAGGCAGAGGTGAGAGCCACCCCCTGTGGTCCTTCTGCGAGGGCTGTGTGGAGCACGAGGCCGGTCTGCTTTGCTTGCGAGGAATGGCCACGAGCCCCCCCCCCCCATCCTGGAGTGCCTTGCCAAAGGTCTCTCAGAGCTTGCGAAGGGCTTTGTGCTGCATGTTCTGTAGGGTTGTCAGCCTCCAGGTGGGGCCTGGGGATCTCCCGCTTTCACAACTGATCTCCAGCTGACAGAGATCGGCTCCCCTGGAGGAAATTGCTGCTTTGAAGGGTGGACTCTATGGCCTTGTACCACACTGAGGCCCCTCCCCTCCCCTGCCCAAACCCCACCCTCTCCAGGACCCACCCCCAAAGTCTCCAGGTATTTTCCAACCCAGAGCTGGCAACCCTAGCGTTCTGGGAGGTGCTTAGACCAAGAAGCTTGAACCTTTGCTCATCCACGGGCGACGTCCCCGCCAAAGGGATCAGCGATGCCACCAGGCAGGACGGGGGTTCCCCAGGCAGGTGTGATTCCACTCAGCACCTGGGGAGCCTCCATGAGGTTTGCATTCACGCCCTGCCCTTTTCAGAAGTCGGTTTTCTGTGTACCTTAAATGCCAAGCAAGAATAGCATTTCTCTTTTTGGGGTGTGTTCCCCCCCCGAGCAAAGAGGTTTGCATAAGAACCCCAGTGCCCCATTTTCCTTTGTGCTTGAAAGTCAACCTGCTTCTGGCATGGTCAAAGAGCACATGAAGCGACCCCAGAGAGGCAGGGACAGCAGCCGTTACAAAGCACACCCACCTGCCCTTGTGAATGTTGAGGCTGTGGGAGCAGGCGCATTGGAACCTCAAGAGGACCAGGGGGAAATGTCTTGCAGCCAGCCTTGTAGTAAAGCCGGGGGGTGGGGGTTATCTTGCATGTGTGTACATGTGTGGGTGTGCTTGCAAGCTTGGAAGTCATGGTGACTTCTGGTGACCCCTTGTGAGGCTAGGACGTTTCAGAGAGGTAGCTTTGATCTTACCTGCCTCTGCATCCCAGCCCTGGTATTCCTTGGAGGTCCCCCACCCAAGTCCTAGCCCGAGTCGGCCCCGCTTAGCTTCCGAGATCCGACATGATGAGGGGACTTGCCTGGGCTGTCCAGGTCAGGGCTAGTTTTGTAGCAAATCTTGCAGAGAGCCAGTGTGGTGTAGGGTTTAAGAGTGTCAGACTAGTATCCGGGAGTCCCAGGTTTGAATCCTCACTCACGCCATGGGAGCCCGCTGGGTGACCTCGGGCCAGTCACGCTCTCTCAGCCGAACCTGCCTCACACGGATGTTGTGAGGATAAAACGGAGGAGAGGAAAACGATGTAAGCTGCTTTGGGTCCCCATTGGGGAGGAAGACGGGGTATAAATTAATTACATAAACAAACGGCAGCAGTGAGGCAGCGAGAGAAGAGGGAAGAAGGAGCGGAAGCATCAGCTTGCTTGTCCTGCCGGAGCAGGCAGAGGGTCCGTGCAGTGTAGCTTCACGCTCCTCTCAGATGTTCCAGAATGCCCGCAAGGAGAGTACGCATCCTCAGCTTGGTGGCTGTGTGACCTCTGCCCATGACGTTTTTTGGCCTGTCCTGACCCTGAGTGGCCCTGAGAGGGTCAGCCTCCGTGACTTTGCCTGGCCCCTCCTCTAAGCCAGCCAGGCCACCCTCTCCTGTGGGCACGCATTCCGGAAGCCGGTTACCCGCTCTTGCTTTCAGCTGCCCTGAATCTCCTGCCAGTAAACGGCACTGGGGGATCCTGAATTCTGGCGTTGGAAAAAAACAAACATCTTGGCACGCCACTGGCCATTTTATAGATTTTTGTGTTGTCCCCTGTCTCTTTTTTCTAAAAACAAAAAAGCCTAACATTTCGCACACCCCCCCGATTACGTTAGCTGTTTGGGATTGGGGCCTTTTCCAGCTCCAGCAGTTTTTTCCTTAAACGAGTTCATCGGAACTGTAGACAGTATTCCAAATGCAGGCCTAGCGTAGAGTTATGTAAATGTACATCAATAAAAAAATATTTTCTCTCTCTCTCTTTTTTAACTTTTAGCCTATTTCTAATGTGGAATCAGCCTTTCCCCCTGCTACTTCACAGCAAGTTGATGTTTTTAAAAGGAACTGTGTCCAAGCCCCCAAATCTTCTTTGGTTTAACAGGCAGAATTGGTGAACCCACCAACTTGGGGAAACCTTAATGCTCCCTCTAAGCTGTGGAGTCTTGTGAGCAAAAATTCTACTTTGGGAGCTACTGGCATTAAAGTTGGGAGCGAGCGATTTGGCTACTGCATAAATTAGTTTGCTCTGGAGCCACCCTTCCAGAGCTAAGAAAAAAATGTGTGAGCCAGAGTCTAAAAAACTGTGAGCTAGCTCACACTAACTCAGCTTAGAGGGAACACTGCTCACAACCAATGCTTCCTCTAAGCTGTGGAGCCTTATGAGCAAAAATGCTGCTTTGTGAGTTACTGGCATTAAAGTTGTGAGCAGGCGATTTGGCTACTGCGTAAATCAGTTTGCTGTGGAGCCATCCTTCCTGAGCGAAGACAAAAATGTGTGAGCTGGCTCATACAAACTCAGCTTAGAGGGAACCCTGCTCACAACCTACTTAGACGGTCACCATTTTGAGCAAGCCGGTGTCCTGCAGAAACTTGGCAGCTTCACCATTCACCTCTGATTCCAAATCAGCCATGATCATGTTAAATAGGAGCAGTTCCAAGATCTGTTTTTCTGCAGGAGCCGATGGCTTAAGGTACCACTGCTGCTCTCCATAAAACAGTAGGGGTACAGATCAGGATAGTGGATTCAGTCAATCATACTTTTTAACTGGTGCAGAGTTAGGGATGATAAGGGAAATATTAAACCTCATCTGTTTATGTACATCAGCATAATGTAGCAACTACAAGCACAGGCGGCTTCAAGACAGGATTGGAGCGCCCTGACCTGGATAGCCCAGGCAAGCCTGATCTCGTCAGATCTCAGAAGCTAAGCAGGGCCGATTCTGGCAAGTACTTGGATGGGAGACCTCCTTGGAATACCACATCGAGAAGACAGGGGCAGACTTCACTCAGCCCCCTCTCTGAATATTCTCCAGGCACCCAGTAGGGGTCAGTCACCAGAGGTTGACGTGACTTCCGGGTGCACACTCACACACAAATAAATACAAAAAATACCCCCCCCCCAAGACAGGATTGGAGAAACGTATGGAGCAGAGGTCCATCTGTGGCTAGTAGCCACAGGTATAGATGGAACACACTGTCTGGGGCAAGTGATGCTCTGTATTCTTGGTGCTTGGTGGGGGGCAACATTGGGAGAGCTTCTGGAGTTTTGACCCCACTGGAGGACCTCCTGATGGCACTTGGGTTTTGGCCACTGTGTGACACAGAGTGTTGGACTGGATGCGCCATTGGCCTGATCCAACATTGGCTTCTGTTCTGTTCTTATGTTCACTCATTGCACCTCCAAAAACTTGCGCAGAATAAATCCAGGTTGTCAGCCATGTTCGTCTGAAGCAGTAGAATAAGTTTAGAATTCAGTGCCACCAAAGAATGCCAGAGTCTCTCCCTAATGGCCGCCCCGGCCCTTTCCATGGCTCTCTTTTGTACTTTGGAAACCAGGATCTGACCCTGGAAATAGTGTCTTCCACAGGAGACATTTCGTAGAAAAAAAGGTGCAGGAGCTCATTAGCATAACTCATTAGCATAACGTATTTGCATATGCCACACACCCTGACATCACCGGGAGTGTGTCAGAAGGCAACACCCACCGCTCAGGCTCCACCCCAAAAATCTCCAGGTACTTCCCAACTGAGAGCTGGTGAGCCGTCTTTACACTTTGACTAAAGACACTTTAGGTTTCCTTTGCTCTTGCAGGGAAGCTACCCTACGACAAGCATGAAAATACAGATCAATTTTATTTATTTATTTATTTATTTTCTTCTATTTGTATCCCGCCTAGCCAACACGGGCCGGCTCAAGGCGGCTAACAGCATGTAAAATCCACAACATACAAAGGGTAAAAGTCCATCCATATACATAAATAAACAATAAAACCACAAAAGATGGCGGCAGTTCAGTAATCCAACACCAGGAACAGCAGCCTACATATCCTCGGCCAGGCGGCTTCCACCCGCAGATGTACTGGGCCAGTAATTCAGCCAGCTGCTTAACAGTGGCCATTTCTCCCAGTGGCAGCTCCTAATTAAAGGCCTGGCGGAAGAGTTCCGCTTTGCAGGCCCTGCAGAACTGCAAAAGGTCCCGCAGGGCCCTGATGTCCTCCGGGAGCTTGTTCCACCAGTGGGGAGCTGCCACCAAGAAGGCCCTGTTCCTGGTGGTCACCACCCTGGCCTCTCTAGGGCCAGGAAGGGTCAGGCGGTGTTGGGTGCCTGACCGCAGTGCTCTCTGGGGTACATACGGGGAAAGGCGGTCCCTTAGGTAGGCAGATTAGTATGCTTTTGTTTTTTTCTACAGAGCATCACCATATGTGCCCGTTCCTTGGCTTGTTACTCCCGGAACTGCATTCTGGTGCGTTCCTGCTCGAAATGGCCCCTGGTCTTCGATGTCAGGCAGCGGCAAACCACCTCTGTTAGTCTTGGGAAATCCTAGAGGGTGGCCATAGATCAACTGCGACTTGACAAAACTTTACACACGCACACAGGTGGCTGGAATGAAACATTGGCCCTTACCAGAAAGAACCAAACACCTCATCTGCAAGAACGCTTTGCTTACGGCAGTTCACGTTTGAGCCGCTGTCTTGTGGAAAAGAGCACGTTCTCTTGCCAGCACGACTATTCCGAAGTGTGAAATGTCCCGTTAAGAGCTGGTAGAGGCTGGCTTTGCAAATGTGACATTTTATTTTTGTCCACATTACATTTGCTTTCTTATTAACTTTATGAACTGTAATGGCCAAGTGACTGTCAGCTGAACCACACATTTGCCCCCGGCGGTGGACGGACTGGTCTTCTGGCC
Source organism: Lepidodactylus listeri (assembly GCA_029233225.1). Lineage (NCBI taxonomy): Eukaryota > Metazoa > Chordata > Lepidosauria > Squamata > Gekkonidae > Lepidodactylus > Lepidodactylus listeri. Next base: position 16,322,560 of record JARCFY010000017.1, on the reverse strand, counting down.
GTAACCTCAACACCAGCTGCTCCAGGTCAAGTGCAATCCCAACACTTCTCCACCCATAAAAGTCCCAGCAGCAGCCTGTCTAGTGTGCATGTAGGCTCATAGCTAGTGGGAAAAGCTTAAGCGTCAGGGATGTGGGCGCTTTGTGGGGCTTTGCACTTCCCCTCTAGTCGCACCTCTGGGAATCAGCTCCTGAAGAAGTCAGCATTGGTCTGTGGACGCTTGTGACCAGTTCCCGACAACACCTGTTCTCTCTAAGAGCACTGAAAGAGTGACTCCAGTAGTATCAGAACAGTCTTTTGCTCCTGAGAAAAAGATTTCCGGCTTTAGTGTGGACGTGCCAGTTGTGCTAGGAAGGTTCCATACACTTCTCTCTCTCAAAACTCTTTTGCACCTTCAGGCTTCCGAGGAGAAGATCCGGACCACAGAGACGCAAGTGCTGGTGGCCTCTGCTCAGAAGAAGCTCCTTGAAGAGAGACTGAAGCTTGTCTCCGAGCTGTGGGATTCCGGGATCAAGGTACGGCTACGACCTGCAAATCAGCAAAAGACCCCGCCCAGATTCTGAGCCAGGGACTTGGGGGTCTTTCTGCCTCAGCAGTTGGAGGGGAAGGAGGGAGGGAGGGAGGGATAACAGCCACTAGGCCCCCCTTCCGTGTGATTAATACCCTGGTCACATAATCCCAGGTCACGCTGTTTGACCCTACTCTTGCCCATCCTGTCTGTTTGCAGTTACTGATCCAAGACCTTCAGGTGCCAGTATGGTCCACTTGTGATGCTGCCAGTGTTTCATTTCCCGGGGCTGTCTGTGCCATGTAGAAACTAACCTGAGTCAACGTGTTGCAACATTTGAGGAGTGAGCCCAGATTTCTGCAGTTGCCCCTGTCCAGAAGTTGCCGGATTCCCCTACTGGGCAAATATATTTGATCTATAGTGGAGCATGCACGGCAGCTGATCTTCTCTGGTCGCCCCCCCCCCCAGTAGATAGAGGGCGCTGCATCTGATTCACAGGTCCTCTCTGTGCTAATTGAGAAACCTCAGGCTGCGTCCCAGGATGTCAAGTCAACAGTTGAAACTCAGAGGTCCCAGCAAGGTTTTTGTGCCAGCCCGGTGATATTTGGAGCTGGTGCATTCCAAAGTCGAGACTGCCGCAAGAATTACCATTTTTTTGGCATAGGGGCCAACTGGGAACTGCAGCCGCTCTGGGTGAGCTCTGCCAGTGTGCCAGCTGGTGTCCAGAAGAGGGTCCCCACAAGTGCCCCATAGGCCCTCTGGGATTATGAGAAAGCAAGTGGAAGGTGCCACAGAATCGCTGCCACAGGGGCAGGGCTAATTGCAAAATGCTGGAAGGTTCCTCGGAATGGTGGGAGGACCCAAACATTTTCCTTCAACAGAAGCGGCTGCTGGTGAACAGGCCCTCCCGGTCTCCTCTGCTCATCTGAAACACCAAAGGAGGAAGGCCAAGAGCCATTCTTTACTTTGGTGAAAGGACACTGTTTGGTTTCAGCTTCCAAAGAAACGGAAGGTTGGTTCCCTGTGCAGCCATGCAGGTTTCCAAGCCAAGAGCTGTAGGAAGAGTGGCCATCAGAGGTATGTGGCTGTGATGTACCAGTGTGGGATGAACTCAGTACTTGAGACACCTGGTAGGGAGCAACCTGACACTTGGTTTTGTCTTGTTCCATTTGAGACCCTTCGGATTTTATCCTCAAGAACTAGGCAGGCACCAGTCATCACACTGGCAGTCAGTGGTCTAGGACAGTGTTTCCCAAACAGTGTGTCGGGACCTGGAAGTGATCATAGGCCATCTCTCCCTATGACGCGTGGCCTAAATAAACTGCCGCTTTGAGGCGTTCTGTGAGGTGACTGATCAGGCTTGGCTCTACTTCAATCGACCAGCACCCTCTATCCTTGTACTAGTCTCTTCGGGGTTTAATTTTAATAGGTATTCACTCAGGCTTTTTCTTTAACATAAAACAGAGCTTTATTTACAGAACCAAACAGAGGGGATGGGGGAGGTATTTACATTGGACACGTTGTTTCGGTAGCGGCTGACACATTTGGCTTAGATGATACTTAGGCAATAGGCTATATTGTTTGCTGTTTCCTTAACCGTACATAAGCTCACTCAACACCTTCCTCAGTACACTCTCCTGTCCTGCTTAGGGGTTAGCCTTTTGGCTTTGGCTTCCTGGCCCTTATGTCCCAACTGGCCACCAACCAGCTGTCCAGTCTTTGCCTCAGCCCTCCCTTAACCTCCTATCTCAGGTTCCTCAGGAGTGATGAATTTTAGGTTTGTGACCGCTTATGTGTTCTGATTTTACTAGTCTGTTCACACTGTCCCATGAACCAGACTATCCAGCACCCAGTTCTCAGCTTAAACTGGTCTTTTTGGATTGCTCCCACAGAGCCACCGAGACACACTTCCAAGCTCTCCCACAGCTATCCCCAGAACTGTTCTCCACACAGACTTTTTTTCCTCACACTCCCTGAACATTCTAAACTGTCAGGTGTGCCCGTTAACTGCCAATCATTGAGGGTTCCGAGCTAAATGGCCCCCTCCTCACTCAGTCATGTGACCCAGATTTTCATCCCGTCACACTCCCTAACGGCCGCCCCGGCCCTTTCCATGGCTCTCTTTTGTTCTTTGGAAACCAGGATCTGACCCTGGAAATAGAGTCTTCTATGTCAGACATTTAGTTGGTATTTCTCCTTCACTGCGTCTGCACGTTGATGAAGGAAGACGTGTCCTGATGGACACTAGTGAGACTCTTCGGGGTGGGGGGATTGGAGGGAGTCGTGGAGGAGGAGAGAGTGGCCACAGGCTGGGTTCTTAGCCTCCACATGCTGTGTCTGTCGGAATGCCACCTGCTTGGGGGTCGTAGTGGGGGCAGCCGCGCCCTTCGTGCGAAGTTTGTTGGTTTGTCAAAAAAAACTGGTTGGGCACTGCAGAAAATGGAAGGATGAACTAAATGTGAATTTACTCACCAGTAAGCTTCCATGAAACCCTCCAAGGGAGGGAGGCCCCCAGAGTACTGTGATAAAACCCCTGCTGCAGAATCCGGGCTAAAGCTGCCTCTGCTCTGTGTCTTCCCTAGGCAGAGATGCTTTATAAGAAGAACCCCAAGCTCTTGAACCAGCTGCAGTACTGTGAGGAGACGGGCATCCCGCTGGTGGCCATCCTCGGGGAACAAGAGCTGAAGGACGGAGTGGTCAAACTGCGAGAGGTTGCCACCCGAGAGGAGGTGCTCATGCCCTTTTGTCTCAAGTGGGGAGCAGGGGGCGGGAGGGATGGAATCAGAGTGATCCCTGCCCAACTGGAGCCATTTCTGCACTGAACATACCTAGAAATGTGAAGGGCTGGGGGGGGGACCGGACAGAGGGGACTAGTTTTTCCAAGACTTTTCCGTTTTTCTGGCCGGGAAAAAAAGAGGGGATCTAGGGGAGCAACAGCCTATTTTCTCTTTTGGAATGAGAGAAATGCTTTTTTTTTTTTTTTTTTAAGGGAAGGGTTTTCTCACTCAAAACGTACAAGCAAGAAAAAGGTCTGAGAACTTTTTCAGTTTTTCCACTAGAAAAACTGGGAAACTTGGGGGACCGAACACACAAACACGGGCCTTTTTTGCCCCTCCCCTTTCGGAAAGAGTGAAATGAGAGACAAGGTTTTATTCAGAATGTTTAGTATGAAAAATTTATGTAAGAAAATCTACATCAGATAGGCATGTGCAACATTTTCAATGGGGGTTTTTTTTGCTTGTTTAAATGTGAATAAAATTGGTAACAGTATGCTATAATGTATTTAATGGTAATACATTATTACAGGCAGGGCTATTTTGGGGCAGGAACGCACAGGAACGGAGTTCCGGCTGGCTTCTGAGTTGGCCACGCCTACAGCCTCCCCCCCCCCCAGGTTCCCCAGGTGCCTTTCAAGCCGCGGGGCACCTAAGGAAGCCAAGTCAATCCAGAGAGGGAAGGCAGTTTAAACTGCCTCCCCTCCTTGGGTTCCCCAAGTGCCCCACAGCCAGGGGTCCATTGGAGCAGGAGCGCAGCTCCGGGAGTGAGGAGCCCAGGGGGTGGGCACATGACCAAGCCCCGCCCCCTCCTCGGCTTCCCCGAGCAGTGCAGAGGCGCAGCACCCCGGGGAAAGCCCTGCTAGGGTCTTTATTGTTTTTAATGTTTTGTTTTAATATTGATAATTTTATCATTGTTCCTTTTATGACTGTGTGCTGCTTTTCCAGAGACTTGCTCAAGGTGGCATATAAATTTTCTAAGTATACCATTTTTTATCTGGGCACATGGCCCATAAGTACTGGAGAAATTTCACCAACCCTTCAGCAGCTTCCACCCCATCAGTTTGGTGTAGTGGTCAGGAGTTGGACTCTAATCTGGGAGAAGCAGGTTTGATTCCCCACTCCTCCACATGCAGCTGCTGGTGTGACCTTGGGCCAGTCACAAGTTCCCTCAGAGCTGTTCTCTCATGAGCAGTTCTCAAAAGACCTCTCTCAGCCCCACCTACCTCACAGGGTGTCTTGTTGTGGGGAGGGGAAGGGAAAGGGATGGGTGGTGCACATGTCCTGGGTATCTCAAGTCTACTTGAAACCTGGTGGTTTCAAGGGAGCAGGAAGAGAATGAGGGTGTGTTCTTTATGCTTATTTGTATTGCACAAAGTGTTGGATGGGGAAGGGAATGGAGGAAGAGCAGGTCAGTTTCACTCATTTGTGGAGTGGAGCCTGAGGGATGGGTGTTGCCTTCTGACACACTTCCGGTATGTTAGGGGGTGTGGCATATGCAAATGAGTTATGCAGATGAGTTATGCTAATGAGCTCCTGCACCTCTTTTTCTACAAAATGACCCCTGCCCACAGCTGTGAGGCACCTGGGAAAGCTGATCTAGAAACTGCCTTCCTTCCCTTGGGTTCCCCAGGTGCCCCGCAAGCTGCGGGGCACCTGGGGAACCCAAGGAAGGGAGGGAGCTACACTGTCAGGGGTGTGGCCCAATATGCTAATAAGTTTCTGCTGTTGGGTGTGGCCTGATATGCTAATGAGTTCCTGCAGGGCTTTTTGTACAAAAAACCCCCTGATTACAGGGTTCCGTTTTCTCCAATGTTTTGAAGTTTTGCTTACTATCCAAATATGCAGATAGACTTATGAGAACAATAACAACGTATGGGAGCATTTCTGTTCAAGTAATACACTTCCTTTTTCTTACTAAAGAATTTGTTCTCCACATTCAACTTTTATTTTTTCCTACCTCTGAGAGTGCAGAAATTAAAGATAAATAAGCTACGGTAGGATAGCACGCTGCAGTTTGCAATCCTTTCTCAAATGTTTATTTACGATATTTATAGTCCACTGTTCTCACTTGGACTCGAGGCGAATTACATTGCCTGAGTCAATACAATCGATGGATGGGACATTCAGTAAACAATGCAATAGGATTCAGGTTGTAGAACCAACCAGTAGCCTAAGAACAGAACTGAAGCAAAGCATAAGTGTTAACATGACACATTAAATGACGCAAAATTCCATAGCAGAATCCTAGTTTAAACAAGCTAGGCAGAACAGTATAGACCACAGACCCTAATAATTTATCCAAGTAACTTTCTGAATTATTTAGTACAGTGCAAGTCTATTGCCTGCATAGAAAAGCCCTCTTGAATAATTCAGTTTTGCTGTGTCTGCAGAAAGCCAGGAGACTGGGGCGTTAGGGTCTACTTATAATTTTTAATAGAAAACGAAGATTTTTTTTTCATTCCCCACACCTGCCAAATACTACCCATTTAAATGCTAACTAAGTTATAAATGATGTATTTTGTTGTTAAATCAGTAAGAAGTTTAGGTTGGATTAGGAAAGGAAGTACTGCATATATTTCAGTTTTTCTCAAAATACATGTGCATGTTTTCCCCCCAGACAAGACAAAAACATTTATTTATTTATTTATTCACCATGAAAATTCAGGAAATCTTACATTTCTAAGCATAGAACAAAGTCTCTGAGTCCAGGGGCACCTTTAAGACCAACAAAGTTTAGTTCTGCGTAGAGGCTTCCGTGTGCATGCCCAGAATTTATACCCAGAATCAAACTTTGCTGGTCCTAAAGGTTCCCCTGGACTCAGACTTTGCTCTGCTGCTTCAGGCCAACACAGCTGCCCACCTAGATCTATATTTATTTATTTTATTTTATTTATTTATTTCCTGGGATTTATATCCCGCCCTCCCCGCCAAATGGCAGGCTCAGGGCGGCTCACAACAAGAATTAAAATACAGTCACTTTAAACCAACATATAATCCAAAACAAGGTCGGCAGCATTTCAGTATTCCCACAGGTGAGTCCGAACAGCACTCATATATAGCCCTTGTGTAAACATACACAGGCTGGCAGATCGAATTGCTGGCAGATGGAACTGGGCCAGGGCTAAGATGTTTACCCTAGGCGGCCCCTACCTAAAAGCCTGGCGGAAGAGCTCCGTTTTACAGGCCCTGCAGAACTGCATCAAATCCCGCAGGGCCCTGATGTTCTCCGGGAGCTCGTTCCACCAGTGCGGGGCTGCCACTGAGAAAGCCCTGGCCCGTGTTGATATATCTTAAGCATAGGCTTCCTTAATGTATTGTACCTGGAGGGAGCTCTGCAGATGGGACAAAAAAGCACAGGCAGGGAGTTACAGCTCAGGTCCCATCTTGGGCTTCAGCTGAGTAGGCTCCCTGGTGCCCTTTGGCCGCTTGCAAAGGCAGGAGATAATGAGTCAGGGATTAGCAGAGTCCCCAACAAGGTGTGAAGTGCCTGATGATGTAGAGGGGAGGGCCTCTGGCAAGGGGAACAAATCCTTCTTCACTTGGACACTTGAGCAATTAAGAGCTGGTCTTTCACAGCCCTTTCACAGACAGGTTGGAGACCGGCTGCTCAGGAGGCTGGAGTCAGTGTCCCCCCCCCCCCCATTCCTTATTTGCATTTCCTGCTTCCTTATTTGCAAATCCAACAACAAACGTTGAGGACAATTTGAAAGCTCTGAACCCCAAAATAAGGCTGGCCCCCCCACAAATCATACACCCCCACATTCAGGGGATGCTGCCCTCCAAGGGGACGAATAAGGAGCTAGGAAGAGGGAACAAGGAACTGGGAACCAACTTCAGCCTCATAGGCAGCTCAGGTGAAGAGCTGAAGTTGTCATTTTGCTCAGCAGCCACAGCCAATTTCCGGATTGTTTCTTTCCCCGCCTTCATTTATCACTCCGCTTCCTCCCCAGTGGGGACTAGGGTTGCCAGCCTCCAGGCGGGGCCTGGGGAGCTCCTGCTTTTACAACTGGTCTCCAGCTGACAGAGATCAGCTCCCCTGGAGAAAATGGCTGCTTTGAAGGGTGGACTCTTATGGCATTGTGCCATGCTGAGGCCCCTCCCCTCCCCAAACCCCACCCTCTCCTGGCTCCACCCCCAAAGTCCCCAGGTATTTTCTAACCGGGACTTGGCAACCCTAGTGGGGACCCAAAGCAGCTTACATCGTCCACCTTTCCTCTGTTTTGTCCTTCCAGAAGCAAACTCTGCCAAATAGGTCAGGCAGAAGAGAACGACTGGCCAAAAGTCACCCAGTAAGCGTTCCATGGCAGAGTGGTGGGGAATTCGAACCCAGGTCTCTGAGACCCTAGTTGGACACTCTAACCGCCACACCAGGAAGATATGAAACTGAAAGTGGCATGTCTGTTAACAGTCAGGCTCTGGCGTAGTTTCAGGGGTGTGGCAGGTTTTCCTTAACTGCCCTTTAAAAACATAACAAGGATCCCCAAAACTGCACAACTACCTCTGCATGCCCAGAAGTGCTTTTCGTGATGTCACAAAGCAATTTTTGCTTGGTGTGGCACACAGCATCTGTATTTGCTCTTTGGAGCCTGGATGTCGCACACGAATGCTTATACTGTGCATTCATTTCCTAGATGAACCTTAAACGTATTTAAATCCCAGTCTGACTATATACTTCCCAGACCACAAATTGGCATTATCAATCTCCAGGCGGGGTCAGTCTCACCAGATCTCAGAAGCTAAGCAGGGTCAGCCCTGGTTACTATTTGGATGGGAGACCACCAAGGAAGTCCAGGGTTGCCGCCCAGAGGCAGGCAATGGCAAACCTCCCCTGAACGTCTCTTGCCTTGAAAAGTCCACCAGGGGTTATCCAAGTCAGCTGTGACTTGACGGCACTTGCCGCCACTGGTGCAGAAGTGACTGCTGGCGAGATAGGGCACAAAGTGGTATAGTAGTTAAGAGCAGCAGACTCTAGTCTAGAGAACCATGTTTGATTCCCCACTCCTCCTCCAAAGGAAGCCGGCTGGGTGACCTTGGGCCAGTCACGGTTCTCTCCAAACTCTCAGCCCCACCTGCTTCACAAGGTGCCCGTTGTGGGGAGAGGAAGGGAAGGAGAGTGTAAGCTGCTCTGAGACTCCTTTAGGGAGAGAAAAGCTGGGTATAAAAACCTTCTTCTTCTTCTCTGAAATCTTTGCAGATCTGTAACTGCCCTCTCAAATCCTTGAGGGCTAGCCATGTTAGTCTCTCGCAGCAAAATAAAACCGAAATCTGGCAGCACTGTAAAGACCAACAACATTTCCTCCAGCATGAGCTTCTGTGAGCCAGAGTTTACTTCTTCTGGTGCTGTGAAGAGAAAATCTCTTTGTACTTTCAAGAGGTTGCGGTTTGGCCTTTGCATATGTCAAAACACCTTCATTAGGTTGTATGCTAATTTTCTGTCCACCTATGTAGGGGCATCTGTCTATATATATGAGCTGTTAACTTCCATTTCAGTGTATCTGAGGAAGTGTGCATACACACGAAAGCTCACACCTTGAATGAAACTTTGTTGGTCTTCAAGGTGCCACCGGACTCAAACTTTGCTCTGCTGCTTCAGACCAACACGGCTGCCCACCTGGAGATTTGAAGAGGTTGTTAGTCATCATGGATGATGAAAGAGATCCCTGTTTAATCAGTTTATTTCGATATGGAATCAGCTTAAAACCTTGCCACACACAATACAAGGATTAGCAAATAAAATTGAAAGGTGTCATTATAGTCCAGCCTTGTTTAAGGACTTAAGCGTCTGCTTACGTATGCTGCATGCCCTCGTACAAAATTTTGTGAGGTTGGTGAGTTATCTCTGAAGAAAGATTGGAGAGAAGCAGTGAGATGTAGAACAGCTCTGATCTTCCTGGGGAGTTTACTAATACCGGTGTGATATATTGTGAGCAAATGTCACTAGAGTAGGAGCCGTACACTAATACATGCTCTACAGTCTCAGCCTTTCCCATTTTGCAGGGACACACCCATTGCGCGTGAGGAATACGGAGGTATTGTCTCTGCCTGCCAGAAAAGCTGAGGACAGGGCATTGAAGGTGCTGGAGTAAAACTTCTTTGGTATTTAGGAACTTCTAATGCTGTTAAAGGGCCAAGGTGGCTCAGAGGTTAAGATGCTGAGCTGCAGACCAGAAGGTCAGTAGCTTGGCAGTTCGAGATCCGAGTGCCGTGTGACGGAGTGAGCTCCCATCTCTGGCCCCAGCTCCTGCCAACCTAGCAGTTTGAAAGCAAGAAATTGTGAGTAGATAAATAGGTACCACTTCAGTGGGAAAGCAACAGTGTTCCGTGCACCTCGGCATCTAGTCACGCCGACCACATAACCACGAGAAGTCTTTGGACAGCGCTGGCTCTTCGGCTTGGAAACGGAGATGAGCACCGCCCCCTAGAGTTGGATTCGACTGGCTTTCGAGGAAGGGAAACCTTTACCTAGTGCTGTTAAAAACTCTGCCGGCAAGAAAGGATTTTTGGACAGTTATTTTACTGTAGGATGCCGCTGCAGCCAGGCCCTATCAGACTGAAGGGCCAGGTCCCAAATCCATTGCTTAAGTATTTCCGGGGGGGCGGGTATTTCTGTGCCTGGAAGTCATGGCGACCTCTGACGACTCCTACTGGGGCATGGAGGACATTCGGAGAGGTGGCTGAGTAAAGCCTGCCCCTGCCTCCTGACCGCTGGTATTCCAAGGAGGTCTCCCATCCAAATACTTGCCAGGGTCGGCCCTGCAAGATCTGATGAGACTGGGCTTGCTTAGGCTATCCAGGTCAGGGTGTTCAGGGCTCATTTCGTAGCAGGCGCTCCTTTGCATATTAGGCCACACACCCCTGATGTAGCCAGTCCTCCAAGAGCTTACAGTAGCCCCTGTAAGAAGAGCTCTGTAAGCTCTTGGAGGACTGGCTACATTAGGGGTGTGTGGCCTAATATGCAAAGGAGCTCCTGCTACGAAATGAGCCCTGAGGGCGCTTAAGCATTTCTTTGGCTTTCTGAAAGCCTAGATGTAACAGGCCCGAAGGGGAGAAACTGTCCTCTTGCCATTTTCCTTTGACAGTTCTCAGCCAATCTGAGTGATGGTTAACTCTATGAATAAGAGGGGTGAGCCCCGGGGAGTTACAGTTTAATTTTAACCAGTAAGCGGTTATTTGAATCCACACGCGTGCCTCAAATGAAACCCTCCCTGCCTCCAGCCTGAGGAGAGCACTTGGTATACATCGAGGGGCTCTGAATACTGATTGCAAAAACTGGGATTGCCCTGTTTCCGAGGAGTGACAGTCTTGGTAAAGACAGACCTGGGAGCCATACATTGGCTGGGAATGGCTGAGGTACTTCTGTGGGCATCCTCAGCCACAGGCAGTGCTTGGGCTCTCCACAGCCCTGTCAATTGGAAGACTAGACCGAAATATTGAAAGGACAGATCAAATATTGAAAGGACAGATTAAACAGATCACCTCCCTCAGTCTGTGCAATCCAGATTGGGGGGACGGACGCACGCGCGCGCACACACACACACACACACACACACACACACACACACACACACCAAGCTTTAATGGGCTGTTCCTAACACAATGTATCATTCTATAGACATTAACTGATGTCAGTTCAAAGCCCTTCTTTCTTAATTAGTAGTTGTGTACCCTACCTTGGTTTGTCTTGTGAGAGAAACTGGGACCTCTGACCTCTTTCACCATCCATCATGTCTAATAACCTAATCTGTTCCACTCCCTCACACTGAGAATCGGCACCTGAAAGATTTATGGATGGGATTCACACCAAGCCCCTCTTTGCCCTCTGGGTCCCTCCCTTTGGTATTTCTCCTCAGAAAAATGTGGGAAATGATTTCTTCATAGCACCTGAGGGAAATAGCTCTGCCTTGTGAAAGTTCCTGGCAGAATAAATGCTGCACAAAGCTGGACACCTTTAAGACCAGCAAAGTTTTATTCAGGGTACAGATACAATGAAATGGAAGTTACCAGTCCATTCCTTAAGGACCAAAGATGAATGGAATAGCAAGCTTAGTTTATATGGGTACCATTTGTTTGGGTTTAATGGGGAGACATAGTGAAGGAAAGAAATATGTCAAAATTGGAGACTGATGGGCAGATGTATCCTTAATTGTGGGATGCTGAGAGTAATTAACTGAGACCCTGCCATGACAATCTCAAGCATGCATCAGGGACATGCACGGGGGCTGAGAATGGGCAGCTTGCGTTGTGGTAGGCAGAGAGGCAGATGTGCCGCAGCTCAGTCCTGTTTCTCTTTGCAGGTGGACATTTGCAGAGGGAAACTTGTGGAGGAAATCAAGAGGCGGACGTGTCTATCCTAGAGAGCTTCCTGCCGTCTGTGCTGGAAAGGTTTCCTAGATTCTCTCGGAGAACTGCTTTCCTCAGAAGGCCAAGCCAGTTTTGCCCCTGGGGCAGTATTGGATAGTCATCCTCCAAAGCTGTATTATTTATTGTACTCTGAGGCGCCTTTTCACTGGGCATGAGAGATGATGGCAAAAGATAATCTTTTAAAAAAGAAAACAGGTTGTTTCTGCAGAAGAAGCTTGAAAATTTTTGGAGGACGCCATCCAGTCTGTGAGCGTTTTGGTGACTGCCTACTTTGGCTAGACATGGAGGGGTCTCATTCATCCATACCCTCTCCCTCTTTTGGCTTCACTCTGTTATCATAATTGGCAGTTTAATAAAACGTGTTACCCTTCTGTGCTTTCTGCTGTATTCATTCCCACCCACCCCCGTTTTAAAAACATAAGAACATAAAAGAAGCCGATGTTGGATCAGGCCAGTGGCCCATCCAGTCCAACACTGTCACACAGTGGCCAAAAAACACCAGGTGCCCTCAGAAGGTCCAGCAGTGGGGCCAGGACACTAGAAGCACTTCCAGTGTTGCCCCCGCCAAGCACCAAGAATACAGAGCATCACTTGCCCCAGAATGAGAGATCCTATCTATACACTGTGGCTAATAGCCACTGATGGACTTCTGCTCCATATGTTTATCTAATTCCCTCTTGAAGCCATCCTTGCTTGTAGCCGCCACCACCTCCTGTGGCAGTGAATTCCACATGTTAATCACTCTTCGGGTGAAGAAGGACTTCCTTTTATCCGTTCTAACCCGACTGCTCAGTAATTTCATGGAGTGCCCACAAGTTCTTGTATTGTGAGAAAGGGGGAAAAGGACTTCTTTCTCTACCTGCTCTGTCCCACGCATAATCTTATAAACCTCGATCATGTCACCTCTCAGTCGTCGTTTCTCCAAGCTAAAGAGCCCCAAGCGCTGTAACTTTTCTTCATAGGGAAAGTGTTCCAACCCTTTTATCATTCTAGTTGCCCTTTTCTGCACTTTTTCCAATGCTATAATATCTTTTTTGAGGTGTGGCGACCAGAACTGTACACAGTACTCCAAATGAGATCACAACATCGATTTATACAGGGGCATTGTGATACTGGCTGATTTGTTTTCAGTTCCCTTCCTAATAATCCCCAGCATAGCATTGGCCTTTTTCATTGCAGTCACAATAATTTATCCTTGCAGTGATGCAGCAAAGTTGTCTGTTGTTGCTGAGTTCCTGGATGAATTCTTTTGCCTCCCTGCCAGAGCCAGCCTGGCCAGAAAGCCCCTTGGTTGTCCTCTGCGGCTGCATGGAGTGTGTGCCCACAAGCCTCCTGCAGATTTATTTATTTATTTGACTTGTACCCTGCCCTCCCTGCAAGCAGGCTCAGGGCGGCTTACATATCTGGTCCCCAGTGACCATTAAAATACATAAAATCAGTTTAAAATTTCACAATAATTACATTCAGTTTCAAAATAGAGTAATATAGTACTGTGGATCAAAGTGCCCATGCTGTTCCTATGACTGCACAATTGTTTAAGATGGTGCACTGGGACTTCCCATTGCCAAACCATCTGCCATTCGGTGAATTTCCTGAACCTAGCGGTGAAGGCCAAGCGTTAGACCACTGGCCGGGCTCGTTGGTAGTAGTGGGGGCAGCTCCTAGACGAAAGCCTGGCGGAAGAGCTCCGTCTTGCAGGCCCTGCAGAACTGTAAAAGGTCCCACAGGGCCCTGATCTCTTCCGGGAGCTTGTTCCACCAGTATGAAGCTGCCACTGAGAAAGCCCTGGCTCTAGTGGTGGCATTTCTGGCATCCTTGAGGCCCAGAAGGGTCAGTCGGTTCTGGGACTTTGACCTCAGTGCTCTCTGGGGTACATGTGAGGAAAGGCGGTCCCTAAGGTATGCCGGATCCTGGCCATATAGAGCTTTAAAGGTAAGTACCAGCACCGTGAAGCGAATTCGGTATCCTATTGGCAGCCAGTGCAGTGCCTTCAGCACAGGCTGGATGTGCCCCCATCTAGGAAGGCCCACCAGAAGCCTAGCCAGGGCATTCTGCACTGGCTGTAGCTTCGGAATTTGCCACAAGGGCAGCCCCATGTAGAGAGCATTACAGTAGTCCAGTCTCGAGGTGACCGTTGCATGGATCACTGTGGCTAGGTTGTCGCGACTGAGGAAGGGTACCAACTGCCTAATTAACCGAAGGTGGTAAAAGGCCGACCTGGCAGTGGCTGCTACCTGGGCCTCCATTGTCAGGGAGGGATCCAGGAGCACTCCCAAACTCCTAACCTCCATCGCTGGCACCAGTTGTGCCCCATCAGAGGCCAGGAGTGGGAGCCCTCCTCCCAAGCCAGTCCGACCCAAGGACAGGACCTCCATCTTCGTCGGATTCAGCTTCAACCTGCTCAGCCTGAACCAACCAGCCACAGCTTGTAATGCCCAGTCCAGGTCTTCCAGTCTGGAGTCCGACTGGCCACCCAACATCCGATAGACCTGGGTGTCATCAGCGTACTGGTGACATCCCAGCCCATACTTCTGGGCAATCTGGGCAAGGGGGCTCATAAAGATGTTGAACAGCATCGGGGACAGCACAGCCCCCTGAGGCACTCCACGCTCCAGCGGGTGCCTCATGGACTGCTGTTCCCCTAGGGCCGCCCTCTGTCCCCAACCTTGGAGGAAGGAAGCAAGCCATTGTAAGGCAAGCCCCTCAATACCCATGTTGGTGAGGCAGTGGATCAGTAACTATTGGTTGAACGTGTCAAACACGGCTGACAGGTCGAGCAACACCAGTACCGCCGAACTGCCCTGATCCAAATGCCTCTGGAAATCATCAGTAAGAGCGACCAGCGCCGTCTCCATCCTGTGTCCCAGGCAGAAGCTGGACTGGAAAGGATCTAATATGGCGGCATCATCCAGGAAGCCCTGTAAGTGTAGCGCCACCGCCCTCTTGATTAATTTGTCTAAATAGGACAAGTTGGAAACTGGCCGATAGTTCGCCAGTTCAGCCAGGTCCAAAGATGTTTTTTTCAAGAGAGGGTGGACCATCATTTCCTTGAGCGCCCCTGGGAATTGCCCCTCTAAGAGAGCCTTCTTGATAATCTCCCTTAGGACGCCTCAGAACCCCTCATGACCGGCTTTAATAAGCCAAGAGGGGCACAGATCAAGGCTGCACGTGCTTGGGCGGACAGACAGGAGCAATCCATCAACTTCCTCCAGGCTGGGCGGGTCGAAATGATCCAAAACCGAAATTGAAGATGTGCTCAGGGCCTCAAGCTCACATACTGTTTCAATTGTGGCGGGGTGGTCATGGCAGAGCAACAGGACTTTATCAGTGAAATAGCTTGCAAAAGCCTCACAGCCAATATCCAATTCCCTAGCGCAGGGGTGGCCAACCTGTGGCTCGGGAGCCACCCGCGGCTCTTTCACACATATTGTGCGGCTCCTAGCAGGGCAGCTGGGGAAGCAAAGGGGAGGCATGCTTTTTCTCTCTTTCTCCCTTCCTTCCTTCCTTCCCTCCCATCTATTTGCTTTCCTAGTTTCTCTCTCTCTCTTTCTTTCCACTTCTTTAATTCTTTCTTTCCATCTCTCTCTTTTTCTCTCTCTCTCTCAATATCATTAGCAAACAAGTAATATCATTATCAATAACTGGTTTTCCTTGTTTGTTTTTATTTTTGGCAGTCCCATTTAACGTTAATAAAAAGCAAATTTGCATATTTTTAAAAATAAAAACGTGTGTGTGATATTTGTTTCTGTCTTGCAGCTCTCAGACATCTGACGTTTATTCTATGTGGCTCTTACGTTAAGCAAGGTTGGCCACCCCTGCCCTAGCGTTTGCCCTGCCCTGAGGCAGAGCTGTCATAGTCCGAATTGTTCTAATTGGGCTGGGCGTGAGCTCCCGGATGCAATCGTGGCTGCAAAGTACTCTCTCTTCACAGCTTTGACTGCCATCTCATAGGATCTCATAAACGTCCTATAGGATGCTCTTATAGCTTCATCACGAGTGCGGCATCACCATCTCTCTAGCTGTCGTAGCTCTCGTTTCATAAGCCGCAACCCCTGGGTAAACAGGGTGCAAGCTTAGGGCAAGAGCACAGAGGGTGCTGGGGAGCAATCTCATTGATGGCTGCGGAGAGTCGGCCATGCCAGTCCTCCACAAGCTCATGCAACGAGCCGCCGGGCGGCATCGGATCCCATAGAGCCGTCCGAAGCTGCAATGGGTCAATCTGGCTCCTTGGGCGAGCAAAAATGCGCTTGCCGACTAAACAGGGTTGGGGTGGCACGTTCAGACGGCCCCCAGGGCATGGTGGTCCAACCATGGTACTGCTGAAGCAGTGACCCGGTCCACTGTAACCCCAGTCGCGAAGATCAAATTGAGCGTGTGCCCAGCCAGGTGGGTGTCATTACATATTGGGAGAGTCCCAGAGTCGCCACGGATGACACCGGGTCTCTTGCCTGAGTGGAGGTTGCGTCATTGGCATGGACACTGAAATCCCCCTGGACTATCAGTCTCGGGTGTTCCAGTGCCCAGCCTGTTAACGGCCTCCATCAGGGACGGCAGGCTACCGGCCGGTGCGTTAGATGGTTGGTACACCAGCCAAATCGCCAAACTCTCCCCGGCCTCCCACACCAGGCCGGCACACTCAATGCCTGTGATCTTGGGCGGCTGGAGCACCCTAAAGGAGTAAGGCTCCCGAATGAACAGAGCTGCTCCTCCCGCCCCCCGCCCCGTAGTCCTATAGGAACCCTTTCAACAAAAATTGCAGGGGAAATGGGCGCTCTCATTCCATCAGAACAGACGATGTGGTGCTTTCTTGGAACAAACAGTGCTGTTATCATTGATATATTCATATATCTAATTCTCGGGAAGGGGAGAGGCACCCCTTTTGTGGCCCCACAGGCGAGGTGGCAGCAGGAGGGTTGAAGAGCTGGGTTTTGATGTGTCTAATGATCCTTTGCTGCCTTGAGGGGCCCGACTGCGTGGAAAGATGGGATTCAAATGTTTTAAATAAATGAAGCCGGCCTTGGCTGGGAGGGCGGGGTAGAAATTGGATAGATAAATAAACAAACAAACAAACAAATAAATAAGGCTGTCTGCCTCCATGCTCTGTCAGAATTCCCAATGTGCCTGCAGGCTCAAAAAGGTCCGGGACCCCTGGCTTAACCGAAGAGGCCTGGACTGCCCTGCTTTCACAAGGCCTGCGGACATCTCCGGCTGAAAGGCAGAGGTTTCAGCTGCAGTAACCGAATTTGTAGACTTGCCTGTCTTCTGCTCTCACTTCTGAGCTTTGGTGCTCAGAGGCGTTGACTTTTAAAATCCCCAGAGGGGGTGGGGACCCTTGTGCACGCGCGCTGGGACCATGTCCCCACTGCCCCCCCTCAACTGGCCTAGCCTGGCCACTCCTGCCTCCGTGGGGCCAGCTGGGCAACTGCCCAGCGTGCCAGGTCAGTCCTGGGGGGGGAGGCGGCGGCGGCTGCAGGCGGCGAGCGGGCAAACGAGGCGGCAGCCTGCGCCTGTTGGCGCAAGTTCGATATCCCCGCCGCCTCCCCCCCCCACCTGCTCCTTCCTCCGTCCAGCACGCTGGGCATTTCCCAGCTGGTTCCTGGACGGAGGGAGGGAGGAACGGAGCAGGGGGAGAGGTGGTGGCAGCGGCAGCCGGCCAGCCAGCCGGCCTCGGCGCTCCATTTTCCCGGGGGTGGCTGAGCCCCCCCCCCCGGGAAATTTCGGGGGTGGCTCGAGCCCTCGAGCCCCCCCCCCCCCCCCCCGTAGTTTACGCCTATGTTGGTACTTGCCTCAATGAATGTGAGCTTGGGATGCATGCTTGTGCCTAAAACCCTAAAAAGAGCCGCCCCAAAAGTTATGGTCATTTTTGAAATGAATCTTGGAACTCAGAGAGCGGGGGGGGGGGGGGGGGTAGAAAGCCAGGCTAGGATCTGGGAGCCCCAGGTTCAAATCCCCACCTGCCATGGAAATTTGTGGAGTAACCTAGGCCCAGCTAGGGATGCCAGCCTCCCGGTGGGGCCTGGGGATCCCCCAGAACTACACCTCATCTCCGGACTCCAGAGATCAGTTCCCCTGGGGAAAACGGCTGCTCTGGAAAGTGGCCTCTATGGCACTGGACCCCACTGGGCTCTCAGTCCGCCTCCCCAGGCTCCATCTCCAACCCCCCCCCCCCCGCCCCACCGAGTTCCCCAACCTGGATCTGGCAACCCGGCCCTCCTATCCCTCACCAGCGCCCCAGGGAGGAGGGAGTGCCCCGGTCCTTTCCCGTGCTTACAGCCTGGCCTCCCTCACAGGGTTTCTGTGTGGAGGAAACGGAGCAGAGAGAACAATGGGAGCCGGTGGACTCTGGGTCCCCGCTGGGGAAAAGACAAACGAGGCACATAAATGGTATTCCGACTCGCCAGAAAGCATTCTGCGACCATTGCTTGGGGTCTCCTAAACACGCGTGCGGAATGGTGGGGCTGGAGATGTGTCTCGTCTACAGGTGCGCAGACTCGGCGCAAGAGAAATCTGAGGCATTCACACGTCCAGCAGGCGCCCGGGGGGGGGGGGGGGCGCCGGTGTCTGTAAACTGGGGAGCCGGCCTGCTGACCGGGACTGGGGAGGCCTCGCTTGCCTTCTGGGACGCAGCCCTTGCAGTGTTTGGCCGGAGCAGCCAAGGCGGGTGAGGTCGGGCGTCGAGGATCCCGCGCCAGGGGCCGGAGGGCGCCAGGGATGGGGGGGGGGGGGGGGGGAAGGCCGGCTGGGCTGCTCCGTCCCGCCCCAAACAGCGCGTGGTCCGCACAGAGCCCCCTCCCGGACCCCCGCGGGGAGGTGCGCGCGCGCCCGGCGAGCCCGGCGGGGAGGGGGCGAGAAGGAGGACCCCGGCCAATCCCCAGCGCCTGAACGACGCCCCCGCCCCCCGGGCTGCTGGCGGCGCCCTATAAGACCAGCTGCCGCCTCCGGGGCCGGAGCACGAGGCGGGCGTGGCCGCGAAGGTGGGGCGCGGAGGAGCTGGGCGGCGCCATGGAGCCGGGCGGCGGAGGAGCGGCCGAGGGCGGCGGGGCCTCGCAGGTGCGGCGGGCCGGGAGGGGGGTGCTCGGGCTGCGCGGGGTCGGTCTCTGGGGTCCCGACGGCTGGTGGGTGCCGCGGCTCCTTAGCCCCTCGCCTGGCTCCTCCGGTCTCCTTCTCCCCGCGGCGGCCGTCGGTTGGGGGGGGGGGCGGATAGAGGCGCAAGTCCGGCCGCGGCGAGGCGTTTTCCGTCGGGGGAGGCGGGCGCGTTGTGGAGCGGCTGGCTGGAGCAGGGCGGCTTTTCCTTTCCTCCTCCGCAGGTGTGGAGCGCGGTGGTGAACAGGGCGAACAAGGCGGCCCTCTCGGCCTGGGTGCGGGAGACGGGCATCCAGCTGGTGCAGGTCAACGGGCAGCGGCGCTACGGCGGCCCCCCGCCAGGTAGGGAGGGAGGAAGGGAGGTCGTGGGGCTCGGGCCACCTCCGCGGGCGCGCCAAGCCGGGGAAGGGCTGGAGCCGGGGAAGGGCTGGAGCCGGGGGGGGGGAGAGACACACGCTGGACCAGCCCTTCGTCCGGGACCTTGGGCGCCGTTCTCTGCCGGCCGCCTGGAAGCCCCCCCCCCCTCGACGGGCAGGGAAGGCCCGTCGAATCCACCCACCCGCTTCGCCTTTGTTGCATGCTGGCCACCCCTTCCCCGCGAGGAGGGAGGTGACTCTCTAGTGTGCGTATTTCGTCGTTTGCTGCCCTTGGTGTCCTGTCTTTCTCCCGAAAGAAGAAATCTACTCCTCCTTTCTTCCTCAAAGCTCCCCAAGACAGCTTCCGCCCTCCTCCTCACAACAGCCCTGTGAGGTAGACCCAGGAGGGTCGCCCTGTTAGTCTTTCTGTAGCAGCGGAAAAGAGAAAGAGTCCAGGAGCACCCCAAAGACTTCACCAGATGTGCCGCCGGGGAGGAGTTTCCCTGAGTCCCTCTGCTCCCTTGGATGGGAGCAGCCCTCCGGCCAAACACTGCAAGACCGAAGATGGGAGCCCTGGCTCACGCAAGCTCATCCCCTGCCACGGATGCTGTCAGTCTTTCTGGGCCTCCTGGATTCCGGCTCTCCTCTCCTGGGAGGCAGGCCAGGCTGTGAGAGAGGGACTGGCTGGCCCAAGGTCGCCCAGCAAACCTCCATGGCGCGAGGGGAGACTTGGGCCTGTCGCTCCCAAAGGCCAGCCCGACACTCTTAGCTGGCACACCTCCCTGGCTCTCTCAACCCAATGGATTTAGGCCAACTGGACCTGCATAAGTAGATCATGCTCATGGTTCTCCACGAGCATCTTTGAACATTTCTCTGGGGTCTCCTTGGTTTTGGGGGTTTGTGGACACCCTGTTCTGAGCTGACCGCTTCTCCTCTCCTCTTCTCTTCAAAGGCTGGGCTGGTGGTCCCCCCCCTTCTGGGTCAGAGGTCTTCATAGGGAAAATCCCCCAGGACATCTACGAGGATAAACTCATTCCCATCTTCCAAAGTGTGGGGAAGCTCTACGAGTTCCGGCTCATGATGACCTTTAGTGGCCTGAACCGCGGCTTTGCTTATGCCAAGTACGCCAACCGGTGCAGTGCCCAGGAGGCCATCGCTGCCCTCAACAACTTGGAAATCCAGCCCGGACACCCCATCGTGGTCTGCAGAAGCACGGAGAAATGCGAGCTCTCCATCGACGGCTTGGCCCTCTCGGTCAAGAAGCGCCCGCTTCTCCAGCTGCTGTGCGAGCTCACGGCGGGGGTGGCCAGCCTCTCCTTGCACCGCAGCCCTTTCCGGAAAGGGAAGCAGGTCGCCGCGGTGAAGTACGTCTCCCATTGCGCTGCCGCGATGGCAAAGAAGGTGCTGGTGGAAGGTGAGTCTCCCCAGGGGCTGGAGAAGCACTGACTGCATCTTGGGAACCCTCGGGAGCCAGTTTAGGGAGTGATTGGTCTTTTGTGGGAGTTCATTAACATCTGTGGAGCAGAATCGATTTACTCTCTCTTGCTTCGGGGGAGGGGGCGTACTAAAACCAAGGATGCTGATTGCCAGGAAATATTATCGGATTACCACTAGGGCAGGGGTGGGCAAACTTGCTTAACGTAAGAGCCACATAGAATAAACATCAGATGTTTGAGAGCCACAAGACATGAACAAATATTACCTGCTTTTATTGGAAAATAAGCAAATTTGCTTTTTATTAACATTAAACGAGACTGCCAAAAATAACAAAAGGGGTAAAAGCAGATATTGATAATGATATTGATTTGTCCAATTATATTTGTTTGCTGATGATATTTAGCTTCCCCAGCTGCCGTGCCGGGAGCCACATAATATATGTGGAAGAGCCACAGTTTGCCTACCCCTGCACTAGGGGAGTAGTGGGAAGCATTCTCGCCCATAGGGAATAATGGAGAGCACGCTCACCCATAGTTTTAGGCACTGATTGTCCTGTTAAAGATGGAGCCTCCTCTTACTTCATTTGTCTTGGTAAATGTATATTTGTAAATGGCACTAGATATTCAGGTTTCATAGATTTATGTCAGGTCCTCCACCCCGACCTGCTTGAGCCTGCAGGCTCCTCTGGAATTCTGACACAGGGTGGTGGGCAGAATCACAAAATGGCTGCCTCAGGAGGCGGAACCAGCAGCAAAAGGGCTGTTACAGGGGCGGAACCACACACATACACAGGAAGCCCACCAAATGTAGGGAGAATAGGGGGGACTTTAAATATACATTGGGGGAGAGGGAGAATAAGATCTACGTTGTAGCACAAAAGCTTATGCCCAGAATTAAACTTTGTTGGTCTGAAAGGTGCCACTGGATTTGAACTCTGTTCTACACTGTAGCAGAAGCTGCTGCTGAAACACTATTGGACTCCTATCTCCAGTAGGCAGGCACAAGAGACCTGCTGGACCCCACCCGCTTTCTAAAAATACTGGGGCACCGTGTTGAGGATCCCAGAGTTACAGTGATGTTGAGTGGGGGAATGGTTTCCTGGTTTTTGTGTAGGGAGTCTTTGCCTCTGTGGAGACCAGATTGCGGTGGATTGGATGAAACCAAACAGCAGACAGGAATTCCACACCTCTGTGCCAGCCATCCCAGAGACCCTGCCGTCCAGTTGCTCTGCTGAAGATGCCCCCAGCCGAGTGGCCTCGGAGGCAGTTGATCTTCCCGTCCCGCTGGCAGGGAGCCATGCGCTAGACTACCTGAACGTACAGTGTGAGGAACGGCAGCTGGGGCCCCCCGTATTCCTCACCAAATGCATCCAGAGGAAACCTGGTGGCTGGCTTCAGTACTGGTATCAAGTGGTGATTCCAAACTATCCATCCCCGTTCAGCGGATTAATCTGGATCAGGCAAGATCACTGTGTTGTGGAAGACCATGAAAAGGCAAAGAATGCGGTGGCACTACAACTGCTGAAAGTCCTG
The DNA here is from genome assembly GCA_029233225.1 of Lepidodactylus listeri. Taxonomy (NCBI): domain Eukaryota; kingdom Metazoa; phylum Chordata; class Lepidosauria; order Squamata; family Gekkonidae; genus Lepidodactylus; species Lepidodactylus listeri. The sequence goes on along the minus strand of JARCFY010000017.1, from coordinate 16,300,507 downwards.
GGTAAGAGACGGGGGGGGGGGGGAGGCGGGGAGGAGGAATCCCAGACATTTCTGATTCTTTCAACTGATAAAGCTTGAAGGTTTGAGGGCAGCACTTTGAACAGAAACTCCTGTGAAAGATTTTCTCCTTCATGGTGAGTGAGACGTTTCTCAAGGCACAGGTTTTCATGCTTAAACTGCACAGCATGCAAAAAGTCTAAGGACAGTTTAGGGGGCAATGAAAAAAACCTTCTGTGAAATGTTTTCTCTTTTGCTTTCCTTTCATTTCCAGTATTCACTCGTTTCAAATGTACCGCATGAAAATGTCTAAGGACTTGACAGTTGGCGAATTGGAGCATCACTAGGTGAAAGCCCCTTACACTGTAGACAAATAACATTTTTATCAAGCTTGTTTTGTTCAGACGTTAATTGTTTTGGCAGCAATATTCTGTAAACATCTTTCATGCTCACATGTTATTAAGGAGTTCAGTGTTTCTAAAGGGTAGGTTGATATCCAAACGTGCTAGTAATCCTACCTGCTGTAATTCTTGGATCTCGGGGGCTTACGGTAGCAGAGGGCATGGTGGTTTGCAACTCTTTCAAATTACTGGGAAGATGTGCAGGTTTTGTCATAGAAAACAAAGGTAGTCTACTTCTGAATGCCATGAATATGCAGAAAAAGTACAGTTTTACGTGAGCTTTGTTATATATGCTTTTTTATTGTTGTCAAATCAGTACTTTTCTCCCAACAGGGTCCCCGTTGGTGTAGGAAGGTTCTTGCAGAAGAATGCACTGCTCATACTTACTCGGACGGCACATCTCGACGCTTGCCTGCTGGGCCTCTGAGCTTCTGTTCCTGCTCTCTAGGGTGCCCGCACAGGGCAAACCCGCTCGAAGAGGGGACGCTTGGCCTGTATCCGGTCCTTCTTTTCTCCTTGTGGCATACTTTGTTTAAGTTCTGTTTTTGTTCTCTGTACCTAGCACTAGAGTTAATTTTCAGTACTTAATTGTTTCGAGGGTTTTGAACAGCCCATTTTAGGGGAAGGGTTCATATTAGCAAAGTGATTTAGGGGGTGATTTGTCGTGTGTCCTCACTTGTTGCCTTTTTTTTCTTTTGACGCACGAGAGTTTCTCCCCCTTTGAAGCATGAGTGATCTATGTAAGGCTCCCGCCATGGCTTCGAAATCTTGAGGCCCGAGCCAGACCTGACAGTTCCATGAACGAAGCTCCCAGAAGTTTTCGCTGCTTAAAGACAGATTTGGAACCCTGGTAAAGTTTTCCAGCCCTGAAAGAGCAGCGGTGGGGAGGCGGCTTCGACCCCTTCCCCTAAGCCAGACTAACAGCTACTTAAAGGAAATCCCATTCATAGAGAGAGCTGGGTTTTGGGTTTTTTTACCTTTCTTTTGGATGTTAAATGTTTCTTGTATTTTAAAATATGTTTGTGGTGTGGCGAAGTTGAGAGTTTTCTTTTGGCCAGGTCCCATCTGGGTAGAGACAAACATCCTAAAGAGCAATAAATAGAAGAAAGAGGACAGAGGTCCTTAGTGGCTTTTTCTCCAAGCGGGCTTCATGGGAGGAAAGGCATCTCAGCTGGGACCCATGTTCAGAACTTCCTCTTTCAGAAGGTCTTCCTTGAACCCGGGTTGTGCTGTACAAGGTCAAGGTGTGACCCTGCGCTAGGGAACTCTGTTCTAGCACACCTGGGGCAACCAAGTGCCTTTTTAAACTGTGGAAACATTCTTATGAAGGCTGCAGGGAAAGGATACACCTGCTGCCTTAACTTTTTTAAAAAGTTCTGTAAAAAGCACATGAAAATAACCAATATCTAACATGGGCCAACAAACTGGCACTTAACTATTAAAAGAAGTTTGAAATATGATGGGTTCAGTGTTCTTTTCTGGAATCTCGTGTTGGTACTGTTTAACCTGTAGAATGCTGTTAGTAAATGCCTGCAGCCTTCACTGCACACGCCTCTCTCTGTTCTTGGGGTTCGTCTGGTACATGCTGCTTGAAAGACCGAGCAATTCCTTGTTACACAACAGCATTTATGCTTGCTTGGTTAAACTCCCCCCTCTTCCCCCCCCCCCCCCGCCAAACTGGAAGGCTGAGTTGCAGCCATAGCCTATTCAGACTAGAGTCTGTAAATGTGGATCTGGTCAGCTCGAGTCTTTAGGACATATTTTATTGAAGTGTGAAATCCGATCTGGTTTGAGAAAGAACTTGTCATCCCTCGGAAGATAGAATTAGTAGGCACAGTGATGAACAAAAGCCGTTGAGGAAGAATCAGCATGGATTCTTTAAGGGAAAATCTTGTCTCACTAACCTTTTAGAGTTCTTTGAGGGAGTGTACTAGAGTGACCCTATAGATGTTGTTTACCTAGACTTCCAGAAAGACTGGTTAATTAACAAGAGAAGGAAAGTGGATGTAAATGGGCAGTTTTCACAGTGGAAGGTGCTAAGCAGTGGGAAGAGAATACCTCGCCCTTCACTTGTAGTCTCAGAGTGGCTTACAAACTCCTTTCCCCTCCCCACAACAGACACCCTGTGAGGTAGGTGGGGCTGAGAGAGCTCTGAGACAACTGTCCTTGAGAGAACAGCTGGTACAGAGCTATGGCTTGCCCAGGGTCATCCAGCAGGTGCAAGTTGAGGAGTGGGGAATCAAACCCGGTTCTCCCAGATTAGAGTCCACGCACTTAACCACTACACCAAACAGGTACTAAAAGGCTCAGTTCTAGTTCTGATGCTTTTAAACTTGTTCATTAATACTTTTGGAATTGTAGGAAGCAGTTAAGTGGTTAAGTTTGCAGCTGACACTAAGTTGTTCAGGGTGCTGAGAAGGAAACCTTGGAATTTCACCACACTCATTTTATCACCCTAGAGGGCTTATTCAAGAGTCAGGCACACAAGTGGAGTCAGTCCACACCACCCACCAAAAGAGTCCCACAGGTAGGCAAGAATGCACGGACCAGCCAGCCACAGAGCTTGCAAATGCCATCGCCTGCCCAGACCCTCCCAGAGCGACCCCTCAAAGCCTTCTGCCCCACTTCAGCCTTCTCTCTGTGAATGTACAACTTTTATGTGCCTGTGACAGATTTCCACAGCCATTCAAACCTGGTCTAGTAATTCTTCATAGTTTAGTAATCTGCTTTATACTAATGAGTTAAACAATAGTATGAGTATTGTTTATGTTAATGCAGATTCTAATTCTGACGAGCAGGGCCGCAGGCCATAAAAACTGTTGAAATAAAGTCTGGTTAGATCCTTAAGGTGCTACAAGACTATCCCTTTTGGCTGCTTCTACGCCAACAAAGTTCCTGAGAGAGAGAGAAGTGGGGGGGGGGTGTTAACATGCATTGCCAGCCTGCCCCAGGGAACTAGGACCAGCCTTCCCAAAGGGTAAACACCACCACACATTAGCGTCTCTCTCCTCCCACCAGCATCTTCCTTCCCTTCTCCACCCCCACCTGCCCAAGTGTCTACAGCTAGAATCCCACAGGCCTTCCAGACATGTCCTGCATTCAGAGCCATTTTTTATAAAAGATTTCTAGAAGGGTACGTGTCCGGACCTCTTGTGGGTTGCCACCTACCACTGCCGCCCTAGACTTAGGGTCCCTTGAGAAGGCCCAGGGTACCCTCCCAAGCCTAACCAAATGCCCTCTTTTAACTGAGAAACATGAGGCGTGATGACCAGGCAGAACACTTTATTTAAACAATAGTGGGGCAGGGAAAACAAGACGAGGTGCAGTAAAATCAATAACCGTGTTAAAGGGAGCACAGCTCCAGGAGTTGGTGCCAGCCCCCCCCCTCCGTGGGGAAATGCCTGCTGGTGTCATGGCTGCAGCAAAATGACCCCGCCCTCTGGAAAGGTCCTTGTTCCTCCCACCAGCCTTCTGAAAGCTTCAGCCACCACTGAAGCTATCCTCCCAGAATAGGGGTATTTCTGGATTAGTGGCTGTCCCCTCTCTGCCAGCTCTTTCTCTCTCTCTTTCTTTCTTGCCTTCTGACATACTTCTAGTGATGTCAGGTGGTGTAGCATATGCAAATAAGTTATGCTAGTGAGCTCCTGCACCTCTTTTTTCTACGAAAGGGCCCCTGATAAAATGAATCTAAAGATGCCTCTTATGCCCACTGAGGGACTTTTCTCCCATCCCGGACTTTCCCCTCAGCTTGACTCCCTGTCTGAGGAAGGGCCGCAGTAGAGAGAAAAAGAACCCTTTGCAAGTTGCACAGCTAAAGTTCCCTCTCCTCACACATTCTTCGAGCTCCCACTGGCTAACACCGCCGCCGCCAAGCCTCAGGGGAATTGTAGGCTGTCAGCCCTATACAGGTCTCTCCTGGGCTTCGGCTGCGCCAGGCCTGTCTCCAGGAGGCAGGCACCGACCATGACACAGACCAGGGGGCTCAGGGTCCCCACCTCCAGTTTTCCACGTGAGGCTGAATGCATTGGATGGATCCTGGAATCTGCCAGGGCTCTCAACAAGACACCTCTTCTGTCAGTCAACCAGACGCTTCCAGTCTCTCTTTGAAAACTACCCGGATTCTGCCGGCCTCGCGGGGCGGACCCCTCCTCGGAGGACATCACGACTGTCCTGGGTGATCTGCGCTGCTGGTTTTGGTTCAGGCTGCAAGGAGCGGAACCCGGCAGGCTGCAATCCGGGACGGCCAAGGCGGTGGTTTCGACAGGCCAGCCTGATCTCGGCACCTAAGCAGGGCCGACTCTGGCAAGGACTTGGCCGGGAGACCTTGCAACGCCAGCAGTCGGGAGGGGGGGGGCGGGCTTTGCTCAGCCGCCTCTCCGGAGATCCGCCAGGCCGCCAGTACGGGTCGGTCACCAGAGGGCGCCACGACTTCCACGCGCACAAACACACACACACATGTTAAAAACAGCAGCAACAACCCACCCCCTCCCCCCCACCACACACACACACCCCCCGCCGCCCCGGCCTGGCAGAACGTTTCTGCCTGAGGATGCCCCGCAGAACTGCATCGACTCCCACAGGGCAGGGATGCTCCCCAGCGGAGCATCTTCTCAGCCGAGCGTAAAATGAAGGGGGGGGGGGGGCGCCTTCCCTCGGAGAGGCCAAAAGGCCAGGCAGCGCCTGCGGGACTCGAACCATGAGATGGTGCTTCAGAAGATCTATAGTGGATGCGAAGGAGCCGCTGGGCTAAGCTGACCCGAGGGGACCTCCCTCTCGGATGGCATGAGAGCCTCCTGTCCTGAGGCAGCCTCTGGGGAGCGACCCCTGCTGGCCGCCAGGAGGATCTCCATCCAGCGAGGGGGCTGAGCAGAGCCCGAGCAGGTCTCCCTCCTCCCGCCCCCAAAGGACTCGCCGGAGTCGGCCCTGCTCACTTGCTGACGGGATGGGGCTGGCCTGGGCGACCCGGGTCGGGGCTGCTCTCGGCCTCTGAGTGCCTGACTGCCATGCCCGCCTTTCCTGCAGCCGGGCCCCCCACCCTCCCCGGCAGTGGCACAATTTCGGCTATTCTCACTTGCTGCAATTAGAGCACGCAATTTAAAGGTGGTTTCATTATGTGGTCTGTTTTGTACCCAGGTACACCCCCCGGGGACCCCCTGCTGTTCAGGGAAGGGCGGTGTAAAAACCGAACTTGATAAGTAAATAATACATAAACATTTGGAAGTCAAGGCGAACAGTCGGCATACTCCGCGCCCCCAAACTCAAGAGGCGCCTCTTGGGGGACTCGAACGCCTTTCAGGAGCCGGTTCCAGCAGGCACCTTCCCGGGTTATCAGACTCACCTGGAAAGCTACCCGGACTCTGCCAGGCTCGCTGTGCGGATCCGAGCGTGTGAACAAAAGTATTCCCCCTCCCCCCCCCCAAGGGACCAAAAGGCCAGGCAGCGCCCGCGGGTCTCGAACCATGAGCAGATTGTCAGAAGGCAAGATCTGGATACGAAGGAACCGCTGGGCTAAGCTGGCCCGAAGGTGTTTTACCGCGGGAACGAATAAGAGTCCACTGTGGTGGGGCGGGACTGTGCCAACAACAGACGACTCTCCCACCCAATCACCTTCCTTTGCGGAATTTTCCTCCGCTCCGCGCTCCTTTGACTGCGCAGGCTCGTCCGGGCCAACATGGCGGCGCCCGTGCAGGTGGGTTCCCGGGCCGTCTCCTAGCAACCAGTCTTTCGGTTTCCCGGACTGGCCATGCCCGTTGGCGCCTCCTGTCTTCCCTCGCCGGGGAACGGCCGGCGGCGGCGGCGGCTGCTGGCGTGGAGGAGGGCGCCGAGGGCGGGGATCCCAAGGGTCCGACGGCATGTGGCCCCTTCGCGGCCGCCGCCCCCTCCCGAGCGCGCTTGGCCCTCCCCTCCCGAGAGCAGGCCGGCAGTCCTAGTCCCCTTCGCCGCCGCCGCCACCCCGAGAGCCGTCGGGCAGTTCAGACTTCCGTGCCGGGTTCGAGCGGGACTGCGGGGAGGAGCGGTTGAAGCCCCCCCCGCACGAGCGCAAACCCTTCTCCTCCCCCTAAGTTTGCAGACAACTCAAGTTCTTCAGGGCAGTGAGAATCAGGGAGGAAATGCCAACGTACCAACCTTCCCTAACAACAGTCACATAAACACTCTAAAAAAGGGGTCCTCATTAATTACCACTCATAACAGGCGGGCTGCGCATTTAACCAAATCAATTGAAAAGTCCTAAAATAATTTGGGACGGACAAATGGAAGGCCTAAAAAGGCAGTGCTCTAAGGGAGAACAAACCGTGTCAGCAGGGAAACATGTACTCAAAGAATCCACCCTAGTAATATGCCATGAATGGGAGGGGTGAGGACAGGGGCTTGTGGAATAATGTCTTGAAAGACTCCCAAAGGCTGCAACCATGAAAGCTGCTGGCTTGAGGGCTCCCAGAGGCTTCTGTGCTGGCCAAAGCTGGAAACAGAATTCTTGATTAGAGATGAACCCTTGGCTTGATCCCTCCTGGCTGCTCTGCTCTTAACCAGAACCAAAACCTTGCCAGTGGAAAGAAGTTTATCCTTGCGATGTTTACTTCACACATTGCCCTCCGACTGCAGAGCTTTAACTGTAGTTCTTTGATTCAGCAACTGGGGTGACCGGCCCTCCCCATACAACTGCTCCCTCAGTGGCATTTGGAAATCTGAAGCTGTCAGTCTGGGAAAGTCAGACCAAGAATACTTCAGTCGTTCTATAATGAGGGCTTAAAAACTGGACGAAAAGCTTCTATTTCACCACTCCTGAACCGTGCTGGCCCGCCGCGAAGAGGTCCCACTGCTGCTGCCGCTGCTGCCCCTCCATATCCCTCAGCCAAGGACTCGTCCCCTTTGTGCAGCCCATACTTCCCACCCCCCCACCCCCCGAGCAGCCATACTTACACATACACATCACCATCCACATCTCCAGTAGCTATGATATCCCGGCTAGGGTGAAAGGCAATGGTGTTTGCTGCTGCGTCAAGGGAAATGTCTTCCGGGGTGTCTTGAAGTCTCGGCTCATGCCCTGCTTCCTCAGCTAAATGTGGCTGGCGGGGACAAGGAAAAAATCAACCCCCTGCAAGGGCCCTACCCTTGCCTCCTTGAGAAATCACCATCTTTCTGACCGCAGCCCAGCACCACTTGTATGGCTCACAATTGGACAGTTCCAAAAAATTGGTCTTTGACTGTTCTTTCAGATGCTGGAAACCACCTCCAGAGCATTTTTTAATTGCGGGTGACGGATCAAAATAGTTAATGACCTGCATCACACCTCCAACAGCCCTTCCTGACTTGCATGTTTGAACTAGCCAGCAGATTTTGACCCCGCTCATTTATCACCCAAGAGTGCTTTTTCAAGAGGCAGGCACACAGGTGGAGTCAGTCCACGCCACCCACCAGAGAGTCAAAGAGCCCCACAGATAGGCAACAATCACTGACCAGCCAGCCACAGAGCTTGCAAATGCCATCGCCTGCCCAGACCCTCCCGGAGCAACCCCTCAAAGGCTTCTGCCCCACTTCAATTCCCTCTCTGTGAACTTGTATGTGCTTTTGACAGATTTGCGCGGGGGAGCGGGGAGAGAGAAGCAGGGGGGGGCATGCATTGCCAGCCTGCCCCAGGGAACTAGGACCAGCCTTCCCAAAGGGTAAACACCACCACACATTAGCGTCTCTCTCCTCCCACCAGCACCTTTCTTCCCGTCACCCCCACCCGCCCAAGTGTCTACAGCTAGAATCCCACAGGTCTTCCAGACATGTCCTGCATTCAGAGCCATTTTTTAAAAAAGATTTCTAGAAGGGTACGTGTCCGGACCTCTTGCGGGTTGCCACCTACCACTGCCGCCGTAGACTTAGGGTCCCTTGAGAAGGCCCAGGGTACCCTCCCAAGCCTAACCAAATGCCCTCTTTTAACTGAGAAACATGAGGCGTGATGACCAGGCAGAACATTTTATTTATTTAAACAATACTGGGGCAGGGAAAACAAGACGAGGTGCAGTAAAACAAGACGAGGTGCAGGTAAACTAAAATTAAGGGTCATTTCAAGCAGGAGCTTGGGGGAGCGCGACTCCGGGAGTTGGTGCCAGCTCCCCCCCCCCCCCCCGCGGGGGAATGCCTGCTTGTGTCCTGGCTGCAGCAAAATGACCCCGCCCCCTGGAAAGGTCCTTGTTCCTCCCACCAGCCTTCTGAAGGCTTCAGCCACCACTGAAGGTATCCTCCCAGAATAGGGGTATTTCTGGATTAGTGGCTGTCCCCTCTCTGCCAGCTCTTTCTCTCTCTCTTTCTTTCTTGCCTTCTGACATACTTCCAGTGATGTCAGGTGGTGTAGCATATGCAAATAAGTTATGCTAATGAGTTATGCTAGTGAGCTCCTGCACCTCTTTTTCTACGAAATGGCCCCTGATAAAATGAATCTAAAGATGCCTCTTATGCCCACTGAGGGACTTTTCTCCCATCCCGGACTTTCCCCTCAGCTTGACTCCCTGTCTGAGGAAGGGCCGCAGTAGAGAGAAAAAGAACCCTTTGCAAGTTGCACAGCGAAAGTTCCCTCTCCTCACACATTCTCCGAGCTCCCACTGGCTAACACCACCGCCGCTAAGCCTCAGGGGAATTGTAGGCTGTCAGCCCGATACAGGTCTCTCCTGGGCTTAGGCTGCACCAGGCCTGTCTCCAGAAGGCAGGCACCGACCATGACACAGACCAGGGGGCTCAGGGTCCCCACCTCCAGTTTTCCACGTGAGGCTGGATGCATTGGATGGATCCTGGAATCTGCCAGGGCTCTCAACAAGACACCTCTTCTGTCAGTCAACCAGACGCTTCCAGTCCCTCTTTGAAAACTACCCGGACTCTGCCGGCCTCGCGGGGCGGACCCCTCCTCGGAGGACATCACGACTGTCCTGGGTGATCTGCGCTGCTGGTTTTGGTTCAGGCTGCAAGGAGCGGAACCCGGCAGGCTGCAATCCGGGACGGCCAAGGCGGTGGTTTCGACAGGCCAGCCTGATCTCGGTACCTAAGCAGGGCCGACTCTGGCAAGGACTTGGCCGGGAGACCTCAGTGCAACGCCAGCAGTCGGGAGGCGGGGGCAGGCTTTGCTCAGCCGCCTCTCCGGAGATCCTCCAGGCCGCCAGTACGGGTCGGTCACCAGAGGGCGCCACGACTTCCACGCGCACAAACACACCGGAGTCGGCCCTGCTCACTTGCTGACGGGATGGGGCTGGCCTGGGCGACCCGGGTCGGGGCTGCTCTCGGCCTCTGAGTGCCTGACAGGCACGCCCGCCTTTCCTGCAGCCGGGCCCCCCACCCTCCCCGGCAGTGGCACAATTTCGGCTATTCTCACTTGCTGCAATTAGAGCACGCAATTTAAAGGTGGTTTCATTATGTGGTCTGTTTTGTACCCAGGTACACCCCCCGGGGACCCCCTGCTGTCCAGGGAAGGGCGGTGTAAAAACCGAACTTGATAAGTAAATAATACATAAACATTTGGAAGTCAAGGCCAACAGTCGGCATTCTCCCCGCCACTAAACTCAAGAGGCGCCTCTTGGGAGACTTGAACGCCTTTTAGGAGCCGGTTCCAGCAGGCACCTTCCCGGGTTATCAGACTCACCTGGAAAGCTACCTGGATTGTGCCAGGCTTGCTGTGCGGATCCGAGCCTATGAACAAAAAGTATTCCCCCCCAAGGGACCAAAAGGCCAGACAGCGCCCACGGGATCGAACCATGAAATGATTTGCACAAAGCACTCTTGGACCCGAAGGAACCGCTAGGCTAAGCTGACCTGGCGAACCCTTTCCGCAGGACAGAATAAGAATCCACTATGGTAGGGCGGGACTCTGCCAACAGACAGACGACTCTCCCACCCAATCAGCTTCCTTTGCGGAATTTTCCTCCCCTCCGCGCTCCTTTGACTGCGCAGGCTCGTCCGGGCCAACATGGCGGCGCCCGGGCCGTCTCCTAGCAACCAGACGGAGCGTCTTTTGGTTTCCCGGACTGGTCTTGGGGCGGCCCGTTGGCGCCTCCTGTCTTCCCTCGCCGGGGAACGGCCGGCGGCGGCGGCTACTGGCGTGGAGGAGGGCGCCGAGGGCGGGGATCCCAAGGGCCCGACGGCATGTGGCCCCTTCGCGGCCGCCGCCCCCTCCCGAGCGCGCTTGGCCCTCCCCTCCCGAGAGCAGGCCGGCAGTCCTAGTCCCCTTCGCCGCCGCCGCCACCCCGAGAGCCGTCGGGCAGTTCAGACTTCCGTGCCGGGTTCGAGCGGGACTGCTGGGAGGAGCGGTTGAAGCCCCCCCCGCACGAGCGCAAACCCTTCTCCTCCCCCTAAGTTTGCAGACAACTCAAGTTCTTCAGGGCAGTGAGAATCAGGGAGAACTGTGAGGCATCCCAGAGGAATCTGGAAGCTGGGCAACAGGTTTTCATCATTGCAAATGGGGTTCATTGTGGGCAACCGCAAAGTAACCTACAGGTGAGCCAAAATTCCTGACAGCACATATATGATGATGGGGTCCAAAATGGCCGTCACTGACCACGAGAGACATCTTGCAGTTGTAGAAAATGTGCAATTGCAATAAAAAAAGGCAAATTCTGTCCTCGAAATTATTAGGAAGAGGACTGAAAACAAATCCGCTAGTATAATACTCCTGTATAAATCTACAGGATGGCCACATTTGGAATATTGTGTACAGTTCTGGTCACTGAACCTCAAAAGATGTACAGCATTGGAAAAATGCAGAAAAGGGCAACTAAAATTTTTAAGGGGATGGAACACCCTAGGAAGAGAAGAGGTTAGAGCTCTTTAGCTTGGAGAAATGACTGAAGGGTGACATAGAGCTTTACAAAACTGCACTTGGAATAAAGATCTAGAAAGAAGTAGTTTTCTCCCTTTCTCACGATACAAGAACTTGTGAGCACTCAATGAAATTATTTTGCAGTAGGCTTGGAACAGATAAAGGGAAATATTTCTTCACCCAAAGAGTAAATAACAACTGAAATTCATTGCTGCACTAAGAGGTAGCGGCAAGAGGGGATTGGATAGACCGCTTCAAGAGGGGATTGGATAAACATATGGAGCTGAGCTCTGTCTGTGGCTATTGGCCACAAGGTATAGATGGAACACTATGTCTGGGGCAGTGATGCCCTGTATCCTTGGTGCTTGGGGGGGGGCCACAGTGGGAGGGCTTCTGAAGTTCTGGCCCTGCTGGGGACCTGCAGATGGCTCCTGGGTTTTGGCCACTGTGTGACACAGAGTGTTGGACTGGATAGGCCATTGGCCTGCTCCAACATGGCTTCTCTTATGTTCTTAACAGCAACATGAGATGATAAAATGCTTCGTGTAGCAAGGGTTTCAAACAAATTCCGTAAACACGCTCCGGCCGCAAAATGTATGCTTGGCTGTTGATGTCTACTATTTATTTGGACTGTGGCCACTAAGTGAGCAAGTTATTGTTGACCAGACTCTTGTGCGTGTGTGAGGGTTGGGCTGAAGCAGTAGCAGAATAAAGTTTGAGTCCAGTGGCACTTCAAAGACCAACCAAGTTCTGTGCTGAGCATAACCTTTCATGTTCGTACATACACAAGCTTATACCCAGAAGAAAACCTGATTGGTCTTCAAGGTGCCCCTGGACTCAAAGTTCAAGTTACTTTAGTAATAGTTACTAGTTCAAGTATTAAGGGGTTTTTTTTATGCCTGAGTGAGATAAAAGCGGTGCACAAACCCCACCCTGACTGCAACAGGTTTGGCAATGAGGTCACTATGTCTGCAAGTCTGGAATGGTAAATTTCAGCTGCAGGGGCGTACAACTATTCACATATACCCTGGGATATTGGGGGGTGGGAGAGAATCAACAGAAGCAGTGCACACAGCGTCTCAAGAACCTTCGCCAACTCCTGCCTACAGCTGAGACCATGGCGTCGCTGAGTTATTTCACTTCTTTTGACCGTCAACACAGGCCCCTACTTCCAGGGGGAGGAGAAAGATCTCTGAATGGGTTGTTGAATGATAGGTAGGTGACTTCCTAAGCTGGTGGAGACAGTTTGACCCACTATGAAGAAAGAGCTGGCTGATACTACCCAATAAAATCGGGGCACTCTCCTTAGACAGGGAGGGACATTCCCGCTTGTTTACATTTTTAAGGCAACTTGCCACCGGAAGATACAGACTGATCGTGCATTGCTGTATCTTTCAGGAACTCCAGAGATCTACAGTATGACCATGAGTACTGTCTGCCATTCACCTATGGTTTGAATATATTTGGAATTTTTGATGATTTTTTTCAATGTTTGCAACGGTTAAGACATGTATGGAAAGGCAGGGGTATAATCTTTTTAGAAGGATTTATGTATGGTCTATACTATAGAACTATCCATAGCAGGAAAGAACAGAGCATATAGTGTATTAATCAAAATGTACAAGTTGTTGCAGGAAACAGGACATTTGCCTGCTGGGCACCCAGTAGCCCAGGTCAGCTGGTTCCTAGGTGACCCTCTCACTGCATCGTTTTAAGGGTATTGCCCTCATGGAAAATCTAGGCTTGGGCTCCTATATTGCATACCACAGTGAGCAAGAAGATTAGACACCACTAGTTTCTTGAACCTGGCAATGTAGCCATTCCTTTCCAGACTGATACATTAGCTTCCATAGTAGAACATTTAGCTTTTCCTCAAATAACAGCCCTTTTCCACACACTTTGGCCTGGAGTGTGACAATACAGCCTCGCAAATCCACCCACCTACAGCAACAGCGTGAACCAATATAAAGAAAGGGAACTAGACCTGGCAGCACTTAGCAAAGATCTCCAGTGTTCTGCCTAGGAAGTAAAGTTACACTGCCCTCAGAGACTTGGGAATCAGCCGTGATCTAGTCACACCACAGAGAGGTGGATGGGGTGTGGTTCAGACAGCCCCACCCCACAAACAGAAGTCACCGGGAATGAGGCCAGCTTAGCGGCTCTTGGGTAGCAGGAAAGAACTGCTGCCTGCCAAGTATTTATGAAGACGAAAACCAAAGCCACTCCGTTACCGATTCCTTGTTTTTAATAGATGATTCACACAGACTGCCACCAGGTTGCTTTCTTCCAAGAGCCCCCAGTACTTAGTTCTTGTGGCCCAGGAAAGTGCCGATCACCACTTTCGAGTCAGGAAGCAATTTTCTCCAGGCCAGTTTGGCCAGGGATCCTGGAGGGGTTTTTTTGCCACCACCTGGGCAAAAATAGAGATCGCTGGGGGTGTGGGAAGGAGGTGTTTGCGAATTTTCTGCATTGTGCAGGGGGGGTTGGACTAGATGACCCCAGAGGTCCCTTCCAAGTCAGTGATTCTGTGTGGTCCTTAAATTAGTCAGAAAGACACGTGTCAATCCCAAGCAGGAACGGCAGCTTCTCCGCCCCTCCTCCCAAGAGACTGCCCTCTCCTGACAGCGCAGAGAGAATGGATTTCCTTTCCAGGTAGTCAGAGTCCCTCAGCCGCCTCCACCACACTTCTCTCAGGAAGACATCCCAGAAGAACGTGATGATCCAGGCTGTTCAGGCCAAGCAGCGTTGGGTCAAACAACACGTAGCTATGCCCAGGAGAAGGCAAAGGCCTTTGCAGTCAGTCCCTGCGAGGGTCTCCTGTGAGGAGTGAGCCCCTCAGATAAGACTGACCTCTCAGTCACTGTCTGTGTCATCGCTGTGGTCCTCTTCCTTCTCCTCTGGCCCTGCGACCTCTTCTCTCAAGCCTGCAAAGAAATCCTCCCCGCTACCGAGCGCTTTGCCGCTCAAGGACTTCAGCTGACTGCTCCTCTTCTTCTTCTTCCTGTAATCCTCCACCACCACGGAGCTGAGCGAGGAGATGTCCCAGAACTTCACCTTCTGGTCGTGGCCGCAGCTGGCCAACAAGGGGCCAGTGGGACACTTGGCCAGCTGCTCAACGGGTTCCCCCATGTGCTGCCCGACGCTGCCAATCACCCGATTGGGCAAGATGTTCACGGCTCTGGGAGAGGGAAAGAAACGGCATCAACAGAAGGCCACTGCAGTTCAGCCCCCCCTTCTCCAGGAAGTTCATCTCCATGTGTGTGTGTGCGGGAGGGTGGGGGTGGAATCGAGCTAGACAGCCCCATTCATTCTGACAGGCGATCGGGGGAGGGGGGCCTTCCTGCCACTCCCATCAGCTCCCATCAGACAAAGAACCTTCAGCACTGTGGTACATTTGACGGCGTCAGGTGGGACTGGAATGCAGCCAGAAAGAAGTAAGGAACTCAGCAATCGATTAAAATGGTTGGGCTTGATTCCTTCAACTTGGTTCCCTGAGCCAGTGTCAAATGTTCAGTCTGGCCTGTAGCACCAACTCTCGTGGAATTTGAAGTGGAGAAGAACGCATAAATCTGCCTTGGACCAAGTCAGACCACCGATCCATCACAGTCAGTGCTAACAACTCAGTTTGGCAGTGACTCTCTAGGGTCTCAGTCAGAGGTCTTTCGCATCACCTACTGCCGGGTCCTTTCAACTGCAGAAGCCAGGAGTTGAACCAGGGGCCTTCTGCATGCTAAGCAGATGCTCTGCCACTGAGCCGCAGCCAAAGAGGGAGCAGCAGCTCAGACCAACCTGTGGAGCTTGCGTGGCTGTGGGCAGTCTGGGGCCAGTTGCCCAGCCTGTGATCTGGGTGGCAGCCACCGCTCCTCCCCACGGCTGCTTTTCCCAGGTCAGCTCAGTCTACCTTGCCAGGGGGCAGGATGAATGGCAGCTATACTGAGAGGAAGGGGGCAGGGGGAAGGGATGGTGGGTCTCGGTGCCCCCGCTGGGCTCTCTTCCATGACCCACTCAGCAAACAGACCCATTCTCACCTGATGACTCCGTCTGTGGAGCCTGTGCACACCACGCTGTCTGTGACGGGGACCAGGCAGTCGACGGACTCCGCTTTCAAGGCAAAACGGTCACTGGCAGCGCCTAACCCACCCCAGTTGAAGAGGTAAAGGGTCCCCTCACTGGAGCCGCAGACCACTTTCCTTCCTCTCTGAGCCAAAAGACGAAGCAGAAGCGTGAAGAAGAGACACCCTGCCCAGCCTGAGGCCTATTGCTTTTAGTCTTGTCTAAAGCAAACCAGGATCCGCAGGCGCAGAGGAACGCAACAGGGGCTCTCCGACCCAACACCCCCCCCCCGCCCCTCCGAGAAGAACGTGGCCAGGCCAAAGACGGGGCCCCTAAGCGGCAGGCTGACCTTCACCAAAGAGACGGCTGTCAGGTCTCCGTTCTGAGGTTCAGAGAGCAGCTCAAAGCGCCGCCTTCGGATGTTGAAGACCCCCAGGGTCCCATCACCACTGCAAGGGAAAGAAAGGCATGGAGCACCATCACCACCGGCTTCCAGCTCTTGCAAACGCTACGGAATGTTCCCTTTTCAGGTACATCCCTCCATTTGCGGGATGGGCCTTGAGACACAGAGAGAAGAATGAGGCCAGAAGGGGCCTCACTGCCCTTGGCCTTCAAATGAAGGCACAGTCAAAACCCCACCCCTCCAAGGGGCTCAGAGCAGAAGGCGGCAATACCTGGTTGTCAGCAGCAGCTTCTTGTTACCGTCCAGGGCCATGTCGCTGATGTACTCCTCGTGCTGCTTCGCCTCCAGGATGGAGGTGCCCTTGCGCAAGTCCCACACTTTCAACTCCCCGCTGTCGTCTCCCGTGGCAAACAAATGTTCATCGATCAGCAGCAGGCTGTTCAACGCAGAGCTGTGGAAAGCCCAAAGGACCTAGCAGCAAAGCCAGCACTAGCCAAGTCACTCTAGGGTGCGTGTGTTTGTGTGTTTTGGCATCCCTGGGCGATGTTGCAGGTCCCACTCCACCAGCACCCCCAAGCCCAAGGGTCACAAAGGAAAGGAACATGGGGAAGGCTTACCTGTGCGCCTTGGGAAAGCGTGTCACCAGGCGGCCCTCCTCCACATTCAGGATATGAATGCATTTGTCCTTGGATACTGTGAAGAGCTCTGGAAAACATGGACAAGGAGACAGCGGACGTATAAGAGCAGGCCTCGGTAGGGGGTACCTGCTTGCATCTTGCAGAACAGGCAATACTGGAAGGCGTCCTCCCAGCTAGCTGTTCCTGACAGCTCAGCCCCCTCCAGTTCTTAAGATCTGTGACACAGAGAGCGAGACAGCCTTGGTCTGCCCTTAGTTGTGGCCGAAGAGGGCTCCTTAGGAGCTGTGAAGCCGGAAGGCACCTGATAGACTTGCTGCTCCTTCTGCAGTGAAGGCAAAGTCACCCCAACGGAGCCTCTTCCTGCCGTTCAGGTTGTCACATCTCGCGTGCCAAGACACAGCGCAGCCACCAGCTCACCCCCACATGCATGCCTTTCCTCCACTGGCCTGCAGGGAGCAGCAGGAGCCCCTCTCAGACCCTTGGGACACTGAAAGGGGTGGGCGCTGACTCCAGCTGAGGACCCGAGAGGCCCACCTGAGTTCAGAGAAGCAGCCTCAAGGAGAACTGCCAGCAATCCCAGGTGTTATACGGCAAACAAGGATGACTGACAGCAGAGTGGGGGTAGGCTTTCTGATGGGCAGGGGGCAAACAACTGGATTTCTAGGGGTCAAGGGGGCCAAGAACATGGGTGGAGCTACACTTCCTTTGCTCATCCAAGAAACACCCAGGGTACCCAAGGAATTTACGCAAAGATTTGCTGCAGATCAGAAGAGAATCCAGCAGTCCAGGCAGCAGTGAGAGCAAGTCCTTGTGAGCCTATGGTGTAGAACCATGTTCAAATCTCACCTCAGTCATATGCAATATAAGAATACTGATCTATGTTACAAGGAGCAACACAATTACTGTATGTTTAAATGAGTTCCTCTGGGCTATTCACTCTCCCACAGTCTAACGTGCCTCAAAGGGTTGTTGTGAGGATACAAAGAGGAGGGGACAGCTGCATATATGCCACTGAGAGCACCTCGGAGGAACTGGGCAGGATAAAAATGCCAAGTATTATTACTAATTATGAGTGCAAGTTGTATTTGATCTAATAATTCAAGTATATTTACATATAGGAAATGATGAGAATAAAACACCTTTATTCAGTATACTCAGCCATGCTTGCCCTGACCTGGATAGCCCAGCTAGCCTCATCTCATCAGATCTCGAGAGCTGAACAGGTTCAGCCCTGATTAATTTTTAGATGGGAGACTACCCAGGAACATCCGGGCTGGGATACAGAGGCAGGCAGCTGGCAAACCACTTCTGTTAGTCTCTTGCCTTGAAAACCCTACGGGGGCTGCCATAAGTCAATTGCGACTTGAGGGCAAAAAACAAAACAAAACCCAACACCAAGCTTACTTGCGCATACGTTAAAGATACTCCTGTATCAGTAAAGTAAAGGAGAAGGTGGGAGAAAATTCAAGAGACATTTGTGAGAAGCGACGTACGGAAAGTAGCCATATAACTGAACCGCACTGGAGGAAAAGTTCTGCCAAGACCTCCTTTAGTCTCAGCACCTTCAGCAGAAACCGTCTTCAGGCTTTCACACTTCCTTTGCACCCACAAACCCCCACCGCCAGCTACAGTTCCCTGGCTAAGCAGGGCAGCAAGTCTCAAACTAATCTTCGTCATTTACATCTATCGTGTCTTTAAACATCCAAGAAGTTTAGCTCAAGAGGGATATCCAGCTGATTTCTGACCCGTTTCCTCCCAGTATTCTTTTTCAGGCGATTCCACTGGAAATGGCGGATGTGAGGAGGGGCTGTGGCTCAGTGGCAAAGTGTTGCTCAGCACACAGGAGGTGCTCGGTTCAGTGTCTCTGGCGTCTCTGGTCAACAGGCTCAGGTACTTGCGGGTGATGTGAAAGACCTCAGCCTGAGACCCTGAAGAGCTGCTGCCAGTCTGAATACCCAATACTGCCCTTGATGGACCAGGGGTCTGCTTCAGTAGAAGGCAGCTGCATCTGTCCATCAAGCCTATTCAGAGTTCTACCTGGTGCTTCTTTGTCCTACCTGGGTTTCAGCCACCCAGAAGTGGTGACTGGAAACTCCTCTATCACTGGAATCCAACCCAAAGACCCCTCAGTCATTAGCCGCGGAGCCATCAGAAGTCTGGAGCAGAGAAACACTCACTGTGCCCATCCTGAGAAAAGGACACTTCCCGGCAGGACTTCAGGTGATGCCCGGAGGACCAAAGCTCTTTGTTCCCACCTTCCAAACAGGAAAATGAATACCTGAAATTCAAAAGGAAGGTAGGTGAAAGAGAACTGTAAAGGAATGGGGGGCGGGGGGGAGACCCTTCATGGTGAAGCAGAAAACCTGTCGAAAATCCACAGGAAGCATCAGACCCAAAGAGGGCTGGGCAAAGAAGCGGGAATACGGCTGGAAGCACCTTTGAGCTTGAGATGTCTAATGACACTCCTTTCCTTTCCCTTCCTCTAATTAGAGCTCTTTTGGATCAAGTCTTTTGAGCAATCGTGTATCCCCCTCTGATAACTACCACCTTTGAGATTTCGTGCCCAAAACAATAAAAAATTTAGCAATGGTGGCAATAAAATTCAGATCAGATAAAAGGAGTGAGGGTATCTTACAGTGAGGTGTGAAGGAAATGCTGTCCCAACAGTTCTTAGCAGTCACATACAAGGGGCATTCCAGTAAAATATGCACCAACGTACCAACCTTCCCTAACAACAGTCACATAAACACTCTAAAAAAGGGGTCCTCATTAATTACCACTCATAACAGGCGGGCTGCGCATTTAACCAAATCAATTGAAAAGTCCTAAAATAATTTGGGATGGACAAATGGAAGGCCTAAAAAGGCAATGATCTAAGGAAGAGCAAACTGTGTCAGCACAGAAACATGTACTCAAAGAATCCACCCTAGTAATATGCCATGAATGGGAGGGGTGAGGACAGGGGCTTGTGGAATAATGTCTTGAAAGGCTCCCAAAGGCTGCAACCATGAAAGCTGCTGGCTTGAGGGCTCCCAGAGGCTTCTGTGCTGGCCAAAGCTGGAAACAGAATTCTTGATTAGAGATGAACCCTTGGCTTGATCCCTCCTGGCTGCTCTGCTCTTAACCAGAACCAAAACCTTGCCAGTGGAAAGAAGTTTATCCTTGCGACGTTTACTTCGCACATTGCCCTCCGACTGCAGAGCTTTAACTGGAGTTCTTTGATTCAGCAACTGGGGTGACCGGCCCTTCCCATACAACTGCTCCCTCAGTGGCATTTGGAAATCTGAAGCTGTCAGTCTGAGAAAGTCAGACCAAGAATACTTCAGTCGTTCTATAATGAGGGCTTAAAAACTGAACGAAAAGCTTCTGTTTCACCACTCCTGAACCGTGCTGGCCCGCTGAGAAGAGGTCCCACTGCTGCTGCTGCTGCTGCCCCTCCATATCCCTCAGCCAAGGGCTCGTCCCCTTTGTGCAGCCCATACTTCCCACCCCCCCAGCAGCCATACTTACACATACACATCACCATCCACATCTCCAGTAGCTATGATATCCCGGCTAGGGTGAAAGGCAATGGTGTTTGCTGCTGCGTCAAGGGAAATGTCTTCCGGGGTGTCTTGAAGTCTCGGCTCATGCCCTGCTTCCTCAGCTAAATGTGGCTGGCGGGGACAAGGAAAAAATCAACCCCCTGCAAGGGCCCTACCCTTGCCTCCTTGAGAAATCACCATCTTTCTGACCGCAGCCCAGCACCACTTGTATGGCTTACTATTGGACACTTCCAAAAAATTGCACTGACCAGCCAGCCACAGAGCTTGCAAATGCCATCGCCTACCCAGACCCTCTCGGAGCGACCCCTCAAAGGCTTCTACCCCACATCAACCCTCTCTCTGTGAACTTGTATGTGCTTTTGACAGATTTGCGCGGGGGGGGGGGAGCAGGGAGAGAGAAGCAGGGGGGGAACATGCATTGCCAGCCTGCCCCAGGGAACTAGGACCAGCCTTCCCAAAGGGTAAACACCACACATTAGCGTCTCTCTCCTCCCACCAGCATCTTCCTTCCTTTCTCTACCTTCACCCTCCAAGTGCCCACAGCTAGAATCCCACAGGCCTTCCAGACATGTCCTGCATTCAGAGCCATTTTTTATAAAAGATTTCGAGAAGGGTACGGCTTAGGGTTCCCACCTCCAGATGGTGCCTGGAGATCTCCTGGAATTCGAAGAGAGAAAGCGGCCACTGGAAGCTGGGCTCGATGGCATTCCCCTTTGCCGAGCTCCACCCCCCCCCCCCCAAATCCCCAAGCCCTTTCCCGCCCGGAGGTGGCAACAGCCCTCGCCAGGGCTCGCGAGAAGGGTTTGCACGCGTGCGGGGGGGGGGGGGGCTTCAACTGCTGCTCCCCGGAGTCCTCGAACCCGGCACGGAAGTCTGAGCAGCCCGACGGCTCTCGGGGTGGTGGCGGCGGCGAAGGGGACTAGGACTGCCGGCCTGCTCTCGGGAGGGGTGGGGAGGGGAAGGCCAAGCGCGCTCGGGGAGGGGGCGGCGGCCGCGAAGGGGCCGCATGCCGTCGGGCCCTTGGGATCCCCGCCCTCGGCGCCCTCCTCCACCCCAGCAGCAGCCGCCGCCGGCCCTTCCCCGGCGAGGGAAGACAGGAGGCGCCAATGGGCTGCCCCAAGACCAGTCCGGGAAACCGAAAGACTGGTTGCTAGGAGACGGCCCGGGAACCCACCTGCATGGGCGCCGCCATTTTGGCCCGGACGAACCTGCGCAGTCAACCAGGCGCGGAGTTGGAAATAAATTACGCAAGGGAAGCTGATTGGGTGGGAGAGTCCTCTGTTTGTTGGCAGAGTCCCGCCCCGCCGTAGTGAAGTCTTATTCTGTTCCGCGAAACACAATTTTTGGGTCAGCTTAGCCTAGCGGTTCCTTCGTTTCAGTGGCATTCTGATAATCTGTTCATGGTTCGAGTCCCGCGGGCGCTGCCTGGCCTTTTGGTCCCTTTAAGGAAAATACTTTTGTTCATAAACTCCATCCGCGCTGCGAGCCTGGCACAGTCCGGGTAACTTTCCTAGTGAGTCTGAATGTGTTGGAGGGACTGTTCGTCTTGACTTCCAAATATTTATGTATTATTTACTTATCAAGTTCGGTTTTTAAACCGCCCTTCCCTGGACAGCAGGGCCCCCCCCCGGGGGGGGGGGGTGTACATGGGTACAAAACAGACCACATAATGAAACCACCTTTAAAATCCGTGCTCTAACTGCAGCAAGTGAGAATAGCCGAAATTGTGCCACTGCCGGGGGGCTGCAGGAAAGGCGGGCGTGCCAGTCAGGCACTCAGAGGCCGAGAGCAGCCCCGACCCGGGTCGCCCAGGCCAGCCCCATCCCGTCAGCAAGTGAGCAGGGCCGACTCCGGCGAGTCCTTTGGGGGCGGGAGGAGGGAGACCTCCTCGGGCTCTGCTCAGCCCCCTCGCTGGATGGAGATCCTCCTGGCGGCCAGCAGGGGTCGCTCCCCAGAGGCTGCCTCAGGACAGGAGGCTCTCATGCCATCCGAGAGGGAGGTCCCCTCGGGTCAGCTTAGCCCAGCGGTTCCAGGTCAGTCAGCATGAAACTGGCCTCGTTTTCAAGCTCAGGGCAGTGCCAGGTGCTAAGCATGGCATAACTGTGAGAGCTCCCTAGTCTCCATCTGAACTTAGAGGACAAGAGTAGGCTCTGTTACCGTCGGGAAGGAACCACCACGCGTGGGAGGGCGGGTGCTGCTCCATGGCTGTTGGCTCAGAACTGCTGAACACTGTGACCATGATGCCCTCTGCGGAATGGCTGAAGCACAGACTTTCTCAGTGCCTGGTTTGTGAGACGAGGAAGGATTCAACCTATACATGACTGAGTGTACATTTCATATCCCTCCATAAACGTCGCACTGGGTGTGTGTGTGAGAGAGAGAGAGACAGAGAGAGAGAGAGAGAGAGAGAGACCAGAGTCTTCTCTGCCAGTTTGTTGGTTATTATTGATAAAAATATATTTAAGCAGAGTAAAATTGTTAAGCATCAGCAGAGTACGGATTGAGAGACGGAGTCCATGCGTATTTAAAAGGTAAAAATTTACCTTTTCCCATGTTAGGTTTATAGTAAACACGATGCAAAATAACAGAGCTAGATTCCACATCTTTACAGCTAGAGAGGTAAAACTGGAAGCGATGGCGTCTCCTTCGCTAAGCAAGAACAAAGGCAGGACGAAGAAACCATAAAATGCTAAATAGCTGATACATGGTTTCCAATCAGAGAGTGAAGGATCTAACAAAGTTCCCCGGGCTAACTGTTGTGTAGACAGATTGGTTACAAACAAATATGTGACTTCCTGTTGACAAGGGGTTTTTTTTGTAGAAAAAGCCCAGCAGGAACTCATTAGCATAGTAGGCCACATCCAACAGCAGAAACTAATTAGCCTATTAGGCCACACCCCTGACCACACAGCTCCCTCCCAGGATTGGCTTCCCCAGGTGCCCCCTGGCTTGCGGGGCA
Organism: Lepidodactylus listeri; assembly: GCA_029233225.1. NCBI lineage: Eukaryota > Metazoa > Chordata > Lepidosauria > Squamata > Gekkonidae > Lepidodactylus > Lepidodactylus listeri. The sequence continues at coordinate 16,277,719 of JARCFY010000017.1, read as the reverse complement.
CATGGGGAACCCGAGGGAAGGCAGGCAGTTTCTGGATCGGCTTCCCCAGGCCCCCTGCAGCTGTGGGGTGCCTGGGGAACCCGAGGAGGGGAGACAGTTTAAACTACCTTCCCTGCTTGGATCAGCTTGGCTTGCGAGGCACCCTGCAGCTTGCAAGGCACCTGGGGAACCCGAGGGGGGGAGAGGCTGTAGGCATGGCCAACTCGGAAGCCAGCCAGAACTCCGTTCCCGTGCGTTCCTGCCCAAAAATAGCCCTGCTGTTGACTAATACAAACAACATTAACCCTGAAAATACACTGAAGTGTTTTAAAACTTGTTATACCCAACAGTTGAACCGGAGTGGAGGAGGAGAGGTGGGAAGATGGCAGATGGAGGCAAAGGTGTTGGCAGAGAAGGGCTAAGTGTGGTTTATCTCCCACAGCAGGGAGATGGCACTGAGGTGCTGGGGGGGGATAATCTGGCTGCAGAAGGACCAGAACCAAGATGAAGCTCCCTGTGCATATGCCTCTTTCTCACTCCCTCTTGCTTTCCCACACACTGAACAGCTCCCACCGAGTCTCTGCCCCCCCCCTTCCAATTACAACCCTGAAGCTACCATAGGTCCAGAGGGTAGCCATTTTGGTCTGCAGAAGGACAGCTAGGTACAAGACCAGGAACACCTTCAAGTACCACCGGAGATCCTGGAGGTTTTTTGTCATCTTCTGGGCATGGAACAGCAGTCACTGGGGGTGGGGAAGTAATTGTGGATTTCCTGCATTGTGCGGGGGGTTGGAGTAGATGACCCTGGAGGTCCCTTCCAATTCTGTGAGTCTAAGCTTTTTAAATTAGAGGCTTTTGAGAGTCAAAGTTTCTGATAAAGGGAGCTTTGAGACTCTCGAAAACTTATACCTTAAAAAAATCTTGTTGGTCTCTAAGGTGCTCCTGGACTTGGATCTTGTTATCCTAAAGTTACTGGTCCAAAAAGGGGCCGTGGGGGATGAGAGTGTGGGACACTGACAAGGAGGATGAAGGGAGGAAGAGCAACCCACTCAGGGGTCCTCCTGACCCACAGGTTGGCAAATGCTGTGGTGGGAAACCCCGGTAACGGCTAGAGAAATCTCACAATGTTGTCACGCAATCCCTTTCTAAAAATGTTTTAGATTTTTTCCTGCAAATCTGGGGGGCTTCCTCAGGTCTATTGAAAAAGCATCCCTCTCTGTATAGGGGTTTGTCCTGGGATTTTAATGATTTGCCTCTAGGGAAATTGGAATTAGTAACTGAGAAGCTGCCAAGAGCATTTCATTTGCCCTGCTACCCTATTTCCTCTTCCCTTCCCTGAAGCCTTGATAGCTTCTTACCTTTTTCTGCTTCCCCCTCTCCATCCCACCCATGGGGCAACCTACTTTTATCTGCCCCCATCTTCAGCTTTCCTTCCTTTCCACCCCTGGCAGCCTCTCCTTGGGAAATCTGTGTGTGGGTCTAGCCCTTGAGCTGGGCCCAGCGGCGTATTGCTGGCCACTAGGTGCATTTTGCAGTGGGGAACCCACAAGGACTTGTGGGGTGGGGGTTTACCTAATTTCCTCCAGCCTCCCCTCTTCCCACTCTATTTTGCTTTTTCTTCATCCTGGCACCCCCATATCCTCACCTTTCCTTTCCTCCTTCCCACCTACAAACCAACCCTGGATCTATCCAGCTTCTTTGGATACTCATTTACTGTATTTATCCATAATGTAAGTCCTCTCCTCTGCTGTCAACAGGAACAGCTCCCTGCCCTCCTCTAAGTGACACAGCCCTTCACATACTTACAGAGAGTAATTATGCCCCCCCTCCACCTCCTCTTCTCCATACTAAACATTCCCAGGTTCCTCAGCCTTTCCTCACAGGGCTTGGTCTCCAGGCCCCCGGTCATCTTCATCGCTCTTCTCTGCACATGCTCTGTTCTGTCCACATCCTTTTTGAAGGGAGACCTCCAGCCTGACCAATGCAGTGTACAGCGGGACGATGACATCATGCGATTTGGATGTTATGCCTCTGCTGATAGATCACATTAGCGCTTTTTGTTGCTGCATCACACTGGCCACTCAAATTCAACTTATGGTCCCCCCGTACCCCAAGATCTTGTTCACACACACACTGCTACGCAGAAGCATATCCCCCATCCAGTATGCCTGTTTTTCATTTGAGTTACCCAGATGCAGAACTCGGCACTTATCCTTGTTAAAACTGCATCTTATTCACATCCGCCCACTTTTCCAAGGTGTTCAGATCTCATTGAATTCTATCTTCTGGTGTATTTGCTGCTCGTCTCAATTTGGTGTCATCTGCAAATTGAATGAGTTGCCCCTCCACACTCTCATCCAGACCATTTATAAAAATACTGAAAAATATCCTGACATTCCAACGGTCCCAATTCACATCCAAGTTGTGCCATACATTGGTTTTTGGCATTCCCATTAACTGTAAAAATGCCTGCCTAGAAAGCACTGTGTTCTGCAAGCCCAAAGCAGCTGCTGCTCAGCTAAGCGGGAGCTGGCTGAGGTGACTCGGAAATTAAGGACAGAGAATGCTTCCAAGTGTGTTGCCTTGCCTTAGGCATGGAAGTTCCAGAACACATTTTATCTGGACAGAGGCCATGTGCCTGAGGGCTTTGGACGTGTACAATGGGCAAAATCCAACACCTTCCAAAAGGAAAAAAGAATCCCAAAGCCTAGAACTTCATTAGGACTTCAAAAGTAGTAAGAACCCAGGACTGTACATAACACTGCAGGAATCTAAATTCAACATCAAGAACATCTGCATTGTGGGACCCACAGGAATCACACAACTTGAACAGAACTGCACTCTCGGTGTATTTCATACATACTTTTCACCACGACACCCTGCTGGAGTATTGGTCTGGGGTCTGGGATCCCCAACCCTGGATCTCTCAAGATCCTAGTCTGATACCCAAGCCACAACAACATGCTGGACTACCAGGCCAGGGTCTGGGAGACCCCAGGTTCAAATCCCCACCCGGCCACGGAAGCTCGCTGGGTGACCTTGCGCCGGTCGCTCCCTCTTGGCCGAACCTACCTCCCGGGGTGGTTGTCATGAGAGTGGGAGGACAACGTGGTAAGCCACTATGGACCCCCCCCCCCCACTAAGGAGAACAGTGGGATTCACGTAATGAAATCCATCGAGGAGAGTGAAAGACCACCGCAGAGCACTGCAAACCCACCCCACCCCCCAGAAACCCTTTGGCTGCAGAGGAGGCAGCAGGAAGTCCCCCCAGATGTTCCAGGGCACCTTTGCTAAAGGCACAAAAGGAATACAAGAGTTCCCTTCCCAAAGACCCCTTTTCTTCCCCTCTACCGCTAATCCCACTCAGCGGCAGTCTAGCCACGATGCTGCTCACCAGTGATTCTAACAAAGCACCTGACAGGTGTCAATGCAAGTTTTATTGATTCTACCAGGATTACAAGCCACAGAACCTGAGCGGTGTGCTCTCGAGGAATGGGCAGGGCTGCAGCCCAGCTGAGAGATGGGAGTGCGGCATTCAGGCTTGTCAGCGGAGTCAGAAGCCTCCCGCTCCTGCCGAAGGGCCTGCTCAAGCCTCAGAGCCGGGGACGCTCCGGCGGGGAAGGGGGGCCGGAAGGGCTAAACTCCTCCTCAAGGCCACATGTCCAGAACAGCCCAGCTTCAGGAACAGAGGAACGAGGACCAGGCGCTGGAGGGAACTTCAGTACTTCGGTCTCTTCACCTCCACCCTGGAAGGAGAGAGACTGTTGAGGCATGGAAGAGCAAACCTTGGCAGGAGAAATATGGGAAAGCAGCGCAGCTACGAGCAAGGAAGCTCCCTCCTCCCCAAGACGAGATGGGCACAGCTGAGTAGCCGTGCCCACAACTGCAGCAGCCCCTCAGTGAAGGAAGCAGTTCTACTCACCCGTCAGCCTCCATCTTCTTCCTCTTCTCAATGATCTGGGAAAAGAGAGGGTTGTTACCCCTTGGCAGACGCGGCACTGCCCATGTGTACGGGAAGCCGATCCACTTCAACAAAGGGCCGGGGGGGGGGGGACCCACAGCCCAAGCAGGACCCACTGATCTCTGGCAGCACTGAACCTCCTCTGCGTGGGGATGGAACTGCCTGGTCAGCTGGGTCTTCTGCAGCTACAGGCTCCTCCAAGAGCCAGAAGATGAGACAATGTCAGTTAACTGCCATGATTTCATTCCCCTAACTGTATGACTGCTACAAGGTGTATTTACATGATCCCTGAAAAGGTCACAGGCTTACATATGCTTTTCCCCCGAAGTTTGGTGACAGGTCCCGCCCGGGAGTTCGCAACGGGGCCATGATTCCCTCCTCTGGAGTGTGTGCTCCGCTCGCTTGCCTGCTTGCTTGCCTCGCTTGCGCATGCCCTGACTCAATTACTTGATTCTCTGGTGTCCTTGAACAGGAGTGCCTCCCGTTTTTGTGTGAGCCAAACTCACCAGTGTTATGTATTCCTTTTCTTCATGTCTTGGGAACTTAGCTTTTAGAAATGTTCAACATCATTATTTTCTGAGAACTCCTTTTCCCACGTTTTCTATGGGAACTTTAGGCCAGTATATTTGAGCGCCTAAAATCCTGTCTAGGGATTGGTAGACAGCTCTTAAGCCATATTTCATATCCAGTATATCAATACATGTAGTCCCTAAGCACAGCATTACTAACAGGAAAAGTGTTTGATTACAATAATCTTTTCTACAAATAAAGGACTTACTGCTTAAGGAGACCTGTTGAGGACTATATCTTTTGGGACATTCTCACAGACAACTGGGACATCAGACCACAGCCTCCGAGGTGGGTGAAGAACAGCTGGCCACACAAGCCCATGTATACACAGCCAAGCATCCCAAAGAGACAGGCATTCCCCACAGGATCTTAAAGCATGACTCTGGGGAGCTTTTGCCAAACTCCAGACAGGGAAATGGGAAGGTTCACTGAAGGGGCTCAAAATACTCACCGCACTGATCTTCTTCCACTGCCGATCCAGCTCGGCCTTGTCGTTGGTCTCCTTGAAACGGCGCGTCTTACGGCCTTCGGACATCTTGATTCCGTACTGGAATGCCGCTCTGGAGTCAAAGAGTGACACGGATGGGGAAAAACAGGACCGAGAACAGCCTGCTGCAGCCAGCCAGCCAGCCAACCACAGCAAAGGCTCATCTCTGTTCCAAGGGAGACCCCCTTCCAAGGGTCCCTGCAGAGAAGTCACACCGAGCCACCAGGAAAAACTGCCTCACTTACTTGGGTAGGGCCTCTTTGTTGTTCATGTATTCGCTGTACTCCTCTTGGGTGTCAAAGTCCCAGCGGCCGAGGGGTCCCTTTTTGTTGCCCTTCAGAAAGGAGGGGAGAGGAAACAGGCTTGCTTACACATGCAGCAGAACAGGATGGGGGAGCAGACTGGGTCCCTTTACAATGCTGGGGGGGGGGGACACAAATCTTGCACACCCCCATGCCAATTCTCTCCCTCAGGAACACACACACAATCACTCCCCTTCCCTGAAAGCCCCTGCTGTGCTATTTTTCTTCTGGCAGTAAGAATGAGTATTACAAACAAGTGCAAATGGCTGCCTGCTAAGGTAAAAAAAACCATTCCGCTGACAACCAGAGCGAGCACTCCAGGCTCCAATGGAAACCACATGAAGTCACATCACACATGAAGCTGCCTTCTACTGAGTCAGACCCTTGGTCCATCAAAGTCAGTACTGGCTGCTCAGATTGGCAGCAGCTCTCTAGGGTCTCAGGCAGAGGTCTTTCATGTCACCTCCTGCCTAGACCAGGGGTGGCCAAACTTGCTCGACATAAGAGCCACATAGAATAAGCATCAGATGCCTGAGAGCCGCAAGACATGGACAAATATTACACACACGTTTTTACTGAAAAATATGCAAATTTACCTTTTATCAACATTAAATGAGACTGCCAAAAATAAAAACAAAAGGGGTGAAAACAGATATTGATATTTTTTGTCAAATGATATTTGTTTACTAATGATATTTGTCTAAGAGAGAGAGAAATAGAGAGAGGTGGAAGGAAAGAAGGGAAGGAAGGAAGAAAGAGGTGGAAAGAAAGAGAGAGAAAGAAAGAAAATAGTTGGGAGGGAGAAGGGACAGAAGAAAGGGAGGAAGCATGCCTCCCCTTCGCTTCCCCAGCTGCCCTGCTGGGAGCCGCACAATATGTGTGAAAGAGCCGCATGTGGCTCCCGAGCCTCAGTTTGGCCACCTCTGGCCTAGGTCTTCTAACTGGAGATGTCAGGGATTGAACCTGAGATCTTTTGTATGCCAACCAGAAGCTCTACCACTGAGCCACGGCCCCTCCCTCGCAACGCTCAAGCGATCCAGGACACTCTGTCGGGTAGTAGCATTCATGCCTGATCTGCAAGCAACCGATAACACACCTGATCCATTTTACTGTAGTCGACTTCTTCGTCACTGTCCACGGCCATGTCATCCATTCTGGAGAGGAAACAGACAATAAGCTCTCATTTATCTCTGCAGCCTTGGAGGCACCATCTGGATCAATACCGCCAGCCAGCCAGCCAAAATAAGGCTTCCTTAAACCTGCAAAAGTACTGGAAACTCATTCTAGAATGTCCGATGGTATATAATAAAGGCCTGGCCTTTCAGATTCTTTCTCTGCATTCCACTGGAGAGCTGCTGCTGCCAAAGAAGCCACTCATCAAGCTTTGTGGCTGGAGTTTTCCTCGATATATTCCCCAAAGAGTCCCCTGCCTGCTTTAAAGCAACGAGGAAAGTTTCTCTGTTTTGTAACTGGCCATTTCACTCAAGTTCGAATAGCAAAGTTAAGTGCAATTATTGTAGAAATAATAATCATGTACTCTCTTCTGTGGGTATTTATTAATGATCTTCCTTATGCCATTCTTTATCATAAATTACTTGGAGAACCACCGCCACCACCTCTGCTGAGAAGCGGCTATTAAATTTATAAATAAGCGCGGTTAGGAAGTTGTGCATAATGAAATAGTTTTCACTCAAATTGCTGAGGTTGCACGAGCAAACTTTAAAAGTGCCACAGGTCAGTGGCAATGTTCCCTCTAAGCTGTGGATTATTTTGAGCAAAAATTCTTCTTTGTGAGCTACTGGCATTAAAGTTGTGAGCAAGCAATCTGGCTACTGCATAAATTAGTTCTCTCTGGAGCCATCTTTCCTGAGCTGAGACAAAAATGTGTGGGCTGGAGGCTAGAAAACTGTGAGCTAGCTCACACTAACTCAGCTTAAAGGGAACACTGGTCAGTGGTGAAGATACGACCAAGGGGCCTCTGGCTCCTGACACGGGAACTCCAATGAGTAAAACACAACTGTTGTCTTTCTGGTTATGGCAGTCCCCTGGGAATCAAGCCCATGAGTAACTTGTGCAACTGAAGCAACTTCGACCCGCCTCTCTCCATAGTTCAGGGGTGGCCAACCTGTGGCTCGGGAGCCACATGCGGCTCTTTCACACATATTGTGCGGCTCCTGGCAGGGCGGCTGGGGAAGCAAAGGGGAGGCATGCTTTCTCTCTCTTTCTCCCTTCCTTCCTTCCTTCCTCCCTCCCATCTATTTGCTTTCCTAGTTTCTCTCTCTCTCTTTCTTTCCACTTCTTTAATTCTTTCTTTCCATCTCTCTCTTTCTCTCTCTCTCTCTCAATATCATTAGCAAACAAGTAATATCATTATCAATAACCGGTTTTCCTCGTTTGTTTTTATTTTTGGCAGTCCCATTTAACGTTAATAAAAAGCAAATTTGCATATTTTTAAAAATAAAAACGTGTGTGTGATATTTGTTCCTGTCTTGCGGCTCTCAGACATCTCTATGTGGCTCTTACATTTATTCTATGTGGCTCTTACTTTAAGCAAGGTTGGCCACCCCTGCCATAGTTGATATGGGGCTGCAAAAGACACCGCCTCCAGATCACCTCTCAAGTGCGAACTAGAATGCCAGAAGCAGCTTCTACAAAGAAAACGCAATCTTGGCATCTGCTGTAGATTTAACGTCCACGTTTTGAGTCAAGGTTCCTTAGTTCCTCACTGCTGCCCTGGCAGAAGTACAGACACCCTTCTCGGTTTGCCCCACTGTATGAGATTAGCATGTTAAGTGACTGTTTGGATCAGGTGATCCTAACACGGTGCCCGTGGGCCCCTGGGGAGCTGACACGGCACTGCCAGGTAACTGTTTCTGAGCTAGTTCAATATGTATACCTGGGTGGATGGCAAGAAAATATTTTAGATATGTCCATCCTGTTAAACAGAGCTTCTGTCTGAAATGCTGAAGGGCTACGAGGAGTTATTCACACCCTCAACTCCCTGACATTTTGTGGTTGGTTCCGCCTCCTGTGACAGCCATTTTGTAGTTGTGCCCACCATCCGGTGTCAGATTTCCAAAGGTGCCCTGCCCGCTGCCTCAAAAAGGTTGGGGACAGTGTTCTCTCTAGGCTGAGTTAGTGTGAGCTAGCTCATAGATTTTTAGCCTCCGGCCCACACATTTTTGTCTTAGCTCAGGGAGGATGGCTCCGGAGCAAACTAATTTACACAGCAGCCAAATCGCTCGCTCACAACTTTGATGCCAGTAGCTCACAAAGCAGAATTTTTGCTCAGAAGACTCCACAGCTTAGAGGGAGTATTGTTGGGGACCCCTGGTTGAGATATTATTTAGGACATGTCTGTGCCCCCTCCAGAGAACCTGCTCAGGACAGCTTACAAGTAACACAGCAGCAGGCTCCCAGAAGAAAAGGCACAGACAAAAACTGGAAACTCAAGACTTGCAGCTCAGGCACAGATCTCAGATTCAAATAGGGCCACAATAATTATTACAGTTGGACACTAGCAAACGCTCACTGCCCACCAGCGACAGTGTTTTGGGACTTAGTGGTACAGTGGAAGTAACCAAGTTCCATTTTGATCTGGTCTACCCGCCCCATGAAGAATGCGGTGGGGTAAGGAGAGAAGCAAAAACTTCTGGACTCAGGAGAGCGTTAATCCAGCAGGAAGAGAGACGAAGCCCACCAGCAAAGGAGCAGCTGCTTCCGCCCCAATAATTATGCCGCACCCAGCACATTCTATGTAAGAGTGCATCAGTGGCTACCAACCATTTCCCCACAGTGCCAGCTGGAAAAGAACCCTTAAAATAGCCCACCAGGCAAAGAAAGCAAGCATCTTGCTGAGGTCCACGTAGTCTCCCACCCCCCTGGAGGAAGCCAGCTTCCTTACGTGGCAGGGTAACATTCGGCATAGCTGTTCGACATTCCAAAGAAGTCACCCAGCTGCTTTTTGTCTTCAGGCTTTTTTAAGGTGGCAGATATTAAGGAAAAGAGGAGTCTGGACAATCCCACAAATTAGAGCACGCATGGGAACGGGGCAGAGAAAGCTACACCCAAAAGGAAATGGACGACCCAGCCCTATTGGGGGGGGGGGTCCTGGAACAGATGGGCTCCTCTCACCCCCCCGATGGACACCTCTCTTCCCTCTTCCCTTCCCCTCCCAACAACCCCGTCCCCAGGGACAGCAGTGCAAGGCACAAGTTACTGAAGTGGAAATGGCCGTTTCGGTGTTGTGGTTAGAGTGTCGGACTAAGATCCGAAGAGACCCAGATCTGAACCCCCCTTCTGCCCTGGAAGCTCGAGTGACCCTGGGCCAGCAGAGGACAGAACGGAGGAGAGAATGATGCAAGCCGTTTTGGGTCCCCACGGAAAAGAAAGGCCGTTCCCCAATACCCTTGACTCACGAGAGTGGCAAATGACTCCCTAGTTAACCCACCTTACGTCACCTAGACCAGGGGTCCCCAACGTGGTGCCTCTGGGCACCATCGGACCCACCGGCATCTTTCCTGGCACCCGCCAAGCGTTTCCAGAAAGTGGGTGGGGCCAGGCAGGGCTTTTCCCCAGCGAGGCTGCTGATCTGATTGGCTGGGCAGGTTTTTTAAAATGTTGCTTTGGCAGCACTTGCCAATACAGCGCAAGAATCTTCCCTGTGCGTCTGAAGTAAAAGTTGTGTCAATCCTTTCGCGGCTGGCTCTGCCGCCCGCAGCAGCCGTTTTGTTCCTGGGCCCACCATGCCGCATCAGGATGCCGAATGGGCGTGCAGGTTCAAAAAGGCTGAGGACCCCTGGAACAGATGCCCCCTGCCACTGATTCCCCTGCGGTGAGTAATATCACCGCCCACTTCAGAGCAAGAAGTGTGTGTGCCTGCCTCACCCGCCCCCTTTAGAAGCCGGCAGTTCTAAAATGGCCCATCAAGAACCAGGGCTCTTGGCCTGCTCTGAGGAGTCAACAGGACTGCCCCCCCCCCCCTTCAGAAAGACAGCCCCTTTCCAAGGCAGGGGGCTCGTTTCGAGCATAAGGCTTCGAAGAAACAGCAAGCAGTCTTCTGACATCCCCCAGCATGCAGGAGAAAGTATCCTCTGTGGGTTAACATCTGAGCCCAGGAGAGGGGAGAGGCCTTTCAGGCTGCAGCTTTCTACGGCCCCTGCAGGGGTGGAAGTGCTGTCAAGTCACAGCCAACTTATGGCAGCCCCACAGGAGACGTTCAGAGGTGGTTTTGCCATCGCCTGCCTCCAGGGCCCTTTTTCTAGCAGGAGCTCCTCTGCATATCAGGCCACACCCCCCTGATGTAGCCAATCCTCCAAGAGCTTACAGTAGCCCCTGTAAGAAGAGCTCTGTAAGCTCTTGGTGGATTGGCTACATTAGGGGAGTGTCGCCTAATATGCAGAGGAGTTCCTGCTAGAAAAAGAGCCCTGCCTGCCTCTCTGCATTCAGACTCTGGGCTGATTTGGTGCTCTCCCATCCAAATGCTAACTTGGGCTATCAAGGTCAGGCCATCTGGACAGGGCCAGCATCAGCACACCCTCAGATGGGGCTGCTGCCAGGGCCCAGGGCCCCTGCTGCCAGCCCCCCAGACATGCCACTCTCTGCCAGCTCACTTTTGAGCTGCTTGCCACCCGTATTGCCCAGTGCCATCCGGGAAAGGGCTGCAAAAGAAGAAGAGATTGGATTTATGCCCTGCCCTTCACTACCCAAAGGAGTCTTGTAGCGGCTTATAACCCCCTTCCCTTCCCCTCCCCACAACAGGTAGGTGGGGCTGAGGGAGCTCTTTTGAGGACTGCTCTTGAGAGAAGAGCTCCGGGAGAACTTGTGACTGACCCAAGGTCACACCAGCAGCTGCATGTGGAGGAGTGGGGAACCAAACCCAGCTCTCCCAGATTAGAGTCCGTGCTCCTAACCAGCGGTGCAGACTGCTACGAGCATGGGCAGTGGGAGGGCTCACGAGCAGGGCAGGGGAAGGATGCACGGGCCGGAAGTAAGACACATGGGTGAGCGGGTGGGAAGGGGCCCCCTTGGGAATTCTCTGCTCAGGGCCCCTGAAAATCTGCCACCAGCCCTGCATCCAGATCAGGGCCTATGGCCACTGGCTCCCCCCAAAAAACATTTGATTCATGTGAAAGGATATGGGTCAGCTCCCTCCCAGCCACCGGCACCGGCAAACTTCTCGTTGATCGACTTGATCAGTTCCTTGGCCGAACCGGGTCCTGGAGACAGAGGAAGACGTAGCAGGAGAGATCATTCCCACACAGAAGCAATTCTACACTCCCCACGGCCATGGTCAAAAGAAAGGGCTCTTACCCCCACTGTCATACAACGAGTAATAAGCACAAGTCATCACAGCAGGCTGCTCAGACACGGATGCTGAGGCCCTCGGAGGGGCCACAAAAACAGCAGTAACTGAGTGACCCACAACACAAGGAAGCACACGGGGGGGGGGGGGGGGGTCGGCAGACGACAGTCAGCTACCAAATGCAGCACAGATCTGACAACCTTCTATCACCCGGAAGACTAATGAATGCATTGTGGCCTACGCTTTTGTGAGCCCAGCCAAAGCTCTGCAGCCCCACCTTTCTCCCCAGTGCAGACCCAAAGCAGCTCACATGGTCTCTTTCATTTTATCTGCACAACAACCCTTTGAGGGAGGTTAGCAAGCTAACCACGTGTGACTTGCCCAAGCATACATGGCAGAGTGGAAGATTCAAAGCTGGGTCTCCCAGATCCCAGTCCAACTTGCTAAGCCCTCCATCAGATGACGCAGTCAGCCAGTGAGGGTATGGTACAATGAGTGAGGCAGACTTTAAGGTATAGAGTTGCCAACTCCAGGCTGGGAAATACCTAGAGATTTTTCGGGAGGTGGACCCTGAGGAGGTGGGGGTTTGGGGAGGGACTTCAATGGGGTACAATGTCATACAGTCCACCTTCCCAAGGGACCATTTGCTCCTGGTCAACTGATCTCTGTTGCTTGGAGATACTGTAATAGAGGGAGATCTCCAGCTACCACCTGGAGGCTGGCAACCCTATTAAGGTACCGTAAGACCCACTGTCATTTTGGCTGCAGCAGATTAACACAGTTATTCAGTAATAAATCAGAGTTACCGGTTTTAAAAGATGCATGGAAGGAGTCCTATAATAGCACAAACCCTTGAAAAGGTCAGCTAAGATAACGTGAAGCTTTTATCTTCCTGCAGGGGCCAGCATCAGGGACAGAGGGGGACTCTCCAGGACTATCTAGTCCGAAGCAGCCACATGCTTCCGTCGTATTAGTCTTAACATTCACAACACTGCAGGGTTCAGAATTTAAACCCATCCACCCCCCCCAGCCCATGAAACACACCTCATATGATCAAAAATAAGTGCTCTGAATCTCAGCCCATTTCAAACCGAACATAAAAAAAAGAGGACCTTACCTTTATCAATGTCAATCGGCTAAAAAAAGAAAGGAAAGAACCTGTTATTCTGAGAGGCCGACAGAGTGAGTGACTTGAATGGCAGGGTCTCATCTTAGCAAGAAGGAAGGGGCAGATCTGTTCAGAACTTGCACCTCTTCACTAACACCCCTTTTGTGCTTTGATACAACATACCACCCACCTCACTGTGCTCTCTTGCACCCCACTGTGAATTCCACACCAAGGACAGCCAATTTGGAAGACACTCATAGCCCCAGCTACGGCCCCAAGAATATCTTCTACCCAGGCCAAGCCTCTACAGCTGTTACTGCAGCCAAGGAAGTATTCCCAGCTTGCACCGCTGACTTTCAAATCCCCAGACATGGCACCCGGGCAGAAATAACATTCGCTTGCCTCGTCGTCGGCTTTGGGTTTCTCAAAGTAGCTGTGCCTCTTCTTCTCCTCCTCCCGTTCGCGTTCCCGCTCCCTCTCTCGGTCCCGCTCACGGTCCCGCTCGTGCTCCCTGTCTCGCTCTCTCTCGCGCTCTCGGTCCCGTTCCCGGTACCTCTCCCGCTCTTTCTCTCGTGGCATCTTCGCTGCGGACGGCACGTAATCGCCAATGTCCTCAAAAATACTGTTTGCAAAAGAGTTATGCGTTAAAAAGGCTCAGAGGGCAGGAAAATGTTCTCCAACAGGTTCCTCTAAAGCAAGCCCTTCCCATCACGAGTCTCCGGCAGTTCTGGGCTCTACAGGAAGGCAGCGCAGTCTCTTGACCTCAAAGGAGGGATGAACCAAGCCTAGATTGCTCTGTCCCAAATCCTGTGGGAAGTCCATTCAACCGTCTTCATTTCAACTGCCCGAAAAAGGCCCCAAATCCCACCTAAACCTGGGGACAATCTACTGCACACAGCTTTACTTACTTCATATCTGCCTCGGGGGGTTTCTTCTCATCCAATTTTCCTGCAAACAGAGAGCAGTGAGAACAAGCTTATTTTGGCACCCATTTCATCCACTTCGGCTCTCGTCTCCTAAGATAACGGGAATGTTTGTGCAGCTGACTGTAACAGAACTGGGTAGATTTCAAGATTGAAGGAACTTTTTTTAAAAAAACCCAGCAATCCAGAAGCCAGCAGACGCAGCCATCTTCAAAACTGCTTTCCCCACCCCTGAAGATGCAGCCAGTCACAATGGCACATGGATCCGTTATACAAGTTCAAATTCAGGTCTGATTCCCTGAACACACCAGGGATTCCAACACTGAACTCTAAAATGCTACAAGACCACCTTTTCACAGGCAGTCAATTATACAACCTTTTTACAGGCAAGCAGTATTGATGCTGAGAGTTTAGGAAGCATCCTTTGCTTACAAACGGGCAATGAGGAATCCCTGGGGCAGGAGAGCCAGGAGTTTTACAGGATCCGCCGTGCTCCTCCTGAGGACTGGAACTGCACATGCTTGGCAAGCCAGCCTGACCTCTCCCCACTTTCCCTCATTTAGGCCCTGCCTCTGCAGCATGACATGCAGGCCGTTTTGGGAAGATGTAGAATAAGTAGCGTTTGCATCACAACTTCACCCAGTCCCAAGAACCCTGTTCCAGGAGGAGCCATCATTTTAGAATTCTAACATGGCCACTTTCCCCCTCCCTGGGAGTTTGTTCACCACCTTCTTTCTGGTGAAACTCAGAGCGGCCAGTGTTCACTAGGGAGCGAAACATGCACAGCCCTACCAAGCTGTGCAACAGAGCCCCACCTTTATCCTTCTTCTTGAGCTTTTTGTTGCGAGTGCCTTGCCTCAAGTAGGACAGAATTTGGGTCAGTTTACTGATGACAATATCATTTGTAGTCAGCGTGGTCTGGGCCTGAAAGGAGGAGACAGAAGGCATCACCCACGTGACACTAACAAAAAGCAAGCATGCCTTTTCTAGTTCAGGGAAAGCATTCTGGGGGCTCACCTCCATGGTGGGGCAATCGGCCTTGCTTCGAATCAGGGTCGTGGGGATGTCTGTGTCTGCATACTCATCGTCGAGATCCACCACGTAAGCCATCCTCCCTGGCAGGAAAAGCTCATTCCGCTCATACGCTTTGTTCTTGAACAACATCCGGTAGATGTTACGGCCTAGCAGAGAAGGACAGTCAAACCCTCCCTATGGAACTGGCATCCCCAGTGGCACTGGGGCGTTTTACCCTCTGCCTGGTTTTTCTAGCCACCTACGTCCAAGACCACAGTATCCCATCAATGCAACATTCATACACACACACGTGTCTTACCCAAACGGGTCTTGAATTCAATTTTGTTTTCTGGATCTTCATCTTTTCTAAAAAATAAAATGGGGGGGGGGGGGGAGAGAGAAAGAGAAGAGAACATTATAAAAAATAGGAATTTCTATTCCACCTTCTCCTTGACGCTAAAAGCAGCACAATCCAGCGCTTTGCTTGCCCCCTACTCACTTCGTTTCTTTCTGGGGCTTCTCCATCAGTTCCTCCTCTTCCTTTTCCTTGCTGGCAATCTCCGCACGCACCTGACCAGAAAAGAGAAAAGATGTTCAAAATGCTATTCCGCTTCCTTCAGTGCAACTTACAGGTCTCTCAAGGGCTTAGGCAGAAAGACACAGAACTCTCCAGTACCGTGGGCAGTCAGAGAAGAGATAAGTATGCCTGGCACTCAAATTAGTTCTCTTTCTCTCACACACACACCCGGGGGGGGGGGGGGGGGGAGGCGCAGAGGACGGGGAAAAAGAGTGGAAGAGAAACCTGCATTTTTTCCCCCTGAACTGCTAATGAAAACTCATTGCATAACTGTCTTTTCATGATTCTCAGCTCCCATCAATACAAACTGGTGTCTCAATATTTGGGGGGACTATACGGCACAGTGGAGAAGCCACACACGGGGAAAGCGGTTCCTTAATACATGACTGACTGACGTGCAGTTGCTCACCTTTTGCAGCAGAGCAAAATCCAGACCTTTCACCAAGTGAGTGTGCTCCATGTCACCACCCAAGAACTTGGACTCTTGAATCAACTGCCGCCTTTTTTCTGCGGCTGATTTATCCCTAGAGTAAACAAGAGGGGAAAATCATACTCGTGACACCAGAATCACATGGTACTTCCAAGAGAAAAGACCTCAACAGCAACTGCACTCACGCCTCTGCAGTAGGCCCCACCGCCCTGTAGTTGGCCGTTGTGCTGATCAGCTCCGTCTCCTCGTAGTCCTTGTTGACACCGTCTCGTCTCTCCTTGGCGCGGTCCCTGTACTTCTCAGCCAGCTCCCTTTCCCGCTCAATCTCCTGCTGGCGTAGCTTGGCATAGTAGCTAGCATCAGAAAACAAGTCAGTTAGTTACCATTAAAGCACAGTTACCAGGCCATTCTAAGAAATCCCTGCTCCTCTTAACATTTATCCATCTTGACTGCAACCACAATTTATTAAAGCAATAGCTATTTCGGTCATTCTTGATTCACCTTTCCCATGCTGATGGAACCAGCATAATATCTGATTTACTGTTGTTTTTTTAAGCAGATCATCAACAAACTCCCTCTATTCCAGGAAAAATGTACCAGCTTCTGGAAAAACCACTCCAGCCTAGCTTTTGATGTCCCTTTCCTGGGGCTTTTACAGCCATGGGACTACTCAGAGGCCACCTCTGCAAAGACGATGTGCCTGGGGAGAACACAGCATCAGACCCACACCACTGAAGGTGCTTTCAGTCATGAACAAGAGAGTGCAAACAGACACCTGAATGCTAGAATCATGTGGGCATGAGCCACCACTCCGCTCTGCCTACAGGTCACAGATTCAATCCCTGACCCTTCCAGTTAAAGGATACTCTGGTAGCAGGATTAGGAAAACCTCTGCAAGGGATTCTGGGGAAAGTACCAACTAGCACGTGCATAGGGGAGATTTAATAAGCCTTATACACTTGAGCTTTCAAGAAACTTCTGACGAGGTCCTTCAACAAAAGCTCCTGCATAAATTTAGAAGTGAAAGAACAAGAGGACAGGCCCTTTTCTGGATCTGTAAGTGGTTGAACACTGGGAAGGAAAAGGATGGAGTATAATGACGGTCTAGCAAGCAGTGAGTCCCAGTGGGAATCT
Source organism: Lepidodactylus listeri (assembly GCA_029233225.1). Classification (NCBI taxonomy): domain Eukaryota; kingdom Metazoa; phylum Chordata; class Lepidosauria; order Squamata; family Gekkonidae; genus Lepidodactylus; species Lepidodactylus listeri. The sequence goes on along the minus strand of JARCFY010000017.1, from coordinate 16,260,930 downwards.
GTTTTGGAACCAGGGGTCATGGCAGGAAGCTTGCTGGAAATGTCAGCAGCAGTTAAAAAAAAAGGTAAGTTCTATGATAAAGATTATTGGGAAGGAGTGGGAAAATAAAACAGCCAACACTGTAATAATCTACATCATGGCTGCATTTTGCATGCTGCATACAGTTTTAGTCATCCCATCTCAAAAAGAGAACAGAAGAGGGCAACTAAAATGCTCCCCTGGGAGGAAAGGCTGAAGAGCAAAGAGAGAGTCTTAACAAGGGGCCGTAATATTGGTGTATACAATTATGCATGGGGAGTAGAAAGTGGAAAGAGTGGGCTCCCCTCCCTCACATCACTTGAACTTCAGGTTGTCCAAAGAAACTAACTGGCAACGTACCCAGACCAGACCAGACCAGAGAATCTCTGTCTCCAAAGCATAAGCGCTGTTATACCCCAGTGGCTGAGAATCAGCTACAAATCAGGGAGGCCCCTGATTCAAATGCTGCCTATGCCTTCAACCATCTCAGGCGAGACATTCTCTCCTGCCCTCATCTGCAATATTGGAATAATAATTATCTACATTACAGAGTTGTAAGGACTATAGTAGCATAACATATATGGGCTGTTTTCGATGCCTAAAAATGCCCTGTGAATGCAGGATTATAATTAACATGAAATTCATGGGCAAAAGATATTTCAGTGGCAACTAGCGCAGATGGTTTTAAAACAGGACTAGAAAAATCAAGGACATTCCTCTAAAGCAGGGGTGTCAAACTCATTTGTTACGAGGGCCGGATCTGACATAAATGAGACCTTGTTGGGCCGGGCCATGGGTATCGTAATGCCAGGTAGCGGAGATATAAACTTTATAAAGGACACAAACACAAAGATTTTTTTAACTTAAAATAAAAACATGCTTAAAACACTAGCACTCTTGCAATATTGTTTATTTAACAGTCTCTGATCACTGACACCTCTTGCTCTGAATTCTTGCATCAAAATGTCTGCGCTGTTGCAATCTTGAGTATGCTGTTCAGGAGTGTATCTGTAAGCTGCCAACCTACTTTTGATTTATTGACATTCACCACAGAAATCTCTTGCTCAAAGTTCTGAGTGTGGGACCCAGGGGGAAACATGAAATGGCTGAGCGACTGAGAGAGTCTGGCAAAGCAAGCTATGATGCAGCAGCAGCAACAGAATTGGAAGCAGATGGCCAGTTCCAGTGTGGGCCTGATCTGGCCCCCGGGTCACATGTTTGATACCCCTGCTCCACAGGTATTAGCCATTATGGCTACAGAGAACTTTTATATAAAGATTCTATGTAATTTTGCATTTCAGTTACAGAAGAACAACAGTGGGGAAATGCTACTATATTCTTGCCCTGATTGAGGCCTTTTTAAAAATAATCTCTTTTTTTTCTTTTTTTTGGGGGGGGGGTGTATTTTTTTATATATGTGTGTGTATGTCAGTGTCATGAGAACCTCTGGTGACTGACCCATACTGGGAACCTGGAGGATATTCAGAGAGGTGGCTGATTAAAGCTAGCCCCTGCCTCTAGTATTTCAAGGAGGTTTCCCATACAATAATTTGCCACAGTCGACCCTGCTTAGCTTCCAAGATAGGACTTGCCTGGGCTATCCAGGTCAGGGCTATTTCTTTTTTTCTTTAGGGATGGGAATAATCTTTTTGCATAGTTGGTAGGTTATAAAGATATTTTTCCTCTTCTTTTGCTTAGTAGCTTTTACTTTGTATATATTTTAAAATTATTTTTATGGTAAATACTTTATATATAATAAGGTTCTCTATACGATACTTTGTAACTTTTCTATGACCAAGGAATTGGGCCCTGTGAATCAGATATATTATTTTCAAGTATTACGTTTAACATGATATCATGAAATATTAGGGGCCTGAGGGATTCTAATAAGTGAAAAAAGGTTATTTCCAAGTTGAAAAACCTAAGGACTTGATCATCTGGCTGCCCTTCAATTACAATTTTTATCTTTATGGCTGCTGGTTTTCAGGGGAAATAGGTTTTATGGCTAGATGAGGTCTTGGAATGATCTAGAAGGGTTGTTTTATGAGAGCCTGTCAAAGGAGACATTAGCTGCAGATTTTGCAGCTGCATCACCAATACTTCCTGTTTAATGATATCACAGGTCCCACAAAGATGCAATAAAGTCATTATCAACCTGCAGGTAAGAAGCTGACCAAAGTCATAAGCACAGTTCCAATGCCGCAACCAGGGTGAAAACCAGAGAAGATAGAAGTCTAGATAGCTGACCCTATCCAGGTATATCTAAAGATATCCATCAATGACATCATCCTCTTCCCAAAAAGGAAATGCAGAGGATGGTAAATGGATGGAGAAATCAGCATCAACGATTCACTTTTCTATCCAAAGACAAACCACCACAGGGTGAAGTCCCCTCCCCAGCTACCCACCCTCTCTGAAAAAGGAGCCAGGCAAAGGTTCAACTCCTTCTGGCAAGTGTTCACTGAGAATTCTTCCTGTACTTTAATAAACCAACAACTCTTTAGGAAGCCTGTGTTGCCAGGTGTGTGTCTACTTACCTTTTCTTTTTCCTCCTGCGAGCAGCTGGATCTTCATCTTCATTGTACTCCCTTGGCATTCTATAAACAAGAACATTCCTGTGCATGAAAACGGCTAAAGCACTACATAAAGCTAAACTTTATTAACTGCTGCTCCACATTCAACATACTGTTACATTAACTCTGAATAAAATTTCCTACTCTCTCAAGCATACAGATTATATAGCTCGAGATTTCCATACTGAAATGTAATATTAGATTAATACACAGTAACCAAGAAATGTGCAGCAAGGCTTTGTCAAGAAGTACAGAGAATACACGCTTACTCATGATGGCGAGATTTGGATGGTGGAGCAGATGTTGGTGTTGCCCTTGGGGTCATAAGAAGCTTCCGAAAGTCTTCATTGGTAAGCTTGGACCTGTGACAAAAACAATAGTGTTTTACTTTCAGGACAATAGTGCAATGAATTGATAACCTGCATTCATTAAGCAGTGCCACAAGTTAACGACACAGCAGGAAGTGCTTCCAAATGCTTTACGATGCGCTCACTGGATGTGCTTGGAAAACAGCAAGACGCTTTGGAGACCCTATAATAAAAAAGGCATCTGGGGCTCTCTTGTGGAATATAACATGCAGGATTGAGAGGAGGTACAGATCACACACAAAATGCAGCACCACAAATGGTTTCCTAGATCCAGAGCTAACAATGGTTCATTCTCCCTCCTATACTGGGTGTAACTCCCCCAGCTCATTACTGCCAAATGTTTTTTACGCTCTTCGCAGTTTGAGCAGTGGCCAAACTTTTGATCCCAAAAGCCTGAACTGCCAAATGAAAAGACAATGAAAGGCTGTACTCACTGGTGGAAAGAATGAGAATCATCCACCTCATGGCCATCTGGGGCCAGAGGGTTAGAAAACGGCTCACCTGGAAAGAAGGAAGAAAGAGCGGATTACTAGCCAATGAAGCACACATTCTACTGCTAAGCACACTGTTTTCTTCAGGGGCTCTTGACCATGGATAAAGCACCAGACATACGCAGACCAACCGTGAACTAGGGACTTCATGGAGAGGTTCACTGCTCTACAAGGTAAATGGTTCCTGTCTCCATTGCAGCAGTTCTGGAACTACAAGCTGGAATGTTCTAATGTAACTAAAGACCTCTCCTGAACAACCAGAAGTACTCACATTATATTCCAAGGACCAGATCGTTCCTTGGGTGCTTATCAAGAGCTCCTCAATTAGATTATCAGCAACAGCAGATAAATTTCCCTGGAAGACATCTAGCCTGCAATTACCAATGTTCTCCTGCACTTTGCAGCCCTAGGGAGTGCCAGCTGTCTTCTAGGATGCACCCTTGATTAACACAAAGCAGAGGCCCAACAAGTGTGACCAGAACCCCGCGTGAATTTAACTTGCCTCCTAGGACCAGTCTGTCCTATGCAGGAGTCATCCCCCACTCCCCAAAATAGAATTTCCGTCGTTCACTGAGATGGGTTAAATGCTCAAGAGTACACACTCCGGACCGCTTAAGGCACAACTAACTTTTGTTCAGCAATCTTGGATCAGACTAAACACTGTTCACAAAAGCTCCAGCCACTAGCAAGCACCACATGCCCCACCAGAAATTGCATCTGAGGAAGCAAATTCTGACTCGCAAAAACACAGAAATAAGTGTTCTTAGCTTTCAAGGGGGCGCTGGTCATGTGTTTTCTTTTGCCACCAGAAATTGGCCCGTCTACCCTCTGATATAGCGCACCCTCCTCTACACACACTCACATCCCCCACAGTGCACAAAAGCTAAATGTTGGACAAGTTAGATTCAGGTGGGTAGCTGTGTGGATCCAAAGCAGCAGAACAAAGTCTGAGAAGTGTGCAAGCACATGAAGCTTATACCTTGAATAAAACTTTGTTGGTGGTCTTAAAGGTGCCACTGGACTCAAGCTTTGTTTCACTGTCGCTGTTACTGAATGCCCACTAAATCATAAAAAACTTAGGGCATAAAAAAACAGCATTTCAGACAAAACTATTTTATTTACAATATATATCCATACGCCAACTTCTTGAGGCTACGTTTGATTGCTATTTGCTGTGTGCCCCGGCTTTAATGGTCTGTGGGAGAAATCTAAGGTCTGACACTTTACCCTCACAGAAGGTGAGCAGTTATGAAACGGCTCTCCTCTGGTAGCGGCCAGAAACCACTGCGAGTGGGGAGAAGGAGCTACTGAAATTCCAGATGCCCCCTCAATTGCCCAAACCAGGGGTGGGCAAATGGTGGCCCGCGGGCCACATGCGGCCCGCCAAGACATGAAGATTAACAAGAGTAAATATAGATGCTCTTTGACAGACATTAACTTGCAGGCTGTGATGAGAATCTCAACAAGCAATCTCACTCCTGATTTCAAAAAAATTGTAGAAAAGTGTGATAGGGTACATTTGTCTCATTAAACTGATTCTAAAATTAAATGTGCTTGCAGCTATAGATGATATGAAATTAGCACAATAAATAGATTGAATAAAACTACCACTATTTTATTTAATTTATATTTATTGATTTCTATGATACAATTTATACCTTTTCTGAAATGCAAAGTTAGCTAATGAATGCAATCATTTTAAAAGGTGCGGCCCTCCGCTAACCTCCGCTCCCACAAAGTGGCCCCCGAGCCAAAACAATTGCCCACCCCTGGCCCAAACAGTTCTGCATGCCACACACACACCCCCCCCAGAGGATCACCCCATTAGCAACAAGTGACACTTCCCTTCTTACACTGTCATTATGGGAGTTTTTTACATTATTTCTGTTCCACCTTTCTCCTCGTCTCCTCCACTTTATCCCCACAACAACCCTGTGTGTGTAACTTGCCCGAGGCCACCCAGCAAGCTTCCGTGGCACAGTGGGCATTCGAACCTAGATTTCCCAGCTGTTAGCCCGACACTTCAACCACTACGCCAAGCTGGTGCTAGTTATGTCTGAACATGCCTAGAAGCGAGACCTGCGGCTCAGATACCGGGAGTTAAAACTACTAAGGTCAAAGAGTGACCCAGCTCCACACTCAGCCTACCCCACAGGGTTGTTGTGATAACAAAAAGGCGCTAGGCCCGGCCTACTGGGAGATACGCCTCGACGATAACCAGCGACTGCCCTCGCAAGCACCTTGCCGGCCAAGGAGAACCAGGCTCCTCCACCCATCACCCCGGTGACACTCACTGTCTCGCTCCGGCATCTTGGCTCCGCAGCTCCGGCCACAAGAAGCACCGCCGCCGCTGACACCACCACAACAAACAGCCAGAGGCCTCCCTTCCCACAAGACACTGCGCGGAAAGGGGCCGAGGAGGCAAAAGCCAATGAGCGCGGCTCAGGGAAGGACTCCCGGCCCACAATGCAGCGCGCGGCCAGCCGTCGCGGAGGGGCCGCTTCAACCCACGGCTTTGCGTGGCCACGCCCCCTCGTGCGTTCTAACGCGTGGATTGGCCGAGGCGTTCTGCGGGGCCGGGGCTCAACATGGCGGCGAGCTCGGCTGCGCGGGTCATCGGGAGCCACCTCAGGGAGATTCGGATCCACCTTTGCCAGCGCTCGCCGGGCAGCCAGGGCGTCAGGTGGGTGGGCGGGCAGAGGCCGAGGAGGAGTCCCAATAGGTAGCGCTTAATCCAGCGGCCTTTCTCTCCTCCCTCACGGTTGCCGGGCCTCCCGGGGCCAAACGGGCAGGGGCGTGGCCTTAAATTGTGGGTGGAGCCTGGGGGCGTGGCTAGGAGATGTGGTTGGTGGAAAGGGCCGTCTGTCTGCCCGTCCTGCTCCCGGCATTGTGTTTGTTCAGAGGGCAAAGTCTGCGTCCGGTGTGACCTTGCAAGACCAACAAGAGTTTTATCGTGGACATGCATTGTGTGTAGATCCAGTTGGTCAGCCGTGTTAGTCTGGAGCAGCAGAACAAATCTAGGGTCCAGTGGCAGCTTTTAAGACCAACGAAGGTTTATTCAGGGTATGAACTTCCGTGCGCAAAGCACACTTTATCAGATACATAGAATGGCAAAAAGGTTGATAAGTTGTAAGCACTTTTTGCCATTCTGTGTATTTGATAAAGTCTGCTTTGCACTCAAGAGTTCATACCTTGAATAAACCTTTGTTGGTCTTAAAGGTGCCATTGGACTCGAAATTTGTAATGCAGTGTGTGTGTTCATGAATCTGCGTTCTGGGACACAAAACCTCCTAGTTCTCCCTGGCCCTAAAGAGGCCAGACTGGCCACCCACCAGGGCTAGAGCCTTTTCTGTGGCAGTTCCTCAGGGGTGGAAAGAGCTCCCTGAGGAGACCAGCGCCCAGTGGAACTTACTACAGTTCCACAGGGCCTGCAAGACGGAGCTCTTCCACCAGGCATTTGACCACATTTAACATCTGGATATAACATCAGATCCTTCCTTGGGATCTTTTCCATCGCTGTTGTGTGCATTGACTGGCTCCTGTTATGGAGAATACAGGTTATGAAAATAACCCAAATAACCCCCAATGTGGTGTCGACGGGCACCATGGCATGAGGAAACAAATTGGTTGCTACTGTTGCGTCTAGTTTGGTCCTCAGCTGTCTTCCTCAATTGTTTGTTGCTGCATAGGTAATGCATGTATAGATTAAGAGGTTTTAAATTGTTTCAGAAATGTTATGTTAGCCACACTGAGCCTGCTTTGGCGGGGTATAAACGGGTCCATTGGAGCGGGAGCGCACAGGAGCGCAGCTCCGGGAGTGAGGCGCCCAGGGGGCGGGCACATGACCAAGCCCCGCCCCCTCCTCGGCTTCCCCGAGCAGTGCAGAGGCGCAGCGCCCCGGGGAAAGCCCTGCTAGGGTCTTTATTGTTTTTAATGTTTTGTTTTAATATTGATCATTTTATCATTGTTCCTTTTATGACTGTGTGCTGCTTTTCCAGAGACTTGCTCAAGGTGGCATATAAATTTTCTAAGTATACCATTTCTTATCTGGGCACATGGCACATAAGTACTGGAGAAATTTCACCAGCACTTCAGCAGCTTCCACCCCATCAGTTTGGTGTAGTGGTCAGGAGTTGTACTCTAATCTGGGAGAACTGGGTTTGATTCCCCACTCCTCCACATGCAGCTGCTGATGTGACCTTGGGCCAGTCACAAGTTCTCTCAGAGCTGTTCTCTCTTGAGCAGTTCTCAAAAGACCTCTCTCAGCCCCACCTACCTCACAGGGTGTCTTGTTGTGGGAAGGGGAGGGGGAAGGGATGGATGGTGCACATGTCCTGGGTATCTCAAGTCTACTTGAAACCTGGTGGTTTCAAGGGAGCAGGAAGAGAATGAGGGTGTGTTCTTTACGCTTATTTTTATTGCACAAAGTATTGGATGGGGAAGGGAATGGAGGAAGAGCAGGTCAGTTTCACTCACCTATGGAGTGGAGCCTGAGGGGTGGGTGTTGCCTTCTGACACACTTCCGGTATGCTAGGGGGTGTGGCATATACAAATGAGTTATGCTAATGAGCTCCTGCACCCCTTTTTCTACGAGATGACCCCTGGGTATAAATCTAATAAATAAATAATACAGCTGAAAAAGTGTGCATGCCCATGAAAGCTTATTCCCTGAATAAAACTTTGTTGGTCTTCAAGGTACCTACCACTGGCCTCAAACTTTACTCTGCTGCTTCAGACCAACGTGGCTATCCCACCTGAACTTATTCATAGTCTCCCTTCTTATGCTGAGACTCCAAGCAGATTGGTGGTGGAAAGTGCCATCAAGTCACAGCCGGTTTATGACGACCTCTTGGGGTTTTCAAGGCAAAAGACAGACAGAGGTGGTTTGCCATTACCTTCCTCTGCAAGGAACTCTGGACTTCCTTGGTGGTCTCCCATCCGACTACCAACCAACCAGGGCTGACCATGCTTAGCTTCCAAGATCTGATGAGGTCAACTAACCTGGGACATCCAGGTCAGGGGCCAAAGGTGGGTCACAGGATATAAAACAAAAATCCAGTGGCACCTGAGAAGCTAATGAGTGTTTGTGAGTCATGGCTCACTTCTTCAGATATAATTATATGAAGCAGTACATAGCATTAAAAAGCCAATGAACAGTGCATTAGGGCTACAGAGTTAGAGAACAAGATGAACAGCAAGCTATCGAAGGCAAGATATACTATAAATAATACAGAAAGTGGATTAGAGGCTAAAGACGTTGCAGTAAAAGCATGTGATAACCTACAATAATCACGGCAGTAGGTTATAATCCTATTCTGTTATAAAGGTGCTGTTACTTCTTCCACTGGAGACGCCGAGAGGGGGAAAAACCTTGACACTTCCATGGCAATCCTCTGTGCTTGTGGATGATGTATTTCTTGTATGTCAGCTCACCTTGAAGGCTTTATCAGAGAAGGGGGTAGAGAATCCAGGGCAGTGATTCCCCCAATGTGGTGTCAACGGGCACCATGGCATGAGGAAACAAATTGGTGGCTGCTGTTGCATCTAGTTTGGTCCTCAGCTGTCTTCCTCAATGTGAGATACAACACAAGCTTTAGCCAAACTATATCCGCAACGAATACGCTAGTAGAAAAGAGTAAGAGGCCAGAAGCACCTTAAAGATTAACAAAATACGTGGCAGGATAGGAGCTTTCGTGAGTCACTGCTCACTTCTGAAGATACAGCTAGAATGGGAGTCCATCTGTCCTGTTTATTGGAAAGTGGAGTGATTTCAGATGCAAAAAACCCAAGGGGGGGTCACAGGTATCCACAGAGTATGGACTTTCCTTGTAGTAAACTTTTATTGAGAATATATTCTTGTAATCTTGTAAGTTTGATAAAAAATGATATTGATTAAAAATAATATATAAATATTGATAAAATTATATAAATCTTTATGTCACAGTGGTTTGTTTGTTGTGATTTCAGGTGCCAAATGACATTAGCAGGCAAATGACAATAGCAGGTGTGATTGGATTTAGGTGAGACAAGTGGAGACCTGCAAGAAACTTGCAGGATAGTTATCCCATTCCTCACACCTTTGCTTCCTCCCTTCTCCCCCTACCTCTCTCACACTCTTTCTCCCTTCTGCCCCCCTTCCTTACTCTCTCGCTCTCCTCCATGTATGTTACTTCCTCTCTCTTTCTGACCTGTCATCATTCCCTTTGTTTTTCTGCCTCCCCACTTCATCACTCTTTCTCTCTCTTTCTGCCTCCCACCTCAAATCCCACCCTCCCCAGGCTCCACCTCTCAAATGTCTGGGAATTTCCCAACCTGGAGTTGGCAACCCTATTTCCTTCCCACCCAACAGCCAACCTACCTTTATCTGTCTTCAGCTTTCTATCTCCACCCCCCTCCCCTGCAGCCTCTACCTAGGAAAATTACAGTCTTTCTCCACAATGGGGACTAAAGCAGCTTACATTATTATTTCCTCTTTGTTATCTGCACAACAACCCTGTGAGGTTGGTTAGGCTGAAAGTATGTGACTGGTCCAAAATCTCCCAGTCAGCTTCCATTGCAAGATGGGGATCTGAACCTGGGTCTTGCAGATCCCAGTCTGAAGCTCGAACTGTTGCACCACAATGGCTTTCATATGGTGGCTGCTGATGAACTGTAGCAAAACAGCTGGGCCTAATTAAGTCATGCAAATCAGGTGGTATCAAGTCACACAGAGGGTGCTGCCTAGGGATGCCAGCCTCCAGATGGGACCTGGGGATCCCCTGGAGTTACTGCTCATCTCCAGACTACAGAGATAACTTTCCATGGAGAAAATGGATGCTTTGGAGGGGGGAGTTTATGGCATTGTACCTCACTGAGGTCCCTGTCCTCCCCAGGCTCCACCCCCAAATCTCCAGGAGTTTCCCAGCCTGGATCTGGATCTGCTACTGGTGGCCAGGGGGGGTACTTGGCAACCATAGACTGCTGCCAGTAAAAACGCTGCTTTTTACTGACAAAAACAGTTAGAGCCTCCCCCCCTCCCCCGAACATTCTAATCTCCTCACAGTTGATGTCTGGAGTTGGTGCCATTTCAAAAGGTATTTTGGGGGATTCTACGATCACTGAAGGTTTTTTTTTTAACGTTTCGGATTTTTCTGCACACGGGGGGAGTGCCCCACATGTGTAGGAAAACCTCCCTGCCTCCCAGGTGCCCCCCCTGCGCAGATTTAGGTATCCTCACACAGGGGGCGCCTTCGGAATTAGATATATAGATATGCAGAGGGGTAATAGGTGTGGAGAAATCAGCAATGGCAATGAGACAGGAAACCTAGGTCTTGATTCAATCCAGGTGGATCCATTGTCTTGAGCTTCATTATCAGTTGCAATTCAGCAGTCAGAATACACTTGCTGTTGACACAGGACTTTATGGCATTTGTGTGTGCACAAGGGGGGATGAGGAATGTTATAGTATGGCACAATCTCGTCAGGTCTCAGAAGCTAAGCACAGTTGGTACTTGGATGGGAGACCACCAAAGAAGACTTTGCAAAGGAAGGCAAAGGCAAACCATCTCTGCTTCTCCTTTGCCTTGAAAACCCTATGGGATTGCCATAAATTGGCTGTAACTTGATGGCACTTTGTACAAATGTGTGTGAGGAAGTCTTTCAGTGTGGGACTTTGCTTAGGATGGCTGTTTGTCCTGTATCCTTCAGAGCTTGCGTCTTTGAATCAGCCATTGAGTTGTGCAGTAGAAGGGAAGCTCCTGGGGCTGCAGGGAGCTACTGTTTATCGAGGCCCAAGAGCACACATGCTGCTCTACTTTTGACTTATGGGAGACACGAGGGATGTCACAAGTGGTCCAGCCTCTTTGTAAAGCACCAGTGCACAGCAGTCGCACTGACAGTAAATACCAAGTGGTGAATCGTGGGAGGTGACTGGCACAGCTAGTAATGTCAGGTTACACAGCAGGGAACTAGGAGTGGAGGAGTCATCCATGTCTCTACTCTGTTGGTTTTCACCACACTTATTCCAGCAAAGATCGGTGATAAGTGTCAGGTGGCCTGACAAAGGCTTCATTGTGTTTGCTTTCGTTTTCTCTGATCAAATGAATTGCAGCCTGTCTCCCTCTCTGTCTACTCCCCCTCCCCTCCTTGTCACCTTGAAGTATATTGCTTTTGGAAGTCCTGCACAATGTTACTGTCTTCGGCGGGAGAATGGCGACCCTGCATTCCTCCACGTCACCAAGAACAAATGGCCTTTCCTCCCATGCATCCCTCCTCCCTTTTTCCGGGCCAGTGAATGTCTTTATCTTATTGTGAAAACCTTGAAGGTCTGTTATTGTCATCCAAGCCGGTTGTAATGCATGGATTTCACACATCTGGGTCACCCAGATCAAGAAGGGAATTTTTACAACTTTCTCACCTCACCTTCCTGTGGGAATCCAAACGGCCCGATCCCTGCTCCCGCGTTTTCTATTCTAATTTCTGATTGGTTTAATGTTGGGGTTCAAACGATGGGGAGGGTATATTAACTCTGACTGTTTTCTACTTGGCATCTCTAACAAACATTCGAGAACCTGTCAAACAGTATTAAGAATAATAAAGAACTTTGCTTCATCAACAAAGGTCTGATCTTTTGCTGTTAGCACAGAAGCCTCACAATAAGACACACGTCATTGCTATGTTGCTTAGGTGTCAGTTGGTGCTTGAGTTGGCACTGAGGCTTTCATACGGAGTTCCAGGGAAGTGTGGGGGTCCTTCAGTGATATCAGTGACATTGGACAAGCTTCCCTGAAAGACATCTTAACCATCACTACTGATCCTTCTCTTTACTGTGGAGCTCAGCACTGGGTGCCTTCAAGGGCATTCTCTCAAGTTGGCATGGGGAAATGGTGTTGCTCTCAAACAAGCGCCAGAATTCTCTGCAGCATGTAGGTCTCCTGCGGAAAATGTTCCCTGAAGCTGTGAAGTTTGAAAACCATTGCACTAAAACGACCCGTGTCTCTCAGTTCATACCCCTAGCAAGGCGTAGTTCTGTATTGTGTTGATCTGAAAGACAGTTAGAAAAGTCCAGTCTGACAAATGTCTGGTTTGTCCTTTGCAGGGACTTCATTGAAAAACAGTATGTTCCACTGAAGAAGGCAAATCCAGATTTCCCTATTCTGATCAGAGAGTGCTCAGATGTGCAGCCCAAGCTCTGGGCTCGATATGGTGAGTTAAGGAGCACTTTCCTGCTGGTGTTTGCAAGTGTTAAGTGTGGTGGTGGCCAGTCAGGCGGCTCAAACGTCAGTTTTCCAGAGTGGTGGCAAGTTGGCGTGCCTCTTCTAGCTGAACTATTCTGCAGTCCTTCAGTCTTATTGGGACTCAAAACAGAAATTTCACAAAGCAGCTTCAGCACCACTTATGACTTCCTTCTCTCTCTCATGTGTCCCTCCCTTCTGGATTTTAGGGGTCCAAAGATGCTGTCTTGTTTCTTTTCCCAAACACCTTGAGCCTGGCTGAATAAACCTTTCCTGCAGGTGGAAAGGATATAAGCTGGAAATGCCAACCCTTGAGCCTATAGATCAAGGCATATCAGGGTCTCTTTTTCTCCATTTCCCAGCTGTAGATCCCAGGGGGGGAGAATACCAAGATTATATACATATTTAGGACATTCGCTCCTAAAAGCCTATTCAGCATATGCTTAAGGGAGGGGACTATGGCTCTGAGGAACAGCCTCTGCTTTACATGAAGGTTCCAGGTTCAGTCTCTGGCATCTCTAGTTAAAAGGACCAGGCAGTGGGTGATGTGAAAGACCTCAGCCCAAGACCCTGGAAAGCAGCTGCCAGTCTGAGGAGACAGTATTGACTTTGATGGACCAAGGGCCTGATCCAGTATAAGGCAACTTCATGTGTATGATAGTTAGCTAGGACTTAACAGATTGAGACCCTTTACCATGCATCATCAAGACCCTACGTTAGGAAAAGTGGCCGTGAAACGCGTGGCTAAAATCAGATACCTTTTGAAAAATAATCAATGCTTCTGGTAGCGTATACCGGCAAGTTCATGCTAGTGTCCCATCTAGAGAACCTGACCACCAAGTGTGTGGTGAAATCTTTCTTCTAGATTTGTATTTGGCTGGCAGGTTTTTTTGCCTAAACAGACTTTTGAGCTGTTATGACAGCTAACAAACCTAGACAGGAAATGTGTGCATTGTGGCAAGACAGCATTGATTTGCACAAGTTGGTGAGATAGTGTTGCGAGGACCGTACCAGTACTTTTGTAAGACTCCAATCCCTAAATATCCCCGCCCCATTAAAGTAAAAGATCACACAAGATTGTCCTCTTCAGTCGACTCACAAAGCCCACTGCTCTGTGGAACTCTTGATCGAGCTAAGGAACGCACTGCTGGTCATTGAGACTGCTGCATTTCTTGATGTCCTTTACTATGGCCATTGACCTATTGGCAGTCAGATATCTTGTACCATTTTAGTCACTGATCACCCCAGTTTAAAGCAGCTTAGATGAAATGCAGAGGAAGACTGCTAGAATATAAGTGAATCTTAACTGTTGGTGTCACAGGTCATGTGGAAAAGTCAGCACTTGTGTACTTAAAAAGACCTTGGCACATGTGGGATAACACTCTTTTTTGACACCTACTTTAGTTTGGTGTTTAGTTTGGTGTTTAGTTTTGGGAGCCAGTTTGGTATAGTAGTTAAGTGCGCGGACTCTAATCTGGGAGAACCAGGTTTGATTCCCCACTCCTCCACTTGCACCTGGCTGGTTGACCTTGGGCAAGCCATAGCTCTGTACCAGCTGTTTTCTCAAGGACAGCTTGGGAAAGAGCTCTCTCAGCCCCACCTACCTCACAGGGTGTCTGTTGTGGGGAGGGGAAGGAAAAGGAGTTTGTAAGCCGCTCTGAGACTCCAAGTGAGTGAAGGGCGGGGTATAAATCCAATCTCTTCTCTTCTTCTTCAATAGTGGCTTTTCTGGAAGTAAAAACTCAGTATAAGCCCACACTGTGGCTTGGCTTTTCAGATGGTTTCAGTCCTTGTGTTTTCATTGTCTATCCATCATGGCTGTGAGAGAACCAAGTTGGGACATTATCCTCCATGCCTACAGCCTCAAAATCAGGGTTATTGGTGGTATTGTAATTGTATATATACGTGCGATCAAGGACCTCACAGGGGAACACCCTGGGGCAGAGCAGGGTTGACAGCTGTCCACTGGCAACTGCTTGAGAGCGTTCGGGGCAGAACTTGGGGAGGAAGAACATCATGAATGTCATGGCAACACTTCTAGCTGAGCTCCCAGAAGTGATGTCATAGCAGGTACAGTGCTAGTCTAGGAATTCTCCAATCACTACGGTAAATGCTTACATACATTTTCTGTTTTCACTCAGAATTTGGCAGAGAGAAGAGTGTACAGCTGAACAACCTGAACATGGACCAAGTTGCCAGAGCTTTAGAGACTGTTATAAACAGCAAAGCATAAAAATAATAATGCATAAAGATAATAATGTACCTGCATTCAAGAATCTTAATCCAGCTGGGAAGCACGTATGGGTGTACCTTATTAAACTGCATCTAAAAACAGGGCTTACAAAATACAGCCTGTAATGATGTCATGTTTTGGTGTGTGTGCGCCTTTAAATGTTGAGTGTGACTGCAGTACTGCAGGGGTGTGTAATGGGGGAGACAAGTGTGATTTGATTGGCTGATGACTGAGAGTGGGAGAACAGATGTTCTGAGAGGAATCTGTGTGGGGTTATCTGGAGAATTTCTGTGTGTGACGTATGAAGAGTGTGCATAGTCTGCGTGACTCTAAGAGTTTTGTGAGAGAGTCTATAAGGCAAAGGAACAAGTTGTGTCTAAACTGTGAGGTTAGACAAATATTTTATCTTGTGGCCTAAGATAAAGAAACTAGCCTGGGTAGCTACTTATATAAGAGAGAGAGAAATATAAGCCTGTCAGAGTGGAAACTGGTGTATAAGAGACTGTTTGCAGCACCCAGCACTACCAGTTATATTTACAAGTTCCCTTCTTCAGCAACTGTTCAAGACAACCAGAAACCTATTTTGTTCTTTATTAAATAAAACAATTTTTGTTTAAACTTATCCCAGAAATCAGTACAGTATTTCCTCAGGGCCACATAGACCCCTGAAGTGCCCAGATCCTAGGTCATACTTTCAAAAGAGAAAGATTTGTAATTTTAAATTCCTGGTGGCAGCAGAAAACTACCAAGTTTATATACAAAGACGGTGTTTAAAAGTAAAACCATTTTCCCCAATAGCAAGAACATCACACAGCCCAAATATCTATTTTAGCCAAGTGTATTTGTTGCAGGCTGATTCTTCCTACTATATTGTGTTAAGGGTGTGTGTGTGTGTGGGGGGGGGAGAATAAAGAGGTTGTAAACTTGCTGACTACCCCTTGGCTGCTAGTAAGCTAACCAGGTCAAAGGACTGCAGTAGAAGTTGTGGCAAGATACTTATTTGGTGATCAAGAGGCTGCTATCTCACTGATACTGCCCCTTAGCTTTCAGTGCAGGGGTCTCCCTAAGTCTCTGACTAGGGAAATGTGGGGACAGGGTTATGACACCCAAGTCCTCCCACTCTTTCCTGGAGCACTGCCCATGCCTGAGCTTCAAACAAGAGGCTCTTTCCCCCCTCCTCCCTTGCCTGGTTGCGCAGCCTCCATTGAAGCTCCCTCCCTGCCCCTGCCATTCATCCTCAGCCCTGCCTCTTGCATCTTGAGCCATCATCTGGGCCAGGTGTTGGAGCACCACTCCCCTCAGTCTCCTCCCCCACCCCCTCACTGGCCAGCTCTCAGAGGGGCCTCTGCTGTGCTCGGCCTTTCCTGGCTCCCTGCAGGCCCTTGCTTGGTTTGGCCCTGCCCCTTCCTGCCCAGCCTATCACATTGGGGTTGCTGCAAGGATCGCTGGCCTGCTTGATTGCCTCTATGGAGACTCCTTTTCCCCTGGCATTGTTGTCGGCTCCTCAGTGCCAGCCGATTGTTAGCCGAATTGCCTTAATTTAGGATTAGCAATTGGCAAATAACTGGGTTCTTAGCCAACTATACCAAGGTCCCGCCCCTTCCAGGAGTTCCCAGTAAATAGGCGCTGAGGCAGAGGTCAGTTTAAATGATGTTTACTGTAAAATGTTCTTCAAGCATACAAAAACAGAATCACACACACTAACACACAGCTCCTAAGAAACTTAGAGAAATAGCACCTTTGCATGAGCAGGAGTTTCGTTGGTTGGGAGACACTTTACCTATCCTGGAGATGGATGTCTGTTCCAAAAGAAGAATTAAGGGATTGAAAAGAAAGTGGGGGACGTGTTCTGAACCGGCAGAAGCACGCTTGACTCTGGTCGCGACTCCAGAGATCAAAGATGGAGGAAGGGTATTGGGATAGCAAGCTGGACACAAGGGGGGTAAAAGCAGGTAGGGGTCGTGGAAGATCAAGAGAGAGACTGCAAGGAGTGCAACTTCTTTTATCAGGTGGTATTGGGGCGGGCAGTGCTGGCCACATCCCCTTAACACACCTTCCAGGTAGTCCATCCCTACAAACCCTACCATTGGTTGAAGGGAAAGGAGGAGGGCAGGCAGAGGAGTGGTCAATATTGTAACACTAGGGGCTATACAGGAACTGACACCTGGGCAGGTGTCCTTTGATGTCCTCAGCTCGGCCATTTGGTGGGCGGAAGATTAGATGTCAAGTAACCTCATTCATAGTCCAAAAATCAGCATCTCTTTGAAGGGTGTGAAGTATCACAGGTACATGGGGGGGGGGGTTGGAGTTGCCTAGCATGAGGTGTCAAAGAACCCTTGGGCAATGGAGTTCTTGCCTTTGTTCTGTGTGTGTGAACCATGGCGGGTGTCTGCTTCCCGGAGTGGACTGGAGCCTCTTACAGCAATAAAGAGTGCATATAGTCCTTTGAAGCATAACAACCCAAAGTTCAAACTTATGAACATTAAAAGATCCATAAGAGCACATGCTGTGCCTTGCTAGGCAATACGATGACCTCGTCAGAGGGTGACAGACTTTCTGCAGCCCAGGAGAGCGCTGGCAGGGCCCACTTTCAGCTATTGGAGCCATTGTCAGCCAGGTTCTGTCTGCATCATGGGGGGGGGGGGTCAGCAGGAAGTGCCAGAGAGGTGGGCGGGTCCTGCTCAGTTACAGGGGAACCCCCAGACTTGACAGTGCAGGATCTGGAAGGTGATCGTGCCCTTCCCAAAAGGAGAGAAGTAGTGCTTCCTTAGGAACAAGCCGGTACAGGTGACATGTCTCTGGCTCAGTTTCTTTTAACAAAGTGCCCTATAGATCTTCGGCTGAAGCCTCAAGTGGGCAGTCCTGAGGGAGGGGCAGCCAGCTGACGGGCAATTCGGATGAGTGTCTCAACCTTCTCTTGCAACAGCAGGTTATCCCGATGCCGCTCTAGAGCCTGCAGTCCTGAGTGATCCACAAAGGCAATGGCAGCCTGAATCAAGAGAGAGGGAGAGAGAGAGAGGGCTTCAGGTTAGACTTGCTGTCGAGCCCAGTAATGCAGCTGGAGCCTGAGTGCAGTAATACGCATCAAATGCAATCTCGTACCTCTGGCCAGTGCAGGAAGAGGAGGTGCGCCAGTTCCAAAACTTGATTCACTGCTTGGGCGTCAGAAAGGGTGAGGGCGCCGAGGAGGAAAGGAAGCCCGGCCTGCTGGTGCAGTGCCTGGCAGTGGGCAGGCCCCTTGGCCGCAACGTTGCACAGCACCGTCAGAACCTGCGGAGCGGGAAAACAAACGGGAGTGGCTGGTCCCTTGCCATTCTCGTCTGCACAGAAGAAATCGAGGACCTCTGGGGCATTAAGACCCTTCAGCTTTCCTTGACTCTGCTTGCTTACAGTCTTCACTGCATCCCCCTCCCTGGGATGCAGGTGTCCAGTCTGCACAGCAACGGGAACCTTCTTCCTCATTGGTTTGGCACTCAGCAGTAGATATGGCTAAGTTCCTCTAAGAGAAGTCAGCAGACAACCCCCTCTTGGGGATTAGTTGATACGGGGCTGTATTCACTTCTGTTGTCAGAGCTAAATTGACCTCTGGTCCTATGCCTGAGCGAACTACTGCGTTCCATTCTCCCCCATTGCAAAAGCATGGTTCCTGGCAAAGCCAGGGGCTGACATCAGGGATCCCGACAGTGCCTGAAGGGCAGCACGTGATACAATGAGATGATAGTACCCATAAGAAGACAGCATCCAGAAGCAGCAGCTGATGGAAAGGGGAGGAATGGTGAACCTGACAGGATGTCAGATCTGCTGCCATTAATTGTTCGGGCTGGGGTCTCTATCAGTCATTGTCTATCTGTAATTTACGGCCAGCCTTGAGGTTTATTGCCTGTCCTGCTTAATGTGTCTTTTTCTTCCCCGGGAGGATGGCTTGCCGCATTCCACCGTGTCACATAAACAGTCTGGCTATCTTCCCTCGCCTCCTCCCTCTTTCTCTCTGGAGTCGTGAATGTTTTATCTTGCTTTTGTAACCTTGGGGAACTGTTGAACTGTTTCTAGCCAGGTGCCTAGCCTGTGAATTGCAAGTAGAGGTCACCAAAGGGCATTGGGGGGGGGGAATTTAGTGCTTTTGCGCCTTTTTTGTGAGAACCAACGGTTGGAGGATCTCACGCTTTTTTGTATTGGCTCTGATTGGCTCTTTGCCTGCTCTCACCTTACTGTGTATGGTATATTAATCCCTGTTGCCTGTAACCAAGTTATCTCTAACAAACACTGAGTACCTGAACCATCATTAAGAATAAAAGGATCTTTTACTTCACCAAAGAGCCTGGCTTATTTGATTTGACTCAGAAGCCTCACAGAGGTTCCCGAGAAAGGATGGGCTGAAAATGGGTCACTGTGGGCTTGGTTATTTAGTTTACACTTAAGTTCATGGCCTTAAAACCCACGCTAACCTCACACAACTCAAACACATAGAACAGAACTAAGTAAATACATACTGTTCCTAACAATTACTTCATTCAGTAGGAGTCCCTTGTAAACAGACACAGTAAAACAAAATTAGCCATTAATAGAACAGACTCTCAACTGTACACCTAAAAATGCCCTTAGAATCCACTTTTAAAGCAGTATTTTATTTAGTATCTCATAGGCATCACGGGGCTCATTATGGGCAGGGGTCTGGTCCTCTAAATATCTAAACAGCCCTGCTGAAGTCCCTTTTTTTAAAAAAAATGTTCATCCTGACATGACTTCAGGCATTGCAGCTGCTGGAAGAAACTGCAGCGGGACATGAACAGTTTCTTGCACTTTTGTGCAAGATTTCATTCCCTCTTGCATCTCTGGTTGTATTGTGACTTCAAGGCAAACTCGAATCGGTTTGAACTGGGAAGGTTTTCATCAAGATCCTCCCGTAAGAGCAGGAGGGAGATTGAGGGGAGCAGCAAGGCGCATGCATCAGCGTGGCAAACAAGCCGCGTTCGTGCTAAATCATGAAGTCCAATTACAGCTCATGCCATCTGCAGTGCTGCCTTGCATTAGATACTTTGTGGCGTCTGAACTCACCAATATGATTTCTGTACAGCTCCTGGCTTGCCACACCCTTGGCCTTACGTGACAGTGAGCCGTGGCCTCTCTAAGCCTCAAGAAATTTCCAGATCAAGCCCTGACAGATTCATGTTAGCCTTCAGCTTGATTCCCCCTGGCGAAATATGCCAGCATTTCTGAAGAGCAGATTATCCACAACATGTTGGGTCAGGACGCTCTTTTATGAGAACCGACCTTGCTGGTTGAAATTATTTAATACAGTTTGGAAGCAAAAAACAACTCTTGCTCTTGTTCAGAAAAAGGGACTGTTCTCGTGAGTGAGACTAAGCCTGAGATGATGGCAAAGAAACTGCTCTCTGGCTTAAATATGCTTGTTCCCGTTTGTTCCTTATCCCGCCATTTTAAAATAAAACCTTTAAAAGGATGCACTGCTTCAACCTCTCTTTATTTTTCCGTTAGGAGAATAATCCGATTGACAGATTCTCTCCCTTTTCAGACTGGCTAGCTCTTGTTAACTAGGCTGCTAGCAGTGCATCATTGCCCTAACTCACGAGTTGTCAGATTTCCCCCAAAGGGACCCCTGTGATATTTAGACCTGCTTCCAACTTAATCTCTGCCCAGAGTTCTTCCTGGTGAAACACCAGACACCCCCTTCACCATTGTACAGCATGAATAGGCAGCTCCAGCCCCTATGTTTATGCCAATCCCAACCCCACTCGGTGTCATCACTTACCAGCACGCTTGCCTTCTGGCAATGTAAGAGCTGCAGCAGAGATGCAAAGAGGTCCAGGCTGAGCAGGGCAGAACAGAACGCGGGGTCATCAGCTGGGAAAGGCAGGACGTAAAGGGGTCAGAGGCTGCTACTGGCATCTTCCGCTTCACTAAGAATAGACTGCAGGAAGGGCTCCCAGGAAGAGTTAGGTACACAGGAAATGCAGAATAAGTACAGCAGGTAGTCGAATTAGGCTTTGAAGACTTCTTTGTTTGGCCCTGGACTGCTCAGTCTAGCCTGTGTCACCCCACTACGCATAAACATGGTATACATGGCAAGACACCTTTGGTTTTGCTGAAAAGATCTTCCTGTAAGATACAATGTCTTTGAAGCGGCCAGAAGGCTCTGAAAGCAAACCGATGTTAACAGGAGTCATTTTGTAGAAAAAGAGGTGCAGGAGCTCATTAGTATAACTCATTAGCATAACTTATTTGCATATGCTACACCACCTGACATCACTGGAAGTATGTCGGAAGGAAGGAAGGGAGGAAGGGAGGAAGGGAAAGAGAGAAAGAGAGAGAGAGAGAGAGAGAGAGAGAGAGAGAAAGAGAGAGAGAGAGAGAGAGAGAGAGAGAGAAAGAAAGAAAGAAAGAAAGAAAAAGAAAGAAAGAAAGAAAGAAAGAAAGAAAGAAAGCTGGCAGAGATGGGACAGCTACTAATCCAAGCCTCAGAAATACCCCTATTCTGGGAGGATAGCTTCAGTGGTGGCTGAAGCCTTCAGAAGGCTGGTTGGAGGAACAAGGACCTTTCCAGGGGATGGGGCCATTTTGCTGCAGCCAGGACACAAGCAGGCATTCCCCCACGGTGGGGGGCTGGTATCAACTCCCGGAGCTGCGCTCCCCAGAGCTCCTGCTCGAAATGACCCCTGGATGTTAATATTATCACCAGTTCCTTGTGACTAAGGAGGTCTGCCTGCTCTTGAAGCATCCAGGAGACTCCACTGGCTTTTTGTAAGAGTCTGATGGATAGGAGAGGGCAGACCTATTAGCTCAGGTCAGGAGAACTGTCTAAAGACCCCCCACACAGGCTACTGGACTGTCTTGCGCGGAGTGAGCCTTGACACAGGGAGTGGAAGGGACGTACCTGTGAGGTTATTCAGCAGCCACAAACACTCCTGCACGATGAAGAGGTGCTTGGGGAGGAAGCTCCTGATGAAGACAAACACGGCCCTCAGGAGGCACTCTGCCTGGAGCTCACCGCCACAGGGCTCGTCTTCGGCAAGGAGGTTGCTGATGCATCGCACCACAGGACAGACCAGCTGAAAGCAGAGGGGAAGAAGGGATCTTCAGGAGAAGCTGGTGCCTCGGGTCGGCAACTCAGCAAGAGACCTCCTGTTTACTTTACCAGTTCTAGACCCTCGGCAGAAGTTGTCGTCATCATGGAAGCCAGGGCTAGCAACAGCTGCTCTAGAGTCGGCAGGGTCCCTTGGGAGAGCAGCAGTGAGTTGTTCACTTGGCTGAGGGAAGAAGAAGAAGAAGAGTAGGCTTCTAGAGCTCATTTTCCCTCTACACTAAGGAGTCTCAAAGCGGCTTACAGTCACATCCCTTTGCCCTCTGCACAACAGGCACCTTGTGAGGTGGGGCAGGGCTGAAAGAATTCTGAGAGAACCAGAACTGGCCCAAGTCTTTATGTGGAGCAATGGGGAATCAAACCCAGTTCTCCAGAATTAGATCTAGGAATGTGTGCTGGACTTAGGCCACTAAAAACTTGAGTCATCCCCAGACTGAAGTTGGGAGCAGACCTAAGAAGGTTCTGCTCACCAGTAAGCCCCATTTTAGTCAATGGAACTAATTCATTTACACTCCCCAATAATGGACCCAAAGTGGTTTACACCATTTTCTTCTCCATTTTATCCTCACAAAAACCCTGGGAGCTAAGTTAGGCTGGGTGTGTGTGACTGGCCTAAGGTTGCCCAGCGAGCTTCCACTGGAGAGTGGGAGATTGGAACCCGGGTCTCCCAGACCTTAAACTGATACTCTAACTGTGGTAGCATACTGGCTCTCAGGAAAGTGTGCTTAGGATTTCAGCCTTTGGCTACTATCTAGCCCACCCCCTGTTCTTATCCAGTCTTACATGAAGGGTTTGGACTAAGCATTCTATCAATCCCTCCTATGTAAAATAAAAGATTTGACTCATGTGGCAGAAATCATGTTAGGATACAGACAAGGCAATAGAAAGGCTTCGTGCAAGTATCCATTTTTGAGCTTACAGCAGGTACCATTTAACTTCAGTACTCAGCATTCACATCATCCTTCTCCAAAGCACACAATTAAACAGAAGAGTGATTCAACAGGTGCCAAGAGATTTGGCCCTATCAAATTTGTGACCAGAGAGGAGGCTTTGCATGGGATTGGCTAAATCAGCACGTCACTCTTAGGAGGCTGGCTCAGGTCCAATTCCATTCGCTATAAATATCTGGACGTTGGGGATTTTTCCCTTGTCTGCAGCAGAAACTGGTTTGGGTAGGGGTTAAAACTCCTCCAACATCGTTACTACAAGAAACTCTGTGCATGCTCTGAGGAACCTGATACAGCCTAGGTAACATGTACTTAGCCAAGTTAGATCAACCGTATTGCTGTTTATTTGAAAGTCTGTGGGCTGTGCTATTGCATGCCTCTCCCGTTTTTCCTTTCTTTTATAACAAACCTTTTAATAAAGCCATTTTTGGGCTTTGTTTAGTATAATCTATTTCTCTTCCCTACATGCTAGATCATACAGACGGCTACGTAGTTTGCTATAAAATATCTTCCAAAGTTTCCACCTTGTTACTTGATTTTTGTTCTAGTACTGTGCCAGAAGGATACCGCCTCAGCAAGTCAGTCCTTCCTGTTCTCAGGAAGTCCTGAGTGCTGGCAACTGGCTATCAAGGTGCTTCACAGGGGACATTTGGCCTAAGGGCATTTCCCAGCAAGGAAAGGCATCTTCCCCACTTCCTTCCATAACACTAACCATCCACAGATTTTCTCACTGAATTAAGTCTCACCTACGCTCTCGCAAATGGCATCCTTACCCCCACCAGGCACTACCAACAACTTAAGAAATGCACTCACCCACAAGACCCCCACGCCACAACCCTGACTGTAATTTACGCTCTACCGAAGCACCCTTACCTGCAAATAATGTAGTGCAGACACCATGCAAATTCCACTGCAACTCCTATTCCCTGTTCCAAGTCGGAGCAAACCAAGCGAAGCATGTGTTGGGAGAGGCCGGAACCGAGGACCAAGCTGTGGGCGTGGGGGGGAGAAGGGGGGGGAGACAAAATAAGCTTCTGTGCAGTGATTGGGAGAATTAAGCAGGCAAGTGACAAACAGCAGGCTTGGGCAGTGCAAGAGATGGAGAATAACACAGCTATTCTGCCCAATAAGCAGGGCTCTGACAAGGCAAGAGAAATCCCCAAGACCACGAAGCCAATGCCTCTCATTATTGCAAAGAGGCAGCTGAGGCCGGCATATGTCCTTCGAGCAAACGACTGCCTGCTGGAGCCGACTGGTTCGGTTCCCTCTCCTTGCTGCCAGCTCTCAAGACCAGCTCACAGAAGGAGGAGGAGTGTGCATGCGACAGAGACTCATACCCCAGTGTGCAGATTCCTCTCTAACATCTCAGGGTATGGTAAATCTGCTTCTCATGTGCCCAGAGACATCCAATTCCCAACTGGGTAAAATGGAAAGATTGTTCTGCTTACGGGATGATTTCTTCTGCAGCTTCTTTCGACTGCAAGAGCTGCGATAGAGCATAGCCCGCGCCTTCCTGCACTGCCAGGTGAGGGGACTGAAATCAGAGGATACAACATTCATCGGCCAACGATTCTGACTCAGAGGCGCCAAAAGCACCAAGGAGGAGTGCAAGAAATGAAGAGTTCAGCAGAGGGCGCCCTTCGGCTCCTTTCCACTCCATGTATGTAGTAAATGGAACAGTCGCCCAAGGCCACCAGCATCTGCTCAATCCCAGAGAGCAAAAGTTTGGCAAAAGGCCTTGTACAGAGATTGCAAATCAGGGGAAAGCTCAGGAACCCTTCTGTATTCCTCCCCCCCCCCCCCCCCCCCCCCGTTTTTCCCAACTGCTGTCCATGAGCTCACCAGCACTCGAACACAAGACAGCCGCTCTCTGCAGAGAACTTGCCCACAGAGACCAAATTGTTTAATTTGTTTGTTCCATTTAAACCCTAATGTTTTCTTGTTATCGTGTCGTTGACTGAAATGCTGTGACCCACTCTAAACCTGCTTGCGGGGGAGGGTGGGATAGAAGTCAAATAAATCACATCTAATCGAATAATTTGGTTTGGGCTGAAGTTAAAAAGCAGCCTGCTTTTAAGGTAAAAATCCCCCCCCCCATTAGCTGGTTCAAACATGTCCATTATCCTGATGGGCGGCCATGTTAAGTAGCAGTAGAAAAGAGCTAAAGTCCAGTAGCGCCTTAAAGACGAACAACATTTGTGGCCTGGGATGAGCTTTCGTGAGCCACTGCTCACCTCTTCAGATACAGCTAGACTCGCGAAAGCTCCTACCCTGTCAAAAAAATTTGTTAAGTCTTTGAAGTGCTACTGGACTCTTGCTCTTTTCTACTGTCCATTATCCTGACAGGGACAAATTACACGGGCGGGCAGGATGGGCTGGGTTACATCTCCACCCTATCCCCAAGCTTACTCGTCTAGAAGCACATGCTACTCAGAAGAGAAGCAGAGTGGGCTTGCCCCACAGAGCCAAGGGTACACATATGCTCCAGTCGAGCTGGGATGGCTTGAGAGGCTCTGCCATGTTTTTCAGATCCCTTCCGGTGGTGGCAGAACTACCAGATGGTCCCTGGGTCCAACAGGGTGTGGGGTGGTGAGCACCAGGGATCCAGACTCTACCCCCTTTCCCTCCTCTTCC
Source organism: Lepidodactylus listeri (assembly GCA_029233225.1). NCBI lineage: Eukaryota > Metazoa > Chordata > Lepidosauria > Squamata > Gekkonidae > Lepidodactylus > Lepidodactylus listeri. The sequence goes on along the minus strand of JARCFY010000017.1, from coordinate 16,235,355 downwards.
CTACTGCAACAGGTCCTCCTTGGAATATGATTTCCACTTGCTCTGAGAGCCAAGAGTAGATCATTCTTCCCTGAATAAAATACGTCCTTTTGACTAGACAAAGCCTGCAGACAGCTGGCTCACAGAGGGCCTAAAACAAAGACTCACTTCTCTGCTCACCTGCATGCAAGACGCCAGCACTGGAATAATGCCTTGGGGCAGAAGCTGCTGCTTCACAACCTTCGACTCGACCGCCAAGTTCCCCAACGTGTACAAACACAGCTCCTGAAACACGAAAGGCTATAGCTCAATGACACAGCATCTGCTTTGCATGCAGGAGGTCGCAGGTTCAATCCCTGGCATCTCCAGTCAAAAAATAATGGGTGACACAAAAGCTCTCCACCTGAGACCCTGGAGAGCCACTGCCAGTCTGAGTAGACACGACAGCTGCTGACGGGCCAAGGGCCTGGTTCAGTGTAAGGCAGTTTCATGTGAAGGGGAAAGTGTGCTCGCATTCCTTACTCTGGAACCCCTGCCTCTCGCACAGCCCCCATCATAACTGTAGAGACAGCAATATTCCCACAAGAGAAAGGAGAAGCCAATAAGGATGTACCGATATATTTCTACAGGATATAGTTCCTGCAACAGCAGAGAAGATAAAAACTAAGCTGATCAGTCATTTCCTGTTAAGCATTCCCAGACTTTTTTTGGTCAACCTCCTCTTTAGGAGTCAAGGCCTACCATATCCCCAGCTCCCACCCCAGGACGGAAGGCAGGCCTGCTCTCAAGCCAGCCTTCCCATGCGCTCTGCTCAATATGGCTGGATTCCATCTGCCTTTCTTCACTAGAAGAAGAAGAAGAGATTGGATTTATATCCCGCCCTTCACTCACTTAAGAGTCTCAGAGCGGCTTACAAACTCCTTTCCCCTCCCCTCCCCACAACAGACACCCTGTGAGGTAGGTGGGGCTGAGAGAGCTCTTTCCCAAGCTGTCCTTGAGGGAACAGCTGGCACAGAGCTATGGCTTGCCCAAGGTCATCCAGCCAGGTGCAAGTGGAGGAGTGGGGAATCAAACCCGGTTCTCCCAGATTACAGTCCGCGCACTTAACCACTACACCAAACTGGCTCTCCTCACTACACGAGGGTGTCTGAGCAGCCAAGTTCAAACCGCTGCAACAAGTCCAGTCAATTGCCACCTCCCCCTTCACACTTTCCCCTCAAACGTCCTTCAGTCCTCCCCACTCCCTTCTGGATCATCTGGTCAAACATGGAAATGGACTCTGTGGAGTTTTGCTATGTAAATACTGTGTGTGTGTGTTTTGTTTCTCTGTTTTAACGAGGAGTTTAAATGTTGCTGTGGTCTAAGATGCAGGCCTGTAGAGTAAGAAAGAGGGGAGCTGGATGGGTGAGTGAATTGTGTTAAGACTGGGTGGTAGATGTACCCTAGAGGGCAGAGCTGGCTTGTGTTTGTTCACAGACAGACTTTTGTGTGAGAGGGAGTGCTGAGCAGTGTGCGTGTTGTGTGGGCAAAGGAACGTGAAATGAGGTGCTACAGAATGCTGTGAGAGAAATCTGTGTGGAAGTTACTGGCCTAAACGGCAAGTGAGAAAATAAGCCTGAGGCGGCTAGGTCTAGTTAAAGAACTGTTTCACTAATGTAGCAATCTGAAACCATTATGCTTATCAACCATACAGAAACCATTGCGCTGTGTTACTTATAAATAAACTCAGTTCATGTTTAAGAAAAAACAACTGTTTATTTTAGAGTAAAATTTTAGAGTTTATTTTACCTCAGAGCCACCCCCATGTGCTGACTTTTCTGTCATTCTACCATATACAACTAAGCCATCCTGTTCTTTGGGTCCAACTAAGACTTATTTGGTGGCAGCAAAAATAAGAAAGGCAAGGGGCGCTTCAGGACGTAGCAGACTGGCTCAGACTGAAATTGAATCCAGCGAAGACGGAGGTCCTGTGCTTGAGTCGGAACGGATCAGGGGTAGGGATCCCACTTCTGTCCTTCGGTGGGGCGCCATTGGTGCCAGCGCTGAGGGTCAGGAGTTTGGGAGTGTTCCTGGATGCTTCCCTAACAATGGAGGCCCACGTAGCAGCCACTGCCAAGCCTTCTACCATCTACGGCTGATTAGGCAGTTGGTTCCCTTCCTCAAATGCGACAACCCAGCTACAGTGATCCACGCTATGGTCACTTCGGGACTAGACCATTGTAACGCTCTCTACATGGAGCTGCCCTTGTCCCAGATCCAGAACCTGCAGTTGGTGCAGAACGCTGTGGCCAGGCTGCTGATGGGTCTCTCTGTGCGGGACCACATCCAGCCAGTGCTGAGGTCACTGCACTGGCTGCCTATAGCATACCGGATTCGGTTCAAGGTGCTGACCTTTAAAGCCTTATATGGTCAGGGGCCTGCCTACTTGAGGGACCGCCTTTCCCCATATGTGCCCCAGAGGGCACTGAGGTCAAGCTCACAACATCGCTTGACTCTCCCCGGTCCAAAAGACGTTTGGCTGGCCAGCACCAGATCCAGGGCATTCTCAGTGGCGGCCCCATACTGGTGGAATGAGCTCCCGGAGAACATCAGGGCCCTGCGGGACTTATTACAGTTCTGCAGGGCCTGCAAGACGGAGCTCTTCCGCCAGGCTTTTGATTAGGGACCGCCACCGGGGGAATTAGGATAACATCACCCTGGAGCAGTGGGCCGAATCTCTTGCTGCTGCTTTGACCATCGAACTCCGAGCGCCATCAGTATAAGTTCTGTATACGTTGTTTTAACTTATGTTATGCTCATCTTCTGTTTTAAACTGCAAGCCACTTTATGGTAATTTATTGCTGTACGCCGCCTTGAGCCAGTTGTCTGGAAAGGCGGGATAAAAATGCGAGTAATAAATAAATAAATAAATAAAATTAAGGAGGCAACGTAACACATATCACCTCAGAACACTATGGAGAGGTGCCTTTACATAGGTTGTAAATGGGGGGGGGGGGGGTCACACGATGAAGAGTAAAAGTGTTACAGACCCCTTCTGTTAGATCTGGCCCTCATCTACAGTGAACTGGAAAGCCCCAACAGAAGTCACCCTGTTCAAAATGGAGCCTGCTGGGGAGGACCATTTCCACACCATGCCTTGGAAAGCAGACTCAACTGTCAATGACCGGCCTTGCTTAAACCACTTGTCACTTAGCAGGAGCCAGAACAGTTGAGAAGTGCAGGCCCGTGTCTTACCGTGAGGGCTGTGCTGTGTCCAGAGAGGTAGGTCAGGAGGTAGGAGGTGGCTGGCAAACAGGCCTCCACAACCCCTGGGTCTTGGGAGTGTGACAGTTCATGTAAACACCGAGCTGCCTCCATCTGCAAATCTGCTAGATTGCTGGTGAAGAGGCCAATTAGCCTCCGCATGCTGCCCTCCAGCCTGCAAAAGGAAAAACAGAGACTCCATGTAACTGTTCCGCATTGCATCCTCTTTCTGCTCACCAGTTCCAGCCACCCCAATGCTGCAGACACTGAACGTCTCCATGACTCAGGAGCCCAGGTGAATTTCAACTGAATAGAACTTAAATAACCAAAAACTGGCTGTACTCATTTTTCCTCTTTGGGTTGAGAGAGGCTCTTCTGCTTTACAAATCACTCAGATAAATGAACCACACTCAGCCACAACTATCTACTACAAATCTGGCCTATCCCTACCGACAAGGGCTGTTCTTGCATTGGACAAAATATCCCAAAGAGGTTTCGTTTCCTTCAGCCAAGGCAAACAACACCCACTCAGTGAGACACCCCGAAGGGCCACTAGCCAACCTGATGAATGTCTGCTGGGTTTCTTTGTGCTGTAGTCCCCATCGAAGGCGGCGCAAGGATTTTATCCTCTCTTCCGTTCCCTTGTGGGCGTTTCTCAGAAGCTCTGAAATCTGCCAGGGAACAATACTAAGTCAATGGCAGGGCAGGAGGAGGGCCAGTATTCTGAGACAGAACTATCCAGGATGGTGGGAATGGACACCCACTGCAAAGCCAGGAGACAGTCTAAATGGATCTGGTATACTTCCATCTTTGAAACGACACTGTTCACTGGGTTGGATCCTGTCCAACTTTCCTGCAGCAGAAGGGGCTAGAGAGCCAGTTTGGTGTAGTGGTTAGGAGCGCGGACTCTGGGTTTGAACTGGGTTTGATTCCCCACTCCTCCACATGCAGCTGCTGATGTGACGTTGGGTCAGTCACAAGTTCTTTCAGAGCTGTTCTCTCAAGAGAGCTCTCTCAGCCCCACCTACCTCACAGGGTGTCTGTTGTGGGGAGGGGAAGGAAAAGGAGATTGCAAGCTGCTCTGAGACTCCTTCGGGTAGTGGGGTATAAATCCAATCTCTTTTCTTCTTATCGGGGAGGGGGAGATTCTTTGCGCCACAGGAAAACACCACCATTTGTGGATTGGCTCTGTGGGATTCAAATCATTATCTGGAGGGGAAGCCCACTGCCCATCACTCTGAGCTCTTAAAGATGTTGAAATTTTTTAACTGAATAGCCAAATACAGTAAAGCAAAAATGCAGATTATAGTCACAAAAAGCAGTTTCCTTAGGAGAAAAATGTTCCATACAGATCACACACTTTTTTGGCTACATGGTGCTATAGGATGAGAAAAACTGAATACGTCAGGACCTAATGAGTTGGGAATGTTTGTTTATTTGCTTCATTCATATCCCGCCTTTCTCCCCAATGGGGATCCAAAGCAGTTTACATAATTCCCCATTTTATCCTCACAACAGCCCTGTGAGGTAGGTTAGGATGAAAGCATGTGACTGGCTCCAGATCAGCCAATAAGCTCCCATGGCAGAGTATGCATTTGAACCTGGGTCTTGCAGATCCCAGTCCAACACTCTATTACACCACGCTGACCCTCTTTCGTTAACATTTATTTTGAAAGGAAGAGGATATTCATATGAGTATCTCTCTCTGCAGTTTGGGCAACTTAACAGTCACATAAACATGAAGTGCCCATTATCCCTCAACAAACCGAAGAACAGTTGGGATCCGATGCACTGCAGTCAACCCTGATTAAGCCCCAAACTTCCTACCTCTTGCTCAGAGACTGGAGCTGTTGCACCACTGCCTGTTCCAATGCAAATGTCCTCTGTCAACGTATCTTCCCGTAACAGCCGCTTGCTGACCAACTGCTGCAGCCTCCGGGCACTCCGCAGGGCTGTACCAAAGCAGCACCCAGTTGTTGGAGTGGTCAAGTCCAAGGAAGAGAGCAGAGAAGTGAAAAGAGCCTTTTAATGTGATCATGAGGTTCCCACACAGAGCAAAAGATATGCATGTCAGTCCGATTCTATAAAGCTATAATTAGCAAGGGAATGAGGAAAGTCTGAATGCAGAAGATAGTCCAAGGCAAAGTGAAAACAGGTTATCAGGGAAGTAATGAGTAAGCCTCACAACCCTTTCTCGCTCCAGCAATCTGCTGCCCACCCAAGAACAGAGGTTAGATGATCTACAGGTGATCACATGAATGTGTGAGAAAACAACATCCCTGAAAACAACAGAGAATCCACAATATGATCCAAATACTGTTCTCTATGCCAAAGGGAATGGCTACCCTTCTACAGGCTTGTCTAAATATAGCTAGCAGTTACAACCAAACCAGGGATGGTGTAGGTGAAAACTGACATGATCAGTGACTTTAGGTGGTTTTGTAGCTCACGAAGTACATTGAAATTAAGAACATAAGAGAAGCCAATGTTGGATCAGGCTAATGGCCCATCCAGTCCAACACTCTGTCACACAGTGGCCAAAAACACCAGGTGCCCTCAGGAGGTCCAGCAGTGGGGGCAGGACACCAGAAGCCCTCCCACTGCTGCCCCCCCCCCCCCATCAAGCCCCAAGAATACAGAGCATCACTTGCCCCAGACTGAGAGATCCTATCTATACCTTGTGGCTAATAGCCACTGATGGACCTCTGCTCCATATGTTTATCTAATTCCCTCTTGAAACCGTCCATGCTTGTAGCGGCCGCCACCTCCTGTGGCAGTGAATTCCACATGTTAATCATTCTTTGGGTGAAGAAGTACTTCTTTTTATCTGTTCTAACTAATTGCTTGTTTTCATTACAAAAATGCTGTGGAGTGGATAGTCTATAGAGAGGGGGCCAGAGAGGAAATGAGGTTGAAGTTGTTTGGCTGTGACGCACATAGTGAAAGTTTGGGGAGGGGGAGAAAATTAGAAAAGGGCTGGTGAAGGAGGAAGCAAGAGAGAAGGGAAACTCCCTCTATCCGGAATATGGAATTTGCTTTGCTCAAAGAATTGAGTGGCCAGCAGCTGGAACGATTGTGAGGACCCTCATGACAAAGGACACACAGTTGGGAGGTTTGGGCTGGTGAGGCAGATGAAGCTGAACCAACCGAATTACAGAACAAAGTCTGAGTCCAGCGGCACCTTTAAGACCAGCAAAGTTTAATTCTGGGTATCAGCTTTCGTGTGCATGCACACTTCTTCAGATACACGCACACGGAAGCTGATACCCAGAATTAAACTTTGTTGGTCTTAAAGATGCCGCTGGACTCAGACTTTGTTCTGTTGCTTCAGACCAACATGGCTACCCACCTGAATCAACCTAATTATAAATAGCTATAAAGTTGTTTGAAATGTTGCATGTACAGATGTGCTTAAATGTTAAACATTTAGCTAGTGTACTAATCAATCTGTTTGTCCAAACTGGCTGATGCGTTAAATATCTAAAGGGATAAACACAACAGGTAAAACACGCCTCTTCATTTTTCAAAACAGAGGTTAATTATAGATTCAAACTTGTTGTACAGTGATGAACCAAGCATGTTGTAGGGCCAAACGTAAACATTACTGGTTTTGTTCCCCAAAGCAGCTGCAGTGAACGGCTTCCCGAAAAAAAGAGAGACCAAATGAACTCAGACCAACACCTCTGGGGAGCAACAAAATCGGAAGAATAACTCCCCTCCCCAGTATGGTTTTTGTGCTGGAAAACAGCTTGCAAAGGGAGGCCCTTCCTTTTCTCCGTGCCTCTGTTCAGAGCACATTTGGGCTCTACCTTTTTTTTAAAAAGCCATTCCCACAGCCGCTGTGGGGAGCATGAGGTTCCCTGGACCCAGGTCTTTAAAACCAGTAATGTTCTGTTTAGCACATAGTGGACAACTATAAAAAGAATTTCAGATGGGCAGTCACAGTGGCAAGGCAGATAGCAAAGGCAAGGCGGGCACTGGGTTACAGCTACCGCAGAGGGAGTTTAAGAGCTGTTTCAGCTGAGGACAGTCTTCCAGTGTAGGATAGTATTTCTCATTTCACCTGGGAAACCTATATTATAGAGTGCGTTTGATACTGAGAGTTCTAATAAACAGATCTGCCTTTCAAACCCTCTTCACTATCTATTAAAGACTAGAGAGAATTAAATGCTAATAGGAAGCAGAGAACTACAAAACGGGTTAAGGTCTAGGCACCAGTCGCCAGAGACTGTAAAGGTTTAATAACCAAACCTTAATTAAACCCCTTACAGTTCTTTAACCCACAATTCTTTAACCCATTCCCATTTCAGAGCAATGCTCTGAATGCTGTTCACCTTCTCACTGCTCAGATGGCAAGGAAGCCAGGGCCCGGAAAACAGGCCATGAAGTTGTTAGAGGCTCTTAAGTGATGCAATACCATCTAGCAGACTCACTTAATCCTGCAAAACCACTTTGTTCGGAATTCACCCACAAGGATTACAACAACTACTGAAGCGCAGTCCACGTGAGATTTTAAAATACGACAAGCACGGTCCGGACTGCACCAGCCTTCACACTGGTGTGCTGAGGTCGCTGGTTCTGGACTGCGGCCCCCGGCCAGGTAGCCCCGGGGAGACATCCAAAAAGAGAGCCTCTCCCGCCTCTCTCCCTCGCCACGATCAGACCCGAGACTGCCACCTTCCCCCCCCCCCCCCCCAATCCCGCTCTTCCTGGGCGACTGGCGCTGGCATGCCCCCGGCCACGCAGCTGCGCCATGCCAGGGCAAACCCAGAGCTCCCTGCACGGCCCCGGCTTGGGAAGAGGCCTTGCCACTCACCCGCCTCGCGCTCCCTCCGCCGGCCTCGCAACTCCTCCGCGGTGCAGCTCCTCCTCCAGCGCCGCCTGCCCGCCAGGCCGGAGGAAGCAGCGGAGGCCGGCGAAAGCATGGCTGCTGCTGGCAGCGGGACCGTCTCCACCGAGGAAAGACCGGCTAGGCGGAGCGCGGCAGCGGGCAGCAGCAGTGCGTCCTTGTTTGCTCGTGTCCAGGCTCCGCGGGGTTCACACGGGCCGGGCAGCCACACTCCTGGCTTGCGCGCACCCCCCCCCCCCCCACCGGTCCGGGCACAGCCTGCCCCACAAGCACCTCAGGCGGAGGAGAGGGCAAGCGAGGGTCGCAGGCCGCGGGAGAGGCCTTCCTCCCGACCCGGCCTAGGCAGCGCGGTTGCTAGGAGACCCGCCCCAGGGAGGGAAAGGGAAGGCCAAGCCCAGGGCGCCCGTTGAGGCCTGGCCTCTACTAGGGTAGCCAACTCCGTCCTGGGAAAATCCTGGCGATTTCTGGGTGGAGCCTCTGGAGGATGGAAGTGGGGAGTTTGGGGTGCTAGTTTCCGGGAACTACAGCTCCTCTCCAGACTGCAGATGTAACCCATGCAGTTTTGCAGCTGTTAACAGCATAGGGGGATCAGGCATGCCTGCACTTGACAATAAGTGGTGTGGCAATTAACTCCCCTTCCCCCCCCCCCCAATATTCAGTTAATGGAGCATGCTCAGTGTTTGTAGCCTTCCTTAAAGGGGGCTGGTTGTTCACAGTAGCCAGCAGTTCAGCCTGGCCCTGGAAGAGGTAACAGCCCTAGAAGGGTGGGGAAAGGCCTGCATAGATTTTGCTGTTTTAGGGCCTGCTTTGAATTATTTTATTTATTTATTTATTTATACTTTCAACTTCTAGGCTGCTCTCCCCGCTATTGCAGGCCCAGAGCCGCTAACACAGCTTGGTCTCCCAAAATACACAAATACAATAAAAAAATGTTTTAAAAAACACTGAAACATCATATTATACAAACAATATACTACACTACACTTCAGCAACTTAGATGGCATACCATCCCCAGTCACACACAGCAGTCGGGCTGCATAGTTGTCTGGGCCCCTCATCGATAGTTGATCGGGGGGGGGGGGGAAGGTGGCGGCCCCTACTCGTAAGCCTGGCAGAAGCACTCTGTCTTGCAGGCCCTGTGGAACTGCACCAGGTCCTGCAGGGCCCTGATCTCCTCTGGGAGCTCATTCCACCAGTGTGGGGCGGCCGCCAAAAAAGCTCTCCCCCTTGTGGCAGCGAGCCTGGCTTCTCTGGGGCCAGGTATAACCAGCTGGTGTTGGGCCCCAAACCGTAGTGCTCTCTGGGGTATGTATGGGGAAAGGCAGTCCCTCAGGTAGGTCGGACCCAGACCATTTAGGGCTTTAAAGGCAAGCACCAGCACCTTGAAGCTAATTCGGTACGCTATAGGCAGCCCGTGAAGTGCCGCCAGCACTGGCTGGACGTGCTCCCATTTGGGGAGACCCGTCAACAGCCTTGCTGCGGCATTCTGCACCAGCTGCAGCTTCCGAATTTGCGAGAAGGGCAGCCCCATGTAGAGAGCGTTACAATAGTCTAACCTCGAGGAGACCGTCACATGGATCACTGTATCCAGGTCGGCACGACTCAGGAAAAGAACCAACTGCCGCGTCAGCCTCAGATGGTTAAAGGCCGACTTGGCAGTAGCTGCTATCTGGGCCTCCATAGCCAAGGAGGGATCCAGGACCACTCCCAAACTCCTAACCACCGGCGCAGGCACCAATGGTACCCCGTCGAAGGCCGGGAGAGGGAGCCCTGACCATGGCCCACGCCGACCCAAGCGCAGGACCTCTGTCTTCGCCAGGTTCAGCTTCAACCTACTCAGCCTCAGCCATCCAGCTATGGCGTGCAATGCCCAGTAAAGATCATCCAGTCCAGAGCCAGACCGGCCACCCGACGTCAGATAGAGCTGGGTGTCATCAGCATACTGATGACAGCCCAGCCCCGCCCTCCGGACAATCTGGGTAAGGGGGCGCATATAGATGTTAAAAAGCATTGGGGATTCAAGCGGGTGTCTCCAGGACTGCTGCTCCCCCAGCGCCACCCTTTGTCCCCGACCCTGGAGAAAGGAGTCAAGCCACTGTAAGGCACGTTCCTGTATCGCCACGTCGGCGAGGCGACAGGTCAGCAGCCAATGATCGACTGTATCGAACGCTGCCGACAGGTCAAGCAATACCGCCATGCCGCCCCAATCCAGATGTCTACGGAGATAGTCTGTTAAGGCAACCAGTGCCGTCTCAGTCCCGAACCCCGGGTGAAAGCCTGACTGGAGAGGATCTAACACCAAAGCGTCATCCAGGAAACTCTGGAGCCGTATCGCCACCACCCTCTCTATTAATTTGCCGAGATACAGCAAATTGGACACCGGCCGGTAATTAGCCAATTCGGCCAGGTCCAGATATGGTTTTTTTATTATTATTGCAGGTAAATCCTGTTAACCAGTGTAATTATTAGAGATCCTTTCAAACAAAGGTGAAGTTACTTCTTGGGAAGTTATTAAATGTTGGTTTGGGAGTATTAAGATTCTTAATAGTAATTTCATATGATTGTGAAAATATGTAATTTTATAGTTATTGATCATTTTAAAACTGTTGCAATACTTAGTATTCTGTTTGTCAATGCAACCAAGCAGTTCAGCCTGGCCCAGGAAGAGGCAACAGCCCCAGAAGGGTGGAAAAAGGCCTGCATAGATTTTGCTGTTTTAAGGCCTGCTTTGAATTACTGCAGGTAAATGCTGGATCCAGCTGAGAAGAGCTGTAGCCTCCCAAGTACAGCCTGGAAACTTTATATGCTGTTCCAGTATTTGTAAGTTTTAACGTGGACTTACAACATATGCAATATATATGTGCTTAGTTTTTTTTCCCTGTTCTGTGCATCTTTGTGGTTGCTGAAGATATCTGTAACTAGTAATATCCTGAAGATCCATTGCAATGAAGTAACAGCAACCAGCCAGAAATGAATGAGGATTGCTATGAAAACCTCCATGCTTTGTTTATATAAAGAGTTTATTTTAAACGTTAAAGTGCACTGGTTATATTGCCTCTCTTATGTCTGTGTTTAAGTGTACATGTAGTTGCAACAGTTACGCATTCTTAATAACCGTAGGTGGGAGTTCCGCTGTCAAAACAGACTGAACCTGCCCACTCTCCCTGCAGATATTAGGACCTTAGTGGGTTACACAGACACCAGTTCCCCTGGAGAAAATGGATGCTTTGGAGAGTGGACTTTGTAGCATTTTACCCTACTGAGTTAGGTCCCTCTCCTCCACAGGCTCCACCCCCAAATATCCAGGAGTTTCCCAACCTGGAGCTGGCAACACTCCACCACCACCACCAGTGACCGGGGGGGGGGGAGGGGGGGCTAGCTACCCTAGATCCAAAACTGCCATTTCCTCCAGGGGAACTGATCTCTCATTTAGAGCTCAGTTGTAATTCTGGAAGCTCTTGGGTCCTACATAGAGGTTGGCTACCCCGTTTCTTGTCCAGGGAAGGAAAGAGGATGAGGCTTCTTCCCTTTAGATGGGAAATCAGATCTTTCTGTTGCTTCCTGGGTGGGCCGTTGGATTAGTTTTTTTACTTGCTGCCATCTGAAACCCCCCCCCCCCAGCTTTGTTGAGAAGAGGATCCAAGGACACATTGAACCAGGATGACCCATCATTACAGCCTGAGGAGTGTTTTTTTTAAAACAAACAAACAAAACAAAAACAACTATTTAATCGTAATAGTTTTATCCCACCCAGTGTTATCCCTCCAAGGAGCTCGGCGTGGCTTACAACATCCTTGTGAAGTAGTGAGTGTGGCCGGCCCAAGGTTGCCCAGTGAATTTCAGGACAGAGTTTTGAATCTAGGTCTATCCCAGATCCCAGTCTGACACTCTTAACCACCGCACTCCATTGTATGAAATGTGCATTTTAAAGGAGGGTGGTTGGGTTGCAGCATCAAGATTTAAGTTACTAAAAAATCAAATTATGTTAAATACAGTGCAAGTGTTGAATACAACAACTCTTCTGCACTGCTTTCTCTCAGATTCTCAGGGCTGAAGATTTCCTCCCATTCTGTGTAGGCTTGTAAGTGTCACAGAGTATAATTCTGAGCAACCTAAGGGAAATGCACAAGAGTTCTGTAGTGGTGTGTGGGCTATAATCCCATACAGCTGCGCAAATCCAGTGTCTCCTTTAAAAACCCTGTGTTTTGTAGAGAGTGGGGGGTTTTTTTTGCTAAGAATTGCTTTGTCAGGATGGAGGAATGGAAGGGCTGTCACACCCAGGGCAGCATTTACAAGTGCCATGGTACAGCCTTACTGTGGACAGATCGGAGAAGTAAGTTATATCGCAGGATTATTAAGTAATTTTCTCCCAGATCTGGCAATTTACAAAATGCGGATATTAAATTTGTTCTGTGCATTATCAGAGTATTTGTAAAATGTTTAAACAGCCCTGAGTCCCTCATATTCTGCATAAAATAAGACTGAGGGCCATGGTTTCTTTTATTATGTCAATCCATCTCATCTTGGGTCTTCCTCTTTCCCCAGCATTACTGTATTTTCCAGTGAGTCTTGTCTTCTGATAATGTGACCAAAGTACGATAATCTCAGTTTAGTCATGTAAGCTTCTAGGGAGAGTTCAGGCTTGATTTGATCTAGAACCCACTTCTTTGTCTTTTTGGTGGTCCACACTGTCCATAAAACTTTCCTGCAACACCACATTTCAAATGAGCCAATTTTCTTCCTGTCAGCTTTCTTCATTGTCCAACATCTGCATCCATACATAGTAATGGGAAATACCACAGTATGAATGATCTTGATCTTGGTCTTCAGTGACACTTACACTTAAGGATTTGTTGTAGTACCTTCATGGCTGCCCTTCCAGGTCAGGTCAGTTTATTTCGATACATGATCAGCTTGGCCTTCCAAGCCTCAGTCTTCTTCTCCTCCTCATTTCTTGGACACAGTGTATGACAAGCACAAAATATTATTTGATTAAACTAAAGAATAAATGTAAAGTTCTAAATATTTTTGTTGTTTTCTATCAACCTAACACACACACAAAATGGGACCCCAAGTTAATAACTAAATACTATTCTTTTACCAGAGGTTCTGGCTCCCCACAGACAAGCCACTTTTGGCCCAGCCCATAGGACAAAAAACCCCTCACAGGAAACAGGCCCATCATGAACTGGAATTCTGTATTAGCAGCGTACTGCCCAGAATTTCCAGGTGATCTTTCTCAGTAGTTTCACAGACATTTAAAAGTGTGAGAGATAATACAGCATCCTGATGCCTCCCAACAAACTAGTTAAGAACATAAAACAAGCCATGTTGGATCAGGCCAATGGCCCATCCAGTCCAATACTCTGTTTCACACCATGGCCATAACCCAGGTACCATCAGGAGGTCCGCCAGCAGGGCCAGAACTCCAGAAGCCCTCCCACTGTGGCCCCCCAAGCACCGATACAGAGCATAGTAACATTGATCGTAAACATCGTAAAAATAAGCATCGTAAGCTTATTATCCATATTATGGGAATAGTTAACTTTTTTTTTCTTTCCTGAGTTTTGGAATTATCTGAATATAATATGTTACTGAGAATCCTGCCAGATAATATAGATAGAACTTCAGAAGACCTACTTAGATATGTGTTGACAGCTGCCAGAGTAATATTTGGAAGACAGAAAACTGTCCTACAATAGAGATCTGGAAAGAAAAACTAGCTGAACATGTAACACTGGCAAAACTAATTATATAAACAAAAGAACATTGAAAGAATTTCAGCAGAAATGGCAAGCTTATTATTTGTATTATGGGAATACTTAACTTTTTTTTTTCTTTCCTGAGTTTTGGAATTATCTGAATACCACAGTAAAGGTGACAAAGATATTGATTCTAGTTTCAACACTTTTTTTATTCCATTAGAATTTAATACTTAGCAAGAATAAAATTTCGGTTTAGACAAACAAGATAATATTCAGGTTTTTATGATGATTTAATTTTAGTGTAGAAGTTTGCTCAATTGTTAAAGATGTAATAATTTTATTAATAGTTTATCACTAACTTTCAGAAAGTTCTTGTTTATTCTTTTATACATCTGACTTTACTTGTTGTATGTAACAATATTTGATAAACTTGATGAATTGATACTTTCCCCCACCTCTTCTTTCTTTTTGTGTCCCACTTTTTGGAGAAAATAATTTTAAAACATTTTAAAAAAACGAATACAAAAGAACATCAAGACTATTTAGATGCACCCTTTAGGGAAAGGAGGAATTAACCCCCCCCACACACACACACACATACAATCCGCAGGCGTGTTCCATATCACAAAAAGACATACCCATGCAACTGCTTTTTACAACTTACCGTGGAATCATAAAATAGGGTTGCCAAGTTCTACCCAGCTTGCAGCCGGGGGGGGGGGGGGCGGTCCCAGCCCCTCTCTGGAAGTTCTCTGGGCGCACTGCAACAACGTCCCCTGGAAGTGACATCATCGCGTTGGGCACGATGAGGCGGGGCACTGCCATTTGAGGGGAAAACCATAGAGTTTTCCCTCAGATGCTAGAGCGGCCCCCACAACGTCCCCCAGCACGTTGCCATGATGCCAGCACTTTGGGAGTGGGGTTCCCCCCAGTGGCTGGTTCCGGGCCGTCGGGTAAGTGGCCCGTCAGGTGGGCAAACCCCGCCCGCCCGGGGGACTTGGCAACTCTATCCTAAAGATAGCTACACCCTTCTGAAGAAGCGTGCATGCTCACAGAAGCTCATACCCAGAATAAAACTTTGTTGGTCTTAAAGGTGCCACTGGACTCAAACTTTGTTCTGCTGCTTCAGACCGACACAGCTGCCCACCAATGCTCCCTCTAAGCTGTGGAGTCTTGTGAGCAAAAATTCTACTTTGTGAGCTACTGGCACTAAAGGTGTGAGTGAGTGATTTGCCTGCTGCATAAATTAGTTTGCTCTGGAGCCGTCCTTCCGGAGCTGAGACAAAAACCTGTGAGCTGGAGGCTAAAAAAACTGTGAACTAGCTCACACTAACTCAGCTTAGGGGGAACACTGCTGCCCACCTGAATCTACCTTCTAAGGCCGTTAGGGTTGCCAGTTCTGGGTTGGAAATACCTGGGGGTTTAGGGGTGGAGCCTGGAGAGGGCAGGGTTTGGAAAGGGGAGGGGGGGAACTTCAGCATGGGACAATGCCATAGAGTCCACCCTCCAAAGCAGCAGGGAAACTGATCTCTGTAATCTGGAGAAAAGTTGTAAAAGGGGGCAATCTCCAGGCCACGTCTGGAGGTTGGGAACCCTAAATTAGACCACTAAATTTTGTGTCTACCCCTGCACGCCAAGTCTCAGAGGAAAGCAATTGTGCCTCTCCAGCATCTCATTTAAATCAGCCTTGGGACTCTTTGGGCTTTCTTGCTTTTCTCTCCACCCCTGTGACTGGGAGGCCAATGCGCACAACATCCCTGCCCAGCCCAGCCAGGCCCAGGAGCCTCACCTTTTGCAGGAGCTGGGCACACAGGGAGGGTTAGGCTATTTGTGTCTGAAATCGCATGATATCACTGCCTTCCTCCTGCGCCTGGAACTGGCTGTGCCACCCGCCTGGAGCCTGAGAAGGAAGAGGAAAAAAAATGCAGACAGAAGATCTTTTATTTACAGACCCCAGTTGAGCAACACTTCAGCAGCCATATCCTTCTGCACTGGGAGTTCCGCAAAAGGCTTGTGAAATAAGTGGTCCAGACCCTGCCCATAAGCCAACTTTAAGTTACTTCTGATGTAATTTTGAAGAAAGAACCAGAAACAAATCAGAAAGGGGAAATCACATTTGGAAACGTGAAGGGCAGGCACTCGTTGCCAGAAAGAAGGGCCCGCCCTGCAAGATCAAGGCAGCGAACCTTCTCCTCAGACAGAACGCCTTGGAAGCAGAAGGCACCCAGCCATCTCAGGGGCAGGAAAGGATCCCGAAAGCCGGAGCTGGAGGTAAGTGAGTCCTTCTCCGTTTTGAGGCTGAGGTGCAGTTTCTCTCTCCATAAGCCGGAGGCTGGTTCCAGCACGCTGCCTCTGGAGTAACAAAAATCTTTAGCTTACAAAATAACCCAAGGGAGTTCTTGCAGGGCTGGCTGCTAAAGGAAGGTCCTCCCTGACCTTCTTTTCCATTTCCTTCCCTGAAAGCCCCGTGGAGTCCTCCTTTAAAAAAAGAAAGAAAACGATTTATAAATTGAAGTCATAAGACAGAGAGTTATCACTGATGGAACAGCAAAGGAGCAAGAAAAGACCTGCTCCTTTTCTGGGAGGCTGGGCCATGCTCATAATCATCATCAGCTGTTGTTTGCAGGAGGGAGCGCAGCGCATTTATGCGAACAAGGGGCCTGCCAGGAGAGCTTCCTTTGATTCTGCATAACTACGCAATTATTTGAGTACAGTACGTCGCTGAGGAATGTCAGCTCACTTACTTCTTGCAGAAAACACCAGAGGAATGCTGAGATCCTAAACTCCACCCCCCCCCATAACATTCCCACCCCCCACACCGTTAATTGCTCAGGTGCAATAAAACAGGCTTGCCTCCTGACCTTCTTACCAGGAGTTCCCTTGTCTAGACCCCAGTTCTCACCAAGGTAGATGGGAACTGTAGTCTGGGCTGTACTGCTTTCGAAGGCAAGCTGCAGCTCACCTGACAGATCTCAACAATGACCTGCGTGTTGAAAACTAGCACCTTAGACAGGATCAGGGGTCATTTTGAGCAGGAGCTCGGGGGAGCGCAGCTCCGGGAGTTGGTGCCAGCTGCCCCCCCCCCCCCCCATGGAGGAATGCCTGCTTGTGTCATGGCTGCAGCAAAATGACCCCATACCCTGGAAAGGTCCATGTTCCTCCAACCAGCCTGAAGGCTTCAGCCACCACTGAAGCTATCCTCCCAGAATAGCGGTATTTCTGAGGCTTGGATTAGTAGCTGTCCCCTCTCTGCCTTCTTTCTTTCTTTCTCTCTCTCTCTCTCTCTCTTCCTTCCTTCCTTCCTTCCTCCCTCCCTCCCTTCCCTTCCCTTTCTCTCTTCTTTCTTTCTTTCTTGCCTTCTGACATATTTCTGGTGATGTCAGGGGGTGTAGCATATGCAAATAAGTTATGCTGATGAGCTATGCTAATGAGCTCCTGCACCTCTTTTTCTACAAAATGACCCCTGGACAGGATGTTGGGCTGCCAACCTCCATGTGGTGGCCTGGAGATCTCCAGGGGTTACAGCTGATTGGCAGGCAACTACGATCAGTTCATCTGAAGAAAATGGCCACTTTGGAAGGTGGACTCTATGGCATTATTAGGGTTGCCAAGTCCGGGTTGGAAAATACCTGGGGACTTTGGGGGTGGAGCCAGGAGAAGGTGGGGTTTGGGAAGGGGAGGGGCCTCAGCAGGGTACAATGCCAGAGAGTCCACCCTTCAAAGCAGCCATTTTCTCCAGGGGAGCTGATCTCTGTCAGCTGGAGATCAGTTGTAAAAGCGGGAGATCCCCAGGCCCCACCTGGAGGCTGGACACCCTAGACATTATACACCACTGAAGTCCTCCCAAACCTCACCCTCCTCGGGCTCCACTGCCAAAATCTCCAGGAATTTCCCAACCTGGAACTGGCAACCTAGAGAGAAGAGTTTTAGCCATTTCCTTGTAGGGTTGTCAGGTCCCTCATGGCCACCAGTCGGGGTTGGGGGGGTGGGGTAGTGCCGCCAGATCCAGGTTAGGAAACTCCTGGAGATTTGGGGATGGAGCCTGGGGAGGAGAGGGACCTCAGAGGGGCACAAAGCCATAGAGTCCACCCTCCAAAGCATCCATTTGCTCCAGGGGAATTGATCTCTGGAGTCTGAAGATGAGCTGTCATTCCAGGGGATCCCCAGGCCCCACCTGGAGGCTGGCATCCCTATCTCCTTGGCATATCAACTTTTTAAATGCAGACACATCAAAGGACATAAATGGCTGTTATCCTTTTTGAACTTCCTGCCGTAGATTTCCTGTGATCCTTCTCTTTTCCAGGCTTGGCATCATGTGCAGAATGCAGGCCTTTATGTCCCTCCTTCTCCTGGGTCTGAAGCTCCCCAAGGCGAAAGGCAACTGTGGTTTTTTTGAGTCTGAAAAACTCTGTCTCTGTTCACTGCTCGAGGAGTCAGAGACGCAAGACATTTTTGAATGCTTGCAAGCCACCACATATGAGCTTCGAGGTGGAAACCTGGAAAAATTCGCCATCTTTTCAGAAATGGCGCCATCTCCAGTCATTACCGACATTGTCCGGGCCCTGCCAGTCAGGAAGCTCGTCTTTACAGACCTCGTTGTGCCAGAGGTTCTATTGCCGGGAGCCCTGGAAATCGCTTCCCTTCCTCCACTGCTCTCAGAAATCGAATTTGTAAACTGCACTTTCCTTAGGACAGCCAACCGGCATGACATGGTTAGGCCTTCCCCACTGCAGGTTTCCTCTCTGCGTTTGCACAAAGTGACTGCGGAGTCCCTGGCGGACAGGCGCAACGATTTGGCCAGTCTGACAAGATGGCTGGAGACCCTGGAGAACCTGACGCTCACCGAATCACAGGTCGCCTCCATCCCGTGCAAAATCAGCCAGGTGTTCACTGGATTGCACTTCCTTGACATTTCAGGAAACCATTTCCAGGACAAGAGCATCAGGTCCTCATTCTGCCAGGGAGCTTTCCCACAACTCCAGGTGTTAAAACTCCACCACAACCGGCTGACCTCTTACGATGCTGTGTGCGAGACAGTTGCCCCCCTCAACATGCTCACTCACTTAGACCTCAGTCAGAACAATTTCCCGCCTGGATTCTCACCCTCCTCCGAGTGTGCGTGGCCTCAGTCCCTTCACGTTCTCAACTTGTCCAGCACAGGGTTAGAACACGTGGAATGGTCTCTGCCACCCAACCTGGAGACCTTAGACCTGAGCGCCAACAGCATCTTTACCCTTGACCTCTCGCTCCCTGCCTTGAAAGAACTCCACCTGTCCGATAACAAGCTGCAGGCAGTCCCCTCTGTGGAGAATCTCCCTCATCTGGAAGTCCTCAGTGTCGATGGAAACCAGATCTCCCATCTGCCTGGCCAGAGCCTGCTGCAGCTGAAGCACTTGCGGATCGTAAAAGCCGGTCACAACCTCTATAACTGCTCTTGTCCTTTCATCCGGGAGCTCCAGGACTTGGCGAGCAAGCCATCCTTACTGGCCAACTGGCCTCATGACTACATGTGCCAGTCTCCTCCTCATTACCGGGACTCCCTGGCCGAAAATCTGCTGCCTTCGGCACTGCCGTGCAACCAGGCTCTAGCCAGCCGCGGCTCCATGGCTGTCATCCTGCTGTCCAGCCTTCACCTGGCTCTTTGCCTGTTTCTGATTTGATGATCATCAGACATTTATTGAGATCGGTTCTGAAATACTGCAAGTGGCGGAGTTACCAAGCATCTATAACAGGGCATTTGTGAAAAGAACATTTGAAATTGCACGCTGGTAGGAGGTTGGAATTCATGCACGGAGCACTCCCTGCTGCAGTATGCCAAATGCTTTGTGAGGTAGAATCACATTCCATGACTTTAGAAGTCTAGAGGAAGAAAAATCCTTGGAACTAGGAATTTAACCAAATATACCCTGTTCATTTTAGCTTTTTTAAAAAAACCAACCGCAAAGACACACAGCCTCTGGGGCAATGCACCCCCTAAGTTTTGGGGGGTCTTGTGAGCAAAAATTCTACTTTGTGAGCTACTGGCATTAAAGTTGTGAGCGAGTGATTCGGCTGCTGCATAAATTAGTTTGCTCTGGAGCCCTCCCTTCCTGAGCAGAGACAAAAATGTGTGGGCTGGAGGCTAAAAATCTATGAGCTAGCTCACGCTAACTCAGCCTAGAGAGAACACTGTCCCCAAGCCCTGATGCAAAATTCTACCAATTGTGGTGTGATAAAATAACCTCCTGGAATGTGTGTGTGTGGGGGGTAGAGGTTCCACTTAATATTGCTGGAAAAATTGTTAACATGTAGAATTTATCAAGAAGGTTGGGTTCCACTTGGGCTATTCCATTATCTGCTAAAAACAAATAAAAGAGTCTTATTTTTGAATGCAAATGGAGTTGTTCAGCATCAAAACCACCTCGGAGAAAGTTCATAGGCCGTTGATGTTTTTAAAAAGAGAAGGTGGCAAGAGAGGGCTGCCTTTGATCCTGGGCTGTTTGCAGATGTCTTTTTTCCCCCTCCAATCATCCCCCCCCCCAACTATCCCCAGGGATATAAACAGCTTTCCTTTAAGGTAGGCCACTGTAGGTGAAGGGTGGGGGGGAAGATTCATCTCGTAGCCACCCGCAGACCTGGCTTTTCTTGTTCCCTCAAGACTTCACTTCAAGCAATATTCCCCTGAGTTTCAGTACTTCTCAGAGGTTTAGCCTCACACAGGATCTTGTTTTTATCTGTGTCATGTAACAGCCACTGATAGTCTGATCCTCGAGTATGCCTCCTCTCTTTTTAAAGCCATCTAAATGAGTGAATCCCACAATTTAATTGCTACCCACTTTGTCAAGAAGAGCTTTTGTGAGGCAGAGGAGTTGATCTAACCTGGTCCTAATAGTTTATTTTTTCCTTTGTTTCTTTCTTTCTTTAATTCATTGGTACCCTGCCTTTCTCCCCACTGGGGACCCAAAGCAGTTTTACTCTCCTCCATTTGATCCTCACAACAGCCCTGTGAGGTAGGTCAGGCTAAGAGAATGTGGCTGGCCCAAGGTCACCCAGCGAGCTTCCATGGCCCAAGTGGGGATTTGAACCTGGGCCTGCCAGACACTAGACCGACACTCTCCTAGCCACTACACCGCACTGGCTCCCCTTTGGGGTGGGTGAGTGCCAATCCTTCTGGATAGTATACTTACAGCTGTTACAATATCAGGTCTTGTCATCACTGACAAGTACAGAACCTTGCCTATGGCGGCTCTGTGTCAGATTCTTTAACCAAGTTACTCTCAGCAACACTCTCTTGGCAGTGATTTGTTTGTTGAGTAGTAAAGATGATTCAAGCTGAGACTCTCTGTGTCAGAACTAAGGTTCTGGCGCCAAAATCCAAAGTTATACATGATCCAAACAAGCCCCCAAAGGTCCAGTCCAGTCACAGTCCACATCCAGCCCACCTAGGCTTCCGGCACTCTAACCCCAACCTGCAAGTCAGGGAACTCAGAACTGGTTTAGCATGCGGGGGGGGGGGGGGGGGAACTGCTGTCACTCTGGAAGGTCAAGAGTAGAGGACATGCTGCAGAATGGGACACAGGAGGGAAGAAGTATCTTGCTTGGTCATGGAGGCCAGCGAGGGCTTGCTTTTTGCCTCTACTGACCCCTCTGGTCAAGCCAAATTTGTAGCTTTCTGTGGCAGTCCAGCAGGTTGCATTATCTATCAAAGTGGAGGAAGCAGAGACATCAGCCAAGGTCATTTACTCTTCTTCTCAGAGAAGGGATGTGTCTTAGAAATAGTTGTCCAGCCACTACGACAAGCCTTTCCCAGGTGCACCTCCCCACACACATGAATATCCCCCCTAGGAATTTCAGCTGTAGTCCCATACACTAAAAAATTATGGCAAACGAGGCCCCGAGTACTGATTGTTCTCTGGTTGCAGTACAGTTCAATGGGAGCCATGGATGACGCTGCATCCCAAACGGAATCTGGCCTCTCTTCCTGGGCCCTTTTACCCGGCCTATGTGAATCTCCTTCCTTCTCCACTGCACGAAATGGATGTTCGCAAGGACTCCATAAGACCCCGCCACTTCTCTACCTCTGCCATTTCCCTGCTTATCCCTGAAGCTCCCCCCACCCCAGCTCTTACCCTGCTCTAAAGACAACTGCCAGGAAACCCCAGACACAAAGATGAAACATTAACTGTAATGCTATCTCTCTAGTAATGCTATCTGCCTCTAGAGCCAGGGGGGGGGGCGGGGAGCCAGGCCAAACAGACAAGAGCACTGTGTCAGCCATGGATGCGGAACAGGTGAGTACAGCAGGTACAGAAGCTTCTGTCTAGCTGGAAACGATTCTCTGCTGCATCTTTTGTCTTCTGCTTGAGCTCCATGCTGGTATCCACACCTGAAGGTGCTTGGGGTCAGCACTGGCGGCTGCCTGCGCACTTCTCCCACCTCTCTTCGACTCTTCCCTGTGCATGGACTCCCAGAGATGTCGGGAGATACTTTCTCCGCTTCTTCTGCTGTGTTTCCTTCCAGGCTGAACAGGAAGTGTGCGTCCAAGCAGCTGTAGGACTTCGGCAGATGCCAGGTAGAGTACCCAGAGCTGGACTGTCTCAGATGAAGGGCGTCCCTAAAGTCCCCCTTTAAGAGGGCTCCATCATGCACAGCACCAGAAAATGGGCTGTACCGGACACAAAATTACATTTCGGCTAGGCAGTGACAAACAGGTGGGACATTTAGGAAGGCCAGAGCAACACACAAGAAAGTAGAAATAGCTTTGTAGCACGGGAATATACAGGTAATGAAGGAGCTGAGAAGGCAGAAATGCACAGAGAGCGATGAATGGTTTTGTTTTGAGTATTGTTGCATGATAGTGAATATATAGAGCTGTGATTGATTTGTACTGGGGACATTTACGCATGGTTGCCAACCTTCAAGTGGGGTCTGGAGTTCTCCCTGAATTACAACGGATCTCCAGACTACAGAGATCAGTTCCCCTGGAGAAAATGGCAGTTTTACAGGGTGGATTCTCTGGCATTATTAACACCGACTGGATAACACTTAAGTTTCCCTAACAGGGCACACAGCAGCTCCACACAGCCATTTCAGGATGAGAAAAAGGCACCGGGAAGGTGGAGAAAGGTATAAGCCATTGATGTTCCAGTTTTCCCCGGAATCTGCTGGACTGCCACAGAAAGCGACAAACTTGGCTTGACCAGAGAAGTCAGTTTGGTGTAGTGGTTAAGTGCGCGGACTCTAATCTGGGAGAACCGGGTTTGATTCCCCACTCCTCCACTTGCACCTGGCTGGATGACCTTGGGCAAGCCATAGCTCTGGACCAGCTGTTCCCTCAAGGACAGCTTGGGAAAGAGCTCTCTCAGTCCCACCTACCTCACAGGGTATCTGTTGTGGGGAGGGGAAGGGAAAAGGAGTTTGTAAGCCGCTCTGAGACTCCCTTGGGTAATGAAGGGCAGGGTATAAATCCAATCTCTTCTTCTTCTTCTTCAGTAGAGGCGAAAAGCAAGCCCTCTCTGGCCTCCATGACCAAACGAGATACTTCTTCCCTCCTGTGTCCCGTTCTGCAGCATGTCGTCTACTCTTGACCTTCCAGAGTGACGGCAGTTCACCCCCCCCCCCCCATGCTAAACCAGTTCTGAGTTCCCTGACTCTCTCGAAAGCTGACCCCCTGAAACTCTTTTTGGTCTCAAAGGTGCTCTTGGACTCAGATCTAGCTGTTTCACTGGCTACCCTCTGAAACGGAGTTCCCTGTAGCAGCTTCCTCCTTCTGCCAGCCCCCAGAGCAACCTCCACCCATTTGTGCCAGCCATGCAGGATAAAGTACTGAGCAAGACACTCAGACAGCTGTAGAGCTCAACAGGACTCCTTCCTCTTGGGGCTCAAAAAATACATTAAAAGGATCCTTTGCATGATGGCGGGGGTTGCCAACCTCCAGGTGGCACCTGGAGATCTCCTGCTATTACAATTTATCGCCAGACCGTAGAGATCAGTTCTCCTAGAGGAAATAGCTGCTTTGCGGCTTGGATGGTATGGCAATGTACCCTGCTGAGGTCCCTCTCCTCCCAAATCCTATCCTCCTTCAACTCCCCCCCCCAAAAATTTCCTGGTATTTCCCAACCCAGAGCTGGCATCCCTCAATGATGGTGCTCTTTCTGCCCCAAACAAGGAATATAGCATTGCGAGAAATCTTCCCTGTGCACTAGTACAGGCATGCTCAGACAAATGGGCATCACGGTTCTCCTAGAAGAAGAAGAAGAAGAAGAAGAAGAAGAGATTGGATTTATACCCCGCTCTCCACTCCCCAAGGGAGTCTCAGAGCGGCTTACAAACTCCTTTTCCCTTCCCCTCCCCACAACAGACACCCTGTGAGGTAGGTGGGGCTGAGAGAGCTCTTTCCCAAGCTGTCCTTGAGGGAACAGCTGGTACAGAGCTATGGCTTGCCCAAGGTCATCCAGCCAGGTGCAAGTGGAGGAGTGGGGAATCAAACTCGGTTCTCCCAGATTAGAGTCCGCGCACTTAACCACTACACCAAACTGGCTCTCGTGCCTACCCCACGAGTGTCAGGCCCAAGGCAGGTCCTGCCCCTGAGCCCCTCAGGTGGGCCTCTGCTACCTGGCAAAGGAGGAAACCCACCCTGTGTACTACCGCCCACCTAGAACATACAGCCAGATATTGTTAGGGAGTGAGCAGCTGCATGGCCCTCTTCTAGGGCTGCCAAGTCAGCCCAGGGGGCGGGGGATCCCCCGCTATAGGGGTTCCCGATCCGCCGGCCGGAGGGGAACCCCACCCCAGAAGTCGTCCGGTGAGGACGACTTCCCCTGTGTAATGACGTCACCCGGAGGTGACGTCATCACGTTGGGGGCGTTGCCAGGGCAACGCTCTGGCAATCGCCCCTTTTTGGGGCGATTGCCAGAGAGTTGCCCTGGCAATGCCCCCAACGTGATGACGTCACCTCCGGGTGACATCATTACGTCGCCGTGGCACGCGCACAAAGCGCACGCGCCAGAAGAGCTCCCAGGGGGAGAACAACTCCCCCCCCCACCAGTAAGTCGCCGGTACTTGGCAGCTCTACCCTCTTCCCCTCCAAGACAGTTATCCTCCACCCCAACCCACCCCAAGAACTCCTACCTGCTGACTGTGTATCATCGTCATGCTCTTAGCAGTGAAACAGTGCAGGCTTGGCTGTAGCTGAACCAGGGCTGAGGTCCCTGCTGAGTATTGGTATTGGTGCCCCAGATCAGAGGACACCGTCTCAAAGTGGCAGCGAAGAAGACACCCTGGAACTACTACTTAGAGCTGGTTCTGTGGCCAAGCTGCCCAAACAACTGCTAAGCCAGGGGTCATAATGTGGAGGTCTCAGAATGTGGAGCCAGTTTGGTGTAGTAGTTAGGAGAGTGGACTCTAATCTGAGAGAACTGGGTTTGATTCCTCACTCCTCCACAGGCAGCTGCTGGTGTGACCTTGGGTCTGCCACAAGTTCTTTCAGAGCTGTTCTCTCAAGGGCAGTCCTCAGGAGAGCTCTCTCAGCCCCACCTACCTCACAGGGTGTCTGTTGTGGGGAGGGGAAGGAGATTGTAAGCCACTCTGAGACTCCTTCGGGTAGTGAAGGACAGGGTATAAATACAATTTCTTCTCCTTCTTTGCCTCCCAAGGGCTGGGCTCACTTCCATGCTTTGGTAGTGTGGGTAGAGTTGCCAGCTCTGGGTTTGAAATTCCTGGAGATTTGGGGGTGGAGCCTGGGGAGGGCAGGGTTTGGGGAGGGGAGGGCAGGGGAGGGACCTCAGCAGGGTACAGTGGCATAGAGTCCATCCTCCAAAGCAGCCGTATTCTGCAGGGGAGCTGATCTTGGTAATCTGGAGACAAACTGTAACAGCAGGAAATCTCCACGTGCCACCTGGAGGCTGGCAACCCTAGGTATGGGACGTGACTGGCAAATCACACCCTCCTCCCTTACTCGTAAATAACAGGAATCCAGCAGAAGTGCAGTAATCTGTATTGATTCCTGTCAGCATACGTAAGTGCAGCTCCAGAAAACTAATTTTAAAAACCCCTACATTTATCTTCCAGCATGGAGCAGGCTGCCATTCTAAGCATGCTTCCTTGCAAAATTCAGACCAGAGACATCCTATTTTCTAGCCCCTGACACCAGCCCAGCTTTTAAAGCCTACTCCTAGCTAATTGCCAAAGAGCAAGATCTTATTTGTTCAAAGCACCCTATTGGGGAAAGGGACAGAGAAAGCAGAAATAGGAGGATACCCATCCCCATTTTAAAGCAAGAGGCTCTGTAAGATGATGGTGGGATTCATATGAGGTTCAACAAACCTGGTCGGATTCTGAGAAAGAAATATGGCAAAGAGTATTCCCTGTGCTCTGTGACGATGGAGAACAGCTGGAGCCCGGCTGCAGTGTTGATGACTCATTAGCCCTTCTTCAGGTCTCCTCCCAGTGAAGAAAGGAGATTTGGGGATGGAGCTTGGGAGTACAGGGTCTGGAGAAGGGGAGGGACCTCAGCAGAGATGTAGTGCCACAGAGTCCACTCTCCAAAGCAGCCACTTTCTGCAGAGGAACTGATCTCTGTAGCCTGGAGATCAGTTGAACCCAGGAGAACCTGGAGGTTGGCAGTCCTATAACGTGTGTGCTTTATGCGCCTTTCAGGTTCACTGAAGCAAGAGAGCTTCCTGGTAGTGAATGAAGATTCAAACCGTCTCATATTCATTAATAAGGCAGAGAAGGGAGCGCAGGTGAGAGAACAGAACAGTTCCAAGAGTTCTGGCACAGCCCCTCAGCTATCTGTGAGTACGTAACAACATGCTGGAAGAAGGTGAGTTTGGGCCACACACACAGGCTACAAGTAGCCAAAACTGGCCCATATGTGGCTAGGGTTACCAGCCTCCAGGTGAGTCCTGGAGGAAGTCTCCTGGGATTACAACCTATCTCCAGACAACAGAGATCCATTCCCCTGGAGAAGATGGCAGTTTTGAAGGTTGGCGTCTATGGAATTTTACCCCACTGAGGTCCCTCCCCAGGCGCCATCCCCAAATCTCTAGGAATTGCCCACCCTGGAGTTGGCAACGCTATTTGTGGGGCAATTGGGTAAGTAAGCTTCCCCAGCTGATGTGTGACTGATTGAGGGAAACCTAATCAACTCATAACCAAATGCAGGGCTTTTTTTTGTAGAAAAAGCCCAGCAGGAACTCATTAGCATAATAGGCCACACCCAACAACAGAAACTTATTAGCATATTAGACACACCACTGACAGCACAGTTTATTAGCATATTAGGCCTCACCCTCATGTTACCAGAAGAGTGGTCTTCCAGTCACACCCATGAAGGACTTGTACACGAGACAAGTGAGTTGGAAGGAGAACAACCCAAGTCTGCCTCTGGCAGTGAGCGGTTTATTTTTAAACATACACAGACTTACACGCCACGCCCTTAGGTTGCTGCATCAGCGTTCAGTAGGCAATAATCAATCATGAAATCAACAATCATGGAATCCACATGAGGAGGAGGAGATAAGGAGGAGATGAGACAACTGTCTCAGGAGCCTGTTGTTTGCAGTAGTTTCAATGGGGCAACACTCATTGTGTAACAGGAATCCACATAAATGGGAGACATATGTCTCGAGAGTATACTGTTTGCAGGAGGGTTTATACAATGCTCATTGTGTAGAAGGGAGGGGGGAGAAGCATGGACTTTGACCGGCTAGCATCCCAGTCTCAGATCTTCCCTACACACCCACCTTTTGCTTCTTATTCTGTTTACCTCATTTGTTGTCAAAACCCAGGGCTTTTTTTGTAGCAGGAATTAATTTGCATGTTAGGCCACATACCCCTAATGTAGTCAATCCCAATGAGTTTCTGCTGTTGGGTGTGGCCTGTTATGCTAATGAGTCCTGCTGGGTGTGGCCAACGCAGGAGCCAGCCGGAACTCCGTTCCTGTGCGTTCCTGCCCAAAAATAGCCCTGACCAAATGTATTGTGTAGTTTGGCCCTAAGAGAATCCTTTTTCTGTCCTTGACATCCCTGTTTCCCCCTCTGACAAGAAAGCTGGACTTTCTTCGCACACATATCTGTGTGGGTTAGGTGGAGTAAATGAAAAACATCCCATGTGCTTCTTGGAATGATATCAAACATCTGTCCTATCTAGGCCCGAAGCCTTTGTCAAGGTGAAGGAAATACAATGAGTACTCTACAGCAAACTATAGCCTAAACTTACATGTTATTTATTCCTTATTGTTTACATAATATTGCTAATATTGTCATCACTGGTCTTCCGACTAAAATTGTTTGTTAGGTTCTTAATTGTCGTGTGTTAAGAAATGTGGGTGGCCTTGAGGTGAGCCGGCTTCTGCACGATTAGAAAGTTCTAAGGCTTCCATATTTAATGACTGAAATAAAATGCTTCCTCCTCTAGTGAAATGACGTTTATT
The DNA here is from genome assembly GCA_029233225.1 of Lepidodactylus listeri. Lineage (NCBI taxonomy): Eukaryota > Metazoa > Chordata > Lepidosauria > Squamata > Gekkonidae > Lepidodactylus > Lepidodactylus listeri. The sequence continues at coordinate 16,207,166 of JARCFY010000017.1, read as the reverse complement.
AGTACCAGGAGCACTACAACTCCATGGTGAACTTTCTCTTTCACCATGTGAGACAGATGTTATCGAACCAATAAAAGATAACTGGGTGTTCTTTGCCCTGGTAGCAAGTTACTTACCTTCACAAGGCCAACACATCCTAAATTCTCCCTGATGGATCTCCGTTTCTTGATTGTGGAAACAGAGGTGGACCTGTCACTGCTGGGGAGGCCTAGTTGCATTGGTAGGTACTGGCCACAGCTCTCATGCCCACTTTAGGGAGTTTGCGTGTACACTGAGGACTCTGGATGCTAGCAAGAAGGGGGACCTGAGGAAGTATCAATACCATTAGTTAATAATATTAATAACCAGTCCCTCATGATATCCATGATGAGACCACAGAATTAAATATGACTGGATAGTACTATTTAAAAACTTAGTACAGTCCAGGGACCTTCAGTTTTATGCATCGTCATATCTCAAATCCATGCTTTTATCGGGAACCCTTTGGCCACAACACCCCTGGCCAATACCTCACTTGTATACAAACCAGAATTAGGTGGCATTCAGTCATGGCAGTGGGGAATGTGTCTTTGCTGGTATCAGATGCTTTGCTGGTATCAGAACTTGGCTTCATCACAATGTTACTTTATGCCTTTAAAAGAGCTGGTATAGAATACCCCCACCCAACTGAATAGAGAGGCAAAGATGAGTTCTACCATCTTCCCCTCTACCTGTACTGCCCTGATGGAGTTTCAGGTTCCGACTAACCCTGCAGCCAAGGACCGCATGCTGCCAGTAACATATAGATTCCAGCCAGAAATGCAGTATCACAGAGGCCAGGGGACATTGGCTGGGGATCTCCCTTCAAGAGAGATGGCTGCGAGGTCCGTGATACAGAGTGGGTCTGTCCAGTGTGTGGATTGTCCATCTCCTGGGACCTCTATATATGGTGCCTAGAGCCCTTTGACTGAGGAAAGGCAGGATAAACATTTTATAAATAAACTCTGGAGAAAGGGTACTTTGCGCCAAGGTGGCTCTCAGACTCAAGTTCCTAATACTTGTTTCCTCAGAACCCTTGCAGCTCCTCTGCCTCAGGACACCAACACTCAGCAGGTACTTTGACTCCACTCCTCCAACTGGGGATCCAAGGACAACGTGCCCCAGACAGGTAAGCGGGGGGCGGGGGATGACCACATCATGTAGGATTGCCAGGTCCTCCCTGGCCACCAGCAGGGGGTGGAGTTGCCAGCTTCAGGTTGGGAAATTCCTGGAGATTTGGGGTGGAGCCTGGGGAGGGCAGGGACCTCAGTGGGGTACAGTCAGTGCCATAGAGTCCCCCTCCAAAGCATCTATTTTCTCCAAGGGAACTGACCCCTGTAGTCTGGAGATGAGCTGTAATTCTGAGGGATCCCCATTTCCCACCTGGAGGTTGGCATCCTTACTGCCATGTCCCGGTCTGATTCCTGTAAATGCCTCCAATACCTTGCAAGAGACACTTACACTATATTTGGGTTAACAGTAGTTTCTCCCTTAAGTGCTGTGATCAGGATTTCCCAGAGTAACTATGCAATGTGTGGAAAGAAATCGCATATGCTCTTAAGTTTTCTCCAGGCGCTGAGGGAGCATGGGCACTTCTCCGCCTCTGAGCACCGGGCACTCCACTCTGTACTGTTATTCTTGCTGGCCAAACACTCAGGACTTCTTTCTGTCTTACAGAATGACGGTGCGGCCTCATGAAGGAGCACAAACAGACGGGCAGACAGACATCGATGGTAACACCCTACCAGAGAGTCGTGAGTGTCATCTCAGGAGCTGCACTCTCTCTCCCCAAAGTAGGGGTGCTCTTGGAGATTCGGGAGTCCTAAATGGGACCTCAGAATCACTGCTACCTCACTACACCCCCTAATTGCTGTCCCTTCTGGGACCAAACAAAGGGTGGCCCTGGCTCCATATGAGATGGGAGCCTTCAATGGAACTGCTGCCTGATGCTGGCAGCTGCTGTTGAGCCGACTCCCCAAGCCTTGGACAAAAAAGGGGTGAGTGGCTGTCACTGCAAGTAAGCATCCCAAGCTCTGGACTTGGGGTCGCCAGCTCTGGGTTGGGAAATACCTGGAGGTTTTAGGGGTGGAGCCTGAGGAGGGCGGGGTTAGGAGAGGGGAGGGACCACAGAGGATATAATGCCACAGAGTCCACCTTCCAAAGTGGCCATTTTCTCCAGGTGAACTTATCTCTGTTGCCTGGAGATCAGTTGTAATAGAAGGAGATCTCCAGCTGCCACCTGAAGGCTGGCAACTCTATCTGGATGGGATGGGAGTGAATAGTGGCAACAAGATGGGAGCCTGCTCTTTTTCTTCCTTCCACTGGGGGGGGGGAGCAGGGCCTTGGATGATCAGGGTCCTTCCCAGCATGGGGTAGGGATGCCAGCTCTGGGTTGGGAAATACCTGGAGATTTGGGGGGGGGGGTGGAGACTGGGGAGGATGGGGTTTGGGGAAGGGAGGGATCTCAGCAGGCTATCATGCCATACAGTCCACCCTCCAAAGCAGCCATTTTCCCCAAGGGTACTGATCTTGGTCATCTGGAGATCAATTGTAATACCAGGATATCTCCAGGTGCCACCTGGAGGTTGGTAACCCTATGGGGCAGCTGCCCCTCTTGCTCATTGACTAAGGGCGCCCCTGCTCAGACAGTGGAGTGGCAAGTGAGGGCAGCTTCATGAGGAGGCTGGGCAGCCATGGGAACGGGACGGGCATGCCGACAATCACTGACTCACGGCTGCCAACAGAGTCCCTGAGCGGAGAGGCTGCCTGTTGTGTGACCTACAGCCTGTCTTTACTAACATCTGCATTTTTCTGGATTCCTGCAGGCAGCCCTCCAACTGGCACAAAGTCAAAACCATCCGCCGCTCCCAGGGCCACAAACGAAGCCCCCAAGACCAGCTGCTCTGGTGACCTGCAGACACCCACCTACTTCCAGGTGGCTTTGCCAATGACTGGTGCTCATAGGACCCTACATGGTTACAACCAGTTTAGCAGACAGTTATGGGACAGGTGCAGCTATACCTAGGGGGGGAATCGGGTGAAAGGGAGCTCTGCCAGAATAAGAAGGTTGGCAACCCCAGTCATCTGACTTGCTTACAGGAAATCCATTCCTGATGCTGCTCTGTTCAGTAAAAGTCCGAACTTTCATGGTTTGTTTTATCTCGCTGGATTTCTATGCCGCCCTCTCCGGAGAGTGGGCTAGTTAGCCAGATACACTAGTTGTGTGTGAGATATATGGATCCTTCCCCAGCATGCCTTGTTTATTACCTCCACTTTCTTCAGGATGGGACTTTCATTGGGAGAGGGAGTCCAAGAGATCCTCCATGCCTCGGGCTACCTTTTCCAGCATGGGAGAGTGGGAAGCCCCTAAGGGTCTGCTGTCCCCCAGTCGCTGCCGGAGTGATGAACCGTATCGTTTGGCGGCACGGCACGGGAGGAAGCAAAGACACAATAAGATCGGCTAGCAGTTGGCAAAGAGGTCACCTATTGAAGGAAGGCATAGGTGAATGGGAGAGAGCTAGGGAAGGCCTGTGAAGCGAAATGGTTAGACTGCTGGAGTTAGCAGCAGGATTCACAGGACCTGGGCAGGAATCACACAGCAAGGAAGCTCCACTTGGGAGAGTCATTGGGAAGTCATCCAGCCAGTTTGGTGTAGTGGTTAAGTGCGCGGACTCTAATCTGGGAGAACCAGGTTTGATTCCCCACTCCTCCACTTGCACCTGGCTGGATGACCTTGGGCAAGCCATAGCTCTGTACCAGCTGTTCCCTCAAGGACAGCTTGGGAAAGAGCTCTCTCAGCCCCACCTACCTCACAGGGTGTCTATTGTGGGGAGGGGAAGGGAAAGGAGTTTGTAAGCCACTGAGACTCCAAATGAGTGAAGGGCAGGATATAAATCCAATCTCCTCCTCCTCCTCCTCCTCCTAACCTGCCTCTCAGGTTTGTTGTGGAGGGAAGTACTAGAGTGAGCAACTCAGCATGCCTGGACATTGGGGGGGGGGGGGGGGCGCCACATCACTCTAAGGATGCTTCAGGTGTGTTATCTCCTTGACTGGGATGCCTCTCTTTGTCTTACCCTGGGAGCTGCCCTCTGACCCCTCTTCTATTTGTCCTCTCACTCTCAGCCCACATGGCCTTCCTCTCAGCCCACATTTGTCCTCTCACTCTCAGCCCACATGGAGACACATGTCTCTCTCTCATTAAATTTGGCCCTCAACACAGCAAGGATGATAGAAAGAAGCAGCTTCACAGGTTGCCCCAGACCAACTCAGGGAAAATAATAAAGATGACAGTTGGAAGTAAGGCATGCTGAGAAGATGCGAGGCCCAGAAGGCCTGAGTATTAACTTGTCCTCTGCTGTCTTTTTCTAGGAAGGCTGCTTCACCTTTGACGGAGTCTTCAATCTGGACACAGGACAGGTACAGCATATCTCAGATAGATTTCTATGATGTTCTGGAGAAGCAGAGTGTAAATAATAATAAAAAAACCCTATAGGGTTGCCAACCTCCAGGTGGTGGCTGGAGGTGTCCTGGGATTACAATTGATCGCCAAGCAACAGAGATCAGTTCACCCTGAGGGAATAGCTGCTTTGGAAGACGGACTCTCTGGCACTGTACCCTGTTGAAGTCCGACCCTCACCAAACCCCACCCTCTTCAGGCTCCACCCCCAAAATCTCCAGATGTTTCCCAACTCGGAGCTGGCAACCCTATCCCTGCAATATATCCCAAACACTACATATTGCCAGATGCAAGCCTTCCAGATTTCAATATGAAACCAAAGAAAGAAGGCCCAAGAAGATAATCCCAAGAATACACGGAACAAAACCCAGTGCAACGCTGAATAGTATATATACAGCAAATATCAAAACATGATGAGCCTCTGGAGAACATTCATATTTCAACTGAAATTCAGGCTTCTGGTGGGGAAATAAATAAAGGCTGTTTGGTGCAGTGGTTAAGTGCACGGACTCTAATCTTGGAGAACCGGGTTTGATTCCCCACTCTTCCACCTGCAGCTGGTAGATGACCGTGGGCAAGCCATAGTTCTGTCAGAGCTGTTCTGTCAAGGACAGTTGTCTCAGAGCTCTCTCAGCCCCACCTACCGCACAGGTAAGCCTGTGAGACTCTGAGTGAAGAACGGGGTATAAATCCAATCTCCTCCTCCTCTGTCCTTGGCATAAGAAGAACCATACATAGATATGGCCCATCTAATCCGGCGTTGCCCCAGAAGGCCCCGGACATGGAGACTAAAGCTTTCCTCTGTTGTGTCTCCCCTCCCCCATCCCTGAGCAATTGCCATTCATGGGTACACAGCCTCTGAACATGAGAGTTCATTGTTAGCTTGGCTAATAGCCCTCGATGGACCTGGCCTCCACAGAGTTATCTTAATACCATCTAAACCAAATAATGATCCAGAGTTGAGCAATTCTTTTTTCTTTTTTTTTTGAGGACTGGTAATCTGTGCTGTGAGGAGGAGAGTGATTCCATGGGGCCGAACTGTGTAGGGCAGAAAAGCCAAAAAAAAAACCCTGCTCTGCCCTGCCCTGCATAATCCCACTCCAATCTGGGGCCCTTTGGAGACTCTACCAAGCATTTGAGAAATGCAGGAACCTCCTCTTGTCTAGTTTGATCCTTAGCCAGTTAAGGACCCAGGAAGCATCCTTGTGCATGTGTGTGTGTCCTATTTTGAGCTTCTTTTTGCAAATGGTAAAGAGAACAGGCACCAACCTTTTCAGTGTCATTTGCTTTGTCTTGCAAAGCTGTAGTTAGTTCCAAAATGAATTTGGGGCAGGGAAGTAACATTTTACACAGGTTCTCAGTGTTTCAGATTTGTCAAAAACAGAAACGTTCTGGCTCACACACTGCTTCCTGAGTGCCGCTTGTACTTGTACAACAGGCAGGGCACAGTCGTGAAGGACGTCAAGGGTGTCAGACCTCTGCAAAGTCATTTGGGGGTGGGGCCTGCTGGGTTCCACCCAATCCTGGGCTGATCTGCTCCAACCCCTACATGTGAGGGTGTTTCTGTTCTTCAGGACAAGCTATTTGTTGAACACCTGCGGCCGCTGCTGTCCAGGATCCCCCTTGGCTACAGCGTATCGTTGCTGATGTGTGAAGCCCACCACTCTGGACCCCAAGGACAAGGCTTTGTCCAGAAGGTGAGAAGGAAGGAAGGAAGGAAGGAAGGAAGGAAGGAAGGAAGGAAGGAAGGAAGATAGATGAGGCCATAGCAGAATCATGGATTTGTTTAGGGAAGGCCGGGGGGGAGAGTCTCCTTCAGTGGGTAGGGTTGCCAACTCAAGGTCTGGAAATACCTGGAGGTTTGAGGATGGAGTTTTGGAGGGTGGGAGAAGAGGGTCCTGAATATGGTTGGTGCCACCTTGGATTTCATGGCTTCCATGGCAGTCCTGGGACTCTCCCGGGTTGTGTCAGTCCCTACACATGAAGCAGGTCACACCCCTGGATTTGATTTTCTGAACAGGTCTAGATCTGAATAGTTCGGTTAAATGTCAGCGGGTGCCATGGTCCGATCATTTCTTCCTGAGGGCCTAACTGAGTCTCTCAATCCACCTCTGCTCAGGCAGAGAGCAAATTTGTGTTTGCCCACAGAGACTTACAGATCTTATAGGTTTCCAGAATGCTCTGTGGGAGTTTTCAGGACCTGTTGGCGGTTCTCTTGATGAGCCAACTGAAGCTTGGGATATGGCTCTCAGTTTGGCCATCAACCAGATTGTTCCCCAATGCCCTCTGTGTCCTTGATCTTCCCTGGCTCCTTGGTTAACTGAGGAGCTCAAGGAATTAAAGAGGACATTAAGACGGCCAGGGTGAACTTGGCGGCAAACTCGTGACAAGGCCCAGTTAGAAGCCTATGAGATGGCAGTGAAGGCAGCTAAGAAATCTTTCTTCTCCACTTGTGTTGCACCCGCACTTCCAGCACAGTTACGTAGGGTAGTTTGACAGTTGACTTCTCCACTGGGAGAGTCCCAAGATAATAGAGAGGTGGTTATTAGCTGTGACTTGTTTGCAAATTTTCTGTGGATAAAACCTTGAAGCTCTGCCAGGACCTCTCCTCCAACTTTAATTCAAGTAATGCACTGGAGGCTCCGTTGCCAATGCCTGGTCCTGTTTTGGACCACTTTCGCTTGCTCTCGTTGTCAGACGTGGACAGGGTTCTTCTGAGAGCTATGAAGGCAACAACCTGCCCCTTGGATCCCTGCCCTTTGTGGCTGGCGAAATCTTGCTGGGATGCAGTCGTCGGCTCCTTGAGGGAGATTATAAATCTGCCTCTTTCTGGGCAGCTTCCCAAACTCCTTAAAGGAAGCCATTATTAAACCTCTCTTAAAGAAGCCTTCTTGAGGCAAAGAGGCAATTCCTGGGAGAGGTAATTGAGAGAGCAGTTGCTGAGCAGCTCCAGGACTTCTTGGATGAGACATCTGCACTCGATCTATTCCAATCTGGGTTCAGGCCTGAGTCTGTTGCCAAGACAACCATGGTGGCTCTCATGGATGACCTCTGACTCCAACTCGATCGGGGCAGCTAAGTGCAGCTGATATTGATGGACTTACCAACAGCGTTCAACACAGTTGATTGCTCGACCCAGGTCAGGTGCCCAGCCTTGTTTTGGTTTGTCTCATTTGACCAAGAACGCACTCAGAGGGTAACCATTGGGGACAGGACTTTGACTAGGCACCCTCTAGACTGTGGGGTTCCGCAAGGTTCAGTCCTGTTTCCAGAGTAATTTAATATTTATATGTTCCCTCTAGCAGAACTCCTCCGAAGGTTGTGCCCCAGCTTTTCCGCCTACTTGATAAACAGCCTGAGATAGCCCTCTTGGCCCTGACAAAGTGTTTGGATGCTGTGGTTGGGCAGTTGAGGCAGAGCTGGCTGAAACTGGATCCGGCTAAGACTGAGGTCTTGAGGCTGGGAAGGACCAGGCTGGTGGGGGTTTTTTTTTGCAGCTGCCTACTCTGATGGTGTCCAACTTATTCCAGTGGACTCCATGAAGAGTTTGGGGGGGTCTGGTTGGATGTCTTGTTTACCTTGAGCAAGCCGGTGTCCTCGGTGGCAAAACAGGCTTTTTTCGATCTCTGCCAGGCCTGTCACTTGTTCTCCTACGTGTCAAGGTCTAACCTCACCACAGTGATTCATGCAGCAGTCACTTCTAGACTAGATTACTGCAATATGCTGTACACAGGGCTGCCCTTGAAGATGCTTTGGAAACTTCAGGTTGTTCAGAATGCAGCTTCTAGGCTGCTGGCCGATTCACCTTGGCTTGCACACATCCAGCCCATTCTGCAACAGCTGCACTGATTTCCAGTTGGTTTCTGGGTCAAATTCAAGGTGCTGGAGTTAACCTTTAAAGCCCTAAACAGTCTGGGACCATCGCACCTAAAGGACCACCTCTGCTGTTATGACCCCTCCACACGGTGTCTTCTTTCATCCACATGCGGGCTTTTGGTGGTACGTGGCCCTCACTTTGCCCGTCTAAGTGCAACCAGGCGAGGCCTTCTCCATCATAGCCCCAGCCTAGTGGAATGTTCTGCCTTAGGAGACTCATGCCCCGTGGAACTTGTCTGCATTATTCCACCAAGCATTCTAGTAATGTGATTCTGGTGGACTCTGTTAACAACACCATGGATTTTTATGGCAAAAGCAGTCTGTTATTTTAATTTATTTTAATTGGATTTTATGAAAACCATGTATTGTCACTGAATTGTCATGTTGTGAGCCGCCCTGAGCCCCATTCTGGGGGAGGGGCGGGATAAAAATCTAGTAAGATGTCCACCTTCCAAATCAGTCATTTTCTCCAGGAGGAGTGGAATAAATGTTTTAGATAAATAGATAGTAAATAAATAAGCTGTCTATGTAGCTGTCTATGTAGTCTGGAGATAAGATGTAATTCCGGAAGATATCCAGCCCCCACCTGGAGACTGCCAACCCTGTTCAGTGTGGGGGGTGTATTATGATCTCTGACATGTTGAATGAAGTCTACATTCCCATCCTCAGGTTAGGTTAGAACAGGGGTGGGCAACCTTGCTTAACGTAAGAGCCGCATAGAATAAACATCAGATGTTTGAGAGCCACAAGACATGAACAAATATTACCTGCTTTTCTTGGAAAATAAGCAAATTTGCTTTTTATTAACATTAAATGAGACTGCCAAAAATAATAACAAAAGGGGTAAAAGCAGATATTGATAATGGTATTAATTTGTCCAGTGATATTTGTTTGCTAATGATCTTTAGCTTCCCCAGCTGCCCTGCCGGGAGCCACATAATATATGTAAAAGAGCCGCATGTGGCTCCCGAGCCACAGTTTGCCCACCCCTGGGCTAGAAAGTTAAAATCTTTCTTAGAGGTCTGTTAGAATTTGCTTCCTTATTGGCTTGGCTGATTTACTTCTTGAGTTGTCTTGTAAGCTCCAGACTGTGGCATTCCATTCCTCAGCCTCCGTTCTCCCAGCTTGTTTTCTGCCTCTGGCCCGGTGGAGGGAAGTTGTCTCAGATTGTAAGGACTGTTCCTCACAGTTGTTACCACCCCTCATTTACCCCTAGTAGGGAAGCCGTTCCCAAATGCCAGGTGAACCTGTCAGAACTGTAAAGGACTCTGCCTTGGATAGGCTTTGCTGGATTCAAAGGTCTCTGTGGAGCTTTTGGGAATTGTGCTTGTCAGACTCACTAGAGCGGAAGGCGATCTGTCCGGTGGGATTCCGTGAAGATTTGAGGTGCCAGTTTTAGGGTTCCATTTTAAGGATCTTTAAGCAAATCTGCCTTCATGCACGCTCTACAAAATAGATACAGCAGGAACTGGATCACCTACACTGTAAAAATAGTTACGTCCTTTGATATTCTCTCACCTGTCTTCAGATATTAGAGGCTGCCCTGCCGGAGCCTGGCCACCCCAGAGATGATGATGCTTTACAAACCATTACTTTTGTCCAGGCAAGTATGGCATCTTCTGGAGAGTAGCAACAGATGCACCCCTTCAGGGCTTTTCCATGCATGTACGCAGGGGTCATTTAGTAGAAAAAGAAGTGCAGGAGCTCATTACCATAACTCATGTGCATATGCCACACCCCCTAACATACCGGAAGTGGGTCAGAAGGCAACACCCACCCCTCAGGCTCCACTCCACCGGTGAGTGAGACTGACCTGCTCTTCCTCCATTCCCTTCCCCATCCAATACTTTGTGCAATAAAAATAAGCGTAAAGAACACACCCTCATTCTCTTCCTGCTCCCTTGAAACCACCAGGTTTCAAGTAGACTTGAGATACCCAGGACATGTGCACCACCCATCCCTACCCCTTCCCCTCCCTACAACAAGACACCTTGTGAGGTAGGTTGGGCTGAGAGAGGTCTTTTGAGAACTGCTCATGAGCGAACTTGTGACTGGCCCAATGTCACACCAGGAGCTGCATGTGGAGGAGTGGGGAATCAAACCTGGTTCTCCCAGATTAGAGTCCAGCTCCTGACCACTACACCAAACTGATGGGGTAGAAGCTGCTGAAGGGTTGGTGAAATTTCTCCAGTACTTATGTGCCATGTGCCCAGATAAAAAATGGCATATTTAGAAAATTTATATGCCACCTTGAGCAAGTCTCTGGAAAAGCAGCACACAGTCATAAAAGGAACAAAGATAAAATTATCAATATTAAAACAAAACATTAAAAACAATAAAGACCCTAGCAGGGCTTTCCCCGGGGCGCTGCGCCTCTACACTGCTCAGGGAAGCCGAGGAGGGGGTGGGGCTTGGTCATGTGCCTGCCCCCTGGGCTCCTCACTCCCGGAGCTGCGCTCCTGTGCGCTCCTGCTCCAATGGACCCCTGCATATACGTCCTAGGAAGGAACATGTGGCCTTGTTGCCATGGTCCATTGGTGGCCCATGTCAACTACACTTTCACTCTTGCCTGTATGACCACATTCATCTCTGTGCGTTCATCCCATTCTCAGATCTACACAGATGGAAAAGTCCAAGATCTCTTTAATCCTGAAAGTCAAGGCCTACAGATGATGGACCTTCCTCCCTTGGGGCTGTGAGTATCTGGATTTAGGGCCATGATTTGGGATTTGACTGGTGAAGGGGATAAGAAATAGCACAGTCAATGGAGTTGTAGTAAATCTGGGAGCTGGGCTTTTATTGATCAGAGAGAATTTGAATTTTGGCGTGGCTGGCTTGGAACAGGTCAGATTGGACAGGAGGTTATTTAGAGCAACTGGAAAGGGGGCATTTGGGGGCAATGCCCCCCACAAATGAGTGGTGCCCCCTCAGACAAAAAAAATAAAAAAACTTTGGAAAAATTTAAAAAAACCAAGAAATGTTTAAAATGTAAGATGCACATGACTGTTCCAAAATGACCCCAGGCACAGTCAGGGAAACTTCAGTCTCATTTTTTTTCTTTTCCCCAGGCTGAAAAATAAATAGGTTTTGCAACACGCAACACAATAAAATAAAGCTGCCAAATGCAAAATAGAGAGAGTCAGAGACTCCCCTCCTCCCCGGCTTACGCAGAAAAGCAGCCCAGAATCGAGTCTCTCCAATTGAAAGGACTAGAGGAGGACTAGAGATCTCAGTGGAGCCAGAGCTGCTGCTTCTGTTGCTGCAAGAGGAGCAGCAGGTGCAGCTGGGGTGCCCCCCCGATTTCCCCACACCCCACCAACCAAAATTTTCTGGCTACGCCCCTGGTTTGCTCCCTTCTGAGCATTCATTCCTGCAGTGTCTGCCTGGCCATCTTGGCATGAAGACTAACGTGGCTTCATCACTGCTGCTGTCCCTCTGGATCTGGCAGTGAAGACAGGCTTGGCGTTGCATGGTGCCCACTGAGTTTTCGAGATGCCTGTGCCCACCCAGTCCTAACAAAGGTGACTCACCCTAACCTTTCTCTTTCCTTTTCTCTTTAGGGTGGTGGAGAAGGCATCTGAGATGGTTGTGGATGATTCACAAACTGCCACACACTTCTATTTGCATGGGGTGTTACAATCCCACAAGTGTTTGCAACAGTATTTGGAGAAACGGCTCAAAGCTATGTACGGGTCACAGGAGGGAGGCGGCACTTGGGAGGGGGAGACGCACAGCCTGTTCTGCATTGGTCCCTTAAATGACTCGGCTGCTCTACCTGCTCGTAGTAGACCATTTTACGTCCCTGGCTTCTCTACCTGCCTGTACACACACTCTGGAGGCCTCTGCTGACTGCTGACTGCCTCTCTCCCTCTTTTCTTTTGCTTACAAAATGGGCAGCCTGGGTGAGCCTCGCTCCAGGCCAGTGGGCATTGCGTCTCTCAATCAGAGACATGCCTTCCTGGGTCAGCCCCACAGCTGCCCCCCAAAAAACAGAAGGAGGAGTTCCTTGCCAGTCACCTTTCCTTTGCAGAAGGAAACGGCCCAGAACTTACGCAAATTCTGATTCACCGCCAGGCCTGTCAGGAACAGGATTTGCAAGCTTTGTCTCCCGTTTTCACAATATTTTGGTTTGGGTGCCTGCCTTACTGTGGATCTTTAGTGACCTTAGGCTGAGGACAGACTAGGAAAGTGGGGCGGGAGAGCTCCGCTTCAGAAGCCGGGGAAGGGAGCCAGTTCAAACAGCCGCAGCTGTCCTCCGGCTCCCTTCCATACTCACCCGTGTGGGAGCCACTTCCCTGCCGCCTCAGAGGGACATCAGCAGAAAGTGGTGTCCAGGGGCCGTCTGCCGCTTGGATCCCGCTTCCGGGCTGTATGGATGGGAGGAGGCGGGATTCAAGCAGAGGCAGCGGTGTGAACGTGCCACCGCAAAGAGATGCGCATGAGCGCATGAGTGCTCGTGCACCCATGCGCACAAGCAGCCCCAATACAGGAGGTGGGGAGATTTTAAATTTTTAGAGTGCTGCTGCAGCCATGCACATAGGTGCCCGTGTGCATATTGTTGAAACAGCCCGGCCATGAACTGTGGAGGTCGGCCCGCGCGGGGCCGCTCCACAGCAGTCTGAACGCTCCGTTCCAGCATGCTCCCGCGGGAAACTGGCCAGTGTGAATGGCCGGCTCCGGGCCAGTTTTCCCCCACCACTTTTGCTCCTGCTGCCGTCCCGAGGCAGATTGCAAGTCTGTCCTCAGCCTTAATCAATTACCATTTGGTACAACCATGCTAGAAACTTGAGATCTGATCTGTACTGATGGTAGGGTTACCAACTTCCAGGTAGATGCCTGGAGTTCTCCTGGGGGTACAACTGATCTCCAGAGATCAGCTTCCCCGAAGAAAATGGCCGCTTCAGAGGGCAGACTCGTCTATGGCATCACATTCCCACTGAGTTCTCTCCCCTCCCCAGACACCAACGCTAAATGCCCAAGAATGTCCCAAGCCAGAGTTGGTGATGCTGCCTGTGTTCCCGTAATGTACCATGTAATGTACAATGGCTGCTCGCCATGTGCTCCCATAATGGCGACCGCCACGTGGCCTGAGCACATGGCCAGGCAGTGACCTGAGCTTCAGTCAGGGTAACAATAGATGGATGGATCCCAAGTGGCCTCCACTAAGGAACCTAGGTTCTCCCCGGGGAACCTATGACAAACGATGTAACTGTAAGACCCTTTTGGGTCATTTGGGTGCAGCCGGAGGTGTGGCTCTGGCCAGCATAAAAAGCGAGTCCTGGAGCCCTTTTGGCGTGCCTCATCTGACCTGACCATCAATAAAGAACTTGCAATGCTGAAATCACTACCACCGGTCTCCCGACTCCAGTACTTTCCAGTTCCATTCCTAGTTAGGGACAGAGGGAGGCACACAAGCTCCGTTGTCTTAAGAACCGCTTTTGGAAGGGGAATTTGGGGCCTAGTTCTGACTGAGGGGCCAAACTAAACAATATGTATGATGTGAGTCAGGGCAGGGCAGGGTTGCCAGCTTTGGACTGGGGAATACCTGGGGTGGATCCTGGGGAGGGTGGGGTTGGGGGGGGGGAGGGGAGGGACCCCGATTCAGCTCGGGACTGATGGCAGCATGTGCCACCCTCACAGTGGGGCAAACAGCCCCCCTGCCACCGCTGTTTCGGACGGGGAAAACAAAGTGGGAGGGAAGGCTGAAGTCTTATCGTCTAAGGAGGAAACATTGTATCTTATGCCTTATTAGAGTTACCGCATGCACTTAATTTTGTTGTTGTGACACCACCAACTTTATATTCGTTAAATACAGTTTATATTTTGGCAATTTCTGATGGTGTTTCTCCTAGCGGATTCTGTGCATCTGGGACCTTTGTGGTGATAGTTCCCCCCCCCTTTTTTTGGATTCCCCTTGAGGTTCGGCACCCTCTTGACGGTCACCCTGGAGCAGAGAGCAGAGGGCCAGGGCCTTCGTCGTCGAGGCACCCTCCGGATCTTGGAGCTCACTGGTGGAGATGAGCTGTCCTCTGCTGATCTGTGAGTATCCAAGGCCTACACAGAGAGATCAAGCCTTTTGCCGGAGAAGGCAATTGATTAATCTCAGGCGCTGGGGTAGGGTTGCCAAGTCCGGGTTGGAAAATACCTGGGGACTTTGGGGGCGGAGCCAGGAGAAGGTGGGGTTTGGGGAGGGGAGGGGCCTCAGCATGGTACAATGCCATTGAGACCACCCTCCAAAGCAGCCATTTTCTCCAGGGGAGCTGATCTCTGTCAGCTGGGGATCAGTTGTAAAAGCGGGAGATCCCCAGGCCCCACCTGGAGGCTGGCAACCCTACACTGGGGGCAGGCCTTGAATGGGGCCAAGGCACCCTCTATGCTCAGACCTAATCCATCCATCCCCCTCCACCCCACCCCTTGCTGTGGTAAAAGTCTCCTTCCTTGCCACTCTTTGCCAATACAGCTTTTCACCTCTCCTCTTGGCCTGCTCTGCTGACGCTCTTTCGGCTGAAGTGGGCTTTCTCTCCTGGGTCCTGAGGCAGCTGCTGACAGGAAATGCCCTCACGTTCGTGCTCCTCGGCCTGACCCTGCCAGGTAAGGGTGTGCTTAGCCTTCCCAGCCCCCAAGCAGGAGGGGGTCTCTCTGTGTCCCAGGAAGTGCTCCCCAGTGGGAGTCCCCAGTGGCCCGGGGGCAGCTTGCAGCACGGACAGCCAGAGAACGTCTTAGCAGCAAGGCAGGGGGCAAAAAGGCCTTTCGGACGGGACAGTGGCAGTGGTTGTAAGACAGTGGCTTATATCCTCCTACCACTCTGCTGAGCCACGTGTGACTGGTTCCTTTTCGACATTTTTATGCCACCTTTCCTCCAGGGAACTTAGGGTGCTGTACATCGTTCTTCCCTCCTCTATTTTATCGTCTCTACTATCCTGAATTCCCCTTCCCTGCTTTCCTCATTCGTGGGCCCCCAAGAGGCGGTGGGAATCAGCGTGTGCGTATGAGGAGCTTGAGTCCTTGAGCCCTCTCCTTCCTTCCTGTTGCGTGGGGTAGAATTCTGCCACCACTCAAGCTCATCTGCTCCTCGGGTCGCCAGTCCCCAGTTGGGGGCAGGGGATCCCCTGGTTTGGAGCCCCTCCTCCCACTTCAGGGCAGTCAGAAAGCCCTAGGATCTGCTAGAATATTAGTAGCAAAGGGATGGAAAGCTGAGGAGATGAAATAGTTCAGAGAATGTTGGACGTTGCAGAAATGGATAGGCTAAATATATTGCTACAAGGGAAAGAGCACAATGTACATATTAGAAGATGGTGTAAAGTGTATACTTGGCTCGATAGAAAATTGAAAAACTAGACTTGCAAGGAATATGTATAAAGGTTTTTAATGCTGTTGTACATTATCATGACTAAAAATGATAAACTTTAAAAAAAAGAAAAAGAAAGCAGGGGGTGGTGGCCAGCGGGCACTTCATTATACCCTATGGAGACCGGTCCCCATATGGATAATTAATCTGTGGGTATCTGGGGCTCGGGAGGGGGCCTGTTTTTTGAGGTAGAAGCACCAAATTTTCAGCACAACTGGTGGTGCCTCTCCTGAAAAGAACAACCCAGGTTTCAAAAAAATTGGAACAAGAGATTCAATTCTGTGAGCCCCAAAAGGAGGTGCCCCCATCCTCAATTATTTCCAAGGGAGGGAAAGCATTTCAAAGGAAGTCGGTCCCTTTAAATGTGATGGCCAGAACTCTCTTCCGGCTTGTTGGCTTCACCTGGCAACCCTAGTGACATCACAAAAGTGATGTCACATCCTGACTCTGACCCCCAAATCCCCAGATATTTCTTGAGTTGGATCTGGCAACTCTGTCTGCCCCTTGATCTTCCAGTCAGCAGTTTGAGTCACTGGCAGGGCACTGCCTATATGTGTGTATATGGTGTTACGTTCGCCTCCCCCGCTCACTAACTCTCTAGTCCGGTCAAGTGATTTGTCTATGCATGAATAAAGGACCAGACCCTTGACTAAGGACGCTGGTCACGGCCTGCGATCCTTAAGAAAGAAAAAGATCTTTATTCACTGACATACAGCTCTATTTACGAGGAGCACGGCTGTTATGTTACAGAATGTTACAGAAAACCAAATGTTACAGAAAACCAAGAAAAGAATCCAGAGCGTGCGGCTGGCTCAGTTCTACAGGTCAGAGGTTTTACTTTGACACTCCTTTCAAAGGAATGGGCACAAGAAAAGCTGGAACTTTGAAACACAGGCTAGCCAAAATAGACTTCACTCAGGTTCCCTCCACTCCCCAGTTATTGGCTTGTGTGCCTTGCTCAGAGCTAACCCTTTAACCCTTTGCCTGCCAGCTGGGAGGAATTCTGATTGACCTATCCTGAAATGGGGGCAGAGTCCCCATATTTTCGGCCATTTTGCCTTTACCCAGTGATAACGTTGCACATCCTAGGTCTTTATGGCCCTAATTCAAAATATCTCAAAAACAATCTACTTTGCCTTTTTAAGGGTGCGTTCAGACGGGCAGCTAATCCTGCCATTGGCCCGGCTGCAATTTGATCTAGATCTTTTTAATCCAGCATTGCATGACCAGACAGCTCCCCCATGAATCACTTTACCGCGCATGACTCCATGGTGGATTGTCTAGATGACATCTACCTTAAAGAGCCATGCAATTGGCTTTTTTTTTTAAAAAAAAATCCTGTTTGTGCATGCGCATATCTGCATATGTGCTTATCTGCAAATGTGCCTCACCGTCTGCGGATGTCACATGTTTAAGCGGTTATGTGCGCATCGCTAAGAGTTTTTTAAAATGGCAGCTGTTTGGGATGGTCTGGAGACCATCTCTACGGACTGATTGCGCACTGATGGAATGACCTGACAGTGGAAAGTCGGCATTGGCCCGTCAGCCAGCACTATCTTTTAAGTACAGATCCCCAACTGGGATCGACAGTCTACTAACGAATGGGGACCCAAAGCAGCTTCCATCATTCTCTTCTCTTCTGTTTTATCCTCGCAACAACCCTGTGAGGTAGGTAAGACTGAGAGTATATAACTGGCCCAAGGTCACCCAGCAAGCTTCTGTGGCACGAGTAAGGATTTGAATTGGGATTTCCCAGATCCTCGTCTGATACTTTTAACCACTACACCATGCTGGCTTTCTTCCTGGCAGTGGGCAGATGTTTGCAGCTTTTCATCCCCTTTGTTTCCATAAATGCGAAACACTTCTCCTCTCATGTAACAAGAAGATTGTATGGCTCAGTTACCACCACAGTGTGTTTTCTCTGAGGCCAGGGCCTCTGGTGCGTTAACTGGAGCATCCTGCATTTTCTAACCAAAACAGCAACAACCCTGTGAGGTATATTAGGCTGGGAGAGAGTAGTTATTGTTTATTTATTTCATTTACACCCCACCTCTCTCCCCAATGGGGACCTAAAGAGGTTTACATCGTTCTCCTGTCCTCCACTTTATCCTCAAAACAACCCTGTGAGGTAGGTTGTGAAGGAGAGTGACTGGCCCAAGGTCACCAGCGGGCCTCCATGGTAGAGTGGGGATTCGAACCTGGGTCTCCCAGATCCTAGTTCGGCACTGTATCTATGTTACAACAGAACTGGCTTTTCCAGAGCAGCCGTTTCCATTGGAGGAAGGCTTCCCACCTGGCTGAACGGAATGCTAGGAGACAAGCCCATGTGCAGCACTTCGCAGTGGCACAGTGCACCTTCTGCCTGTTCCAGCAGAGGAAATGAATGCCCCACATGCATCTCTCACTCCGAGGCTGAGATCAGAAAATGAGACCCTTCTCAGGTGCCACACTACAACAGGAACCAGAGGGTTTCGTCGGCGTCCCCTTGTGCAATTCTCTCCTGATAGAGATCCATGAAAATTTCATTGTTGAGCAGTCCTGCTTAAAATGATAGTGAACCCACCCCCTTTTTTTCTTTCTCCCCATGAATTTGGGCTGGAAGCTGCTGATTGGATGCTCTTTCATTATTATTTAACATTGTAACGTTTATAAGCTTTTATTTTACTGCATTTTACAATGGTTAGCAGCTTCGGCTCTTCCTCCTTTGGGACACTTGTGCTAATCCAGGGGTCCTCAAACTACGGCCCGGGGGCCACATGCGGCCTGCCGAGGGCATTTTTCTGGCCCGCCAGGTGTGCCGCTGCCTGTCCTCCAATTCCCAGCAGCACACAAAGCAGCGGAAAAATTGCAGCCGACTCGTCCCGGGCCACATGACAAAGCCCCGCCCCCCTGCTTCCAGTCAGCCAGGAGGAGGCAAAAGGAAGACTGGAAGAGGGTAAGTGTGGGGTGGCAGGCGCTCCGACTGGCCCCAAGTCTCCTAGCCGGTTGAGAGGCCTCTCAGCCGGCTAGGAGACCTGCGCTAGTCCCAAGAGCCGGGCGGGGGTCTTTTTCGAGGCTTTTTGTGCTGCTGGGAATCGGAGGGAGAGAGAGAGAGAGAGAGAGAGGTTTCTCTTTCCCATCATGATGCCTGCAGTAGTGGAGTTTCAGGGAGAAGCAGCTGGGGGCTTGCTGCCTTAAAAAGTTTGTGAGGATGCCGAGTTCTTTGTTTCTTCGGAGAGGGAAAGAAAACAGCCCCGTCAAGGGTGCCTTGCTTGCTTGCCCCCCCCCCCCGGTGCGCCTTCCCTACCCGCAAAATAACATCTGAAATCTCCAACCAGATCTAGACTAACTGATGCACACTTGCATCACTTGTTACGACTAGCAGTGACAAATATGGAACCAGACATTGATCATCTCATTAGCCAAAAGCAGGCCCATAGTTCCCACTGAAATACTGGTAAGTTTGTTGATTTAACTTTACTTGTTCTTCATTTTAAATATCATATTTGTTCCCATTTTGTTTTTTTTTACTTCAAAATAAGATACGTGCCGTGTGCATAGGAATTTGTTCATAGTTTTTTTAAAAAACTATAGTCCGGCCCTCCAACGGTCTGAGGGACAGTGAACTGGCCCCCTGTTTAAAAAGTTTGAGGAGCCCTGTGCTAATCAATCACGCCTTTTCCAGAAATCAGCTACAAGTACCGTAGTTCCTCATGGCAAGACAGCGCTGTGTTCCCCTTCAAAATCCGGCAAGATTCTACTGTATGCTTATCAGGAAGTATGTCCCGTTCAGAAAGGGCAGCCTTCTCCTTGCAGCTGTTTGTTTTCTTTCCCTCTTCACAGTTCCTTCTTTATATCAGTTTAATTAATTACTTCCTGTTAGTTGCCACAAAATTCCCGAAACCGTTCTTCCTGTTAATTACTACAGTCTCTTAGCAAAGAAAATGATTATTCAGCAACATGCTATTTGAATGACAGTAATCACACTGTTACAAAATTACATACTTGAAAAAATAAAAGGGGAAAAATGGATGAGCAGTCACTTTGGTTGCAAAGTGAAGAGCAGTAATTGATGCCATTCCATGCCTCCCTGAATCAGAACTGATTAAGAATTGGTTCTACAACTGCTGGGAGTTATAAGTAATTAATTAAGATGAGAAACAAAAGTGGCTGTGAAGTGGGAAGAAGGAGAAGAAAAATGAAAGGGACAATTGCCCAAGAAAGCCTGAATCGCACTTTGCTATTCCCTACCACACAGGCTGATGATGCAGTTGTCTTTCAAGGGGATTAAAAACGTCACCACAAACCTAAGGTCTGGGAAAAAAAGCTAGAGAACACTGGAATTAAACGATGTCATCTCTGTAAAAACTGAGCAAATGAATGCAGCGCTTTTTTGGTAGAAAAAGCCCAGCAAGAACCTAATAGCATAATAGGCCTCACCCAACAGCAGAAACTTATTAGCATATTAGGCAACACCCCAACAGCACAGCTCATTAGCATATGAAGCAGGGGCTGAGAAAGCACAGAGCAGGTATGGAAGCTTGCCTCTCCCCCCCCCCCAAGCTTCTCCCCCGCACTTCAGTATCGCCTTTCTAGTCTACCCCACCTCCAAACCAGAGGGCCGCAGCAGACAGCCTGGGGAAAGGAAGGCAGTCATGCACACATGCCCCTTTCTTCCCTGAGCCTCTCCGCTATTGCAGAGAGACTCGGGGGAGTGCGGGGGGGGGGGGATGGTTAAATGCCAAAGGCATTTTCAAGGTGCCTGGGTTCCCTGCCTGCCCTTTTCCAGCTGCGACATGTCAGCTAGAGAAGGGAAGGCAGAGAGAGGCTTTTCCTTGCCAATTTCACTCTCAGCTGACTGGCAGGGAGTTAAAATTGACAAGGAAATTCCCAGGGGCTCCCCAGAGGGAGAGAGGGCATTCTAACATGCCGCCTTTCCCTCTTGTGTGTGTAACGTGGGGAGGGCGGTGTGCTCTGTAGCCAGACATGCTAGAGGTTTTGGTTGTAGGCGTGGCCAACTCAGGAGCCAGCTGGAACTCTGTTCCTATGCGTTCCTGCCCAAAAATAGCCCTGCATGCCAGTATGCAAACAACCCTTTGAGTAATAATTGAGGAATGGAAAGTGGGCATTAAATCTATAAAGTAAGTAATATTAGGGTATCAGGTGACAGGTGAATGTTACAGTAGTGCCCAGGGAAACAACTGGCTCAGTGTTCAAGAGAGACAATACAGGACACCTTAAGAATTTTGAGAAATGCTGAATAGAGGCATCACAGTGAGGCAGAGGCTGGGAGAGGTGGGCTGGAGCACAGGGATTCCCACACATTGTCAAAACATTGCCCAGGCGATGCTCGTGGCATTTGTATCCACGGCATTCCATGCAACAGCAGTGGATGTTGCATGTGGGGAAGGGGACCCATTTTGGCGAACGCAGTCTGCTTCAAGCAGCATGGGACACCCCCACCTTAAAAGTACGATTTTATGACTGTTTTACCTATATGATTTTTAACGTTCAAGTTGTTGTTGGCCATTCTGAGCAGTCAATGAGGACAAGAGAAGAATTTAGGCTCCTTATCTTGACAGAAAGCAGCCTAAAGTGATGTACAGCACACGCAAAACAAACAGACATCTCCTGTACAAAAAGAAATGTTCCGGAAGGCTCTGAGAACTCTCAAAACTGTCTTGCCACCTGGAGGATGCCACCCCTGCATTCAGGTGCCTCAAATGTGTTAGGACTTTTGTCCAATATTCAAGAAAATTCAGAGTAATGGATCTTGCTTTTCTGGAAAGAAGAGATTGCTTCTTTTAGTTTAAAAGAAACTTTATTACTAAAGGAAAAAGGGAAATGGGATTAGCTACAAATAAACAAAACATACTTACTAAGCAGCATTGTGCTGCATCTGCACACTAAGACATCCTACTACAGAGTGAGAGAGATTACAATGGAGGATCCCTCCTTCTTCTTGACCCCTGAAAGGAAACACCTGATATCATTGACCAATTAGCAAAACAGTACACCTTTAGGCTTCCCGGGCTTAGAGTTAATTGGCCAGCTGCCAGCCACTTCCAGGTTAAACTAAGGCTGTTTTTACATCTGACTTTCCCGCTGGAATCATTCTAGTTCCAAAAAAACCTGCCCACACTTCTGTGCGGTGTGAAACCGTGCTGCTACTGAAAGGTCCACATCTACTAATTGCCCTCCTGTGGTCAAGCTAGTATTCAACCAGCTTGATTCTGCTTTAAACAACTGCTGTTGATTAGGGCACTTAGACCCCCTGGAGCGAAATGTCACACCACTGTGAATTCAGCACAGGAAAAGACAGCAGTCAAACTACTTTAGAGGGGAGGTGTAAAATGACCCTAAGAAACACAACAAGTTGCATAGGTTAACCCTGTAATGACTGAAATCCCAGGTCTTGTCTTTCATACTCATTTCTCCAACAAAATGAAGGCGGCCTCCATTTGTTGTTGTTGTTTTACTACTGAGGAACTTCCTTTCAGCTTGAAGCAGAATTAGAACTTGTAGTCTGTAGGGCTGCCAGCTCTGGATTGGGAAATACCTGGAGATTTTGGGAGTGGAGCCTGAGAAGGGCGGGGTTTGGGGAGGGAAGGGACTTCAGTGGGGTATAAATGCTAAGCAGCCATTTTCTCCAGGGGAAGTCCTGTGAAATCAGCTCCCCCTAATGCCGAAAGGAGACTTGCTTATTCAGTGGCTAACTGCTCGAGGGTCCCAAAGGACCGGGCATGGCGCAGAGAGAAGTGCCCGACTGCCAGGGCCGCTCCTCCCCCCAGCCGAGCTGAGAGCCCTGTCTTCTTTTCAGAGACCTCTGGCGAAGAGGTACTGTCTGCCCTCCTGCTGGCGGAACAAGTGAAATCCGTGTCCAAGAGAGTGGCACCGACCTGCTGGGATTCTGTCCGAGAGGCTCAGAAGCGAAGAGCGGCAATTGGGGAGCTGCGTGACCAGCTCTTCTTCAGCAGTCACCTGGAGCAGGACAGCAGGCTCAGCCAACTGGGGCGG
Source organism: Lepidodactylus listeri (assembly GCA_029233225.1). Taxonomy (NCBI): domain Eukaryota; kingdom Metazoa; phylum Chordata; class Lepidosauria; order Squamata; family Gekkonidae; genus Lepidodactylus; species Lepidodactylus listeri. Next base: position 16,184,472 of record JARCFY010000017.1, on the reverse strand, counting down.
TTGCTGAAGGAGCTGCAGGTAAGAAACTCAGCTGTGGATCAGTGCCCTGTTGATGGAAAGGCCGCTGCCCTAGTTGTGCAAAGAAGAGGTGCATGTCTCTGGGGCACAGCTTAGAGGGCACGCTGAAGAGAGGCACAGTCTCTGGACTGACCAGTTCGAGCTCGACTTGGCCAAATGCAATATAGATTTAGGCTGATTTTACATCTGACTTTCCCGCTGGAATCATTCTAGTTCCAAAAAAGCCTGCCCACACCTCTGTGCGGTGTGAAACCGTGCTGCTACTGAAATGTCCATATCTACTAATTGCCCTCCTGTGGTCAAGCTAGTATTATACCGCTTTATTCTGCTTTAAACAATTGCTGTTGATTAGTGCACTTAGACCCCCTGGAGTGAAATTTCACACCACTGTGAAATCAGCACAGGAAAAGACAGCAGTCAAAGTACTTTAGAGGGGAGGTGTAAAATCAGCCTTAGATCCCATGGATCCTATATCAGGTTCACCCAAGCCACTGCTGCCACTCTGACGCTAAAGGGAAATGAAACAAAGTTTGAGTCCAGCGGCACCTTTAAGCTAATACCCAGAATAAAAACTCTGTTGGTCTTCAAGGTGCCACTGGACTCAAACTTTGTTCTGCTGCTTCTGACCAACGCGGCTGCCGACCTGTCAAGTCTCCCCTGATTCCCCGCCTTAGTAGAAGCCCCATCCCACATGGCTTTTGTCCATGCTCGTCCCATGATCCTGTGCTGGTCGAAGGGGATCCCTTTTACACCAGAAGGAAGGCTGATTGGATCCCACCCGCTGACTTGGACTCTTGTGAGGCTCTCATGGATGGCACTTGTGGACGTGACTCTTTCCCTCCCCTGCCCCCCCCCCCTTTCCCCAGCATCCTCTGAAAAGACTGGGCTGGGGACTGCAGGGGCTGTGTGTGGGTAAGAAGCTGCATGGCTGGCAACAGGCTGCAGTGAGGAGAGGAAGCCAGGAAGAATTGCTCTGGCAGCGTCACTCTTGTGCCAATGGAAGGACCACTGGCAGAAGAGGGAGATGGGACCCTTTGGAATGGCTCCTCCTAGGCACTGCCAACTAGGGTTGCCAGGTTCCCCCTGGCCACCTCAAGGTTGCCAGCTCCATGTTAGGAAACTCCTGGGCCGATTTCACACTAGCGTTTGCCCCAGGTTTGCCCTCATGCTTGCACTGGAGCGTCTGGTCGACTTCACACCAGTTGCTCCGGGCTCACGTTTTGCTCTGGAGTATCGCCCTGCTGCACCAGAGTTTCCCTGGAGCAAACAAATCCTGTTTTTAGAGGATTTTCCTGTTTGCTCCGGGGGAGAACCCAAAATAAAAACACGGCCACTCGCCCGCCTTTCATCAGGGCCACCCCATTGTGGGAGTTTCTAATTTTTTTCGGAGAAAACCCTTCGTCACGCTATATTGAAAGGGCTGAGGTTCCAAGTGGAAAAATGGAGAAAATACTCCGGAGGAAACTGGGAGGGGAAATTCCGGAGAGAACAAGAGGCAACTGGCCAGTGCGAAATCGGCCCATATGGAGATTTGGGGGTGGAGTCTGGGGAGGACAGGGACCTCAGTGGGGCCCAATGCCATAGAGCCCACCCTCCAAAGCCTCCATTTTCTCCAGGGGAACTGATCTCTGTAGTCTGGCGATGAGCTGCAATTCCAGGGGGTCCCCAGGTCCCACCTGGAGGCTGGCAACCCTATGGCCAACACTTTGGCATTTCGGCCACATGGGACCCCCAAGCCCTGGCATCAGCTTTTGGGAGGTCTTGGAGTTACTGAGGGAAGGGGGTGGGTGGAAAAGGTCCGTGTCCGTGAGCACCATTCCACTCACCTTTCATAGGGTCCAACCTCATACTTCCAGGAAAAAAAGAAAAGATACTTTGAAAAATAGATTTTGGGAAAGTTTCAGGTGCGCTTTCCTTTCTTCTCAGCCTTTTAAGGGCTTTGTGCATCCCTTTGGCAGCAGAGAGACTAGTTGTTACAGTTCTGGTTGGAGAGCTTCCATTTTGTTCTCCTTTCTAGCATGTCAGGGGTACAATTGGTAGGGTTTCCAACCTCCAGGTGGGGCCTGGAGATGTCCCGGAATTAGAACTGGCCTCCAGGGTAACAAAGATCAGTTTCCCTGGGGAAAATGGCAGTTTTGACAGCTTTGGGCAGTGGACTGTATGGAATCATGCCTCACTGAGGTCCCTCCCCTCCCCCAAGCCCAACACCCCCAGGCTCCATCTGCAAATCTCCAGGAATTTCCCAACCCAGGGTTGGCAATCGCAGCAATCAGACAACAGCTAGCCACAGCCCAACCCAATGCAGCAAGCAAAGCATCACACAGAGAGTGCAGAGGGAGATCATGGCAGGAAGATCTGGTTTCGGCTTGATGAAAAGTTCTGGAGAACTTGAAAGACAATGGGCGTTTTCGCACTGGCTTTTTCCCGGGGCTCACACCAGAGCTAGCACCGGAGCTTCCGGTCAGTTTCGCACCAGTTGCTCCGTGCTCACAAACTCCTCCGGAGTTTCACCGCACTGCTCCGGAGTATCCCTGGAGCAAGAAAAACAGGTTTCTAGCGGTGTTTACTTGCTCCAGGGATACTCCGGAGCAGTGCGGTGAAACTCCGGAGGAGTTTGTGAGCACGGAGCAACTGGTGCGAAACTGACCGGAAGCTCCGGTGCTAGCTCCGGTGTGAGCCCCGGGAAAAAGCCAGTGCGAAAACGCCCAGTGTGTTGTGCTATTTTGGTTGGTCTCCATAAATGCTATTATTTGGCGCTTTTCTTGTGTTTTGTCTGTGCGCGTGTGCCTGGAAGTCATGGCTGACTTCTGGCGATCCCTTAGAGGCCAGGGGCATTCAGAGAGGTGGCTTGCTGTAACCTGCCTCTGTCTCCCGGCCCTGGTATTCCTTGGAGGTCTCCCATCTTGCAGGTCTTGCCATGATCGGCCCTATTTAGCTTCTGAGATCTGATGAGTTCCTTTTTGGCTGGGCTATCCAGGTCATGGCTTGGCTTTTGTTTCTGGAGTTTGTTAAAGACCAGCACAGCTGCCTACATGAGCACAGGACACAGATCCAAGCCCAGGGATGCCAGCCTCCAGGTGGAGCCTGAGGATCCCCTGAAATTGCAGCTCATCTTCAGAATACAGAGATCAGTTACCCTGGAGAAAATGGCTGCTCTGGAGGGTGTAGTCTATAGCCTTATACTCTGCTGAGATCCCTGTCTTCCCCAGGCTCCATCCCCAAATCTCCAGGAGTTTCCAGGAGGCTCTGGCAACCCTGCCCCCCGTCCCCCGCTGGTGGCTAAGGGAGACTTGGCAACCCTACGTGATGTGGTTTTGAAAAGTCTCTCCCCTGATTTAAAAATCCAAAGGGTGTTATCGTGAGTTGTTGCAAAATAAAGCAGAAGTCCAGCAGTACTTTAAACTACAATATACTCTAGCATAAGATTTTTGTGAGATTACACAATCTTGAATTGTGATCTGTCTCTTTGATGGGCATTTGGGTATCTCTGTGTAAGACTGGAGTCGGCCTTATTAGATTCCCAGTTCACTGTTTTGCAGTCGGTTGCCAACTCTGGGTTCAGAAATACCTGGAGATTTGGGGGTAGAGACCAGGAGGGTGGGATTTAGAGTGCCATGCCACCCACCTTCCAAAACAGCCATTTTCTCCAGGAGAAGCTTCATAAATGTGTTAGATAAATAAATAATAAATAAACAAGCAAATCTATGTAGTCTGGAGATCAGTTATCATTCCAGGAGATCTCCAGCCCCCACCAGGAGGCTGGCAACCCAACTATGCAGAGTGAATCCAGTTGTAACCAGTGGGTTTAGAATACAGATAATTTGACATAAGATTGCACAGCAGTTATGCTCCAATGGAGGCCCCAAGCAAAATGTGTGTGTGTGCGTGTATATTATTAGCTGAAACCTGTGGGTCACCTTGCTAGCTATTTGTGGCTCAGAGTATGGAGTCTTATTTTCAGGCAGGGGGAAATGTAACATCCAGCTGGCAGCCCAGAACAGTTGGATTTTTCCATATTGCAGCGGATATCAGAAAGAGGAGGAGCTGGTCCGATGTGAATATCCCCACCAAAAGGAATGTCACCAGCTAGGGTTGCCAAGTCTTCCTTCCTTACTGGCGGGGGGCAGTCCTTCGTTGTCCGGGAGCTTCCCTGGCGCGCGTGCCCGGTGACGTCACCCAGAAGTGACGTCAGCACGTTGGGGGCATTGCCAGGGTGACGCTCTGGCAATCGCCCCAAAACTCTATGGTATCATAGAGTTTTGGGGCGATTGCCAGAGCATCGCCCTGGCAACGCCCCCAACGTGATGATGTCACTTCTGGGTGACGTCATTACGTTGGGGAAGTTGTCCTGGCTGGATGACTTCGGGGGTGGGGAACCCCTGTAGCGGGGGATCCCCCGCCCCCGGGCTGACTTGGCAGCCCTACCACCAGCAGAGAAGTGAGCGGGGCTCCCAGATTATGCCTTGCACCACGTCTCCATATTATTTCCAGTGGCCCTAGATTTTGACCACATCAGACCATTGACCAGGAAACATGGACAGATATGTGTTGCCCACCTGGCCCACCTTGTTCCGCGTCTGAGCAAGGATGTCAGTTCCTTCATCCATCCTGCTCCCCTGAGACTGAGCAGGCTGTTCTGTGTTTCCAACTGGGGCAACGGCCACTGCAATTAAGCAAGATGACCCAGGTTGGGTCAGCGGCAGTGTTCCCTCTAAGCTGAGTTAGAGTGAGCTAGCTCACAGTTTTTTAGCCTCTGGCTCACACATTTTTGTCTTGGCTCAGGAAGGATGGCTCCAGAGCAAACTGATTTATGCAGTAGCCAAATCGCTTGCTCACAACTTTCATGCCAGCAGCTCACAAAGTAGAATTTTTGTTCACAGGACTCTACAGCTTAGAGGGAGCATTGGTCAGCGGTGGCAGCTGCACCTGTGGAGATCCTTTCCCCGTGTCCAGCCTTGCAGCATGAGTGTATGTGGCCGTGGTGACACAGTCCTTTTGATCAGGTTTCACCGCCGTTCCCTCTCACATGTAAAATTGCTGATCAGACGGCCGCATCCACCTCCCGTGCTGAAGTGGGCTCACTCACGCAATCTTCCCGGTTCCCTAGCGAGTTTTCCGACACCAGGACAATCGAGTATTTTCCGGGTGTTTGTGCTTTAAATCCGCGATTTTGCCGATCTGGACAGCCATCTCTCACAATGATTGCAATTAGGTCGTCCTTCGTGCGATGAGGGTCCCCCCCCCAGCTTCTGCCTTTGTGCACATGAGCAATCCTGCACTGAATAAATTCAATGTTAAAATGTTCAAGCGCACATTTAGACTCCAGCACTTGGTAGTACGTCGCCGGTACATTTTGTTCGCTTATCGGGGGGGGGGGGGGGGCTGTGATTCAGGTGGGGGCGGTGATTCAGAGGGGGGCTGTGATTCCAGGTGGGGGCGGTGATTCAGCCATGTGTATGTGCGCATGCACATAGCAATTTTTTTAAAAACCTCATGCTGCGCCACCCAAGCGGCAGCACGGCTATCTAGATGGTGCCCACAGCCTCATCGCACAATGCTTGCGGTTCAGGGAGCGATGTGTTATCATCCCAACCCGGGAAAAAATATTCACGATCAAATTTATTGCAGGAACAAATTGCAAAAACCTTGCAGTGTGACCACAGCCTGTGTGAATGAGGGGGGCTCATTAGAAACATGCCCCGCAAAGCAAACTGTTTTTGGGCTGACTGACCGGATGCCTGGCTTGTTTTCAAGGTTTTGAAGAGCCAGAGCTGGAGGGGAAAAGAAGAAACACCGGCAGCCTATGAAATGAGAAAGGGCACTTGTCCTGAAGCCCAGGTGAGCTACCCATCTCTGGCTCTCAGAGTGTCGGGTGTTTTACCTCAGTACACACTGTTAAGAAGTCCTGCCTATTCTTCACTTGTAGAGCAGCCGTGAGCTAGAAAAGCTGATGCTTGTTACTTTTACCATCTGTCTCTGATTATGAACTTGGCCACAGTGTGGTAGTCAATAGATCTGCAAAATGGAGCTAGGAACAGATGGGTGGAGGTTCTATAGAAACCTGACAAAAGTCCCAAGTTTGCAGAAAAATCTGAAATCTTTAAAATAAAAGCCAGGGGATTAAAACTCTCTGAAATAATAGAAATAACACTCGCAGGTTTAAGAATAGAAAATCCACTGAACTCTCAGTTGCCCTTTTGGGGGTTGCTAGGCAACCACAACAATATTGCCAAGGCTTGGTTTCTCTAAAACAAAGCCATAGTGGGAAGAGGGGCGCACTTGGAAGCCATAGTAAAACTGGGCCAGGCCTTGTGTGGTGCTGACCACCCTGCAACTGGGCCAGACTTTTCTCTGGGAGAGGCTGCCAAGGAAGAAAAAGAGAGAAAGCTGAAGACTGGAGACTGGAGAGGGGGCAGATAAAGTTAAGTTGATGGGTGAACATGAAGAAGAGAAGAAAGCAGGAAAAAGGGGAAGATGAAGGTTACTAGGTCTCTTCTGCTAATTGGTGGGGGTCAAAGCCACCAGTCTGGTGTAGTGGTTAAGTGCGCGGACTCTAATCTGGGAGAACCGGGTTCGATTCCCCACTCCTCCACTTGCACCTGGCTGGATGACCTTGGGCAAGCCATAGCTCTGTACCAGCTGTTCTCTCAAGGGCAGCTTGGGAAAGAGCTCTCTCAGCCCCACCCACCTCCCAGGGTGTCTGTTGTGGGGAGGGGAAGGGAAAGGAGTTTGTAAACCGCTCTGAGACTCCCTTGGGTAGTGAAGGGAGGGATATAAATCCAATCTCTTCTTCTTCTCTTCTTCAAAGGGCACCTACCAGCAGTAGGGGAAAGCCTAGTCCGGCATCAAAGCAACATTGCTGGCGATGTCACTTCCATGGAAGTGACATCACTTCCATGGAAGTGACATCATTGTGTTGCTGGTGACATAGGAGGCTCTGGTATGTGGGCAAAACCTCTATGGTATAATCCATTTTCCCCATAGAGTTTTTGCCCAAGTACCAGAGCTGCCCTAGGAAAGACTGCATGGACTGCCAAAAAGAGAAAGAGAAAATAATTGGAGAGGAGATACAGAGGGAAATGGGATGCCCCCCTGCAAGTTTTTGCAAGTCCCCTGCTTGCTCATACTAATATCAATACATCGCTTTTCCCACCGACTGTGGTGGTTCAGCCCTGCCCAGAAGGCAGAAAAACAACAGTATCTATTGTGACAGAAGGAAGGAGGGAACATACCTGTCCTTGCTGGGAATCTCCCGTAGACCAGGGGTTCCCTAGGAAGGACCCTGATAACCATCTGCCACCACCCAGGAGCCTCCTGAGATCATCTAGACTGATTCGCTGAAAATATATCCTCCTAGCGCACTACTAGACCAGTAACAAAGTAAATAGGTATAAATCCTGGGAAATACCTTAAAACAAACTATGTCGCGCCCACGCAGTCTAGCACATGAGGAAGAGATTAAGCCAATTTATGGTGGTCCCAGCCAGGGGCTTTCAAGGCAAGTGAGAAGCAGAGGTGGTCGGCCATGACCTTCCTCTGCAGAGTCTTCCTCGGTGGTCTCCCATCCAACTATTGACCCTGCTTAGCTTCCGAGATCTGACAAGATCAAGCTATACCAGAGGTTCCCAAACTTATTTGGCCTACCGCCCCCTATTCAGGAAAAAAATTACTCACCCCCCCCCCCCCCGGAAATCTACCTTCAAGAAGTGGACAAAAAGATGCAGGTAGAGTCCAGGCGGGCCAAGGCAGGCACAGAGCAGCAGCAGCTGAAGGCTTGAAGCCAAAGGCCAGCAGCAGCCACCACACAAGAGCCCAGCAGCAACACCAGCCTTACAAGAGTGCACATGTCATGGCTGTGATTGGCTGTGGGGTCCCCTCTTCACCTCCCCCTCCCTCTCTGATCCCAGGGAAGACCAGGAGATGGCAGGGAAAAGCTGCTTTAGATAGGTTCTGGACTCTTCTTTCTTTATGCTTCCCCCGCCCCCTTATTTTTATTCAAGGCCCCCCCCCAATTGCACCCAAGGCTCTTACTGCCCACCTGGATCATTCCAGCACCCGCCAGGGGGTAGTATTGCCCACTTTGGGAACCAGTAAGCTATACCATGCTGTTTATCCTCCCCAATAACACAGCTTACAGACTTTCAAACAGAAGTGATACAGTAGATCTAACCAGGGGCAGAGAGTTTTGAAAGTGCCAGGGGGGAGGGCTTCTGCGCGTGCGCACAAAGCGCGCTTGCACTGGACCGCCCCCACTGCTATGCCAGCCCGCTGGGTGGCTGTGCCGGGCCGTGTTGGGCGGCTGCGCTGTGCCGCCCCTGCTGCTGCGCCATGCTGCCGGGTGGCTGCGCCAGGCAGCTGCCGGGCCGGGCTGCCACCGCTACTCTCCTGGACCAAGCCGGGGGGGGGGGGAGTGGGTGGGGAGAGCGGCTCTGGTGGCTCTGGCAGTGGCTCTGGCGACGGTGCGGGGGAGCGGCAGCGCATGGCGGCCGGGCGTGCGGGCACTCCATTTCCCAGGGGGGCTCAGTCAGTGGCCCAAGCCCCCCCGCAGTTGACACCGGTGGATCTAACTCAGCTAAGTCCTCATTGCCTAGCCTGTAACAGGTTCCTCAGGTCATGTACAGAGTTTTCTAGGTGGCACTCTTGAGCCCTAGAGAGCCTTTAAGGGTTTCGATCACAATCATAAACAATCCCAATTCCACAAGCATCAATCCATAGTCCACCCCTGTTTCAGCTCCTGACTCCCTCAAACCCATCTGAAACATTGCCTATGGAACTAATTTAGAGTCTAGTGGCGCCTTTAAGACCAACAAAGGTTTATTCAAGGTATGAGCTTTCATGTGCAAGGCACACTTTTTCACATACACTGGAATGGTAGATGAGGTTCAAAACTTATATACAGGAATTTAACAGCAAATTAACGTAACATGATGATGTTTAAGTTATGCAAAGTGAAAAACTAAATAACAAGTTAAGGTTATAAGGTCAACAGCTGTAAAGCAATAAATATGTCAGAATAGCAGATAAATGTCTAAAGGTGTTTTTTTCTAATTGTGGGAAGTAACAATCTTAATTATCTTCTCTCAGGTGTGAAGGTCACGTGGAAGGCATTTAACAGTATAATTTGAGCTGGATGTAATGTTGTCGGCAGACATCCATTCAGTAGTCTAATGTATTTATTTATATTTATTAAGTCCACTTTTACCCCGCCCTCCCTGCCAAAGCGGGCTCAGGGTGGCTTACATAAAAGTGATAAAACCATACATTTCAATATAAAATTAGACAATCATTTTGTGCTATTCTGAAAAATATGTACTATTCTGAAAAAAAGAAATACACTAAAATACAGAGGATTTATAGTCCTTCTTGTTGAGAATACATATGTGAGGACTGACTGAGTTAGCGTATGTAATGGGATAAAATCCAATATCCCTGTTGAGTCCTGGAGAGGTTTTTGTTCCAAGTGTTGCAATAACTTGTCATTCAGCAGTCCCCATTCCATTCTGTTCCTGAAGTTCCTTTGTAATAAAACAGCTACTTTGAGGTCATCCATTGAATGTCTTGGAAGGCTAAAGTGTTCTCCTACAGGAAGCCAACTAATGGAGCCCCACCCCATCTTCTGGAAAGAGCATCCCCACAGGCCTAGAAAAGAAGAACTCAGGCTCATTAGAAAAAAAACCTTAGGGAGTGATCTGCTAGGCGGGAACCACTTCCTCTGGAATGCAGAGCATCCATAGAGTGGCTTCCCCCACACTTTCCTTGCCTCAGTCCCTGTAGCTGCCATTCACTACCCCAGCAATCCTCAACCTTTTTGAGCCGGAGGACCCATTTGGCATTCTAACAAGGCACGGTGGACGCAGCAACAAAACAGCTGCCACGAAACGGCTGCCGCAGTGGGCGAAGCCAGCCACAAAATGATGGCCACAGCTTAACTTCAGTAACACAGTAGATCCTTGTACTGTACTGACGACAGCTGCTGCCAAAGCAACATTTCTGAATAACCTGCTCAGCCAATCAAATCTCCAGTAGCCAATCAGAAGCCTTGCTGTGAATAAGCCCCACCCACTTCCTCCAAACACTTGGTGGGCACTAGAAAATGTTTCAGCAGGTGCCATGGCACACCCTCGGGCACCACGTTGGAGACCTCTGTCCTACTATTTGCCACCCTTTATTTTTTTTAAAAAAGGTGGTACTTGACATGCTGCCAGACTGTCACACTGTGATCTGTCAATTACTTTTTTAAAAAGCCCCCCAAAGTCCTCTAGGGTTGCAGGATGCGTGGGAAGTGGAAGCCACGGGGGATGGAGTGCAGGAAAATGGCACTATGTGGACAGGAGCTGTAGAAACGCACACCGTCCTTTCTACCTGGTTTGCAAAGGACAACTATGGCCTTTACCGGATGATTGTTACCAAGCCAGGTTTGGGAATGAGCTCAACAAAGTGGAGGGAAAACACAGAGGCTGGACAGGAGGAGGAGGACATCGTGTGGATGCTCCGGAAAACGATGCCGCTGTCAGCCAAGGCAGCACAAATCATCTGTGTGGGGGCATCCCTAGTATTTGGTGTACATATTCTCTTTGGCTGCGATCACACGCTCCTTTAGATCCGACATAGGTGTGAATGCCTGATGGATCTAAAGGGAGCGATCAGACAGCAACATCTGGGAAGCGTCCCACAGTCATCGGCAACTTGTGCTGCTCTGCCACGGAAGTGGAGTTAAAAGACACCGGGGAAAGTCTGGCCCTAATGCTTGCTGACGGGCCACAGACGGACTTTCCCCTGTCTGATCACTCAAGCATGCTCTCATGCCATCTGGATGATCTGATCAGGCCATCCCGACTCCATGCCGTGCACATCATCACATACTCCATAGGGGGCCCTCAGTGTGGAGGTGCGATTCCTCATTTATGTGTGAGGGAAACAAACGGCAAAAAAAAAAATGACTCACCCACAGTTGCATCTGATCACACAGTGACGGGCTGAGGCCGCAGCTTCAAAGGGCCATGTAATTGTGCAACTGTGTGTCAAATTCCTCCGAAGGAAATAGCCTCTCTTCCCCTCTGCTTCAGCTGGTGTGTGAGAGTGCAGCCTTCCCTTCTGCTTCAACTGGTGCATCTGACCACAGCCATACATTTGAAAGAGCACTCACTTCATTCTCTCTCATTATTTTAGGGCTGTCAAAAACAAAAGGGGCATTAAGGGGAGCAGGAGCATTTGCCTGTGTACTAAAACTGTGGATGGCTCTTGAAACAGAGACTGTGGTTAAACACCCCCCCCACACCAATGCTCCCTCCAAGCTGTGGAGTCTTGTGAGCAAAAAGTCTACTTTGTGAGCTACTGGCATTAAAGTTGCGATTGAGCAATTTGGCTCTTGCATACATTAGTTTGCTCTGGAGCCATCCTTCCTGAGCGATGACAAAAATGTGCGAGCCAGAGGCTAAAAAACTGTGAGCTAGCTCACACTAGCTCAGCTTAGAGGGAACACTGCCCCCCCCCACACACACACCCCGTTAAGTCAAACAAAGAACTTGCTGGCATCTTGATGTTTTCCCATGACGCTCTTTGTCCCAGGCTGTATGGACAGGAGTCTCTGGATCTGCAGGCAGACCAAATGGGCCCTCCCCCCTTAGTTCTGAACCGTCTCCATTAGACTGCATTCTATTTCAGGGCCAGATGACATCAGACATGGACAGCAGGAACCAGCTGGGAAGCCACCAGCCCCAAGCAGATACCCATCAGGAGACAAAGAGACCAGGTTTGATATCCGGGGCCAGAATAACCGCCCCACCCCCTGCCCTGGGGATTTCCAGGAGTGCCCGTGACATTCAAGGGCGGAGACAGCTCGCTCAATATGTGGAGAACACCTCAACTTCTAGAAGTAGACGGTGCTCTGCTCCATGTCCCAGGACTAAGCTAATATTGGGTTGCAGGGACAGTTGAAGGCATTTCGTCACCCCACGAGTGGTGTGTGTGGGGCTGCAGGGACTTAAGCCAGGGGGCAGAAGCACAGAGCTAGGTGGGGATGCCGGTTCTCTTCTGTGCCACTGGAGGTGGGCATGAGCAGAGCTCCTGTTGGGCATCAGTGCTATCTGAGTTGTGCCCACCCAAGCAGGCACTTGGGTACTTTGCCAGAGCAAGTTTTTTGACTCGTACCAATGGGTTAACTCGAATGTCTATTGAGGACATTTTGACTTGTACTAATTGGTTACCTCATTACTTTCTGGACCACAATTGGAAGATACACAAAAGTAGCACCATTTATCACCTGTGCATATGCATATGGACAGAGGATTCAATCTTAAGAGGCCTCATAAACATTCCTGTCCTGTGTCTATTAATTTCGTTTTGGAACATTCCTTTTTTGGCCTAGGACTGAGATATTCTTTGTCATTTCTTTGTAACGTGTATCTACGGGTACCTCATATTGTTTGACCTCTGAAGAAGGCCTGATTGGGCTGAAACGCATTAGGTCACAATAACTGTTCCATGTGTACTTGTCATTTGTATTTGTTCACGGGGCTTTAATTGGGCCCTTATATGTTTTTTTTTAAACTTTCTCAAAATAAATACATGCATTTTTACTTTTAATAAGTTTATATGAGGTTTTACCTATTGGCCCTCCACCAGGATTTTTTCTTACCTTTTCAGTTCTTGATTCAATTTTATTGAGTTCAGTGTCTTTCCCCTCTTTGCTTCTACTTGACCAGAGCTCCAGTCCTGATTGGGGAGGTCCATTTCTAGATGGAGAAACCAGGGGTGAGATGGGGAGACAGATCTAGAGGAGAAAGATGGGCAAGAGATTCGTTTTGGAGCATGCTGGGGGAGGGTGCATCTCCGTCACATAGTGTGGAGCAAGGCTGCCAGGAGTGGAATATATATAAACTGGGTGGCAGGAATTGGCATAGCCCAGCATAGCAAGCTCCCCGCCCCCCGAATGTCTGAATCCCCCATCCCTTCACAGTTCCGTTCATGCCCACAGTTCCTTTCCTTTATCTCTCACGGAAGATGGCAGGATCTCTGCAGGGGACGCTGGGCAGGCTACTGAACACCAGAGAGCAGCCCTAGAAAAGAAGCCATCCGCAGGTGGAGCTCACAACTCCAAGGGCCTGAAGGAGGCATCAGAAGATTCCAGCCCGGTAAGGGTCACGTGGGGTCTCAGGGACTGGTAGGGGTGAAATCTGAGCACTGGAGACAGGATGGGCAGAGTTAAGTTCCTTGCTCTTAAATGCAACCAAGGATGTGAGAATCTACATGACTTGCAGCCAATACTCCCTTTAAGCTGTGGAGTCTTGTGAGCAGAAATTCTACTTTGTGAGCTACTGGCAGTAAAGTGGTGAGCAAGCGATTTGGCCACTGCATCAATTAGTTTGCTCTGGAGCCCTCCTTCCTGAGCTCAGACAAAAAGCTGTGAGCCGAAGGCTAAAAAACTCTGAGCTAGCTCACACTAATTCAGCTTAGAGGGAACACTGCTCACCGCCGCACAATGTGTATGGTATGGCAGGGGTCCCGAACATGGTGGGGCCTGCGGGTGTCACGATGCCCACAAATACCTCTCCTGGTGCCCACCAAGTGTTTCGAGAAAGTGGGTGGGGCCAGGTAGAGCTTTTGCCCATCCAGGCTTCCAAATTGCCGCTGGAGATTTGATTGGCTGCACAGATTGTGAACAATGTTGCTTTGGCAGCAGCTGCCACCACAACACAAAGATCATCACGGTGTGACTGAAGGGAAGCCGCAGCAGCCATTTTGTGCCTGGCCTTGCCTCCCGTGGCAGCCATTTTGTGGCTGTGCCCCCAGAATTCCAAAGGGGCCCCAAGACTCAAAAAGGTTGGGGACTAGGGTTGCCAAGTCTGGGTGGGAAAATACCTGGAGACTTTGGGGGTGGAGCCAGGAGAGGGTGGGGTTTGGGGAGGGGAGGGACCTCAGCATGGTAGAATGCCATAGAGTTCACCCTCCAAAGCAGCCATTTTCTCCAGGGGAGCTGATCTCTGTCAGCTGGAGATCAGTTGTAAAAGCAGGAGATCCCCAGGCCCCACCTGGAGACTGGCAACCCTATTGGGGACCCCCCGCAGTATGGAATATGCCCTCCTATGGAATTCTGAGGGCCGGAATTTTTGCTTTAAGAAATAATTTTGAGCCATTGTGGAGAAAAACACGCTTGTTAACAGCTCCCCCCTGCCGCCGCCGCCAAATGATTGGGCTTAGTGCTTATGTGGAAGTAGCAGGCTGCTGCTTGAAATACTATTCCGCTCCCCCTTTGGAAATGCAGTTCCCATGAAGGCCTTCCCCGAATGCTGCCTTCTGACACGGCTATTACGAGATTAACTGCTTCTCACTGGGCAGGCTCCCTTTGATCACCAGAGCCAGTAGCCCCCGGGGCAGCACCTGTCCGCCGTGACTCAGTTCCCCTTTTGAGGCCGTCTGTTCTTGCAGCCATCACTGCATCCGCTGGCTCTGAATCCCATCACTGAATCTCTCATTGAGTAAAGAAGCGTTTCCTTTCGTCCTTCGTGAATCTGTTGCCCATCAACTCCACTGGGTGCCCCTGAGTTCTAGTATCGCAGAAGGGGGGGGACTACATGGCTTGGGTCTGTGCGATGGACGCAGCCACCGCTCCCTGGACGAGCTCTTCCGGCGAGTGGCTTGCTGGAATTGCCTCCACGTTAGGGTGTTTCAATGGAAACCAACTGGCTATGTGCATACAAGCAACGAGGGGAAGGGCCAGGGGCTTCCATTTTTCAGTATCATCTCTCAATCCCCATCGCTTCCAGGGCCCCCTCTCTCGCTCCCTTCGTACTAAGCTTCTTTCCCCATGAAACAGAGTTCCGGCTATAAAGAAACTAAGGCTGATTTTACATCTGACTTTCCCGCTGGAATCATTCTAGTTCCAAAAAAACCTGCCCACACAGCTGTTCGGTGTGAAACCGTGCTGCCACTGAAATGTCCATATCTACTAATTGCCCTCCTGTGGTCAAGCTAGTATTATACCGCTTTATTCTGCTTTAAACAATTGTGGTTTCTTAGTGCACTTAGACCCCCTGGAGTGAAATTTCACACTACTGTGAAATCAGCACAGGAAAAGACAGCAGTCAAACTACTTTAGAGGGGAGGTGTAAAATCAGCCTAAGTGGGTAAATCAATGGTAGGCATATTTGCTCAGTTTGCATAATGCAGTTTGCATCACGCAGCTGGTATGTTCTCTGGATTTTTTAGCCCCACGTTTCACACCTCAGCCAGTGAAGTTTTAGAGAAGGGTTACCCGATTTATTTTTCCCGGAAGCTTCACATTGCCTGTGACAGCTGCCTGCTATGCAGACGAATCTTTCCCCATCTTTATGGCACGAACAGTGTCACCTGCACATCAGTCAACGGTTGAAGGTACAGGAGGAAGCCCTGCCAGGAAACAGAAATTGCCTTTCATAGTCTGCAGGTACATGCACAAGATAGTGCTCAGAGAAGTCCTGCAGGGAGCTAAAGCCGCATAAATAATTTCTTATTGTAGTGAGAACACCAGGGATTGAAGAGCAGCAGCCCAAACTCTCACAATGCAACCCTAAGCAGACTTATCCTTCTAAGCCCGTTGACTGCAATGCTTAAGCTTGCTCCGTCGGTGACATAAAAGTTGACTTAACGTGTTGTGCTGCTCTCTTCCAGAGCTGGGCTGCTCAGCAAGACATAAAGGTGCGGTTCTCTCTAGCCAAAGCCAAGAGGCAGGGCCTCCAGGAACAGCATCAACTTCTGATCCAGCAGGAGCTTCTGAGGACGGAAGAGAAGTTGGCAGGCCAAGAGGAGGTGAGCTAGCGAGAGGAGTCTGCAGTTGAGTGAAAGCCGCTTCCTTAGGAAACAAAGTGTAGACTCTTTTAATATTGAAATGCTTTAAAAACAGAATATGGCCTGGGCTTCCTCTGGGGACACATGGCTGCATGTCTGTTTTTCTCTCTGTCTCTCGTCATGTTTATGAGACCAAGCGAGCCTGGCAAGCAGTGGAAAGGCTGGGAGGTAGGGACATGTGGGGCAAGTGACATTGTTAACATGTCTATACCGTACCTGGTTGTACTTCCAGCTGTATCCGGAAGGGACAATAGGTAGCTCTAGGAGTTCCTGGAAACTCTATGGCAGCGCTCAGCATAGGGCTGCCAAGTCCGGGTTGGAAAATACCTGGGGACTTTGGGGGTGGAGCCAGGAGAAGGTGGGGTTTGGGGAGGGGAGGGGCCTCAGACAGGTACAGTGCCATAGAGTCCACCCTCCAAAGCAGCCGTTTTCTCCAGGGGAGCTGATCTCTGTTAGCTGGAGATCTGTTGTAAAAGCGGGAGATCCCCAGGCCCCACCTGGAGGCTGGCAACCCTAGCTCAGCAAGAGGCCTGGCAGCCCTACCAGCCAAGTCTCTTCAGAAAGAGAAACACACAGCAAGGCCACGGTAGACGATCGCCTACCCCCAGCACTTCTGGATGGTGAAAGCAAGAGTTGCAGCAAGAAAGTGTCTAAGCAGATTCCACAAAGACCTCCCTTTTCCCTGCCCCAGAGTCACATTCCTGACATCTTCTCTCCCTTTGACTTGCCAGCTCCCCCCAGAAGAGCAAGAAGCCTTGCGCTGGCGGAAGGAAAAGAGCCTGCTGACGTTACGCCTGGAGGCCCTGCAGCAGGAGCAGGCAGAGGCAGAGAGGGATCTGGAGGAGCTCTGCCAGGAACACCTACGCGAAGCAGAGGCTCAAAAGCACCACATCCTGCAGGTCGCCAGAGGCTCCCTATATCAAAGTGATCCTTATCCTTCAAAGCTCCAACACCCTGCCTGCCTGCCTGAAACGGGGTCCTGAATCTTATAACCACCTCATTGCTAGGGTTGCCAAGTCCAGGTTGGAAAATACCTGGGGACTTTGGGGGTGGAGCCAGGAGAAGGTGTGGTTTGGGGAGGGGAGGGGCCTCAGCATGGTACAATGCCATAGAGTCCACCCTTCAAAGCAGCCATTTTCTCCTGGGGAGCTGATCTCTGTCAGCTGGAGATCAGTTGTAAACGCGGGAGATCCCCAGGCCCCACCTGGAGACTGGCAACCCTACTCATTGCTTCCTCTAAAGGAAGGCTGAATGGGAGCGAAGTGAACAAAAGGAAATACTACTTTACACTTGTTGCCAGTACGCAGTTGGGGGTGGGATAATCCCCTGGTATTGCGGGGTCCAGCCTGCCCGCGGCCAGCTAGCCAGTGGGAGGAAATCCTCCCCAACAGCAACGTGGAGCGACGTAGTCACCCGGAATTGACATAGGCATGTCGGTGATGTTGTGGGGGGGGCTCTGGTTTTTGGCCAAAACTCTATGGTTTGAGGGCGATTTTATGATAGAGTTTTGCCCAAAAACCAGAGCATCACCTCCCGACGTGCCTACATCACTTCTGGGTGATATAGGCACAACGTCATTTCCGGTGATGCTGGGATGCTGGGGGTGATGCTTCCGGCTCCTGGAGTGCATGTCCCCCCAACACCCCACCGGTGTCTCCAAGGGATGTGGCAACTCTACTTTACACAGATTAAAATGTGGAATTTGCTGTCAGAGGATGTAGTGGTGGCCACAGGAATAAAACTGCTTTAAAGGGGGATAAGATAGACCATGAATCTATCAATGGCTACAAGCCACGGTGGCTGAGGGGAACATTCAGAGGCAGTCAGCCTCTGTATCCCAGAGACAGGAGGCAACGTCAGGGGAAGGCCTCGGCCTCTGTGCCCTGTTGTTGGCCCTCCAGAGGAACTGGATGGCCATTGTGTGAGACAGGATGCTGGGCTAGATGGACCCTCTCTGGTCTGATCCAACAGGGCTCTTCTGCGGTTCTTATGAAGGCCTTGGCTTCTATGCCCTGTTGTTGGCCCTCCAGAGGAACTGGTTGGCCACTGTGTGGGACAGGAGGCTGGACTAGATGGACTGCTGGTCTGATCCAGTGGAGTTCTTCTGATGTTCTTATGTAAAGAATTAGAGGTTCTTTAGGGCAGAAATTTCCAGCCTGTTTGGTATGGTGACTCACAACTCTACATTTTCTTGGCATGGTGAACCATCTGGGGCTAGCCCAAGGCTTTCTGGCCCCCTAGGCAAATGATGACCATGGCACCCGTCCAGTTCATCGTTCTGTTTTCTACAGTGGCTGACCCCAGATTTTTTTTGAGAAACCAACAAACACCCCACAGACGGTGCAGCTGCCCCCACTGTGAACCCCAAGCAAGCGGCATTCTGACATGCACAGTCTTTGCACATGGAGGTTACACTCCAGCCTCTGCCACTGGGAAACATTTTACTTGATCAACATGTATGTGCAGTGAAGAAAAAATGTAAGATAGTGTTTCCAGGGCCAGATCTCAGTTTCCAAGATACAATAGAGCAGAGGCGTCAACTTTTAGAAATCCCGGGGGGGGCTCTTATGTCCCCGGGACCATGTCCCCGCCGCCTCTCCCCCACCTGGGCCTGGCCTGGCCACTCCTGCCTCCATGGGGCCAGCTGGGCATGTTGCCGGGGCGACGCTCTGGCAATCGCCCTGAAACTCTATGGTGCCATAGAGTTTCGGGGTGATTGCTAGAGCGTTGCCCCGGCAACGTGCCCAGCGTGCTGGCGTCACTTCCGGGTGACGCCAGCACGCTGGGCATTTGCCCAGCTGGCTCCACGGAGGTAGGAGTTGCCAGGCCCGGGGGGGGGGGAAAGGCGGCAGCTGCCAGCCGGCCGGCGGGCAGGCAGGCGAGCGAGCGGGCCTAGTGGATGCTCCGTTTTGCTGAGGGAGGCTGAGCCCCCCCTGGGAAATTTGGGGGGGGGGCTCGAGCCCTCGAGCCCCCCCGTAGTTGACGCCTATGCAATAGAGAGCAATGGAAAGGGCAGGGGTGGCCATTAGGGAGGGCTGGCCTGCCTGACCCACAGGTTGGGAAACACTGCTTTAGAGGATGAAGGACCTCTACCAGCTGTTTCACACCTGCACGTATATTACTTGGTTGCAGATAACTTGTAGCTGAATGCATAAATGTGCTCCACTGAAAAGCACTGTCTGAGGTGACATGAACTTTCCGTTTCTGGTGTTCATTCATTGATTAAGCCATTAGATGTTGTAATCATCAAACTATGAACAAGCATTTGTTAACCAGACCTAAAGCTGAGCGCTTTTCCTCCCCCATTTCAGACTTGTATTACGGTACCTTGGCTATAGTACAGTTGCCATTCTCCAGGTGCCACCTGGAGATCTCCCACTGTTACAACTGATCTCCAAATGAACATGATCAGCTCTCCTGGAGAAAATGGCTGTTTTGAAGGGTGGACTCTGTGGCACTGTCCCCTGCTGAGATCCTTCCCCTCCCCAGGATCCACCCCCAAAATCTCCAGGTATTGTCCAACCCAGAACTGGCAACCCTAACTGTATGTCTAGTACAGCCAAGTCCTTGGCATGATGCAGAGAGAGAGAGAGACCCAGGGTCATAGAAACTTTGCAGCTAAACATACCATACTTGGCTGTATTTGTGTACCATTGGCTGGTACCCTTCCCCTCTCCCCCCCTGTATATTTCGTCTGAAGTTCCCTCTTCCCATTAAATGGCTGGGAAGTCCAGAACTGGAATAGAAATTCATACGTCATCTCCTTGGATCTTTTTGCCCTGGTTTTAGTTCCTATCAAACTTTATATGGAAATTTTAAGATTTGTATCTTTGCTTTATGGCATTATGCCCCTTATATCTCTCCCAGAGCCTGGTGTAAGCTGGGATGGGGTGATTAACAAATCAAATAATCATGATGATAATCATGATGATGATATAAGGCACAGGGTCTTAGAGCTTCTAAGGGGAAGAACTTCTGATGCAGCAAATTCCGAGTTTCCCATGTCCATACATTCTGTAGCTTAAAGCGTTTTGAGGCACACATAACCACAAGAAACTGCCAGACCTCTGGTCTTTCAAGGTCAGTAGGAAAAAGAGAGAGAGAGAGAGAGAGATTGGATTTATACCCTGCCCTTCACTACCCAAAGGAGTCTCAGAGCGGCTTACAATCTCCTTTCCCTTCCCCTCCCCACAACAGATACCCTGTGAGCTAAGTGGGGCTGAGAGAGTTCTTTCGAGGACTGCCCTTGAGAGAACAGCTCTGAGTATTCTCCACTCTGACTAATGTCAGATCTCCAGGGTCACCAAGAAGTCTTTCACTTGTCCTGCTACCTGATCTTCTTAAGTAAAAATGGGTGGGATTGAACCTGGGACCTTCTGCATGCAAAGCAGACGATCTGCACTGAGCTATGGCCCCACCCCTGAGTTGATGCAGAACTGGAGTGTCTCTGGAAGCCCCACAAGGGCCCTTCTTATAACCTCCGAGAAAAGGCAGCAGTATGCTAAGGATTATCAGGAATGGGACTGAAAATCAAATGGACGATATTGTAATGACCCTGTATAGATATATGGGGCGGCCTCATTTGGAATACTACCTACAGTCCTGATCACCGTATCTCAAAAAGGAGATTGCAGAGCTGGAAATTGTACAGAGGAGGGCAACCAAAATGATTAGGGGGCTGGAGCATCTTCCCTATGAGGAAAGGCTGAAGAGTCTGGGACTCCTCAGTGTAGAAAAGACTAAGGGAGGACATGACAGAGGTTTATAAAATTATACATGGGCTGAAGAGAGTTGACAAAGAGACATTTTTCTCCCTCTCCAAAATTAGAACTCGAGGGCATCCAATGAAGCTGAAGGGCGGTAGGTTCAGGATGGACAAAAAGAAATACTTATTTCAACAGCGCATGATTAAAATATGGGGTTTGTTGCCAGAGGATGTAGTGATGGCCACAGGAATAAACAGCTTAAAAATGGGATTAAACAGATTTATTTACTTATTTCATTTATACTTCATATTTATACCCCGCCCTCCCTGTGAACAGGCTCAGGGCGGCTCATGGTTAATGGAGGATAGGTCTATCAGTGGCTACTAACTGTGGAGCGAGGAAGTGTGCTCCAGGGCTCATTTCGTAGCAGGAGCTCCTTTGCATATTAGGCCACACACCCCTGATGTAGCCAATCCTCCAAGAGCTTACAGTAGCCCCAGTAAGAAGAGCTCTGTACGCTCTTGGAGGATTGGCTACATTAGGGATGTGTGGCCTAATATGCAAAGGAGCTCCTGCTACAGAATGAGCCCTGGGCTTGTACACAAAAGCTTATCTCTCTTATACATAATTCTCTGTTAGTGGTGGCACGCTCCTGAACATTCCACACGCCACCCCAGCCTTTGGTCCCCTTGCCTGTCAATCAGAAGCTGCCCCTATCCATTGGCTGTGAATAATCGCATGCCATTGGCTGGGTGCTGCTCCTCTTCCCCACCCACTCCTTCAGCCTCTGTGCCCTGTCAGAATCTCTGACAGACGGCTTTCTCTCTTGACGAAGATACTTCTCCTGCTTCCTTCCTGTGGGGGGATTAACTGTTACCTCAGTGGCTGTTGGTAGGTGAAACAAAATGGCAGTTACCTGCGTTTATAAGAGGGGCTTCAGAGCAAGGTAGGTTGATGCTTGGCTGGGAAGGAGATGGGGTTGCCAACTCCAGGTGGGGAATTCCTGGAGATTTAAGGGGTGGAGCCTGGAGAGGGTGAGGTTTGAGGAGAGGTGGGGCCTCAGACAGATACGCCATAGACTCTGCCCTCCAAACCAGCTATTCCCTCTTGGGGAACCACTGCTGCCAATCACCAGGTGAGGGCAGGAGATCACATAGAATTACAACTGCTCTTCAGGTAGCAGAGATCAGTTCCCCTGGAGAAAATGGTGGACTCTGTGTCATTATATCCTGCTGAGGTTGCCACAGCAAATTGACACTGAGTGCCCAAGGCCTCAGCACTCTCCAAGAGCCTCTTCCTTGAGCCCATTGTATTTATTCCCACAACGGGCCTTATTCCTAGTACCTTGAATAAAACCTTGTTGGTCTTAAAGGTGCCACTGGATTCAGACTTTGTTCTACTAGCCATGGTGGCTGAGGGGAACCTCCACATTCAGAGGCACTAAACCCCTGAATCCCAGAGCCAGGAGGCAACATCAGGGGAAGGTCTCAGCCTCTATGCCCTGTTGTTGGCCCTCCAGAGGAACTGGTTTGCCACTGTGTGTGACAGGATGCTGGACTAGATGGACCAGCAGGGCTCTTCTTATGGTCTAAGCTACTAATATGTAGGCACTATGGAATTGAACTATACTTGACACTGAGCAATAACTAGAAGAATGGGCAAACGTTTCTGGTAAGATAAACTTAAACCTTCTTCAAGAGCAACAAACTTATTTTCTGCAGTCACTGATCAATACAGCTGATGGTAAACTTGCAGTTAAACTGCAGGACTCGGACAGTTCTGGTGGAATGCCTCTCAGAGGGCTCCATCAGATTTTTTGTTTGGAGCAGGCAGGAGTCATTAAGGAGAACAATCCCCTCTAAATGTGCCATGTATTTTCAATTGATTGGCCCACCAGGGCATCCATCTCTGGCGTGCATTTCCCTACCTTTTTGCAGGGTGGCAGTAGAGAAAGAGGAGACAGTTTGACTTACCAGGCCAGGGAATTTCATGCTAAAGAAAAGCTCAGCAGCCTCCAGAAATCCCTGCTCAGGGCTTGCAGTCATTCTTTTTGTTCTGTTATTCCCTTGTCTTTCTTTCTCATATATACTAAGAGCTCCTTGGACTTATCCTGCAGGTGTTCCAGGCTTATAAGGGACATGCCGAAGAGCAGCTGGATACTCTTGAACGGAGGTATCGAAAGCTGTTGCAGGTGTCACTTCAGGATGCAACGGTCCTCTCTGCTCAGAACGAGCAACTTCGAGCCCAGAGACAACTGGGGTGCAGAGACAGAGCAACGCAGACAGACGGCCAGCTCCTTCGGCAGTACCCTGAGAGCCACACTGCATCTTAAGGACTTAGGGCCCTCTCTTCTTAAATGGTATCAGCTTCTGAAACACTATCTTCAGTAACCAGGGGCCTGTTTACACCCGGCCGGAGTGAGCCAAAAATCGTTTGCTCAGAGCTGTTATCCGGAAGCAGTCCCCCGTCTGCCCAAACAAAGACTTTTGAGTGATTTTAGTCACACTGCCCTTCCTTGTTTTCACTCTGTTGGGTCATTCACAGGTGGTTGTGGGGGACTAAAACGTAAGACAAAGGTTAACAGCATGCAGGAACACCAAACCCTCCCGAAAAAGCTTTGGAGGGCAGCATTTTTGTCAGGCACTGTACATCGGGGCCCCATCAGCTTTCTTGTTTCTATTTGTGTTTATGTTTCAAGACATGGAAGCAGGGCTTTTTTTGTAGAAAAAGCCCAGCATGAACTCATTAGCATAATAGGCCACACCCAACAGCAGGAGCTCATTAGCATATTAGGCCACACCACTGACCGCACAGTATATTAGGCCGCACACCCACGTTACCAGAAGAGTGGTCTTCCAGCCACACCCACCTTTTGCTTCTTATTCTGTTTACCTTGTTTGTTGTCAAAACCCAGGGGTTTTTTTGTAGCAGAAATAAATTTGCATGTTAGGCCACATACCTCTAATGTAGTCAATCCTAATGAGTTTCTGCTGTTGGGTGTGGCCTATTATGCTAATGAGTTCCTGCTGGGTGTGGCCAACTCAGGAGCCAGCCGGAACTCCGTTCCTGTGCGTTTCTGCCCAAAAATAGCCCTGCATGGAAGCAAGCAAAATGTGGTTGTCATTGCTGGATTAGGGTCTGGAAGATCCAGGTTCGAATCACCCCTCTGGTCTGGAAGCTTGCTGGGTGACCCTGGGCCAGTCACACACACTAAAGGCTAACTTATCTTACAGGGTTATTGTGGGATAAAACAGGCGGGAACAATGTAAACTGCTCTGGGTCCCCGTTGGGGGAGAAAGGTGGGGGCACGAATGAAGTCAATACGACAGGAGAAAAGGCTACCTATATCCAATGGAACACTATGAAGACAGTTATAAAACACATTCTATTAGATCTAGCAAATATAGAAGCTGAATGACATTAAGGTGTGAACGCTCAGTAGGTGCTCATTTTCACACATAATTGGCATGTGCTTCCACATGAGCAAGTGGTACATACACGTGTAACTACAGCCGCATGTAACGGCTGATAAATGTAACAGATATGTCATTCAATAAAATTCTTAGAGCTAAACAAGAATTGGTTGCGTCTAGTGATACCTGGTTCTGGATAATCTTTGCCCATGCTGCCTTCTAATTAGCTGAACTAATTAGAGTTGCTATGATACGCCCTGGAATAAAAGGAGTCATGGGCAATGCTCCCTCTAAGCTGTGGAGTCTTGTGAGCAAAAATTCTGCTTTGTGAGCTCCTGGCATTAAAGGTGTGAGCGAGCGATTCGGCTGCTGCATAAATCAGTTTGCTCTGGAGCCCCATCCTTCCTGAGCTAACTCAGCTTAGAGAGCACACCGGTCATAGGTGAAAGGCACCAGTACTGTGCTTGCAGAGAACTCGGCACCCACCTAAGACAACGGAAAAAGAGAAAAAACAGCTGAGTATGGCTAACAAACTGATGCCACCTCATTCCGAGTGGTCACTGCCAGCAGCTTCGTGTCATAGAGTATGGAGAGCAAGTCTGAACCTCACAGGGCTTCTGGCTAGATTCAAATGTCACAATAAATGGTGTCTTAAGGCACAAACCCTGATGTACATGGTGAAGCAGTTCATAAGTCCTGGTCTGCTGTTTTTCACCTTTCCCACCTCCAAGCGGAATCCCCGGAGCTCCCTTGCATTGCCAGGCTACTGGCAAAGCTTCACTACACATGCACCCCATTTGCCTGCAATTAATTGGGCGGGAGGGAAGCCTAGGGCAAGCCAAGCTGCCTCCTCCTACTTGCTGTCTTGGCAAAGGGTCATCAGTTTCCTTCATGCCCCCTCCCCTTTCCTGGCTGCCTCACTAAATCCCTCAACTTTTAAACTCTGAAACAAAATAAATATTTTATTTTTTAAAAAACCCTTTTCCTGGCTTTGAAGCCTCTGAAGCAGATTCCTGCTTGGTGAGTTATCATGGAGAAACGGCAGAAGTCTCCTTTGAAGTCTCCTTTGAAGACAACTGAATTGGCAAACTGGGGATTTTTTACATTCAGATGTCACAAGGCCTTATGGTTAGTCAAACCAAATCCAAAAGGCTTATTAGGCATTAACTACAGATTACATAAGCAGATTGCACAACACAAATGAGCACTCATAAACTTTAAAGGAGGAAAAGGGAAACTACCCCAGAGTTCTGACAATCACTTCCCGGAGCCTCATGGCAGCTCGGAGATACCCCGCTACTTGATCAGTGATAGGAAGGTTCCAGTCAGATAGAAGACATAAAACTAATCATTTATCAAGGTAGCCTTTAAACTTGCATAAAAGAGGGCTAATTAGAGTTCCTCAACTTGGTATAAAAATTATAATGAAGCATAACATGAGATAAAATTTCAGGGGCTCTATCTCCACATGGGCGGTCTTTCCTGATGAGCGCTCAAGAATCTGCCGTAAAAGACTGCTGAAATATTGAACCTTGTGAGCATCATCGGAACTCGCCATCGGAGATGTTTAGATTTGTGATATTAACGTTATTCAGATGTTTTAATCTATGTTTGATGTTTTAACATCGCTGTACATCACCCTGAGCCCTGCAGTAGCGGAGTCTGCGCAATCCATAAGTCCAATAAATAACAACAACAAAAAACCACTGAAGATTTGCAGAGCTTCGAGATGCAAGACATAAGCAGCTGCAGCCCCATAATCAGCCACTATATCACACGCAACTGGGGAACGTGTTCTATTCGCTAATGACTGTGGAGTTTATCTCTCTGTGTTCAACGATCTCCGGTGCAAATCTCTAAAAGCCTGTTGTTTCTCCAGCATGAAGTGAGTCAAGTGAAATGCCAACTGACTTGATGTTCTGCAAAAATTAAATGTGACCAACTGCTTGACAATGTGTCGGATAACATAATGCCCTAGTTTTGTGCATATAAAGTGGAGGTGCAGCCAACATTTCAAGGTCTGAAGCCAGGCTCTTGTTTCTAAGAGACTCAGCCCAATATCTAAACACACGGCTGTGTATCCTACAGAATTTGGGACACCCAAAATGTGAAGCAAGAAAGACGCTTGGAACTTCTCAACAGCAGGTTAAAGGTGCTAATTCAAATGGGGATCCCATATAATAGCTGAGCTATGGGTTACATTAAATAGTGGACAGCCACAGGCACATTGGCCACTCTGAACATAAGAGTGTCAGCACAGACATGCTCTAATTGCCCAAATTAAGTGCATGTTTCTGTTGAGTTGTCCATCTGCTACTGTATTGAATACCCAAGTATCTGAACTGTTTAACTTGTTCAATAACATTGCCCTTGACTCTCCAGCACAAAAATCTCCAGGTCTTTGAAAAGAAGACTGTGATTTAGTTGAACCACAGTTAACAGGCCAACTACAAACTGGTTTAAAATCCCAGTTTAGCACACACCAACAAACCAATCAGCTGGATTTCATTCAGAAATCACAAACCATGGTTAATAGCTCTGGTATTCCTTGGAGGTCGCCCTTCCAAGTACTTGCCAGGTTCGGCCCTGCCTAGCTTCCAAGATCTGATGAGGCTGGGCTTGCCTGGGCTATCCAGGTCATCAGGGCCCAACACCACCTTCTGACTTAGTCCTCTAGACAGAATTGAATGAAGTTCCCACAGTACCCCTCTCAGCAAGCTAGTCCAGAAGGATACTATGGCTGATGACACCAAAGGCCACTGAGATGTCCAGGAGAATCAATAAGAGAAGAAGAAGAAGAGAAGAAGAGATTGGATTTATATCCCGCCCTTCACTCACTTGGAGTCTCAGAGCGGCTTACAAACTCCTTTTCCCTTCCCCTCCCCACCACAGACACCCTGTGAGGTAGGCGGGGCTGAGAGAACTCTTTCCCAAGCTGTCCTTGAGGGAACAGCTGGTACAGAGCTATGGCTTGCCCAAGGTCATCCAGCCAGGTGCAAGTGGAGGAGTGGGGAATCAAACCCGGTTCTCCCAGATTAGAGTCCGCGCACTTAACCACTACACCAAACTGGCTCTCTGCAAGCTCCATCTCTGCAGCGGGCATCTGTCAGGGTGACCACCGCAGTTTCAGTTCCAAAACCAGGCAAGAAACTGGACTGAAATGGGTTGAGATATTTAGTTTTCATGAAAAATCTTAACTGACACAGCAGCTTCTCACTTGAACACCTTACCCAAAAATCAGGATATTCGCCATCAACGGATGGTTGTCCAACTTCTTCAGGTCCAGGCATTGCTTCTTTGAGGGAGGCTTCAAAACGACCTCAATCAAGTCTATCTCATCCTTCAATGAAACAATCGTCACTTTCTAAACCCACCTGGCAAATCCCCTCCAGCTTGATGCAATAGGCCGGGAAAGAGAAGGGCTGGGCCCTGCTGAGGTAGCTGTGCTCCTCCAATCAACGTGGCCACATCCTCCAGCCTCACTGAAGTTCACATCCAGGCGACCCTGACTCCTCTGCTTGGGTAACATGGAGACTCTTCTACAGAAGCAGCAGCCTCAGAGTCAGGTCAGTCCTTTCTGTGTGCACCAGGGACTGAGCCAGATCTCAGGCAAAGGCCCTTTGGACAGTGAGCTGAAACTGCGACCAGAACCCTGGAGTAAGGAACTGTAACGAGGGGCTTTCCTCCGACCACCTCGGCTCGCACAGCCTGTAGTTTAAATGCATGACAGAACTTCCATCACTAAACTCTGGCTGAAATTATTTTAGATCTTTAATTTCTTTTCTGGAAGAAAATGCTCAAGAAGCATGAACAACAGAGGCCAGGATGCCCTTTCAAAAGCAGTCAAGAGGGCCCAAGAAGTAATTTTGGCCTGTGACTATTCAAAGTTTCGGGATATTAGCCCCGGAAAAGCTGTGCACTAGACAGCTTTCACCACAGTATTCTGTTGGGGCTGCTGGGGCTCCTTTATAAAGATTATCCCATATTGCTTCATCCCTTGTGACAAGTGAAGATCATAAGACAAAAAAAAAATACGCACAGTCAAATAAACTGGACATTCAGTTTAATCTTTTACATCCAGATTAGGCATTGTTTGGTATAATGAATTGACGCTAGTCGAACCTGAGCATATACATATGCTGATCTATCAACACTTTGTAATTCTAGTAGACATGAGTCACTGGCCATACACCCCCACAGGAGCTAATGGCAATCAAAGGAACTAGTGTAGTCACAGCCTGAAGTTCAGAGCTGCCCAGCCCAGATACTGGCACAGAGTGTGCACATGAAGTTGATTAACTTAGCACGCACACCCCAATAGCAAGCAAATAAGCAGAGGACTTTTGAATACTTGAGCTGGTGGTAGCAGCAGAGGGGAGACTGCAGCATTTGCTGGGGAGACAGAATGGGCAGGGAAGATCCCAACTGGACAAACGGAAAATGCCCCTGAGATCATAACTCAACTGCCCTGTATGAAGAGGGAAGAACATCTGACGCGGGTCCTTGTTTCCTGGACATCAGATCACTACACAGCAGTCCCAAATCTAGCGAATAGACATTTAGTCATGTATAATAAGCATGGGTAGAATATGGGGCTGCTTATCCAGGGAGAATTATGAATTCAGCTCCTAGATGGATGAAAAAAGCATGTCGTATAGGAAGATAATCTCGGGGCAAGAAGGGAGGGAAAGCAACAAGGAGCTGCTGGCTTTCAGATACTCTGTTATGGGAACCTGAGACCATCACAGTTTCCCAAGCAATCTCTGCCGGTGACGGGTTCTTTCAGGAATAGACCACAACAACAAGCACAGTGGGAAAAAATTTCCAAAAGGCACTTTGTCGCCACACTGGGCTAAATCAGGACTTCTGGAGGAAGAAGAAAGATGTCGAAGCAAGACACCCTCCACACAGAAGTGGCTAACTTCATTCTAATGACCTTTTCCTATATGAATGCGGTTGGACTGATACTGTCTAAAAACAGAGTTCCCTTGGCCCTCACACCCACATACAAAGGGATAAAGGTAAGAGCAGTTCCTATTATCAGACCCCGGAAATACCTCAGGGCCAGATGCTGGAAAATACTCAGCCAAGAAAGATGCATTACCCTGGCTACTTGTGGGGTACCACCAACTATATTCAGAATCCCACGTTAATGCACCAGGCAGCTCTCCCCATCCCTGCCTCCCTAGGTCCCTCTTCACAATGACACCAGGAGAGTGAGCTCCCACGTAGTTATCTTCTGTCCCCTCACACCGTACACTCTAGCTAATAACATGACTAGTCAGAGCCTAGGTTGGTGTGAGCCACAGCTCCGCACACAAATGCTTTCCTCCAGTTTCAGAGAGAAGGGCTACGAGAGAAGCGCCTAAGCCAGTCAGGAGACAGTCAGGAAACTGTGTAAGGAAGGAAAGCCCACCATACGCTGTGGTTTTCCCTTCAACTATTTGACGCCATAGTACAAGTGGACAGCCAAGCCAATGAGCAGCACAGAAAAGAAGAAAAAGGCAGTGAGGTGCAGGCTGAACAACAGGACCGAGAGAAGGGCATTCACCATCACAGAGGCGGCGATCACAAAAAGTCTTGTGATGTTATTGCTGTGCTTCATGACCACAGACATGATTAAGCCATTCAGGGCCTGGCTGACGATAACTAGCAGCACCCACCGCGAGAAACCCTCCAGGTACCCAGTGGCTGAAGCGCTTGACAGATGGATGGCCACATTCAGCAAAACACCAAAAAAATAAAGAAACAGGTTTTGCAGGTTGAGAGGCAGATCCTGGGTCTTCAGGATAACTTCGGTGTAGACGGCAGAAAGGCCAGAGATCATACAGTACAGAGAGATCAGCAGGAGGCCAACAGGTGTGATATGCAGTTCCATGTCAGAGGCAGGAGAGTGCTGAAGATCCTGGAGGCCTCCATAGGTATACAGCACCCCAGCAGCTGTCAGCAGGAAGAGGGCTACCCACTTACGGGCGGTTAGTCTTTGGTGCAAGAACACACTGTAAAGGAGGGCAGTGCTGCCAATTTTCAGGTTGCTCAGCACCTGGTAGGTGCTAGGATCCATGAACAGCTGCATATGGACCACCAAGTTGTTGTTGGCTGCATACAACAGTGCCGAGAGAGCGAAAGGAGCCGCATGTTGCCATGACACAGAGACTCTTAGCTGCTTCCAGTCCCAAATCAGCAGAAAAACCAAGGAGAGCAACAGCTTCGTCAGCTCAATCAAAACCACCACGGATGAGGCACTGAATGGGATCTTCCCATTGTCCTTACAGAGAGTCAAGAGTGGTGCATGAGAGCCATAGATGACAACAGACAACAGAAGCATCAGTCCCCACAAGGCTTTCTTAAGTACCGTAGAAGCAGGAGATCTGACTAGTTTATAAACACTACAAGTGGTCTCAAAGACCATTTCTGTGAAGCACTGGAAACAAGGATTGCATCTGTCTCTAACTTTTTATTGGAAAGGGCACAGGATTTGTCTTGGTACTTTTTTAAACATTATCTTCCAGGGTGGGGTTAAGGGAGGACTCACATTACATGCCCAACAAACCAGTCAGTCACATTTGGTTATAATACTTGCACATGATTAGGGGGGAAAGTGACCTCAGATGTGAGCTATGCAAACTGCATTTCCTGAGCCAGGGGTATGTGGCAGTTTCTAAAGCCAGCAGCGGGCAATAGCAATGGGCTTGCAGTTCAATAGACAGCAAAGGCAAGCACGTTACAGGAAAGAAATGTAGCTGTTCAAGCTCATAGGCTAAAAGCACCCCAGTATGGCTGAAGCGGAAACTACCACTTTCATGATCCAATGACTGAGAATAATTATAATCAGACCAGCTGAAATTTCACACGTGCCCAATATAAAACACTTCCAATAGACATGAATCCTGAAATGGGAGCCAGAGTAACCAAATACCTATGACCTTTGTAAGCAGTGAAATTGTCTAAAAATTGTCAAATATAAAGAGGAGTTTCTAGAGTGCACCACTACATGAAGGAGAGTCTTTTAGTCTGGTCCTTTCCTGAATGAACGGAAGAACTCTTTGATCGTCTTCTCCACATTAGGGACTGCATAGGTTTGAGCAACATACACTCCAGAACAAGTCCCCACTAAAAATCCCAAGACTGCTGAAGATCGTAGTTTGGCAACAACATACCCAGCAAGGAACCCTTTGAGAAATGGAGATGCCAGCAAGGAACCTTCCTGTAAGAAAAGCAAAAACAAGCAGATGAGACAGCAATCCAAACAACAATAAAAATTTAAGCTGGGGCATGTTCTCACAGTTCACCTGTTTCCCTATAATACTGGATTACATTATTGGAGCTGGTATAATTTTGTCACCATGGGATAGGGTACCATACATATAGCTTCAGTATTCTCCAAGTGTGACATAATAAAGAAAATATTGGGTTTTTTCTGGAATTACAATTATGTTCCACTCAGATAAGTTACTGGGATCATGGACTTAGTAAAATACAGATTTAAAAGTTTTCACAAATAAATGATTAAGGAATTCTCCCCCTTACCTGTCCTACTCCAGCCTGCACCTCATTTTCCACTCTTTGTTGCAAGTTTGCTAACTGATCCTTCAAAAAAACAAGATCCTTCAGCTTTGGCAGAGAGTCCTATACATTGGAAACAAAATTCCAGATTGCAAATTGCATGCAAACATTTAAATAGCTTTGTTACAGAAGGTAAAGTATTAAGAATGGAAGCAGTCTTGGGCCTCGTTTGCCATGTATTTTTCCTCTGTTTGCTCTGATATCAGTAACAATGCCATATTTTATTCTTGCTGAGAATTGGAAGGGGGGGCGGGGGAGTGTGTGCATGAAGCTGCTTTGCTGGGAGCCACGCTGGCTTGTACATTTGCCATGCATTTTTCCTCTGCTTCCTCTGATATCAGTAACAATGCCATATTTCATTCTTGCTGGGAATTTGGGGGGGGGGAGTGTGTGCATGGAGCTGCTTCGCTGGGAGTCACGCTGGCTTGTAACTTTGTTT
Organism: Lepidodactylus listeri; assembly: GCA_029233225.1. Lineage (NCBI taxonomy): Eukaryota > Metazoa > Chordata > Lepidosauria > Squamata > Gekkonidae > Lepidodactylus > Lepidodactylus listeri. Next base: position 16,152,505 of record JARCFY010000017.1, on the reverse strand, counting down.
GTGCGGGGCCTCCCCACTGTGGGAAGTATGTGTGCTTGACCTTGGGCACCGGACACTGGTAGATAATGTAACTAGATGCTTGCAGGTGTTGGAGGGGGGCTGATGGGTGCATAGTAAATTTTGGTGGGCTGGATGTCGGGGTGTGATTGGACTGGATATGGCGGGGGGGGGGGCTTATTCAGCTCAAGTATAATGTAGGAACTGGAGCCAAGGGAACCATTTCTGACACAGAATCATCTGTGCTTGAAACTTCCTAACCTCTCAATAAACAAACCGCTGCCAAGAGAGCGTTGTTGAGACTGAGTTCTGTTCAAGATCTGACACTTTCTCTCGCCACCACCACTGCCATACCACTTCAGATACTTCTGCTCTGTGGTTCCTGACACAAAGATTGAAAAGCTGGATATTCATTGCTGCACAAAAAAACCCCATACCAATACTCGATTAAAATGTCAGAAACCTTTCACGCGTGGTATGGCTTTCCAAATGTTGGGGAGAATGTCTACAGATGGGAAACTGTTGCTCAGTTACATCTATCAAGTCTACCCTGTTTTGTACACCCAGGGGACTCAGGAGGACTTTTCATTTCCCCAGTACTCCCTCCGCCACTCTTTCCTCTTCCCCTCCTCTGGGCAGAGCCCATACTCTCGCCCCTTTCCCCGCTTCCCCCTCTCCTTCCCACCCATACTCTCACCCCTTTCCCCGCTTCCCCCTCTCCTTCCCACCCATACTCTCGCCCCTTTCCCCCATCTCCACGATTTACATCACGGACCTCTCTCTCTCTCCCTCCCCTGCGGGGCCCCAACGCAGCGCCCACCTTTCCCCTGCCCCGCCCGCCATGTTACAGGGCTGAGACCGGCCAGGCGAGAGGCGCCCACTTGGCCCGAGCTCCACCAGGGAGCTTCCCCCGCGCTACTGCTGCTTTGACGGTGGAGGCGCCACTCCGGGCCAGCCACGCGGACTTGCCCCGGGCTCGCTGCTCTTTCCCCCACAAGAAAAAGGAGCGCTGGGACCTTCCAGGCCTCGCCCGGGCTCCTCACCTTATCGTCCGCCATCTTCGCCGCGGAACTTTACGCCACTTCCGTTTCCGTTCGAGTGTGCGCAGTACGATGCGCGTCCATCCTCGCCGCCGCCGGCCCCCCCCCCCCCCCACGGCGCAATCTTTCCTGCCACGCGCTTCCTGACGTCACGCAAGAAGATGCCGCGTGTCGGGGAGGGTTGCCAGCCTCCAGGTGGGACCTGGGGATCCCCTGGAATTACAGCTCTCCTCCCGACTGCAGAGAGCAGATGACCTAGATGAACTTGATGCTTCAGAGGGTGGGCTCTGTGCCATTGTGTGTCATTGTGTGCCCCTGTCCTCCCGCCCAGATCCCCAGGAGTTCCCCGACCTGGAGCTGGCAACCCTAACCCTCCTATCCCCGCCGGTGACCGGGGGGGGGGGGGGCTGGCAACCCAAGTCCGGAGCACTCGCGAGTCAGTTAGGGAAGCGACGTGAAGGCCCCCTGTGGGTTGCCAGCTCCGGGTTGCGAGGTTCCTGGAGATTCTGGGGAGGAGTTTTTTTTTTGGGGGGGGGGGACCCACCTCCGCAGGGTATGATGCACCAGAGTCCACCTTCCAAGTGCTCTCCAGGGGAACGGACCCCTGTTTCCTGGAGATCAGGTGTAATCCCAGGAGCCCCCACCGGGACATATCGGCAGCCCAAGGGCCCACCCTCCTCATCCGTGGTGCCTCTTCCCTATCCGTTAGATGCTCCCCCGCCTGCCCCGGGGGCGGATCTGGTTTGGGGCGGAACCTCCTTCCCCACCCCCCAACCAAGAGCCGGGGCCTCTTGGGGGTGAGGCGGCGCAGGCAGGTGTCGCCTGGCCTTGGCCCTGCCCCTGCGGCCCTGGACTTCAGGGTGCCGTAGCCGTGTGCGCAGGACCAGGCGGCCGCCGGGGAGCCACCTCTGAACTCAGCAGCAGGACTGACCGTCCAGGGTGACGACGGGTATAGGACCCGGCGATGAAGCTGCAGGCCTGGCTGGCCTCGAGCTGGGAAGCGAAGCAGAGTGCCCCCTCCCGCCAGTGTTTGGGGAGGAAGCCGCCAAGGGCCGTGGCTCTGCAGCAGAGCATCTGCTTGGCAGGCAGAAGGTCCCCGGTTCAATCCCCGGGCACCTCCATTTAAAAGGACCAGGCGGGTAGGTGATGTGAAAGGCCTCTCCCTGAGACCCTGGAGAGCTGTACAGAGGGCTCATGGCTCAGTGATGGGACATCTGCTTGGCATGCAGAAGGTCCCCGGTTCAATCCCCGGCATATCCCAACTAAGAGGTCCAGGCAGTGGGTGAGGGGAAAGACTTCAGCCTGAGACCCTGGAGAGCCGCGGCCAGTCTGAGAAGACAATACTGACCTTGATGGACCAGGGGTCTGATTCGGTACAAGGCAGTGCCATGCGTTCATTTTAGGGGAGAGGCTCTGCTTTGCATGCAGAGGGTCCCAGGCAATGCTCCCTCTAAGCTGTGGAGTCTTGTGAGCAAAAATTCTGCTTTGCAAACTACTGGCATTAAAGTTGTGATGGAACGCTTTGGCTGCTGCATAAATTCGTTTGCTCTGGAGCCATCTTTCCTGAGCTGAGACAGAAATGTGTGAGCTGGAGGTTAAAAAACTGTGAGCTAGCTCACACTAACTCATCTTAGAGGGAACACTGGTCCCAGGTTCAGTCCCCGCCCGGCATCTCCAATTAAAAGGTCCAGGCAGTAGCTGACATGAAAGACCTCTGCTTGAGACCCTGGAGAGCTGTACAGAGGGCCGGTGGCCCACTGGTAGAGCCTCTGCTTGGCGTGCCGAAGGGCCCCGGGTTCAGTCCCCGGCATCTCCAAGGAACAGGCAGGAGGTGACGGGAAAGACCTCTGCCTGAGACCCTGGAGAGCCGCTGCCGGCCTGAGCAGACAATCCTCGCGTGGCCAAGACCGGGGGTCCCGGGGCCGGCCAGGGGTCGCCAGAGGTCACCGGCGACTGGAGAGCAACATCAAGCATCGCGACCTCCGCCAGAGGAAACGCCGAGGAGCTGCTACCCGGCAGGCACTCCCCCCGCGCCCAGGCCGGGGCTCTGTCCCAGGGTCCTGCAGGCAGAAGGTCCCCGGTTCAGTCCACGGCGCCTATGCAGAGAACGGAGCTCTCCTGGCGCACCGGGGCTCCCTCGGGGGAGGGGGGCAGCGGGGCAGAGACCTTCCAGTCCTGCTCGGCGGACTCCGCGCTGCTCCGGCCTCCCGCGGCGCCCCTGCCCGGCTCCGCCCTCCCTCCCTCCCTCTCGGCTCCGCCCCGCACTCCGGCGCCGGCCTCGGGCAGCAGGGGCAGCAGCAGCAGCAGCTTCAGCAGAGCGTCCCCGCTGCCGCCCTCCCGCCGCGGCCATGCTGGGCAAGGACTACATGCTGGCCATCATCCTGGTCAACTGCGACGGTGAGCGCGCGCGGCGGGGGGGGGGGGGGGCTCCAGGGAGGGTCCCTTCCCGGGAGGGAGGAGAGCGAGCGGCCGGGCCGAGGCCCCCCCCCCCCCGCTCCCCCTCTCGCCCTCTTCTTCGCCCTCCTTGGGGCTGTCGTGCCGGGCCGCGGGGGGTGGGGTGGCAACGGGGCTCTCTCCCCCCCCACCCACCCCGCCTTCCTCGCTCTCCCTCCCCGCGCGGGTGAATGGCAGGAAGGGTCGGGGCACCCCGGGGCAATCCGGGCGCTTTCCCCCATCGGGCAGCGATCCTAGCCAGCCGGGGGAAGATGCTTTGGGGTGGGGGGCGCCCGGCCAGCGAGGAGAGGGTTAAACGGCCCCCCACCTGGAGCCACCCGCAGAGCTGCTTTTCTTGGCGATCCGAGGCAGCCCTGGAGGTGGGAGGGCGGAGGGGGCAGTCCAGGGGAGACGCCTGGAGACCAGTCCGACGCAGGTCTACTCGGATCTGTTCAATGGAGCTTACTCCCAGGAAATTATTGTTAGAATTGTGCTGTGAATTTCAGAGCAGCTCAAGTCTCCCTCCTCAGCCCCTGGCCCTGATCCTGCCCCCCCCCCCCATCAGCGCCTTCCCCCTCCTAGGAGGCAATGGTGTTCCGGCTCCTGTCCCTGGTGCTGAAGGGTGGCATCCCCTGTACAGCCACATCTGCGGGAAAGGAGGGCAGGCGTTTCGCTTTCCCCTGGGTCCCTTCACATTTGGGAGAGGAGGAAGGCAACCCGCAACCAAGGAAGATGCTGGGGAGCCTCTTTTCCTTCTTCCATTGAACTTTTAAAAGGCTTTAGCATCTGCCGAAGACAGAGGCAAGCGGGGGGGGGGGGGGGGGCCTGTCGGGCTCCCAGCACTGTCCCGCCAACTTCAGTGGAATTCATTCCCGAGTAGGTGTGTCGTAGAGCTTAGTAGCCCAAAATCAGCCAGCTTCTGAACCCTTGGGGCCATCTCTTCCTTGGGCTGGGGACTCCTGAGATCAGGCTGCCGGAAGCCATCAGGAAGAGCTCAAGGGGAATACAGTTGACCCACCCCTCCTGGGATCCACTGTGGCTCCGTCTTGTGGCTGAAGCTCGGGAAAGAGAGATGGGATCCAAATCCTTACATTCCGGCATGGATCCCAGTGGCCTTCCCTTCTGCTTTGTGAAATCAGTGGGGTTTGCTCTTCCAAGTAACTGCCTTGCAACTGGGGATTTAATCAGGGGAGGGACAGCAGGCAGGGACCGAAATGTCCCCCCACTGCTTCTCTGAGGCACGGCGAAGAAAGTCTGTTCAGTTCTGTGACTGAGAGGAGGGGTCTTGGGAGCTGGTGACCAGCTTGACTGAAGCTTGGAAAGCAAAGGGGACAACCAGGAAAAGACCGAGGGTCTTGGCTCTGGGGAGCTATGCCCAAGCCTCCAGACTGCAGAGGGCTAACCCATCCCTCCCTCATCATGGCGGCGGGGGGGGGGGGGCGCCACAGGGTGACCTGAACAGTCGACAGGCTTCATGCTGAGGCTCAGAGCTCTGGCACAGTACTGTGGAGAAGGTGGTGCCTGTTGCCCGGGCGACCAGATCCGTCATGACAAACCTTCACATCACTGGCTGTGAGAGAGGTGGCGAGCCATTTTCCAGGATGCGGGCGGGAACAGGACCCACCCAAAGGCAATGAAATTGGCAGGACTTGTGCATCTAAGCCCTTCCACGGCCAGGTATACTCCTGAGTAGAGCAGCAGGGCATAGAGGAGAAAGGCAAGGGTAGAGCATGCCCCCTCCTCTGTTAGGGCGTAAAGGTAAAGGTTTCCCTTGCTCGAAAGCCAGTCAAATACGACTCTAGGGATGTGGGGCTCTGTTTCCAAGCCGGAGAGCCAGCGCTGTCCAAAGACTCTTCTGTGGTCATGTGGTTGGCATGACTAGACGCCGAGGCGCACGGAACGCTGTTACCTTCCCACTGAGGCAGTACCTGTTTATCTGCTTGCAATTTTTTGCTTTTGAACTGCTAGGTTGGCAGGAGCTGGGGCCAGAGACGGGAGCTCACTCCATCACACGCGGCACTAGGGTCTCGAACCGCCAAACTACAGACCTTCTGGTCTGCAGTTCAGCATCTTAGCTGCTTGAGCCACTGCAGCCCCTGTTAGGGCTTAGGCCCAAGCAAACTGGAGCAGGGAAGGAGCGACATGAAGCCTGGACTTCTCTCCCTGGGCCTGTGTTGTGCGGGGGGATGCAGGTGTCCTGAGTTTGGCCCTCCCCCCACAGCTGCACACGTTGAATCCCATAAACCTGACCCAGTTGGCCCAGTGGCTGGCCGAACACTAGGAGTGGCCCCTGGGTGAGCTGGTGGGTGTCTAGCGCAGATCACGATGTAAAGGGATCAGTGCAGCTCACCTCACCTCACTCCTTGCTGAAGTGTTCAGGTGGAGTGTCGTAGGGAGAACACCTTCCTGTGTACATTTGAGAAGACTGTCAAGCAGGTTGGCGGCCTCCTGTGTAGCGGGGGCTGGATTCTGGCCACCTGTTGGTTTGGTGTTGCCAAGGCTGTGTTCCAGACCTAGCTGGGGTGGGATTGAGATGACTCTGATAAGCTCCGGGAGGAAATACTAGGCTGCAGTGAGGTCACCGGGGAAATACATTGTCAACTTTTCTAGGCTTTGCTGTTCTGGAAGGGCAGCTTCTCTTGAACCGCTTGTGAATCCCTCTTAAAATGTTTTGCACCAGTGACAGATATTCCTGATCAGGAAGGTGGTGCTAGAAGAACTGTTTCGGATTGCATTGACCCAACCTGAGTCTGGGTGATGTACAATAAGCCAGAAACACTGAAAGAGGCCATCCACTTGCTCGAAAATAATGCATGGTTGAAACAGCTGAGACTAGCCTATGGGAGTGGCTGTGGCTCAGTGGTAGAGCATCTGTCTGGCATGCAGAAGGTCCCAGGTTCAATCCCCGGTATCTCCAGTTAAAAGATCAGGCAGGAGGGGATGGGAAAGACCTCTGCCTGAGACCTTGGAGAGCCGCTGCCAGTCTGAGTAGACAACGCTGACTCTGAAGAATGAGAGTCTGATTCGGTGTAAGGCAGTTTCATGTGTACCTGGGAATGCCTCTGGGAGAGCGTGAAGAACCAGGAGCACCCACGAAGACCAACAAATATACCTACAAGGGAGAGGCTCAATCCACTGCCCAGGGAACATAAGAACCATCAAATTTAAGGTGATGTAGGAGACAGATGTAGGCTTTGTGGTGGCTCAGAGGTTAAGACGCTGAACCAGAAGGTCTGTAGTTTGGCAGTTTGAGACCCTAGTGCCGTGTGTGATGGAGTGAGCTCCTGTCTCTGGCCCCAGCTCCTGCCAACCTAGCAGTTCGAAAGCAAGAAATTGCAAGTAGATAAATAGGTTCCGTTTCGGTGGGGAGGTAACAGCGTTCTGTGCGCCTCAGCCGTTTAGTCATGTTGGCCACATGACCACGGAAAAGTCTTTGGACAGCGCTGGCTCTTCGGCTTGGAAACGGAGATGAGCGTCAGCTCCCAGAGTCAGATTTGACTGGCTTTTGAGCAAGGGGAACCTTTTTAGGAGACAGATGAAGCCCTGAACCAACTGCAGAGCAACTGCAGCGACTGAAAGGAGAATGATGGACATCTGAAGGGTGGATGTCTGCCCCTGGTTGAAAAGCACACAGGATCTCGATGAAGGATCACACAGCAAGGGGGATCCTGGAGGAATGCTGCCAGTTGCTGGTAGATGCTGGAAACTGCCATTACGTGATGGTCATGGTCCATAGTCACCAACTTGTGGGATATCTGAACCACAAATAGTACAACCATGCAATAGCTTTTGTGGAACTCTTGCCCTGTATATTTTAACGTCATCAACATCTGTTGGTCACTGTTTATCAAGCAACCTGCACCTTCCTTCTGTGGAAGATGGGAGCTTTGAGGGCTGCCAAAGTCTGGCTCATATGTTCACCACTGCTAGCCAGCCTTGGGAAATACTAACAGGCTAAGGAAAATTAAATACTGAAATCCAGTGGCTGCTTAATGAAGATTCAAAGTTCTTCCAGCATAAACTCAGAGCTTAGTTCATCAGATGTAGGACTAACCCCACCTCCTTCAAATCTTCTTTGAAAAATAACTACATAAACTGATGAACATGCTCCAAATATTCACCTCTGTTTATCATCCACAGATACACGGTCTGGTTAAATATTTTAACCAGGGCCTTGAAGGATCTCCAGCTATGGGAGGTTGCATGCACCCCACTCAGTGGGATTTATACTACAAGCTTACTAGTTTGCCACTTGGGAGACCCCATGGGACTCCTTGGCGATTGCACCTTTGGATCCCTTCTGTTGCTATTGTACAAGAGGCCCAGTAGCCCTCACCTGGAAGGGAGCTGGGTAGTAAGAGATGCCAATCTCAGAGTGGAACCAGCAGAATAGGTGGCACTGTTGGGAGAATGGCTCCACAGGATGCCAGTGGAGGCCTGAATGCAGCTAGCCACGCTACAGGACCTATCAGCTGGAATGTGTTCCTGGCCAATTTGTGCTTCGGCAGCATAGGGACGCTGAAGGTGGAAAGCCAGGAGCAAATGGAGTCCAATCACAGTCAATGTTCCCTCTAATTTTTTTCCTCTACTGAGCTGTGTAGTTCAGATCCTGAGCAGAATATAACTGCTTAAATCTTATAATCTTAAAATGGGCAATGGGCAGTGCAGGACCCTGCCTGGCTCCAGTTTGCTGTTGAGCAGGGCTTCCTGTGTTAATGAGCGGCCGCTCACACACACAGCTTAGAAGGAACACTGGTCACAGTAGTGATCAGTACTGATTGGCCAGTGACCAAGAGTGAGAGGATTATCTCAACATTGCCTTTCTGTTTGTTGTCTTCCTAAAAAATGTGTCACAGTTAGAATGTTTGCAGGTCTAGGATGTTTCAGCTCCATTCCCAGTGAAACTCACAGTCGAAACAGACACGTGGAGTGTACCTTGATTTTTAAGAATATCTTTACTTTAATGCAGACTGGGAGGGTTCACATTTGATTGGAGCTGGGGTGGTGGTGCTGAATCCTTTCCTTGCAGGCCGTTATCTGCTAAAAAGTGTCCTTCCCCCGGTGAAAAAGATCCATGGACTCAGAACTTTCCACCCCATGGGTGAGAAAGCAGATGGGCAGGTAAGATTTTGATAAGAAAAATAACACAGAGAGAATAACACCCCCCCCCCAAACAAAAACTGCTCTTCTCGGATCTGGAATCCTCTGCTGCTGCACTGAAGCGCAGCCAAAAAAGTGAGGAACTGACATCAATGGATCTCTCATGCCTCATTTGGTTAGACTCCAAAAGAAGCGTCGTGTTCTGGTGGGTGGCCATAGATTAGACCCTTGTGTGAGACCTGGATCTTGTTCGTTGGTCTGATAGGGGTCCCTGGGCCATTTGGGGCTCCTTGCCAGAAGTGGTCTTAGCTAATGAGCAGCAAGGGCGGCTGTCCTGGGAAGGCTCCCACCACCCGTGCGGCCCTAAGAGGAAGAAGAGAAACAGTGCTCAGGCGCTTACTGTCACGTGGGCTCACCCCACCCAGAGCTTGGGCAGCTGGTTTCCAGCCCATCTCACATAGGGCGAGAGCCACCTCTGCTTGGCACCGGGGGGGGGGCATCACTGAGGTGGCGGTGATTTGGTGCCCATCCATCCTGGACTTTTCACTGACTGCCCCTGCTTCTTGCTGCCTCAGTCTCTCCGTTGGTGCTGCTCTGTTCCATGAACACGTCAGATTTCTATGCACTTGTCAGGGATGCTCTAGGCCAGGGGTGGGCAAACTTGCTCAGCGTAAGAGCCACCTAGAACAGGGGTGGCCAAACTTGCTTATCGTAAGAGCTGCATAGAATAAACATCAGATGTTTGAGAGCCACAAGACATGAACAAATATTACCTGCTTTTATTGGAAAGTAAGCAAATTTGCTTTTTATTAACATTAAATGAGACTGCCAAAAATAATAACAAAAGGGGTAAAAGCAGATATTTATAATGATATTTATTTATCCAATGATATTTGTTTGCTAATGATATTTAGCTTCCCCAGCCGCCCTGCCGGGAGCCACATAATATATGTGAAAGAGCCGCATGCGGCTCCCGAGCCACAGTTTGCCCACCCCTGCTCTAGGCTGATCCTACATTGAGCAGGGGGTTGGACTAGATGGCCTGCGTGGCCCCTTCCAGCTCTGTGATTCTATGATTCTATTTATGTGTTAAGCCATAAGTAAGAGGCAGCAGCATGGATCATGGTGCTCCGCAGTTTGGGCGGACTGTACCAACCTCTCATCTTTTCACACTTGGGGGGTTAGTGGGGCGGGCTTTGGTGATTCAGCCTCCTGGCAGTACAAGCTGCATTGTGATGATGTGGCAGGGTTTTATTAAAGTGAATTAATTGCTAACAAAATCACCCCCTACACACACACACACACAAATGAATTTCCCAGCTTTTTTCTTCTTCTTTTTTTTGGGTGCCCATCTGCTTCCTTTTGCCAGTGCTGGAAACCTTTCCAGTTATTTCCAAATAACAAACGAGAGGAAAGTTACTAGCTTCTCTGCTCCTCAACCCTCCCTCCCTCCCTCCCTACCTTACGGCATTTGGCAGCACGGACAGAACTGGGAGGGGGTGGGGACGGAGGAGTGTGTGCTGAGCTATAGCCTGCTCCTGGCCAGATTAATCCCATCTGTGGAAGCGGCATTGCCTTGATTAAATCCTCAGAGTTGGCATGAGTGCGACGGTGTCGTGGTTTGCGGTAGTGGCGAGGAGGAAGGCTCAGATGTTCTGTGCAATTCAAAGATGTGATTTCGGCTACGGGATTTAGTGGGGAAGGCTCTGGAAACGAGTGACCCTGCTGGATGGAGTGGGCCCCTGTGCTTTGCAATGGGTCTCATCAGACCTTAGATTTGGAATGCTTCCAGAATCAAGGCTGTTTTCCCCCCTTTCTGTGATTCTGTGGCTCATTCGTGCATCGTCTGATACTGAAGGTTGGATAAATGGCAGGGCCTGGGAACAACCCTACGTGTCTGCCCTCATCCATAGCATCTTTAATGTGAACTGGGGGGTTTTTTGCACACAAGACGATGCAAAGAGGACATGCTGAAAGAATCTAGTCTCCAGACTCATGGGGAAAGGAAGCCGCCAGCCTTATTCCAGGGATTTTGAAGCAAAAGACAGGACAGGCTCCTGAGTCCAGTTAGACTCTTCCAAACCGATTGGCTTCAATGGACTCGAAGGGTGTTACTCTGCTCAGGATGATGCTAAGAGACACCACGAAGGCCAACAATGTTTTATTCCGAGTATAAGCTTGTGCCTTGAATAAAACGTAGCTGGTCTTAAAGGTGCCACTGGACTTAAACTTCGTTCAGTTGCTTCAGGCCTGCCTGGCTGCCCACCAGAATCTACTAACAGACACCCGTGGTCATAGAAGCTAATAAACGAAAGAAAGAAAGACACCAGTGTAGAAAAGTGTGTAAGACACACCCTTGCTTTCTGCAAAACATAGATGTCACTCAGCGGCGAGTGGATGCCATCTGCAAGCAGAGCAGATGGGAGGTAAATAAGATGGGCAGTATGGGGTAAAGCAGAGCTCTGTTTTGGCTGAACCAGGATGCCAGCTCTCTGACATCATGCTGTGCCCTTGGTGGGGGGGGGACGGACGTCAGGGGCAAATCACTGTTTTGCAACCGCCGAGGTCAGAAGATGTGAAGCCGTGATGGAAAATCTTGTTCCGGGAACATTTCCACCGGCTCCATCTTGAAGTTCTAGGACTGTGGTGGGACGTCAACAACTCCCAATTCCTAAATTGGATGAATGGATGGGGAGCCAGTTGGGCAAAGCTCATCAGCCCTTCGGAGAGCTCTCTGCTTATGCCCCCTGACCAATTGCTTGCCTGTACTGGGCTCTGGCTTCTGTCCAGATGGCCGCGGCGGCTGCACACTCAACCGCTGCAGCCCAAAGGCCACTTTCTCCAGAATGACGGCCTCACGCGGTTTGCAGCCAGCAGTTTACTGCGCAGGTTAGCCATTGCTCAGCCTGCAAGAGCGAGGCTGCTGCCTGCAAACAGCATCTCGCTCCCAGCTGGAGAACGCCTCTGTAGAGAGAGCCATTTGAAGCAGGCCAGGCGTATACAGAGTGGCCCTCCAGGAGAACAGCCCTTGGCCTCTTGCTAAACTGCTAACCCAGCTCACTGAGAGCCAGTTTGGTGTAGTGGTTAAGTGCACAGACTTGAATCTGGGAGAACTGGGTTTGATTCCTCACTCCTCCACTTGCACCTGGCTGGATGACCTTGGGCAAGCCATAGTTCTGGCACAGCTGTACTTGAAAAAGAGCAGTTTCTGTCAGAGCTCTCTTAGCCCCACCTTCCTCACAGGGTGTCTGTTGTGGGGAGGGGAAGGGAAAGGAGTTTGTAAGCCGCTCTGAGACTCCTTTGGGTAGTGACGGGTATAAATCCAATCTCCTCCTCCTCCACTGCCTCGGGCACAGTCTTCTCAGGGGCAGGCTGGCAGTCAGGAGATGACTTCCAAGGCATGCATGTGCGACTGGCAGGAACGGGGTCGGTTGGCACCTCTCGGCACTCAACGCTTTGGACAGAAGGTGTTCCCTCCTGTGCGGCCAGTTGAACTGTTCCAAAGGATGGACAAGCAGTGGCAGCAGGGCCTGTACTGTGGAACTGAAATGCACGTGATGGATTGTTCCCCTTCTGTTCCCTCTGTGCAGGGAGAATCAACAGGACCGTAAAGCAGAAGGGGCACGCTGACCTCTGGCTATTTTTGGCGGTGTGCACTGGGGCAGATACAGTTACGGTCACAGCCCTGCACCTGGCTGTCCTACAGTAGGAGCACCTGGCTGCGCTTCTGGATTTGTGTTTGTCGCTGGTCCTACACTCAAGGGTTTCTGTGGGGAAATGGTCTCTTCCTCACTGGCTGTTAGAGCTGTGTTCATTATAATCCTCCCCATTTCCCCATGTTAAAATTACAAAACCCCTCCCTCTTGTCCATGTAAGGCAGAGCGTCTGTCCTTTGGAAAGGAAACCAGTTGTTTGGGACGTACGTGTGGCACTCGGCATACAATTAGTGTTCAAGAAGTGTTCGGCTGACTGCGGCTTCCGAATGCCATGATGCACGGGACAAGCTGATGAGTCCAACTGGGGTACGTGCAGGCCCGTAGTGACCGTGGGGTGTGTTGGGACCATGTCCCCTCACTTAACAATCACAACCCACAAGTCACGCTGCCACGAACCCTTTATAAAAGCTATTTTTGGTGTATTAATTCAGTTCTGTTGCAGTTCACTGTGCTGCACCCACCACCTACATTGTCTTTCTGGTAGGCGTAGCTTCCTGGCGCTTTGTAAACAGGAGGCATGGCTGCACCCTGATTGGCTGGTGCTGCTCTGGTGGAAATGGTGATGGCCGCAGGGCTGGTGTCAGGTGATCCAAGCTTGAGCAGCGCTGAGCCGGAGTGTGTGGAGCGCATGTCTATCGACCAGTGCCCATCTTAGATCACTGTACTGGCCCAGCTCATGGAGAAGATTGTTAGGACTTTTGTCCAATATTCAAGAAAATTCAGAGCAATGGATCTTGCTTTTCTAAAAAGAAGAGATTGCTTCTTTTAGTTTAAAAGAAACTTTATTACTAAAGGAAAAACGAAAATGGGATTAGCTACAAATAAACCAAATATGCTTACTAAGCAGCATTGTGCTGCGTCTGCACACTAAGACATCCTACTAGAGAGAGAGAGATTACAATGGAGGATCTCTCCTTCTTCTTGACCCCTGAAAGGAAACTCCTGATATCATTGACCAATTAGCAAAACAGTACATCTTTAGGTTTCCCGGGCTTAGAGTTAATTGGCCAGCTGCCAGGCACTTCCAGGTTAAACTAAGAAACACAACAAGTTACATAGGTTAACCCTATAATGACTGAAATCCCAGGTCTTGTCTTTCATACTCATTTCTCCAGCAAAGATGAGTCTCCTGATGTCTCCTGAGGGTGGCCCAGCCCCAGGGTATGGGCTGCCCGGGGGCACCATGCAGTTCCCTTCCTGCTGTGCTGCCCCCCGCATTCCCTCCGGACCTTGCCCCGTCCCTGCCTGCTGGGGTCTCCCACAGGGAGCCATCAGGAATTCTCTGAGGTGGTGCGACTGGCAGAGCTGGCAAGCAAGCACAGCATCTACTGGGTAGACGATGCATGTCTCTTTATACTGTTGAGCCTGTTTATAAAGGTGTTGATTTCTCTGCCCTGCTGTGCAGTCCTCGGCGATATAGTGCCAGCTCTTCCCTTCCTCCTCCTCCTCGACTACGGTATTCATTTGAAACACAGAATGTTCTAAAAATAAATGGATTTATTTCTGTACGAAAAACACAAAATACTGTTGCGCCTGGAGGGGGGAGGAGTGGCTGCCACTGTGTGTGTGACATATTTGCCAGGTATCAGTGAGTCTTCTTGCACCAGGGCGGGTGGCAGGGCTGTGCCCAACGACCCTGCACCGCACCAGCAGAGCCATGCCAACAGGATATATGTCTCTCTCCCCCCCCCCGCCCCCCCCCCCATTTCCTAGAACCCCTCCAATCGAAATTTTCTGGCTACACCTCTGGGTACATGGAATGCATTATTTGCCTTTGGGTCCAGGAAGTCTGAGAGCCAGAACGGACGGTACCTGGGAAGGGTGCAAACTGTCTCCTGACTTCTGAAAACCAAAGAGGCTGAGTGAAGGAAGGCAGCCAGGAAGTGACCACTTCACCCTTCCTCCCCTTGCCTCGTTCATCCACTCAAAATTGCTCCCCCTGAGCTCTTAGCCTCCCAGCAGAAGAGATCCTATACCTCCTCCACTGTGGTTGGGTGGTAACTAATTGTCAGAATCTGACAATAGCAACCCTGTCTGTTACTTTCGTTTTCAGTGTTCCGGTGAATTGCTTGCCTTGACACCCTTATCAAAAACCCCTCCCTTTGCTGCAACCATATATCTCCCTTTGAAGTATATTGCTTGGTCTGTTTAATGTAACTCTTCTTTAGGCGGGAGGATGGCGACTCGCATTCCTACACATCATTTAAACAGATGGCTTTTTCCAGTCACCCTCTCCTCCGCCTCCCTTTGAGGCGCTGTGAATGTTATCTTGTTGTGACAACCTTGAGGCTGGTGTATTGTTCCAATCTGGGATGTTTAGCCTAACTTTCACACATGCAGGTCAACAGGATCAAGAAGGGAATTTTTATAACTTTCTCACCTTGCTGTGGGAACCCCAACGGTCGCCTTTCTTTTTCCCATGTTAGAACACTAACTCTGATTGGTTACATGTTTGGGTTCAATTGTGACTTGAAGGTATATTAACCATGACAGCTTTCTATTCTGTATCTCTAACAAACATTCGAGAATCTGTTCCAGTATTAGAAATAAAGAACTCTGATTTAATTCAAAGGTCTGATCTCTTGCTGCTAGTACAGAAACCTCACACTAATGCTCCCTCTAAGCTATGCAATCTTGCGAGCAAAAATTCTACTTTGTGAGCTACTGGCATTAAAGTGGTGAGCAAGTGATTTGTTAACTGCATACATTAGTTTGCTCTAGAGCCATCCTTCCTGAGCGAAGACAAAAATGTGTGAGCCGGAGGCTAAAAAACTGTGAGTTAGCTCACACTAACTCAGCTTAGGGGGAATACTGGTGGCAACATTCTGACCAGGAAAATGGTTATGAGTGGAAGGTGTACTCAGTCCCTCCCCATGAGTACTGCTTGTTGCAAGCACCAGGGGGTCTCCTGGTTTGGGGCAGGCATAGGTCTTTCCCAGCACCTGTTCCTTTTAACTGGAGACTGAACCAGGAACCTAAGATAGGGGAAACAGTGCTGAGGGAGAGCATGTAACCCTTTCCTCTCATGCAGTTCCTCTGGACGGTCAGCAACAGGTACAGAGGCTGAGGCCTTCATAAGAACACAAGGAGAGCCCTGCTGGATCAGGCCAGAGGTCCATTTAGTCCAGCAATCTGTCTCACATAGCAGCCAACCGGTTCCTCTGGAGAGCCAACAACAGGCATAGAGCTACAAACAGGCAGTTAAATATACTTCGAGAAGCACAACGTATAAATATCGATAAAAGGTTGGGAGGGTGAGTGAGAGAGATCTTGCCCGATGGAAACCCCAGTTTGAAGCAACTAGTCATTAAGTGCTTTCCCCCTGGGAAGTGGCCCAGAAAGTGGCCATCCCCGGCCAATTCAGTTCTCAAACCAGAAGGAAGCAAAATGGGATTGTCAGGACTGGGTTAGATGAGGGACTGGGCAAATATGTCAGTGGCACAAAACTGAAATCATGTCCATGCCATCTCTTCTCTGCTATCCTTAGATAACCTATGGAACGACCAGAGTCTGGAGGCAGATCTTGACCTTCCAGCAGGATGGAGGAAAATCCGTGATTCCTCAGGGACCTACTACTGGCATGTGCCCACAGGCACCACCCAATGGCAACACCCATCCTGCACCCCTGGTCTGGCATCCAACGGAGATGCTACGTCATTAGAAACGGTAAAGTCCTTTGCACGTTCTCAGTGCTACCTATGTCAGGGGTGGGCAAATGGCGGCCCGGGGGCCACATGCAGCCCGCCACAGTGTTTTTTCCGGCCTGCCAAGAAGATTTCAGGACTTCAAGAAAATTGAGCCTAAATTCAATTTGCTCTCTTATCCCACCACTGCTGATATTGATACAGCACCTGAGCAGCTGCAGCTTGAACTTATTGACATGCAGTCAGATCACACTGTGAAAGAAATGTTTAATGCTGTGACATTAGTTGACTTTGACAAATCTTTGTCTGCTGAAAAAAATTCCATGTATGAAGAAATTTGCTGGGGAAATGTTCTCTATATTTGGGTCTACAGATATTTGTGAGCAAAGTTTTTCTTGCACAAAGAACAACAAGAGTAAATATAGATGCTCTTTGACAGACATTAACTTGCAGGCTGTGATGAGAATCTCAACAAGCAATCTCACGCCTGATTTCAAAAAAATTGTAGAAAAGTGTGATAGGGTACATTTGTCTCATTAAACTGATTCTAAAATTAAATGTGCTTGCAGCTATAGATGATATGAAATTAGCACAATAAATAAATTGAATAAAACTACCACTATTTTATTTAATTTATATTGATTGATTTTTATGATACGATTTATACCTTTTCTGAAATGCAAAGTTAGCTAATGAATGCAATCATTTTAAAAGGTGCGGCCCTCCGCTAACTTCCGCTCCCACAAAGTGGCCCCCGAGCCAAAACAATTGCCCACCCCTGGCCTATGTGATCAAAAATAAAAATGTAGATAACCAGTAATTTCTCTCTCTCTCTTCATAGTTAGGGGCTGTTTCCATTTTATCACATTTGTTTGTTTGTTTAACTCTCATTCTGCTCTAAGTGCCAGTGGACAGAAGTGGTGGATTCGGCTCCACCGAGCAGCATTGTCTATATTTGAATGCTGCCATGTGATCTGGGTCCTACAGGGCAACAAAGACATTATTTTCAAAGTTGACGTCAAAGACTGATGATGTCACTCAGAGGGCATACAGGTGGGGACAGTAGCATCCAAAGTGGCACTACACCCTTCTAAACCCATTGACTTCAATGGTGTATCGCTGCTTAGGATGGCACTGCCAAATCAAGGCCAACCCGAGGTTGCTTGCTGCCCTAGTCCAACTATGGCATCCCCCAGTTCAACAGAAAAGTGAAGTAAGGAATGAGTCTAGAGTGAATGTTTTACATATAGACCATTCAAAATGAACAATGTAATTGTAAAAAAAAATAGTGCTTCCAAGTAAATACGTTTAGGACAGTGACATTAGCCTCAGATGAGGCCATCCATTAAGTGCCCAAGATAAAATAAGTTAAATGTATTAAATGCTAAGACCTATCGATTTTCCATAATGATTTTATCTATGGCTGCAAGATCAGCTAATACACTGGCGTACACAACTGCTGTTCATTAAGGCTTGGCTCTGTCCCTGTATCTGTGATTCTCCGTAAAATTTGCTGTCTAGAAGAAAACAGTATAGATTCTGGCTGCGTAATAACCTGTTTCTGAATTGTTTCTCCACTCCACTGGGAGCAGATACAATTCTTCACATGTATTACCCAGTAATATGAGGAGGAGGAAGAGCCTGCATTAGTTCCACGTGAGCTTAGGGAGCGGCCTCATACAGGGTTACGGGTCCAATATATGACTGCCAGTAGCATTCCTAAGACTCAGAAAGAATCTTCTCTTTCTGCCGCTGGAGATTCTTCTGCTGTCTGAGATCTGTAATTAGTACACCCATCTGCAGTGTTGGCTGGGGGAGGAATCAGCACAGCAATATGGAGAGAGAAGAAGAGGAGAAGAGGTTGGATTTATATCCCGCCCTTCACTCACTTGGAGCCTCAGAGCGTCTTACAAACTCCTTTCCCTTCCCCTCCCCACGACAGACACCCTGTGAGGTAGGTGGGGCTAAGAGAGCTCTTTCCCAAGCTGTCCTTGAGGGAACAGCTGGTACAGAGCTATGCCCAAGGTCATCCAGCAGGTGCAAGCGGAGGAGTGGGGAATCAAACCCGGTTCTCCCAGATTAGAGTCTGCGCACTTAACCACTACACCAAACTGGCTCAAATAGGGTCACCATCTGGCTTGGGGGGAATCAGGTGCATTTTACGAATCTCTACAAAAAGTCCTGCTCAGTTGAACACCCCCCCCCCCCCCGATAGAGTGCCATATTATTTCCAAGTTCACATCAAGGACAGAATTCTCATGAGCTTTTCCCCCTCAGGAGCTCCAGGCTGCTAAAGCAAACCGTGTGCCGGTGGAGAGACCCATCCCCAGTCCAATGGCATCACTTCCCAGAAGGTAGGACTGGCTGTATGGGCTGCTCTGCCAACTGCACATACCACTTCCCATTTGAATGAATAGGAAAAGAACCAGATTTACTGCAGCCTTCCCATGGGGCTGAAGGGGGATAGGCTGAGCATGTCATCTGTAGATCCGATCAGAAATAAGGTATTTTTGACACGGTCCAGTAGGGACTATGAGTTCAGGTGGAGAGCTGAGAAGCTGTTCAGATTCATGACTGCTGCTCTGCCTTTGCTGTGGAGGTGAAGAGAAGTTCATCAGGGTTGGCTCAGAAGCTCTGTTTTTCACTGTTCCGCTCTGCTTGTCTCCTGGTTACAGGACATCTCTGCCATGGCCTGGGGAGGAGCACCATCAGGTCAGCACAGAGCCAGGATCCAAGGTACAGTCAGGTGAGGTGTGGGACACAGGGGGAATTTGGTTCAGAACTCTGTCTTGACTGAGGAAGCCCCTTTCTTTGGCACAAGGGGGATAAGGACAGCATAGGTAAGGCCTTTCCTTGGAGGAAGACAGAACAGAGGTCTCTAACCTTTTGGAACTTGTGGGGCACCTTTGGAATTCTGACACCTTGTGGTGGGCATAGCTACAAAATGGCTGCCACAGGAGTAGGGTTCCCAGGTCCCAGAGGGGTTCCCCTGCTTTTAGGGGGCTGGATCTGCTGCTGGCCGATTGGCTGGCGGAGAAAACTCCACCCCCAAACAGGGACATTGCCATGCGATGTCTCCAACACAGTGTCACCTGGAAGTGACATCATCATGCCACTGACATTGGGAGTGACGCTCTAGTTTTGGGGCAAACTCTATGGTTTTGAAGGCAAAAACCCCCACAGAGTTTTGCATAAAAACTAGAGCGTCACTCCCAAGGTCAGCAACGAGATGAACATCCCAGAGAGGACCTGGGAGTTCCCCGCCACTGGCCAGGTAAGACCTGGCAACCCTACATAGGAGGCAGAGCCAGCCACAAAAATGGCTGCCACAACTTACCCTCAGTCACACCGTGAAGATCCTTCTGCTGTGGTGGCAGCTGCCGCCAAAGCAATGTTTCTAAAAACCGACCCAGCCAATCAAAAGCCTTGCTGGCTCTGTCCACTTTCTAAGAACATTTGGTGGGCACCAGAAAAGGTATTGGTGGGCTCCAGGGCGCCCACAGACACCATGCGGGGGATCCCTGAGGTTTGGCATGCTGAATGCACAGTAGGGTAAGCTGTGGAACGCTTGATGCCTGGAAGGGTGACCACGCTGATGCTGATGTGCGTGCTGCCTTTTGTTAGAGAGTCCGGCATGTGTCACCCCTCTCGTTCGGCTCTGACACTTGTTTTAGTTGCTTAAAATCCCACTCCGCATTTGACAGTGCCTTCTGAAAAGTATGTAATAAGCTTTAACCACTGAAAGGTTAAGAGTAACAACGAATAACTGATACATGTGTCCAGGGGTCATTTTGAGGGGGAACGAGCAGGAACGCTAGAGCGGCACAGGCTCACTTCTATGGTGCGCGCTGGTACATGGCAATAATTTCCCCTGCTGCCAGCACAGCTCCAGCGCACCCAGGTCTTCAGCTCTGAGTCTGAGGAGTGTTGGGCTCGGGCAGCAGCCCCGCCCCCTCGTTAGTAGCCTCCCGGCTATAGGGCACTCTGCCCCCAGCAGCCCTCACTTGTGGTGACGCATGGGGGGGGGGGGGTCTGCTGCTTGTTCTTGCTGTCATCTGCGTTGTCCCTCCATGCCTGTTTTCTTTGTGCTCTTGAAGCAGTTTTTCTCCAGGTAGGCTCGCCAGCTCTGAGTTGGGAAATACCTGGAGATTTTTGGGGTGGAGCCTGAGCAGTGGGTCTTGCCTTCTGACACACTTCTGGTGATGTCAGGGGGTGTGGCAAATGCAAATAAGATATGCCAATGAGTTATGCTAATGAGCTCCTGCACCTCTTTTTCTACGAAATGACCTCTGTTCCAGACACATCACAGTGGTCCTTCCACAAGCCCTAAGTTGCCACGCTAGCTTTTAGTCACAAGTTAACTTCTCCTGGGCCTCAATTATTTTATTTACATAGTGCTTTCTAATCATTTCTAATCATTTATCTATATATCTAATTCCCAAGTGCCCCCCCCCCGCGTGCGGATACTTAAATCCGCACGGGGGGGCACTTGGAGGGCAGAGGGGGGGTTCTGCAGGTGGGGGGTAACCCCCCCGCTTGCAGAAAAATCCGAAATCTATCAAAAACTTTTTTGGGGATCTTTAAATCTCCCAAAAAGTAAAAGAGCGTCCCCTGCGCATGCGCGGGGAACGCTCTTGGAACGGCAGCGGCCCGGCAAGAGTCACTGAGGCCAGCCAACAGCCCGCGGAGGAGGGGGAAGGGGGCGAGCGGCGGGCCCGGCGAGAGGCGCTGAGGCTCGCCGGGAGTCTCGGGGGGGGAAGGGGGCGAGCGGCGGGCCCGGCGAGAGTCGGCAAGGCCCGCTGGGAGTCTCGGGGGGGGGGAGGGGGCGAGCGGCGGGCCCGGTGAGAGCCGCCAAGGCCCGCTGGGAGTCTCTGGGGGGGAGGGGGCAGAGCAAGGGGAGGAAGGGGGCGGAGGAAGGAGGAGCAGCTGTCAGCTTCTCCCCCCCGCGAATATCGCGGGCCCCCCCTTGTCTCTACTAATGTAGAATACAAAAAAATAAAGATAGCAAATTACAAATTTCTGTTGGAACAGTTCATAATACTAAAAAAATTATTAAAAATTAGTGCTGCAATGTTAATTTACTGGTTAGATTCCCCAGTAGAAACAGTTTGATTGATTTACAGAGCCATACTAAGCAGAGTTACAGCCTTTTGTCCATTGAAGTCAATGGGTTTAGAAGGGTAACTCTTTTTAACATGATTTGTTAAAGTTAATAACTGTGAACATCTTATGAAAGCTGGAGGCAACAGAGGCCAGATATTTTAAATATTACTACTCCATTTACCAGCCGGAACATTTTAGGATCTGTTCTTGCACAATATCTCTCTCTTCCTAGACCGTCATAAAAATAATGGAGGTCCTCTGCCGGTGGTGGTGGGGAACAAATTAGTCTAACCAGAGTTAATCCAACTCAGCTGAATTCAACATCCTTGCAACCATTCTGTACTTGAGTCCAATTTATAACAAAAATAGCAAGATTAAAGAACGTAATATGATCATCGAGTAAAATCAGAGTGGAGGAAAAAAAGGATTGTACTGAAGTAAAACACCAGAATGTAACTTCTAATAAAAAATACAATTATTTCTTCCCTTCCAGTCAAATTACTCGTATTGAAGAATTCTCCTGGAGCGTAAGAGAAAGGGACCAACCATCCCCATCAACACGGTTTTACTAGCTTGTCTTTGGCAAACTATCTCCTGAATATATCCCATGATTTTTTTTTTCACAACACCTGATATGAACTTACAAAAGCTAGGTCTCTAAAAATCACAGCAGTCAGTATGGTGAAGCCGTGGCAGAAAATTGACTTAACCCCCGCCACCCAAAAAAACCCTAGGAGCAGAAAGCAATTTGGCCTGAGTCAGTAAAATCCCATTTTGAAAAGCTGAAAAGGTCCTACTATATTAACAGAGCTGCAGTAAATTAAAGAAAACAAACCATACACAGTAACTAATTAAACCAGCATTCAAACATGCCTGCACAGAAAGAGAAAGTTTTAACCTGGCATTGAAAGGACAAACGATTGGATGATAACAGGGAGGAAGTATCACAAGTCGTGTGACACAGCAGAAAGGGCAGTTATCCTGGGCACTAGTCCACCCCACAGGGAACAGGACAGCTGATGAAGATCTTCTCAGCACACTACTGCTGGTGACCAGACAGGACTGGGCTGCGCCTGTTCTCTACACCAGTCCAAACCTCTACTAAGTGTGGGAAATGGACAGGGGAGAATGGCTGATGAAGGGCTAAAGGCAGTGATGTGTGGGTGCGAAGGGCCACTGGGAAGTATGTTACAATGATTGCTGCATCTCTCTCCTGCTAGTGCTTCGTTGTGCGCTCCTTAGGCTGGGTGGAGATTCCAGAGGAGGACCTGGCCCCTGGCAAAAGCAGCATTGCGGTGAACAACTGCATCCAGCAACTCTCCCAGAGCAAGTGTGAGAGCTGGAACCCTGCGGACAGATGGGGTGAGGTGAGTGCCAAAGGCATGGGACTCCCAGGGCCGTAGCCTGAGGCCTCTCTAATTCCTGCACTATGGCCATGTTGTGAACTGGAGCCGTTCCACTCCTGGATCTTTGGGCTCTCTAGTTTGCCTTGACGCTCTCCCAGGGTGTAGAGACAGGCAGACCTTGCTTGGTGCCTCCATTCCTGCCCTTCTGGCACATTCACAGACAAGGTGCTTTTCGGGGACTCCCTTCCTTCCACTACATCGCAGGCAGACGTCACTGAACAGTTGTGAATGGCCTGGGGCTAACACACCCATCCCAGAACTTTCTCATGAAAGGGGGAAGGGTCTGAAGGAAGCTTTCCGTAAGGACATTCCTGTAGCTTCCTTCACAGGCCTCTAGTCTCCCCTTCCAGGGCCAGAACATGGTGATGATCCTGAAGAAGGACACCATGAGCTTGGTAGACCCACTGGACCACAGCCTCCTCCACAGCCAGCCCATCATCAACATCCGCGTCTGGGGGGTGGGCTGCAACAACGGCAGGTGAGTCGTGGCTTTTCCCCCCCGGAACAGGGGCTGCGCTGCCAG
This sequence comes from Lepidodactylus listeri, assembly GCA_029233225.1. Lineage (NCBI taxonomy): Eukaryota > Metazoa > Chordata > Lepidosauria > Squamata > Gekkonidae > Lepidodactylus > Lepidodactylus listeri. The sequence goes on along the minus strand of JARCFY010000017.1, from coordinate 16,129,543 downwards.
AGCTTAATTCCAAGTGGAGGGTTGAGCCACAGGCCCGGTGAGATGCAGCAGAAGGGAGGCAGCGTCCATCCTGCTGTCCTTCTCTCTCCATGTGGCTTTGTGCACGACAAGAAGATCGGCACTCGGCCCCTCAGACGCTGCCGGGTGAGAGTCCCGGCCCACAACACAGCTGTCCCTTCCGCGGCCCTGCATTAACCAGTCTTCTTTCTTTCCTCACATGCTACGCTTGACTAAGGGACAGGTGAGGCTGCTCTTCCTCTGGCCCAAACGACCGGCGCTCAGAGCCTGGCCCTTGCTCACTGGGTTTCCTTCTCCTTGCAGGGATTTTGCTTTTGTGGCCAGTGACAAGGATACGTGTATGCTGAAGTGCCATGTCTTCCACTGCAACGTGCCCGCCAAGGCCATTGCGAAGGCGCTGCATGAAATGTGCTCCAAGGTACGCCTCCGTACTCCGCACATACATGTGAGGGAAGAAGGGCGCTCCACTCTGGCCCCAGGACTTATCACATGATGTATCAGAAGGAGTGAGCGGTGTGTCTCACAAAAGCTCATACCCTGCCACAAACTTTGTTAGTTTTTAAGGTGCTCCCAGACTCTTGCTCTTTTCTACTGCCACAGTCTTGTACTGCGGTATAATTGGGGGGGGGGGGGAATTGATGCAGTTACTCCCTGATTGGCTGGTGACCTGAAAGAATCCCTTAGATCCCAGTTGTCCTCACAGCTCTGAATAAGATGGACTTCTAGCCTTTTTTTTTGATAGACCAAAGCTGCAAAGAAGGCCACGGTCTTATGCACGTTTCTGTGGGAGTAGGTCCCATCAAACTATGTGGGATTCTTCTGAGTGCAGAGGCGTAGGTTCAGGCAGCACATAGCTTCACCCAGCACACTTATTAAAGCAAGGGGGCTTCCTGGTGGCAGTCCAGTTGCTGACCATATTCTTGGAACATCAGTTTGTTCCCTGCCATGAACATGACTCTCTTCTGGTTCAGGAAGACTATTTCCGGGGGTTTGTTTCCGGCATTTCCCAGCAGCCTGCTGGAGATCCCAGTCTGTAATGGCTTTTCTTTGTGCTGCAGATTATGGCTGAGCGAGCAGTGGCAAGTAACAGCCTCACTCGATCTGTCACGCTGGAACCCGTAACACCAGAAGACTTGCCTCTGCAAGGTACCAGGTTCTTGAATTGCACAAATCCCTCTCCATTTTCCCCACTGCTGCAGAACGGGGGGGTGGGGGGGTGGGGTATTCCTGGGCCTTAGTCCAAACAACTGCCCTGCTTGTCATATCCTGGAAGAAACTGTGTAATGTGAAAATTCAGAGAGCTAAACACAACATTTATTAACATGCCATCTTGGGGACGTTGTTAAGTGTGAAGTACTTTCTCTTGCTCCTGGCAGTTGACATCCTGGATGCTGTGAGAGAGTCTGTCCAGAAATACAAAGCTTTGTATATCGGCAGCTTACCAGTGTCCAAAGCTATGGGTAGGTAATTCTCGCTGAATTCTGTTCATGTGTGACGGGTTACTCCGTGATCCCGCAAACGAGGTTGTTACAAGTGTTAGCTCATTTCAGTATAGCCAGGAGTTGGTGCTGAGCAGGCATAGAAAGACGTATCTGAAGGTGTCCACTGCAGGAATCCTGCAAGGTTCCTTTTCTTGTCAGTGCCTCAATCAGCCTTGCTAGGGACAGTGCTCAGCCTGCCCTGTTCAGCTAGAACCGTGTAGGAGATGGAGAAAGCTATTAGGAAACTGTGACGTCCTTTCTTCATTCACAGAGAGTGCCTACCAACCTCTACACCTCTCTCTCTCTCAGGTTCCGGGGTACAAGTAGGTCAGGCCATTGTCGCTGCAAATTGTTACAACTGGACTCTTTTTAGTCAGCTCGCTTTAAGCTGATCTTTGCCCCACCTTCACTGAATCAAATCTTTTCCCTCTCAACTCCCCAGTTGCCAGCTCCCAACTGCTCTTTTAACTGGTGTTTTCCAGTTGTCTCTCACCAACATTCTGTCACCTCTCATTGGTCGCTCATAGGAAGAAGCAGAACCTATCCTATCTGTCACAGAAATGTAATTCCCCCATATTATTCTGGCCTTTGGTTCCATTAAAGGTCTCCCATCTACATCCTGACAAGACCTGGACTTACAGAAAACCTTGCTAAACCTAACTGTCATGTGCTATCCAAGTGTATGAGAACCATCTTATAGTGGATCAAAAGGATGCCCACCTTTACACTCTAGAGTAGTCAGTCACTTTACACTGGAAATTCTTCTGTGCCTTTTTTTGCTGAGCAGCACTGTCAGTGTCAAACTGTGCTTTGGGGGCTATCAACAGTGCTCAGCAGCCACACAACAACGCTTGTGATCATTTTTCATCTGAGGGAGGAAGGAATGCATCCCTTTCCCCACCTCAGTGGTCAGGACACTGCTGAGACAGCACAACCCTGAAGATCTTCAGCGCCATGATTTCCACACAGAAATGGCTGTAGAGTCAACGGGATCTTTGTGCTGGCTCATCAGCAACTGAAAGTGCTTATTCCAACCTGAATCAGTGAAAGTTGGCAATCCCTGTAGCTGGATTCTATCCTGGACTCCAGAGCTTGGGGCTGGTGAGAATCTCTGGCTGAAGAGCTCTGGCTCACATGCTTTTTTTTTTTAATAATCTCCTCAGGGATGGATGTGCTGAACAATGCCATTGAAGACTTGATGGGCAGCCGTAGCCGTGAACAGTGGATTCCGTCAGTCATCAGTGTTTCAGATTCAGTGATGCAAGCAGAGCAGACTGAGGTAAGGTTCCTTGTAACGTTGGTCATGCCAGCTGTTTCCCCTCTGTCCAAATGATGGAGCACATCTGTCTGGTCCAGCATACTGTACATGCCATGGCTTGGCTGTTCTGTCTGACCTTCATTTTAGATCTATAGGTGGACTGTAAACCCAGCGACTGTAGCCCTCCCTTTGACTCATTTCTGAACTATGCGTATGCTCAGAGTTCAGATTCGGCTCCTCCATTCATCAGGCACTAGTGAATATGAGCACATACGCTTTGTAATGCTTTTTAAAAAAAATATTTTTATTTTACATGATTGTTCATATCTACATGTTCATATTCCACTTCATTTTCATATTACAGAGTCATTAACACATCACCATCAAATTCTATAAACCGACAGAACCGTACATTTAATCCGTTTAATCCATCCAATCATAAAACTTGGACCAAACTGCTATAATATCAGTTCTCACATAAGGGTTTAAAAGATACCCTAACTTATCCATTTCTGCCCATTTCAGTAGTATACTAATTAAATCTTCTTGTGTTGGCATCACAGACGATTTCCACTGCTTAGCCCTTAAAATCGCTAGGGGCTAAAATTAGCACTGCCGTTACTAGATAAAATAGTAATCGTTGATTGACCTTTTCCATTTCTTCTGGCATCATATTTAGCAAAAAAAGAGCCGGGTCCCATGGGGTCTCAATTTCCATAATCTTATCCGCCATATTTTTAACCATCCTCCAGTATTTTTTAACTTTTCTGCATGACCACCACATATGCCAGTAGGCTTTGTAATGCCTGAAAGTATTGGATCTAAACATGCTGCCAAAATACACAGTGATTAGGGTTGCCTCCTTTTAATCTGGTAAATTACAGACAGCCATGTTGTAAATGGAGCAGAAACATGATAGGCAGATAGATGATTCTGGTAGGATACATGCAAGGTAAAGCACTTTTAAGCCCCGATTTCGGTGGGGAAGTGTGACGCACGTGCATGGTCTGGGCTGGATTGTGCACCTTGTCTTGTGCTTCATTGGGCAGCACTTCTGGATATCCAGTTGATTTCAGTGTGAAAGTTTATCGCTTGCATCAGTAAGTAAAACTACTTTGCTCTGGCTGGATCACGTCCACTGAATTTCTTAAATACAGATTTGGAAAACCAGCCATCTCACTTATGTTGTTCAACCCTCTTATCAGGGAACCCGATTTTCAGGTTGGGGTGGCAGACACAACAACACTGCCTTTCTAAATTCATGAGTGCTTTTGAAATAGAGAATGGAATGGAATTATGTTTGGCACATAATTTTCCAGTCATAGAAAATGCAGCTAAATTCTGTCCATAATTTCCTTTCCTTCTTAGGAGTAAAACTCTTGCAGTATGAATCATTCATGAAAATCATGCAAAGGTGTCAGCACTACCTGATCTTTGATGTTAACTACTCTGAAGCAAGACCTGTGATTTATACCATAGCTGTGCTGCCAGTTATTAAACTTAGTGGTGGCGAGGGAGCTGAACTGGGGGCAGGGGGATCTGTCCTGTCTCCATTTTGGAATTATGACTGCACCGCCTGGAGACTTCCTTGTTTACTGCTCTCTATCAGCGAGCTTTGACCATCACTTTCTAAATATTTAATTGGAAAAGTGGGACATAATTTTGAACATAAATAATACCCATCTGCATGTGTTAAGGGCCGTCAAGTCACCTCCAACTCATGGTGACTTTATGAATCAACAAGAGGCAGGACCCACAGTACTCGCGGGGGGGCTCCATGTGGAGGAGGAAGCAGCCTCAGGTAAACCTTCTTTCCCCCCCCCCCGGCTCCTCCCCCCGCTCCTGCGGTGGGCCCAAGCAGCTCTCAGCCCCGCAGTCTATGAAACAACAGAACATAACATTATTCAATAACAGAATTAATAAATCTAGGAAGGGATCCCTTAGGGCAGGGGTGGCCAACCTGTGGCTCGGGAGCCACATGCGGCTCTTTCACACATATTGTGCGGCTCCTGGCAGGGCGGCTGGGGAAGCAAAGGGGAGGCATGCTTTTTCTCCCTTCCTTCCTTCCTTCCTTCCTTCCTTCCTTCCTTCCTTCCTTCCTTCCTTCCTTCCTTCCTTCTTTCCTTCCTTCCTTCCTTCCTTCCTTCCTTCCTTCCTTCCTTCCTTCCTTCCTTCCTTCCTTCCTTCCTTCCTTCCTTCCTTCCCTCCTCCCTCTCATCTATTTGCTTTCCTAGTTTCTCTCTCTCTCTTTCTTATAACTGGTTTTCCTCGTTCGTTTTTATTTTTGGCAGTCCCATTTAACGTTAATAAAAAGCAAATTTGCATATTTTTAAAAATAAAAACATGTGTGTGATATTTGTTCCTGTCTTGCGGCTCTCAGACATCTCTATGTGGCTCTTACGTTTATTCTATGTGGCTCTTACGTTAAGCAAGGTTGGCCACCCCTGCCTTAGGGAATCCCTACAGAATGGATTTTAACCTGAAACATGTTGGGTGGGGGCCACAGCGTTAAGAAACTGTTTCTTAGCAGCTCAAGAGATTTTCCCCTTCATTGTTTCACTAAAAAGGAAACATTTTCTGCTTCTCACCGACTTTTGATCCCTTCCACCATAAAACTTTGGGCTGCAAAATTCAAAATACCCTTAGTAGTGTAGTGCAGGGAATGCTCTTTAACTTTGGGGGGAATTTAAATATCCCCCCGAAAGTTTTTTAAAGTTTTAAGATTTTTCTGCACGCGTGGGGAGTGTCCCACGTGTGTAGAAAAATCTCCCTGCCCCCCAGGTGCCCCCCTGCGCACGGATTTAGATATCTGCACGCAGGGGGCGCCTTGGGAATTAGATATGTAGATGTCCTTTGAAATGTCCTGGAGTTAACAGTCTTGCTCGGGTCTTGCAAATTGAGAGTCATGGCTTGCTTGATTGACTCAATCCGTCTCATGTTGGGTTTTCCTCTTTTCCTGCTGCCTTCAACTTTTCCTAGCATTATTGTCTTTTCCAGTTACTTTTGCCTTTTCATAATGTGACCAAAGTACGATAGCCTCAGTTAGCTTCTAGGGAGAGTTCAGGCTTCGTATCCATCTCCCCATCCAGAAAGCAAAAGGTGAAGAGGGCATCTTGGTCAGAGATACTCCAAGCCCTGCCTTGAATTTTCAGCTTCTGTTTAAAAACATTTCTAGCCTTTTTATTTACAAATTTGGACAGCAGTGGGAGAAGGCAGCATTTTACTCAGCTGTTATGTAATGGGGAGGGATGAAGGAAAGCATCAATTAATAAAGGAAGTAAGATAGGAGAGGATCTCAAGAAGAGTCAAAATCATAGCATATTTTCAGAAAATGCCATAACCCATTTTTGGTTTCAGTACCTCCTCTTTCTCAGGGGTACTGAATCAGTCTATGAAACAACAGAACATAACATTATTCAATAAGAGAATTAATAAATCTAGGAAGGGATCTCTTAGGGAATCCCTACAGAACGGATTTTAACCTGAAACATGTTGGATGGGGGCCACAGCGCTAAGAAACTGTTTCTTAGCAGCTCAAGAGATTTTCCCCTTCATTGTTTCACTAAAAAGGAAACATTTTCTGCTTCTCACCAATGTTTGATCCCTTCTACCATAAAACTTTGGGCTGCAAAATTCAAAATACCCTTAGTAGTGTAGTGAGAGATCTACCTATAATAGCTCTTGTTCAAGACTTGAAAAACACTATGGCCACAATCCAATAAAAAGCACTTAATCCTACTTAATTCTTTCCATAGCTTTTGGTTCATTTCTCTTGTTCTCTCCTTGGGCACGGATCCCCACCTTTATTGAGCCTGCAGGTGCCTTTGGAGTTCTGACACAGCGTAGTGGACTGCAGTCACAAAGTGGGTACCACAGGAGGCAGAGTCAGCCACAAAAACGGCTGCTGCAGCTCACCTTCAGTCACACAGTGAAAACCCTTCTGCTGTGCTGGCAGCTGCTGCTAAAGTAACATTTTTAAAAAAAAATCTGCACAGCCAATCAGTTTTCCAGCAGCCAATCAGAAGCCTTGCTGAGCAAAAGCCCCACTTGGCCCCACCCACTTCCTCAAAACACTTGCTGGGCGCCAGGAAAGGTGTTGGCAGTAACCACTGAGCCCACAGGCGCCACTTTGGGGACCCCTGGCCTTGAATGTTTCATTTTGACAGTGTGTTATGTACTAAGACCATGGTCGCCTGGTCTCTCGTAATGGCGACCGCCACATGGGCATGGTCAGAATCTACCTGAGCTTTGGCCAGGTAGAACAATAGCCAGTTGGATCCTGAGCGACCACCAATTACGAGCCTAGGTCTCCCGCTGGGGGACCTATGAACTGCAACCACGGACTTAAGGTCCTATCAGGACTTGTGGGCGAGGTCAGGGCATTGTCTCTGGCCGGCATAAAAGAGGGCTCTGAGCCCAGGGTTTCTCATGTTCCATCTGACCCTCAATAAAGAGCTTTGCTATGAAATCAATACCACTTGCCTCCCGACTCCAATACTTTCCACAGTGTAAGACAACTGATTTGGTCTCAAGACCCGACAGTAGTACTCCTCAACTTGGATGAAGGAGTTGATCCAGAGTTAGAAATAACTAAACTCATTTCCACTCTTTTAGCAACAGCTCGGTTGACCATCATGGCTTCTTGGAAATCGTCCACCCCACCAAGTATAACGGCGTGGAGAAATAAATGCTGGGATCATTTTGTAATGGACAAGATAGCTGACACTGTCGAAGGGCGCTTGTCAAAAACTAAGAAAATGCATTCATCTTTTGTCAGCACATGGTTCTCTTTCATTCAATACATGGCAGGAAATAGCATCATTCCTTCAAACCCAGATTCCATTCAATGGCTTCATTTTTAAATACTTAATGTGATCTAGGCACCCACTCTTTCGTTTTCATCTTTGTATTTTTACTCCTATATCACTAGTTAAAATAAATTAGAAAGCAGAGTTCATATGGTTATTAAACGTTTACAATGTTAGTAGGTTAATGAATTGCATTACAATAGTTTTCCCAGTCTTGTGTAAATCTGTGGATTATATATTTTGATTGTATAAGTGTTATATTTCTTAATTTTAAAAAAAGGGGAAAAAGTCAGAGTTGTCAAGGGGTATCAGAATGGTTACTTAAAAAGAGGACTGATTTGAAACGTGACAAGGTGCTCTGGATCTTTTCATCTCACTTGACTGGATTTTTGTGTCTGTGTGTGTTCTTTTGAGGCTGAGGATGAAGATGATGCCTGCCTTTGGGAATGCCAGGTTCGCTATGTGACTTTTATCGGGATTGGGAAAGATGCCCACACCTTCGCGCTCATCACGGACATGGGGCGGCAGTGTTTCCAGTGCACGGCCTTTTGGTGTGAGCCAGATGCAGGCGTGATCTCGGAAGCGGTTCAGGCTGCATGCATGGTAAATGCCACGATACTTCAGAGGGTCGCTTCTGAGCAGGATTTCACGAAAGGCTTCGTATGCCACGCCTCCAGGTTGTCTGACATAGCTGTTCTCTTGGGAGGTCCTGGAGTCCAGTCTTGTAGCTGTGATATTGGACCAGTCCCCATAATGGCCCATACCCCTCCACAGTTTCCAGGGGCTTAAAAGCTGGATCATGGATCAGCAACGATTCTCACTGATGGTGCCTCCTCCCTCACATATGACAGAATAGCCTGCCTCAACCTTGATAAGCCTCTCTCACAGACAGAAAGGCAGGTTTATGCCAGCAAACAAACAGCAAGACAAAAACATTAGGCCTGTTCAAGCTCTGGCTAGTGCCACGCTCCGTATATTAAGAGTGTGTGCAAACATTTCACCCTAATTGTTGGTTAGTTTTTAAAAAAGCATTTTCTTTATATGTTTTTGTTACTCTGTTCATTCCATTGTTTTAAATGGAAAACACATTTTCTGGATGTAATTTTTAGGCACTGAATCCCTTCCTCATGGGATCCTACGTGCCACATTGCGGGAAGATAGGAGAAAGGATTCCCCTTTCACAGGCAATTTAAAAGCAGAACATATTTCTAGCTCTAACTATCCCCATACACCGCAACTTCATCCGAATGATCCTCCCTGCCAAATTTCAGCAGGTAGGAAAAAGTGCAGTTGAAATTCTCACTTGCATAGTGAGGCATTTGGCCACCACAGAAGCTGCCCTATCCAAAGTCCAGCCTTGACCGTGCCCTTCTAAGGAGAGCTATGTTGAGTGAACGCCGCCATCTTTTGTTAATACTTATGCTTATTAACACTTATGATTTTATATGTTGTGGTTTTAACTTAAATTCTATGTGTTAACATATCCTGTTGGTCTGATATATATACATACATTCTGTAAGCTGCCCTGAGCCTGCCATGGCAGGGAGGGTGGGATATAAATTAAACAAACAAACTCCCCTTAGTATGGTACTCTTTGGCTATTAAGATCACGACTGTCTACTCTGACTGGTGGTGGCTTTCCAGGGTCACAGGTCAAAGCCTTGCACAGAGGCCTGGCTATGGTGGGGCATTTGGGGGCCCTGCCCCCTTAATTAAAAGCCCTGCCCCACTAATAGCCATGCCAGAAGCCTTATTTTTGAGGAGAGACCCCCCCACTGCCTGCTGCTGGCAGCAGCCAGGGTGAGAGCCTCCCTCCCACTGTGGAATTGGGGGGGGGCATCATGGGGATGCTTTTGAACGACTCACTATTACCTAGGTGGTATACAGGAGGACTGGGCTAGCAGAAAAGTGGATTGTTGGAGATGTACTGAAGGTGCCACTCTTGAGATGTCTTTTAAGCTTCCTTGCCCTGTGGAAGGGAACTCAAAAGGGATTTAAATGCCTTCTGAAGGCAATTAAATGCCCTCTGAGCTGTTTTTTCCCTAGGAACTGACGTGCTCTCTGCCCTGTCCTTTGAAAGGAAGGGCTAGAAACAAGCTCGGAGCCTCCCACTTTAAAGTCAGGCATTCAGATCAATTTAACTAACTGCAATTTAACTGCCCCCTTAAAAATTTAAATGCCCCCAAACAAAAAAACCCTGGCTACGGCCTGCTTGCGCATCGCCTGCTACCCGATCATTTGAACCGAAGATGGCAAGGATTGAACTCTGCGTGCAAATCAGGTGGTCTTACTACTGAAAAGCCACGGCCCTTCCTTGATAGACAGAAAGGCAGAGCAGACATTTTGAATCAGAAGGTGAAGGAAGCATAGCAGAATGGGCCCAGAGACGTTCGTGCATCTGGTAACTCAGAAAGGCAGGCAGCATTACACAGCCCAAGAAGCAGGCAGTATTAAAAGCAGGCAGAGCAAGTAATGGCACAGGAAAAAGGAAAATGGTACTGCTGCCTCTCAGACTCATACAGAGTTGCCAAATAAATAAATAAATAAACAAACCTCCAGGTGGGGGCAGGAGATCTGGAATTACAACTGATCTCTAGACTATATAAATGATGTGTTCATTATTTATTCATTTAAAACACTTATCCTACTTCTCCTTTAGAAGCTGGACTGCGTGGCATTATACTAAACAACATTCTCCCAGGCTCCACCCTCAAATCTCTAGATATTTCCAGTCCTGGGGTTGACAACACCACCTCTATAGAATCCAGAAGGCCCAATGAAGCCCCTGAGACAGTGCAGTCCCTGGCAGAAATGCCATGTATTCAGACCTCTAAGCGTAATTCTTTTCAGCTGTGTGATCACTATACCTCTGCTGGTTAGATAAGGCCTGTACTCCTTATATAACTTGCTGACCCACTCTCCCAGCCCCCCGTCGAATAATAAGGTGCCAGATTGCTGAACATTAATACATTTTTTGTTGTTGTGATAGTAACAATATTAACAAATGAAACAGGTTCAGGGTTTTTTTAAAGTTAATGTCCAAACATATAGTTCTACCACTGCAGATTCACCATGCGCTTCCAATTTGTTTCTTTGGAAGGTCCAGTATCAGAAATGCTTAGTTGCCTCCACGTCGCGGATGAGACTGAAAAGTGGTTCCCGTTCCATCCTGAAGATGAAAAGGACAGTGTCAGTAGACTCGCCCGGGGGCCCGTTTCCTGCCCTGGGGTACCCCCTACAGAAAAATGGCAATGCCAGCACTACCCGCAAGAGGGGGGTCTTCTCTTTCTTTGAAGCATTCCGCCAAAAACCCTTCATGCTGCACACCCCTTAAGATGAAAGACACCGCGTGGAGGAGACAGCAGGCCCCGGTGGCAAATAGCAGCAGCCTTCTGGATGATGTCCAGGCTCCTGAATGTAATTAGCATAATTCTGTCTATCGGTTCTTTCACTGAAGCTAAAAGACCCAGCTGATCCAAGCAGCCAGGCTATACCCCCTGAGAGAGGGTCCTGGTTAAGTCAGGATTTCCTTTGCATAGTTTCCGAGTCCTTTGCTGTGTAGAGGCTATCAGGAGGTGTCCAGGTTGCTCTGGGGAATAGTAACAATGCAGCATGTGAAGGTATGAGAATGTTCTCTCTTGGCCTATGGAGTACCCAATGCATCACACAGGCTTTAGAATGTGCTTCTGCTGCCCAAGGGGGCTCTATGGGGCAGGACACAGCAGGCATGTCAGCTTCTTGATTTTATGCAGTAAAAGCTGTGGGCATCTCCCCTCTTCCCTCCCCGGTTGTAGCATGAATGCCTGGTGTATGAAACCTGAATGCGGCCCCCAGCAGGAAGAAGCAGCCTTTGTCACTCCAAGCAGTTCATGGAGCAGACACCATAGGGCGTTTGAGGCAGCAGAGATAGGCTTGTAGGCCTCCAGGTTCGTCAGAGATGGATGCAGGGCAGCATTCCCTCCGACAAGTGGCAAACAATCTACTCTCAATTAATGCAGGCACTGAAACGAACACCGCCCCGTCCCTTTCGCCACATTACTGGTCCTTCACGGCGTAGCTGAGAACAGCAGAGGCCTGCGACCCTGCTTCTCTGGCAAAATCTGTGCCAGTCTTTTCCACTTTGGAACACTGTCATTAGCAAACAGTGCTGCCCGCCTCCCTGCTACCGAGAACGCAGACCTTTGGTAGCCATGACAGAGCCTAGAACAGGGTAGGCTGTGGCCTGTCGACCGTTCTGCTGTGCCTGCGGGGATGCCTCTTTGCCCCTGAGGCTCTGACAGTGCTGCTGGGGCTGGCGGTGTGGGAGAAGGCAATGGGCATGACCTATGGCTATGGCTTAATGGGCAGCTGCCGGCCAGAGGTGAGCCTGAGCTGTTCTCAGAACTGCTGGGGCTCAGCTTGCTTCTAGCGTGCCTGGCTAAGTATGACTTTGAACCCTTCCAGCATTCCCTTTGCTTGCTGGTGCATCATCATCTCCGCAGGTAGACAGTGCATTTTGGGGGGGAGGGGGGGGGGTGCTCAGGCCAAAAAGGTTGTCAACCCCTGGCCTGGAGTTGCCAAATGGTGCATGCAGCCAGTGGTAAGTGCTTACTAGCAAAACGTCTGTAAGGAACCAGTGTATGTGGGCAGCGCCAGTACCCATGACTGTCCTTAGACCACCAGCACGCTAGCCTGGTGCTTGGATGGGGAACAAACCCGTTCAGTAAGATCACTACTGTACGGCCCCATGCCAGCGAGCAAACAAGTGCGCAAGAGTGACTTATACGTGAGAGTAGTGAACAGGAAAAGGCAGAGCTTTCAGCAGATGTTTAAGAAAACATGTATGAATACGAGAGCCCGTTTTACCAGCTTCTGCGAAAACGATACTCTTTGGCACTATTTTATCTGTGTCTAGAAGCCGGTGGCTGGTGGAAGGAGGATGTATGTTTCCAAAACACAAGTTTCCTTCTTTTCCATTCTGGGCCTGGATATGACTCATCGCCTTTTTGTTTATAATGTAATCCCTGGTTACAATAGACTCAAGTCTACCTCAGTGATACTTTATATCTGATCATTTGTGCAAATAAACTACTACTGTGGAGGAAGGTGGCCTTGTTTTATGTTTGGTTCCTGTTTCCAGATATATTCTTTTTTACTGCTGTTGCGCTGAGCTGGTGAGGAGGAAAGTGCATGAATTAACTTGTCCTCAGTGTACAACTGGGGGGGACCTGTGGCTCAGTGAAAGATCCCCTGCTTTGCATGCAGAAGGTTTGAGGCTCAGTCCCCGGCATCTCCAATGTAAAGACTGGGTAGCAAATGATGGGAAGGACCTCTGCCCCAGACTCTGGAGAACTGTTGCCAGTCTGAACAGACAATACTGACCTTGAAGGACTGAGGGACTGATTCACTTTGAGGCAGCTCCATGGACATACAATGTTATCAAAAGTCAAACCCAAAAGACTAAAGGAGGAGCGTGGAACTGAAATGCCCCAAGGCGGCCATAAATGATACTTTTTGTGACCAGCTAAGGACAAAAAGACGAAGAAGAGGAGGAGATTATTGGATTTATACCCCACCCTTCACTCGGAGTCTCAGAGCGGTTTACAAACTCCTTCCCCTTCCCCTCCCCACAACAGACACCCTGTGAGGTAGGTGGGGCTGAGAGAGCTCTTTCCAGGACTGCCCTTGAGAGAACAGCTCTGACAGAACTATAACTTGCCCAAGGTCATCCAGCGGCTGCATGTGGAGGATTGGGGAATCAAACCTGGTTCTCCCAGATTAGAGTCTGCACACTTAACCACGACACCAAACTATAGGCTAATCTGAAGGCAGATTTACTTGGAAGCAGGGGTCATTTCGTAGAAAAAGATGTGCAGGAGCTCATTACCATAACTCATTTGCATAACTCATTTGCATATGCCACACCCCCTAACATGCCGGAAGTGTGTCAGAAGGCAACACCCACCCCTCAGGCTCCACTTCACATGTGAGTGAAACTGACCTGCTCTACCTCCATTCCCTTCCCCATCCAAATACTTAATGTGCAATAAAAATAAGTGTAAAGAACACACCCTCATTCTCTTCCTGCCCCCTTGAAACCACCAGGTTTCAAGTAGATTCGAGATACCCAGGACATGTGCACCATCCATCCCTTTCCCTTCCCCTCCCCACAACAAGACACCCTGTGAGGTAGGTGGGGCTGAGAGAGGTCTTTTGAGAACTGCTCATGGGAGAACAGCTCTGAGAGAACTTGTGACTGGCCCAAGGTCACACCAGCAGCTGCATGTGGAGGAGTGGGGAATCAAACCCGGTTCTCCCAGATTAGAGTCCAACTCCTGACCACTACACCAAACTGATGGGGTGGAAGCTGCTGAAGGTTTGGTGAAATTTCTCCAGTACTTATGTGCCATGTGCCCAGATAAAAAATGGTATACTTAGAAAATTTATATGCCACCATGAGCAAGCTTCTGGAAAAGCAGCACACAGTCATAAAAGGAACAATGATAAAATTATCAATATTAAAACAAAACATTAAAATCAATAAAGACCCTAGCAGGGCTTTCCCCAGGGCGCTGCGCCTCTGCACTGCTCGGGGAAGCTGAGAAGGGGGCGGGGCTTGGTCATGTGCCCACCCCCTGGGCTTCTCACTCCCGAAGCTGCGCTCCCACTCCAATGGACCCTGCTTGGAAGTAAGTTCTGGTAACAAAAATGAGGTAGTACATAGTCTGCTGGACTTGGACTGAGAAGATGTCAGTCCTGCTCAGCTGTGAATAGGACTGGAGCTATCAGTTTAAACCTGGGGCCCTCAGAGTGGTCTCTGTGCATGCTATGATGCCTGCTGAGCCCTTTTTTTGGCAGCCGCCTAGTGTCTACACAAAGTGGGCGGGGCCAGGTGAGGCTTTTGCCCAGCAAGGCTTTCGAATGGCTACTGGAGATCTGATTGGCTGTGCAGATTTTTTAAAATGTTGTTTTGCCAGCAACTGCTGTCACAGCACAAGAATCTTCACGTTGTGCCCAATGCTCCCTCTAAGCTGAGGAGTCTTGAGAGCAAAAATTCTACTTTGTGCGCTACTAGCATTAAAGTCGTGAGTGAGCGATTTGGCTGCTGCATAAATGAGTTTGCTCTGGAGCCATCCCTTCCTGAGCTCAGACAAAAATCTGTGAGCTGGAGGCTAAAAAACTGGGCGCTAGCTCACACTAACTCAGCTTAGAGGGAACACTGTTCTAAACTCTAAAGTAAAGCTATAGCAATCATTTTGTGGCTGGCTCTGCTGCCTGTGGCTGCCATTTTGTGGCTGTGTGCCCATCATGCTGTGTCAGAATTCCAAAGGTGCCCGCAGTCTCAAAAAGGTTGGGGACCCCCTTGTTTAAACTATTTCACTGAATTGTCATTAGGATAGAAGGTGGAGGTGATGTATGCCACCTACATAAATATGCTCCCATGCAAAAGTGCATTTGGGCAGTCCTTCCAGCGAAGGCAAAGCCTTCCATGGCTTATTTAGGAGTAAGTGTCAGGATTTTTTTTTTAAATGGAAAATGTGAAACTGCACATTTGTATGTGATTATAAAGCCATGCACGCAACATGAACTGCTCCAACACAGCTACATATATGAGCTTTGTTTCTTTAGGAGCACCATTCTATAATGCTTGCAGAGCAGCTCCAAGGTGTTACATCCTTCTAAGTCTATGGTCTTCGAGGGGTGTAACTGTCAAGGGTCTCACAAGGGAGAATCGAAGAGCAAGAACACAGAAGAGGAAGCACGGACAGATTTTCTTCAGCTTCGGGAGCCACCTCAAAAATCTAGGAGCCAGATTTATTTTTCAGCCTGCATTGGTTTATATTTTGATGACCATACTTGCTCATCCTGGCTACTGCAAAAGCTAAAAGAGCCAGTTTGGTGTGGTGGTTAAGTGCGCGGACTCTAATCTGGGAGAACCGGGTTTGGTTCCCCACTCCTCCACTTGCGCCTGGCTGGATGACCTTGGGCAAGCCATAGCTCTGTACCAGCTGTTCCCTCAAGGACAGCTTGGGAAAGACCTCTCTCAGCCCCACCTACCTCACAGGGTGTCTGTTGTGGGGAGGGGAAGGGAAAGGAGTTTGTAAGCCGCTCTGAGACTCCAAGTGAGTGAAAGGTGGGATATAAATCCAGTCTCTTCTTCTTCTTCTTCTTCTTCTTCTTCTTCTTTTAATCCTAGAGTCTTCATGGTTGTTTTTTTTTTTGGTCTTTTTTAATAGCTACAGCAAAATGTTGCAGTGTAACTGTGGTTGTCATCACATCACAACAAGACGCTACCCTCTATCCCTCACCTAAATAAGCTGCGTATTTCTCCTGAGACTCACTGAGAGGCACTTACAATAAATGTTGAAAAAACTAGGTGCCACAATGAAATTTGTAGGTGCCATGGATTTGTCGAGCCCTGCAGAAGAAGAGTATTAAATTCAAATGAATATAACCCCCAGGAACCGCCTGACCGGGCCAAGTGGGGTGGTGGAAAGCGCTGTCAAGTCACAGCCAACTTACGGTGACCCTGTAGGGTTTTCAGGGCAAGATACACTCAGTGGTGGTTTGCCATTACTTGCCTCTGTGCCACAACACTGGACTTCCTTAGTTGTCAGAGTCTCTAGTAATCAGCACTCAACAACGGTCCTTAAGCAGGTTCAGTTTATTGTAGTCAGTTTATTATACGTTCTCTAAACATTTCTGTGTTAAGACTGAAGAGGAAAAGTGGGAAAGGGATTTTATACGGGGTTCAAATTGGGGTGTCAGATGGCTACAAGCCAATGAATGCCACGTTACCCTCCGCAGAAAATAATGGCTTTTACCACGGAGTGGGAAACTTGCAAGAGAAACCCGAGACCTTAAGTAAACAGGGACAAATGCTAGAGGTGTATCAAACAGCGACAAATGCTAGAGGAGAATCAAAAGTAACATTCCAGAGTTTATAACAATTTCTTCATAGCAGCCAGTCTCTCTCTCCCCCACCTTTTATTCATGACAGCCTAGCTGACATCAGTGGTCTCCCACCCAAATATTAACCAAGGCCAACCCTGCTTAGCTTCTGAGGTCTGATGAGATTGGGCTATTCTGCGCTATCCAGGTCAGGGCAAACAGAGGTAGTGCCACTGAAACTCCATGTCCAGAGACAGCAAATGCCAAAACACCATTATGAGGAAGCAGCATCAGGGCCTTCACTTATTGTTGGTCCTCCAGGTAACTGGTCAGCCAGTGCACATGGCAGGAGGCTGGGTGCATAGACAACTGGCCAGATTCAGCCCGGTGTGTCTAATGAATGGAAGGAGAGTTAATAATACGCAGTAAGCTTAATTTTGGTTGTGAGCTAGAGAAAATTTTCTGAGCTTTTATCTTCTTGGATAGAGTAATTTGGAAGTCTGTATATGAATGGTTAATTAGTTACAAGGACTTAATTGATTATAACTGGTATTTTTATATTTTCTTTTTATTATGACACATATTTCCTTTAACAGCTGGTATGATGTACAGTTGTCATGAAAAACTTCTATGAAGTATTTGAGAATGCCAAATTATAAAGATGAGAGCAGGTATCTAGGTATTATAATCCTACCCTCTTGCAGAGCTACCTGTGTCTTTCAAGATGCTGTCTGGTTAATGTTTGCCAATTTGGTGGGGACTGAATTTTTTTAAAAAATTGCTCAAGAGGAATGAATGGGAAGAATCCAGCGCATTGGTGGGCTGGAAGAGAAACTGAACTTGGCATGCCACCCGCAGCAGTTTTTGTGGGTAAAACACCCACCCGTTTCATTCAGCTCAGAGACAGGCAAGCTACATGGTCCTGTTATTAGTATATAGGAAACTGTGGTATCCTAACAGCTGAAGGAGGCATTTGAGCTGAGGAAACTCAATGATTTGTCTTGCAAAATTTTATTCCTGATTTAGCCCCATAAAACACACACTGGCATAGGCTTCCCTAAAACAAGCACGTCAGAAGAGCCCTGCTGGATCAGACCAATGAGGGTCCATCTAGTCCAGCATCCTGTCTCACATAGCAGCCAGCCAGTTCTTCTGGAGGGCCAATATTTTGTTTGTTTGTTTATTTCATTAGACTTATAGCCCGCCCTCCACCGCAAATGAGCTCAGAGTGGGTATCATAATAAAACACAATATACAATCGAAAACATTCACAATTCTGATACAGTAAATACAATGAAATGATGAAACACAACCAACAGTGCTCCTAATAGATGACATAAAATCTCGGGGGAATAAGCATCTAAAAACTGTCTGGTGCAAAGGAAAAAAAGAGGGGCATAGAGGTGGAGGCCTTCCCCAGATGTTGCCTCCTGGCTCTCAGATACAGAGGCTGACTGCCTCTGAACCTGGAGGTTCCTTTTAGTCACCATGGCCATGATGGACTGGTACTAGCTTTAGAAGGTCATGACTGTTGATTTGGTTGGCATGCATATTTGTACTATGGAAAAATGAAATTGGACAATATGTTTAAACATCATTATATCAGAAGAACATTAATTGAAATGTGGTTTAGATATAAGAACTTATTTCCTGAAAACCCCCCGATGTGGATTGTACCAGCAGAAGTAATAAAGCCCTTTTCAAGTGTTAGAGGGCAGGACTGGTTGAAATATAGAGACTTGTTGAAAATGGAAGAGGGAGGATGGGTGTTGAAAGAAGAAAATCAGTTGGACTTTGAGTATGGGTGGTTCCGATATAGACAAATTAAGGATCTTTTTAAGGAAGACAAAAAAAAAGTGGTGGTTTTAGTAGTAAAAAAACCGAAATTGAACAAGCGTGGGAGGATGGAGGGGAAAAAATGATTTCCAAAATGTATAAAATGTTGTTGAAGTGGTATAATGCTGATGAACTTGTAAAAGAACAAATGATAAAATGGGCAATCAATATGAATAAGGATATAGCAATGTTGTCTTGGGAATTTTTGTGGAAAAATACTATGAGTATTTCTACATGTAATAATCTTAAAGAAAACTGTTTTAAAATGATGTATAGATGGTACATGACTCCGAAAAAAATTGCAAATATTGGTCAAAATATGTCCAATAAGTGTTGGAAATGTAAGCAAAAAGAAGGATCGTTATATCATAAGTGGTGGACTTGTGACCATGGCCATGATGGACCGATCCTCCACGAATCCCCTTTTAAAGCCCTCTATGCTTGTGGCCATCACCACATCCTCTGGCAGTGCATTCCACGTTTTAATCACTCTCTGTGTAAAGAAAAGAGCCAGAGTCCAGCAGCACCTGAAAGACTAAGAAAATAGGTGGCAGAGAAGGAGTGTGTGTGAGTCACTGCTCACTTCTCCGGACACAGCTAGAATGGGAAATGAATCTAAGGACCTGAAGAAGTGAGCAGTGACTCAGGACAGCTCCTCCCCTGCCCCATATTCTGCCAGTTTTTCAGGTGCTGCTGGACTCTAGCTCTTTTCTACTGCTACAGACAGACCAACAGGCCGACCCATCTTGAGTAAAGACGTAGTTCCTCTGTCCATCCTGAATCTTCTGCCCATCCGCTCCATCGGACGCCCTCCAGTTCCAACGCTTGATCTGTAGTTTCTGAGACGCCCTCCGAAGATCTTTCCGAAGTCCGTGAACCTGCATGGATTTCTCTGAATGGCATAATCTTTACTGAGCTATTTGCACCCCCACACAGAAACACCCTCAGGACAAGGGGGGGGGGAATGTGGTTTCTGACACTCTCTCTTTTGAGATACTGACAGCTGTCACTGTGCCTTAAGAAGCTGAATCATAATAGATCCAGGTCTCGGTAGGTAGCCTAGAATCTTCTGACCAGAGGAACTTATGGCGGAGCATATATATATTTATAACTGCATTTGTTTATTTATTTCTTTATTTATTTTTCGCATTTTTATCCCGCCTTTCCAGCGAACTAGCTCAAGGCGGCTTACAACATGTCATACCATCAGAGTGGTTTACGATGTAAAAACATAAGAACAAACAACAGGAATAAGAAAAACCACATTAAGCAAAAGTATTATTAGAAGCCTCTGCAGAAGGAATTAGGGTGCCACTAGAATGCATCACATCACCCCCAACCCCAGCCCAGCCTGGCCCCGGCCCTGGCCCTCCTCGCGGCGGGGCTCTTACCTCCGAACAAGCCCTCTGCCTGCAGGACCCCGGGGAGTCCGCAGGTAGGTGGCTGGCTGGCTGGGCGCCCCCTGCAGGAACCGGGGCACGGAGAAAGAAGCGAGTCGCCCGCCCCGTGGCGCGCCTCACGACGGCGGCACACTCGTCACGTCACCCCGGGGCGGAGGGCGCGGCCTGCAAGCGGCGGCGGCGGCGGCGGCCATCATGGCGGAGCTCTACGTCAAGCCGGGTAAGCGAGGCCTCTCTGCCTGAGGGCGGGCCGGGGGCCGAGGTCTCCCTCTGCGGGCCGGGCTGACGACGGGCCCTGCCTGCCTCCCTCCCTCTTGTCTCCCCGCAGGGAACCGGGAGCGCGGATGGAACGACCCGCCTCAGTTTTCTTACGGGCTGCACCAGCAGCAGCAGCAGCGGGCCGCGGCGGATCCTCAGGCGGCTGGAGCCAAGCGGGGGCCGCTGACTCGACGCGCGGCCGCGGCGGGAGAGGAGAAGAGGCCGCCGCCTCCTCCTTCGCACGGGCCAGGTCGGAGGCTGGGGCCGGGGAGGCCTGGGGGTTCCCGCCGGGCGGGCGAGGAAACAGACCTTCGTCCTCACGAGGAACGCGCCCCCCCCCGCCCCTCCGGACTCCCTTATCAGGGTTGCCAATGTCCAGGTGGGCCGCCTGGAGGCCCCCCAGAGTTGCAGCCGGCGTCTCCAGGCAACAGCTGTTTGGATCCCCCGGGGGAAGGGGCCGCTTCGGGAAGGGATGGGTCTGTGGAAGGATAGGGTTGCCAGCCTCCAGGTGGGGCCTGGGGATCTCCCGCTTTTACAACTGGTCTCCAGCTGACAGAGATCAGCTCTCCTGGAGAAAATGGCTGCTTTGAAGGGTGGACTCTATGGCATTGGACCATGCTGAGCCCCCCCCTCCCCAAACGTTGCTTTCTCCTGGCTCCACCTCCAAAGTCCCCAGGTATTTCCCAACCTGGACTTGGCAACCCTATGGAAGGACAAGGCTGCTGGGGATGCCAGACTCGAGGGGGGACTGGAATGACAGCTCCTCTCCAGACGACAGAAACCACTTCCCTTGGAGAAAAGGGATGATGTGGGGGGCGGGCCGCAAGCTTTGTGGCATTGGACCCCTGGGTATGTGTGTGTGTGTCTGTCCTCTCTTTTCCCCAGGCTCCATCCCCAAATCTCCAGGAGTTTCCCATCCTGGATCTGGCAACCCTACTCTCCATCCCTTGCCAATGACTTGGGCGGCCGGGCAACCCTGGCTGAGGTCGCTCCCCAAACTCTACTCTCTCCACTTCTAAATCTCCAGGAATGTCCCAGCCTGGAGTTGGCAACCTTTGTTCCCTCTGGTGCTTCCCTTGGACCCTTGGTGGTTGTAACGGTGACTTGTGGGCCCCACAACTTTGGGACCGAGTCAATCGGTGTGTGTGGTTAAAGTCACCATTTGTGCAACAACAGCATGTCAGGAGGTGCTGGAATCGATCTCCCTCAGTCTGTCTTAGAATGAGATTACGTTTAGTAGCACCTTAAGACCAACAAAGTTTTATTCAAGGTGCAAGCTTTCGTGCGCATGCATACTTCTTCAGATCTGAGGAAGTGTGCATGCACACGAAAGCTTATACCCCAAATAAAACTTTGTCTTAAAGGTGCCACTGGACTCAAACTTTGTTCTGCTGCTTCAAACCAGCACAGATACCCACCTGAACATATTGCAATGAGATTCTCATTGTTTTCCCACTCTTTCCCCAGAAGACCTTAGAGATTCCTCTCTGTCTCCATTTTCTCCCCACAACAACCCTGTGGGGTAGCTTTAGGCTAAGAAAAATGCGTGGTCTGGTCTCAGATCGCCCAAAGAGACTCATGGCATTGAGGGGCCAGATCAGACACATTCTTGGATGGTGTATTAGAATGACCCACAAAAGTTACTGAGTACCAGACCTCTGGCGCTCAGTACCTTTTGTGGTTTCTTACAGAGGCCCTTCAAGAGCATGAAACAACGTTCAAGTATAGCACTGTAAAGACCAACAAATTTTTCCAGGGTAGAGTCTTTCATGAGACAAACCTTATTTTGTCAGGTGCCCTGAAAAATCGGTCATTACACTGCTATATTGGATTCTAATTTTGCTCTGCTATTATCATATTGTCAGTGTTGCTTTTACCTGGTAGGTACCTGGAGACTGATAAGCCCACCATGAAATTTATTAATCATATCACATTTATTATTTGGAGGAAAATCCAACTGCAGTGCTTTTTGTCTGCTCATGTAGAATCTTAAGAACATAAGAGAAGCCAATGTTGGATCAGGCCAGTGGCCCATCCAGTCCAACACTCTGTCACACAGTGGCCAAAAACACCAGGTGCCCGCAGAAGGTCCAGCAGTGGGGGCAGGAAGCCCTCCCACTGTTGCCCCCCCCCAAACACCAAGAATGCAGAGCATCACTGAGATGTTCCTATCTATACTTTGTGGCTAATAGCCACTGATGGACCTCTGCTCCATATATATATATCTAATTTCGAAGGCACACCCTGCATGCAGATACTTAAATCCGCACGAGGGGGCACCTGGGGGGCAGGGAGATTTCCCTACACATGGGGGGCACTCCCCCTGTGTGCAGAAAAATTTGAAAAGTTTTAAAAAAATATTCGGGGGATATATAAATCCCCCCAAAAGTTAAAGCGTTCTCTGTGCATGTGCTGTTGGGGAAAGGGTGGGAGGCGGCATGGCGGGCCTCGGACCTCACTGCGTCACCTTCTGGTGAACCGGGTGAAGGGGTGGGAGGCGGCGTGGTGGTCCTCAGGCCTCACCGCCATCCAGTGAACGAGGGAGGGGGTGGGACGCGGTGCGGTGGCCTTGGGCCTCGGGCCTCGGCGCGCCGCCCCTATAAAATGGGCGAGGGGGTTGAGGGCGGGAATACTCCCCCCCCCCGCGAGTATCGCGGGTTCACCTCTTGTGTTTTATCTAATTCCCTCTTGAAGCCGTCCATGCTTGTAGCCGCCGCCACCACCTCCTGTGGCAGTGAATTCCACGTGTTAATCACTCTTTGGGTGAAGAAGTACTTCCTTTTATCTGTTCTAATCTGACTGCTCAGCAATTTCATGCAGTGCCCACGAGTTCTTGTATTGTGAGAAAGGGAGAAAAGGACTTCTTTCTCTACCTGCTCTATCCCATGCATAATCTTATAAACCTCGATCATGTCACCCCTCAGCCGTCATTTCTCTTATTTGCCACGGACAAATAATCTTATTTGCCACAGGCAAGCAGTTCTGTTAGGAGAGGGGCCCAGTGGCAGAGCATCTGCTTGGTATGCAGAAGGTCCCAGGTTCAAACCCCAGTATCTACAGTTAAAGGACCAGGTAGCAGCAGATGATATGAAAGACCTCCAGACACTGCCTGTCTGAGCAGGCAATACTGAACTTGATGGACCAACGGGTCTGATTCAGTAGAAGGCAGCCTCATATTTATACTACACAGCTGCCCACCTGAAACTCTTCAAGACAACAGACTGTATTGTTTGCTGAGTTGTAAATGTAGGTACCACAATATCTAACAATATTGTGGATGTGACATGATTTTGATGAACAACAAGAAGTGTTCTGGGTAAAAAGCCCACCCTCCTTTTGATTGGGGAGTGTGTATAAGCATTGTTTTCAGTAGGGCTTTTAAGAGTTTTAACTCTGCCTCTGTCCCCATCCCCACCATACTACAAAAATCTAGTCCATCTTAGGCCCTTTTCAGAGTGCTTCAAAAACTGTGTATTTACTAGGCCAAAATTAAGAGTGGTGTCCCCCCCCCCCTTGGAAACAAGCAACCTTGGATTTACTCTGGATTATACCCTTCTTCACTTCTTGTTCCAGAAAGTGCTGTCTTCTCACCTGCACCCCCAGCATTTCCCCCAAAGTCTTCAGGGCTGTCCCCTTCTACTTTGCCAGAGCCTCCTTTGAAGACGAATGCCCTTGAGGCTGAAGAGGAGTGTGGTGTGGAGGATGTTCTGTCCCCCTTGAATGAGGCTTTGGACAACTGCAGGGAATCTACACAGGTAAGAGGAGGGGTAGGCCCTTTCAAAACTTCTGTTTTCCTGTGTACTGATACATGTGGTAAGTGCCCTCATGGATTAATGTTCTCCCAAACATCCTATTGTTGACAGCCATTCTCAGGTCCTGCAAACTGAAGGTTGTGGCTTCCTTGATTGAGCCAATCATGTTGGGTCTTCCTCTTTCCCTGCTGCCTTCAGCTCCTCCTAGCATTATTGTCTTTTCCAGGGACTCTTGTCGTCTTATCATGTGACCAAAGTACAATAGCATCAGTTTAGCCATTTTAGCCTCTAGGGAGAGTTCAGGCTTGATTTGGCCTGGGACCCACTTACTTGTCTTTCTGGCAGCCCACGGTATCTGTAAAACTCCCCTCCAACACCACATTTCAAAGGAATCTATTTTCTTCCTGTCAGCTTTCTTCTTTGTCCAGCTTTCACACTCATACGTAGTAATGGGCAATGGCAGGAATTTTTTGCTCAGGGGCACTAATAATAAAGACACCACCCAAGCCACACATACACACAACTTCCCACTCCCCCCCCCCGCCTGCCTGCCCCAGGAGCCGCTCCTGCCGCCATCCAGGCCACACACAGTTCAGACCAATGCGATCAACGGTTGCCAAGCTTGCCAGAAGTTGTGAGAAGTACAGAAACCTCAAACTGAGGGAAACCGGGGGGGGGGGGGGGGGGAGAAGGAGAGAAAGGCAGAGCCAAACCCAGGGAGGGAGGGAGCCGGAGGCAGGGTGTCGCCATGATCCTGCCTTGCCTCCTCAGTCCATGGGTCCCAAGGAAACCTATACAACTGTATGGGTTTGCTGTAATTCTCTGCAACCATGTGAAAGAGCAGCAACAGAATCCAGCCCAAAGTGGGCACTTTGAAGTCAGTTGGGCTGTCACATTCATTTCCTTCTTGGTGGGAGCTGCATGGCTACAGTTTATAGGCTGTGCTGGCCAATCAAAGGAAAAAGGAACTTTAAGGAAGCCAGGAAAGAATTAAGTGATGTTGACAGCCGCTTTGGGCCGGCGCATTGGTGGTGTGGTTGAAATTAAGTAACGGAAAGGGGGAGATTGGGTAGGGGGCTTTGAAGATCCGATAAGGGGTGCTGCCCCTAAAGCCCCACCACTGGCTACAGCCTTGATTTAACTTGTCCATAATGACAAATGCAGCCAAGGCCCAAGCTGCAGTGGCTACCCAGACTTTGTAGGAGCTCGGCTTGTACTCCTGCCTGCCAGCTGCATCCTCCCCATCCTTCCATTGCCTTTAGCACACCTTGAAGCAGGCTAGAGAACGAGGGTGGCGTAAGGGTGAAGGGCAGAGAGCCTCAAGAGAGAAAGAGGGGGCAAGTGAAAGAAACAATGGGATGAAGAAAGATTACATAGAAGTGGAGAACTATTCTGCAAAAAATTAACAGTGCTGGAAAATTTTCAGTCCCACTTTTCTGCTTTTCTCTGCACCGCAAACTCCATTATTTTGAGAATCTATATTTCAAATCCCCGCCAGCTTCTAAATAGAGTTATTTAGCATATCACATAAAATGAACTGGGGTTTCCTTGGTGTGGAATGCAGATTTCCTTGAACGGAATAACTTAACTCTGGGCATTGTATACAATTACGGCCCCTCTAGTCTGGAGAAATTGGCTATTGCTTGCAGTTGTGCAAGACCGTAATGGTAGTTCAGGCATCATGGAGAACTACAATTAAAGAAGTTTAACTGTGTTTAGATAACATCTGAACTGACTGAGCCCTGATTTGCTATTAACTGGCAAATCAAAACCAGACACTATGGACTACGATTTGGAATGGACTTGCAACCTTAGATTGGTAGCTTGATGTGATGGCACTAGTTCACATTGGCCCCTTCAGACATCATTCTGCCTTTGGAATTTGATGCATTTTGGAGATGTGTGAATTTATAAAGCTGAGCACTCAGGGAATAGAAGACAGTGGAAGGCAAGCATATCAAGGATGGGGAGTGAGTGCCATCTCAAAATGGCTGCCGCAGAGTGCCGGGGCCAATCACAAAACACTGGGAAAGTGGCAATCCAAGCACTGCCTAAGATAGAGGAAGCTGTTGATAGATGCTTCCTGCAAACACAGAAGCGATGCCCCTCCTCAGCTGAGGTGGAAGAAAGCCAGGTTTGGCTCTTTGCTCTGGGGAGCAGATGCTTTGTCAAAGAAGCAGGTGGGCACCTCACTGGGGATCGCTGCTTTAAACCATTGTTTGCCTGTTGTGCATCTGAAATCCAAACCATTTGGTGTGATGTCTGAAGGAGCCATTGAGAGCATGACTTTCCCTTCTTCTGACGAGAGGAACAAGGTGGTATCTTGGCAGTGGTGAACAGGATGTAAACACAGCATACAGGGAAGCAGCTTGCCTGAGGAAAGTGCACCTCTGTTTTCAGAAACAAGTTTGTGATGATATCAGCAAGCGCTTGGTAACGCTGGAGCAGATGTGGACGCAAGGGAAACTCTCAGTTCCTGTGAGAAGAGGAATGAGGATTCTAACAGAAGGTAAGCAGTGCAACCGGGCTGTGTCAACAGCATCCTTTCCTCTAGGCACTTCTCGTCACAAAATTTGAAAACCAGAACCCCTGTTGTAACGGAATGGCCACACAATAGGTCTATTGCACACATCTGTTATTTCTCATCCCAGCAGATTCCCTATGGAAGAGCAGGTGACTGGGGGGAGCCCCTTTTTCACTGCCTTTTAAGTTTTGAGGTGCACTCTTGTTTCTTTCAGAGCTTAAGTGTCAACACTGGGATGCAGCCGATGAGATTCATCGCTCACTGATGGTGGACCATATCAATGAAGTCAGCCAGTGGATGGTAGGAGTCAAAAGACTCATTGCAGAAACAAGGAAATTACCCACAGTGGATCTGGCCTTAGAGGAGCAAGAAGTTGGAACCCGGCTGGAGCCAGAACACCAAAGGGATTAGGCTGAGCCCAGGGACTCCACCAGCAATATAATGCTGGGCCTTGTCTTGGAAGCAACCTGGACCATTTCCTTTCAAGCTGAGAAGCTGCTGTTATCTCCTCAGACAGATAGGTGTTCTCTGCTGCTGACCTGTCTGATTGGTCATTCAGTAAGGAAAAGAAAGTGCTTTCTGAAGCCAGTGGTGGAGGTCAAAAATGCCCAGCCTTAAGAGTCTGTGCAAACTGGAAGAAAGTCTGCATGGGGTGTCGCCTCTTCTCAGCACTCCCTGTGCCTCATACATCCTACATTCCTCACACAAAACCCTTCCTATGTGTCCACTGGGCAGTGGACACTGTACAAAGGGTAGCTTTGTGATCCCCTGCACTTGTGTGCCTGTGTATTCAAGCAGTGGAGTCTACCACAAAGGGGAGTGAACATTTACAACTAAGTAAAATGTTTTATGCCTTCATTAGGGAAAAGCCTTGTTTCTATTTTGCTTCACAAACGGATGCAAACTAAAAAAAAAATTCCTACTAGAGATGTGGAAGCCTGGAAAAACCTCCACTCTTCCCCTTTTCAGTTTTTTCCCAGTACAAAGTAGAAATTGAGAGACACTGAAAAGATCTATTGCATTTTTTTTAAAGAACAAGGAAATGCTTTAAGAAAAAAGGCTGGATCCAGACTCATTTTTCCTTCCCCCTCCCTTTTTGTGTGTGTCTTGTGTGTGTTTGTGTTTATGCATGCCTGGAAGTCATGGTTGACATCTGGTAACCCCTAGTGGGGCTTGGACGTTTCAGAGAGGTGGCTGACTATTGCTTGCCTCTGTGTCCCAGCCCTGGTATTCCTTGGAGGTTTCCCTTCCAAGTACTTGCCAGGGTGGGCCTTCTTAGCTTCTGAGATCTGACGACATTGAGCTTGCCTGGGCTATCCAAGTCAGGGGAGACTCATTTTTCCAATGGCATAATGGAACTTCCCTGCTTCCCCCTGCAGTCTGCTATGAAATGCTGCTCCTGGAGAATGGCATGAGGAAGGTCTGCAGCAGGAAGGGGGACTCCGTGAAAATTTCCCAATTTCATCTGGATCTGGCCCAAGGTTTTCACTCAGTGTGTGGTATGCAAAGTTGTCTTAAGAAATCTACAACACTGGGTGATGACTCCTGTGTATAAATATGGTACCAACATTGGGGAAACATTTATTGCAACTAATTGTATACACAATTACAGTGCTAGGTGTATATACGCTACTGGATAGTTCAGCTGCTTCGGTGTTAAGAGTTTAACAACATCCAAATATGCTTCTAATCCCATAGTGACAGTATGAGACTATTTCTGTCTGTTTTCAACTTAGTTTCTGCCATAAGATGCAGCAGTTTGAAGCTCTCTCTCTCTCAAGTACTAGGTGTATTTGCAGTTTTACTTCCAGAAAAGTCATTTATAATTTTAAATTTTGTTAGTCTAAGAATGTAAGAACACAAAAAGAGCCCTGCTGGATCAGACCAGTGGTCCATCTAGTCCAGCATCCTGTCTCACACTGTGGCCAACCAGTTCCTCTGGGGGGCCAATTACAGGGCATAGAGGCCGAGGCCTTCCCCTGAGAACATCAGAAGAGCCCTGCTGGATCAGACCAGTGGCCCACCTAGTCCAGCATCCTGTCTCACACTGTGGCCGACCAGTTCCTCTGGAGGGCCAACAAAAGGCCATAGAGGCTGAGGCCTTCCCTGATAAGAACACCAGAAGTGCCCTGATGGATCAGACCAGCGGTCCATCTAGTCCAGCATCCTCTTTCACACATTCACCAACCAGTTATTTTGGAGGGCCAACAATGGCACATAGAGGCTAAGGCCTTCCCCTGGGATTGCCTCCTGGCTCTGGGATTTAGAGGCTTACTGCCTCTGAATGGGGAGGCTCCCCTCAGTTCCCATGGCTAGATAAGAACATAAGTATGCCAAATAGTACCACTTTATGTTGCTAAAGTGGCAAGTTTAAGCTTGGCCAGAAAACACCGTATTTTTTTTCCCAAAAGGCCCACGACTTCAAAGTTGCCCAAAATTTGACATCCAGGTCACAGCTGTTTTGCACTGCCTGCTGTCTCTCAAGTTGCCCTTTTTCTGTGCTCCTTCCCTAATGCCTGCTGATGCAATGCACCAGTTCCAGTTGTGTGTTGTTGTTTTCTACACTTAAAAGTGGGGTTTCATTAATTACTGTCATATGTGCGCAGCTTAATTCAGCAGAAGTACGAACCACTAGTGATCCTGTATGCAATCCCATGGGGTTATATCCCCTGGACCCATTTTGGTGGCAGTGTTTTCCTTTCATCCAAGGCATTTTCCTTCGGCGCAGGAGGCTCAAGAAGTGCTTCCTACTGCAAAAGCTTCTTACTGCTTCATATTCTCTCTCTCTTGGAGAACAATACCTTCCAACAGGGCAGAGACACTAGAGATTTGAGGAATTTAATAGGACCAGAGGTAGGTTGGGCAAATGATAAGTCCCTACTCATTTGCGCTAGCTGGTCTATATAAATGATCCTGTGTCTGGAAATGAGGCCAAAGATAATTTCAGAGTATGAACCAAACACATTGCAGAGCTGCAGCCTCACCCTACATACATCATAAAATTAATGGCAACTGCATCAAAACACCCTAGATCCTTGCTGCAGCTGAAGAACCCTGTTGTGGCAAGGAAGGAACTCAACTTTCCTGTCAGGTCAAGATACGAGTCAAGAGGTGGAGGATTCTGATCTGGCTTTTCAATTGAGGACTAAGCCACAAGAGGAATAAACAGCATATTTTGGCCTTGGAAGCAGAGTTTGATGTGTAGGAGCTTTGTTTGCTTAGCTGCTCTGTTTTTATCGGCACATCATGTTCTTTAGCTAGCAGACTCAAGGGATGTGGAGGAGCAAGCTCTGCTTTGTCTAGCAGATATCACCGGTGTTCCCTCTAAGCTGAGTTAGTGTGAGCTAGCTCACAGGTTTTTCGCTTCCAGCTCACACCTTCTTCTAAGCTCAGGAAGGATGGCTCCAGAGCAAACTAATTTATGCACAAATCACCTGCTCACAACTTCAATGCCAGTAGCTCACAAAACAGAATTTTTGCTCACAGGACTCCACAGTGTAGAGGGAGTATTGGATACCACTCAGAGTATGCAGAGGTTCCTAGGAATGAATGTCTGCTGTTAAGAAAAGGGAGCTTTTTGTGTAATGCTACTTGGGAATTAGAGAGAGTGAGGAACTCCAGTCCATTTGCATTGAAAACTTAATGGGTGCAAGGATACTTGGGGAATGGAGAACAGCAGTGGGGTTCGAAAGCAAGTTTATCATGTTTCTCTGCTTCAAGTGCAGGTTGAAATTTCCAAACTTTGTGGGAAACTAAACTGGATTTAGAATGCTCTGGGTCTGAACCAAACTATCCAAGAGCAATTGGCTAAATACAGAAGAGCCGGGGGGGGGGGGGGATGAGGGCTCACTGGAGAAGCTCCTATGGGCAACAAACTTCTTAATCACCAGATCTATAGGGGAAGTGAACAGAAGCATGAGCCTCTCTCACATGCAAAGACAGATGTGTTAACATAGCTACACCAATAAACATTAACAGCAGCAACCTATTCTAATTAGGCTTCCACTGATTCACAACGGAAGTGGCATTGCCACCTTCTCCCCAGAAGGCCAAGAGTGCCAGATACCAGTTATGTCCTTCGGTTGCCCATCTATGCTTATCAGTAAGGGATCAGTCTTATTGTACGGATCTCCTCCCATCTTCCAAGCTAGAATAATAAATGAAATAAGGTGCAGTAAGACTCCATTTTGTTTTGGCTACTGAGATGTGCCACGCTGGTGACTTAACAGAATTATAAATCTCTATTTAGCTCTGAAATATGGAAGAGACTCTCAAGGTGCTTGTGTTCTGGTTCTAAATGTATCTAATGGAGGACAGCAAAACAGCTCAGGTTTTCTGGATAGTGAGCACTGTTCCCTCTAAGCTGAGTTAGTGTGAGTTAGCTCACAGTTTTTTAGCCTCCGGCTCACGTTTTTGTCTCTGCTCAGGAAGGATGGCTCCAGAGCAAGCTAATTTATGCAGTACCAGAATCACTTGCTCACAACATTAATGCCAGCAGCTCACAAAGTAGAATTCTTGCTCACAAGGCTCCACAGCTTAGAGGGAGCACTGATTGTGAGTAAAGCTAGCCAGAATGTTAACTTGACCTTCGACCTTATTTCAATCTGTCCCCTTTCTAGTGGGTACCTAAACAAGCTCACTGCAGGGAAATTTCTCAAATTTTGAAAATATATTTAATATATTAAGTGTAGCTATACAAAAGTATGATCTGGTAATTCTCAGAAATAAGAACCACCAATGTACACTAAGTAACAATCTGCAGTATTTCATCTCAAGATTGCCACACACAACTTAATGTTCATCTTTTTATTGAATATTCAGGTAAATATTTCACATTAATACAGGCTACATAAAGTAGAGCCACTATACGACATGAAATTTACTCAACGTTTTTTTCCTTTTAAGTATGTAAACAATTATACATGTATTTACCACCCTAAAAGGTTGAAATCATGTAATCATCTAGTTCTCTGCTGCATACAAGTAGCATTCAGTAGTGTTTAGCCAAAAAGCACTAGGTTCATCCGATTGAGTTCAAAATGGCTAAACTAACTGGAGAACAGAATCAGTTGAATAGGTAACTCAATTTGTTCTTACACAACAGGCGAACAAGTTTCTCTTGTTACAGCCCACAGAAAAAAATTGCTTAGTTAGGCACATTAAAAAATTCCCAGGTTCTTCCAAGGTCATAGGTTTCTCCAAGCAAGGCTTAAAAAGAGGTAGGCCCTCCTAAATCAGTTGACGTATTTGAGGTGCATGTTTCCAATATGAGGTGCCCAGGTGCCAGGCCAAATCTACAGTGGAAGAAGCATCAAATATAGGAAGTTAAATGTCAGGGCATAGCTTACATACCACTATAAAAAGCTGAAGGTTCAAATAAATTCAATAGGACCAAAACCTTAGGTCTGGCTAAAGCCTGGTTCCAATAAAGAAGAGATGAATAAAGAAGAGATGAATAAATTTTAAAGATCTTGTCCACACATGCAGCTGTCCCTTCTGTCAAGGCAGAATCCACCAACACACATTAGCTGTCTCCTCTCTCTTGAGAGGAACTACAAACTCTTGAAATCAGCCACTTGGTTCAGATACCTGACCTGAACAACTGACTTAGAGAGTTCTGGTTTCCACCTTAAAAACCTACTGTATCAGTTAGTGATTGGGGAAGGATATACTCCAAATAAGCCACCACTGGGGAAAAAATTGATTTGAAAAATGACTCCAGTTTAACATAAAATTACTTTATTTGTTGAAAAGAAATACAGTTCCAACACAAAGCTACTGGGGTCAATAGTATCTCATCATGTAAACACTAAAGCCCAACAGTAAATCTACTGGGACTGAACTGACACCCCGCCCCCCCCCCCCCCCAAATCATAGCCTCTGCTTAATATTATAAATGTAGTGTCACTTTTACAGTTACTGTGATTAAACCCTAACAGCATAAAAGCGTAACAGCATAACTCAAGCAGTATCATATCTGTCACCTACACTGAAACATTACAGCTGTTAAAGACTTATCGTCTAATAAGTTATTTTCCACCCCATCCTCAAAAACATACAGAATTTGGTCGCAAAACTAATCTTCACTTGAACCAGCAGTTCACTTTCAGGGGGTCCAAAATGATCCCAGTTCAGACTGCAAGCAGCAGAGGCCTTAGCTACAGCACCTCAGCAAACTACCGTAAAAACCAACGGAAAGAATAAAAAAGATGCCTTCAGCTGACATAGGATTATTTAAATGCACAACTTTGCAACTTAAAAAAAAAAAAGCGTGGGAGCTTCACACGTCACTTAAGTGTTATGTAAAGAATATTAAGATCGGCTTGTAAATTGATAACCAAAGTTCTCCACCAGAGGCATAAATGACCCTGATGTACTTCTAGTGAAAATCGTTCTTTACAATGATGTATCATGGTAACAGGCAAAATTCAGTGTATTTGGGGTCACACAGTGCTTTCATTTTGCCATTTATTCTGGTGGAGTCAATTATGCTCCAATGGTGTTCTGCGGTTTTCCTTAATTTTTAAGAAAGGGGGGGGGTGTTAAAACAGTGGGACAGAATTGACCCCAGTATTTAAGAACACACAAAGTATGAAGTGGTACAGGATTGCTATATAAATTTTCAGTCCGTTTTGGAAGATACCATGCAATTCCACTGGCAGAAAGGGGTAAGCATGCTCTGTAGGTATAAAACTACACCTAAAATAAAATTGTATACGAAAACATGAGATTTGAAGAACTAGAAGCCTGTTGTATAATTTTAATGCTTAAGGCAAAAGCTTGAGACTTTAAAAAAACATAAGGAAGGAATTAATTACTGCACCTGCTGAGCATCAGTACATTCTGTTGAGTTTTGGACAACCTTTATCATGGGATTCCATGCTGGGTCTGGAGTATGCAGTCCGTTGAAGAGAGGGCCACCTGGTCCATCAGCTAGTTGAGGATGAGAAGGTATTATAGTGCCTCCATACATGGAAATTGGTAGGGCCTAAAACAGAAGGAGGAAACAGGTTGTCAACAAAGCTTCATGAGTACAGACCTGTCAACTTACAAAATTGTAAATCAGAAACATGCATCTATATACCCCTGCATCTTGTTTACAAGAAAAAAATCTAATGTTTTTTGGGGTGGAGACTCCTTGCAAAGTACCCATTTGGCTTCCTTTATGTGATTATGGCACACTTTTAAGTACTTGTGAAAACACTTTCACAACCCTACCCAAGAGAGGATGGAATCTTGTTCACATTTATGCGAAGTAAAAATGTGTACTGCTTTCCCCTTCCAAATACATTCCTTTGCCCTAACAACAGATCTGATTCTTCTACTAGAATTTCTGAACGCTGTAGTACTGAAACAAGCACAATTCCAGTTATCAACAGCTGTAATTATATTACACACAAACAGGGGGACCCGTGATACGCATGGGGGGGAGGACCTCAAGGCTAAGGAGGAAACGGCCACAGGTAAGCTCTCCCCCCCCCCCCGGCTCTGGCGGCAAGGCCTGGATGCCTCCCAACCGCCAGACCCGCCACAGAGTTCCCAGAGCGTTCTCTGAGCATGCGCAGGGAACACTCTTTTACTTTGGGGGGGGGGGATTTAAATATCCCCTGTATAGTTTTTGAAAGTTTTCGGATTTTTCTGCACACCTGGGGAGTCCCCCAAGTGTGCAGGAAAATCTCTCTGCCCCCCAAGTGCCCCCGATGTGCGGGTTTAGATATCCGCATGCACAGGGGGCACTTGGCTATTAGTATATAGACAAGAAGGGGGACCCACGATACTCCCGGGGGGGGGAAGCATCCCAATCCTTCTACCCCCCCCTCCAGCGGTGGCGAGGCCTGCCAATCTTCCTCCCCCCCCCAGCAGCAGTGGTGGCGAGGAAAGCCGAATCCCTTCTCTCCCTCCCCACACCGGCAAGGCCTGAGCAGCTCACAGCCACCGGCCCACTGAGCCTCCCCGCCCCCAACGGCCAAAGGGTTCTCTGCACATGCGCAGGGAACGCTTTTACTTTTGGGGGGATTTAAATATCCCCCCAAAAGTTTTACTTTTAGGGTTTTTCTGCACACCTGTGGAGTCCCCCAAGTGTGCAGAAAAATCTCCGTCCCCCAACTGCCCCCTTCGCATGGATTTAGATATCTGCATGGAGGGGGCAACTTGGCTATTAGTATATAGATAATATTCAATTGCAGTCAACCTGGAACACTATGTCCAAATCACTTGGTTATGATTCATTACATAACATATAGTTATTTTTCCCAGAGAAACTTAAGCCTGCAGTTCTGGAAGTAAGGGCAAAGAACTGCAATGTCTTGATATTTATGGAGCAGAAGACCAACCTTATTTTCATTTGCAGCAAATGAGCTTAATATAGGCCAGAAAAACACCTTTAGGCCAAGTATACTTGGGGTAGAAGAACAAACCAGCTGTTAGCTAAAAGGGAAATTTTAGGCTATGCTTATATTTTGATCACCCTTCCTCATGTTGTTCCAAGGAGTTCACAATGATTCCCTCACCACCACTGTATCCTAACAAACCCATGGAGGAGGCGAGGGCCGAAAGTCAATTATTGGTCTAAAGTCATTTAACCCGCTTCATAGCTGTGTGTTGATCTGAATCTTGGCTTCCTGAAGACCTAAGCTCAACATCCTAACTACTGCACAACACTGTCTCTTTCACACTTTTAAAATAGGTAAATCTTTGAAACATACTTTAGGGAAATCCACAAAGCTGTTTGGCATAGGCTGTTGGAAAATGTTTGAGGGCGCCACTATTCCAGAGTCATCTCTCTCCATTGGCTGATGCTGGGAGAAGGTGCCTGGGTCCGATAACTGCTGATGCACTGGATGATTTCCCATTACAGGCTGGGACCAACCTGACAAGCCTTCTGGAAATACAATGGTACTTATTTAGAGATCAATGACAAAAACACAACTCATCTCACAAACATTAGGAAGTTCACAGAGCAATCCTGGGGGGGGGGAGGGGGGGCTGAAAGCGCTCAGGAAGCCAACTGACCTGTACGTCAGTGTATATCCAAAACACAACAGCATAAGGGACACTTAATGATGGCGCAGGCCCCCAGTGCCACTCTGTGGCTTGTGGGTATTGGCTTGCAGTGGCCACCCATTGGTGCAAATAAGGCACTGCCATGGTTGTGGACGGTTTTGGGGGTGTGGCCAGAGTTAGTTAGTTCCCTGAGCCCTTTCAGCCTGGGAACTCCCCCTGCCAGAGGCAGAAAGTTACTCAATAAATACCATGGCGTGGCCCACAGGTGCCCATGGATCTTGAAAATCAAGTTGTCCCCTGCCACTGCAGCCTCGCCATTAGGCTCAGAGGAACTCAGGATGCAGACTACAGGCTCGACTACTCACCTCCCTCCTTGGGGCGGCCAAGCCCCTCCAATTGCAGCCTTCCCCCAACTGTACAAAAACTTCCACCAGGACACCTTGCAACTTTAGTTAGGGAAGGGGGGCCATCAGCTGTCTCTGAGGGTAACACTGAGGGGGCAGGGAATCACTGTGTTCCCTGGAATCAGTGGCTGGGGGGGAGTTAATGCAGTGGACTGACTCAATGTTTCTGGAGGGGGATAGGGTTGGGGAGGGAATGCCCATTGGACATACTGGCAATGCAGGTATCATAATGGCACGCAGGAATGACAAATGACTTGCAT
This sequence comes from Lepidodactylus listeri, assembly GCA_029233225.1. Classification (NCBI taxonomy): domain Eukaryota; kingdom Metazoa; phylum Chordata; class Lepidosauria; order Squamata; family Gekkonidae; genus Lepidodactylus; species Lepidodactylus listeri. The sequence goes on along the minus strand of JARCFY010000017.1, from coordinate 16,093,670 downwards.
GGTTCCCATTGCAATAAATCACAACACATGAAAGTAATGATGCATGCAGAATGGATTTGGACTGACAGTCTCTGGGCACTGATTGCTCTGGAACAGGAATGACAGAGCCCAGAGTAGAATGACTGTCATTCCAGTCCAAGACCACCTCTGCACCATCGAGGAGGGAATTGAGGGATCCGAGGGTGGTGCTGCATGCCTCCGCATCTGAGGCTACTCCAGTAGCCCCCCTCTCCTGCTCCACCACTGGCAGGGGTGGTGCGGGAGTGTCCCTGGCCACAGACTGCTCAAACCCCTTCCCCACTGTCAGGTGCCTGGATCTGCTGATAGAGGAGTTGGTTCCTTTAAGCAAGTGGAGGGTGTGCTCCTGAAACCAACTGCAACTCCTGTGGACCGCCCCTCTCCACCCTCTGCCCAAGATGGATGCTGGACTCCACCCCCTTGCCACATGGCCCAATTGGTTTTGGCAGCCTTGTCTGTCACAGTGGCACCGCCTCCACTGACTACCGCAAGTTGCTATAGATGCTAGCCTGCTTACGATCAGAAAACACTGCAAAGGCACCGACTTTGTCTGCTGGCCCTTAAGGAATAAACTAGTGCTGCTTTAGTCATGTGGCGGCTAGCCGCTGCAGTGCAGGCATGCCCCTCAGGATTGTTCTGCCCAATACCCTTACTTCTTGCTGATTTAGTTCAATCCACCCAAGACCACACGACAAGATGTGAAGATAGAAACTGCTCTCTCCAAAGGTTCCAACTAATCATACAAACTCTCCTCAGATCTCTCAAGTTTGGGAGTACCCTCGATCTGCCCACCTCTTTTCCTCTTGGATGTTCTGATGACATCTCAAGTTAAACATATGCCATTCCCCCGCCCCCAATCTTTTCCTGTGTGGGAGACTCTGGCCAAGCCTGTTTCTTTTTTAAAAGGAAGCGCTTAAGCAAGAGAGCCCCGTACTTGCAGCTGAAACTGATTTCTGATTTCACTGTGGCAATTCTCACTAGTAGACACTGTCATAAATCTACAGTGATTTACCTCTTCAACTGTAGAAACTGGTGCAGAAAAACCAGGAAGCAAAACTCCAGTGACTCACAAGCATGCAATCTTTCTACCCTAATGTTTGCCAAATCATGCTCCCGCTTCCTTTTCAGCATCTCCAATACGTATTCTTTACCTCTTGCTATTTTTAACCCAGTACATTGTAAATTCCTGCCAGAAAGATCTTTTTATATCAGCCTTCTCCAATCTATTTAGAATATTTCTTCTAAACTTCCATCTGTCACCATACACCAACCTTTCCTTCCCACCACGACAGGGAAGAATTACACCAGCCTCAAGACAGCCTCTCCTTAGCAGCTCCTGAGGAATGATATTCCCCCATTTATGGCCATGTCTGCCATTACCAGATTCTTTTGTGAAAGGTGCTTGTTTACTCTATTTTGCATACCAGAAAGGAGACTATACATAGGTGTGATGCTTAAAGCACCATTTAAATAATTTCTGCCTTAGCGATAGGACCTTAACGCACTACTCAAGACTGTGTTCTTTTCAACGTCTTTTCTTTCTCTTCCGGCCTACTCCATCTACCCCACAAATTCTTATTCATTTCTGCATGATCATTATTTATAACCTTTCCTTGGCCTGAAGGGGAGTCTCAATTTACTTCCCAAACGTCTTAGCCAACTTTTCCCCAGTTCACTGTCTGTGTTCAAAACGGCCCTCAGCTAATGCTGAATTTAGACTATATTAAGTAACAGGTGAATTCGGACTTTGTCAGCACTAAATCCTTGTCTGTCAAGGCTAGTATAAGAAGATCCCAACACACATCTTGTCGCACACAGTTAAGACAGGAATCACGCATGATCGTTACGTAAGGCAAACCTCACTCACCTGACACATTGTTCACACCAAACGACCAGATACCGCTGTGTCCAACAGGGGCTGTGAAGTTGGTTCCCAAGGGGGTCGGGGTGACAGAGCCTCCTTGTCTAATTCTAGCAAGTCTCTCTGTCCCAATAGGCGGAGGCACCTTTCGATCTTGATTCGAGCTCCCTGATTTTGGCTGGCCCAAGGTTGAAGGTGCAGAAGCAGCTGAAAGGGGTGAGGATGATCCCGAGGAAACTGATGGAATAGGAGATTCACCTGATGAAAAAATAGTTCTCTTGCTTTATTACACATGAAATGCAGTTTCCTCAACCACTGTTTTACGGAGTGCCACTAGGGATCTGATCGATACTTTACCGCAAGTAGTTTTAATTGAAGCCAGTGAAATTTACCAAACAAATGTTTTTTAGCACTGAAGCATCTGTATTCTGTGGGAAGACAGAGTTTTAATTTATCTGAAATAAGAAAGGGTCTCGGTTCAGAGGAGGCAATTCCTCTGCAGGACGGGGCATGCTGTCTTATCTTGGTTCCTCAGGACTTCTACACCTCCTGCAGGATCTGTACTGCGCTTAGTCCACATACAGATGGGGATCAGAGGGCTCCATACTCAGTTTGAAGATAATTATGGAAGACCACTGCTGCATGACTGATCAGCCAGAAAAGGTGCATTTTTTCACCATAGGGAATAACTGACCACAAATATGCAGCTCAACCTAAGAGCCACTCAGCTAGTTGTCCTTCTCCTTTCCCTCTCAACTCTAAGAAAAATTAGCCACCAAGGAGAAAGAAAGAACTGATGAAGGCCAGCAGCCAGCAGCAGCTCCTCCTTTTCCGCCTATAGGTAGAGGAGCCATCACAATTCCCATAAAGCAGAGCCATGCTCTTAACATGCCTCAAGTGCAGACGCTTTAAATTTCTATGGGAGCAGGCCTAAGCAGGTCTACTCAGAAGACCCATGTTATTCGATGGGGCTTACTCCCAGGAAACATGCACCCAAAGTATACCTTGGATCCAGCCAGCTTTTCCAACCAATCTTACCTTTCATCTCATTACTACAGCTCCCAACCCACACAGCCTTTATCCTTGCAGGTCCCAAGCACTTTGTGGGGTGGTCCAAAGGGACCGCCTCCTCCTCTCATTTTCACCAGTGGAAAGGCTGGTTGAATCCGACTCATCAACTATTTCATATCTATATTTCAATTTCCTTAACCTGGGGTGAGGAAGAAGAGATTCACACCCTCCTATGCTTAAAGAGGCATTAAAAGCTTTATGTCTAAATAAGAAAAGACATGCATCCATCTCTGTAGACAAAATGCAGCTGGAGAAGGACTCTGCAAGGAAAAGCAGTGAGAGGAAAAGAAAAGCATCCCCTTCTCCCCACACTATTTCCTCTGCTCAAACTCCCTCAAGGCTGCTGTTGGTTAAAAAAGAGGGGGAGGAAGGCACACATACAACTATGTGACAGGTCTAGCTTGCTGTTTTTGAAGTTTTTACTATATAACATAAAGCAACCAATACATCAATTTAACCATTTTCTTACTAACAAGTATTTAACTAGTTCATTAGTTCCCTAAGTTGCCTGTCTCCCAAGCGGTTCCACAAAACTCCTGTCTCAGTTTCGGTACCCTCAGCACCAGCAAAACGGTCCAGAGTAACAGACTAAACAAGTGAGTCAGACAATCCCACAAAGCTCCTACATGAATTTGTAGCACTCGTCCAAGGATGTGGTGAAAAATGCTGCCTGTTAAAGCTGGGAGTCCCAACTGGTGCTGGCCCTTGAAGATAAACCCGAGCTCCTTGAATGTTGGCCGAAAAACCCGTCATGGGTGCCGAAGAGGAGTTTGATGAGCTGCCGGATGGATCTAGAGAAGGTAAGCCTGAAATTAATACAACTGGGTCTGAGAAAATAACATCACAGGATCAGAAAAGCAACCCCTGTTTTCCGGCTCACCTTAAGGACACTACAGCCCCCCGCCCCGTTTTAGTGGTTTATGCTCACAGTATGACCCTGAGATGGACACCTGCTCCATGACCCTGAGCCAGCCCTTAATGAAAAGGATCAGTGGTACCAGATCAGGAGTACTCACTCCACAGCTCATGGAGAGCCACAATCGCAATTACCATCAACCAAGACAGCCACATGACTACTGTATGCCATATGCACCACCCCAAACACAATAAGGTTAGAGAAAACTATTAACGATGTATATTTATATATTAAACATAACAGTAACCTTTTAAATTACCAGCATACCTCTGCATGTATTGGATTGTGTCTCCCTGCCACCGGTGAACCTTAACTAGTGAGGGGAAGGGCTTCCTTCTCTCAGCATGAGGCACTGTGACCAAGTGAGGCAGTCAGACCGCCCAGGTGTCCGGAGGAGAGCAAGCTGGCCATGAAGAAAGGGGGAGTAAAACCACCCTCTCAGTCAGTTTGGCCAGTCTGCTCTTTTCCTAAGTGGCGGCCATGGTGGATTTACTATCTCTTCTCTGTGGCCTCCCAAGAACCATCCGGGTGCTAAGGGGTGCAGAGGCTGCACAAATGTGTGTTTTGTGTGTGTGTGTGTGGGGGGGGAGTGTTACTGGTCAGGATGGGCCCTTTACTCCCATGCCTAACACAAGACCTGCAGCTCAGTGAGGCTGACAGCTTGCTGGTCCTCCAGGGGCAGCTGTTTCAAAATATGGACCACCACCTGCCATCTACAAGCCCCACTGGGAAGAGGCCTTGCCCAGTTTTCGCAAAACTTGGGTCAAGCACCACGCTGGAGAACAGTGCTCAGAAGAGCTATGGGGGTGCCATATGACAACCAAGCCACTGAGTATCAATGGGCTAGATTATATTTGGCATGTTTCTAGAAAATCCTAGGTAAATCCTAGAAAATTACACCCTTCACTTTTATACTTTTCCTATCTAAATTTAAGAAAGGAAAATACATGTGTAGACATTTTGGAGCTTTATTTAGGTCAAGATGAGAACACTATATCCTACAATATTCCAAGAAATCAAGGTTATCTGCACAATATCTTCAAGATGAGGTAAAGTAATACCAGTTTGGTCCAATAGTAGCATGTAGTGACCACCATGATTTAATACTGGGGCACAGCTACAATTAAAATTCTAAGCAAGGGGGCACAATCAGAATCACCATTCTGAATATGTTCTAACACTGTGCTGTACTGAAGTCCACTATTCTCCTTTGCTTGTTCACTGCTGGTCAATGCAGAGAATGGTTGAAAGCTTAAGAACTCAGCTGCTGCAAACATTCTCTATGGCACAACTCAAAAAAGTATGTTGTAGGGGAGAACCATCCACACAATAGAGGGTGTTCCCTGCCTTTGGCTCCACATGCATGCATGTTACTTGAGTTTTGTGTACTTGAAGATACCAACTTCAGTGAAAAATCTGAAGTAATATAAGGAAAAATGAAAGTCCTCTTTGATGTCACATTTACACATATAGGACATAATTTGATATTGCAGTCAAGTGTTGGGATTCATGTATCAACCATCTTTTTCAACTCACTTCGTATTGTTGCAATGCTAGTGAAGCAAAGTTAAAATATATATATTGAAAAGTAGATTACCTAAGAGCTTCTGCTCTTTTCCACGGCTGTCCTTGTGATTTGTGGGACCACTGCAAAATGCATAAAGGACTACCAGTGGTCCTCAGGTTGGAATGCAAGATTCAATGACACAAAACAGAAAAGTATCTGACGGCAGCAGATTAATTTGGCCTCTACTGTAATGCATGAATGAATGTTCCGGAATGGAAAATCCTGCCAGCGTGGAAGGTCAAATTACCTTCAGAACTATGCCTTTTATTAATGGAGGGGAGATGCTCTCATAAACCTGGAGAGAAGTGTCTAGGAAAAGGTAGTTTTTATTTAGCTTGGCTTAAATTTCCTCTCAATGAAAGCCCCAGAACAGGACTAGAACAATCTGCCAGAATTCGGTTATGAACATGAGCAGGCTAAGCAAAAATCCAATTTCATCTATCAATCGCAAAGGTAAGGACTGGTCAGCACTGACAGAATTGTTAGAGATCAGACCTATGATTAACTAAAGAGAAAAATCTTTAAACCACATCTGAGAAAATTAGTAGGGCTGACACTGAAAGGAACCATCACTGGGTAAGCATAAACAAAGTTCTACAATATGCAGAATTCAAGATATAACCTCATTCTAGATATAACTCAGTTCAAGGATCAGGACAGAGGATCATAGAGATCACCGACAGTCAAACACAAACTCCCCTTACTACTGTGCAATCTGGTTCACCTTTACATGATGCCATGGCTAATCCTGATTTACACGAACCTGAGGATATGCCAAACCTCTTTTTCAAACGTCCAATCAGAACATCCTTCTAATCCCAAAGTTTCTGCATTGTGGAATGACCAAGGAAAGCCTTGCATTTGTCAGTCCTCCTGCAGACTTCAGCCAGCACTGCTCACAACATAAAAAGAGGCCATTCCCTCTATTTTCTTCTGGATGGCTCTAACACTGTACAGTCCTGATAGCAGAACTTGGGAACATGCTGAAGGAGGAGGATTAGTTTGGGGTATTTTTCATTATCCAGAAGTAGCTCTCGTTAAAGAAACGATTGCCAATCCCTGCTCTATACCAACTATTTTGTGAAGTTTTACTTTTGTTCATTAACTTGAGCAGAAAAATGGAAAGGCAGGGCATAAACTTAATATATGACAGGCTCTCATTAAATAACTACACAAAACGCCAAAACCACAGCTGAAAAGTCCTGTTCTGCCCCATGCATACCCCAGTCCCTAGTCACAGTTCAAAGACGAAAAACAGAACAAAACCCTCAAGAGACCCCTTCAGGAAGGATGGTGAGGAGTACTCTCTAAAATATAGTGGAACCACACCTTTAAAGTCCATAAACAGCACTTTCAAGCTCATGGGTCACTAGTGCAGTTGCTTCGCACAGATCTAGAATGTTCCCGCCAACTCATTCCTCAAATCAAAAGACAAACCACTGCAGCTTCTATGACACGAAGATTCCAAACGCCCTTCAAGGTGAGCAGCACAAAGACTACAGTAACCAGATGACATCAGAAATGCATGCATGAGAGCAACCAAGTCCCTGCCCTCCAACTGACGAACAGGCACTTCAGGTCACTACCACCCTGTTAAAGATACACTCAAAGTTTGATGTAACTGAACACCTTCTCCCATTACCAAAGCCCCCCCTCCCCTCTTCACATGTTACCTGGATTCAATTTCAATCTGCTCCTGGGGCAGACAAAAGATGAATGTGGAATTCACTGCCACAGGAGGTGGTGGCGGCTACAAGCATGGACAGCTTCAAGAGGGAATTAGATAAACATATGGAGCGGAAGTCCATCAGTGGCTATTAGCCACAAAGTATAGATAGAAACTCTCAGTCTGGGGCAAGTGATGCTCTGTAATCTTGGTGTTGGGGGGGGCAACAGTGGGAGGGCTTCCTGCCCCCACTGCTGGACCTCCTGAGGGCACCTGGTGTTTTTGGCCACTGTGTGTTGGACTGGATGGGCCATTGGCCTGATCCAACATTGGCTTTTCTTATGTTCTTAATAATCCACAGAAAATTTTACGGAATGTATAGGAGTAATCCCCTAAATTGTTTCCCTGGAATTGCCAGTCAGGTGGGAACAGAAAAATTAAAATGGCTTTGCTGTTGATATTTCAACAGTCAGCTACGTTTATTTGTACTGAAAGGTCTACGAACGCTATAAGGTTCCATTATTCCCGTCTACTAAGAAAGCCTCAGAGCCAAGATGGAGTGGTATGATTTAAAAAACATCACATCCTCCAGAAATTTCCTTTGGCAGCAAATCTGCTCAGCTCTCCATGCCAGATGAAGACAACAGGTTATATCCTACACACCTGCTCAGCTACGAGCAGCACATTCCATCAGCATATGAAGTTACTCTGCCAATGGAACAAATCTCCTGTAGCTGAGAGGCAAAACACAGATAATTTTTTACCCAAACTTTTAGTTGTATTTGTTTGGATATTTGGCTAAGATCTTTATCTGTTGAAATTGCTCTATTTATGTTTTAAGATACTTTTATTTTCCGTTAATAATCTTGCCTATAAACCTATTTTGATGGTTGCCATTTTTGCTTACTTTATTGGTATTGATGGGACTTTTCCCCCTTAAACGGTACTACTGATTCGTTGCTTTTGCAACGGTGGAAATGCAGTACAGGGCGAGGAGTCAGTGATCAGTCCACACAGCTTGGCTAAATAATGTTAGCGTATTCCTGTGATACCGGAAATGCATTTCTTCATTTTGATGCAAGCTTGCTTTACGACTGTTACGATTCTGACAGCAGCTAACATCAAGGAGTTACAGTTGTTATTTGATATTGCTAGATACTGTCAAAGTGTAAAGGTTATATACAGCAAGCTTGCATCAAAGTGTATTCCAAGACCTCCACATAGGATTATTTGGGCACTGTTTTCATAATTCCACATCAGGGGTATGGGACACAAAATGATGTGATTTTCAGAGAGCCCTGTGCTGAGCACACAGGGGCCTCTGAATGAAAACCTGCATTATTAAGTACCAATTCAAACTGCAAAAATATTCATGGGATGGTTCCAAGAAGGATTTTTTTGAAGGACAGTAAAGAATGTTAAGTATACAGAAAGGCAAGTGTATATACTGTGCTAAATTTTCGTCATTATTCTAGGTGTAGAGTTTTTCTTGTTTTATTTTAACTGAAGATGGAGTCTGTTAGGAATTTTGTTAGGAACAGAGTGTCCTGTGTTCTGTATACCCCCAAAGTCTCCGCTGACTAAGACAGGAGGCATAAGGAAGGACTGGAGTAACAATTCTGAAAACTTAAAATAAAAACCCTGAGGCTAGAACTTGTTCTTTAAAAAGCTCAAACTCTCTCATTAATCCATGACACTGCACCATACGTCAAATTCCAATCACTGATTTCTAGAGACCCCAATTATATTAACCCATGCTGTACAGGGGAGAAAATGTCAAACAGGTAGTAAGAATAGCCGAAGACCCACCACCATGTTTGCTCTAAGATCCCCTTGGACCAAGATCACTGAAACCCATTGTCTGAGGGTATATGGAAAACAGTCATGCAAGCAATACAACTACTATCTTCTTTCCCACACAGCACTGTAGCCACTCACCTACAGGACTAGTTGAAACCCTCTGAGGAGGCCGGAATCCTGGCGCCTTGGAATTATCAGAATGCACATTTTCCATATGCCCCAGCACAGAGTTACTCAAAAACGTAGACTGGACAGTAAAAGATGGGTCTGCTGCTGCTCTTGCGGACAGTGAACAGTCTCCCCACCCTTGATTAGCTGGCACCTGGTTGCTATCAAAAAGACTACTAAAGTGATTGAAGAGTGTCGCTGGCCCAAAGGTAGGAGGCAATGATTTGTTTCCAGGGTTAATATGCATCTGAGAACCGTTCATAACGTTCATGGGTGAAGAGAGCTGAACTGCCGGAGGTGGACCTTGAGAAGGCGTTAAAGGAACTGCGTTTGTAACAAAAATAGACTGAGGTTCTTGATGTAGGTTTGCATTTGGTACCACTGAATAAAATGAACCTCTGGGCTGCATTCTGTGAGAAACTCGGGGTGCTGGTACAGCTAACTGAGGTAAGTTATTATTGTCCTGATTATCTGTAGCAACTGATCTAGGCGAAGCTAAGCTCAATGGAGTGGGTTCTGAACTGGAAGAAAAAGGCATAGATATGGGAGGACTTAAGTCAGATATACTGGTTGGCAGTGTCTCATCTTGGACATTATTTGGAGGTGCAGGACTGCTGGATGTGCCCGTTTCTAGGCTGCCTGGGTTGCTGTTGGCCGAGATATTGCCAGTTGCAGCAACTGATGGCACGCATGCATTTCCAATCGATTGTTCAGGTGTCGATGCCTTTTCTTTGGGAGCTGGGGCAGAAGGAACAGTGTCCGTCTTAAGTGTAGATGGCTGTGCCTGTGGAACGCTAGCAGGTAGAAATGTCGTGGGAACATGCCCCGTATTTTCAGATGCCGGTGAAGCGGAAGGCAGTGTGCTACATGTAGTTGTCACAGTTGAGATTGCTGTCGTCATGGTACTGGTTTTAGGAACGCAAGCAAACAACTGCTTTCTGACCGAAGAAGGAGTCCGGTTACTTGTCACACACAGCGGCTGGGAGGATGCGACTACTGAAGGGATAGTACCAGGACAGCTGGAAGCAGCTAAACCCGTAGACTCAGACTGCAAAATGTTGCCATTCTGGTTACCTACGCGACTTGAACTGTTATGCTTTGGAGAGCTATTTGTGCTGCCTGGGTTAACTGGCCTCACTGGGAATGGTCCCCAAGTATTTGGAGAGTTTGAAAATGTTCCTCCAAACTGGGCCATAGGTAAGCGAGGGTGACGAATCTGTTGCATAGTTTGGGCAGCCAATATGGCAAAGTGAGGGTGCGAATAAGCTAAGGGAAGAGAGACTGGAAAGGAAGAGCGTACATTTGCTGGGACGTTCTTGTTTAGTTTGTTAGCAGACTGGAAAGTGGAAAGCGTTGATGACTGAGAGGTGACAAGAGATGGTGCTCCAAGAGGAAACGAGTTTTTGTTTGAAGCGGAAGCAGCACTGATGCCGGATGAAAAATTTGAATGGATTGATTTGGTGCTGGAAGCAGGTGTTCTTATGTGTGTTTTAGGAATTAAATCTTCCAGTTCCTTTGCAGGATCCTGAATAAGGGCATTAATAAGTTGTACTGCATATCTTGTTGATTCCGTTCCACCTCTGAAACAAAGAAGGAGGTGTCACCTCGGGAATCCAAGTCTCAGTTCAGTACAACATAAATTCATTTGAAAAATATTAGGTTCAAGCATGAGATTATTACACGTTACCTTATTGTGATCATTCTTTCTCCATTTTTATCTTTTTGCTTGTCCACGTCAATATGAGCACCAGTGACATCCTGGATTGCTGTGATGTTGCACCCACCTCTTCCCATTATTCTGGATACAACCGATGCCGGGACAGAGAGTTTTTTGGACCTAAACAACAAGGATGTAAATGACAGAGGATTATTTGTATTACACAGATCTATATCATTACATTATGCACATCTGTAGAGACATTTATCAAAACAGTATATGCCAAGGGCAGCAAGTGACTTTTTTCTGATGTTCTACGAATTCTTCCTAGTGTTTCCACAAAAGACTGAGAACATTTCTTCTTAGTAACTTGTACCCCAGCAGAAGAGCCATTTAAGAGGGAGACTTCGTTAAGCAGTGCAGTAGAATACAAGCCATTACATATATGCTTGTCTGGGCATGTCTTCATTTAATTTGGGAACAATTATTCTAAATCAATACTACCTTAATTGCTATTATTTTACAGAAGTAGCCCCTTCCCCTAGAAAAGCTACAATATACCTATACTACGGGCAGTCACACTGATTTATTGATATAGGTTTAAAACCATTCTGAAAGTTCCCTTGATAAGGGAATGTAATGTAAGACCTGCTCGCCGGAGCAAGTAGGAAGAATAACCTGCCTTCAGGATACTTTTTTCCACCCGACATGGAGAAATCTGTTTCCACAAACAAGGTTTTCCATACAAGCCATGCTTCTGAACTGCTCAATTTCATAGCTTTCATGTGTGTGCACACTTCTTCAGATATCTTCAGGATTCTTCTTCAGGATTTATCTTCAGGACACTTCTTCAGGATTTAGAAACATGTTAAAAGGACTGTCTCTTGTATAACAATAGAAAGTTTGAGTCCAATGACACCTTTATAACCAACAAAGTTTAATTCTGGGTATCAGCTTTCGTGAGCATGCACACACTTCAGATATCTGAAGAAGTGTGCATGCACACGAAAGCTGATACCCAGAATTAAACTTTGTTGGTTATAAATGTGTCATTGGACTCAAACTTTCTTCTTCAGATATCTGAAGAAGTGTGCATGCTCACGAAAGCTGATACCCAGAATTAAACTTTGTTGGTTATAAAGGTGTCATTGGACTCAAACTTTCTATTGTTATACAAGAGACAGTCCTTTTAACATGTTTCTAAATCCTGCTTTTCAGCCAAAATTGGCTTCTAAAGTGGCTCGCGGGAATAAAAACCTGATAAAATTAGAGAGTTTCTTCTTATTGTTTTACAGAGATTTCCCATTTAAATATAAATATTTCCTCATATACTTTTTTGGGCACTGCTATTGTTTTTGGTATCCAACAGGCCACAGCATTCCTTAAAAAATCATGACAGCCCCTAGATTGTTTTTTTAACAGCCCTCAAATCCCTTAATTCCTTTCAGTCACAGATTCCAATTTCTTCTTCTCCTGAGTTTTGTTATCCCAAAGCAATACACTAATCCCACCTGAATACAAATCCCCCTTTCTCTATTCGCTGCCATTGTCTGCCCCAGGAAGTTTCCAAACCACATTTTGACCCCAATCACTATCTCACCTACAGACTCTTCGTGCCATCACACCCACTCCTTAATAACTTGGGTGGGAAAAAAAATACCTTTTTGCTCCTGAACAGCAGCGCCCTCCTCTTTGAAGCTGAAACTGCTCAATTGTTGTTGACTGCAGAGTGCTGCTGGGTGAAGGGTCTTTCAAAACTCTGCCCACTTGCCTGACAAAGAGTAGAAGAGAAACTTACATTAGTAGGAGAAAACGAACATGTTTTCACATTTCCTTGCCAACTGGTAAGAGGTAGAAAGAGTCCTTACCCATTTCATCCCCAGGCAAATAAAAGCTCTTATTTCTTCCATTTTATCTGTTACACTAACATCCCATGCTTCCTACAAGTACTCAGAAAGCTGAAAATGGCTTTTTAGGCCATGTCGCAACAGATGTTGGCTGATCCCAGATGTGCTTAACTCCACATATGGAACAGCAGCACACTGTTCCAGATCACTTCCTGGGCTAAATCAGGAAAGGATAATCCCCCCCTCTCAAGGATTGTCTAAAACTCTAGCAAGTCTGACAAAGCCAAATGTGTTAAACCTAACAAAGAAAACGATCTTAGGCATAATTCAGACTGCAGTGCACTTAACCTATACAGACAACACTGTTAACAACCATTTCAACAGGATTTAAATGCACTTTACTCTTCCATACCACACTTTCAGTGAGGCTGAGATGCAGACTGGTAGCCTGTGTGGTGCAGTGGTTGAGAGAGCTGGACTAGGATCTAGGTGATCCAGATTTGAATCCCCATTCTACACATTTTTTAAAAACCTTGTTTATAACAGGTTGCTTACCTGTAACAGATCCCACAAGAGATCATCCATGCACACAGACATGGGTTCTGCACTGGTGCAGACTGCAATTCCAGAAGTTCTAGTGCTTTAGCCCAAGAATTGGTACATAAGTGACTTTACCTATGGAATGGACTATATCTCTCCTAGCTTTCAAAAATACTTCAAACTGAGTGATGTCACTAGTGAGTATAGAGAACAGGTTGAGAGACTGTACAGGTGTCCATTTTACAAACGTCAATTACATTTAAGCAAATTGTTTTTGTTCTTTGTGGTCTCTGTGCAATCCCACATATGGGCAATTAGCAAGACCTAGATGATAAAGACTGCTGGTACCGATTTGAAGAAAACACAAAATTCCAGACAGCCTGGCCAAAAGATGCACCTTGCTGAGCTACATCAATGGCATATTGGGAAATGAGCACTAAAATTGTTGACCAGGCTGTAGTTTTCTAAGCTTCACATTTGAAGGGCTCTCCTTTCAGAAAAGTGGCCAATATATAAAACACCCTGAGAGAGGGCACTCTGATGTACAGAGTGTTACAGAAACATTTCCATTTTGCCACAAAGGACATGCTACTGAAGACTTGCAGAAGTTAAGCAAAAACCTTCCATACAGGAGGCAGAAATGTAGCTAGGGACGAATCCCCATGAAAGTAACTTCAGCACTATAGCAGTTGTGATGGGGGTTAATTCTTTTCATCTGGGAGAATGGATGGTGGATGCAGCAGAGAATGAAGATTTAGCATTTGGGCCAGTTGAGAACAGTCTTTCATCCATTTTACCCTTGTACTTTTTACCGCTTCATCACAGCTGTAATCTTCTAACAAAAAATTATACATTTTCTGTATAAATTTCTTACTTTCCGATATAAGAATTTTATCTATTCCATTCATTTCCACTTGAAACCCTCTTTTTTGATCTTCCTTAAATCTATATCTTAATTGTATCTTTTCTAACCACGTTAATTTTAGTCCTTGTTTACAAAGTAATATATCTGGTTTGAGTTCATTATTTTTATCCAATAGATTAGCATAAGATATGCTTTTTTCTACAGATAACATTGGTTTTATAAACGCCTCTAATGGAGATACCCATTTTGGGGTTTGTAAATACATACGTTCTTTTATATTTGCCCAAATCTTTATTAACACCCTTCTAATAAGATTGTTTCCAAAATCTGAATGAATTTTTCCTCTATCATACCATGCATATGCGTGCCAACCCATGCGCAATCCTGAACCTTCTAGTTTTAATAGCCTAGAATTTTCTAATGTAAACCATTCTGTTATCCAACTTAAAGCCGCTGCATCATGGTATAATCTCCAGTTTGGCACCGCTAAAACCCCAAGTTCTCTTTTCTCGTGCAATATTTTCCATTTAATCCTGGGTTTCTTATGGTTCCAGATAAACTGTCTTGTAATTAGATCTAGTTCCTTAAAGAATTGGGGTTTCTTAACAATGGGTAAATTTTGTGCTAAGAACAGAAACCTTGGAAGAAGATTCATTTTAATGCTTGCGATTCTTCCCATAAATGACAATGGTAAGGAGTTCCATTTTGTCAGATCTTTTCTGAATTCATTAATTAAACTTTGATAATTATCTTCATATAGTGAAGTAGTCTTGTTAGAGACCCATATGCCTAAGTATTTAATTTTTTTTACTACAGACATTGCAGAAATCTCTTGAATTTTCAGAATTTGATTTAAAGTACAATTTTTTGTCAAGATTTTGATTTTTTGAAAGTTAATTTTAAGGCCTGCAACTTCACCATAGTTTAGAACTTTTTAAATCACGTCTGGTATTGTTTCAGTTGGGTTTTCTGTTATTAAAACAAGGTCATCTGCATAAGCTTGCAGTTTAAATAGTTCCCCTCTAACTCTTAACCCTTTAATTTCAGCATTATTTTCAATATTATCCAACAAGGTTTCTAATACAAAAATAAATAACAGAGGCGATAATGGGCAACCTTGCCTTGTTCCCTTCTGAATATTTATGTTTTGAGTAACATCTCCATTTATAATAATTTTTGCTTTCAGTGTAGTATAGATAGCCTTAATCATATTATAAAAATTGTTACCACAGTCCCGAAATAACAGTTTGGTTAGCATAAATTCCCAGTTAACATTATCGAATGCTTTCTTAGCATCTAAGAAGATCAAGGCTAACTGGCTCCTCGGATTCATTTCATAATGATCTAACATGTTTATAATTGTTCTAATATTTGCTTTAATTTGTCTCTTTGGTAAAAACCCCGATTGGTCTTGATGGATAATGTCTATTAATACTTTTTAAAATCTGTTTGCTAAAATGTTTGCAAATAATTTATAATCCATGTTCAGTAGGGAAATGGGTCTATAGTTCTTAATTTCTAGAGCATCTGTTTCTGGTTTGTGTATTAGTGTTATCATTGCCTCTTTCCACGTTGCTGGCATAACACCATTAATTCTCGTATTTTGCATTACTTCTTTTAAGGGAGTTGTTACCTGATCTTCCAAAATTTGATAGATCTCTGATGGGAATCCATCTGGACCTGGAGTTTTCTTCTTTTTTATTCCCTTAACTGCTTCCACTATCTCGTAAGTCGAAATTGGATCAGTATTCCTTTTTGACTTGCGTTGAAAAGTTTTCTTAATTTGTCCATGTATATAGTTTTGTATGTCCAAATTATCTATACTAGAATGACTATATAAATTTTTATAAAAATTTTCAGCAATAGTTATAATTTCTTGTAAAACATATTTTTCTTCTCCATTACAGTTTTTTAAGCATCTAATCAGGCGCTTTTCCTTCTCCTTTTGCAGTGTATAAGCCAACCATCTACTAGGTTTATTAGCGTTCTCAAAATAATAAAATTTCGCCTGCTCTATTTTCCTTGCAATCTCATGGGTTAACAAAAGGTTTATCTGATGATGTAAACATTGTAAGTTTACGTTTCAGTTTATCTACAGAATCCACCTTCTTCTTAGATTTTTCTTCCTCTTTATTAATGTTCTGATAGATCTTTATATTTTTTTCTTTCCTGTTTTCTTTTCCATATCATGTGGCTTATGAACCAACCTCTTAGAAATGCCTTAAATGCATCCCAAATTATTTCTATAGGTGTATCTGCTACATTATTTCTCTTTAAAAAATCTTTAGTTTCTATTTTAGTATTTTTCAAAAATTCTGGATCCTTTAAAAGACGCAAATCCAATCTCCATCTTGATTTCTTCTGATCTGTTTGAAAAGAGATCATTAAAGGACAGTGATCTGTGAAAGTACTTGG
Source organism: Lepidodactylus listeri (assembly GCA_029233225.1). Taxonomy (NCBI): domain Eukaryota; kingdom Metazoa; phylum Chordata; class Lepidosauria; order Squamata; family Gekkonidae; genus Lepidodactylus; species Lepidodactylus listeri. Next base: position 16,077,279 of record JARCFY010000017.1, on the reverse strand, counting down.
AAGAATTTCTACTTCTCTAGTATCTTGTAGCATAGTTGTTGAAATCCACACCATATCGATCTTAGACCATGTCTTATACCTTGGAGAAAAATATGTATAATCTTTTTTTGTAATATTTCTTACTCTCCAGGCATCTATCAGGCTGAATTCTTCTGCTATTTGTAAGAATACCTTTGAAAGGTTATTACCTGTTTTTGAATTCTTACTTATAGCGTTTCTATCCCACTGTGGATCAAGCACTGCATTAAAATCTCCTACTATACACAAATCATCGGTGGTATTTTGGATAAGAAAAGATCTTAAGTTTTGGAAAAAAGCATCTTGTTTTTGGTTAGGAGCATAATTTTTTTCCTTTAATTCGGATCATAATCGCTACCATTTTGCCATCTACTGTTGAATAAACTAATTCAGGTAAGAGATATTCTTTAAAGTAAATTGCCACTCCTCTTTTCTTTTGGTAGGGATCTGAAGCGACTCAGAGGGGCGGGGCATGGACATCCCGCCAGTTCCTTCTGACTGCTGCAAACCAGACTAATTAAGAGAAGACGAAGCCTGACAGCAGAGGGGAAGGATGGGTGGGTGGTGTGAATGCACAGATGACCACTCAAAGATCATCAGTTACAGGTAAGCAACCTGTTTATCTTCGACATGGTCTCTGATTCACACCCATGGGAGATTAGCAAGCAGTAGCCTACCTGGAGGAGGGTGCTGAAAGGCTGTCACTGAGAGGCTACAGAGTGGACAAGGCAACCCATTGCATGAGTGTCAAGAGTGTAGTGCTTGATGAATGTATTAGATGTTGCCCATGTAGCCACTTTACAGATGTCAGTGAGGGAGACACCCTTGAGGAAGTCTGTGGACTTTGCTATAGCCCTAGTGGAATGGGCTCGAAGTCGGCCCGGGAGCCGGGTTCGAGCCAAAAGGTAGGAGAGACAAATGAGTTATACAAACAATCCCAGTCTGAATGGCCTGCAGGAGTCAGCCAAGGCACAGCCGCAGACAAGGGATAAGCTCCATAAAGGTACTGGAAGTGGTGCTGGTCCCGAGGTACCATAGGGTGCAGAGGCGGCAGATAGCCCCAATGGGAAGGAACCGGCGACATGCCCTGCTGGGGTGATTGATTGCGACCATTGGGGCACCTGCCCCAGTCCAGCAGAGTATGATAGTTTGGAGGCTCATCGATATCGATAGGTCAGTGTCGAGGGCGGCACCGATAGGCAAGTAGGAGCGATCCAAAAAAGGTGATTTGGAGAGGGAGCAATCGTGGCGAGGAGAATGGGTGAAAACCTCTATGCGCTTGATCTTAGAGAAATCCTGGGTTTCCAAGATTTGGTCTGGCATCGGGGGATCCAGTTGCCTTATTGGTGAGTCCAGCAAATGTATGGTAGGAGGTGCTGCGGCCACCCTGGGCACAACCGCAGCCAGGGTCTCGAGGGCAGGCGACGTGGCAGAGGCAGGAGGTAGCACAGAGGCTGCAGGTCCAGGCACCGAGCCCTTTTTCGGGGGCTTACCAGTGGCTGATGTCAAATCCTTGTGCTGTTTCTCGTCTTGTCCTTCTTCTTTTTAAGAGGTGTGGAGGACGCAGACTGTGTCAGCACCGGACGCCTTGATGTCGTGCGGATGATATCGGAACCCGCCTTCGACATTGGTGCTCCTGTACAGTCTACTGTCAACGTTGATGCAGCTACAACGGTCAATGTCGAGGACTTAGGCGGATGATCAGAGTCCGTGGAACCAGAGGATGGGGCTTCAGCAGGGAGCAAAGCCAATTCCAGGAAGGCCACTCAAAGACGCGCCGCCCTGTTCTTGAGTGTCTGGTTGAAAAATTTAGAACAGTGCACGCAGGACTCCGGACAATAGGTTTCACCAAGACAAAAAATGCACAGGGAACATCCTTCCAGTGGGGCTAGCTTACTGCCACAAGAAGTGCACCCTTTGAAAATACCCACCTTTTTGCCACGCAATGTCAGAAAAATCCAGTGAGTGAGTGAAAAGGGGGGGGGGGACGCCCAAAGGGCGGGAATTGAGGTAATTCCCCCCTCAAACTAAAATACTTTTTGGGGGGAGGGGATAGAAAGACGAAGAAAAACGAAGAAACAAAACAAGCAAAAAAGGTTGAAGAAATAAGAACTTTGAACCAAGAGCTTTCCACAGAAAGATAAAGCCACCCGACGGAGAGCTGTTAACAGTGCAGCCATCAGAAGAGAACTGGCGGGATGTCCGCACCCCGCCCCTCTGGGCATGTGTGGTGGGGCTCCCACGCATGCCCGGAGTCGCTGGGTGCGAAAATCCATTGAGCTTTCTACAATACCGATGGTTTCAGCGCAGGCACACTAAACCCCATGGGTGTGAAGCACAGAGACCACGTCGAAGATCACCCTGCTTCGATGAGATGGAAAGTCAGAATTGGCTCTTTGCTTTGGGGAAGAAGGAAACAAGCTCCAGGAAACGCACCAGCAGGCACCATGGCATCCATGTGCACCACGTTCAGGATGAGTGCACAGAGGGATAGTACCCTCCCTCAGGGAGAAGACGAGTGCCAATTCTTAGGCTAGAGCTACAGAAGTTTCTGGAGTTACCTTCTGCACTGGTACAAACCCTGTATGTGATTGCATAGAGACCATAAGGAAGATACATGCTAGAACTGTATTCCTCTTTACACCTAGCCCCAGAATGTTGATTTTACAATTGGTGGGTTGTAAACACGAAAAAGCCCAATTGTACACAACTTTCTGTGTGTCGGGGGAGAGTGCAAAAGTGAGACACCTGCTCCTACATTCCACAGCATGTAAAACCTACTTTCCAGCAGAGTTTGAGGGGAAATATGGGCTTACAAAGGTTTTTAATAAATAAGCACTAAACATTAAATGTAACCAAGCTCTCCCAATCTCCCATCAATATTCATCCTACTTGTACCCACTTTTTTCAACTTGACATTAACTAGAAAGTGACTTCATAGGCTCACATAAAAGACCAGACTTCATTTCATGACACTTACCTTCTCACTACTTCTTTCCAGCCCTCTTCTCTTTTTTGCCCTCTTTTTGGACTGGTCAGGTTCAACTTTATGTTTGGAGATGTTAAAGGCAGGGACACAGACTTATAAGTCGCCGATAATGAATTTGGATTCGCTTCACCCTCGAGTCTAGGAATAAAGTGGAGATGATTATTAATTTCTCAGCTATCAAAACAAGTGCTTCTCTGAATACTGTCTTTTGCAAACTCCATCAAACAATGAACAGTTAACCAATAAGAGGACAGTTTCAGAGGGTAGCTGTGTTCGTCTGCAGCAGAAGAGCTACATTCAAGTCCAGCAGCACCTTAGAGACCAAGCTAATTACATTTTGCATTGTACCTTTGCAGCCCAACCCCTTTGCAACACTGCTCTGACTGGGACAGAAGGACCAAGGGATCTCCATTTTGACTCAAAAATCTTGTTGACCTCTAAGGTGCTACTGCACTTGAATCTAGCTCCAATAACGGGGAATGGTTTGAAGGCTCAATTCCTTTACTAGGATGACCAAAGTGCTCAACAGGCATAAAGTTACATTCAGGCAGTGCAGAACCAGTTGTCTGCATTCTTCTTAACAGGAAACACTGCCTTCACATGCTTAATCAGGGGGTAAATAACCAGGCAAGGGAATTTTATTCTTGGTAAATGGCAAAGGTTCCTTCCTTTCCTTTTAGCAGCAAGAGTTGTATTTGTTAAGGGTAAACCAGGGGGCAGTGAGTAGTTTTTCATCCGTTGCGAGATGCTGAAACTGTAACACGAAGCAAGAGTTCACAGCTACACACACAACCAGACCTTTCTAAAACAAATATGAACACAGAGCATATAAACTCTAATGCCACCTTTGCTTCCGATGAAATCAGAAGTGTCATCTTACTTAACAAAATCATCATTTCTAAAAGATGCATGTTCAACTTGAGAACTCTAAGGGATGATAAACAGGACATAAAATTCTCAACAAAACAGAGGCTAGCAGGAAATTTGGTGTACAGACATATCTGAGTTTTGTTTATCTAGAGACCTGCAAAGTCATGGGACAGACCCAAGCAGCATAAGCAAGTCAGCCAGGGGGGGTCAAGTGCTCATTGTGATTTTCATCGGAGTACCTCGTCAAGGAGATTTAAGGATACGGCTTGATTTGTTTGGCAACTTAACTTCCAACAAGGATCTATGAAGGCACAAGAAGGGTCAACAGTAGATGAGATTCTTGGTTCATTCAAAGGGCTTGCAAAAACAACACCATGGGCATGGTGATGGGAAAGACCTCTGCCTGAGACCCTGGAGAGCTGCTGCCAGTCTGAATAGAAAAGACTGACTTTGATGGATCAAGAGTCTGAGTCAGTATAACACAGCTTCACAGTGGGACACAGACTATAGTGTAACAATGCTTCGATAGTAGTTTTTGTACTACTTTTAAACACAAAATGAAAACCCGTTCTGAGAAGCCAGTGCCAGAGATTGACAAAGGCTCTCAAGGTAGCATGCAGCATTTCCACAAATAGCTTTAACAAGGCCCAGACAGGAAACACGCTCAAGAACTACCTGGTTTGCACTTTGGAAGCCGAGGCATTGTTCTTGTCTTCCTGAGAAGGGAGGAGCACGGAGGCGTACCGCCTGTCACCTGAAGAGTGTGTGTCCATCGTGAAGTTTAGTTCTTGGCTTTTACCACCACTGCTGCTCTCACTGTTGCAATCTGTGCTGTCCAAGTTGTCGGAATCGCTGTTCCCACCAGCACTACCACCCCGTGGCTCGCCATTGATTTTATTTTTATCTGCTTTTTGCTGTGCTAGACTTATATGCTGGTCTGGTAAAATGATCTGCACATTTTGAGGAGTGTCTTTTGTTTTATTCTTCTTGTTTTTCCTGTTTGTGCTGGGCGTTGTCACCACATTGGCCCTCTTCTTCCCAAAAACATTTGTGAAAGTGGCTGATGTTGCCGATATTCCAATAGTAGTAGTTGTAGTCGCACTTGGAGGCTCCAAAGGAACTTCTTGATCCACTGGAACAGAAAATGAACATCGCACAGATTTTAATTATGACCCCAAACCATAATTATTCATACAAGTGTTTCAAAGCTGCCATGTTGAATCATGTCCGAGACATTTTTAAGCTAAGACAAGAATTTTAGAAGCCTGATATATTTAAAATGTACTTTACTAGGAATGAATTAAATAAGAAGTCTGCATTTTAATCCTATTACTTTAGGAAATGCACGTTTTGTGTTTTCTTCTGTTCATTAACTATATCATCAGAGTAATGAGCTAGGCAAAATCCAAGCAGTTTACAGTTTAAATTTTGATGGGAAGGAACCCCACAATGACTGAAGAGGCACGTAAGGCTAACAAGGGATGAGTGTGAACAAATGCAGTCTATGTTCCTAGGATCCATTTTCAGTTGGGAATGATGAATCAAAGGTTAAGTTAAAAGCTTCAGGGAAAAAATGCATTTAGAAAAATGATTATACAGGCCAGGATTTTCTACTACAACCTAGTGGCACAATATCTTCTGTAACACTAGTTATTCCTGTATCACCAAGTTACATGAGATGATTTAGAACATATGGGAGGAGCTGCAGTGTAAGCTTTTCCTACATTGTTGAGGGCTTCTTTTTATCCAGTGCTGTAGGAAACAGCGGCACTACAACAGTTCTAGGTAATAAGAGATGTTTCAAACAGGTGGCTGAGTGGCAGACTAGTTATGGGGTAGGATACAAAATGGTGAACATACAGTACAATCAATGTTTATGGCACCCTAGAGTAACAAAAGCAAATGGGACAAGTCTCCATCCCCAAGGGATTTGCCTAGATAGACATTTGGCTATAAAATTTCATGGGGGGAGGGGGGGGAAGATGGGACATATAGGGAAGAGAGGGAAGGAAGAGTTACCAAGGGAGAATGAGAATGTAATATATGCAAAATTGGGACAGTCTGACAGCCCTAAGAAGAAGTACTTCCTTGCACAATGTATCTACAGTACATTAGCAAGCTAGCTGTAAAAAATCCTTTTCACTTGTGGAAAACTCAATAATTTAAACAAAGTTAAGTAGGAAGTGGAGGGGCAAATGAGTCCCTCACCATCATCATCATTCTCCTCTTCATCTTCTTCGTCCTGCAGCTCTAAGTTTTCCTTAGGTTTGTTCTCTTCATCTTCCTCCTGTTTTCGTTTTTGCTCCTCTTTCTTCTTCTTCCTCTTCTCTTTCCTCTTCTCTCTCTTTGCTGCAAGAGCCTGCTTCCTGCTCTCTTCTCGGGACTGTGGAAAACAAATGACTGTTTAAAAATGTCCGTATGCCAATGTCAAGCAATTGCAGTGATGTGGCAGTAGAACAGACTTACCAATGAACCCGAGAACTAGCTAGTCACTCATGACACAAGCCAACACACAATTACGGTTTGTTGCTCTACAACAAGCCATGTTTCAGTATGCATTTATTACTGGTGATTTTATTTTCATATACATGGGTGCGTATAATGAATCATTTCTACTACTTATTTCTTTTACGCTGGCAATTTAGAAGTTGTCCCCCCAATTCTCTGAAGTTCTGCCTAATCACTACCTTTTATTTTTTTAATTAATTTAATAACTTTAATAAAATTTATACTCTCTTTCTGCCCTCATAAGGCACATGGCAAATTAAAACACATAATATAAACCACTTAAAAAACCATTACAACCAACAAAACACATCATTAAAACAATTAAAGCTGGAGCTAAAATACATACAGGGATCACGGAGAACAAACAAACAAAAACGATCTTCAGCTGCCAGTGGCACATGGTAACAGAAGGGGACACATGAGCCTCCCTGGGGAAAATAGTGAACCCACACAAAAACATGCAGCGGTCTTATACCAAATCAGACCACCAGTCCATCAAGGCCACTACTGTCATCTCAGACTGGCAGCAGCTCTCCAGGGTCTCAGGCAGAGGTCTTCCACATCACCAACTGCCTGATCCTTTTAACTGGAGATACCAGGAATTGAACCTGGGACCTTCTGCATGCTAAGCAGATGCTCTGCTACTGAGCCACAGCCCCTCCCCAGACTTTTGGTACCATGACTTGAGAAGGACCTCTCCTAGATTACCATCATAAGAATGTACCTTACTTCTACGATAACATGAGTATCCAGAGAAAAGGGTGGGGGTGGGAGGAGGTAGAAAATGCAAGGGCCTTTCTGAGATCCAGCATGGTGCAGTGGTTAAGAGTGGTGGACTCTAATCTGGAGAGCTGGGTTTGATTCCCCACTCCGCCAAATGAAGCCTGCCGGGTGACCATGGGCCAGTCACAGTTCTCTCAGAACACTCTCAGCCCCACCTACCTCACAAGGTGCCCATTATGGAGAAAGGAAGGGAAAGTGATTGTAAGCAGCTTTGAGACTCCTTATACAAAGGCAGGGTATAAAAAACCAACTCCTCCTCTTCTTCTCTAACCCAGAAATAACTGGGGTGGGGCTTCTCAATTCTATTTAGGACAAAGGTCCCTTGCTAGCCTTTGCTAAATGGGTACAGGCACAGAAAAGAAGATGACTAAAAAAACTGAGAATCATTCAGGCCCCGATTACTTCTTCCTCCCTCTTGCCTCTTACTGTATCATGTGAGTGGTGAAGGCTCAGTGAGAGGAGTGCAGCGCTGCAATGTTTGTGGAACTACAGCGTAACACCTTACCTTTTCCAAATCTAGCTCTTTCAGCAGGATGCTGGCATTCTTGTTCGCCTCAGCGGCTTGCTGGTCCTTGGCCTTCACAATGGTTTCCACACACTGGTGGCACTTTTTTAACAAATCCTGTATAAGAGAGAGATTATTATTTTGTGAAAACCACTCTTCCACACACTTAGAATATTTCACGTACATGTATAGATGCGGCATGTGGAGAAAGTTTTTGTAGGTGCTGAATGATGCAACATTCTGAAATTAGAATAGTGTGACCAGGATGATCTAAAAATATTCCAGAAGATACATATTTTAAAGCAAATATTAGTGCCTCCCCATACCTTTATTGGGTGATTCAAAGTCTTACCAAATGTAAACAATTCATATTGAAATAGGAGGCTAAGTACTGGCAGAACTGTCTGTTGCAACCAAAATATCTTTCCAGCGGCCAGATGTCCACCTACTCCTTTTGAAATCATGGCATTCCAAATGCAGGAAATCTACTTTCATGTTGGCCTTCATTAACACAAATCAGGGGGGTTAGCAGCAACACTTTTTTCCAGGCTTAAACACACAGCATGATTTGCAAAGTGATGAGTTCCAGGTAAGATCTGGGGCCATAGATTTGCAAATGGTTATGGGGGAAATTCATGTTTGAAACTTTCCCACAAGCCGTCTTTGCTAATGAAAGCCAGCATGTCAAGGAGAAAGGCTGCACCTTAGACTTCCACTAAATGGACTTGTTTTTACATGGAGGAAGCATTCAAATGCATAATTTGCCAGTTGCAGTCTGATGTGACTGTCTGACCACACACTGCTTCTTTTTGCATGTTTAAATCAGGTCTTGCAGCTGAACAGCTCACCTTTTGTTGAACATCAGAGAGCTGTCCCTCCCAACTACAATAATCACACAATCACTGGCAGACGTACACAAGGACACTAGTTTTCCACTACCCAGGGGCCACCACAGGACGCCGGTCCCTGGGCTTCTCCATGTGGATTAAGGCAGTGATTTATTGTGCACTTACCTCTTTTATTTTTAAACACAACTTTAATCAGGGATTCAAATAATGTTTTTTTAAAAAATATGATTGATATACTACTACTCTCAGGTAAACACATTCATTGTTACTGGTGGGTGGAACATAGCTGCATGAACTACCAGGCACCTACTAGATCTTGTGGTAAACAAGGGCCTTCGTTCCTACACTGCTTTGTGAGCTTTTAGTTCAAGTTTTTCCTTAAGGACTTTGTCAAGTGTGTGCTCATGGATATATGGGGACACTGGCCAAGCCCGCTGCAACTGATTTACAGAAAGAGTAATCCCCATAACGTTTTATAAACTTCCCTCACCCTCTCCCATACTCATGCTTGTCAGAAAGATAATTCTGACTTACTCAAGAACTCCAGTTCTCAATAATTCCAGGGAGGTGCTATCCATCAGGGGATGCCTGCTCTGCTCCAGAGTTACTTCCATGTGTGTGTGTGTCGTTAATTACATCATTTGAGAACAGACAAGAGTCTTCCTGGAACTTACCTTGTCAGTTATTGTTGCTATGTACCTCATGCATTCAATGTCTGAAGGAAACTGGTTCACTTCTTTCACCAAAAACTGAACAACTCTCACATGACCCTGATGTAGGAAAGGGAAAAAAGGCAATGCTCAGACTTAATCTGTACAGCTAAAATTTGCATCAGTTACATATGCCACCTTAAAACCAAGGAGATCTGTATTAAATAGTGTATTATCTCAGCTGTGATGTAGTATTAGCCTTGCTATGCTTCATAAGACAAAGGCCTATTTAGGCCTGCCAGATGTTCAAAATTGTTTGAAAGCAAGGTATGATAAACTGTGGTATTGCCTGTATTTCTCCAGCACCTGGATATGTACATTCAAGGCTGTATATCCATCACACTTCTGCAGAAGTGCATCAAAAGTACAGAACTTAAGCTTCCTGGGCACCTAAGCTTCTCTTTGGTTGCTTTATTTAAAAAATGTCTAGTCTTCATGGTTGCGAAGAAATACTGGGAAATGTGTCCGAAATGTCAACAGAAACAGAAATGTCAACAGAGCTGGCCATAAGATTTCCAGTTGCAGGGATGAGCTGTTGAGCACAGGTCTTTGTTTCTTCACGACCAACAAATCAGAAATGCTATAACATAGCGGTTTGTTCTTATGATTTGTTTCTGATTGCAGAAGGGGAAGTCTGAAAGAGGCTACAGGATACAATGTCCTATAAATCCTACAGGAAAAGGGCTGGATTCCAGCCTGTGACCCAACAGCTTCAAAAGACAAGTCTTGCCTTTCCCAGACATCCTCGATAGGACAAGGAAAAAATCCCTCAGAGCTGTCTTTTGTTTCATCTCTACCACTGTAACATACTCCTTCACATAGTCTTGCAAGTTTCAAGCTTTCTTTGACACCCCCCACCCCAAAACTGTTACTTCCTAGAAGGTTCTTGCCCTCAAGTAAATTTTCCTAGCTGCTTACTTCAGCACACAGACCTCAGAGCACTGAGATTCAATTTGCACCATCTAACTCCCAGAATCTATGTTCTTTGTCAGGGATGAGACAAAGAATATTAATGGGACAAAAGCTTTCCTAGTCATGGAATCACCATAACCAGAGTCTGCAGTAGCAAATTCTGCATAAACCTGTAAAGAAAATAACTCTCCGGCAACTGCAGCTGCTTCTTCAAATGTAAAACATTAGGCTAGCCATCTCAGACCTTTGCAGTTCACCTCAACTGTCCAGACTCAAGATAAACAAGAGAAGGTAAACAGAGGAGGAGCTCCTTCCAAAGGACAAGGTAGGCTGAGGAAAATGGCAGAGTTGACTTTTGCGGAACTTTCATCTTGTGAAAAAGTTCTACCCACTTACCTTACGAAATGCTGACATTAGTGGTGTGATTTTACGATTATCCGCAGCATCCACGTCAGCGCCTGCCTGCACAAGCAGCTGCACTACATCAAGGTGGCCACCGTTTGCTGCCAACCAGAGCGGTGTGTTTCCTTTCTTGTTCCGAACATCAATATGTGCCCCCCTAAAGTACAATTGCAGATGACAAGTAACTGAGGCAGAAATGGAAACTCAACTTGGTTGCAGACACCAGCTGAACACAGAGCATCAACAGCTAGCTTCAGAACACCTCTCACCATTGCAAGAGGTAAACTGGATCTGCCAAGGACTAGTAAGCTTCTTAAAGCAGGAACCAGCCTTTATTTTGCATATTCTGTAAAAGTGTTATGTACATTGATGGCAAACTAGAGCAAAAACAACATGAAACTCATACCGATTAATCAGGAGCTCACAGAACTTGTAGTGGCCTTTGTCTGCTGCAATTGTTAAAGCAGTATCCCTTGAGGAAGGCACAGGAGGAGCATTGACATCTGCTCCTTTATCAAGAAGAACTCTTCCAACCTCTGCATATCCTCCAGAAGCTGCTTCCATCAGTGGGGTGAGACCAGTCTGTTTAAGAGAATGTGTTTGAATCACGTCTACAGCAAGCAATTCTGAACATGATCTTGAAAGTATTATCATTTTACTAGCTGGGGACAGCACTCAATTGTCCAGCCCCTTTGCAATTCCTCTCTGCCAGAGAAAATAAGCTTTGGGCTTAAGACTACTGAGACAGCCCTTGCCAAAGAATTCAAACTTGGTTTTTCACCTGAAGAATGGTATTTTTGTGCCCTATGAGACTGCTTGTCCCTGCACAAAATATTCTGTCAGTTTCTCCTTATTGTTCAACACTGCTGTTTAATGAAAACTTCTCTAGATACTTCACTGTTCTTCTTGTAAAAAACAAACAAACCCAGCAGATTTAAGCAGCTCCACTTGCAAGTTTGGAATAAAATGACAGCATCTGAATGTGAATGTGTACATTCATATGGAATTTATTCTGAGTAAAGTATGTGCTGCAGATTTTCACTTCCATTGTATCAAACTGCAGTGCTTTATTATTAAAACCCAAAGTATTCCCTTAAAATCTTGATGTTTGGAGCATATCTCAAGCAACTTTGGATGCTGGGTATCAGCACACAGTTTGGAATTTTACAATGTATGACCATCTCTCTTGGGTCATGGGGAATTTAGGGCACAGATACTTTCTTAAGTTTGGCAGGCAGAGCTTGTTATGTAGGGCTGAAGAACTGCAACTGGTAGAATTTCCTCTTCCACACCACTGTTCAAGACACCCATGGCCTCTCTTGTATGTAGTAATGAACTCTAATGTCGGTTTGGGTTGTTGTTTTTTTAAATCTACACAAAAGATGAAGTCACTACTCCAGCTCAGCTGAGGCCATGACCCCAACTCACCTGTAGCTTCCAACCCATCAAAGCTCTAGTAAAATCAAGCAGTGGGACCCACATTTCTGAAATCAGTATATTAGAGTGTGGTGTCTTGCATAATGATACATTATCCAAAGTACAGTGATAGTGCTTCAGAGACGCTTTAAACCTACTGCTGATGATCTAATAACAGCATTGGCTAAGCCGGTTTGCTTTCAGATCAGTAAAGGAGGCCAAAGTTCCCAGATCTGCACCACACCGTCCTTAAAAACTTGAGAACTTTTATACCACATCTTTCTGGGGGAAGAAAATAAACATTCTGTCTGCTTGCTTACCTTTGCCCTATGTTCTACATTGGCTTTTCGGTCAAGAAGTAGACTGACCACCTCTGCCCTGCCCTGGAAACAGGCCAAGGTAAGAGCTGTGTTCCTATTGGTTTCAATTTGGGCATTAATATCTGAGCCCATATCAAGCAACAGCTTCACGGCAGGAACATGGCCATTCATAGCTGCCAACATCAGAGGAGAAATGCCCAGTTTACTGCCAGTCCTATGGTGAAGAAACAATACAGTTGTCAGACTTGAACAAACATGGATAAAAGTAAAAAACAAACAAGTATTTTCTCGGGAAGATCCATATTAAAAAAGAGATACCTAGGGGATAAACATGATATACAAAAGCCATCCGAAATAAGCAAATCTTACAATTTATAAATTAGAAGGTACCGTTACCAAATCACGACATTTTAAAATGTAAAATAGACTGAGAACAATGTTATTCATTTGTCACCAACAGCTGCTCCACTGAAGGCAAGTTTCCTATCTGTGAACAGTATGAATAAAACAGAACAGCTGAACAAAAGTCCACTCAATACACCTTTTTAAAACAACAACAACACTATTTGTTAGGAATATTTATGGATAATAATTAAGACAAACTGCAAATCACTTCACTCAAGCCGAATCAGAACAGCTTGTTACCTTGAATTAATTTCTGCTCCAGCATTAAGAAGGATCTTTATAATGTTCACATATCCCCCCGAAGCAGCGAGACTTAGAGGTGTGTAATCAGACACATTCCTGTGCTCTTTGTTTGCTCCACGTGCCAGCAGCAAGTCAACCACCTGAAATGTAGAACAGTATGAGCAGGATCAGGCAACAGCCACCAGCACTGGGTGGAATCAGCAAGACTCCAAACTGTTGTGCGTGGAACCGGCTGCCAAGAGAAGCAACAGCTCAGGACAGAGTGCCCAACTTCCCTGTAACATCATGCATTTTGCTTCATGTTTATGCAAGGAACCTGCTGCTAGACAGCATCACAGTACAAAAAGAGGACAGCAGCACTACACTTTGCACCAATTATTATTTACCTGGTCAACATGCCAGTCTCGTTATCCACCAATGAAAGTTACATTTTTTGCATGTCTCATTTTTGTGAGTCTGAGACCTTTTTTGTGAGACTGGAAGAAACCTATTTGGTATATTAAACAGATACAATAAAAGCAGGCAGAACAGAGTTCTGTTTACATACATCTGATGTTTTGCAGAATCTACAAGAGATGGCAAAGCAAGACTGAACACCTCTGTCCTGCATCTGTGCCCTGGATGCAACCCTGGAAGAGGATCTACATACATTGCATCGACCATGTGCGGGTTTAACACAAGGACCTGTTATGCATGATTTTGAAGGGCAAGAAATGTGAGGTCGCACAATGCACAGATGCAACATAATTTCTGGCATGTCTAGATAGGGCAAAAGTATTTTTATCCTATTTACTTTTCAGTTTCTTTACCCTAAACTGCCAAAGATTTTCTGCGAGCCTGACTTTTATGAATAACTTTAAAGACAGCAGTTACGTATTTAAAAATTATTCTAGAAGACTATGCATCAAATCTTCATAGAATCAAGTTAAATACCTAGAGAACATTAAATACCCAGTATAAAGAAAGCTGAAGAGACACATCTACTATTCCTAATCAACACACATAAAACCCTGGTATTTCTGGCATACTGTATATAAATAACAGAATGCACTGGAATGCTGAAAGGAAACAGGAGGTTCATGTTTCACACAATGTAAGATCACAATATTCAACAGAACTCCATGCCAAGCCCACCAAAGATTTAAAAACATTTACCTCTTGGCGTCCACCAGAACATGCTAATGAGAGTGGAGTGTCCTTAGTACGTTCAGACTGTGCTTCTATATCCCCGCCTTTGTCTAGAAGGATTTCCACCACACCGACATGTCCAGCTGTTGCGGCTAAGATCAGCGGTGTAAAACCTAACAGAAACAATTACAGTAGAAGCTACTTCAACGGAGCTAAAGTGGAAAAAACAAAACAGCTACTAAAAGGAAAGAGACTGATGCTTTGCAATTCAGCTAATAAAGAATGGGGGTGGCAGAGCACAGGCAAAATAAGGCAGAAGACTTGTTTAAATTCATGCTGCTATTATTGTCATATGGCTTTAGACATGAGTTCTATTTTGTTCTTACTGCAATTAGGTTTCTACTGGTTTTAACTCTGGTTTTACTATTTGCTCATCGTAAGTCTGTATAACTGTTATTTAGGGATCTTATTTTGTATTAACTGTCGCTGGATGCTGCCTTGAGTGCATAACTTAAATGCTTGGGGGGGGGGGGGAGCCTGTGCCCAAAGAGATGCAAAAATCTATCCTCAATTAATGTTTCACATTTGATATAGCAAGAAGAATCAAGCTGTCTCAAACTTGTCAACGAAGTTGCAAAGTCAGGAAAAACTAAAGAACTTTATCAGCTAAGAAGTGACAAGAAGTTTGACAGACTGTATCAATCGCTATTCCTAATAAAACCACCGACAAGCAGCAGCACTTAGAAAGCTTACCCTTCTTGTCTCTGTGTTCTATACTGGCACCTCGTGCTATCAACACTGAGACGAGCTCTTCGTGACCACCGGCACATGCAAGAGTCAGCGCGGTATCATGGTTACTCTCGGTCTTAATGGAAAAGACATATTTTAGTTTTAGGACAGAACGCTTAATACCTATTACGGCTCTCTGTTGAGTTACAGAAATGTTTATTCAAAACCAATTTATAACCACTCACATGGGCATCAATGTCAACGGAAGGGTACGTGGGGAGCACCGACTGAGAAGATACATTGAGCGCTTGTGAGCAGGGCTCAGGTGTGGGCGATTCTGTAGCATTTGAGGAACTGGAGCCAGTGGGCACTCTGCTATTAACAGCTGGAAAAAAAATTAAATGTTATCTGTTGCATGGAGAGTTCTTTTCCCAGAGAAAAGACTATGTCCTATTAGTTATTCAGTCATGAACTGCCTAGCAAATGGTGCCCTCGTTCCAGAAACTCATTGGGTCAATTCTCACTGTACAATTTGCATTCTAGTACCAGTGCCCAAATATAAAATACATGCACATCTCAACAAATGTGAAGAGTGTACTTGGAAAGTATGGAACATGTCCCCTACAAAACAGAAGCAGCAACTGAGAATGGATGCCCACCACTCTCAGAATTTTAAAGATATAGTAGCCAAGCATAAAATCTAAAGTGACTCTCAGAAACTGATTTCAGCGGATATTGCTTCAAAGAGTAAGCTTTCATTGGCTGCCCTAAATCTAGTTCACAGATGCTTTCCGAAACTGAGAAATATAAAGTGGCCAGACTTAGGAAAATGCACTTGAGCAATCACAAATCAGCTTTCTAATAAAGCCATTAATATTAGATAATTAGATTAGGGGCCATAGCTCAGTGGCAGAGCTTTGCATATAAAAGGTCCCAGATTCAATTCCTGAAATCACTAGTTAAAAGATCCAAGATTGCAGGTGTTAGGAAAGAGCCTTCCTCTGCTTGAAATGCTGGAGAGCTCCCCACCAATCACAGCAGAAACTGCTGGACTAGCTAGACTTGGTAGAGGAAGCTTTATGTGGAAGGGCAGAAATAAGCCAGAGCTGGGACAAAGTGACATCATGTACAGGGCATGAATCCCAAATACTGAACAGAATTCTTCTGTTCTGAAGCAACTGAGGAAGGATATGCAGAAGACAAACAAGCTGTGATCAGTGAAGGTCAACTAACAGACAGATCACTTCACTTGCTGCAATTCTTTACTAGTCTTTTCTACCTGGTACCTGTGCTATATCCAAGTTTTTATGAAACAACAATAACCCTTCATCATAAAGCATTTTCTTGACTTTAAACTTTACATATAGAAACCTTAGATTTTTGGGAGCCAAATCTAATTCTGCCTCAACTGTTTCGTTGCTGGACAGGACACTTGAAACAATACCTAGCAATTGAATGATACAAAAAGGACACTGACTGCTTATGTGATCACTAATATTTTAATGAAACTTCTTTACGTTTAATTAAAAAAAATGCCTATTACTGGACAGTCATTACACACTATTTTGAGTATGTTCCATAAATGAGAACCTGACCTACTGACAAAGGCAAATAGAACCAATATGCTTCCATTAAATTTCCATACCAATTCAAAAAAACTGATACACTGAAAACTGTACAGGGAATAGGTCTTATTCAGGCTGAATAAGCAACAGAGGGATATCGAAGAGAGTAAACTAGGTTTTACACAAAAATATTTTACAAGGTCAATTTTTCTCTGAGCACTGAAAGCCCTAAGCAGTTGTCTTGAGTTTCCCATGAACTCCTTACACCAACTAAAGGAAAGTTAGATGGGGCTCCAAAAGGAGCCGCTTACACTGCACTGTTTTATCAGTATACCTGCAGCAAAAAAGATTGCTGAAAACTTTCTACATACAGTCTTTGTTGTTGTAGGACAACCCAGTGTGGAAAACACACGCAGAACACAGAACAGTACTTCTGCAAGTTTTTTCCTCTGTTTGCTTGCATTTCTAAGTACTGTATTTTCTGGCGTATAAGACTACTTTTTAACCCAGGAAAATCTTCTCAAAAGTCGGGTGTCGTCTTATACGCCGGGTGTCGTCTTATAGGCGGGTGATGAAACTTCCAAGCCGGACTGGAGAATCTGCGGTTACCCCATCCCTACCACGTCCGCAGCTCGGCCGACGGAGGGGAACGAGGGGGCAACCAAAGGGAAGGGCACTGTGCAGACCTCCAGCCAAAGGGCGCCTTCCGAAAGACGGCGCGTGGGGCTTAGTGAGGCAGGACTAGGCAGGGCCCCCCCTGGGAAATGAAGCGGCTGCTACTCGCGCCGCTGGCGGCCGCGGGAAGAGAGGCCTCAGGCCGCTTGCACTGCCGCGGGGAGGGAAACCTCGCATCGCTCGTGGCGGCCGTGGCAAGGTCTTGTGCTGCTTGTGCCGTTGCCGGCCGCGGGGAAGGAAGCCTTGCGCCGCTTGTGGTGGTGAGGCCCTGCGCTGCTTGCGCCGGCTGTGGCGAGGCCCCACGGCCGGGGGTGGCGCAAGCGGCGCGAGGCCTCCCTTACTAAGGCCAGTGGGTGGCGCAAGCAGCAGCCGTTTCATTTCTCAGGGGGGCTTTGCACTGCTGCCGGCCGCGGGGAAGGAAGCCCCCACACCTCTCATGGGGAGGCCCCGCACCGCTCACAGCGGCTGCAGGGAGGTGTTGTGCTGGCGCACAAACCCCCGCCACCCCCCCCCGGGAATTTAAAAAGATGATGCCCCTGGTGTGAGCTAGCTTACAGTTTCTTAGCCTCTGGCGTCCACAGAGCCGCTTGAGAGAGAAGGTCTAACTGAAGGTCTGGCGCTGTATTTGGTGTGCATTGGAAGAGGGGTAGTCTTATACGGCGAGTATATCCCAAACTCTATATTTTGACTGGAAAAGTTGGGGGTCATCTTATACACCCAGTCATCTTATACGCCGGAAAATACGGTATTTGATTTGAAAAAAAAATCTGCTAGTACAGCTGCACCATGGTACAGATACTTGAAAGCATTTGACTGCCATACCCCTACCACAAAGATAGCTGAAATGATGCATTCTATCTAAGAGGTCCAATTTAGATGATCTCAGGACTGATTTCTCAGATTTATGAAACACCCCCTGAAATGGCTGGTTTAACTTCCAAATTGCCAAGTTTTTCACAATGAGTGGGAAAGAGGAGCCATTGTGCATATCACATGTATGGTGATGAAGATGTAGTAAAAGTACTTAAAGCCACGAGCTTACAAATAAACTGAACTTTGCATGTCCCTTCCCCACTAGTGTATCAAGCCAGTCAGTAATCTTGACAAAATTAAGGTAAGTAAAATCCTGCCCATCCCCCAGATAAAGTGTTCTGACACAATAAGTCTTGTTCACTGAGAGAACAAATGAAGTGGGTGCCTCTACTTTTAAAAGTAGAAACATGTAAGATATCCATGACTGATCCATGCCCAAATCAAAGGAGCACCTGAAACAACTCAATACAGACTTCCCTTCATGTGCTGGGAAGAGAGCTGCAATATTAGTATTTATATGCAAACAGCTCCATCACAACATATAGCACTTAACAAAACAAGCCCCCCCCCCCCCCAAAAAAACCCAGGAAAAAGGACTACTGCTACTATATCTACCATATAAATTGACTAAAGGAAAGGCAAGAGGGAAGAAATGAGAAATATGAAATTAAATGTATGCACACTGTTTTGGTCTAGAAAGAGGAGTAAGTAGTGGGGGCAGGGTGTCCCAGAAAGCTCATCTTCTAAGAAGAAATTTGCAAGAGAGGGTGCGCTACGCAGGACTTCTGAGCTATTTAACAGTATGGCATTGGCTACATCACATTCTACAAGCTACTGGATTAATAATTTCTGACCTCGGAAAGATACTGATTAGACACGAAATTCAACTGTCATATGCATTAAACAATGCAAAAAGAAAATCCGTTTCCAAAGATTACGATTCCTGCTCATGTATGCTGCTAGTGCTATCTCATTAGTAGTTTCTGGTACTACAAAATAAGATGTTGCTACTGAACGTCCTACATAACATATTTACTAGCTTCTGCTAAAAGGAACAGACACACCTCTCCACTGAGATTATGGACAAAAGTGCTGCCTCAAAATATAAGGAAAAAAACATGCTTTAAAGCCAGTATATGGAGTAAGACAATTTCTTGTCAACAGGCACTTAATCTATCCAGAAACAACTAATGCTTGCAAGAAATACAACTTTTTGAAGCTTATGAAGTATTGCAATAAATACGGCAATTAAGCAAGTCATGGTAACAGTAACCTGTGTTTCCACTTCCTTTTAACTACACTTATTGTTATTTTTGGTACAATTATTTGCATTTACAAATAACATAAATATGACATCCAAACTTGCAATTTATACATGATGGGATTTCGCTATTTTTAAAGCATCAGAATTTGGGGCTGTTTATGAACAAATGACAACTGCAATTTATGGTCATGATCCTCCACAAAAATAAGTGGTGCGGGAGCAAACCTATTCCCCTGGAACAACAGATTGGCAATAGGAGGCTGATGCTACAGGGAGGCCTAAACGTACTGAGAGAAGACATGACTGACTGATCACTCTCCCCAATTTTGAAAAGTCAGACTAATAACACTGGTCAGTGTGCAGATTTCACAGAAAAACCTGTGAACAGGGCTATACCACCCACTGTTGAGAAAACCCAGAATCTTGCTCCATAATATTAACAAAGACTGAAAAAACACCTGATGTGAAGTCTAGTAAAAATCCACTGAGCCAACGTTTTCCAAAATGGGCACTTAGGAATAGGGTATTTTGCTTAAAATTCTAACTTACAGGGCTTGGAACTCACCACCTGTAGCTGAACTATATCTAATGTAAGAAAGCTGCTTCCTGTCATACACAGTTACAATCCAGACATATCCCCACCCTGTCCCTCTCTAAGAAAAACACTTATGTAGGACAAATAGAAACCTGCAAAATTTTGCACACAAGAGTTTCACAGTCTCTCTGTACCCAGCACCAGGGAGTACTTTACATGTTCTTCCTCCCCAACCAGCCCTATTCCCCAAACATTTCCACTTTATGCTACCTTGCTCCATCCCTGATCTACCAAATTGTCACATGATGCTGAGGGCACCCTGTTCTCCTCATTCCTTCACTTCAGTCAAACAACGGAGAAACCTCTCAGACCCTCGTTTTTCAAGCTGATGGCCTGTCAGCTTCTTGCACTAGCTATTGTCTATTGATGGGTAACCACATGCTGTATCAGAGTGTTAGCAAGTAAAAGCGTGGGAACTTATTTTGTTTTGCAAAAGCAGTTTACAAACAAATATTCTACCATCATGAAATGTGATTTTTCACAACCCTTTGAGCAACACACCTATTTTACCTGGCCACATGCACAGCAGACTACAGACTTCTTACTGGAGTAAAAAAACCCCTATCAGTACAGAAGTTAGGACTGTGTAAATTTGTCAGCTGGGCCAGTGCAAAAGACTGTGGAAATCTGTTATCAAACTGGGGGGGGGGGGGGGGGGTGTCAAAGGTAAATTCTGTATGCATAACAATCCTTCCTTCCATACCATTTATAACCTTCCCAGCTCACTTTCCCAGATGCAAGTGTGAAGTAGAGATGTGCAAAATGTGCTGCAAGTGTTAGAAAGCTGCATATTTAACTCCCTCAAAAGCATTATTTACCCATGAACATTATACAACCTCGGTAAGGGGTTTTAATTGAGACCTCTTATGTTGAAACAAAGCTCACATATTTCTAAGTACCCTTATACTAATGAAATCTGCTGCTTCTTTTCCATCTCAGGCCACTTCCTATGATTTGTCATTTTTATACAACTGAAGCCTAAGTATTTCTTTAGCAGCTGCTTCTATATTTAATTTTAGCAGCACTGAGGGTAAGCAGGTACAAGTCTTTAGAGTGACTACAGGTCAACAGCGCAAATTCCTCCTGACAGCAAGGGCTCTGTGCACCCAGGCAACGTCCTAGATAAACAACCAGGTCAGGACTGCTAGTGTTAAAGCAGCCCTAGAATCCCATAAGCTTACAATGGAACAGATTGCTATCCATTTTAGACTTTATACGTATACTGAGGAAGGAGAGCTGCACATTCAAGCCTCTCCTGTGCTACCGGAAAATCCAACGCCTTAAACCGAAAGCAGTGAAAACAGTACTGACCAAGCCACTGACAGGAGCTACTATTCATTCATATCCACGGCATCATCAATTATTTGGTTCAACAACAGAACGTGCTACAGTTTTTTCCAGACCTCAACTGTATTGATTCTAATTTCAGTATAACAGCATCCTTTTTCAGTCACCTAGGGCTCTTCTGGTAGGAAGGAAGGCCACAACAGTATGTTTCACCCTAAAACGCAAAACCATATGGGGAAGAAACACCGAAACTGTGCCAAAGATTGCAGAGGAAGAACACTGTGCAGCAGCCACAAAAGAAGGTCCTGCAGGAGGAACCTCTCAGACCATCCCTGATTTATTTTGTTTACACTTGCACCAATTCTTTTGCAATGAATACAGCTGATAAGTCAAAGCTTCGTATTTGTATATGTAGGCACGTATAACTCAATAACGAAAGGAAATGTCTCTGATCAACCACTTTAATCTGAGATATTAAAACATGGGACAGTAGGGCTGATGGGTTGTAACCTAGTGTTTGTCACCAAACCAAATTTATTTTCTACTTCCCAAAATCATTGGCCCACTCCATTAACCAGGGGGAAGCAGCTGCCAAAACTGCTCACCCCCACTACTAACAGATCTAAGATGTTTTAGGGATATGCTGTATACAAAAACCACCCAAAATAAATGAAAATTAAGTTCAAAAGTTGCATTCCGATAAGCCTGTTGGTCATAGCAGCCGTGTAAACATCCTTTATATGGAAGCGTTGAGCCATACAAACAGAACCTCCCCTACAGTGTTACCTAGTTATAAACCAAGTGAAGTCAAACCCTTGCACTGAGGTCACTGGCTACAGTCAACCAGCTATACAGTCGCACACTAGCATCATGGTTTCTCATTAGATTTCCTTAAAAATGATCACAACACAAAATTAAGTCAGCAGGTTAATACAAAACAGGAGTCTGGTGATACCTTTGATAGGGATGATACAGGAGTTCAATAAAACAAGATTTTAATACTTTGGTCTTTGATAAAGCAACCCCAGAACACTTAGGTGTTTATAACTGAAAGCCAACATAAAGCATACTAAGAAATATCCATAAAGTATTCCCACCAGGGAAAACTGCAAGATAGCCTTGTCATAGGGGATGACAGCAAAGGAAACTGAGCACACACAATAATGCAAGAAAATGTATATTTCTCAACCCACCTGCTATCAGGTCATCAAGAGTGTCGGTAAGCGTCTGTGCTGGAGTGGCAACCATTAATCCGTCTGGTTCTTGAACTAACAGCCCCTGCCCATGTCCAGCAATTGGCTGCTGCTGTCCTACATTTTGCTGATTACCTAATACTTTGCGAAGTTGAAAAGAATCTGTCCCATTACAACCTACGTTACTTGAAAAATTACACTGTGTTGACAAAGGCTGAAGAGGGGCAAACTCAGTTTGCTCAGGAGGTGGTGGAGACTGCTGCTGCTCATCTTTACACAGGACACTGTCAACCTGAGATAACCCAGAAAAGTTATCCATAGGAAGACTCTCATTTCCTTCCACTTCTGGGAGGACACCTGTGTGTGGGCATTGCTGCTGCTGAGAAAGGGGCGTCTCAGTCTGACCTTTGGTCTCCAAATATTCTTTGGTAAATTGCTGTTGTGTTTTCATCTGCAACTGCCTCTCCACCTTTTGCAGTTCCTTCAGTATTTTCTTCTTCTTTTGCACTTGTTCTTCTCTGTTCTTTTTGAGCTCTTCAATTTTATCTTTATTCAAAGGTTCACCTTGAATTAACTCCAATGATTTAAGCTGTGCTTTTTCAATAGCACTAATTCTCTGTCCAAGTTCATTCAGCTTGCCTTCAGTCTCTTCTACTATACATTCCAAAGGCTGGTATGGGTGAAAAGGTGACAGTAGGTCCTGATCTGCTACCTGAAGGGAAGTTGACTTCTGCTTGGATGTACCTAAGCACATGAAAAATGTTTGAAAAAATGCCATGCTGAAGTTAACCCATACCTCCCCACTCTTATCCCACCCCAAACTTTATAACTAATGTTGCACAGTGTCAAACCACATTAAGATAACATGATTACAGCCTATACTTGGTATCAAAATAGACAGCACAAGGCAGAAGTGGAATTTTAAATGTAGATCCTATCTTCAGTTGTAATACAACTGTTTCAGTATTCAAGATTGAAGACACAAGTCTTTAGATAGTGGTTCCCAAGGAAATAAAATCAGATTTTGAACAGCAAGCAGTACCGATATAGTTACATTGGCTACAAATAGTTCTTACAGGCAAGAGCAAATGAAACCCTGTAAAAAATACTGTTGAACATTGAAAGCCAAATCTGTGGAACATTCAGCATGTGTGCATACATACTCTTCTGCTGCTGTGAGCGATTATCTAGAAATAAAATGCAATACTATAAAAAGGTACACTTCCTGGTGTCATGACCCTACCAATGCAAATATACCAAAACATTTCTTAAACTGAAGTGTGCATTTGCCATAGTAAAGCACAGTTCCTTTAAGAAACCCAGAAATTTAAAATCTTCCCAATAACCAATCTAACAACAAAAAGGGCCCTTTATCGCCACCTCAATAAATCAAAATTGTCCTGTGTTCGGAAGTCCAAATTCAGTGTTGCTATTCAGAACAAATGTACCAATGTTTAAAATTTTAAAAAGTAACATTGAAAGAAAGACACTGCTAAGTCACAGTATTTTCTGTTTATTTCAGAGCCAAATATACAATTTCAAGAGGGATTTCATCTGTCTTCAAGAGTCAAAACTGTACTGTGACATGCATTCTTAGAAATCTGAGACAAATTTGGTTTACAAGAGTGAGCATTATAACCACCTGCTTTAAAATTCAGAGTGATCTGACTCCACATTAACAGATGAAATTAAGAGTTTAGATCATTTTGTGGTTGGTCCACCTCCCATAGCAGCCATTTTGTTGCTGCGTTCACCACTCTGACAGAATTCTCAAGGTGATGATGAGCTGAAAGATACTGAGGACTCTATCACCTGCTCTATTACCTGAACCACTACAGCATTTCTTGGTGTGCATGTCTCTTAAATTACAGAGGCTTTCTACAAACCCAGAAAAAAAGACAATGCGTAATGATGCTGCATTCATTATTTTCCTACACAAGTCCAATGACTTGCATAAGAAAAACACCACATACTATGTAATGTCTGCACGTCCAGGTTTTCCCAGAATCTCATATAAACCCAAGATTTTTAAACCTTTCCCCTTCACACAAATCAACAAGCCTTGATGTCATGATTTTCTCAAGTACAAATGCAGTTACATTATTGGTGTTATTATAGCAGGGAGCAAAGGCTTTTCTTAAAATAATGTAAGAGGAAAAGCATATGTAAACATATGATACTTTAGATTATACTCTGATTTACTGTACATCGTTTTCTGATCAGTATGTATGTTTGTAGAACTCACCAATATAAAATGCTAATTTTCATTACCAAGCCTTTAAAAAAAAACATACTGAAGCAGCAGAAACATACAGTAAATACAAAGAAGGAAGCAAAACCTACCCCCAAAGAGTGGCCTTCAAACCCATGAGAGACCACTGGGTCAAAAGTCCCTCCAGAGTCACTCTGTACATACATAGAGAGCAAGGGTACCACAGCTCCTCATTTTCTTTGTATGCACTATAAGATCAGCAGGTCAGCAAGACAAGGCAACTCAGCAGTGGAGAGGCATCCTCTATCGCTCTGACTCTTGGCTTGTGTCTCATTATAGGACACCTGTAGCACTTTGGTTCGTATTGCCTGTTCCCACCTCTCTTGGTCTGCTGTCCACTGTCCTGGGCCTGACACTGGTGAGGTCGTAACTCTGGCACCCCTCTTCCTGACATAGGTGCCAGGGAGAGGATGGGAGTCCTGCTGGTGTATTATTCACCCAGCTCGCCAATGCACTCCCACTGAGGCAGTCAGTGTGGCCGAGTGGACGCCAAATTTCCCTAGACTGCTGGTCTGGGGGGGATTTAATGTCCATGTGGAGACTCCCTTATCTGGTGCAGCCTCAGACTTCATGGCAGCTATGGCAACAGTGGGACTCTTCCCAGGTTGTATTGACCCCAACACACAAATCAGGCCACATAATAAGATTTGATCTTTTGCACAGGGGTTTGATCTGTATAGTGTGGCTGTGTGTGAACCAGTGCCATGGTCTGATCACCTCCTTGTAAGGGTCGATTTTAGAGTGATCCTTCGTACTTGCAGGGTTGAAGAGCGTAGTTATGCTCACCCACGGAGAGTTATGGATTCTGATGGTTCCCAGAATGCTTTGCAGGATTTACCTGAACCTCCTGGCAGTTTCCTTGATAAACTGATTTGGAATAAAGGTCTTCCAAAAACGAATGATTGGTTTGCCCCCTGACACCTTGGGTTTTTGTGGCTCTTTGGTATAATGAGAGCCTAATGGAACTTAAGAGGTTGCTTAGATGGCTAGAGCAAAATTGGTGAAGAACTCAGGACAACACACTAAGAGCCCAACTGAAAGCCTATGAGATGGCAGTGAAAGCGGCGAAAAGAGATCATTTGACACTTCCATTGCGTCTGTTAGTTTGCAACCAGCTCAATTATTTAGACTGGTTCCACTGCTGACTACCCCCTCCATGAGTCCCAAATGTGATATTGATTTGGTTTTTGACTGCAATTCATTTGTGACCTTTTTTTGCAGATAAAGTCTCCAAGCTCTGCCTGGAGTCAGCTGTCAAACTTGATAGCAGTAGTGGGATGAGGGCTCTGTTTGCACCGGCTGGCACCTTTTTGGACTCCTTTAGCCGGTTTCACCCTTGTAGATGTTGACAGGATTCTGACAGCTATCAAGCTGACTATGTGCTCCATGGGTTCCTGCTCCTTGTGAAAATCATGCTGCGAAGTGGTAACAGAGCTTCTAAGACAAATTATTAATTTGTCTCTTTCGCAGGGCTAGTTTTCCTAGCTCCCTTAAGGAGGCTAAGTTAGACCTTAATTAAAGAAACTCTCCTTAGATAAAAAGGAGCTGGCTAATTAGCATTCTGTGTCTCATCTACCTTTTCTAAAAAAGATAATTTAGTGAGCAGTAGCTGAGAAGCTTCAGGTCTTCCTGGACGAGACGTCTGCCCTTGACCCTTTTCAATCAGGCTTCAGGTCTGGCTATGGGACCAAGATGGCTCTGGTTGATGATCTTCATTTACATCTAGATAAAAGGTTTGCTGGCACTGTTGATCCTTTTGGATCTATCAGCTGCCTTCAATACATTTGACCATTTGGTCGTGATCAACTGCCTTGCCTCTCTGGGGGTGACGGGCACTGCCCTCAGATGGTTCTCCTCGTTCCTCCATGGATGTTCTCAGAGGGTTGCCATCAGGAAGGAGAGATCATCCTGATGAGACCTGAATTGTGGAATCCCACAGGGTATGATCCTCTCTCTGATGTTATATATATGTGCACCCTCTTGCAAGATTGTCAGAAAGTTTGGAGTTGGGTGCCATCAATACGCATGACACGCAGCTCTTCCTCCTGCTGGATAAGCAGTCAGCAGCAGGGCTCTCGGCACTATCCCAGTACCTAGATGCAATAGTTGAGTAGTTAAGGGGTCAGCTGCCTAAAGTTGAATCCATTCAAGACAAAGGTCATAGGGCTGGGAAAGACTGAGATGCTAGCTGAAGTATCACTTCCGAGACTTGATGGTGTTCAACTGACAGCTGTGGACTCTGTAAAAAGCCTTGGGTGTGGTTAGACTTGGCACGATCGTTGAATAGACAGTGTCTATCATAGCATTTTTCCACCTTTGCCAGGTTTGCCAGATGGCTGCCTGTTTGCCTGAGCCAGACCTTGCCGCATTGATCCATGAAGCCACCTCCAGACTGGACTACTGCAATTCACTTTATGGCATCCTCTCGGGGTTTCCCATGGGTGCCTGGGCCCCGGGACAGTTCACTTAGTGGTTACCAGTGGAGGGGCTTTTTCACTGATGACTCCTACCCTGTGGAATGCATTCTCTGATGACACCCATGCTCTGTAGGACTTGCTTAGTTTCTGCAGGACTTGTAGGGCCAAATTGTTCAGGTTGGCCTTTGGAGATTAACCAGCTGTTGAGGCTGGTTTGATCGTAGTGCTGAGTCATATATTTTTATACGTATCATTTGATCTTGTTGGCTTTTAACTTACTTATTATAATGTTATTTTAAGTGTTCTAAGTCCCCACAAGAGCCCCAGGGTGAGAAGTGACTTAAAAAAAAATCAAATAAACACATGACTGATGACATGTGCTTGCTGACCAGTGGATCTTGAGAAAGGTTGAAGGCCACTCCCTATGACCATTATTTTTCCTTGGAGTGACTTCACATATTAAAACAAGGTTTGCTGGCCTTCCAGTAGAAAGTCATATCAGCATTACTGTTCATCTAGCATCTCCCATAAAACCTTATACTGCCCCCATAACTTTAATCCCTTACTATGAATCCTGAAGTATCAATACTCCTTTACTTTAATCATCAATATAACTTTCAGGTATGTAAGCTCTGGGAAAAATTGATATACCCATTAAAGGTGTGACAATTATGCCTATTTTAGAAACCAAGAGCACATTGGAGTGCCTATTCATCATCATCAACAACAACAAAATCTCAGATGGATATTTTATTGCCAAACAGAATTGGATGTATCACACATTCACTACCATAAATTGAAACACCTGGCCTACCTTATCCCTATGGCTTGAATCAGGTTATATGGAATATTCCAAAAAATCAGACAAGATGTGCATTAAAACTTTGCACAACAGATGTTTAGTCTGTGATTCCAAAAGTCAGCCCCAATAAACTCTGTAAAACTTGTGAAAGAATTTCCAAATTCAGGGTCTGGCAATTCGGGGGTGGGGAGTGCTATGGTTTTGGATAAGTAAGAAAGTACAGTCTTGGAGGCCCGATGTGATGTACAAACAAAATAAGAGTATTATTGTTAGAGCTAAAACTTTTCAGTGGGGCATCAAGGACTGAAGCCATTTCAGATTTCATGAACTAGAACTAGCTTGAACCCTGGCCCAGGCAGCTCAATCAAAGGTATGATGTATTCGGGTCTGAATCAAAACATAAAAGGAAGGGGCCAGAGCCTTAACACAGCTGAAGCTTACATAGAGCATGCCACTTCACAACCTGCAGCTGTAGGTGAAACAATGAATCAGGGTTGCACATCTGAGGAAACTGGTTGAGACTTAGTTGGCAACAACCAAAGTTCCTCCCAAGTTACAGTGCCTGCCAACTATTATTATTTCTTTCATGCCCCAATTCAGTAGTTCACATTTGGGTATAGAATGGCAGTAAAATGAGAGTGTAGGAAAGACTCAAAGCAGAGATGCAAATTGTGTGTCAACAACATACTGGTGGCACCAATCTCTACTTGACCTTTTTAAACAGTCAATGCATTGTTTACCAGGAGATGTGCAAACTGGTGGAGGATGTGTATATGTGACACAACACTGCAAATCAATGTCCAACAGCCATAAGGAATTGTACAACAACTCATTTTTGCGCCTTCATAAAAATGCACAGAATCACTTAAGGGTGGTTCTGTAAATCCTTCCAGCCAAGTTACGAATACATTAAAAAGAACAAAACCTCTGAAAGAGCTAATATGATCAAGGTAGCTCATGTATCCCCTACAACACTTCTGACCTCAGACACATCAAAGTAACAAGAGAAGTTTATTTCCGGGGGGGGGGGGGATCAGACAGGAACTGTTTCCAAAAATACAGAACTGGAATCAAGGCAATAATTGATTGGAGAATCAATATCACAATGCATTCCTAAGCTGTTATGAAAGTTGCATCATTTCTGGGAGCCTGGTATTTGGAACAGCCCCGTGACAGAGACCATGAAGTCACAAGTGAGCGCCAGGAGTCAGACAAATCATTTTGTTATTTCAGCACCACCCCAAAAGGCGCTCGAGTTGCTATACCTTGGAATACGCCCTGTTCTAATTTGAAGAGTTCAAGTAAAAAGTGGTCCATCATTTTCTTGGACTGTTCATATATTTAGTGCAAACAGGTGAGCAATCTGAAATGCACTGTTTCTGATATTCTAACGCTGATGGTAGTATCTACCAAACCCACCTACAATGGAAACTTGCCAAAACGATGAGGAAGAGACTTTTCAAATTCTGTATTAATGAATATATATAATAGATTGTAGAACAAATCACTAATGCAGATCACTCTTGGTTGCCTCCTCAGAGACTGCAACTGCTTTTAATATATTTTGTAACTATTAACTGAGACTCTCTTCTAATTAAAGACAATTACCATTTCTTGCTGTTGAGATCTAATAATTTACCAATGAAAACATCAACCAACTAAACTACCAAAAACCAATTAAAGGTATCAACACAAACTATATGTATTGTTCTTGTATCATAAGTAAACACTTATGCCCATTTTATCTGTGTTAAGATATTTTCATTCATTTGTATCACCAAAATTGAGGTGCAGAACTTAAAAACGCTTGGATTAAAATGTAAGCAAGAGAATGTTTATAACCGAGCTAAAATATTTACCTGATTTAGGCATTATTTTTAGTTTTTTCCTACAGTTTTGATATTTTCTTGTCTAGATTCCTTTTTTTAAGCAAAAGAATCAGCACACTGCAATTCACAAGCCCAGTGGGAGGGAACCCCACCCTAAAACTCTCTCCACAATTTTACTATTAAAATATTTTACACCCTCCACCCACCCTTTCTTGCAGTAAACAGTGGCTCTATGTCCCATCCATTCTGGAGAATTCCATTCTTTTCAGGCAGATTTCTTGAGTTTTTCTCTTCTGGTTGATTTACAAAGTCACAGTTTTCTAAACACCTGTGAATTCCCGCTGAGTAAGCAGGCACGCCCCTTTCTCTGTGAGTATCCCCCGTTGTGTGGCTTTTGTAAGCCGTATGAAGCCCAGCCACTTTACTATGAGAACAACTGTGTTTGTCAATGGACTTACTAATTACTGTTTGAATAAAATTCAACCATGAGATCTCCTACTCTTGTTGCAGAATGTATTTCAGTTCTTACTGGAATTGCTAAATATTCCTTATTGTCTCTAGTAATTGTTGGCACACTTTAATAGGACAAAAATATATCAGGCTCCTTTGTAATCAGATATATAGGGTAATTAATGTATTTAACGCACTTCAGCTACACCTTGTTTTAATGTTCGTATATACCTCACTGGATTAAGTTGTCAGGCTTCTTTTTGCATACACTGAACATTCAATTAGAGCATTTGATCAGGTCATTTGTTTTAGCAGATTAGAGCTCTATCCATTTGGAAACAGTGGAAAATGTTGTGATACTGGGTGACTTCACCTGTCCTCACATTGACTGGAAAAGTGTGTGCTCAAGTCATGCACTAGCAATCAGGTTTTTAGAAATCTTAAGAACCATAAGAGAAGCCAATGTTGGATTAGGCCAATGGTCCATCCAGTCCAACACTCTGACACACAGTGGCCAAAAATGCCAGGTGCCATCAGGAGGTCCAGCAGTGGGGCTAGGACACTAGAAACTCTCCCACTGTTGTACCCCCTGCCCAAGCACCAAGAATACAGAGCATCACTTGCCCCAGAGTTCCTATCTATACCTTGTGGCTAATAGCCACTGATGGATCTCTGCTCCACATGTTTATCTAATTCCCTCTTGAAGCCGTCCATGCTTGTAGCCAACATCACGTCCTGTGGCAGTGAATTCCACGTGTTAATCACTCTTTAAGTGAAGAAGTACTTCCTTTTATCTGTTCTAACCGACGACTCAGCAATTTCATGGAGTGCCCACAAGTTCATATATTGAGAAAGGGAGAAAAGTACCTCTTTCTCTACCTGCTCTTAAAACTGCACTGGAGCAGCAGGTCATGAAGCTGACTAAAGGTGTTATGACTTAAAACTTACTCCTGAGTAGGGCTCTAGACCTCTGTGAGATACAGATGTTGTACCAATCAGGAACAAAGACCATAATGCTATCAAGTTCAGCATTGATCTCCATAGTCCCAATCACATTTGATTTCAAAAGAGGGAACTTTACTAGTCAGAAGGAAGATAAAAGGGAGAATTAAGAGTCAAATCCCTTCAGGATGCCTGCGCACTATTGGAATCTACACTAACAGAGGCCCAGATAGAACTCAGGGGCACCTGCTGAAGTTGACTGGCAAAAGGTTCAAGATAGATCCTTCTTTACCTGATGAATAATTAAACTGTGAAATTCACTGCCAGTGGATATAGTTATGGATACAGACACAGATTACTTTAAGAGACAATTAGATTCATGAGGGCCGGGCCCATCACAGCTGCTAGCTATGGTGAGTAAAGGGAACTTGAACGTAAAGAGGCAGCAAATGTCTGAATATCAATATTGGGAGGCAGCAGAAGGGAAAGTCTTGGCCTCCATGCCCATTCGCTGGTCCAACAGGGTGACTGTTTTGTCACTGCGTGCAGCAGGATGCTAGTGTAGATGGACCACTGGTTTGATCCAGCATGGCTCTCTGTCCTTGTTTATATTGTTCCAAAACTTTTGATTTCTTGAATTAACTGTTAACAGTCCTGGGTAAGTCAATTTTAATAGCATGACCATGAATAATGCTAATCCAGTATCACAAGCTGTATACCTTCTCTGGGGTGCAATACAGTATTAGAAAAATTGCCCCTTCCACTCATTTAAAGTAATCCCTTCAGATCACCTACTTTCATTTTTCAGTGATCATTTAAAAACACACCAAGAAAAGGTACAGTTTTGGGTTTATCAAAGTATGCAAGTGTACAAAGAACACAGAACTGTATAGTTAGGGATTTAAAAAGCACAAAATTAAGGGGGAAAGTACAAAACGGGGGGGGGGGGGGAGACCTACAAAATGAGGCCTTCCTACCCACTTGATATCCCTCCGAGTCCTCTAGCCTTTCCTCTTCATATTCCCTTAAGTTAGGAATCTCAGAAAGTTCAAACAATACGGAGGACAAAGCGCTACCGCCAACCTACATGCCTCCCCTATGCATCTTTCCAACAATCAGAAAAAATAAACGCATATCTAGTGTTTCCCTACCTCTGCTCAGATTCATTTACTACCACTTGCAGGGAGATAGGAAGTATGCAACACATTCTTTTTTCTAATCATTATGGGAGAACAGACTGGGGGAAGGGCTACACAGATCAGCAACAGCTACATGCTTAAACAAACCAACATTTTCTTCAGTGAAGAGCAAGAGGAAGCCACTGCACTAGTTTTCAGGACACCTGACACTGGCTGCATTCAGATCTCAGACCAACCCATTGGGTCACTTCTGTCTGTTGCTGTATTCACATGCTCCTTTCCCTCCACCCCTTACACACAGTACTTTGTTGAAGATTTCCTCCTTTTGGAAAGGCCTGAACAAAAACTCCCAATTCGCCAAAACATCCAGTTGCAGAAAGTTATCGCCTCCTCACAACCTAGGATTATAAACTTGGATTAAACTGCTGCCTAGTATCACAGTTTGCAGGGAGGACGCCAACTGCCCTGATTCAGATGTTATCGTAAATTTGAGTTTGATTAAAGGCTCCCAAAACTAGAAAGGTTTCAGCAACGCTTCATGCACAACAGGAGGAGGGAGGCAGCATGTGAGCCAGCAACAAGTGGAGGTCAGAACCACCATGAACAGAAGCTTGTTCTTTTTCTACTTTTCAGTTTTTTTGTTTTCAGAATTGGACAACTGATACTACAATACATACATATTCAACTTTCTTCTTCCAATGTTATACTCATTTATACACTGGGGTCTTCTACAAAGTATGTGTAGGGAAGTCTTAGGAGGGCCAGCTTGGTGCAGTGACTGAACAGCAGACTCTGCTCTGGAGAACCGGGTTTAATTCTCCACTCCTCCACATGAAGCCAGCTGGGTGACCTTGCGTCAGTCACAGTTCTCTCAGAGCTCTCTCAGCCCCACCTATCTCACAGGGTGTCTGTTGTGGGGAGAGGAAGGGAAGGCGATTGCAAGCTGCTCTGAGACTCCTTTGGAAGTGAAGAGCGGGGTATAAAAAAACCAACTCTTCTTCCTAATGACTAGTTCAAACAGTGAAGACTACATCATCAGTGTTCTCAGTGGCTACTCCCACTTTATGGCGTTCTCTACCTGAAGAGATCTTCCCTCCCCAGTGATATTTTGCAAACAGCACAGAGCAGTTTTATTTGCTTGATACACTGACAGATCAGTCTGGAGAGTGCTGCTTTAGAACTCTCATCCGCTGTCTTATTGTAATTTTTTTTAATGAGGCATATAAGACTTGGAGAAGCTGGGTAGAATTTTTAAAAAAATCAAAAATGACTATTACAAGAAACATATAATGTCTCTCATGCGACTTATCAGGGCATGTTAAGTATGATATACATAGAAGCATGTACAAGATTCTATATCTTTGGCTTCATACCATACTTGCTCTTCAAATTAATTCAGTTTTCCAATTCTAAATCAGTTCTGCATATATCGGAGTTTAACCTCCTGCCAACCACACACTAGCATTGGCTGGATGCATCAACATGTTTTGACTGGTCCAGGTTTCAGTTTATTGCCTTTAGCCATAGGCCATTACAATGACGAAACAATATATAATATATAACAAGACCTGTAGTATGTAACTATCTAGTAATATGTTACTATCTATTAAAAAGTCATTCTGATCATTCCACCATGGACCAAGAAATTGTGGACAGAGAATGGAGGATGAGCATCGCATACTATTGCTCATTTTTTATATGGCTACTGGGTTATTTTTCCTGATGCATGTGGCTTGTTTTCTATTTTTCTTAGGATCTTGCCACCATGGAATCCTTTAAAGCAATGCACTAATATTTTAAAGCAATCAATAAATCAAATGTTAAAACGGGCCACAAAGGTGACAATGCTGCTCGGTGTTTTATTCTTCCTTCTTAAACTGAAACAGTACACAAACCTTGCTCTGCAGATAGATGACCTACCACGATGCAGAAGAGATTCCACTGCAGAAATTTCACCGATATTCTCATGCTTACCAGACACTTAAGAATTCTGTATTTATTTGGAAGTGGAACCAGGCCCTTTTGTTCTCAAATTAGCGGCCTATCAACACTGTGGTGACTGAGCAGTGAATGACTACAATGGCCACTAATCAGTGCAGCAAGATTAAGCGAGCAGGTTTTCCAGTTGACATTTTACATGATCCAAATATATTAACCTTAGTAGTGATCAATATAGCAGCTTTTGCACAGAATTTGCTCTTGCACTGAATCTCATTTTTTTTAAAGCAGAGAATACAG
Organism: Lepidodactylus listeri; assembly: GCA_029233225.1. NCBI lineage: Eukaryota > Metazoa > Chordata > Lepidosauria > Squamata > Gekkonidae > Lepidodactylus > Lepidodactylus listeri. Next base: position 16,043,012 of record JARCFY010000017.1, on the reverse strand, counting down.
AGACCTGATATTAGCATATTTTATCAGATTCCTGAGATAACGCTTCAAGCAAACAATACGTAAGCCCACAGAAAACACGATTAAAATCTAGACATGCAAGTGGCTGGATCCAGATAAATGCTTCCCAACACATCTTTCCCATCTTTTCTGTAGTCTCCCAACCCCCCCCCCCCAAAAAAAAAGTGCTGAAGGCTGAGAGACTCACAGAAACAGGGCAGGAGGCAGAACATAGGACTGCAGCTCCATGATAAACCCACGGAAATGCAAGACACCCTGTGGCACAAGCAGAAGTGCTGTCCACTCAAACAGGAGCTTCTTGGGATCAAACCCAGTATTTCTTGAGAAAAGAAGTTCTGTGAACCACGTTCGATAGCCCATACTTCTCACAGTAAAAAAATGCTTACCAAAAATGCTCCTGCGTTATCTGATGTATTTCCATTTTAGTTCCATTAATCTTATGCCCTCTGGGAAGGACCAAGGGAAAGTCTATGTTCTGCATAGCACCTAGCATATTTCTGGCAACAATGCACATGCAGCAATTATTCATGCTTTGTCACTTCTACGTCAGTTCATTTCACTTCCCACCTAGTGTTATCTGTTGTTTAATACACAGCTTTACTCAATTGCATTCACTGGTCTTAGAACAAGTTCTAAAAACAAAATAATAATAAATTCTTTGATAAGACCACCCATGTATATTGCAGCTGTAATTTAAGAACTGGGGGAAGTCTTCTAGAAGTCTTAAGAGGCAGGTGCAACACACAATCCACCTGCCACCTATGGCAGTCCAATAACAATTCAGTATGCCTCCTAGCTTTGAAGACTGCCTTTACCGAAATGCTAACAAGAGTCTCTGAGATTAAGGCTGATGCTTCTAATTTTCCAGAAATACCTAACATTTGCCTTGATTTACAATCAACAATATCAATGAAAGAAATGAATACATTGTTTGACTAGTGCTGCAGATACAATAAGAAGTGGCAGAAACAGAGCTCACAGTTAAGAAATCAAATACACAATTTTCCACAAAGGTAATCAAATGTAAAATGCCACCAGCCATATATATCTCCGAAGCAAAGCATTTAAATGACCGAATACATTCTAAAGATAGTGACTAGTACTTGTTTTTTTGTTACATGTGACAAAATGGTTTGACAGTGCAAGGAGTTTCAAGCACAATTTGTGATGTGGTAGAAGGTACTTATGTGTTTTTGTTTATGTATGTGTGGGGGGGTGTAAGCCATTCAAAGAAAAGAGATAAAACTGCTGCTCTGCTATGTTGTGAGCCTGCGCAGTTATCTGGATCTTTGCCAATGTGTTTTTAAAGCTTACTGTGATGGTCTAAAACAGACTGCACAACACAATATCCAATTCCAAACCCTTCCCATGCCCTACACATGTAACGTACCATTTAATTTTAAAAATAGCTGTATACTAACCTTTGGGGAGACTCAAAAGTGCAGGAGGGGTCTCTTGAGGGGTTCTGTCAGGTTCCTGGGGAGGTACAACCATGGCAAGTGCATGCATTGGTACACGTGGAACCTGCAAAGTCAACTCAGAGGAAAAATTCTTGTCAGTAAGTTTAAGGATCACACGTTTGTCCAAAGTGTTTAGAACACTCTTACCCCATCCCAAAAACACACTCTGGATTAAAAAAATACTCAAATGTATCTTCACTAGCTTTAAGACAAAAGCAAATTTCCTATAAAAATTTATGCACTTAAATATTTTAAGAAGGAATTCTGAATTAAGCCTTCTAAAAATGTATCACATGCAGAAAGACACTACACATACAAATCCAGAGTAAAATCTATGTATTTAGTCCAGATTGGATTCAACATTTCATCCTCTCGGACACGGACTCAGAGGTCTCCCAGGTTGCTGCTAGATTTTGGGCAGCCTGTCTTGCAATACGTAGAGAGAAGATGAATTTTACTCCATAATTCATATACTCTAATTCTGGATGATTTTATTTTATATCACACTATTTCAACCCATGTCTTATTTTGCGTACTTAGTTTTATTCTTCATATTATAAGCTGGCGAAAGCCGTTAAATAAACTTTTGACTTTGACACAACACATACTCTTTAAGCAAAATGATACTTCAGTTAAAGGAATCATGGATATTGCCGGAGATGTGTCCGAGTCTCACCCACTGAAATGTATACGAATTTCCTAACTATGACATTATCTCAGTACTGCATCAAAGGTTGAGCTGCTCCAAGTACAGAAATGTAGTACCTGACTAACTAAACACCAGAGCCTTATATGGAGGTCTGTTTACTTCCTGCAGGCTACAATTCTGCTTTCACTGTTTTCTGTTAAGCACCCAACAGTGGACTGAATTTCACTCTTTCCATTCACACTTTTCATACTTAAAAATGCAAAAACAAAAGATGTTTTCCATTGTCATAGTTAAAAAGCTTTGCAGCTCACCTGAGACTGATCCTGAGATGGCGGTGTGAGCTGAGACATGTCTGTGGTTGGGACTGACAGAACATTGTTTGGGTAATCCAGTAAATAGGAAACAACATTTGTATGCCCACCCTTTGCAGCTTCAATAAGCATTGTAGAGCCATCCTGGAACACACAATTGAGCAGGACAAAAATGAAGCATTTGTGGTTTTTACGCAGTCTGCAAAGCAGAGGTCTGAAATTTTACTACGAGGTCAGCTCAGTAGCTGGGGCATTTTTTGGCCATACACCAATCAAAAATACACATACAGTAATCTCAAACTTGAATGACACAGACCTTAAGACGATGAGTGGGGTCTGCACCATGAGCTAAGAGCAGCTCAACGACAGCAAGATGGCCCCCAGCACATGCCAGCGATACAACTGTGTGGTCATTATTAGCTGTAGCCCGGTTAACATTGGCACCTATCAAGAAAAAACATAGTTGAGGGGAACTTCCATGGAAAATTTTAAAGACAGACAGTAACTCTGGAGGATAAACAACTGACAACCACTAATAATTACCGTACTGTGTTACTGAAATATTGTTTTATTGATAGGTGATGTGTTGGAATAGAAATCAGACAATGGATTATATACAGCAAAAGCTTCCACTGATGGAAGGGGGAGGGAATTTCTGGCCATTCTCCTCCTGCAGCAGACCTCCAACACTCTATGTTGTTCCTGGGGGACCTCATTCACATGATTCACATGAAGCTGCCTTAGACTGAATCAGATCTTTTGGTCCATCAAGGTCAGTGTTGTCTACTCAAGGTGGCAACAGGCCTCCAGGGTCTCAGGGGGAGGTAATTCACATCACCTGGTCCTTTAAACGGGAGTTGCTGGGGACTGAACCTGGGACCTTCTGCATGCCAAGCAGATGCTCTAACACTAAGCTACAGTCCCTCCCCATCTCTCAGCAGAATCATTTCAGGGGAGATTTAGGGCTGCCACAAGAAGGTGAAGGCAAGGGAGTCCTGCTCTGGCAAATCCTTATTGTCAGAATAGATTTTGGGCAATATTTTACAATGGGACTACTGTAGTCCAGTGATTAACATAATGAATTGTGCGTCCCTGTTACACGGTTCAACCACAAATTTTAGGGCGAGCTTTTGCCTCTCAGGCTCCCATCCTCCTTCTGTATTACAGAAATTAACAACTGAGGAAAATGGATAGTGACTCTATTTGGGTTGAAAGGCGGCATACAAATGCTTTGCATAAATAACAAAATATGAAGTTCTTTGAGCTCTCAGGAAAATACTGCAGATCAATTCCAAGTATTATAAATCGTCAAAGCAAATTCTTCCCACACACTTAGTTATCAACAAAGTTCTAGTAAGTGAGAGATGATGCCAGTGGATGTAAGGGACCTCCATCAATTCTTACATAAGAACATAAGAGAAGCCAATGTTGGATCAGGCCAATGGCCCATCCAGTCCAACACTCTGTCACACAGTGGCCAAAAATACCAGGTGCCAAAAACATTGAGGAATGTTCCTGCCAATCAATACAGCTGAATGGTAGGCTCTGCTTCCTGGAACTCTGGAGTCCAAGTAGGCTGTTTCCACCCCCACCACGCCCAACTTTGAGAGTGGACTTGGAAGACTTCCTCTGACACAATACTCCCACAAAGGCTAACTTCTGCAGAGACCGCTTTTGGTGACGAGAGAGGCTGCAGACAAATATGGTATTTTTAGCAGGTCTTAGGGCTATAATTTATAATTACAATTTGTTTCTGGAAATTGTTTTAAAGAATTATGAGAGAAATGACAATTTTTTTTACTTGGGAAACTAACTGATGATTTAATTTAACAAACTGCTCATTACCTCCCCACTTGATGAACTGAGGATCTCTTTCATCTGATGAATGAGAACTGGCTTGTTTTACCTGATGAGGTCTTCCTGATCTACTCTACCTAAGTAACTAATCACCCAAATCTGTGCAATGAAATAATCTGCATGGAAAAGATGTTAGTCAGGACACCCTGCATCCACTGGTGAGAAGAAACACCCCTATCTCTTCCAATGGGACCTTTGTAGAACTAGTTTCTTTGATGCAATGGGCAATAAACTCTGAACGTGCTAGTTTATGCTGAACCATGTAGCTAAATACTTGTGCCTTAATCTTCCCCTTTAGGATGATCCTGAAGACCTTCCTACTCATGTTGGGCACAAACAATTCACTTTTAGAACGTGGGGAATCAAGTCTGAACACCACATCTATGTGTCCCCTAAGAGTTCTTTCCCAATGGAAAGGGCAATCAGTTCTGAGATCCTCCAGACTAAAACTAAGGTGGTAACATTAAGGGAAGGAAACTGGAGCAGGACCACTTTCAAAGGTTCCGATGGTTCCTTGGACAGAGCTTTTAGAAGCTTGTGAAGGCTGCATCCAAGAAATGGCTTGATGTGGGAAGGCTTCAAGAAGTGGTGGATGTCAAGGAGAACTGAAAACCTTTTCTGCCTAAAGTAGTACAAAACAGAGCAGCATTTTGCCTTCTTAGTGTCTTGGGGTGCAAGCCCTCAGATAGAGACCATCATGCACAAAGTGAAGGTCCTCTTTCACTCTGGTAGCACCAACCATGGAACTCCTCTCCTACAACATTAATAGAGAAAGGCTTTCAACATGGTCTCATAAGACCATTAGTGGAATGCTCCTAGAATCACAAAGGTTATGTGAAGGGCTCCATTAATACATTTATCCATGCATTCATACTGTAACATGCTACGCAGGACTGGCCTGGCCTTGAATAAAATCTAAAAACTTCAGAAGATACACAGTGCCACACAACAAAGATTTTTGCATGGTTGGCATGGTTGGCAAAATCATATTATATCAACATTAAAAACAATCCATACGTATCTGGGCCAAGGTCAACTTACAAAGTCTGAAATGGTCCTGCTCTTATCTATCCCAGGGAGCACATTTGGAAGGCTTTGGCCATCATGCTCATGGGCCTTCCAGGGACAGTTGGTTGGTCACTGTGTTACACAGGATGCTAAACAAGTCTGATCCAGCATGGCTGGTCTTATATTCTCTTATCAGTGTCTATTCCTGTATTAACCTCCCCATGATACAAGATGTTGCAGAGTGTTATACGTCAATTAGACAGCTTTCAGTAGTCACTATTATCTAACTTCATAACTGATGGCTAGCTCTCTAAAAGTTGGGAGTATAAAGGTGATCACATAGACTTCTGTCATGTCTAGTGTAGCTGTTCACTAGATTCAAACCATGGATGTTGTACTTAACAGATGTTAGCCATCATGCTGAAATCTGGGTTTCCTTTTCTTACTAATTTTACTCTTGATTTATTTAGAGAATTTCAAATATTGATAAAAATGTTGGTTCAAAACCTGCTAAGCTGCTGCCAAGACAGCTTCACTTCCAGCTGTTACAGAATGGCTGCTGAAAGCGCTACATGGTATACAAGTTAATGAACAGGCAAATGAAATATCATTTGATCATGCTTTATCTGTCTGATCTTCTTGACTGAATGTGGGACTCCTTGTCTCTACACTGAGTTTGCTATTACAACAGCTTTTGTAATTATGTATTAGTTTTTTAAAAATTGAAGATTAAACATTTAGAAATGCAAGTTGCCACAGGGTAAAAAAAAGGTTCTTTATGCATAACACTCCTGATAGCCACGTATTCAACTAACACTACTAACCTTTGCTAATAAGAAATTGCACAGTGCATAGATGACCCGCTCTTGCAGCCTTCATTAGTGGTGTCCTTCCGCCTTCAGATTCATGCTCCTATTTAGAAACATTACAAAGAAACTGTCATTCATATAGGGAAACACATGATCTGATTAACCACCTATATGGTGTTCTGCTGCTAAAGCAAGGAACTTCAGGGCATGTACAATGTTAATACCAGAAGACAGTACTAACCCCATCCCAAGCCCTGTAGCAACAGCCTTGGTGCTACCACAGAGATTCCCCTTCTAATCTGATATGTCAGTGCCATGCTAGGGCACTTATATACACAGCACTAGTTAGTGCACACAGAATGGGGTCTTACTCAGATGTGTATGCAGTACCCCCAAAGGCTGCTTTGGGATCCAACAGAACCTGCAAGTCAGTGCAACCATGTCAATGGCATTAAGAATAGCTCTGCTCCACGCCCTAGGTAGGTAGCTGACACAGTTCTTACTTGTTTTCAGGGGGAAATGCTGTTAAGTTAAAATACTTTAAAGAGACTGAAGTCTTACTAAATCTGCCCCAGCTTGAAGCAGAACATCTGCAACATCAGTGTGTCCATTTTCACAGGCGTAAGTCAAAGCAGTGTCTCCTGTTGCAGTTGTAGCATGGACATTAGCTCCTGTTGGTGAGTAATGAATTATTCTCATAATGTATTCACTAAATGACAGACTTCAGCACAGAAGGTATGAATTAGAAGCCTTGTATAAACAATAAAGCTTGTCATGATCTAGACACCTATTACAGCTAGTGTTTTTTTTTAAAAAATAGCAGATTGCCCTATTAAATATCAAAATGTTCCTGTAATTTTTCGAGTTTCAAACATCTTTTAAAACTGGGTCACTGTTCAGGAGATACACAGACAAAATACACCTGGGAACATATGAGGCAAACAAGTGTTTGGATTCTGGTACCATGTAGTGTTGTGCAAGTCACCATCATTCCCATTCTGTAAATGGCCGTATTAATGGACAGTGACAGGAATTTTGCAAGATTTCATCAATAGCATTTATGAGCACTAACACTGGTATGGAAGTTACTGCCCAGATTACCCACAGTTCCAGAACTGTAACTATCCTTGCACTATAACAGGAGTTGTTCTCTAATTCTTGACAGCTGGGAAACAGGTAAAATGTCAAAAAAGATGTGCAATCGAAGCTACCAACCTATTAGCAGCTTTTCTAACACAAATGCCTAAATGTGATAGAACTATGCAAGAAGCACAGTGCAGTGACCACTGACCTAATCAAACAAACCGTTATTTTCATACTACAAGACAAGCAACTTCATATCACTGGCTATGAAATAACCATCAAAGATGCTTATAAAGTTACATTAACAAGGGCTACAGAAAGTCTCTCAATACTTTTGTCATTTTCTGTAAATTCGACAGTACTTGTAGAGGTTTTACCACCATTTTGGGAGAGAAGCAGACAGACATTATATCTGCTGCCACACACAAACTAAAGAGGCCCCACCTGCTATAAACCATACAACTTCTGTAACCACCCTAACTGCTAAAAAACATACCTGCAGCCAGTAAGTATTTCACCAGCTCTAAGTGGCCCTCCTGTGCTGCTTCCATCAAAGGTGTAGAACAACCAAGTTCTATGTCAGCTCCTGCTTTAATGAGGAAGTCAGCTACTTCGGAAAAACCTCCACAGCATGCCAAAGTTAGAGCAGTCTCTTGTGTCTCTTCAGTCTGTGCATTGATATTAGCACCTATGAACCGAACAATGAAAACATTACCTAAAATTACTAGCATCCCTGTAGCTTTTGCCTTCAGCATTACTAGGAACTATACTTTACTGACATGGAACACATTTTTCTTAAAATTTGGGTAATTGTCTCCAATATAAGGGTTATCAGAATTAGCTGTACTATTTTGCTAGCGAGGTTAATACTATAATCATATTTATTTATTTCTATATCACCTTTCCCCGCGTAGTGGAGAATAAAGAGTGCTTATAGACAGGAACAGCAATTAACACTAAATAAAAACAAGAAGACAGCAACCTACAGCCTAATCCATAAACCTAACCCCCCAAAAAATATTGATAAATCTACCAACTGCAGAGCTACTCTACCCAAAGCTGGCAATATACCTTCCTTTAACTGTCAACTTTTCAGACCCCATCATCTCTCTTGTGCCTGGATTCCAGCTTTAGTTTGTTCTCTCTTAAAACCTGACCACAGCACTTAAGCAACAGTCTAGGACAGACACAGTTACTTCTGGATACTAATTTAATAAAACAGAGGGCTTGGGCATTATTCAGAATATTGACACCAAACACCAAAGTTATGAATGGTCAAACGGAGTGTCCTAATGACATGAGGAAAGAACAGATCTCTGAAGCACTCTACAACAACTCTCATGGAATCAGTTAAGACTCTCCGAAAACACATGGATACGGACTGAAACCACCAGAGAGCCACTCCCTGCACACCCACTCCACTTTCCAGATGATTTAACACAAGTGCAGCAGTCCACAGCATCTGCAGCCAAAACAATTTGCAAAGTACTGCCTTTATCCATCTGCACAGAGATCCTCCACCAGACTAACCACTGCCAGTTGCATAGTTGGAGCGAAACTAGACTGAAACAAATCAAGGGCAGATGTATCATCCAGGAAAACAAAGCTGGCGTGCCACCACCTGTTCAATTCCCTGCCTCTCCCAACCAAAATCTGACACTGGCCGATAATTATTTGGATTGTCTTTTACTAAAGAAGGCCTAATACCATAGTCTCCTTTCACAGGCTAGTAAAACTGCCCTCCTCTCTACCAAAGACCTTTCAGCCTGCCAACATTAATCTGAAAGACCAAACAAGCCGACCAGATAGTGTTTCTAACATCTCTAATTCTTCATCTGCTTTTGAACTGGACCTGAGAGACTTCAATCAACAAAAAATGTCAGTGTTAACAGTTGAATTACTCTCCTCTGTAAACTATGTTTTAGGAGTGGATTATGCGCTAACCTACATTATTTCTTTGTAACAGATTCTGATACGTTCAGATCTACCTTGCATATTTTTATCCAGCCTCTTCTCTAAGGTGATCAGGGTGGTCTATGTGGGTTTCCCTTCATATTATCCTCAGTCATCTGGTAAGGGAGACTGAGGTGGCGGTCATCCCAACAAGCTCACTGCGGTCTGGGAATCTGAACCTGGATTTCCCAAATGCTAGCCCAACACTCGGAACACTATGCTGCACTGGTCAATGAACTCTATGGTGTGCTGTATGGTCTTCCTGCAAGAGCAATCTAGCTGTCTTCCTCCTCCATATGGTGGCACAAGTCCTCACTAAGCCAAGGAGTAGGAGCCCTATCTTGAGTGTGGAAGAAGACAGTGTGAAAAGACTTCCTCCCTAGCAGACGCCATCAAAATCCTCTAGAGCAGGGGTGTCAAACATGTGGCCCATGGACCAAATCCAGCCCGCGTAGGGCTCAGAACCAGTCTCCAAGCAACTTCTGCTTCCTTTTCCAGGGCTGCTTCTGCAGCCGCTCCCTAGCTTGCTTTTTTCCCAGCTCCCTCAGTGGCTCTTTACTTCCTGCTTCCTGCCTCCCTCCCCCGCTCTCTCTCTCTCACACACACACATAGAGAGAGAGAGATCTTCATGTCTGCTTTGTGCCAGAGACATGCAAAAACAAGCCTCTCCTCCCCCCACCCGCCCAGCTTTTGCCTCCTTCTCCGGGGCTGCTCCTCATCTTTTTGAGTCCCATGACAACAAAATTGCAGACCCACAGAAGTTTTAAGACCAACAACATTTTATTCCCGGTATAAGCTTCTTGGAAGGGAGGGTGAATGGATTATTCTGACAAGCACAATTTACACTAAGGAAATTATTTTGGCTTATTCTGAACAGTTTTTTTTTTTTTAAAAAAAAGATTAGATTCCTCTGTTCTTATCTGGATGGATTTATTTTCTTTCAAAAAGACCCTGATTAGGAATTAGAACACTTGGATTGTTCCTTATATCTTGGGGAATGGACTGATTTCAGATGCCAAATAATAATAAGCACACACTGGTAATGAGACAGGAAAACTAGGTTTCAATTCAGTCCAGGAGGATGCATTGTCTTAAGCTTCATTATCAATTGCAATTCAGCAGTCTCTCTTTCTAATCTCCCTTTGAAATTCTTCTGTAAGAGCACTGCTACTCTTAGGTCAGCAACTGAATGTTGTGGTTTCTAATGTCAGACTTTTGTCCATTTATTCTTCGCATCCCCCTGGATGGGACTGAGACCTAGGTTTCCTGTCTCATTACCAACACTGATACCACACCTACTACCCCTCTGCACATCACACCTAATCCAATCAAGCCTGCTATTGTCATTCACCTGCTGTTGCCATTCAGCATCTGAAATCACCTTTATAAAATGTATATCTCTGGTCCCTCGTGTTACATTTTATAGCACGCGTGGCCTGGCCCAACAAAGTGACATTTATGTCAGATCCCTCCCTTGTAACAAATGAGTTCGACACCTTTGCTCTAGAGTATTCTGGAAAATAATCTGATCCAGTAGTCTCCAGGAACAAACCATTCTGTGGGGTGTGTGACAGTGCCACTCACGCCTGCAGTAGACCAATGCTTTTTTACTTCTAGCTCCCTTACTAGATAACAAGAAACCTGTGCAGTTTCTTGCAGAGGAGAGGATCTATGCTTTTCCGTGTATCCTGGGTCAGTACCATGGCTACCATGGTGGTCATGAAGTCCTGACTATGGTCAGAGCCAAACAAGTTGGTTTCAGCATGGATGATGGTGACCCAGTCTTCAACACCAAGCCAGAGACTACTCTACCAGTTTCACCACCATAACCCCCCCATGCCTGTGCACAAACCCTACAGCAGACCTACGAAGAACTTCAAATGTTGCATCCCATCCCATCAACCAACACTACAACAACCACACTCCCTCCTATGCTCTCAGCCAACCCACCTATGATTTAGTTATTTCATTTATATCCCGCCATTTTCCCAATGGGGACCAAAGTAGTTTACATTGTTCTCCTCTCCTCCACTTCATCCTCCACAACAATCCTGCGAGGCAAATTAGGCTAAGAGCACCCAGTCACCCAGCAAGCTCCCAAGGCAGAATGTGGATCTGAACCTGGGTCTCCCAGACCCTGGTTTGGCACTCTAACCCACTACACTAGCTTGGCTTTCTAGACCTAAATAAATAAATAAATAAATAAAGCTGAAAGAAATCAGAACACCAAGACAACAGCATTCCATGTCAGAGGATGTGGCCTCAGCAGTACTGCCAGCATAAAGAAAATTCATCTGTGCAGAAACAGCAGCTACTGGACCAATCTGGATTTCCACAAATGTATCCTTGCCAGATGAAGCACCACCTCCCCTCTCAGCCATCTCTCATAGGCCCAAGAGGACAGCAGCATACAGATCCAAATGAACAAAAAGTCTTGTCTCCCTTGCCAAGGGATAGGCAGGTAAAAAGGGTGTTAGGCATAAGTTGCTACAGAAATAAACTGCTCTCTTACCTTGTGCCAGTAGCAGAGCCACCATTTCCTCGTGGCCTTCCCGAGCCGCTTCCATCAATGGAGTATAGCCTTCATCATTAACTTCCTCAAGATTTGCTCCCCTTTCTATCAACAGAGCTGCTAGTTCCACATGTCCACCACAAGCAGCGAGTGTCAGTGGAGATTCAAATGAATCAGCAGGCATGTTTACTTGAGCACCACTATCCAGCAACAAACGAGCTACCTCCACATGTCCATCCTGTTAAAAAAAAAAAGCATAACTTAATGAAGGAAATGGTCCCACCAAGAAACTGCTAAGTACCATTCAAATGATTAAAAAGCTCGATACTTTGCTTTTCTCTACCCTCAGGAGTCTCAAAGCAGCCTTCCCTTCCTCTCCACACAATAGGCACCTTGTGAGGGAGGCGAGGCTGAGAGTTCTGAGAGAACGGGGACTGGCCAAAGGTCACCCAGCAGACTTCATGGGGAGGAGTGGGGAATCAAATTCAGTTCTCCAGATTGAGTCCTCCACTCTTAACCACCACACCACAGTGGCACTTCAAGACTAGCAAGCACAAGTTTTTGCGAACTAGAGTCCACAGACGCATGAAAAAGACAAGTAAGCCTGGTAGCCCCCCAAGCACCAACAATACAGAGCATCGATGCACCAGACATAGTGTTCGATCTATACCTTGTGGCTAATAGCCACTCATGGACCTCTGCTCCATATGTTTATCCAATCCCCTCTTGAGGCTGTCTATGCTTGTACCTGCCAACCCTTCCTGTGGCAGTGAATTCCACATGTTAATTACTCCTTGGGTACTTCCTTTTATCTGTTCTAAGCCTCCTGCTCATTAATTTCACTGAGTGCCCACGAGTTCTTATATTGTCAGAAAGGGACAAAAGTTCTTCTTTCTCTACCATTCCATCAGCTCCTTAACAGGCATCTTTGCTAGTTTGGAACATAAGCCATCAACTAGTTGTTTCTAATTAATACGCAGCTAAAAAAAAAAGAACGAGGTCTCAATCTCTTCAGAACTACTTCAATGCAGTTTTAATTAACCAGATATATTAATTAGATACATTTTGTTGGAATGGTAGTTGCAAAAATGTAACAGCAATATATCAACTACTTCTGTCGTTTACAGTTAAGAAAACCCTGAAAGTACTGAAAACTGCTGATGTACTTATTTTAGAACACCCACAGAACTGCTCATGATATGCTGCGAACATGTTGCCCGTGCATCTATTCTGACACAATCCCATACAGAGATCGCTGGAGCACCTCATCACTTTCATTACTTGTTAGGTTCCACATCCTATTGGCTGTGCAGATAAATTCAAAGCTAAAATTTTATTTATGTCTCCTTCCGCATGGTGGAACAGATCGTGTAATCACCAATCCGATGCATTCATTTTTTAATTCGGATTGTTGTGTGTATTTGCAGTTTATCCCCCCCACCCTCCCAGTTTACAAAACAATGAAGTATAAATGTACTTTCTCAAACATCTTTTCGCATAGTCACTCACCATGCAAGCCTCCATTAAAGCTGTGTGCATCTCATCCGTTTTGTGCTCTTGATCAGCACCAGCTTCAAGCAGGAAACGAACCATATCTAAGTGACCTTCAAAAACAAAACAGATTAAATCCTAATGAACAATCCAATACCAAAACAGCTCAATATACATGCCTGCTAATGCTATAGGTGTGTCCATGTATAAGCATAAAGCATTTTTCATATTCTGTAACTCAAGTTGATCTTTATATGTATCTGAAACTGTGTGCGAGTAAGTCCCATACAGGTATGGACTGACCTGAATGACAGAACCAGTAAGTGGAGATATCCCAAGGACCTTTCTTAGTTGCAAGGCACCTAAGAAAGCCACTACATTTGACACATGCTCACCCTATTAGAATTTTAAAACCATCGCTGTAAGAAAGCCTGTGATTTGAAATGAGTGACCCAATAACTTTCATACAGCAAACTTTATACATACTCTGATGTACATAGACTACACAGTTAGGAAGGGTGCAAAGGGAGAATGAAGCTTCAACTGGAGTTCACAGCTGTTTCCCTACACAGAAGCAAAGAAAACCTCTTGCGAAAAAGAGCTAAGAGTAAGGATTCCCCCAAACATGGCTGACTGTCTTATTATCAGACCTGAGATAGGTTATTATGAATTTGCAATAATAAAAATTTAGACCTCAAGCACATACAACCAAAAATATTTTTCGCACGAGATTAGCATGGAGATCTTTTAAATCTTTTTGAATGTTAAAGATGGAAGCTTAAGTCTCCTCTGCGACTTGTGTATCACCTTTGCTCATCTCTGGGTGAAGTATCAGCTGCCTTTCCTCCACAGGCAAGATTTGGCCACAATTATCCATTTCTTGATCACATCCAGTTCAAACGAGCGCAACATGCTTTATGTGAAAGTGACCTTGAAGACTATTTTCCACTAACAGACAGTCCCAAACACAAGCAATAAGATGGTTGGATGGTGCTGGACAAAACAGTCTGCCACTTAAAAAGTTTCACCGGCTCTGGATTTGGTACCAGGGACAATTCAAGCTGCTTATTACTACTTTTAAATCCCTAAATAGTCCACAACCAGGACACTTAAAAAACCAGCTGCTCCTATATATGCTTCCCAGTCCATTAAGATCTTCTGTACTGGCCTTTTTTCTCTGAAGGGCAACTTAAAGGGACACCAGTGTAGTTTGCAACACATAAGGGGAATTTCTTCCCTAGAAAGATTCAGGCGCACGTATTTCTGTTCTCTTTAACTTTTACTCAGTTTTCTCCACTACACTTAAAAAAAACACAACTTCTGGGTTTTGTTTTTGTGTTTACTTTTTAACTATTTTTTCTATTACTCTTTAACTATTATGATGCCAAGTTCACAGTTTAACCTGTTATTTTATTCCCCCCCCCCAATTTTATGGCTGAGTTATTCACTTATTGTTAGTGATGGTTATTGTTTCTGATTTTGCATCTCCACCACAAGCTACACTGAGAGTATTTTCAGACTAGAAAATTTTAAAACAAAATTTCAGCCCAGAATATAAGGTAGCCTTTGGTTCTGCCATTGCAGTAATAAGCATTCCAAATATTCAGGCAGGTGAGTTTTCTGGGTATTCCTTCAGGGTATAAAAATAATACTCTCCTGTAATCAGTCGTAAGATTAACGTTCTAAACAATCAAGCACTGAACAGATCAAACACCTCTTTTACTCCAAAATAAGAGTTCAATAATTTTATTTGTGCCACAAGTGTAGTCCTCCACGCCCTGCTCCAAAAGCAGAACACAGCAACCTGGATAAATCCCCCCAAACAAGCCAGTATACACATTAACTGATCATCCTGCATAATTTATTCTTTTTTTTAGTATCTGTGCATGTATCATGTGCATGGGTGTTAGTGTGGAAGTAATCCTGCTATTCAAACAAGCATCCATCTTAAAACTGAGGAACCCACCTTGCTATTTCCTGATTTTCTCATTTGAACATTTTAACTGAATTTATGCAATGTATACTGTGCCTAAAAATTTTAAAGACAGGCCATGTATTCTGTAGTACGACCCGTACTATCAGAGTTCTATGCAATCATCTCTATCTTCCCCTCCAATCATTCAAGACACCTTACCTTTGTAACATGCCAGTGTCAGGGCACTTTCTTTGAACTCATTGGAGTGAGTGTTGATTCCTGCACCGTATTCCAGAAGCACTCTTGCAACCTCCACGTGACCAGCACTGGCTGCCTCCATTAAGGGGGTATGTCCATTTTCATTATGATCTTCAATATTTGCCCCTGCTTTCAACAACACTTTGACAATGTCCACAAATCCCCCAGCACAGGCATAAGTGAGTGCTGTATTACCTAAAAGGAGAAAACATGCAGAGATAACTTTCCAGTCCTGCCTCACTTGAACAAGGTAGACGCTTAGACATGTTAAGGTGGGATCTGAATGTTCATTTTCTCACTCTTGTCACTTGATCATCATAAAGTTAATCATTTTGTTCATCAGGATTATAATTTTTACATCATAATTCCTATTGGTGTCTCCCCCCAACTATAAGTAAAACTAAGGTGCCCTTTTAATGTTGTAGCAGTACTCTGAAACTTATCTATAAATTCAAGAGGAGTAAGCATGTTCCAGCAAAAGCACACAGGAGTCTTGTGGCACCTTAAAAGCTAATAAGTTTTTAAAGTCTATGTCACAGATGCAATCTTTTCTACAGAAAAGCCTACAATCACAGCCTACAGCTAACACCACAGTCCAACTACACAGTCAAGGTATCAGTAAGCTGCTAAACCAAGCCAAAAATTTTGGGTTCCTTACTATGGGGAATAAGGACTCCACCAGCTCACCTCATGGCATGTACCTTGACCAGCCTTCACAAGTGGGAGGAGGAAATAATTAGGAAACCCCACTGTACCGTCAACCCCTCTCCCAACTGATTTACAGAGCCATATTTCCTGCACACCTAGGGACTCTCCCAAGTATATAAAGTCCCCTACCTTGTCTGCAGGAATACCCCTTCAGCACCTGCACAGGATCAGCCAGTTTACTCTCTGTAAAGTTTACAAAGGGCACAGCACCCCACTGACTCAGGAATTATCTAAGTAATCTGCACACCATAAGACTGAGGGGTATAAGTCACACAGATGCGACCTACACAAGGGGTAAACATCAGGCAGGGACACAGCATGGCAAGCAGATATTATAAT
Source organism: Lepidodactylus listeri (assembly GCA_029233225.1). NCBI lineage: Eukaryota > Metazoa > Chordata > Lepidosauria > Squamata > Gekkonidae > Lepidodactylus > Lepidodactylus listeri. Next base: position 16,026,641 of record JARCFY010000017.1, on the reverse strand, counting down.
TTCAATCTATAGAGGATTTGTACATTTGCAGAAAGCTACCTTTAAGAAGAAAAGGGAAAAGAGCCAGCGTGACTAAGATTTTGATAAGCACTGGTAAACTTTGAAAAAGGCAGAGTTCAAAACCACAGCTGGTCCCTACAGCTGAAGCAAAAGGACACAATGCCTCGCAGTTTCTTCAGGTCCAAGACACGCATCTTATCTCCAACAGGCACCCTTCTAGTACTTCCTCAGGAGATGGGGCTTGCTTGAACTTCCTTGTTCAAGGTGCTCGCAAATTAATGCACTTCTGAAACGTGCCCTCACAACACATCTGTCTTTCTGCTGCCCAACTTCAGCAGCCTCTCTGAGCTCCTTCCTCTAATGCTTCCTCCACGCAACAGAAGGACATGGACTTGAGTGCGCTCTCTAACTTGCCCGTGCAAGATGGCTTGGAGGACTCTCACCTGGGCTCGAAGTTTATATACCGACTTTACCTGCCAGACCAGCTAGAGAACTGTATCAATCTCACGTCTACAGATGACGTTTTCTTGGAATCTTCAAATGTGAAAAATACACTAAATCTGAAAAGTACTGAACGGCCATGTCAATAAACTATCTAATGGGCAATTATTTCAAAGTACAATTCTTAATACACAAAAATGTCTTATTGTCCACAAAGTTATATTCCTTCCAACAGTTACAAGTAACATTATCACTAACCCTGTTTATCTGCCAAGGTTCATTCAAGTGTTTGCTCAAAGGAAGGCCACTTATATCTGCCTAATCTTCAAACTTAATAATGCAACTGATACGTATTTCCTGCAAGAGTACATAATTTCTGAAAATGCCTCCAATTTGCATTCACGTATTTCCATTGCTTTTAAGTACACTTACCTGTGGAAGACTGAGCATTGACATCAGCACAATGAACAAGCAGCAATTTCACAATATCCACATAGCCGCCACTGGCTGCTGCCATGAGTGGAGTTATGTCTCCTTTATTACCTCGATCTTCCACGTTGGCGTGCATGGCAAGCAACACCTGCAGAAGTGAAACAGCAGCTCACTAAGGTTTATAGTTATCATTCTGTTTTTCTGATCTTTTCACCTTGTTTGATTCTCCCACTGGAGGAGGAGAAGAATCAGAGGTTCAGCCAAAGGGCTATTTGTTTGTGTTTTGTGTGGTACCTAGTAGAAAGCAAGTAGTATGCCCTGCACAAAACACAACCCCTGCTCAAAGGGCTTACAAGACACAGAAGCTGGAAGGAAGACAGAGGAAGAAACTAAAATACAGTCTACAACAGAGAGAAAGAGATGATGTCACACACAGTTGGAAAGTATATGGTACTGAAAGAGGGGAGAGATAAGATGGGTGACCGTGTTAGTCTGTCTATAGCAGCAGAAAAGAGGAAAAGTCCAGGAGCACCTTGAAGACCAGCAAAATATGTGGCAGGGGAGGAGCTTTCGTGAGTCACTGGTATCGAAAGAAGTAAGCCGTGACTCACAAAAGCTCATACCCTGCTATGTATTTTGTAAGTCTTTTGGGTGCTCCTGGGCTCTTGCTCTTTTCTACTGAAATAGGGGAGATCACTAAACCAAAGCTATCTGGATAGTTGTCACAGCTATTCAATTTGATACTGGCGTGGATTGCGCAGAAGCAGCCCTGAGCTAGCAGAGAAGCAGAAACTGCACCTGCCTGTGCTATTGCCACTTCCATACCAAGTCCAAGGAGAAAAAGCACAGCATTATGGGAACTGCACTTGCCCCCATCTCTCAGCCTTAACACCAAGAGAGGGAGAGGCTAGAAGCCACAACAATGCTCTGCTATGGCAACAAGAGGCAGCTAATCTCAAGATTCAATAACTGCAAGCAAGAAAGCCTAGCCAGTTAGAGCACATCAACTCCTCTTCTATCTTTAGTCTGTCCTGCAAACAACAGCAAGAGTGACCTGAACCAGTTTAATCCAGTTAACCAGGCTACCTCTGAGATAGAAGGACTGATTCTAGGTAGGAAGAGGGAAGTGACTCCCGGATCAGCCCTTCAGCCAAGACCTATCTTCTGAAATACCTGTCTCCTGACCTTGCACCTATTCGTCCTCATTACCTTCCCTCTCTCAAGCCTTAATGCTAGAGGAACACTTCGCCACTTATGAAGAGAGCCCCTATATGAGAACAGCAGGAAACATCTGTCACACTCATTTAAGAGGCTACAGTGACAAGTGACTTGAATACTTAATAATGCTTATTACCAAGTACAGAAGCGAGTATTACAACTCAGATGAGCCATATTCACGCTGCTCACTTCCAGTTCATTTGCCCTACCTGAAGTTCTCCCAAACTGCTAGACTCCCACAACAATTTAAACTATCATTTGTCTCCAAATCCACTGTTCATAACCATCTTTGGCACAAAACAGGTGCAAGATCAAGTTTTAAGTCCATGATTCCCCCAGATTTTGTTGCACCGATATTTAAGGTGGCCCTTAAGAAATCTGGTAACAACTGCATAAAGTTTTATGACCAAAATAAGAGGAGGGTTATGCAAGCAAGAGAAAAGGGCTAAACAGAGATGGTAAGCTGCCACCTCCAGAACTGCTGCCACCTCTAAAAATACCCACAACTCCTCTTTCTGCAACAGGGGTAGCTGAAGGAACAAAAGCCAGCCCTTGGGTGGAGCCTACCATCAGGGCAACCACAATGTAGGTGGGAATTTACAATCGCATAAACACAACCAAGCCCCTTCTATACAAGACAGTAAAACAACTACTCTCAAGGTCACTTCCACTGGGAACCCAGTTTTGCACACTGCCAGCTATGTTCCTTGACCTCTAAATGGTGACAAATAGGGAGAATAGCATAGCACCTTTTCTGTATTCTACAAACCACAGTGGGAACCAATGAGTTAGGAAACAAAGCAAACAAATTATATTTCAGGTTAAGATACAGGACACTGAACTGCCAGTGTCATGAACGCAAGGCAAGTTTGGGTGCATCTTCATATTTGCAAGTGTACACCACAACCACAGGTATTGTGCTAACATCATAAAAAGCTCTAGCAAGCAGCCACTAGAAATTCATCTTCATTCAGTGACATGCCAAGAATTCTAACTTTCAGTCTGGTGTATGACCTTCGCAACTTTGCTTTTACAGTCAGATCTTGCCAAACTACCCCCTAAAAACCCCACCCACTAAAAACCCCTAAGCAAAATAAACTGTCAGCATGTAAGTCACTGCTGGGCTTGTACAAATTTTAGCATGCGATTACCAATATAGATATTTTAGGGATGCCAAATATTTCCATTATGCCTATAGGCAAAGGGAAGTTTTCCCTTCACACTGAAAAATGAAGACAGCTAAAATAGTTTATACGTAAAAGGCCTCTCATTTCCAGAGCACACAAGAACAGTTTAGCCCACTGCTATCCACTCACTTGTGCCAACTCATAATAGCCAGCTGAACACGCCAAACAAAGGAGACTCTCCCCTTCCTCTGTGTGTTCATTTACGCTCCTTCCTTCATCCAGCAGCTTCCGGACTGCATTTACATCCCCGTCTGAGCATGCTTCTGCCAAACTGCGACTGGAAGAAAATGTTAAACACAATAAACACGTACAGAAAACAGCCGACACCACCACGACAAAGGATAACTTGCCATTAACTAAAAGCTGTTATTGCATACAACTTTTGAATTTAGAAAGCCGGTGTCTTTTAAAAAGGGGTTCATGCAAAAAGAATGTTGTTCTATGTAAAGCATTCAAAAGGGGGGGGGGGATCTGCAACATAAAACTTTGCCCCTACTCAGTCTTTTCCTTCTAAGACTGTTTTCTAGGGAGTGCCCAACAAACTTGCATGAGACTTCCTGGCTCCCTTTTGCCTGGAAGAGAATGTTTGAACCAGGAAATTCTGCATTTATTTGAAGAATGCCAATAGGATCATTTGGAGAATCTGCTATTCCAAAGTGACAAAACTGAAGAGTCATAATGCCTTGAAAAACAGTTTCTGTTTGGAGAAGAAACAAGATGGGCTTTGAATTGTCTGCTCTAGCTCAAACCTCCATCTCTACCACTAAAAGCTTCATTAAAGTTTCACTCAGCGGCTAGCATGGCCACAAGTGGGCAGCCATTTATACTTCTGCTTGTACTTCCAAAAGTCAGACGCAGACTTCCTGTTGTTGCTTTATGAATTGCTGAAATAAGAGCAGCAATTGCAAAACGCACCCAAACCAATAGGCCCTGGTGTCCATCTCTTCAAGTAGATATAACCACAGCAAAATAGGTACATGTAAACTCGATACATACTTGTCCACTTGTCCCGCATTGTGATTGTTCTCTGCTCTCATCCGTGTCAACGCAGCAGCAGCTTCATCCAATGCACAGCTGACAGAAGAAGTCAATCTTCGGAGCACTTCAGGATCTGCGAAGGCTTTACCATCGGCAGTGGACAATTTACCAATTCCTTCAGCGCATGTTGAGGTTAGTATGAAAACCACACAAAAAATGCAGAGACTGTTTTAAAATTCAGCCACATGCACTATTAGTCAAAGTAGTCAGTTGCAAACATGCCAGGAAATTAGAAGTTCCTTTATCTCTACAAGAAGTTTAATAATTACACTGAAAAAGCAAAGCTAGCCCTTTTTTGAATACCTGCCCTTAATTCCAACTCTTCTATTTTATTTTTGTAAAAAACATCCCAAAACAAGAAATACAGTAAGTATGAAAAGAGTTCAACAATATGAACATTTGAGGCTTCAATTCTGTTTCAGTTATGTAAAGATGGCACCAATTTACAGACAAATTTGAAAAACAAATTGGAATCAGATGCAGATTTAGATGCAAAGGGCAATTCATTATTGACATGCTATCGAAATTAGGCTATTTTCCACCAGTTCAATATACTCTGAGGCAAGTTCTAGATACTTTTATCATGCGTTAAGTTAAAATACCACACTAAAAGATGTACTATGTTACTTAATACAGCTTGATGTTTATTCCAACTTCTTTTTTGTTTTTTTAAAGGTAGACCCAGTGTTTGATATTGCAACAACACATATGTACCATTCTAACTTTACTATTAAGGGGAACTGTATGAAAATTTTCTAGCTGATGGCTTGTATCCAAGGAGCTGCCACTAGGAGATTTGCTCGCAGTCTTTTGATCCCTGGAAATTTGAGTCTTGAAGTGAATGGCCACACAGGTACAGAGGCTGCCGTATGGAGGGGGGGAGGCCTAAAACTGCCTCACCTCTCTGTTCCATCAGGTGGCACTGATATGTGGGGCAACTTCACTCCCTTCCCTCTCCTCCTGAAAATTTCCTGGACCTATATGGTTATCCAGTCATGCAGACCTTTAGACCTCAGTAATTATCTTTCCAGAGTCAAAAGGGACTTCAAGAGGGGGGGAGGAATGAAACGGGGAGGGGGGATCAGTTTCCCATTAGCAGTTGGCAGATACTATCAAATATATGTATGATTTTTTTCTTTCTATAATCTTTGGCATTTTTAAAATAGGGAACTCAAGCATACTTGTATATATACTGAAATCAGCACAAGCAAAACGAGTATGTAAAACCACTTTTATCATGATATAGCTATTAAAAATCCAACCACAAATAAACCAACAAGCAACATATGTTCTTTTACTGTTTTAAAATTGGCATCTGATTACACATAGGACCATGCTGCAACATGTATAACAGCCCTAAAACACCTCTTGGATGCTCACAGCTTTTGTTTAAGATTTCTTATTCTTCAGTTCACATGCGCACTATGCCAACTACTAACACACACATACTCTAGCAGACCCTGTCCAGAGCCAGGAGCAGGGCAGAAAATCTTGCAACTCATGCTGACTTGGAAAGTATATGAAGGAAGCAAGTTGCCTGTTCAAGGTGCAGTACTAAGGATGTTCCCCCAGCTTACATCCAGTGCTGCACTGTACCTTGGAAATACTCCAAGCACTCCCAAAGCTCAGCATGGTGTCATAGGCATGACCTCACTTCTCCTTTCCAAAGGCAGGGGTGGGGGGGCGGGGAGATCAGGAATGGCAACAAATTTTAGCCATCTATCAAGGTCACTTCAAATCTGTGGATCTCTGCTTATTTGTATTACATATGCTGAATTTCCATCCATACTTCAGTGTGGAAAAAAAAATTCTGAGGCATTTAACAAACTCAGATATACTTCACCTCTTCGTTTGAAACAGCAGAGTTCATATACGTACAAAAACATTAGCTGAGAACTCCCTTGTCCAGGATAGAGATGTGAAAGCCCATGGGAGAAAAACCAGAATTTTTCCTCACAAAACCCCCACATACAATGTACCCCCAAGTGGAGGACTCAACCCACCCAAATTTTTCCAACAGAAAAATTGGAACTGTCTGAATGAGTGAAACCCTTTTTAAGAGGAAGCTTAATTCATTCAAAATATGGAATATGGCAAATATGTAACAATCTACAGTATACTGCAGACAACTAATATTTTCAAAGACATGTTTCTTTAAACGTAACAATGTTATAAAGTTTATATCCAAATACATTGCTAGTCCTGTTCAGACTGTATTACATGGTTTCCATCCAACAACAGTCTCATTTGCGACACAATTTATATTTTCTATATTTTCAGCTGAGGGGCCCTTAAAAGTCCATCAAGGCATAGAAACTTTAGGGGTATCCTGATTATCTCTATCTACCCTTGATCTCTAATCGGGGAGAACCAGGTTTGATTCCCCACGCCTCCACTTGCAGCTGCTGGATGACCTTGGGCAAGGTATAGTTTTGACAGAGCTGTTCTCTCAAGGACAGCTCTGGAAAGAGCTCTCTCAGCCCCACCTACCTCACAGGGTGTGTTGTGGGGAGGGAAAGGGAAAAGAGTCTGTAAGCCGCTCTGAGACTCCAAGTGAAGGGCAGGGTATAAATCCAATCTCCTCCTCCTCGATCTATTTCAGTCTTATTTTAAGGTTTGTTTTGGGACAGAAGTAGCTTTGGTTGTTCTGGTGGGCAATCTCTGTTTTGCAGCAAGACAAAGGTAATCTTTTTGAGTTAGTACTCTTCAGTGACCACCGTTTACCACAGCACAACACTCCTATGTTTTGCTTTCTAAATATTTTGTGTGTGTTTTTATTTCTTTGAATTAATGTTTTTATTTCTCTGAATTAATGTGTTTTTATTTCTTTGAATTAATGTGGGGTTTTAAATGTATGTTTGCAGTGGTTTACAAATGCAGACTTCTAAGGTAAGAAAGATAGGGGCTGGATAGGTGAGCAAAGTGTGTTATGACTGGATGGTGGCTGAACACCCAGGAGGGGCAGAATTGACAGGGCTTGCTCAGATGGTTTGTGAAAGGAGAGGAGGGAGAAGAGAATTGGAGAGATTGAGAGAGGTACTGTGGACTGAGAGAAGTCTGTGTTCTTTCTGTGGAAGGTATTAGCCTAAGTGGAAAATGGTAAAAATAAGCCCTTGTGACTAGGTCTATTTAGGAAACTTTAAGAAAGAAAAAAGAAGACTTGTACCTCTGCTGCAACCAAAAAGCTAGTAGTATAAAAGAAAACATTAAGATTTTATACTTCTTGATCAACTATATTTCTGTTCGTGTAAAAACAGCTGTTTTATTTAGAAAAAAGGGTCCCCTTTTACCACAACCACCCCCAAGCACTGACCATTCTGCCACCCAACCACATATAACTAAGCCATCCTTTGGGTTAAACTAAGAGGTCTAAGGCAAGGGCCTTCAGTGCCAGCAAAAATAATCAGTGAATGGTTCTCAGAAAGGGATCAAACATTAAAGCTCCATTCTGTTAATTAATTCAGAGAATTACTTTTGAGTTAAAGGGATGGCTCTGCATTAGTTTCAGTTTTTCGAAATGGAGGGAAAGAATTTAAAAGCTAATGGTATCCATTAATTTCTTATTGGAGTAAAAACAAAGAGGGTTGTGTGTAAATCCATTACTTAATGTCTATTTTCTTATATATTTACATATACAGGTTCTCATACAATGGGTATTTTGAAGCAATTTTCTAATAAAATTTCAAACCAATTTTAATGAAATTAAAACAGCAACAACCTTTAAAAGCCAGTTTTAAAAACATTTATGCTAAACAGTAGCAGGCCAGTCCTTCTTACTTGGAGATGCCTGCAGTCAGTGGAAGTTTTGCTGTGCTGCTCAATTGTTGCCTAGACCTACGGGGGGCAGTGTGCAAAGAAGCCCTCAGCCCTGTGACTCACACACTGAAGTGTGCCAACACCTACCTGCCAACATAATACCTGCCAAACGTAAACATGTTTAAAATCTATCATGTTATTTAAATCAAGATTTTTTATTTAAAGCATAAAACTTTTCCTTTAAAATGTCCTTAAAATAACTGGTTTAAATTAAAATCTGAACTTGAATGAACTGCATGAAAACAATATTGAAACTTAGGGAGAGGAGAAAAGCAATTATTGGGGGGCTCCTGTTTAAAAGGGGGGAAAGCTGGGCTCTCTACAAACTCTCTCAACTGCAGTTCACTAGTCTTATCTTAAAGGAATTATAAAAGCTAATGTAAACTTAAAGAACAGAAACTGAGCAAAACAGAAAAAAATCACTCAATATAGATTGATGGGTGAGACAACTCTACCCTTGATGGCTGAATGCCTACCGGGCAAAATTAAATGCTACAAATGCAAACAAATTTCCATAATGCTAGAGCAATTTCCCAGAATTTTCTTACTTTATGACAATGCCATGAATAACATGTTTCTTTTGCTAGATAACATGTTTCTAAAATTTCATCTGAAGACCATCACATGAACGTGACTAGGTTCTTAAAGGGCATTTATTTGCTCATAGGAACATCATGCACACTGCTAAAATTTTGCCGCAACAGCAACATTCCACCTGCCACACAGATATGATGCACTTTAGTTCAGTTTATTCAACAGGCAGGAATTACTGCAGCAAGAAGTTTAACCACAGCTGCACAACTACTTGCAATGAAACAGTGACAGAAAATTATTTAATCCTTAACAAATTCTGATTGAGTACAGTTTGATAACAGCTGTGATGTTTCCAGAGAAGGAAATTTAAATTCCTTGGGAGAGAGAAGCATACTGAAAAAGTGCACAAGTACTAAATCATCATATAAAGATTAAGGCAGGAAATATATTAATCTGGAGGGAAGGCTAGGATGCATTGGTGGAGGAATGTTAAGTCTTCAATTATGTAAATATATTAATTAGCTCATTGAATTGTGACTCGGACCAGGGAAGCAGTTTAATCTGTTGCAGCAAAAACAAAAAAGGAGATTTGCAGCACCATAAAGATTACGGGTTGGATACAAAATACTGTCAGCAGAGTTCTGCAACTGAAAGAATTATCCTGCCTCTGCCTAACACCCCACTAAATTTCCCAAAATGCTGTTCCTGGGGACAGAGGGAAAACAACCCCCCCACACACTAGCAAAAATGCCTTTGGCCAGCAGAACACAAGATTTGGATCCAATCCTTAGAGGTACCTAATGATTCTGCCTTAGCTAGAGATGTGAAATCCCGGAGGAATAGCCAGAAAAATTCAGAAACAAACTCCCTATCCTACCCCAAAGATTATCTTTCCAATGAGAAACTGCTGACAGCACTAAAAAGACTCCTATGAAACATTTTCTCTTTTGGAATTAGTGAAATGCATGTGTAGCATTGCAGATTAACACACAATTTTAAAATATACTTTTTAACTATATGTTTGCTTTTTACATGTGAATAATTTTGGCAAAAATTAATATCCAATTAACTTATTCAAGAATTCAGTGTTATGAAGTTTTACTTGATATCCAGTTATGTTAGTAGTCATGTTGTGAATGTATGAGACCTGTTCTGTCCAAATAATACATTTTCTTTTACTACACAATGTGTTTTCTAATTTTTATTTTTTCCCACTTCTTAGATAGCAAAATTTAAGATACATGTTTTAAAACAGAATAGGGTGCAGCAGTATGCATCTCTCTCTTAAACTCGGTATATTTGTAATTTTGCTTTTAAATTGCATAAATATGCCAAATAGAGTTTTATAAATTGATCATTTATGTCTTTGTTAAAATATGTCTAGGTTTGTCAGGAAAATAAGTACTGCATATATGTCAATTGTTCCCGAATTTTCTGGATTTCTCTCCTCTGGGAAAAAAAACCAGTTCTTTCCCATGGCTTCCAGTCTACCCCCAAAAGCGCATGCTACCAAAAAAATCTATTCATTTTTAAGGTGTGTGACTCTTTTGTGAATCTGAAGAGATTCTTAGTGATTAGTTGGTTCACCTAGCTTGCAGCAGTTCCTAAATTTTAGAGATAAAGGGGACGGGCATAAGCCCCAAAATTTCCATTTGCTTTTTAATGAACAGCCCCTGCTACCTAACCAACTGGTTAAAATTTCTGCAATATAGAAAACAGTTTAACTTGTCATATAGTGTAATTTTGATGTCACACTCAATTTTGCTATTCTTTATGGTATTCCCTATCCAAATGTGACTTCAATGCATTACAGCCACCTTAGTGCAGGGCTCAGTAAATTCCAGGTGCCAGGTTACCATGGAGCCTAGAAATTCCATTGTTGCACCTAGTATGTTCAGCAATGATTTTAGTATAGCATCTCCAGGAAATTCTCAATTGAAGTACAAAGCTTATTGATGATTTTGCATCAGAAAATTTTGCTCTATGACATAAAAATAAATGTGTATGAAGTTCCTGTCATTGCTTGTTTACAGATTTACTTAACACCATTCAGTGGTGGTAGCTGAATTCATTTCTTAACCATTTGCTTGCCATACTATCTCCAATATTTAATTAAAGATATTTTTAAAGCAATAATGGAATTGTGAGAAATTGGGAGATGTGAAGTTAAGGTTAGAGGTTAGTTTTTTGTTGAGGTTATGACAACCAGGGTTACTGTATGTTTTTTTATGCACTACAACATTTTAATCATAACTTTAATAAATTCACAAGAACTGAAGTAGTTAGGATTAGGTTTCTTGGTAGCAATAATTAGAAAATACGATCATTAAAATATGAAACCCTCAAGGCTGAAAAATGAGTCTGGCTTCTAAATTTTAGGTTTGACTCCTAGAGCTAAAGAAAATTTGTCAAGCCCATACAAGATATAAAAATTCAATAAAATTCTATGAATCTGAAGAGAATGGCAGATGCTGATGTTCAATCTTAATGTTCAAAACTTGCTGGATTTATGACCAAGTGTATTTATAACTGCATCTGTCAAGAAAGAAGCCATCTTAGAGGAATATTCCAGCTAAGCTTTCATTTCACTGTCCTCTGACTGCAAGTGTCAGCCACTCCCCCCCCCCCACATAGTGGCGGCTATTTGTCAAGGTCATCTACTCAAGCGTGTTAATTAGTACACACAGATCAGCTGTGAATCTGATACGGAGGGGGCAGCTCATTCTCACCTTAAACAGGATAAAGGTAGCTATAAAGGCTTTATTTCAAGACTTTACAAAATCATAATCTTAACAGAGGGAACAAAATCACCCTCTTGCGTAAAATCCTGGCAAATTGCAAAAGTGACTTTTCTGAAATATAATGGCCTAAAATTTGGCAACCACACAGGTTCCGCAGGGCCTGTAAAATGGAGCTCTTCCACCAGGCTTCCAATTAGGGTGCCGCCCTTCTAATACCGAGGCCCTGGCCCCAATACCAACCGCAACTTAACAACATGATCAATAGTCTGACAAAACCCAGGCTACAGTGGCAGTTGATCACATGGATGTTGAGAATGCCGCCATTGACTATGAATTGTACTAGCACTTTATTATATGTTTTATTCTATATTGTTGTGATTTTACTCAAATATTGTGGTTTTAACATATTGTCTGTGAGCCACCCTGAGCCTGCCTTGGTAGGGAGGGCAGGATACAAATTACACAAACAAACAAAATCCCATGTTCTTCATGCTTTTTAGAACAGTGGTTTCCTGTCCTAGAATTTATGTCCAGCAACGACAAGATTTTTAATTATCCATATTCAATTGATATTTTTGTTCCATATATCATTTCTACACTTCTAATGCATGTGTCTTATTTATTTAGATGACGGTGTATCATCGCTCTCATTTATCAAGCATTGCTATAATAGAGCTAATAGTATTCTTCAATCCACAACACAACCTTCCGTATATATAATGTTGTCATGCATACTATATGAAATTGGGGTTTAAGTTTTGCACTGTTCTGGTTTGTACATTAAAAAATAAAAAAAATAAAAAGTTCTTTAAAAAGAAATAGGGTTGTGCATTCGGCTATACCCAAGCTGAAAAAATAGCCTATATTCCAGATCTAGGTATTTTTCCAGCTGTCTGAAATGGCTGAACCCCCAAAATCCTTCAGGATTTTTCAGGACAGCCAGAAAGCCACAGTTAAAGGGCTTTTAAAGGGCTCACAGCCCGTTTAAAATCCCAAATCCAAACACCATACCAGTATTGGGATTTGGGAACATCGGAAAATACCAATATTTTTTGGGTTCAATACACCCGAACCCGGAAAATACTGATTTTTTTTTTTTGCGCATCTTTACTCTGAAAGTTCCATGGATGCAGCCTTATGGTTGGTTGGGAGGTTATGTCCAGCAGCTTTCTATGAAGTATAGCTTTTTGATGGAAAAGAGAATCTTACCCTTTACTCTTGTCCTCCCTACCCCTCTGTGCTGCCAGAAGATCTTTGTATTATGCTCTGGAACTCTATGCTTAAGCTGAGAGCCAGTTTGGTGCAGTGGTTAAGTGTGCGGACTCTAATGTGGGAGAACTGGGTTTGATTCCCCATTCCTCCACTTTCACCTGCTGGATGACCTTGGGCAAGCCATAGCTCTGTCAGAGCTGTTCTCTCAAGGACAGCTTGGGAAAGAGCTCTCTCAGCCCCACCTACCTCACAGGGTGTCTGTTGTGGGGAAGGGAAGGGAAAGGAGTTTGTAAACTGCTCTGAGACTCCAAGTGAGTGAAGGGCGGGATATAAATCCAATCTCTTCTCTTCTTCTTCTGTAAGAACCATCACTGCTGCTGTAAGACCTAAAATATGTGTCAGCTAGATAGCTTTGCTATTTTGTGCATTAACACTGCCACAGACCTATATGCCTTGTTTTAAATATGCTTTTTGAATTTCTTCAATAAGGCCTACTTTTGCTTTATGTGTGAATTACTCAGGGAGTGACTGAGATCAAACACAGGAGCAGCTTAGTTATGTTACTGCACCAAGGCAGATTCAGCCTTGACAGCATACCGCATACGCAATATAAATACACATGTAGACTTCATACTCTACATGTTCACTCTTGACAGGATCTGGGCAAATCTGTTCAAGTATAAGTTTGGGGGGGACGACAATATCCTTTGCTTTCTAGTGTTGATGCAACAACTGAAAGTTAAGAACAGTTTTCATACACTGTGTCCTTGTTGAACCCTTTGTTCTTACTTCTTAAATGTTCCAATTCTTGCCTTCCATACTGCATATTTCTCCAGTTAACAATACCAATTCATTATCTTGATGTTGCCACCAACCATGAGTTATTTCTACCTAGACATGAACTTCCAAGTCCATCTGCTTCTGCTCTATCACACTACCATTTTACAAACCTTTATCGTACTTAGAGGATAAATGCAAGTTCACCTTTAAGAAATGTGTTTCATGGTAAATTGTTCAGTTTCAGGTAATTTCAAGAGTATGATTTAAATTCAAAATTTCTGCTACTGTGTCTTCCGTTAGAGAAGCCGTTTTCTTCTTCTGGAGGTCCCTTAAAAAGTTCTGTTCTGTTCTAGACCCCTGGTACAATTGCACCCAACCCTTCACAAGGGACAGAACCTTCCTACCTTTCCCCTCCTGCTGCAGCCTAATGCACCCTTAATAACACTGGCCTCATGTTTAGGGGACCTGAGCAGGAATGCAAAGATACACTATTAAGGTTTGAAGTGAGAAGGGAAATCAGCAAAAATCATGCCACTCCCTCTCCACCAGCAAAAGCACCCTTCTTCTGATGGACAAAGACCCTTGGATACAACCGCACTGTTCCAGTTTTTAGCTCCAGCTTCCTATATGATCACACAATATAATCATTCTCCCCTCAAAAGATATCAATTAAAAAAGAAAAAGACTACCTGCTGCTTCCAGCAAGGCTTCTAGTCTTGCTTGAGTTTCTGGATCCACTGTTCGTAGGTCCGCTCCTTCAGCGGCACTTGACAAAAATATCTCTGATGTTGTTTTGAGCACCGGGTTATCCAGATCTTCTTGGTCCAAAATAAATGACTCAACCTATATAAAGAAATATAATTTATTTATTAATTATACTGGAATTCTAGCCTGCCCTACCCCGCGAGTTATTATTCCTGAATAATTTTAACAATGCTGTTTCATAAATTTGATTTCTAGGATAAACATTAAAGCTTAAAATTTCAGAACCTAGTTGAATACAATTACAGTCAGATAGCATAAAATGTTCTATTCTACATCAGTATTGTACACAAAATGCAGATTACCTACAACACTGCTGAACTTGCTGGTCCTCCTTGGAAAGGAACCCTTCCCACTAACCTCATGCAGGCTATCACCATAAGTATGAATGGTCTGGCTTCCAACTACATCTCATATTTCAGGCTGATACTTTCTGAGGAAAAACTACTCTGCAGAAAAGCAGTTTTAACATGTGGATTTTTATCCTTCATCCTGGAGGGGGGGGGAGAACCAAACTTTCTTAGAACTAAAGATGCTTCTTTATCCAGGTTAGCAAGCATAGAATTAATATTTCCAAATTCAGGGCATCCATTCAGTAATGAGAAATGGAATCATTTTAAACTATGAGCATTACATGTTTGGCCATTCTGTGTTTGAGCACCCTTGAAGAGATCGGTTTCACAGCTGAAGTTCCAAAACTCTAAGCTAGATATTAAATCTGTTTTGGCAGTCTGCAAGGTATATAGCAGCTAACACAATTAAAGCAAGCAAATATTTCAGAATGAATAAAGGTCAAATGCCACCACTCTGAGACAGGACATACCAGAAATGAGTTTAGAGAACAGACTGTGTTCACTACAGCTTTAGAGAAGGGGCACAGAGTAGGTAGAAAGAAAAGAAGTCTCCCTTTTCTGAGATACCTTTGAAGAATGCTTTTGGAGAACTACTACTACTTTAGAGAAGACAGTTCAAAAACATCTTCCCCTTGTGGAAAGGTTTCAGTTAGGGATGGGCACAAACTGAGAAACAAACCACGGTTCAAGCACGAACCAGGCCAGTACCAGTTCGTTTGGTTACGTCATTCCCAAATCAAAAAATGATCTGCCTTTTTTCTGGGGAGGTTCATTAGAGCAGTTCATTCTCCAGAGAGCCTGGCACCAAATCATTTCCTGCTGGATGTGGACTTCTGGAGAGCCCTAGAAGGACCCATTGCAGTTGTCCATACCTTGACTGGCAGCTCTGAGAGCCAACCACAGAGCTCCCATTCTGCTCTACCAGAGCAGATTGTAGATATATACCACACCCTGACTCATCTGCTTTCACTTTGCAGAGGGAAGAGAGCAAAGTTAGTCATCGTGTGAGAACGAGTTAGGAAGAACTGCTTGCTGCGTGGCTGATTTAAGGGGAGGCTAGAGCTGAGCTTTCCTGGGGGCACCTGCTTTGGGGGGCTATAATTCAGACATCCCAAATCCAGTCTTCGCCAAACCTGGAGCACGGGTGGAGAAAAGCCTGCTGAAGACTCCCTGTGAGTTTAGCGTCACTAACTTGTGAGGGGGCTGTGCTACCACCTCCCAAACCGAATGAACCACAAACCGGTTCAGGAAAGTTCGTGAAAGTTCATGTAATCAAGCAAACCACCATTTTCCCGGTTTGTGCCCATCCCTAGTTTAAGTCAAACATCTGGCAAGAATGGTTTAAGACTGCATTACAGAAACTGGGAAAGGGCAATGGAAGAGCATTTGCTCTACATGCAGAAGGTCCCAGATTCAATCCCAGGCATTTCCAGTTAAAAGGACTCAGTCAGTGGGTGATGTGAAAGAACTTGAGACCCTCAAAGAGTGGACAGTACCGACTTTGATACACTGATGGCGTGATTCAAATATCAGGCAGCTTCATGTGAGGTCATTAGAAAGGGAAGAGTTTCCAGTTAAGAATGGTGAGGATGTTTAACTTATGGCAACTGAAAAGTTTTTTTAGACAATGTGAAAGATCTGAAATGGCATTTTTAAACAAACATTAAGAGAACAGTCATCTTCTACAGTAAAAGGCTCCTGCATTTATTGTTTGGCTGCATACAGACTTTTGCTTATGCATTCTAGAATTTCCCTTCAGTCTAAGACCCAATAGTTTTACCAGAATTCACCTTAGCCTATATGAGATGGAAGGAATAGTATGTTTTTCACAGTGTATTTACAAATGAACTTTGCCTTTCAATAGGAAGATTACCTGCTGTCTGCTAAAAGATGAAGGAAGCTGCACAAAAGGAGATTGCCTAGGGCCAGGCCCTAGGACACCTGGGTACAGATTAAGGGGTGAGGGTGGCAGACCATATATTTTGCACTTGTGAGGCTGCAAAGCAAATATCCCTGTTCTTGGCCAAGTAATATCAGACTACCATAGAAATCATTCTTAACAGTAAATACCATTCAAACCTGGCTTTCAAATAGCAATCTGCCTAGCATTCTACAGAAAGGAAGGATTGCTCCAGGTACTCCTGTTCTTCTAACACAGAAGATCTGCTGGCTCCAGAGGAGGTAATTCCCTAGGAAAAACTAGCTTTGAGTATTCAAAAGTGGCAAGCTGATGACATTAAATGTAATTCTGAATGCCTTGCCTTGAATAGCAATTTGAAGATAAAAAGCTAACTGTGTAATCATTACTGTTTTTGGTATAAGAACTGTGAAAAAGATACTGTTAAATTGGATGAAGTCTCGTTGGCAGGAAGGAAGGCCTTCCTCTATTCAGTCTTCTTTCTCACAGCATCACCATATATGTACTTACACATCCCTCTTTTCCACCCTAAACTGTAATGAGAATTTTGCTATAGAAGTTTATTTCAATGCAGATTTGGGGGGGGGGGGGTCTCAGTGATACAATGTCCCTCCAGATCCATGGTCCTTCAATATGTGTGGTACGGATTTCCCCTCTCATCAGTATGAGAAATGGAATTTCTACTCCCACTCCTAAAGGTGGTGGCAGGACCATGTCAATTTGGAATGAACCTGATGTGCACCTGACTTCTTCCAATTATAGTGTTGGACACTGGGAGATAAATTTTGCTAGATTTAAGAGGAGATGACAATTATAGCTCTGGAGCAGAACTGAGTCTCAGTCAGGAAAAAGGGATGGGCCACAGGGATTAAACAGAGAAATGGTCTGATGGCCTGATAATTAGTGACATGGAAGTTAAGCAATGATGAGGCATAAAACTATCTCCCGTGTGTGTCTAAATGACGGCTTTCTCTCTCAGCTGGGGAAGAGTGCTGGCCAGGTTGTTGGCATGCCTGCATATCCTCAGTGACTAAAGGGGATAGCAGCAGGTGGGTCAACAAAAATTCTCAGAAATCCTGTTTGACCTTATATAAACTTTCAAACATCTGAGGTATTGCTTGAGTTGATGCTGGTTTTTGCCAAATCAGGACTGTAATGTCCAATAAACCTTCCAAAATCAGGAAGGCTACTATTCCTAGCAAGTCAAAGTAAAGCCCGCTTAGGATCCTATCCTTAGGCCAATTGTCAGAGGCTGAGATGTTAACCTCAAGAGCTTTTGCCATTCAACGCATCTGCTCCCCATAAAGACGAATATTTTCACTTGAAGATGCAGGAGTAGGATCACCTACAGTGTCGTCAGGTGATGGGTCCAAAGCAGTGTCGGAACTACAGTGGGAGGCCACAGACAGAACATCCTCCTGCTCCTAATAAGGAGCGAAGGTGAGATGGGCATACAAGTATCCCCTTGTACTAGTGTCCTATTCGAGGACCTGCGGATGGTGCTAAGCCCACCTAGTCCAGTAAGATGGAGATATATAATATTGCAGCGGACCTGGTGACTGCCATGACCAAGGTGGTGTACATCTGATGGAACCAGCTAACTGACGGGAATGTCAGGTAGGTCTTCATCCAACCTTTGAGCCTGCAAAGGAGGCTAGATGCGGCGATGGGGTGTGAGGGGGAACCAAGATGGTCTCCTGACATTGTTCAGGAACCTTTGCCTGCTTCGAACCTGATGGTCCAAGAGCTGCGTCAGCCCTCTCATGTTTTGACTTTTGCCGTTTTTAGCAGGCAGATCAGAGTGTGTTTGAGCCTTAGCTGATGGTTCTGACGATGGTGACTGAGGCAGTGCTCTTCGGATGGGCTATATCCATTCTGGTGGTCTGACCCATTGGTACTGAACAGGTGGACT
The DNA here is from genome assembly GCA_029233225.1 of Lepidodactylus listeri. NCBI lineage: Eukaryota > Metazoa > Chordata > Lepidosauria > Squamata > Gekkonidae > Lepidodactylus > Lepidodactylus listeri. The sequence goes on along the minus strand of JARCFY010000017.1, from coordinate 16,008,297 downwards.
TTGGTCCTGAACGGCAACTGGATTTCAAGGCCAAAGGAAGTGGAACTCAAACAGTCAGATCTGAGCTCAGAGGTGCCTTGGCTGGTGCCAAGGAGGACAACACCCTTTCCCAAAGGGCCACCTTTAATCTCGAAACTCTAGCTGAACAAGCTTTTGGACTGGATCTTTGGCAAATTAGACAGGATTCCACGTTGTGGGTCTCTCCGAGGCACTATAAACAGAGCTCATGGTCATCATTCTGTGTCATCTTTGTTCCACACTTGGAACACTTCTCAAACAGTGCTCTGGACGCCACAGTCCCAACGGAGAGCACATGAGGCAGAGAGAAAATCAGGCAAGATTATCTCCTGTTGAGATCACTCTCCAAAGACAAAGGAGAGGCCTTGACGAAAAAGACAATCCAATTTGCAGTAGATAATGAATGAGCAGAGCAAACTAGAAAAGCTTCCTCTCTTTGCAGGAGCAAAAATGGAACTGAGGGAAGGGGCACCAGCCTTCCGGAGTACGTGATGCGTCGGGTGGGAAACCCCATGCGTGTACAGCTCCAGTTGGGCCAGGGCACCCTTTCTTTGGAACTTTAGCTAGAAAAGAAAATGTCCATGGCTGGCTTGTGCAACCGCAGCCCCAGTGTGGGGCTGCACCAGAAAATGGAAGATGAACATTTATACAACACTTGTTAGTGTTTAACTCTCACTATCTATCTCAACTAGATTTTGCTGAAATACCAGAATAAAGAGAAAAGTGGCTCTAGAGCCTTTTCCTCTTAGGACATTCACCTGTACTGTACAATAGTAAATAATGTCCCCAAAGTAGAGCCACTTACATTTTTTCTCTCTGCAAACTGAAAAATCACATGGGGTGGAAAAGCAATCCCAGAAATCTATCTATTCTGCCAATGGGGTAGTTTTTCCATAAACGCTGCTCCAGGAAAGCCTTTTAAGTTATTCTCTAAACATAACCAGTCCTAATATCTGCCTCACATCAGAGGTATGTTTTTGAGATAGAAAATATATCCCAAGTCGCAAAAACACTTAAAATAATTAATTTTAGACATTCTTAGATGCTTGCCTTTCAAATTCATGGAAGTGTTCCTTAGCTCTCTAGTATTTTCTACAATGATTTCATTGCGTCTCTTGCAGATCCTCAGTAGAAGTACAAAGCTTATCTATCATTGCACATCAGAAGGTTCTGTCACATGTGCATGATGTTCTTTTCATCCAGTGTTTATATGTTAACTTTACATCACCTAATGGTAACAGATAAATTTCTTTCTTGACAAGGTGCTTCCTACAATGGCTCCAACATTCAACTAAATTGAACTTTTTAAACAAATAATGAAATGATGATAAACTGGTAGCCCTACCTGTGGCGGAACGCGCCTGTGCTGGTCTGGAGTCCCCGTGTCTGCCCTGCCCTCCTGGTATTTCTCACACCTAGAGAGGCTTTTTTTCCACTCTCATATTAGCTCACTGCCACCTCCTGACCTCTGTACAGAATTGCCCACTTGAAGTGCCCAGCTTCCCTTCCAATTTCTGAGGCTTTGCCATTGTGTCTCCCTCTGCCCTATGTCTAGTCACATTGGGGACAGTTTACTGCCTCGCGCAGCCCTGGAGGAATGGCCACTTGCCAACTGCCTGCCTTCCCTCGGTGCTCCTTTAAGAATAGTGTGTTCAAGATGGTGGAGGTCTGTGTGGTACAGAGAACTACTCCCAGCATCCAAAGTTATAAAATATTTATTAAAAAGAAAATGTTTACAAGCATACTTTTAGCACAGCACCAAATTGAGCAAGGGAACCAAAAGAAATGGGAGAACTGCAAATCCTCTGTCCCTTTCTCTATACATGCCCTCCCAGATGTTAAAATAGGACAGGCTCCTTTTTCTTAGGATGTTACAGGCCTCAACAGATTAGCTGTTACCGTGAAGCTTGCCTTTAAAATTCAGCGAGTATATGGTCAATGGCTGCCTTGCCCAAGAAGAGGTCTGCATGTGTTCATGGATGCAACACCCAAGGAATAGAGACCTCCTTCCTGTTGCAAGGAAGTTTTATCATATCTGTTTCTCCACTCACTGACCAGGTCCCACCAGGTCAAAGAGGCATTTCCTAGGGCTTCTTCCTGGAGATTATCTCTGGATCTGTTCTAGCCTAAAGTCCTCCAAAACTCTATTCCTGCTAGAAGGAAGGGGGAGAGAAGGGGGGAACTTGGCCACTCCATTGTCTCCAGCTAGAACTGTTAACATTTCTTAAGAGGTAGCTGAGGTGAGCCTTGAAAGCCACTGAGCTACTTGCTCCTTCAAAACCTGGTCTCTGCCCAGAGGAAAAAAAACAGTTAAAATGCAAAGTGGAGGCTTTTGGTCTTCTCAAATCCCCCAGGTATGAGTGCTGCTGTCTACAAAATACACTAATTTGTTTACTACTGAATTGGTTTTTTGTTTCCTACCTTCAAGTTTTATTTACTTCCTGCCTCTCACATGACAAAATCAAGATATACACGTTAAGACAACATAGGGTGTAGCAGTCTGCAGCTCCGTCTCAATATTGGGTATGATTGCAATTTTGTTTATGAAATGCCATGGCATTTATAATTTCAAATTCCATATGTATGTCAGACAGTACAATTTTATATTCTAAGTTTAAATCATGCACTTATGTTGTTAAAGCATTGTTTAGGTTTGACAGGAAATTAAGTACTATAGTTTACTTTCCCCAAAAATTTCCTCTCCACCTCCAAGAAAAAAATGAGGAAAACAATTTTCCTGCAGCTTCAAAACGTCTGGAAATTTTACATTTATGAAAGTAACAAAAATGTCAATATCTCATAATAAGGTTGCCTAGTTAAATTCATGGCTGAAACAGCTTGGAAGTATCTCTCCTCCTGCTCTTAGTTACTACTGTGCTACTAATAGCAGCTGCCACCACAGTGCTGAAACTAGTAAATATTTTACATTTCCAGGGATAGGAGGATACAAATAAGCTGAAGAATGGAGCAGAGAAATGGGCTTATTTGAAACTACATTTGAGAGCAATTTATTAAGGAAAAACGCTCAACCCCTGTACTAAAAAAAAGGTGAGACTGGCTCAATGACAAGATAAGCATGATGCTGCAATCTGTCTCTGCACAGGCACATCACAGGGATCCCCAGAATATACGGATTTTCTGTGCTTTCCGTATACATCCCTCCTCCCACCATGACATGAATTTACCAGTATGCTGGAAGTGTACATTTCTCATCAGAACCTTCCTAAATTTGAGAGCATCTCAAATGACCTGGAAAACCCAAGCTAGCCCGTTCATGTCAGATCTTGGAAGCTAAGCAGGGTTGGCCCTGGCTAGTATTTGGATGGCCTGGCATGGTGTGGTCCATGGGGTCGCAAAGAGTCGGACTCGACTGTGCGACTGAACATCCACCAAAGTATTTGGATGGGAGACCACCAAGGAATACCAGGGTTGTGATGCAGAGGCAGGCAATGGCAAGCCACCTCTGAACATCTCTTGCCTTGAAAACCCCACTCAGGAGTGTCAAACATGTGGACCAGGGGCCAGAATTGGCTCATCCAGGGCTCTTATCCAGCCCGTGAGCAACTGGTGCAAAGGAGGGAAGACAGGAGGCTGCCGGGGGGGGGGGGGGGGGTGAGCAGCAAGAGGGCATATGCGGTGAGGTGTGTGTGATCAAAGCTGTCAAGAAATAGAAAGGAAATTGCTAGGGGGCAGGAATATGAGGCGAAGGTAAAATAGTGCAGGGAGAATGGCAGTGAAGACTATGAAAGAGGTGGCATGGTGTTTTTTCCCCTCCCACCTATTTCAACCACGATTCAGCAAGGATTGTCTAAGTCATTACATGGCGGGTGGAGCCAAGTGGCCGGCACTGCCACTACCGCACCAAATGGTGACCATGAGGGGGACTGGCGAGAGCGGGCACAGAGGCAGTTTGCCAACAGAGAGACAGGGATGGTAGGGTTAAGGGAAGGAGAAGGGCCAGTGCGTGGATTGGAAGGCAACTAGGCTGTCTTGCGCGTGCCACTCTGAGGGAAAAGACATCTCAGCCTTGGAAGTGTGTGGAGAAGTGGAAAAGGGGCACCGCTGTCGCCAACACACATCTGAACAGCCATGGACCTGGGAGGCAGAGTGAGTGCTGGGGAAGGCGGAGGATGGCGACTTCCCTTCTCTCCCACACCTGTTCTCAGCTCATGAAGGAAAAGCAGATGTGGGAGGACAAAAAGCACCCCTTGGAGATTCCAGAAACAGCCTCTCTGTCAGGCCTTTCTTTTAGCCCTGCCACTTCTGTGGGAAATGTAGGTCTGAGAACTGCTGGAGGGGGGGGATCTGGAAGAGCGCTGCCAGAACTTTGTCATCTAGGTCACTCTGGGTCACTCAGCCTGGACCAACTCACAGGGTTGTTGTTGATGGGGATGGGGTGATGGAGGAGGAAGTCTGGCATGCCCATCGAGATCCTCAAAGGTAGGACGGGGGAAGAGAGGAAACAAAGAGCCAGAGACGAATCATAGCTGGGGTATGCGCGCTGAAGAACTACCTTATTTACCGGCAAGGAAGATAACTTACCTCCTAAAAGTGGCACATATACAAAAAGCAACTAATTTATATGGAAATGTAAAATACCCCCCTTTTATGGTATCCCTTGGGGAAAAAAACCTAGTCTTGCATATGAGTTAATGTGGCTTTTGTGGATTCCCCCAGCAAATCAATTGCTTTCACACCTCGGAATCAATTGCTTTTGTTTGTACTTTGAGTAAAAGTTAATATCATTAATTGGGTTTGCCTGTGTCATTTATAAAGTTTATATCCCCAATACCTGGCATTACATTTTATTGCACACATGGCCCGGCAGACGAAGTAACATTTGTTTATGTCAGATCTGGCCCTCGTAACAAATGAGTTCGACACCTCTGCCCTATGGAGTCGCCATAAGTCAGCTGTGACTTGACGACACTTTCTACCACCGTCTTCCATAGCACATTCTACATTATTCAATATCATGGATTAACACCCCCCCCCCAATAAAAACAATACACAATGTGAAGTTCCAGGATCCAATACAAATAACATCCCTTCCCCAATTAGATATTAAGAGTAGACCTTCAGACTGTCACATTTGATTTGGATCCAAGATTTCTGGTGACAGATGCTGGAAATTCATTACATGTACTTTTAACATTTTGGCACTATCACAACCTAACTGCACTATGGAATTGTGGAATGCTGCACAACAGCCTTAACACCTATATTTAAACAGACTATATGTGAAGTAGAAATTTTTTCCATGGAAAAATATAGCATTGAAAATTTCCCACCCTGCATCACTGAATGCTGGTAGCTAAGAGAACCTCCTTTCCATACAGTAAGTCAACAACGGGTAAGCTGTCTCCATCCTCACTCCAACCATGCTCAATCTGGACTAGGCTCAGGAAAAAAAAGATGACCAGATAGACTCCCTCCCCCCCCCCCGAAGCCCATTTTTAAGTTCTACCCCAGATACTATTAGTGATGTCATAGGGAGCAAAAGCAAGGCATGCGACCACTACATTAAGAGATCCCACCACCCAAACCACAGGCTTATAAGGAATGTACTTAAGAAAAGGAAAATACATAACTACCTATAGATTTGAAAACATGATACAAACAGGGGGACACACAGAATCAATGGGGAGAAGGCAACAATTCAGATAGTTCCCTCTAAGATTCTATAAAATTTCAAAAGCATGAGCAAGCCAATTTCTCTTCCCCTGCAGTTTTCTTCACTTTCAATGCTCAACTGTTCTCAGTAGAGATTCAGGGTGAAATTTTTTCCCACAGAAAATGTTCTGCTTCCATTCATTGGTGATTCCATCACCAATACAATATTAGGCAAACTTAGCAGTTTCAAAAATGTAATTAATGTTTTTAGGGACTATCAAACCAGGAAACAACAAAAGTGAAAAAACCCCAACCTGAGAAGCAAATCAGGAACCTAGAAGGTTGAGCAGCTAAAACACAGAACAAAATACATCTATTTATTACAAAGTGTCAAATGTTTTTAGTCTGTAGTTACTGTGCACTTTGTAATAATAAAAAAGATGTATTTTGTTCTGTGTTTTAGCTGCTCAACCTTCTAGGTTCCTTTCAGGCGATTACCACCAGGAATTGTAAGAGAAAATACATTTTAAAACTCATGTATCTAACTGGCTGCATAAATCAAATCAAAGTCCAACGTAAAATTCTTGCTTATGTGTCTCCCTCTCACAGTGTAATCAGTGATCTGCTATGGAATTCACAAGTAATGAAAGAGAAAGACGGTGAAACTGCAGTAACCCAGTGACTTCTGTGGAAAGTTGAATTCTGTTGTGGACAACACATCACACACAGTTCTTTGAATGTACTAAAACTGGTGGGTGAACAGATTTCATAGCAGTTTCCCCCCACTTAAATTTAAGGAAAGTATATGCTATATTGTTTTGAAATTTACAGATATTAGTCTGATAAAAATAATTTCCACATGAAGCTTTGAGTTTATTTCAATATAACATAATCACATTTGATTACTTTTTCTAATCAAATATTTCAACTCAAGTATTTGTTGATGTTGGAACTTAAAACTGAGAAGGCACTTTTAAAATCTTATTTACTTTGTTTATCAAAGATACATCAGAATAAATGTTAAATCAGATTATGTTCTATTTAAGGCACTGAACCCCCCCCCCCATCACATCACTGGCTCTCAGTACTGTGTACTTCCTGGAGTATATTCAGCCTTCATCAGGCTATGGGGGGGGGGGGGGGGATTTTGAAGTCACTTTCCCACATATCTGTGGGGACCAAGTACAGAGAAATCATACATTGTCTCTGAATAGCCTTAGTTTGCCCTGACCAGGATAGTCCAGGCTAGCCTGAACTTGTCAGAACTTGGAAGATAAACATGGTGGGCCTTGGGTAGTATTTGGATGGGAGACCAGACCTCCAAGGAATACCAGGGTTGTGATGTGGAGGCAGGCAATGGAAACCCACCTTTGAACATCTCTTGCCTTGAAAATCCTAAAAGTTTCCTGTAAGTTAACTGTGACTTGATGGCAAGAAGAAAGAAAAAGCCTTGTTTCTCTGCTTTTGCGCTTGGTGTGAGCCACCCACTATTACCATTAAATATGCTAAAAAGATACACTCAGCCACTGATGGCAGTACTGAGTTTTTAATATATTTGACCATAAGCTACAACTCTGAAATCTGGCATGTGTACGCAAAAATACCTAGATTACCAGCTTAATCTGAAAAGGCCACCTTGCTAAATTTCTACCCCAACAGATTCAAGATTTACTCCAAAATGTATTGGATACTTTCATATCAGAGTGCAAGATGAAATCTGGGATGTGCCTAGAGCAATGCACATCGACTCTAAGAGAAGCCTATACACCTTCCCCATTAAATACACCCTGAAGGGGTTACAGTATGTTCAAGAACATAGGGAGAGCTGCAATTTGGTACAAACACTGCCCCAGTAAAACAGATTATTAGAAAAGAGTGGGAGGAAACAGGTAAGACACAACAGTTACAACCTAAGTACTAAACCTTTCTGCAGAGGGCAACAATTCAACACAGAGTCAAGCCCTACATGGGACAGAATACTCTAGAACAGGAAGCATTCCACTGCCCTTTCATGCACCTGAATCAACGCGGGACTTGGGGGAAATCTGTGAGCTTGAGGGTTACACAATGACATCTGGGAAACTGTGAAAACTGCATGGGGACTGTCACCTTCAGATCCTTTGACTGGGGAAGCAGCCTAAACTTGAAATGCCATCTGCATTAGTGTTCAAACACAAAAAGGAACTGGGCTTCAATACCCCCCATCAGTGAGTGGATATAAAAATTGTGGAGTTATTTCCATAACATTCAACAAGCTAAAAATTGATAGTGTCACAATATAACTCAATTATCAGTGAAGACTGCTTTTTTTTAAGTCACTCCAATGGAAATTAGGAGATTAACACACTTGTTTAACAGAGGGCCACATTCCAGCAAAACAGAAAAAGAATTTTCTGGTGTACGTGCTCACCGTTGACCCGAAGCAGCCTCAGAATATTGGAGGGGTTTGCTGAAACAGGCAGCAGAAATACACACCTACTAGAATAAGCCACATGCATGGAACTGTTTCAGTTACTTCAACAGTAGGGAGTTGCAGCCAGTACAAAAGCAATGTAAGGAAAGCCTGCAGGATCAGACCAGATGCCCATCCAGTCCAGCATCCTGTTTCACACAGTGGCCAACCAGGTGCCTTGGAGGGCCAAACGAACACGGCATGGAGGCTGAGGCACACCCCTGCTGCTGCCTCCGAATATGAAGGCTCCTTGCAGTCATCATGGCCAGTAGCCAATAACGGACCTCTCCTGCATGAATCTGTCTAATCCCCTTTTCCAACTATCTGCGCTTGCAGACAACACAGTTCAATTCTTCTCCGAGTATTTCCTTTTGTCCGGCTTGAACCTACTTCTCAACAACTTAACAAGGTGCTTCTCAGTCCTACCTAGTATTACTGGAAAATGAGAAGTAAGAGTACATCTATTACCGTAAAAATCATGTTATATTTACTCACTGTCAGCCAAAGATCACAGAAAACAAAGTGAGCAGTGTTTTTTTAAGATATTTAGAGGAAGAAAAGGATAGAGATCTGTAACTGTGGAGATTAAGCAAATATAGAGTCGTCTTCTAAATATATTTTCCCTATACATATGTGTTTAACCATTAAATGCATTGAACAAAACTTATTTTTGTTATACGGACATAATTAATTAACGGCTTCACAATGCAGGAACAGTCATAAGCAACAGGCTGCATCCTACCAATCATTCCCATGTATCTGGGGGGAGGGTGCCAAACCCCCTTCATATTTTTCTGGTGGTCCCCTCTGTCCCCCAGCAGCATTGGGGGGGGGGGGTTGGGCTGCAGCAGGAGGGGAAAAAGTAGAGACTACATCAGTAATGTAGGTTCTCTGGGAAAATCTGAATGCAATTCAAGTTTAAATAAATAATTTAAACATTTAAATTTAAACATTAGTAAAAAGGCAAATAGTACCAAAAGGCACGTCAGGAGCAAGTATAAGCACTGGGGTTTGTCTATGCTTCATAGTCCACACTTAAGCCCATCAAACACGTTGCATTTGCAGCACAATGGCCCTAATAACTATAGACAAACTATATTTATATATTTTAGGTGGAAAGCTTTCCATAGAAAAAAAAATTCAAAATTTTTCTGAAAAGGTTTTTGCCCCACATCACTGATAACCATTGGAACCAGGTTCCAAACCATTGATGACATTTTATTTAGTGACCACCTTGACCTTTGCCACATATTTGGTATTAATGATCTACTTTATATAATTTAAATCTTCACTTGGCCAAGGTGCACTTCTGCTTGTATTTTTGGGGCTATGCAATGCTATTTTTTATTCTGGGGCAACCCCCCCCCCCCCCCCCGGTATTTAAAAAAATGCTATGAGAATAAAATTAGGCACTGTAAATGATAAGAATACAATGAGTGTACTCTGAAGCCTTGAACATTATGCTATAAGAGCAGGTGATGTTCAATAAGGTACAGCCAAATGGTTTATATCACACGGCATTATGTTTCTGATAGAACCAAGTCATTCCACTTCGCGTCCTGCTATGTATTTGAACAAGAGTTTACGTATTTCGTTCCAGTTTGGCAAATCCCTACATAAGACCTGAAAAAAAGAAAAGCAGCTACAAGAACTATTATAATAGTGGGATAATTATAGGAATATTCTAAGCCAGTGTAGACAAAACACTGCCAATTAACTTAACCATGCTTATGCAACCAGGAACAAGCTGAGAAACAATGTACTCCCTCCTCACCGTACATGTTCCTCAACTCTTCCCCTGCTAGCTTTGATCATTGCTAAATTTTTACTGTGGCACTGCTACTGACTACAGGTGCTATGAGGGCAGCTGAGTTCAGGCTGATGTTAGGAACACTTAAGTGAGGTTAAAGAGGGGGAGGGGTGCGTAGGATTTGTGTTACGGAAGAAAGGGACTGGAGCCAACTGTTTAACCATGGTTAGGCCATCCTCAGTCCTATGTTGTTTACCAATCTTCCCAGCTGACATCCTATCACAATAAATTTAAGATCATTCACTTGAAGACTTAATAATGCAATTTTTAAACTGTTTATCAAGTCATCACAAGAGAAAATGGCACTCTTCCCAGTGTTTGCATCCTATAGGCATCTCTTGAGATTGACTGGAGCTAATAAGTGTACCCAAATGTAGCTTTTTTCCCATCAGAACCATGAGGTATGTTCTCTCTGATCTAGGCAAAAATATGGACTTTAGCAGCAACTCCTCCAAATCAATGTAAATATATTAATAGGGCAAAATATTACTATCAACATAACCCTTAAAGAAAAGCCCCTAAGATCTTATTTTATGGTAATAAAGAAAGCATTGCTGATGCAGCGTATAAATTACAAGAAGAATAAATTGGATTTATACCCCGTCCTTCACTACCCAAAGGGGTCTCAGAGCAGTTTACAATCCCCTTCCCCTCCCCACAACAGACACTCTGTGAGGCAGGTGGGGCTGAGAGAGCTCTCAAGAACTGCCCGTGAGAGAACAGCTCTGAAAGAACTTATGAATGACTCAAGGTCACACCAGCAGCTGCATGGGGAGGAGTGGGGAATTAAAGCCGGTTCTCCCAGACCAGTTCTCACCAAACCTACCAAATATGTACAAAATTACTCTTTATTAGTTTGAGACAGTTAAGAAAAAAATCTGTCCACTGAATTTGAGTTAGATTTGTCTTTAAAATACTGGATAATGGAAAGAAACCTGTTATCTGCAGCTAACATTATTCTGACTTGCAACTGGACAAAAAAAGCACTTCAGAGCTAGGCTTCATGTTGTGGTAATGTGTGGATATTATGACGATTATTCAAGTATCAGTGAAGAACAAAGTAGGCTTTATACTGAGAAAACCTTTTTATTCAAGCTAACTATACATAGAACACTATATTGTCAATTCTGCAACCTATTTGTCAGTATCTCTTATATATTACTGGTGTAATATTTTAATGCTTTCACTTCTCCTTTACATTCAAGTTTATGTTACATTTTGGGGAAATTCTGAAAGTTATTTTAAGATCCACAAATCCACGTTCAGCAAAAAAAAAAAGGGGGGGGAGGCCTGGAAAAACCTTCAAGCAATGCTGGAAGAGTTGCCACCACAGGCCCCCAAGGGTATGGGGGGGGGCTGATTTGATGTACAGCAGGTACCCTTAATGTACATATCATTGCAGGCAGCTGACTTACATCAAGTAATTGTTTACCTTGAAAGGTAGGAGCTCTCCAGGATCTCATTTGGAGGACAGTCTTTCTTATCACCTGCTACCTATGAATCCTTTAACGGGAACAATTAAATTTCCCAGTCACTGGATTCTTCAAAATCTGATGTTGTCTAGGAATTATGTACATTTTTACAACTGTGTGAACCTGTTCATTAAGTCAAAAACATCATCTTGAACTGGATACACAGGAGCCCAGGCCATCCACACTCCCATCACTTACTGCCCTAAGGAGTTAAGTCCCTATCTTCTGCATTTGTATACCACCAAATAGTATTCAAGGACTATTCTCACACTCAGTGCACTCCAATAATCTGTTGTTAAAGATAGAAAATTATTGTTCTCAGGTCCACAGATCAAAAAGGCTGCAGCCTTTGGGGGGGGGGGGGGGATATTTTGTATATGCATGCGTGTGTGCTTGCGAGTCTGGTACTCATGGTGACTTCTGGCAACCCCCAGTGGGGCTAGGATGTTTCAGAAAGCTGGCTTAATAACCCTCCTCTGCATCCTGGCCATGGTATTCCTTGGAGGTCGCCCTTTCAAGTATTTGCCAGGGTCACCCCTGCTTAGCTTCCGAGATCTGATGAGATCAGGCTTGGCTGGGCTATCCAGGTCAGGGCAAAGGCTGTGGCCTTCTTAAAGAGCTGACACTGGACCATAAAGCTATGAATCTAAGTTGGCCTGATTTTGACAGGTAGCCACAAGAAGAGAACCTACCGACAGTCATTGCTAGGAACGGAATCCTGGTAGAACTGCAGCAATATAACTCAGGCTTAAACTAGATAAACTGAAGTTTTGCAGAGAAATGAATTCTTATCCATTTAAAAATGCTAAATTTGTTAATGACAGGAAAAAGCTACAGTAACTGATAAACAGAGCCATAGGAGACTAGAATGCCTTTTAATTCAGCTTGCCCACTTTTTCATTACAGTCTACTAGCAATGTTACTGTTGTACGTATATCCTCCTTGCACTACCAGCCTCTCAACATGCAGATTAACAGAAGAATTGTTTCAATTATTGTTCCAGCCCAGAAGACCATTACAGAAAGTGCCACGGCAATTCTCAATCCACTCTGCTGATATGTTCTCAAAGAAAAGAAAACACAGATTAAGATCTAGAATTTCACAATAAAGATACACTTATAGACAGTAACTACAGTATATTTTTGAAAGTTATCAGAAATGCCAGATATATATCCTATGATCTACTAGCTCCATTTACCGAAACCCATTTTATCCCAGACCCTAGTGGGAGACACTGATCATCAAGCAGACTGCAACTGGAAACAATTCAGAGGAAAAACCTGCCCTGACATGCAGTAGCAGGTTGGGCCCCCACACCAATCATCTTTCCAAGAACACTTTTATTTTTTTCAAAGTGAATGACTGAGGTTCACCCCCACTGGAAAAAGAACAGTGTTTCACTCCCAACAGTACACCATAAGGTTTCCCCTGACAAAGACCCCGCCAACCTCTACAATATATAACTTCCTTTGACTTCCCCTCCCCCCGCCACTAAAGGTGTTTCACTAATATAAACCTGGCTGTTAAATACTTTTCATGACATCCTCTTTTTCTTTATGCACATGCACGTTTCCACTAAAGTAGTTCTTGCCTATTCCCCAACTGGACCATTTCATTATTTGAACTGTTTTTATTTCTACTTTTACTGCCCAATCAAAGTTTTAAGACTAAGGAAAAATGATTCTCTCCTCCTAGTCTGAGACCATTTTTCTCCCCATGATTTAATACAGGTGATATAGTATTTTGTGAAGTTTCTTAACTGCCATATGGTCCCAAGGCCAGTAATACTCCAGCCTGTATGCTGAGAATTTTTTTTCTAAGGAAAGCATTTTTGATCTCTATGAGTAATTCTTCCATTATATTCTAGGAAAAGTTTAATTTGCAAGACCTCAGAACCTAGCATGTTCTTCTAGCCTCTACCTCCAGAAACCTTTAGATCAGCACTGAGTAATTTGTCCGGGATTAAACATCAAATATGTACAAAAACAAAATTAACATTCAATTTATAAAATTTTCATAGTATTCCAATTTACAGTGGATGCTTAATTCTAGTCAAAAGAGTCAGTGCAATTATCCAACCGTATTTTTGTTACAAAGACTGAGGGAATGGGATGTCTGCAACTTTTACCGAGAGATGGATTTAACGTAGGCCAAGAGCAGGAAAAGAATTCATGCACTAGCTTAAGGCAACGTACTCAAACTATGTTTAGGGGAACAAGAGTTTCTTGGAAGCTCATCAGAGATTCTCCTCAGTGAAACTCAGTAACAGCAGACAAACATCCCTGGAAGATAGCAGACTTGTCATTAGCAATCTTCCCCTCCAATGGGCACTCACAGTGTGCTCTGGGTGTATTCTAGGGTGTATTCTGGGGCACGGGGTGGCAGATTTATTTGTTCAACCCTGCAACTAACACTCAGAGTGGAGGTCCAATTTTCAGAGCACTAGGGATAAATCAACCCACTTCCCACTTACCTCTCTGCCATCTGTCTCTCCCTACCCCTAGCACATTGCTCCTAAACCAAACACTGATATTAATTTTTTTTTAAAGCTAGGAGAAAAGCAACTGCAGGAAATAGAAGTAGTTCAGTTTTCCTCACTAGCTCATACTATTCTGCTTTAAAAATCACACACATGTGATTGGGGTAGACCTGAAATTAAGTAGACAGACTTTACTATCATGGCTATTTTGGATCCCTCAGAGCAATGAAGCCTACGAGGGCTGGCCAGCATGCTAATATGTACCACAGTACAGTCCCAGAATCCTCTGCAACACAGTTGAGTTCTGTGGCATCTCAGCTGATAAGTCAGTGTGGATAGGATTCCCTGAAAGCACAAGGTTTGAAAGATACTTGGTTAAGGGACAGTTTTATTGTGCCAGAAAATAAGAATGCTGAACAATAGGGCAGACATGTTGCAGAAACTGGTGTTACAAATTAAAAGAGATCAGCATTACTTTGCTGTTTTCCAATAGTTTTTCTGTCCAATCACTCATTAGTTAAGACTGTATACCATTCTTAAACAGTGATCCTTTTTAAAACTTACTTAATATTACCTGGAATAAAATGAACCATTATTTTTCAAACACATCTGCAAACACTTTTCATGAAAACAGAAGATTCAGAATCCTAATAACATCCTGTGATGCTGTCGTTTCACTCTATTTTAAACCTATCTGCAATACGTCTAAACTAAACACCTACAAAATAAGGTTGCTTTTTTACAATAATGGTTATTAGACTATTTCAAAGAACACGATACATCTAGATATAAAAACACAGTATGTACTATGATTACATCAGCAAAGAGTTAATACAAAACCTCTAAGTCAGGAATTAGAAATGAGCCCACCACGATTTTTTATTAGCCTACCTGCCCACATGGACATTTGTAACCTAAATAAATAAATAAATAAATCCTGCAGTTTCGCCCAGCAACCTGAAGGAAATCCTTGCAACGGAAGATCAGGAAAAGTACATATTTGGGGCACCTATTACAAATAGCATTGTCAGAGATACAATTTATATAATGCGAAAACACACGTACAGGTAAGTAAATAAAAAAAAAGGCATACAGATGAAAAGACTGGCAGGTAATCCTCCAGTGTTGCTGCCACGCATTTAAATTTGAATAAGGAAACTGACATATTAACTGAAACCTCACCCTCCCTACCTAAACTCCTGGACCTTTTTTGCGTTTGAATTCCCAATGCACCCCGTCGTCCGTTCAGAGGATTGCCCTCGTTTGGAATAACAGCAGACTTACACAACCCAGGGCAGCACCGTCCACGGTAGCAACCAGCATCACTCCCTCCCTCCCTCCCTCCCTCCGCAAAACAATAGGAACGAGGTGCAATAGCTGTCAAAGGGCTTTTTACGGCTTACTGGCCTAAAACAGAAAAATCTCCCCCTCTCCCCCCCCCCGCCCGCCCGCCCCGCCGATGTCTCTCTCGCGCTGGAGACTGGAGACCGGGGCGGCGGGGGAGGGGGGGGGTTAGTTGGTTGGATTCATCCAGCAAGACTTTGCACAGTAAAGTAAGTCCTCGCGGGCGGAGGCGGGGAAGAGGAGGAGGAGAGAAGGTACGGCAGAAAACGAAGATCGCTTCCGCCATCATCCGGACTGAGCAGGCGGGGGGGGGGGGGCGGCAAGAGCGCCGCAGGGGAGAGCCGCGCAGAGGCCGGCGTTCGGGATGCCCGCGGGCACTCCGGCTCCCGCCCGTCCCCGAGCCAGGGAAGCCCTCTCTCCGGCCGGCATCCGAGGAGGAGGAGGCGGCGGCGGGGGGGAGACGCCCGGGTGGGCCTCCGCCCTCCTTTATGTCCCGGGCCGGCCTGCCGGGAGATTACGAGGCCCGACGGGCGGGGCCGGCCTGATCCGCCGAGCGCGGGAGGGAGCAGTTCATTCGAGACGGCGGCCCTCCGCCGCTCCCCTCCCTCCCTCCCTCCCCGCCCGCGAGCGAGCGAAGGCCGGCCTGGGCCTCTCTCTCTCTCTCACCTCAGATACCTCGTCCTCGTCGCTGCCGGAGCCGCCGCCGCCGCCTCCGCTCCTCAGCACTGCGGCCGCCAGCTTGAAGTCGAGGGCGGCGGCGGCGGCGGCAGCCCCGGCCTCTCCCGAAGTTGTCGCCGACCCCGCCGGCCCACAGGGCCCGGCCTCTCCGAAGAGGCGCACGGCCCGCAAGCCTAGCGGGTTAGGCCCGGCCGTGGAGGCCTCGGCGGCGGCGGCCGGGGCAGCGCGGGGCGTCACCAGGTCTATTTCCTCATCGCCGGCGGGGGTCGGGGCGGCCGTGCCGTCCGTGAGCATCGCGCGCTGATCCGAGCTGAGGCCGCGGGAGGAGGGGAGGGGGGGGAAAGCGCCGTCTCCGTCCCCTCACAGCAGCAGCAGCGCCACTAACTTCTCACACCCTACCTGACCCACGGCCGCTGCGATGCCCTCGCTAACCCGTTCCGCCGCTTCCATTGGCTAAGCCCCTCAGATGGCCGGGTCCTGTTGGCCGAGCCGCCCGTCAATCCCAGCCGTCGTCACGCGCTCCTCCGCCCTCCCACCAGCAAGATGCTTTGAGAGCACACGCTGAGGCGGTTTGGACTGCCCGCCCATCACCTTAGGACTTGTACGGTCGCTTCCTGAAACTCCTTCGGTATCATTGGGCGGCCTCTCTGTCAATCAAGCACAAACGCCAGAACTTGCGTCGCTGAATGGGCAGGAGATCAGTCGCTCAAGACATTCTTGCGTTTCATTGCGCAGAGGATGCGTCAATCGCGCCGTGCTCCTCTTGGCGGCGTGCGATTGGGTGACGCCCCTTTCGTCCCCACCTTTCTCCCTTTCTGAGCAAAGGTCTCGGTCAGCGAGAACGGACTCCCCCATCACAGTGCTGGGGGTATTGATTGGAAGAAAGGAGTGTCTGTTAACCATACGGCCCACCTCTAGGAGTCCACCTGTCTTTACACCCCAGGCCAAAGCTCTCCATAGTGGGAGCGTGATTGGACACGGCGCACGTCAGTCACGGAGACCTGAAGGCTGTTTCCCGGCTAACCTCCATCCCATAGAAAGCGCCTTCTGAGTTGCCATTTTGTAGGATTTTCCACGCAGGCCGGCCTCTGACCCAGGGCCGCTCGGCAGCCTAGAGCCCGGGCTGTGCCGAGTGCAAAGCCTCAAAGCGGGAGGTCAGAAGGCGCTGCCACGGGGCACGGCCCGTGCCCCCCACTCTCTCCTTTCCGCCCGCCTGTCACAGCTTTGCAAGGCCCCGGGCGCAGGAAAGGTCATTCCCCGAGAGCTTCTGCGCCTTTCCTGGAGCTCCTCGCCCTTGCCCAAGGCTGCTCTGCGGGCTCCTTTCCCTTGCACAAGAAGCCCGGCTGGCCACGGCTTCACAGGCAGCGCATCCAGTAAAACAGCCCGCCGATAGCTCTGGTCTCTGATAGCCCAATTGTAGATTACACAATCCACGCAACGGGGCCAACCAAAGCCGCCATTCTGGGACGGACAAACGGGGGGGAGGGGGGGAATGGGGCCCGAATTTTTAAAAAATAATTTCCCCCCCCCCCGGATCTCCAGCAATGTTGAGGGGTGATGTCTCTGCCTGTGCAGATGTGGAAAAATAAAAACTCTGGCATGCTAGGTTGCCGTAGCAACCCAAAATGGCACCTGGAGGAGGTGAGCATGGGGGCCACTGGAGGGGGGGGGGTGTTAAGGAGTCAGGAGAAAAGAGTCCTGAAACTACGGAGAGAGAGCAGGGTCTAGTGTTGAAGGGTTTCCCTCTTGGTTTCCCTGCCCTCCCCCTTCAGAAGTCAGTGTGCATAGATTGCAATCTCTGGCGAAAACAGAGGGTTTGGTTTGGTGTTACATCTGTTAAATGTGGGAGTTTTAGTCCCCAGTTGTGAAAGTGGTCATAGCCTCTTCGGCCATGTGCCGAAAATGGGTTCTATCAGACACTTAACTTTAGCCTATTTGTTCCGCTGCGATCTTTTTTAAAAAATAGTGTTATTTTTGATTTTAAAAAATCCAGAACTACAACTAATACATTTCTGAGTTCCACTTCGGTCTTTATACCTCTGCAAGGCATCTGTATTGCTAAGTAATTCTGGGCTGTGTTGACAAATTGAATTATTCTATGTGTTATGGGAATGGGCATATATGCAATATATGGGAATTATCTCTCATGGATACTCATGGTGTTGGAAGTAGTGCTTCTTGTATGTGGAAAGGGATTTCAAGCACTCCTGTTTTTTCCTAACATAATTGTGGTCGCTGTATTTTCCCCACTTTTCAGCCAAAGCTTAACTTCTAAAGTAGCTTGGGTCAATTATAAAGCAATAAAAATGCCAATTAAAACACAATAAAAATGTACTGAGGGAGGGGGTTTTCAGTGAGGTCCTACTCCAGACACACTGTCAGGTGTCTGATTGCTTTCTTTTCTCCCTCTGGATTTAGCGAGGCAGTTGTCATTAGGGTGAAGAAAGCTTTCAGATGTATCTGGACACAGCCATGAAGAACTGCTGTTCTTTCTCTGATGTCTCCGCATAATATAGTGATTACATTTACTTATGCAGTCACACTCACAAATGACCTTAAGCTGGTTCACATGCATGTAAATATATCCTTGCTTTTATGTTTTCCCACAACAAACAAAATAGAAGCTCACAAAATGTGGAGTTTTTCTGCTCTCATCGGGATTCACGTATATGTTGATCATGTAAATGACAAAGTTCACAGGCCAGTCCCCCCCCCCCCAATGAATCAAATATACAGAACATTTTGGTTCAATTCAAGACACTTTAGTGCTAAAATATTGTCAGGACTTGGACTCTGATCACTATGACTCATTCTATACTGCATGATAAAAGGTATTCTAATGTATCTGAAGGACTGCGGGGTATCTTCTCAATGGGCCTTAGTATTAGGAGATTGCTCTGAGCACCCTTCAGAGATAGGAAGAGGTGGCCCTCCCTCTCTAGAAAGAAAGTGCAATTCAGACGCTGAAAGGAACAGAGAATGAAGCAAGATGAGATAAAGTGGTGACCTGCAAGTGAGTGAGCTTTACCTCCTTACACAAATATCTTGCAAGTCTCCTATTTTTTTGTAAAAACAGCAAATGCCACAAAACACCATCAATCTTCAGTGCTCTCTTCCAAAGGCAACCAGTGCTTACCCATGGAACTTCTCAGCGCTCAAGGAAAAGGGCCTTGCATAACAGTATAAAGGACCAGCAGCTCTTTCGCATAAGCCACAGGATTTCATACCATCTTAGAAGTGTCTAGATACAGAGACTGGAATCTGAATTCAGTCAAAGAGACAATATGTCTCACGCTGCATTAGGAAGCATCTCTTGAAGGCAACCCAAATCACAGTGGTGACATCCTTGTCCCATTTCGGAAGCTTTCATGTTACACTTCCAAGTTGCTACTGTGTGTTGGATTTGGATTCCCTGGTATGTGCAGCCTCCATAAACCTCGCAGGGTGGGCTTGGGCTTAAGTTGCTCAACAGACTTATTGTCAGGTAAAACAAGGTAAATGCAGAACTTCCTGAGCACTTTGGAGGCATTCTAGCAGGGATCCCCAATCCTTTTGACCCTGTGGCCACCTTTTGAATTCTGACGCAGTGGTGGGTGCAGCCATAAAATTTATTTTATTTTCCACATTTCTACCCCACACTCTTGGCCGGACCCAGCTCAGGCTGGCTTACAGAAAACAGATAAAAACAGATAGCTACATTTAAAACATAAGTTACTATTAAAACAATATAAAACCATAAAGTGCTAGTCGTCATTGGTATTCATATGGCGGTAGCAGCTATTATTCACAGTTCTCAGCTCGCAGTCAGCTCTCAAAGTTCTTCTTAATTATCCTTGCAGGACTTGCTGTTCTTTAGGCTGTTGATGGCAATCTCCAGAGTCCAGGGCCCTCCCACTTTCAACCAATGTTCTTCATTGGTGGTGGTGGCTCCCAAAAGCCTGGCGGAAGTGCTCTGTTTTACAGGTCCTGTGGAACTGTAGAAGGTCCTGCAGGGCACTTTGGGAGCTCATTCCACCAGGATGGGGCCACCACTGAAAAGGCCCCAGCCTTGGTCACTGACAGCTGAGCTTCCTTAAGACCCGGGAGGACCAGCCGGTTCTGGACCCCTGACCTCAGTGCTCTCTGGGGGACATGTGGGGAAAGGCGGTCCCTTAGGTATGTAGGTCCCTGACCATGTAGGGCTTTAAAGGTAAGAACCAGCACCTTGAAACAAATCCGGTATGCTATCAGTGGCCAGTGCAATGCCCTCAGCACAGGCTGTATGTGCCCCTGTCTAGAGAGCCCCATCAAAAGCCTGGCCATGGCATTTTGCACCAGCTGCAGCTTCCAAATTTGAGACAAGGGCAGCCCCATGTAGAGAGCATTACAGTAGTCCAGTCTTGAGGTGACCATCACATGGATCACTGTTGATGGGTCGTTGCATTCGAGGAAGGGAACCAATTGCCTAATCAGCCAAAGATGGTAAAAGGCTGACTTGGCAGTGGCTGCTAGCTGGGCCTCCATGGTTAAGGTGGCATCCAGGAGCACTCCCAAACTCCTAATCTCCAGCACTGGCACCAATGGCTGCCATGGGGCAGAGTGAACAACCAAATGTCTGCTATGGGAGTCAGAACCAATCACAAAATGTCAGAGAGTAAAGTTATGCATAAATCTAATAGTAACATTTTAAACAGAAGCTATGCTTAACAGGAGGCCTTTTTAAAGGAACTTTAAAAAAGAATCTGCACAGCCAGTCAGAGCTCTAATGGCCAATCAGAACCCCTGCTGGGCAAAAGCCCCACCGGGCAACGCCCACTTGGCAGGCACCAGAAAAGGTGTCAGTGCCGTGGGTGCCACATTGGGGATCCGTGCAGCATAGGATACACCTGCAGCAAATAAACCTCTTGGTCTCTACAACATTAACAGTGACTCAGACCTCTGCTGCTGAGTTTGGTTGGTCTGACCTCAGAGACTAATGTAGACAAATGATTTCCAGGGGGTTCTCTGAGGTCTCTTGACACTAGGGTTGCCAAGTCTGGATTGGAAAATACCTGGAGACTTTGGGGGTGGAGCCAGGAGAGGGTGGGGTTTGGAGAGGGGAGGCACCTCTTGCAGGGTACAATGCCATAGAGTCCACCCTCCAGAGCAGCCATTTTCTCCAGGGGAGCTGATCTCTGTCAGCTGGAGATCAGTTGTAAAAGTAGGAGATCCCCAGGCCCCACCTGGAGGCTGGCAGCCCTACTTGACACTCTGCTCCCTGGAATGCATTATTGCTGCTAGATGTCCAGTTGTTGCCAAGACTGATATGTATCTCTTTTGTGGGCTTTAGTCCTCACCATTTTGTCTAGCCCTTGGCCTGACTGTATTTACCAAATGTGGAATAGTCTGTGAGACTTTACAGAGATCACTAGGCCAAAATGGAGGTGAACTGGTGAAAGGAATTTGAGGCTAGCATGATTGAATATGAGCCCCTGAAACAATGGCTGATGCATCAACAAAGGAGCTCGGGTTGAGAGATCCCCTCATCGCACCAGCCGGGGGGGGGGGAAGGGGGGGTTGGGGGAGCATTCCAGGACATCCCCAATGTGATGTTGTCACCCAGAAGTGTCACCATCACATCGGGGGGCCATCATTCTTGGGCAAAACTCTATGGTAAAACTGGCTTCAAAACATAGAGTTTTGCCCTCAAACCAGAGCGTCTCTGTGCAACGTCCCCAGTGTGATGACATCACTTCCAGGTGATGTCATCATGTCAGGGACATCCCTGTTTGGGGGCGGGGTTTCTCCAACCAGCCAGCTAGTCGACGGCAGGAAGAAGCTCCAAAAACCAGGGGAACCCCCGCAGGGACCTGGACCATTGGAAGTGTCCAGTGGAGAAAACCCAGCCTGGCAAGATCAAGGTGTCAAGGAATTGGACCTTTAGTTCAATTTCTTGTTCTTTCATTAAACACCAGGCCCCATATCAATCTCTAGGCCTGCAAATGGGTTGAAGACACCGAACAGAAAATAAATGGCTGTTGGTACTGAAGGGTTGGCAAATCAGCCTTGTGATCTTTGGATAACAATTCAGGGACAGAGACAAACCATTTGTTTACCAAGACAGGACTGTGGTGCCGCTGCATCTCAGCTAGTGGGTCCCAGTCCACTCAGATCTGAGGCCTTAAAAAGGGCTGGTCTTTCTTTGTTTGTAGCTAGCCACAGCTATCGTGAGGTATGATGAGCTAACCTCAGAAGAGACCAGGCTCTTCCCTGGCAAGATGTTCTCTGGACAGAGAGACATGGGTGGCTGCCTGACTTCAACCCGGAAGGGTAACGTCCGGTAAATATGCATTAAATGACCAAACGTGTAGCTAGTACATTCACTGTAGTTTTTTGGTTTTAGTTCTCCCTGCTAATGTTCTTTTGAAATATTCTTGCACGCTTTAATAAATATCCTTTGATTATACTTGGTGTGTTTTGTGCTGCAGGTGCCTCAATCCTAATCCAGCATCTTAGACCTTCAGTGTCCACCTACCAGGTTAGTTGTTGTGGAAACTCATTCTGCAAGTGGTCTGCCTTGCAGGAGTGACTTTCCTGATTAATCCCAGTAAGGTTAGAAGCTCGCCCCTTAGCTTCTGACTGTCTGGGCAGTCCAAGGGGCTGGTGGCTGATTCCAGAACTGGTGAGTGTGTGGACCCCCCTGGGGTTTGTTTTGTTGTAAATTTGTGCTCTGTTGGCCAGTACCAAGAATCCCTTGGATTGGAGATTCGTGGCACAAGACAACAAGGCTATTGTAGTGAATAGTTTGATCCAGTCAAGGGTTCAAAGCTGTGGCAAAGGCTGCTTTCATTGCCTTCATACCAAAGACTCCTTCACAGCTAGTTCTTGTTCAAGTGGACCAATCAAGTTGCTTTCCTTTCTCGAATCCCTCGCCACCTTCACTGATTGGAGGAGCAGTAGGTTTCTGTGTAGAACTGCATGGTTTATTTGGGGGGGGGAGGAAAAGAAGAAGAGGAGGAGTGGAAGGGGTTGAATGTATACCCCACCCATCACTACCCGAAGGAGTCTCAGAGTGGCTTACAATCTCCTTTCCCTTCTCCTCCCCACAACAGACACCCTGACTGTGAAGTAGGTGGGGCTAAGGGAGTTCTAAGAGAACTGCTCTCGAGAGAACAGCTCTGAGAGAACTGTGACTGACCCAAGGTCACCCAGCTGGCAGCATATGGAGGAGTGGGGAATCAAACCCAGTTCCCCTTATTAGAGGCTGCTGCTCTATCCATACTGGATAGGAAAAGTAGAGAAAACCATTCTAGCTATCTAGTTAATACTAGGATGGAGAGACTGCAGACAGCACATCTTCTCTCACAGCAGATAGGGAGAGAAGAAGGAACAGAAAGTGCCAGAAAGAAGGAACCCCTAGGATTAGGTTGCTGGGTACTTCTTGGCAACCCATGGGAGGGTTGTTGGCAGGGACATGGGGAGATGCAATGCTGGCTGTGGTGCTATGGCACTTTGGTAAAAAATCTGGGAATGACATAGGGTAGCTCTACAAATCACCAGAAGCTCCATGGTAACCATAGTATTTCCTGTTATTCCTAGAGCTACCTTATGTCACTTCCAGTTTTTTACCTGAAGTGACATAGTGCCACACATGACACTACTGGTTTTGAACAAATTTTCTGTTGCCACTGGAAGCAGTGGCAGGCAACAGGAGCTGGGGGTGGGGCATCTCCCACCCCCACCAGAGGCTTGGCAGCCTTACCTAAGAGTAGTTTTTGGGTAAAGAAAGAAAGAGCAGCAGAGCAGACAAAAGGAAAAATACAGGGACTGACCTATGTAGCCTTGCTGGCTGTACTGCCCCCTTTGAAGCACCAGCACGCTCTGTGCAAGGAACATTTCCCAGTCCTCCACTTCCAACAACGAAGACTTTATTTTTCTGTAGTGAGAGAGGATGGATCTTTTAAGACTACCTGACTACGATGCCGCCTCTTCCTGCTCTTCACAGTAGAACCAGCAGGCTGGTGGGCAGGCATCTGCAATAGGTCAGGAAGCAGTGGAAATGGAGGAGGAGGGGAAGTAGGAGCCCAAGGAGGTGGGGGTCCCTCACCCAGGTAATCCAAAAGCACAAAAAAGAAGGGTATGGTGATCTTCCCCTCTTCCCTCCCTCATACACAGGATTTTCCCATTGTTTCTTCTTTCTATCTTGGTGAGCAGCCCCCATATCTATTTTCTTCTTATTTGTTTGTTGGTGGCAGAGGACAGACTGGTAGAATGAAGTGCAAGGGAAGCGGGGCAAAAAGACCCGGGCCAAGTTGTCGCAGGGCTTTCAGGTCGCACTGCATGGACTGATGCAAGACCATACTGGGGAAGTGGCGGAATGGAGCGTTCGCACTGCGGGGCGGCCCCTGGCGGCGGCGGCCCAGTTGTGCATGGCTTTGGTCCGTTTCGCCAACTTGCACATAGGCGCATGGGTGCATAGGCGCATAGGCACAGCAGCAATTGGGGCAGGATTCCATGGCTGTGAGCTTTGACTCTGTGAGCCGGAAGTGTCCCCACAGGCAGTTGTGCGCTCAAGCGCACAGCATGCATGGGCGGTTATGCTGGATCACCGGGATCACATTACCAGCACCACTTGATTGCGGCTTTTGCGTCCACACTTCCAGGAAGTGGGATCAACGCGCAACCAAATGGCTCGCCACAGCTTTCACCTGGTACTTTTAAAAAGCGGGATCAAAATACCTCAGGACGGGGTAAGTACGGCATGGGGACGCCAGACAGCTGTGGCTATTTGAACTGGCCCACTTAATCTGCTTGAGAAACGTGCCTATATCGGGCCAAACTGCCAGTCTGAACTCAGCCTATGACTGTTCCACCCAGTCGTAGACAGATAGATAGATGCTGGCCCAGCCAATGGAACTAAAGGAAGAGACAAAAATCACTTTTTTAATGTTCAGATTCTGAAATGGCACATGAGAGGCTTTTGAAAGTTCGAAATAAACAAAATGTTTTATTTAACTTAGAGGAGGAAAGGTCAAGTGGAACCAAGGGTAGGATGTATGAGGTGTACCAATAATAAACTCTGAGGTAACTTTGTAATCATGTTAAATCCAGATAATATGTTGCCAACAAGTAAATGTTTTTGCTTTTCAACAAGGTCTTTGAAACACTGAAAAGAGAGGCTTTCTTTTCAGTTTCTACTTTAACACTCAAGCATAGGTTTCTGAGCTTCACCGATACTTCATGTTTAGAAGGCAGGAATGTACAACCAAGTTCTCCAAATCCTTCTGTATACACAGACCAAGGGATCACTCCTTTCTTTAGAGCTATCCCCCCTTTCACTGGGCAGGGATTACTTCTCTTCACTAGAAGCTCTGTCCCTTTTCGGCTTGAATGGGGATCTTCTGTGGTCCTCTCACTTCTCTTTGCCTCCTTCCCAGTCCTCCGTCACTGCTAAACTGTCTCTTCTGCAACTGTCAGTTCCCAACAGTAATTTCTTAACTGACACTCTACACAGAATTCTGTTTAAACAGCCTGTCACTCAAAGGTTCTCAGACTCCGTGAGGCTTTAACCTTTGACAGTCCATCACAAAGGACATATTTGAAATGCTGTCAGCTTGTTAAATATTCCCCATGGGATCTCTGCCCATCTGCTTGCTGAAATGGGCCCTTGAGTTGCTGCTACAATTCCCTTTGTGCCCACAGAAGGGTGCATTGAGAGCCCCATGATGCTCCCTGCTGACTTCACTGCCCATATTCTCATGTATTCAACACATGGTGTGAAGAAATGCCCTCCACTCAAGAATTCACCCCAATATTCTAGTTGTGATTACATTGTGTATGTGTGCAGAAACCCAGCTGAAGACTCCTAGCCTGTAGAAAGGAGGAGGTTGGGTGAAAGAGCTATCCAGCAGTCTCACCAAGCACAGAGAGTGCTCAAACTCTTGGTTATGCTGACTCAGGGAACAGGATGGACCGTGATCTACCACCCCACCCCCTGCTAGGTGATGACACCCAAAGGGAGGGAGAGAGCAGCAGAATTACTAGAATGTGTCCTCTTCCTTTTGAGGCAGGAAGATCAAAATTACCCCAAAGTGAGATGGACTCCCCAAGGTACATTATACATTCTCTGGAGTCAGAGAAGAAGCTCTCTTTCTCACGCTCTTCCTTTTTATCTTCCATCTGGAGCAGCTCCTTGGATAGGAACAAAGCCACGGTGGACTAAGCTTTCACCCTCTCCATCTTGTCCACATGGCCAGGGGTGATGAAGAGAAGTCCCAGTTATGAGAACTAAGGCAATGCTGAACCTCAAACTACTGCAACTCCAAGTAATCCTAGCATGTCCTATTTAAACATCATTTAGGACAAGTACAGAGTGTAGGAAAAGCGTGTTTTCACTTTTGTTCCCTTACTCAGCCTGAACGCTTGAAAAGAACATGTGTATCCAGGGCTTTTTTTGTAGAAAAAGCCCAGCAGGAACTCCATAGCATAATAGGCCACACCCAACAGTAGAAACTCAGTAGCATATTAGGCCACACCACTGACAGCACAGCTTATTAGCATATTAGGCCACACCACTGACAGCACAGCTTATTAGCATATTAGGCCACACCCCCATGTTACAAGAAGAGTTGTCATCCAGCCACACCCACTTTTTGCTTCTTATTCTGTTTACCTTGTTTGTTGTCAAAACCCAGGGCCTTTTTTTTTTGTGGCAGGAATTAATTTGCATGTTAGGCCACATACCCCTAATGTAGCCAATCCTAATGAGTTTCTGCTGTTGGGTGTGGGCTATTATGCTAATGAGTTCCTGCTGGGTGTGGCCAACTCAGGAGCCAGCCGGAACTCCGTTCCTGTGCGTTCCTGCCCAAAATTAGCCCTGTGTGTATCCTTTTTATTCATTTATTAAACTTCCTTACACTTTGAATGTTCTAAGTATGATCTCTGGAAAGCCAGCATGCCTATTTAGTCTTGCTAGGAATTCCAGGGCCTCTCGGCAGAGGAAAGCAATAGCAAACCACCCCTGCTGGTCTCTTGTCTTGAAAACCCTACAGGGTCATACATGAACACATGAAACTGCCTTACACTGAATCAGACCCTCAAGGTCAGCATTGGCTGCTCAGACTGGCAGCTGCTCTCCAGGGTCTCAGGGAGAGGTTTTTTCATTCACCTCCTGCCAGATTTTTTCACTGGATTCACTGGGGATTGAACTTGGGACCATCTGCATGCCAAGCAGGTGCTCTACCACTGAGCCACAGCCCTCCCATAAGTTGGCTGCAGACTGACAACACTTTACACACACACACACCTGAAATGTGATAACAGAGGGGGTGGCAGTTAAGTGCGACACCACTGGACCATAAAAGCTCAGCTTCACGAAGTTGCTGCAATGGGTCGTCTCTGTGGTAGCCTGCAGGAGCAACTAGGTGGGGCCTTGGCATGGTGATGCTGGTACAGGGTGCTAGAAATGCATTCTGCAAGAGATACTTGGGGTGATTCTGCACTGGCTTTTCCCTCCATTGTTTTACGAAACCCACGTTGGAACAGAAATTCCCCTCTGCATTGCATGCTGGTTTCACTTCCTTTGATTATCGGGTTTTATGGTATTTTCTGCATAGATTTATGGCCATTCAGGGGTGACTTTGTAGTCAGTATGGCGTTGGCCGGGGTTATTTGAATGTGGTTTTGAGCAGCACCTTTTCCTACCCAGCTGAGAGAATGTGGAGCAAATGTCAGATGCAGGACTTGTTTCTGGCACTTCTGGGAGGTGAGCGGACGGGATAGTGTTGATGAGTGGAAACTGAGGATCACTGTAGTGTTTTCTGACCTCCTGGGGGTAAACATGAAGGAACAGGGTGGGTGGGGCTTGCATGTCTCTTCCTTCACATGCACAAATCACAAATATTAACCCACAAAACCCTGTCTGTAGTCCCACTGCTTGAAGTCCATAGGGGAATCATTACAGGTGAGAACCAGAGGTGTGGGGAGGGCAGGGTGCATAAATGGTGCTGACAGATCAGTGAGTGCTTTCGGATCATGGCCTGAGGTGAAGGATGCTGCTATCTAGTGAGCTGAGCCTGCCTCGGTCGAAGATATCTGGGTGTCTGTGCCAGCCCTTGAAAGGTCCCTCTGGGAGTTATTTAAAGTTCCACTCCACTGTCCCAGGTTGCTATACTTCATGGTGGAATACAGGAAACTGCCATCCACTGAATCAGATTATTGGTCCATCAAGGTCAGTTTAATCTACTCAGACGGACAGCAGCTCTCTAGAGTCTCAGGCAGAAGTATTTCCAAACAAACAGCAACAGCACCTTTTATTGGCATAGATCAGAATCATAAACAGGCACCATTCGGTTCATGGGATTAGCACACATCTTCCTCATTATGAGGCAATGACAAAACTTAGCAACCGCTTCGATAACCGCCATGTTTTGTGAAGCCGGTAAACAATACATCATTCTGTCATCGGATTGCGCAGCATTTTTCTTAAGAATGGCTTCTAAATAGACTGCCTGAATGTCGTCATACAACAGCAGCTCTCTAGAGTCTCAGGCAGAGGTATTTCCAATCACCTGCTACCTCTATTCTTTGCTGTTTAACTGGAGATGCTGGGGCTTGAACTGGGGACCTTTTACATTTGAAGCAGACGCTCTGCCATTGAGCCACATCCCCTCCCCTCACTCATGCCTGATGAAAAACCCCTTCAGTTCCCCCCAACAGTAGGAAGACTACAGGAGTGCATTACCAGGAAGATCTAGGCCCTCTGGGAAGCAGTTCAGGCGCAACACCCATGTAGCCAGCAGCTTACTAAGACCCCCACTTCTACCACCACCAAAGCTGTGGGCAGGACAGTGAATCATTTGCTTTGCCATTCCAAACTCTCCCTGCTGCGTTTCATAAAACAGTTGTTCATTGTAAACAGTTTCCCTTCTTCCCCCTTTCATAAATAGTTAAATAGAGAGCCAGCTTGGTGTAGTGATTAAGAACAGTGGACAATCTGGAGATCCGGGTTTGATTCCCCAGTCCTCCACATGAAGCCAGCTGAGTGACCTTGGGTCAGTCACAAGTTCTCTCAGAACTCTCTCAGCCTCACCCACTTCACACGGTGTCTCTTGTGGGGAGAGGAAAGGAAGGCGATCGTAAGCCGCTCCAAGACTTCTTCAGGTAGTGAAGAGCAGGGTATAAAACCAACTTCTCCTCCGCCTCCTCATTCTCCTTCTTCATAGTTTCTTTAATTTTTTTCATTTTGGATTGTCTTATCACAGGATTTTCAAGGTAAAAGGTGATTAGTAGTGGTTTACTTTAGCCTTTTTCTGTGCAGTACTAACCAGGGTTAGTTAAAAGTGGCACTGCTGTGGTGTAGTGAAGATCCTCCACCAGTGTCACCTTCCACTGCGGCTGCTTCCCAGTAGCTTCCCTTCAAGGATCCCTCCATTGCCATCCCCACTGGAACTGTTCGTTCTCTGCTGCTGATGTGGCCACTGATCCCTGAAGGGGGTGGATGCTGTCAAGGATCCCCACTCCAAGGTATTCTTGGTACGGGCCGGCAGAGCACAATTAAAAAACAAACAAACCGGGGGGCGGGGAGTGTCCACACACTCACCAGTTCTGGAATCAGCCACCAGCCCCTTGGACTACCCACAGTCAGAAGCTAAGGGGCAAGCTTCTAACCTTACTGGGATTAATCAGGAAAGTCAACCCTGCAAGGTAGACCACTTGCAGAATGAGTTTCCTCAACAACTAACCCGGTGGGTGGACTCTTAAGGTCTAAGAGGCTGAATTAGGATTGAGGCACCTGAAGCACAAAACCCACCAAGTATAACCAAAGGATATTTATTAAAGACCTGAGCAAGGCTGTTAACAATAGGACATTTTGGAGGCCGTTAGTTCACAGGGTCACCCAAAATTGGAAGCAACTTGACAGCACTTAACACCACCACCCCTTTCTTTGAAAGTTCATTTTCAAAATAAAAGATCATCAATAGAGATGTGTTTCAGAAGGATTTAAAATTATAACTGTTTTGAAAAATAGTTTAAAAAAAAAATGTATTACAGGAAGAAATCCGCATTTGCATATTTATTTCAAGGAGGCAAGAAGGTGGCTGGGGAGGAGTCATCAGTGGGTGAGCAACAAACAAGATTTTACCTTTCTACCTGCGGGTGTGTTACTCAGGGGGAACAGGAACCCATCATCCTCCCAGGATGCAGAGGGCATGCTGTCCCAGGGCAGGGCTGGGAGGACAGACTTTCACCAGGCTGCTGCTGAATAAAGTCCTCCTCCACCAGTCGTTCCAAACTCTGCATGGTGAATTCCATGATGCAGTTGAGGGCACTTCCCTGTCACCTCTTGCCCCTTCACTGCCCACACGCATCTCAGCAAGGATCTCCCTGTGCTGCGTGTAATACTCCAACCATTTCCTCTCCCGGGCAGTCCGGAATGCGGAGTGATTTTCAGTTTGCCGTCTTGAGTTTTAACTATATTTATTGGTACTGTGGTAATTTAATTGTAGAGTTTTTATGGTTTTTATTTACTGTTGTACATTGCCCAGAGCCCTGCAGCAGCAGAGATGGGCGATTCAAAAATCGAATGAATAATAATAAATAATAATAATAATACTCCTTGCACTCTGTGTGCTGAACTGCTCCGTCTTCTGCCCTGCCACATTGGGGAGCACATGCATGCAGCTCCTTGGGACCAAGGGATGCTCGTCCCCTGGTTGGGGTGGGAGATCCCCTCTCCTAGCTCCCATTTCCCAAGGCGGCAGGGGGGAAATAAAATGAAATAATGGTAGTTGGGGTGACATTGTGACATCACTTCCAGGGAAACCTGAAAGTGATGTCAGTCCTCACTAAGAATGACTGAAAATTCCATGGCTTTATCCAGTCTCCTGCTGGCAACTGCATTGGCCAGAAATGTGACTGTGGAGAGCTCTTCCTAGGTTTGCCCTTTGCCTACCCACAGTGGGTAAACCCTTCCCTCAGCCCCAATCCCCTGGCCCCAAGAAGGTGAGAAGCAGGAGAAACAATGACCAGGAAATGGCCTCCACAGTGATGCTCTAGGAATTTCCCCATGTCTCTTTGTTCTTGACCACAGAGATATGGGGAAGTTCCTAGAGCATCACCCAGACATGACATCACACCTTTCCCAACCTTTAACCTTTGTAGGCACCTTCCAACAGAGGCAACTCTAGACCTGCTGGATAGGGCTCTGATTGCACACCTGCAGATGGTGAAAGTGGGTAGGAACACTGTGTAGGGCAGGAAGCGTGATTAATGAAAGACATGGTGACCTCTGTTCTGTCATTCCCTTGCCCCAGCCGCCCCACAGTCAAAGGCTCATGCCTTCTCCTCCCCCTCCCCCCAGTGGAGTTGTGAGGGTTCTAGCGCATCCCCCCCTTGTCCCCAGATGTATAATTCCATGATGGAATGAGACAAGTCACATGCTCCAGGAAGAATAAGATGAAAGCACCAGGGCACTGCTGGAACTGAGGTATGGGGGGACAGAGCAACAAATGGGGGGACTTCCTCCCATGAAGCCAGCACAGCATGGTGCTGTGTCCTGGATACTTCCCTCTGGTCTGCATGCCTATAGCCAGCAATAATATGGTGAGCTAGGGCTTCTGGAAGCACAGCATTTTAAACCCTGAGGCTCATTGGGTGAAGATTGATGATGTCACGGGTGTGTTTTGGGGAGAAGCCTAATGCTGCCACGTGGTACAGTTGTATAGTACCTCCACACATCTCCAGGTACATACCACATATTATCCATGTGAAGTCACAAGTGAAGTTTTACCGTAGAGTTTCCAGTGATTCCTAGAGAGGTTTTACCACAGAGTTTTTAACAATGCCTGGCAAGGCATGATGTCATTTCTGGGGTTTCCCTGGCAGTGCCCTTCATGTCCCCGCCCTCCCCCGCTACTCCTGCCTGTTGCCAAACACTGGCTGGCAAGCCTACTCCTCTCATGTGTGTAGCAGGGGATAGACTGGGCCAGCTACATGGGGCTCTGACCATGGAGCTGCCCTTGTCTCACATCCGGAAGCTGCAGCTGGTGCAGCGGCCAGGCTGTTGTTGCATCTCCCTCTGCGGGAGCACATCCAGCCTGCACTGAAAGCACTGCCCTGGCTGCCTATAGCATACTGAATTTGGTTCAAGGTGCTGGTTCTTACCTTTAAAGCTCTATGTGGTCAGGGACCTACATACCTAAGGGACCGCCTTTCCCCACATGTTCCCCAGAGAGCACTAAGATTGGGGTCCCAAAATCATCTGGCCCTTCCAGGCCCTAAAGAAGCCAGGCTAGCTGTGACGAGGACCAGGATCTTCTCAGTGGCGGCCCCGTACTAGTGGTATGAGCTCCCAGAGTCCCAGATGACATCAGGGATCTCTTACAGTTCTGCAAGGCCTGTAAAATGGAACTCTTCCGGCAGGCCTTCGATTAGGATGCCGCCCTTCCGATACTGAGGCCCTGGCCCCAATAACAACACCAATTTAATAATGTGATCAACAGCCTGACAAAAACCCAGACTATGGCGGTAGTTGGTTACTTGGTTGCTGGGAATGCCGCCACTGTTTACGAATGTACAAGCACTTTATGATATGTTTTATTCTCTATTGTTGTGGTTTTATTTAAATTCTGTGTTTTAGTTGTTTTAATATATTCTGTATAAGCCGCCCTGAGGGTGGGATACAAATTAAATTAAATTAAATCATTATTATTATTGACAACAACAACAACTAGACTCAGTGAATCTGGGTTCCAGGGGAGACCGTCAAGAGCAAGTCACTCTTTCGCAACCAGCTCAAGGGTGTCTGAGGAGGAGCAAATTAGCAAATCTCATGTCTGCCGCCATGCAGGAAGGTTCGGCTACACGAGTGGGAAAGGTTGCTGTTCTTCTTCTTGTTTAATCATTTTAAATCATGTATCCAATATGAAAGACATGCTGTGCTGGCTGCTAGTAGCTAGAATCCAGACAGGGCAGCCCTTCTGTCACCTTACAAGGGCTGCTAAAGGCAGCGTCCCTGGCGGCTTGCTGCTACTGTCGATCTCTGCATTTTAGATGCTGTGACTCTGACTTCCGTTTTAATTCGACTTAAATTGCCAGTAAGAATTGTAAGCGGCTGTTGGAGGCTTCTGGCATGAGCATTTGCTCGTATATTAACCTAGATCAGGGGTCATTTCGAGCAGGAGCTCGGGGGAGCGCAGCTCCGGGAGTTGGTGCCAGCCCCCCCTCCCCATGGGGGAATGCCCGCTTGTGTCATGGCTGCCGCAAAATGACCCTGCCCCCTGGAAAGGTCCTTGTTCCTCCGACCAGCCTTCTGAAGGCTTCAGCCACCACTGAAGCTATCCTCCCAGAATAGTGGTATTTCTGAGGCTTGGATTAGGAGCTGTCCCCTCTCTGCCAGTGCTTTCTCTCTCTCTCTTTCTCTTTCTCGCGCCTTCTGACATACTTCCGGTGATGTCAGGTGGTGTAGCATATGCAAATAAGTTATGCTAAAGAGTTATGCTAATGATCTTCTGCACCTCTTTTTCTACAAAATGACCCCTGACCTAGATTATCTACATCCTTTTCCAAACTGGCCCACCCTGGTTTGGGCCAGAAAGCTTTGCAGGGTTGCCAGCCTCCAGGTGGGGCCTGGGGATCCCCCCCCCTTTTACAACTGACCTCCAGCTGACAGAGATCAACTCCCCTGGAGAAAGTGGCTGCTTTGAAGAGTATCCACTGTGGCATTGGACCATGCGGAGGCCCCTCCCCTCCCCAAACCCCGCCCTCTCCTGGCTCCACCCCCAAAGTCTCCAGGTATTTCCCAACCCAGACCTGGCAACCCTAAAGCTTTGGTCACTCTAGCAGGTGACCTGCAGATGCTTCTCCCAAGGAGGTGAATCTGCTACCTCTCGGCAGCTTTCAGATCCATCCACTATGGTGCCCCTTTGGATCTAGGGTTGCCAACTATGTCTTGGGAAATTCCTGGAGATTTGAAAGCAGTGCCGAAGGGAGCTCATCAGGGATGTGGCGCCATAGAGTCCACTCTCCACAGCTGCCATTTCCTCTCTAGACTGGACTGGCCGTCATTTGCGATTCCCAGAGGCTCCACGTGGAGATTGATAACCTTATTTGGATCACCTAGCCAGGCTTGGACTGGGGCAATGTTCTGAAGCAATTCCAGTCCTATCTGTAGCTCTCAGGCCTCAACTGCACACTAACATTTCTTCTGTGCTCATTTTAAACAACTTTTTTTCCCCTTTTTGGAAATTTAGCTGCCACCAGAATTGCTTTATGAAGAAAGAGAATACTGTGAGAAGCAAAGGAGATTTCTGCGGTATCTTTCAGGAGGACTTTGATGCAACTGATCGCTCAGTTCTGTTGAATCACTTGGAAGTTGGGACTGGACTGGAGCCATGCAGTGTTACCAACTCTGGGTTGGGAAATTTCTGGAGATATGGGGTTGGAGCCTGGAGAGGGTGGGGTTTGGGGGAAGGGAGGGACTTCAGCAGGGTATAAGTCCACACAGTCCACCTGCCAAGCAGCCATTTTGTCCAGGGAAATGATCTTTGTAGACTGGAGATCAATTGTATTTTCAAGAGATCTCCATAGAGTTGCCAAGTCCAGGTTGGAAAATACCTGGGGACTTTGGGGGTGGAGCCAGGAGAAGGGGGGGGGGTTGGGGAGGGGAGGGGCCTCAGCAGGGTCCAATGCCAGAGAGTCCACCCTCCAAAGCAGCCATTTTCTCCAGGGGAGCTGATCTCTGTCAGCTGGAGATCAGTTGTAAAAGCGGGAGATCCCCAGGCCCCACCTGGAAACTGGCAACCCTAGATCTCCAGGCCTCACCTGGAGGTTCGTGACCCTAAGCACACAAGTGGACTAAATCATTTACTGGGTCTGGAGTCCCACAGGGATCGATGTTACCCATTCTCAGAGGTCTGTTTAGGAATATGGAGGAGCAGCTGACTGACTGGCCTTGACTGACAAGATCCTAGAAGGTACCTTTGTAGACCAGAACTAGACTTACGCTGGTTTCGGCGAATACTTATGATGTGTTGAACAAAGAGTCTCAGATTAGAATAGCTTTGGAGCTGAACACAGAGTAGAGAGGCCTTTATGGAAGTCAAAAGAGAGAAGAAATATTTAGCTGCTGCCTGTTGGGCCTAGTGTGTGAATCATAGCAAGACTGGCCTCATCAAGGATAGAAAAGAAAGAAAGTTGTGGCATATGGCGGCCAACATTCAAGTCTATGAATATGAAATCTGGAATAATTTCATCTGATATTCACTGTTGTGATTAAAAGAATGTGTTAATATAGCATATACATATATTTGTGGATATATAGTTTTGGAGGCTGTTTGAAATCTGTAAATCTGTAAAGTGGTTAATTAGCCAAGAGAGGGAACCCAGTTAAAGAGACAGAGATGATAAAGCATATTAATAGGTGAGCTCTGAACTGGCAGTTAGCTTCGTCACAAACAAAGCTCCTTGCTTTGTGCATCTATCACTGGTGAGATACATACTGGGCTCATGTTAAAGCTCTCTTTATTCCATGATTGTGTATGTAGAATTATCTGTTGGTATTTTTATATTGTCTTGTGCCGATCAATGTTGAAATTCTCACAGATGCATCTTAATGAAGGATAAAATGGAAGCAGTTTTTCTAATAGCATTTATTTGTGTATTGCATTCATGATGAACCAGATACACTGTCGGCAGTACCTCTTGCCGGGAGAATAATAATCTGATGTTGTAAAGCTAACTAGAAACCCACAGGAGGGGGCTGGGGTTGGTAGAGCTACCGTATCCAGGCTGGGAAAATCTTGGGGATTTGGAGATGGAGCCTGGGGGAGGGTACACAATGCCGTGGGGCACACAATGCCGTGGAGTCCACCTTCAGAAGCAGCCATTTTCTCCAAGGGAACTTGGAGTCTGTAGTCTGGAGATGAGCTGTAGTTCCGGGGATCCCCAGGGCCAACCTGGCAGATGGCATCCCTACCATAGCTTCTTATGGTAAAACCTATATGTGGGTCAATATGAGGCAAGAGTCATCCAAAACATAAATATTTATGTAAGACTGATAAACAAGATAAGAGGGACCCTTTAAATGCTTTGGGGGAGAAGCAGGGGCTTGGAGTGAGCCTGCACTCCAAGCCGCAAACTCGCAGCTTGGAGGGCAGGTGTGCACACAGCCGGGTCCCCCCCCCCTCCGCTTCTCCCTCAAAGCAGGGTCCCTTTAAATGCTTTGGAGGAGGAATGGGGGCCGTGCACCTGCACTCCAAGCCGTGAATTCACAGCTAGGGGTGCAGGAGCGCGTGGCCTTCCCCCCGCCTCTTCCCCAAAGCCAGGGGCCTTGGGAGGGAGTCAGGGGGCCGGGGCCCAGGAGGTCCCACCGTGGCTATGGGCCTGGAGAATATCCATCAAAGTGGGTATAACCAATACGCTCCTGACACCACCCACCTCTGTGTTTCATTATCTTACCCACCAGACACAGCTCTCACTCTGCTTTGCTGATTCCTTTTGGCTGCGGTCAAGCGGCCGAGAGGAAACAAGCTAAAGTGAAATCCAGACAAGACGGAGGAGATGCCAGCCAGCAAGGCTGATACCTGGGAGGGTGTTATATTCCCATTTTCAGTGGAGAGAGCTTCTCATTATCCAGTTTAGGAGTTCTGCCTGCTTCAAAATAACGGGTAGGTCATATATCCCCAGTGCCGCCGGCCTTCCAACTAACATCCCTTTTGACCTGCCCTGGATTCAGATTCAGCCCCTTAACCCTCATTTCACGGACTGTGGCTCCCAAACCCTGGACAGAGGACAGAGATTGCCAATCCCAGCTGCCTGGCCAGAGAGCTGCACATTCCACCCCAGAATGCCACACATCTCTCCCCACTAAACTTTACACAAATGTCAAGCCACATTCCAGCCTTCTGCACCCAGGCAGAGGTGTTCCTGTCAGACAAAAAGAAACAAAACAAAAAAAAGAGAAAGAAGGCGAGCCCCGCCCCCCAACTAAAATGGTTGTTTTTTTTTAAGTACAGGGGTCATTTTGAGCAGGAGCTCAGGGAAGCGCAGCTCTGGGAGTTGGTGCCAGCCCCCCCCTTCCCCCCGCAGGGGAATGCCTGCTTGTGTCATGACTGCAGCAAAATGATCCCGTCCCCTGGGAAGGTCCTTGTTCCTCCGACCAGCCTTCTGAAGGCTTCAGCCACCACTGAAGCTGTCCTCCCAGTTATGCTAATGAGCTCCTGCACTTCTTTTTCTACGAAATGACCCCTGTTTAAGTGACTGTGGAAACCAACACCCTTTTGGTACGTTTTATTAGAGAACCGTTCATAAAAGCAAGAAGATGGAGGAATGTCAAACAGTTTTGTAAATAAGTGCCCCAGTGGCTGCGCTCATGGTGACCTTCCCAGACAGTTGAATGCCATACTGGAATCAATAGAGGATGTCCGGCATTGGCCTGTAAGGCACGGCGCAATGCATGCGGTGGAAGAAGACTGTCCATCTTTCTTTCTCTTACACCCCCGTTCCCTGGAACATCTTTCTCCACTTTCCATGTGACAACCATCATGAATCAGCCACGTTCCACAGAGCATCGGCAGTGACCTATTTCTCACTGCAGCCCGTCTGCCGCTGTGAAAGACCTCACAGGAAACAGTTCAGGAAACCCCATCTGCAAAGAAGAAGAGCATCTTGACAGACCTCGTCTCTTGCACACAGTTATGATGATTCAGAACTCGCAGCTTCTCCCCGCCTCTATCCCTCCAAAGATTCTGCACCAAGAACATGGGCGTCAACTACGGGGGGGCTCGAGGGCTCGAGCCTCCCCCGAAATTTCCCGGGGGGGGCTCAGCCACCCCCGGCAAAATGAACACCCGCCGGTGGCCAGTCAGCCGGCCGTCGCCGCCTCTCCTTCCCCCCCACCCCCGGCCTGCCCTCCTGCCTCCCTGGGGCGGGGTGGGGGGGGAGAGAGAGGCGGCGATGGCCGGCTGACTGGCCACCGGCGGGTGTTCATTTTGCCGGGGGTGGCTGAGCCCCCCCGGGAAACGCGAGGCGGAGCGAGAGCCGGGGGCCCGCAAGGGCGACGCGCCGGCCCCCGGCTGCAGCAGCAGCGATCCTCCCCCGCCGGCGCCCAAGGTGAGCGGGGGGGAGGGAGGGGGGCGGGGAGTGCGGCGGGCGGGCACGGCCCGGGGGAGGGAAGCGGCGGCGGCGGCTCCCTGGGGCAGGGGGTAGAGCAGCGGGACATGGTCCCGAGCGTGCGCGCGCGCTTCGCGCGCGCGCACGAAAAACAGCCCCCGCCCCCCCCGGGGATCGAGAAAGTCTACGCCCTTGACCAAGAATATCCACATTCCGGGTGTCGCAGAGCTTCTTTGGAAACCAGTGAGAAGCTACTGCCAACATAATGACTTCCCTGCTACACACAGTGGGGTGAATCTGATTTGCTTGTCATTTGACATTCAGTGCTCCAAAGGAAGCTGTTGTGCCTAGACTTGTATGTGATTAAGATTCAGATGTATTAATATGGTCATAGACCAGCATTAATCATGTACACACAGTCATAAGTAATAGGTCACATGTGTAGGATGTAAGTGTCCAAGGCAGAGTTTATGCCAGGGTCCCCAACATGGTGCCTGGGGGTGTCATGGCGCCCACCAACACCTGACTTAGTGCCTGCCAAGTGTTTATATACAAAGTGGGTGGGACCAAGTGGGGCGCTTGCCCAGCACAGCTTCTGATTGGCCGCTGAAGATCTGAAAGGCTGTGCAGATTAAAACAACACTGCTTTGGTGGAACCTGCCACCGCTGTTATTTGTTTTATTCTGTCTCTTGTTTCTTTTTCATAGGATATTGTTTAAATTCTTCTTCTCTGCACTTTGGATTTTCTGTGTTTGTGTGTGGGGGGGTGTCTCCACGTCCCATGGAAGCCACTCTGGTTCGTTCTGCCTTCTGCGGCAGCCAATTGTGGTCGCACCCACCACCCCGTGTCAGAATTCCAGAGCCTCAAAAAGGTTGGGGACCCCTGGCATGGCATTTGAATTCTTGCTACGTGTGTTTGTGAGGGGGAGAAAGGTGGAAAGAGTTTAATGGTACCTGGGAAAGGCAACGAGGTTTTTACCAGCCTTGGTAAGTTCAGCATGAAAACCTCCCATGGAGATACGTGCCATTAGGCAAATTTACCATGCTGCCAATAGCATCGCTGAGTCCAGCTAAGTACGGGCGGTACACCCTAGCATTTACAAGATGCATCACATGCCTTGAAGGAGGTTTGCACTCAGTGGCTAGCCCAGGAACACCTGCTAGCAACATGCAAATAAATGAGTCTCCTATTCAACTCCAGGCAGTAGCCAAATTCAGCACCTGTTGTGGCACATAAATGCTCGTGCCGGCTTCCTTCACCATCAGCCCTGATGTGGCCTGCGAGAACATTTACTTCTAAATCATTTGTCTTGTACTTACATCGATGGGAATACCCTTCCAACAATCCTTGAGGTATGTGAATCATTAGCAGATGTACCGATAACGTTTTTCACAGCTTTCCTTGCCACTTTGCGTTTGTCATTTCTAAATATGAAAGGTGTGCCAGTGGAAATATCGAATCCTTTCCCTGAACTTGGCAAGCGCACAGTGAACTACTCTATCAAAGCGTGCTGTGTCATTTTGAACGTTTGCTTGAAGAGACCATTTTTTGCTCATCATGTGGATGGCAAAATTTGATTGCTGGTAAACAAAGATCCTGACATTTATTCAGTACAACTCTAGCTAGATCCTATTCTTGTGCATGACTTTCAACATCTAAGTCTCCATTGTCATCTTCCAAAAATCAAACAGATGAAAGGGTAAAGATGCTTTCAAAGGAGCACACTTTGGGGCTTGTTCTTCATTCCTGTCACGTCCCCCTTTATGCCGGCTGTTGTTTTCAAACTTTCTTCAGTCTTATGTGTAAAAAGCTTTTATGGCCCCGTCTATACGGTCACTTTGTCACTCATTTCTCCCTATTGCTTCAGGTTCCCCCCCCCCCCGCCCATATGTTTTGTACTCTCTAGCAGTCCCAGAGGGAGCAAAACACATGTGGAAAAGGGGGAGGAACCCAAAGCAATAGGGAGAAATGAGCGACAAAAGTGGCAGTGTGGACAGGGCTATAGTGTCCCAAAACTTTTCTCTTCATGGCTTTCTTGCTGCTTGGATGTAATGCTACAACTGCTTGTACAGCTTAGCCAGCTGTGACTGTTCAGAAATTAATTTGCCCTTCTTTGGCTCTGAATCTGAATGTCTGCCTTGCAGCAAGTCTGAAGTTTTCGGTCCATCTGCTTCAATGTGGCCAGAAGGCAATAATTACCTTCGTCTTTTACTGAACTGCAGAGTCATTATTCAGGATGTAGTTCAAACTGCACCCACTTAGTGCAGGTGAAACAGCATCTAGCTCATCAGTCACTTGAGAGCCCAGTGGTAAAGAGCGGTGGACTCTAATCTGGAGAACCGGGTTTGATTCCCCACTCCTCCTCCACCGGAAGCCTGCTGGGTGACCTTGGGCCAGTCACAGTTCTTGGGGCCTGTGGTGAGGAGAGGAAGGGAAAGCAGTTGTAAGCCACTTTGAGACTCCTTGGGTAGAGAAAAGCGGAGTATAAAAACCAACTCATTCTCTCCTTGATGCCATGCTCCTCTCTTCAGAAGAATATTCTGCACGCGCTCCACAGCAACAGGAGCATTTCTGCATTGAAAATGGCAATGTCAAGCTCTGCCACACAACAATTCGTCCTCCTCTGCCAGCTTGTAAATTGCACTGGTTGATTCAAATGAAAACACTTGATTCTGTCTCTTCCTATTATTAGAATGTTTCTGGCAGAACATTTGCATCATTCAGTGAAACACTTTTGGAATGTTACAATGCAGGATCGCCGCAAAACGATAGCCTGTCAAGATCACGGCCACAAGAAGCGTTGAATTCAGCACCTGACCTACTCTGAACAAACTCCCTCGTTTACCTGTACTGTTCCAGCAGGTGTTCTTTAGGGAATCGTTAACTGTTAATCAACTTTGACACATGTGATGCATCTTGAAGATTCAGAGTCCTGCTTCCCACACTTCACTGATGCCACCGGTTCCATTGCTTAAGGGCCATCAGGCCAAGCTGCCTATTGGCATTCTCCATCAGGGGTTTTCGTACTGAGGTAACGTGAAACCGAGCAGGCTCATTCTATACATCTTTCTGATATCTAGTAATGAGAAAAGTTTTGAAGTTGCGGCAGCCCTAACCTTTGAATCCCACATGGCTGCCCCAGCCTGAATGTTTCAGTTTTTCTCCTCCTTTCAGACAATATTGACTTAGTCACTGAAATCAGCCTTAGTGGAGACTGCCATATTGGCAAATGCATTAACTCACGGCAGCCATCTTAAACTCCGCACTCTGGTCCAATCTGCATTGGTATTTCGCACACAATCTCACATCGTCTCACAAATTTCTGTCTGCATTTCATGCCGGATCCACTCTCCTTTTGTTTCATCTCAGCATCAGCCATCTGCATCATTTTATTGCCATTTAGTGGTGACTCAGAGGTCACTATGGTGTCTCATCGCCTTATCTGGATTTGGTTTTAAGGTGCTGCAATTGCTCCTCCCCACCCTCCAGCCGCTGTGAGCAGGCAACTGGAGCCAAATTCTCCCCCCCCCAATCTTTTCTAAGGAGATACACAAATTGTCACAAAGGAAACAAGTTAGCTGAAAATCCAATTGTCTGTGTTTAAAAGCAGCCAGGGAACATTTTTTTGTGATCATATTGGAGGGGTTTTTTGGAAGCATGCCCAGCCCTGAACCATTTGTTATTTCCTGGGGCAGTCCCTCTCTCTCTCATTCTCCCTCAACAACTTGTGTCCTGATGCAGACAGAGGAGTAGGGTTCTCAAGTCCCCCTGGGGGGTGGGGAAACCCCTGCTCGATCGGCCCACTCCCCGCCAGCCCGGATTGAGCCGCCGGGGGGGAACCCCACCCCCAAATTGCCGGGCTGTGGAGACATGCCCAGTGCGATGACGTCACCTGGAGGTGACGTCATCGCGTCAGGCACATTTCGGGGGGAAACTCTATGGTTTTACCTCAAATTACAGAGGTCCTGACCCAACGTGCCTGG
This sequence comes from Lepidodactylus listeri, assembly GCA_029233225.1. Taxonomy (NCBI): domain Eukaryota; kingdom Metazoa; phylum Chordata; class Lepidosauria; order Squamata; family Gekkonidae; genus Lepidodactylus; species Lepidodactylus listeri. Next base: position 15,966,379 of record JARCFY010000017.1, on the reverse strand, counting down.
TGCGATGATGTCACTTCCGCACCAGAAGACTCCCAGAGCAGCAAGGACTTCCCCCCCCTCCACGCCAAAAGAATGGTAAGACTTGGCAACCCTACAGAGGAGAGCTTTATATTGAGCCAAATGGGAAGCCGGCGCCACAGCAGCACAGAACAGCTTTACATAGCAAATGCAGATTGGGCCTCTGACTGCCAGATTGGCAACGTCTGTATCCAGGCCCGTAGCCAGGAATTTCCAAGTCAGGGGGCATTTTAATTCTTTGGGGGGCACTGGGGCACTGGCTAAATCAATTAAAGGTAACTCGCGCGCTTCAGCCGGCCCCAGAGAGAGGTGCAGTGCAGGGGGAAGGCAAGGAGAAGCAGCGGCACAGGGGGAGTTCGTGGCAGCCGCTGCATCATACCAGAGAGTTGGGGGGGCCTGGGCTGAAAGGAAGTCAGAAGGCCTTGGCAGGAAGTTGGGGGGCCGAGCCCCAAAATGCCCCACTGTAGCTACGGGCCTGTCTTTATTCTGACCAGGACACCAGGAACACACTTGCTGCTCACAGCTGGATTCAAGTCCAGGAGTAGGGTTCCCAAGTCTGTTGAACTTACTGGTGGGGGGGAGTCCTCCGCCGGCTGGAAGCTTCACCGACGTGCGTCACTGGAAGTGATGTCAGCACGTTGGGGGCGTTGCCAGGGCGACCCTCTGGCAATCGCCCCAAAACTCTATGGTATCATAGAGTTTTGGGGCGATTGCCAGAGCATCGCCCTGGCAACGCCCCCAACGTGATGGCGTCACTTCCAGGTGACGTCATTACGTGGGGGAAGTCGTCCAGGCTGGACGACTTCGGGGGCGGGGTTTCCCCTGCCGGCCGAATGCTGGCTGGCGGATCGGGAACCCCTGTAGCGGGGGATCCCCCGCCCCCCGGGCTGACTTGGCAGCCCTATCCAGGAGGAGCACAGCCAACAAGATTGTCAGGGTGTGAGCTTTCAAGACTCAAAGCTCCTTCCATCAGATACTCTTGGAAGCTCATCCTCCAAAAACCTTGTTGTCTCTACGGTGCTCCCAGACTCGAATCTAGCTGCTCTACTGCAGTCCAAGATGGCTGCCCTCTGGAATCACATTTGCTGCATGCGGTTGGTTGGCCAAGCAGAGGAAGCTTTATGCCAAATGTTTATCTTGCCACTAGAGACAATATTGTTTACGGCACGAGCACAGTGTGGATGGGCTGTGTGTGTGTGTGTTAGTGGTTAGGGGGGAGCTTTATGCTGTCCACCGTGGGGATGACTTCCAAATGGCCCATGGAAGGTGATGAACATCAAGCAGCCTGGGTGGGGGAATGCCCCTGGCACTCTTCTGTCACTCTTCCAGTCTTTTCTCATTTTTCTACAGAGTGCAAGCAAGATAGAAGAAGGAGAGAGAAGAAGAGACTGGGTTTATACCCCGCCCTTCACTACCCAAAGGAGTATCAGAGAGGCTTACAATCTCCTTTCCCTCCCCACAACAGACACCCTGTGAGGTAGGTGGGGCTGAGAGAGCTCTCTCGAGAACTACTCGAGAGAACAGCTCTGAAAGAACTTGTAACTGGCCCAAGGTCACACCACCAGCTGCATGTGAAGGAATGTAGAATCTAATCTGGTTCTCCCAGATTAGAGCCCGCGCTCTTAACCACTACACCAAACCGGCTCCGTCCTTCAGAAGTTCAGGGGCTAGTGCGAAGGGCTGCAGGGCCGGGGATCTTGCCATTTGTTCCCACTCTTCATTCTCCTTGACCCAGGTGGCAATGGGAACAAAAGCTGGACTTGCTGGGCTCCCCACTCTGCCCCTGTCATACCTATGTAATTGCCAGGGGATGGTGAGAGAAAGACCACCCTGACTGAGGCCACCACTATGCTGCCAATCTGGAGTCTGAATCTGTCCAAGCTCTGGACAGGTGGCAACAACCGCAAGGACTGAGTGCCATCGTATGCCTGTTTACTCAGGAGTAAGTATGTATTAATTCTCTGCAATTTCCTCTCCCCACAAGGAGATATCAGTCCACAGCAGTGTTCCCTCTAAGCTAAGTTAGCTAGCTAGCTCAAAGTTTTTTAGCCTCCGGCTCACACATTTTTGTCTTGGCTCAGGAAGGATGGCTCCAGAGCATGCAGCAGCCAAATCGCTCGCTCACAACTTTAATGCCAGCAGCTCACAAAGTAGCATTTCTGCTCACAAGGCTCCGCAGCTTAGATGGAACATTGGAAAGCAGTGAAATTCCCTTTACCCACAGCCACATTTGGGTGCCTCCGGTGCACTTGCCCAAGAGGTGGCAATGCCAGAGTGCCATCTAGTCATACGCCCTCGCAAAATGCTTGCTGTGACAACTATTAGAGAAGAGAGCAAAGGAGGGCTCTACCCGTTTCAAGGGCCGCTGAGGATACGTTCAGTGTGTTCAAAATGCACAGCAACACACGGCATTCCCCCTCCCACGTCAGACTCCCTCTCACCGGCATTTGGGCCACATGGGCCAGAAGCTGATCCAAACATAATGGCGCCACTAAACGCTGTGCTACTTCCGCCACAAAAGTGGGTGGCAGTGCTCATTCTGTGTACTTAGGTCACCACTGGGACGGAGGTTAAATCTGTTCCTGCCGAACCAAATTTCTCGAGGAGGCACATTTTGCCCCCCCCCCCCAATAAATGTTTTCCAATCTTAGCTGTTTGCTGGAACTCAGCCATTCGTCGCTACCACCCCTCTTGCCTGCTCTTTCACCAGCCCAGCCTCATTTTGAGTTCCATTCTCTGGTGATGCTGGCGTGTGACAAAAGGATGTTCAACGGTACCTTTTTGTGCAATTAAATAAGAGGAGAACCTGTGAGAGCCACTGGCCAATCAAACAAGCTTCCTGGGACGGTTGTATGATAGCCTCCCATTGCAGGCTGTATGAAGAGGATGCATAAGGCCCTCTTATGCACACAGGGGCAGAATCCGAGCAGTCGAGCCTTTAAGCCTTTAAGCTTGACTGCAGATTCTGAGCCGGCAGTATGCACCATCCTTTTCCTCCCGTGTTTTTATTCTGCAGCCCAGCAGGGATCACTGTGCATGAGGGGAACTGATGACCAGGAGTCATTCAATTTTTTTTTAAAAAGTGGCACGAGACAAGTCTCATATCGCTAGACTCATACCACTTGTAGAAAAAAATTAAATGAAAAACAACAGGGGACACACTGATGAATGGCGGAAGGGACACAGGGGGCAGAATGGGCTTGATGTGGGCGGGGAGTGACCTTCGAGTGGCAGCAAAGGGGTGGGGTGGGGAATCCGAGGGAATCTGTGCACTTTTGAATTACCTCCGGCTTGGAAGTGAAACAAGGGGGAAATCGGCACAAAACCACTCTCAGAAAACCGGGGGGGGGGGGGGGGGGGGGAGGGACACAGCGACCAGAAAATAAACTCAATGCAGAACAAAAAAGAAAACCTGATGGACATGCATGGTGAAAGCAAGTCTCTGCAAGCCATCTATATAGGCTGTGTTCACACACACTAAATAATCCACTTTCAATCCACTTACAATGCACTTTCCAACTGGATTTTGCCAGTTCACACAGTAAAATCCAGTTGGAAAGTGCACTGAAAGTGGATTGAAAGTGGATTATTTAGTGTGTGTGAACACAGCCATTATGACATGCAGTGAGCCCTTCCTGTATGCAGGATCTTGAACTGGGACCCATGGCTTCTGAGAGCCGTCGCAGGGCCTCCATAGATTCCTTCTGAGCTACACCACCCTGAACCAATGCAAACAACAAATGAAAACACACTGTATGATTTGACTGGATTTGTTGGGCCCCAGGTTTCAAGAATATTGTCTTCCTGGTTCCCTCCACCTCTTGTTGGCCCAGCTGTAACCCTTGAGGTTCTCCTCTCACGTCTTGGTTCATTTCCTTCCTGGGTTCCTAACACGGTCACATGGAGCTGCCTTGTATTGAATCAGACCATCGGTCCATCAGGGTCAGTACTGTCTACTCAGACTGGCAGCGGCTCTCCTGGATCACAGGCAGAGGTCTTTCACATCATCTCCTACCTGGTTCTTTTAACTGGAGAAACCAGGGACTGAGCCTGGGACCTTCTGCTTGCCAAGCCTATGCTCTGCCACTGAGCCACAGCCCCTCCCCGCACAAAATAAACATCCTTACACATAACTCAGGTTCATCTGCAGTCTTGTCCATTGGAGTTTCTCGGACCCTCTAATTCACGGAGATGTTGATTTCTGGTCCTTTCTCTTGGTACATACGTTCAGACTAAAAAGGATCACAGGCGGAGGAAGGAGTTATTAAAAAGCCAAACAAAACAACATGCACATTGCTGTGTCTATGTGGTCCTTTCTCCCTGCCACTGAAAACCCACCTTAACAGTGTGAAGGAAGATTGGGGAAGGTTTTCTGAGCTTAGAGAATGACTCTCCAATTGGGACGAGTCTCCAATCGAAGCTTTCAGAAAGAGTCATCTGCTTTTCCCCAGAGAAATGTGATTTGCAGGGTCCAGAAAGACCAACTCAGTGGGTTGAGATATGACTCTGGAGCACGCCCATGTACACGCATGCATATTAGTCCTTGCACACTTATGCATATATGCTTTCCCCCCCGGTACCTCATCCCTCTGGAAATTACATGCCCAAATTCTGGGAAAGGAAAGCATTTAATTCCCCCACCCCTGCCCAGCTGCATATAAGGTGCTTTAGATACTCGGGCACTACTGGAAACTCCTTTTAAACCAGTGGGAAACTGAACAGGCAGCAGAGGACAAAATCTGGGAAGGTCAAGTTCCTGCAGCCAGATCCATGATACATATTTATCAGAACAAAGTTTGAGTCCAGTGGCAGCTCGAAGGTCAACAAAGATTTATTCAGGGTATAAGCTTTCTGAAGAAGTGTGAATAAACACAACAGCCTATACCCAGAATTAAACTTTGTTCTGCTGCTTAAGACCAACATGGCTACCCTACCTGAACATATTTGTCAGGTAAGACTTCTGCCTCTGAGGGGCAATGGACACCTGAAGCTGGACTCCCAACAGTCTTAGCTGAAGTACGGCAGCAGCCCCAGGAAGTGTTCCCTCTAAGCTGAGTTAGTGTGAGCTAGCTCACAGTTTTTTAGCCTCCGCTCACACCTTTTTGTCTCGGCTCAGGAAGGATGGCTCCAGAGCAAATTAATTTATGCAGCAGCCAAATCGCTCACAGTTTTACTGCCAGTGGCTCACAAAGCAGAATTTTTGCTCACAAGACTCCACAGCTTAAAGGGAGCACTGGGCCCAAGGTCTGCCATATCTACTACCATCCCCAGGTGGTACACTCAGTAGCCCCCATCCAACATAGGTCTTGAAAAGGGGAGCCCTCCCCCTGCCCCTTCCTTCCTTCCTTGCTGACCCACACAGATGGGGGTGGAATACATTGCTGACCCCATCCGCCTTGCCCCGAGAACTCAACCATACTCACTTCCTCACTGTCACTCTCGTCCAGGTCTTGCTTCCTCTTCAGTTCTTCCTCTTTCTCTTTCCTGTCCTTTTCGGGTATGATGTCATCCAACCAGGCCAGATCGTGGAGGGAGAAGATGCATTCCATCGCCTTCCGGATGCCCACGAGAGCCAGCAACTACAAGGCCAAAACATCACCACACGAAGGGAGGATGAGGAGGGTTTATTGACATGGCATCGACAGACACGGTGCTTTACAGAGTAAACTAAGCACCTGGGAGCTTACAGTGGAGGGGACAAGACAACGGGGGCAGGGGGAGAATGGAGGAAAAGGGAGAGGCCATGGGCAGGAGGTGGGACTTAAAAAGGCATGATGTGTGGTGGGGGTTTCACTAACAGCACTCCGAGCCTTTTCCCGCAAAACACAGAGACACAGGGTTCTGATTGGGATTGGGACCACAGTAGGAAGAGGAGTTATGCCTTCCTCCCATGCCACCTGCCTCACCTGAAGCAACCCCAGGGAGCCCCTATTTGCCCCCTTAGGGAAACTGACAGATGAGCTCAATCTACCGGCCAAGGAGACAAGACAGTTCAGTTCGTGGAGCTCCCAGGTGCTTTAGAAGGTAGTTTTCAGCCATGTATGGCCCCAGTTCAGATAACTGCTATGCAGGGAGAGGAGAGGCAATCTAATCCTTCCAGTTCCACCCCTGCATGGTTTCACATACCAAAGTAGGACTGCCAGATCCCCCGGGGGGGCAGGGGGTTGCCTGCTCTAGGGGCCCCTGTCCCGCTGGCCCGGATCCAGCCAGTGGGGGCAACCCCACCCCCAAAGTGCCTGGATCGGGCTGACACGCCGGGCATGTCGCTGGGGGGACTCTCTAGCATTCGGACTAAAAACTCTATGGTATCCTAGAGTTTTCAGGCCGAATGCTAGAGCGTCCCTCGGCGATGGGCCTAGTGTGATGACATCACTTCTGGGTGAGCTCATTGTGGCGTGCATGCAAAACTCTCGGACATGGAGCTTCTCCCCCCCACTGGAAACAGGTAGGAGACCTGGCAACCCAATATCAAAGTCATACAAACACTCCTATTATTAGCCTTGCAAGGAAAAAAAGACAGGCCTGCACACTTGATCATCTTTTTTCCTTATGAAGCCAGAGGGAACATTTCTGATAGCGAAAACTACGCAGGAGTGCAAAGGAGTACGGATTCTCCTCTGCAGCCAGCAAATTCAATTTAAAGTTCAATGCAGGTATCACGGATGTTCAAGAAAGAAATTAAACATTGGTTTCTTATCAACATACATTAGTGGTGGATATAAAATACTGAAGTCAGGTGTGGAATACTCAAAGAATATTTGGTGAATATTCAGCAAACTGTTGACGTCACAATTTGCTGTGGAAATTAATTCCCACGGAGACAAGTGTTGCCATGAGGACTGAAGGACTCTTTTTCAAGGAGGCTGGGGAAATTCACATAGGAAAAGAAGTGTTTTGAGTGGCAAAGAGAGAGTAGGAGAAGCCCAGCAAATTGTATCATAAGACATCCTGGAGATACAACCACAAGAAAGCTGACCGGACGCTCTCACCATCAGTGGGAAGATAATGGCGGCCTCGGTTGACTTCAGGATCCACAGAACAGCCAGGCAGAGTATTTGAATAAAAGTGAAGAGATGGACTTTGCGTAATGGAACGTGGCGGAGATAAATGAAGTCAGGCTGATGTTTGGCCGGCATCAGCAGGAGCTGAAGTCTGTCTGTTAACTGGAAAATAGGAAAGGCACATGAGGACCTTCCCGTAGCCCCAAATATCTCACAGTGGGAAGCTCCTGTCCCGGAAAAGGACAATGTGCAATGACCATCAAACCTTATCAGAGACAGCAACAGGATGTTTGCTGAAGACCACATAAATATGTCCAGGTAAAATACAGCTCTGCAGACACAAAGCAGGGGAGTAAATATAGGGGGGAGGCTAAAAGGGAGCATGTGTGCTGCAAGTTTATGTCGTGACTCGGTCATAAACTCACCAGGACCATTTCCACATGGGCAAGTTTATGTCGTGACTCGGTCATAAACTCACTAGGACCATTTCCCCCTGCCCAGGGGCGTAGACTTTTGGAAATCCAGGGGGGGGGCTCCTTAGCGCGCACACTTTGTGTGTGCGCGCGCTTGCTGGAGCGATGTTCTCCCCCCCCCGGGAAACCGCCCTGCCTCCCCGGGCCCTTCCGAGGCCCGCCAGCCGCTGCTGCTGGTGCCTCTCTCTCTCCCCCCCCCACCTGCCACCCCTTCCCTCTCCCTCTCCAGCAGCGGCGGCCGGGCCTCGGAAGGACCTGGGGAGGCGCGGCAGCAGGCGCTCCGTTTTCCCGGGGGTGGCTGAGCCCCCTCCCGGGAAATTTCGGGGGTGGCTCAAGCCCTCGAGCCCCCCCGTACTCTACGCCTATGCCCCCACCCCACTTCCCCACAGCATTGTGGTTCATTCATGCACTTCCAAAGGTTTCCCTGGATTTTCTCTAATCTTTCTCAAACTTGCTTTGCTCCAAAGTTTTGGGTAAGATCACAGGAAAGCTGCTGTGTGGGTGGGGAAGTTTAGGTTTTCCAGCCCGCATGGCAGCCATTTTCCCAGATCCTGTCCCCACAGTGGCTATAGGTAGTCTATACGGCAAGCCTCTACCTGCCCCTCCTCACGCCCCCCCCCCTTCAACAATATAAGGTGGATAATACTGACATACTTTACAAGGTTATTGTAACATAATGAACGCAAATAATGCATGTGAAGGATATTCAATATTTGAAATGCGCCACATGATTAGTATTTTGCCAGTAGCCCCCATATTAAAGCCGTTCTTCTAGGGATTCCTGTGTGTCTGAGAACAGAGACAAGCCACAAGGCTTCCTCCCAGCTTTGCAGGAGCAGTGAAATTTTACAGACTAACAAATCAAACACCAGCTCAGCCATCAGTCTTGCCTGCCGCATACTGCCATCCCTGCCCTTTTGACAATTTTCTTTATTCTACTTACCGTATTTTTTGCTCCATAAGACGCACTTCTTTCCCCAAAAAAAGTAGGGGGGGGAGTGTGTGCGTCTTATGGAGTGAATACTGCCCGGGGAGAACCCCCCTCCCTCCCCCGCTCACCTTTCCCAAGCCGCGGCATGGCCACTGGCCCGGGAAGAACCCCCCTCCCTCCCCCGCTCACCATTCCTGGGCTGCGGGGGGGGGGGGAGGTAGGGAGGGAAGAGCTGGGCCTGAGTGGCGTTAAGCCACTCGGGCCCAAGCAAGGGGGGGGAAACACCCTTTCTTTCTTCCTTCCTTCCTTCCTTCCTTCCTTCCTTCCTTCCTTCCTTCCTTCCTTCCTTCCTTCCTTCCTTCCTTTTCTCTCTCTCCTCCCTCCCTCCCTTCCTTTTCCTTCCTTCCTTCCTTCCTTTCTTTCTCTTCCTTCCTTCTCTCTCTCTCCTCCCTCCCTCCCTCCCTTCCTCTTCCTTCCTTCCTTCCTTCCTTTCTTTCTCTTCCTTCCTTCTCTCTCTCTCCCTCCTTCCTTCCTTCCTTCCTTCCTTCCTTCCTTCCTTCCTTCCTTCCTTCCTTTCTTCTCTCCCCCCCCCCCACCTACCTACTATTTGGTTCAGAATATTTTTTTTCCTGTTTTCCTCCTCTAAAACTAGGTGCGTCTTATGGTCAGGTGCATCTTATGGAGCGAAAAATACGGTAATTATTTGCAAGATTTTTATGCCGCTTTTCTGCCCTCAAAGGGCCACCAAGGCAACTAACAAATTAACACCTCCAAATTAAAACATTCTCTTCAAAGCCATTAAAACCAACACACAAATACATCACTGTTGTAAGTAGGATCCTATTTGTGTAATTTCTGTACCGCTTAATGGGTCATGTGAATACTCATGCTCTGCTGCTGTTTCTTTCTGGTGGTTCCAGGCTTCTGATCTCCTAATGCATTAGTCACTGAATGCCCATTCTGTCGACTGTGCCGACTCACTATGTGTAATCCACCTTGAGTCCATGTAAGAAAGGTGGACTACAAAGAATGTCAATAAATAAATAACAAAAAATTTAAACAAGTTAAAAACAGAGCTTAAAATAAGTACAAAAGATAAAAAATGACATTTAAAACATTGGGGAGGAAGGAGGGATCACTGAGAGAGTGCCAAACAGAACAAACAAGATCTGGCCACTGTGGAACATTCCCTGGTTACGGCTAGATCAGGTTATTGCACCGCGCTCTGTCAGGCCGCCCTTGAAAAAAGCATTTGGAAACTTCAATTGGTACAGAACGCTGCAACCAGGATGTTGACTGGAATGGACTGTAGGGACCATATTACTCCAGTCTTGGCTCATCTAAGCTGGCTCCCAATTTGCTTCCGGGCACAATTCTAGGTGCGGGTGTTGACCTCGAAAGCCGTACATGGTTTGAGACCAGCACACCTGAAGGACTGCCTACTCCCTTATGAACCTGCCTGACTGCCATGGTCATCTTCAGGGGCCCAGCTTCAAGTGCCCTCACCTTAGGTAATTATGCTGGTAGCAACCTTTGGGAGGGCCTTCTCGGTTGTGGCACCAAAACTGGAATTCTTTCCCCATGGAGATCTGTCTGTCCCCACCTGTTGCCATCTTCTGCCAGTGGGTGAAGACTTTTAGTTACATTTGGCATTCTCTCAGTGATACCTTCTTCTTTTCCCACCCAACGTTTTAACAATTGTTTTTATATCTTTCTATGTATTTTAGCTTTGTTTTTAACTGTTTTAATGATGTGTGTTGGGGGGGGGGTAAATTGTTTTAAAACGTGATTTTATTATGTACGGTTTAATTTGTCAGTCACCTGGGTGGCCCTTTTGAGGGCAGAAAGCCGGGATGTAAATTTTGTAAATACATAAATAATTCTTACACACACTTCTACTGCTGGTGCCTTCTGTTTTGCTCAGGAACCACCCTGCTCAGAGGGAGCCAGTTGGCAATCAAGTCAGTAGCCCATTCTTTGCTGCAGACCTTCAGATGATTCTCCTAGCAATGCTTTACACTCACCTGGATGCTGCTAAGGGCAGAAACACCCATGTAGAGGAAAATCCCGTACAGCACAGGCATTGGGATAAACTGCGGGAAAGCAAAAGCAAAGGCGTCAGTATGGCCAGCACCCGGCTTTCTTTAATTAATTTGTTAATTAACTTCATTGACACCCTGCCCTCCTCTCCAGTAGGAATCCAAAACAGCTTCCATCATTCTTCAGTCATCCATTTTATCCTCTCACAACCACCCTGTGAGGCAGGTTACTCTAAGAGTATATGACTGGCCCAAAGTCACTCAGCAGGCTTCCCTGGCAGAGAAGGGATTGGAAACTGGGTCGCTCTGATCCCAGTCTGAGAGTCTGCCCACTACACCACTCTGGCTGCAGGGAAGACTGGATTCTATCAAACTTTGCAGATTCTGGCAGTATGGGTGGTGGCAGAAAGCGTAGTCAAGTTGCAGCCAACTTACAGCGACCTGGTAGGCTTTTCAAGGCAAGAGATGTTCAGAGGTGGCTGGCCATTGGCTTCCTTGGCGGTCTCCCATCCAAGCACTAACCAGGGCCGACCCTGCTTAGGTTCTGAGATCTGACCTGCTGGGGCGAGCATGGGCCATCCAAGTCAGGGCTCGGGTGATTAAATGACAAGGGGAGGATGGGAGTGGGCTCCTGTGGGCACATCAAAAAGCTGCCTTGCTGATTTGGATCCTGCCCTCTTCCGTGAGAAGGACTGCTAACTTTTCAACCACTTTCCATGGCTGTGTCATTCACGGTAGTCAGCAGCTCAGCCCACAGGAGGCATCTTCTTAAATGCAGAATAAATCTGTTGCACTTAGCATGTGAAACGTTTTGTCACCATGGCAGGGGAACATTCATATCATTCCTACTACTGAACAGCTGTTAAAAGCACAAGGGTAGGTCATGCCATTGTTCCCCCTGGCCAGCTGGACACTCTTCCCATGGGAGACATTTTCTTATAGGAGAGAAATTAAACAACAGCCCTCAAGGATACAGTGAAGGGCAGGGTGTGTGTGTGTGTGTGTGATTCAGTTCTGTTTCAGACATACATGCAGGAGTGCTGCACCATCGCCGTACATGGGTGTGATCCCTCACGCACTCTGAGTTGGGAAATTCCTAGAAATTTGGGGATGGAGCCTAGGGAGGGCAGGGTTTAGGGGAGGGAGGGTCCTCAACAGGGATGGGATACCATAGAGTCCACCCTCCAAAACAGCCAGTTTCGCCAGAGGAACTGATCTCTGTAGTCTGGAAATCTTGTAATTCCAGGAGATCTCCAGGTGCCACCTAGCGACTGGCCACCCTACTCTCTGTCCTTTCCATAAGTTTATTTTGAGCTACACTTCTGGGGCTCTAAGTTCAAACATGCTGTTGGGTCCGCTGAGACAGCAGAATCACCTGGGGCTTCGAGACAATGCACACTTCAAGAAGCACATCCCGTATTATAAGAAGTTGCTACTGTTTGCTGTCAAGTCGAAGCCAGCTAATGGTGACCACAGGACCACAGGGTTTTTAAGGCAAGAGATGAGGAGAGGTTGTTTGCCGTAGCCTTCCTCTGCACCGCAACCCATTCCACCGAGGAATACCAAGGTTGCGATGCAGTGGCAGGCAATGGCACACCAGCTCCGAATAGGGTTGCCAAGTCTGGGTGGGAAAATACCTGGAGACTTTGGGGGTGGAGCCAGGAGTGGGTGGGGTTTGGGGAGGGGAGGGGCCTCTGCACGGTAGAATGCCATAGAGTCCACCCTCCAAAGCAGCCATTTTCTCCAGGGGAGCTGATCTCTGTCAGCTGGAGATCAGTTGTAAAAGCGGGAGATCTCCAGGCCCCACCTGGAGGCTGGCAACCCTAGCTCCAAACATCTTGCCTTGAAAACCCCATGGTCCTGTGGTCGCTACCAGTCGGCTGCAACCTGACAGTAAAAAAAAAGTCTGCTTATGCTACAGCACAGACACGATTAGATGGGGGGAAAGGTTAAACCTGCCCTCTGCCTATCCCATTCTGACGATCCGTCCTGACTCCAGGGCCGATATGCAAACATTCCTCCCTCTTAAATCAACATGTATCGATTCTGAAAGTCTGTCTTACCTTGAGGACAGGTGCCAAGAACACAGAAAGACCGGTCAGAAGGAAAACCATCAGCCCTGTCACCCTCTGCTCCCTGTAAACAAGAGCACCTGTGGTTAGACCTTCATGTTGCCCTGGATGTCTACTGCTGCCTTTCCCACCCGACTACTTGTATGGCAAGCAGGTAGCCAGCAGACGGAAGGCTGGATCCTGGCACCTCTTCTCGTGCAGGCCCAACAACTGTCTAGCTGCACAAAGGGGAACGGTGGCAGACAACATTTTATTTATTCATTTGTATATTAAATTTGTGAATCGCCCAATCCCACTCTGGGCGATGTACATCATTCATAAAAACATCAAGATAAAAACAATCAAAACTTTAACAACATATTTCAAACATGAAGATGGCATATATTAATCGGTCCCATTTCAGATTGCTGGCCACTCTGCAGGCAGGGGAGAGGAGGGCAAAGCAGATACGAGAAGCAACTGGAGTGGAAAGGGGGCTAGCTCTGACGGAAACCGTTGCTGTCCTCAGCCAAAGGCCTGGTGGAACAGGGCTTGCAAAAGCCCAATAGGGCAGTGGAATGAAAGGTGCAGCTACAATACCTGATTCCCAGGAACTTCGGCTGCTCCCCTGGAGCACATGTGGTGCTTTCCTTCTTCAGGCTGTCCATGTGGGCCAGGGAGATGACCGTGGCGGACACATACCAAGGCAAGCCCATGACTGAGGTGAGAATCATCAGAAGGGAGACACAGAAGAAATCCAGGTGAAATCCTGCCCCTTTCTGCAATCAGACAACAGTGTGGTTAATGCTCAGAGAGGCAGGCCGGAGGAACCAGGATCAAGCCCTGCATTCTGTTTTCCTGTCCAGGCACGCATCACTCCTTTGATTTACTGGGGGGAAATAACAGTTCCATAAGTTGTGTAGCTTGTTTCATTCAGGCCACCTGCAGTGGTGTTTCAGCGATGTCGTCTAAAGGAATGTAGAATATAATTTTTGACTGCTTAGTAGCCGAAACCTTCTCCCTTGCAGTAGATTGAGCCGTTTGCTCCCATCCCTAACACGTACTCCAGAAACAGCCTAGTGAACTCCAAGGATTGTCTGTCCCTGTTTGATCAAGCCAGCCAGCCAGCCAGCCAGCCACCCACCCACCCTAACTTTATGGCAGCTACACTCGATCTCTGCTTTTCCACAGAGACCTCTCAGAGCTCTGTATGGTAAAGCAATATGAAGAATCTTTGAACATAAGAGAACATAAGAGAAGCCAATGTTGGATCAGGCCAGTGGCCCATCCAGTCCAACACTCTGTCACACAGTGGCCAAAAATACCAGATGCCATCAGGAGGTCCACCAGTGGGGCCAGGACCAGTGTTTCCCCTAAGCTGAGTTAGTGTGAGCTAGCTCACAGTTTTTTAGCCTGCAGCTCACAGTTTTTTGTCTTCGCTCAGGAAGGATGGCTCCAGAGCAAACTAATTGATGCAGCAGCCAAATCGCTCACTCATACCTTTAATGCCAGTAGCTCACAGAGCAGAATTTTTGCTCACAAGACTCCACAGCTTAGAGGGAGCATTGGCCAGGACACTAGAAGCCCTCCCACTGTTGCTCCCCCCAAACACCAAGAATATAGGGCATCACTTGCCCCAACAATCCATCTGTCAGTGGCACAAAAGATGGAAAGTGCTGAATTAGAACTCCTCGAGAAAGTAAACACCTGTTATCCTGGCTTAGAAAGGGACTTGGATTTTCTTACCCACTATAACTTTGGAAAACTCATCCGGACCCACTTTTTAGAAACTTTAACAGACTTTACTTTATGTTCTGGATATCTGTTTCATACTATATATTACATATCATACTGTACTCTACATATACATTGTATATACTTACATATCATACTATAACTTAGCGTTATGGATATCTGCATTATACTATACATTACATATACTGTTGCTAATCAACTTTCTTATGCTCTAGACTGCTTCTTCCTCGATTAATTGCTGTTTATCCTACTTAATTACACTTTTGTTTATCTGCACCCCAAGAGAGAGAGGCTGGAACCTCTGATGTCCCTCATAACCTATTATGTGTAGCAACCTAATCTGTTCTAGTCCCTTACACAGAGAAGCACATGTGAAAGATTTATGATAGGAATCACAGGACACCTCTCCCTGCCCACAATGCCTTCCTTTTCCTCCTCTCCTTTGGTAATTTTCCCAATTAAAACGTGGAAAATTATTTTCCCTTCATAGCATCTGAAGAAGGGAGTTCTGACTCCTGAAAGCTCGTGCTCGAATGGATGTTGTTAGTCCTTAAGAGCCAAGGAGTTCTGCTTTATTTTGTTACAAAAGACTTTGCCAGCTCAAGCCAGATTTCTAAATTCCGTTTCTTCCTTATACTTCACAAGCTCCTTATTTCTTGGGCCACAGCTGTTGGCCTTCACTGCCCCTCACTCTTCTTCCACCCAACAGACTTGCAAATGCCCATTAGCTGCCATTCATCACATTAATAAAATCATGAAGTTAAAATCTGTTATCTGTCAAAGGCCACTGCCTAGCATCATCTGTTAGGGCATGTGCACGGGATAAAAGAAAGGGCCTGCTGAAGACAGAAAGGTAGGAGAGCGAGCTGTTTCCAACAGCACTTTTTCCTCCATGGGATAACATCCTTGGAAAATATCAAAACTATTGGAGATATCTATTGGTTAGTATTGCAAAGTTGCAGTCAGGAAAACATGGAATCACGCATAGCAAACACACTTGAGGCAAGGTGTGATGGACTGCACAGAAAAGCAGGCTTTTAAAGATGTTGCTTGTATCAGAGAGTCAGGGAGTTCATGAATTAATCTTCCCTGGAAAGACGAGCTCATGAGATTGGCTGGTCTACTTGTTCTCTGGTTGGCCAACATCAGTTGAGAGAGGAAATAAAACAGCTGATCTGGAGGGAAAAGAGGTCTTCCACAAGTTGGTCTTTTGCAATTTGGTCTTTCGCCTTTTTGGTTGTGTGAAAACTAACATCTGGATAGGTAGCCAGCGGGTTTGGCTTCTGAAGGAAGAAACTTTGGGAGTCAGTGTTTTCTGACAGGCAATAGTCAGAAAAGTACTTCTACAGAAAGAAGAAGAGAAACCCCATTTTCTTAGTTATAGTAAAATTGCTCTGAGGGAGAACTTTAGTTTCTCAGTCAGGAAAGCTACAGAACAGCCTTATACAGACAAAGGATATTGGAGAAGGATTTGGCAGAAGGTCTGGGTAGTTAGAGAGAACTCCCAGACAAGCCAAATAGTAAAAGAAGTTATTGCTTTTTAGGGACAAAGAGAATAACTTCCTGCCAATGAAAGGGGTTGGGAACCCTGGTCTATGATAAAGGAGAAAATTGAAAGGTTTAAAGATCATGCAAAGAATAGATTTACTAAGTTCAAGTGAACATGAACCAGAACTATGGGTTACTAGAGATATTATCAAGGAAGAATACACAAAGACTATTCCTGTAGGCAAAATAAATGAGAAGATTCAATGGATGACTGATGGAACTCTTAAAATTGTTAAAGATAGACAAGAAACAAAAGTATTAGGGGACAGAAATAGAACCAGAAGTCTAAATGCAGCATTCCAGCAACTGGCAGATAGAGATAAGGAGAATTATTATAATAACGAGTGTAAAGAAATAGAAGAGGACAACAAAAAAGGAAAAACAACAGACGTTTCACAAGATTAAAAAATCAAAGAGAAATCTAAAGTATGGTTAGGCATACTGAAAGATCAACATGGAAATACATTAATTAAATGGGATAAAATAAAGATGGGAACAATATGGTGAAAAACTCTTCAGAGATGAAAGGATGACAGATTCCTTCAAAGAACAATTTTTTGAAGAACCTACAATTTTAAACAAATCACCAGGAGTAAATGGGATACCAATAGAGCTATTTCAAACCACAGAAACAGAGTCTGTCAAACTCTTAACAAAAATATGCCAAGTTTGTTGTGTTTATGACCTTTGTATCATTCAAAAAATTAATAAAAAGTTAATGATAAAAAATATGGAAACAAAATAATGGCCCACATACTGGAAATGCTCAACCTACATTCCAACTGCAAAAAAGGAGATGTCAAAGACTGCAGCAACTATTGGACCATCGCATACATTTGTCATACGAGTAAAGTGATGCTGAAAATCTTACCACAAAGACTGTTAGCATATACCGAACAAGAAACGCCAGATGTTCAAACTGGATTCAGAAAAGGAAGAGGCACTGGAGATCATATTACAAATTTACATTGGTTACTGGAGCACATAAGAGAATTTCAGAAGAAAACCAACTTGTGTTTTATAGATTACAGCAAAGCTTTTGACTGAGTGGATCATGAAAAGTTATGGTTGGTTTTTAAAAGAAATGGGTGTACCACAACATCTGATTGCTTTGATGTGCAACATTTACTCTCAACAAGAGGCTACTGCTGGGCAGAATTTGAAGAAACAGAATGGTTTCCAGTTGACAAAGATGTCAGACAAGGATCTATTTTATCTCCCTTTCGCTTCGATCTATATGCAGAAAATATCATAAAGAAATCTGGAATAACTTTAGATGAAGGTGGAGTGAAAATTGGTGGAAGGAATATTCAGAGATATGAAGATGACACCACATTACTGGCAGAAAATAGTGAAGACTTGAAACAACTCTCTTCCAGCCTGGCTTTCGCCGTAGTCATGGGACCAAGACAGCACTGGTCACCCTTACAGACGACCTCCTCTGGAGGCAGTTGGATCAAGGTGGGTTGCTGCTGCTGCTGCTTCTTGACCTGACAGTAGCATTCGACACGATCAACCATGATCTTTTGTCCCACCACCTTGCTGATGTGGGGATCTGGGGGATTGTCTTGCAATGGCTCTCCTCCTTTCTCCAGGGTCGGGGACAAAGAGTGGCACTAGGGGAGAGGGTCTTCCAGCAATTCCCACTGGATTGTGGGGTCCCTCAGGGACTGATTCTCTCCCCAATGTTATTTAACATCTATATTCACCCTCTCACCCAGCTGAGTTTGGGCTTGGGTATCACTCTGGACTGGGTGTTGAGGACTGTGGTTGGTTGGTAACAGCAGACTCAGCTGAAGCTGAATCCATCAAAGACAGAGCTCCTATACTTGAGCTGCTGGAGTTTAGATGTGGGAATCTGGCTCCTGGCCCTGGCTGGGACATCACTGATGCCGGCGTCCACGGTTCAGAACCTAGGACTGATACTGGATGCCTCCCTAGCGATGGAGGCCCAGGTCACAGTGGTTGCCAAATCAGCCTTTTTCCATCTTCAGCAGGTTCAGCAACTAGTCCCTTACCTTTCCACTCGCGACTTGGGTACAGTGATCCATGCAACAGTCCCTTCCAGATTGAACTGTTGTAACTTGCTCTACGTGGGCCTATCCAGACGTTGCAGCTAGCGCAAAATGCAGCAGCACACCTGCTGTCTGTGACGTCTCCGCAGGCGCACATTCAGCCGGTGCTCTGCAAATTGCACTGGCTGCTGATAGAGTTCTGGATCTTTTTCAAGGTGTTGGTTTTGACCTTTAAGGTCCTAAGCAGCCAGGGACCAACATACCTGTGGGACTGCCTCTCCCCTTATGTCCCCCTTACGTTCGGCCAATCAATATCTACTGGTAATCCCCTGCCCAAAATACATCCATCTAGCTTCGGCTAGGGCCAGGGCCTTTTCAACCCTGGCCCTGACCTGGTGGAATGAGCTCCCAATAGAGATCAGGGCCCTACGGGATCTTGTACGATTCTGCAGGGCTTGTATTCCATGGGGTTTTGGTTCAGGCAGTGGACAAATACTAGTTACTAGGGAGCTAGTTGACTTGGAAATACTAGGGAGCTAGTTGACTTGGAAATCCTTGGATCAGGCCATATCTGAATATCAATAATATCTGAAACAGAACCGGGATAGTATGATTTTCAGAATGCCATCTGTATTGTTTTTGTGATCTTAACTGATGTTTTTAGAATTTTAATGTGATCAATGTTAGGATAGAAATTAAATTAATAATCAATAAATGAATAAATGAATAACTCCTGATGCAGGTTAAAGCTGAAATTGCCAAAGCAGGATTACAGCTGAACATCAAGCAGACAAAAGTAATGACTACTGAGGAATTAAAACAACTTTAACACTGCCAGTGAAGAAATTTAAATTTCAAGATTTTCTAATCCTTCATCAATGAAAAGGGAGACTGCAACCAAGAAATCAGAAGGAAATTGAGCCTGGGAAGGGCAGCCATGAAGGAGCAAGAAAAGATTAACATAAGGATTTGTCGCTGATGACCAAGACCATGATAATTCATTCCATGTTACTATGTATGGTTGTGAAAGTCGGACAATAATGAAAGCTGACAGGAAGAAAGTAGATTCGTTTGAAATGTGGTGCTGGCAGAGACGTTTACGGATATCATGGGCCATGGACTGCCAAAAAGACACATCAGGGGGTTCTAGATCAAATCAAGCCCGAACTCTCCCTGGAAGCTAAAATTACTCAACTGAAGCTATCATACTTTGGTCACATTAAGAGAAGACAAGAGTCCCTAGAAAGCACAATGTATGCCAGGAAAAGTTGAAGGCAGCAAAAAAAAGAGAGGAAAAACCAACATGAGATGGGTTGACTCAATCAAGGAAGCCAGGGCCCTCAGTTTGCAAGACCTGAGCAAGACTGTTAATGCCAGGACATTCCGGAGGTCATTAATTCATAGGGTCACTATAAATCGGAGGGGACTCGATGGCAGTTCACACATGCACATCAAAAACGTGCCTGGATTTTACAGGAATCTCATCCTGTATGTGGCTGCTCTGAGGAGCTCTCCAGCTGGATGTATAGATGCCAACAGGCCTGGGGAAAGACATGCTATCCATTTAGTAGAGGCTTAATGTGTGGAAATGGGCAGTGGAAACTTTTTGCGGCACGGAAGGAAATAACACCAGTTGGTGAATAATATCCCAATAAGGGCGTTCTTTTTGTCCAGGCATGTGGCAACCATATCTGCAAGTGGCATCAGAACAAAGTTTGAGCCCAGTGGCACCTTTAAGACCAACTAAGTTTTATTCACGGTATAAGATTTCATGTGCATGCACACTTCTTCAGATACAGGGGAACAGAATCTCCTCAGCCATTACTTATAAGGGGGGGGGGCGCGTTGTTGTCAGGAAGGGCCATTTAGAGTCAAGTTGCATAAGTACCGGGTGATTATAGCTGAGATGAGTGGGTAACATCCCAGCACAATGACATCACCTGTAAGTGACATCGTTGTGTCGGAAACATCGCACGCAACGCTCTGGTTTTTGGACAAAAACTCTATAGCTTTTCGTTTTAAAAAAAACTGGGTGACATCATCACATTGGGGATGTCGCCCAATGATGTCCCTCTTTGGGGGTGGATCACAGCCCCCAAAGAGGGGAACCCCTGCTGGGACCTGGCAACTCTAGAGGGGAGGGACCTCAACAGGGTACAATACCCAAAGTGCTGGAATTGGACTGACATGCCCGGCGCAATGATGTCACCTCGAGGTGACATCATCACTTCGGGCACATCGTTGGGCGTCACTCTAGCATTCAGCATTAAAACTCTATGGTACCATAGAGTTTTAAAGCCAAATGCTAGAGTGTCCCTTGACAGCATGCCCGGCATGATGACCTAAGGTAGAATTGCCAGCTCTGGGTTGGGAAATACCTGGAGATTTGGGGGGGGGGGGAAGCCTGAGGAGGGCAGGGTTTGGGGAGGGGAGGGACTTCAGTAGAGCATAATGCCATAGAGTCCACCCTCCAAAGCAGCCAATTTCTCCAGGGAAATGGATCTCTGTCGTCTGAAGATCAACTGCAATAGCAGATCTCCAAGTGCCTCCTGGATGTTGGCAACCCTACCATAAGTCTACAGGCTTATCAGCCTAACAATTCATACACACTTGAAAAACACTTCCTGGTAGAGTTTGGGAACTTCTGCCCTATCCACTAATAATGACTGTCGGCTCCCCAATCCCTCCTCCTGCACTGTTACAAAGAGATAAGATGAGACCCATCATCGGCCCCACTAGCAGGGTCTGAGTGGAGTGGCCCCTGCAGTGCTACCTAGTGGCACTACGGGGGCCACTCAGCCTGGCTTGCTCCAGAGCCATTTTATTTTCCCATCCCCCTCCTCTTAAATGGAGATGGTCTGGGAGGGAAAAATGGTCTTGGGGAAAGGCCACGCCCCTTAGCCTGCTCCAGCTCCACCCACCCAAAGGACAGGCCAGGCACAGCCTCCCCCTCACCATGTGAGGCGTGCGTGGGCTTGGCAGCACCCTTCTGTCACTGGGCTGGTTCAGCCCAGAGGGGGAAAGCCACCAGCCCTCTGGGAAAAAGTCCCAGTGGGCATGATGGCTGGTCTGCCCTTGCCATTGTCCTTTTGGTAGGGTTACCAGGTCCTCCTTGGCCACCAGCATGGGATGGGGGGGCCTAGGCTTGCCAGATCCAGGTTGGGAAGCTCCTGGAGATTTGGGGGTGGAGCCTGGGGAGGACAGGGACATGAGTGGGGTATGATACCATAGGGTCTACCCTCCAAAGAATCCATTTTCTCCAGGGGAACTGATCTCCATAGTCTGGAGATGGGCTGTAATCCCAGGAGATCCCTAGCTCCCACCTGGAGGCTGGCATCCTACCTTTTGGCCTAGCAGTATTCAGTGCAGGATAGGGTTGCCAGGTCTTACCTGGCTGCTGGCAGGGGGTGTGTGTGTCCTTATCCTGGTCTGGGAGTTCTTGTTGTGGGCGGGGCCTCCAGTGTTCAAGGAAAAACCATAGAGCTTTCCCTCAAATGATAGAGCGTCCGCCCACAACATGCCTGGCGCGATGATGTCACCACCGGGTGACATCATCGCACCGGGCACGTTGGCCCAAACGTGGCACTTTGGGGGCAGGGTCCCCCCTGCCAGCCAGATCTGGGCTGGCAGATCGGGGGCCCTAAAAGCGGGCACCCCCCTCCCGGGGAATGCCAAGCCTAGTGCAGGAACTGGCACGGTTCCCAGTCAGATTGAGACCTTCAGATTTCTAGAAGTACCCCCTGATGCTTCTGCTGTATCAGGAGTCTGGGGCACAACAGCATTAACAACAGGCGGCCCAGCTAAGTGTGCTCTGCTGAGGGTGAGAGGTTAGACAGTAGGGAAATGGCAGGCACTCCCAATCAGACAAGCCAACCAGAGTAACCAGTTCCTGTTAGCACAGAGGTTCTTTCTGGCAAAGGAAGCGTGTAGCTGCAGCCTTGCGGCTGCATTCAGTACTGAGCACTGGGGAAAGAACACTGCACAGACATCTGACATGCAGGGCCTTCCAACACGTTGCCCTGTGTCCTCACATGCTCCCCAGGTCTGCCACGAGGATTTTGGATCCGATGAGCTCCCCATGGTGAACTTAAATCCTAGGTCTGCAGGGGTCAGGTTTGGGCCAGGAACACAGAGCATGAGGAAGGGGGTGTAAGGCTTCCCTCCACACCATCTTGCTGAAACGGCTCCAGAGAGCTGCTGTTTGCCCTACTGGAGAAACCAGTATCAGTTCAGATAAGTTTTCCCACTTACGGATGATATAATCTGCAGCCTACCCTGCATGGAGACAGGCCTGGCACACAGCAGTTGCTTGGGCTTCCTGACTATTTCGTTCCTCCCCGAATCTCTGTCTGTGAGAGAAGCCCCTGGTGACCTCAAGCGCCCAGCCCCGAGACTGACCTGCAGCTTATATTCTTTGCGGTTGAGGATGACAGCTGTGATCTGCTGGTCCATGAAGATGAGGATGATGACGAGAATGGCAGGCACTGAGGAGGCCAGGTAGACCCACCAAGGGTTTGCTCCAAAGGGAAACACGACCCACCCTCGGGTTGGGTTTGTAGGCTGCAGAAGGAACGGGTATTGGGAAAGGTCAGGAGAGCACAGAAGAACATAAGAAGAGCCTTGCTGGATCAGACCAGCAGTCCATCTAGTCCAGCATCCTGTGTCTCACACAGTGGCCAACCCGTCCCTCTGGAGGGCCAGCAACAGGGCAGAGAAGAAGAAGAAGAAGAAGAAGAAGAAGAAGAAAAAGAAGAGATTGGATTTATACCCCGCCCTCCACTCCCCAAGGGAGTCTCAGAGCGGCTTACAAACTCCTTTTCCCTTCCCCTCCCCACAACAGACACCCTGTGAGGTAGGTGGGGCTGAGAGAGCTCTTTCCCAAGCTGTCCTTGAGGGAACAGCTGGTACAGAGCTATGGCTTGCCCAAGGTCATCCAGCCAGGTGCAAGTGGAGGAGTGGGGAATCAAACCCGGTTCTCCCAGATTAGAGTCCGTGCACTTAACCACTACACCAAACTGGCTCTCTTAACCACTACACCAAACTGGCCTTCCCCTGATCTTGCCTCCTGGCTCTGGGACTCAGAGGATTACTGCCCCTGAATGTGGAGGTTCCCCTCAGTCACCATGGCTAGTAACCACTGATAGATTTATCCTCCATGAATCTATCTAATCCCCTTTAAAAGCTCTTTATTCCTGGAGCCATCACTACATCCTCTGGCAGCGAATTCCACATTTTAATCAGGATGGGTCATGGGCCGGCAACAGAACCGAGCAACACCAAGACAAAGCTCATTAAAGGAAGCCCTCTGCAAACTTGACTCTTGGGTTGCCAATTTTGGGTTGGGAGTAGAGCATGGGGAAGGCAGGGTTTGGGACAGGGAGTGGCCTCAGCAGGTATAATCCCAGAGATTCTACTCTCTAAAGCAGCTGTTTTCTCTAAGTTGTCTGGAGATAAACTCTAACTCTGGGGGGCCATTTAACCAGCTGGCCAAGAGAAAAAAGGGAGGGGGGGGCCTGTTGTTGCCTTTCCAAAGCAACTTGTGTGCGCTTTGTTCAGATTTCAAGGCTTTAGCCGAAACATGCGCTCGCTGGCTATAAATTCTCCATACAAGCGAGACACGGAGCCCTGTTTTGCATCGCCCAACCGGTTGAGCGTGGGTATCCGGACCCAGGCAATCCATCCCTGCCTCCTGACCCAGGCTGAGTCACAAGCAGCCTCTGATGCTCGGCTGCAGGTTCTCGAAAGTGGGGCTAATTATATATCTCCTCCCAGGGATGCCGCTTGTGGGGAGTTTAATTAACATGAGCTTTCCTCTCTGGGTGCCTGTGTGTGCAGGCCATGCATGGGAAATTGCCAGGTGCCGAGTGCTGCAGGTCCAGGAGGCTGTGGAAGTTCAAGCAGGATATGAAGGCTCCCTCCCAGCCCCCAGTCTTCTTCTCCTCTTCCTCCTCCTCCTCCTCCTCCCCCCAGCCCCTTCAGCCCTGCCGTTTCGCTGCCAGTTTTGAGGTTTCGCCGCCCTGCTGCTTTCACTCAGCCTGCTAATCCTCCCACACCCAGCCCTGCTGCTGCAAGGAAACTCAAGCCTGAACGTGAGCCACTGGCTGGCTCCCACTTTGCCTCGACATTTCATGGCCATCTTGGTTTTGGCACAGGAACTCTGCCTTGGAATATCCCTGGGGGTCTGAGTGGGGTACCTGCAGAGGAGGGAATGTAGGGATGGAAAGAGTTCAGTGGGGAGACGGATCCCATCAGTTCCACCTCCCAAAGCTGCCAGTTTCTCCCAGGGAACTGATCTCTGCAGTCTGGAGAGCAATTGTAATCCTGGGAGAGCCCCACGTGGAGGCTGGCAATGCCAGAGAAGGGAGGAAAGGTGATCACTCAGGGAGATGGTGCTGGGCCTTCAATAGGGTTGCCAGCCTCCAGCAGGCACCTGGAGATCTCCCACTATTGCAACTGATCTCCAGATGGCCAAGATCAGTCCCCCTGGAGAAAATGGCTGCTTTGGAGGGCGGACTCTGTGGCATTGTACCCTGATGAGGCCCCTCCCTTCCCCAAACCCCGCCCTCCCCAGGCTCCACCCCCAAAATCTCCAGGTATTTCCCAACCCAGAGCTGGCAACCATAGCCTTCAAGCACCATCATTTCCTCAGCAGCAGAAGACCTGTCCTTGGAGCTACTCGTTCCTCCTTCTCGCCAGCCTGCTATCAACTTTCCCACCTCTCCTCCCCCCATTCATGTGGGGGATGTTCAGGAACCAAGTCCAAGGTTGGCATCCACATAAGCTGAGCGTGGGGCAGCAGCCAAGGCCCAGGTCTTCAGGAGGGGCCCACTCTCATTGCCCCCCCCCCCCAGTCAGGGGAGTGAGCACTGGGACAACTGGAAAATAACCAAGTGAGAGGGGGAGGGACAGGTAGCTAGGCAATGGGCAAGCAGAACAGGCAGGTGGGCAGGTGGGTGGAAGTCAGGGCAAGCACAGGAGGGGAGGGGGCTCCCAGGCACTTCCTGCCCAGGCCCCACTGAAACTTGGAACCAGCCTGACCAAAATAGGGGTGCCAGGTCCCCCCTGGACACAGGCAGGGGATGGGGGGGAGTAGAGATACCAGATCCAGGTTGGGAAACTCCTGGGGATTTGGGGATGGAGCTTGGAGAGGACAGGGACCATCACCCTCCAAAGCATCCATTTTCTCCAGGAGAACTGATGAGCTGTAATTTGGGGGGATCCCCAGGTCCCACCTGGAGGCTGGCACCCCAAAGTCATTCCTGCATCTGGTAAAGGGCTGTGAGGGAATAAAACTGGTGTGCGGGGGAGCAGCTCTGGCTTGGGAAACTCCAGAAGATTTAGGGTGGTGGAGTCTAGGGAGGGTGAGGTTTGGGGAGGAGAGGGACCTGCTGAGGGATGTGATGCAAGACCACTCCTTTACTCCAAGCATCTCTGTAGTCTGGGAATCAGTTGTAATTCTGGGAGACATCTAGGCCCCACCTGGAGGTTGGCAACCCTAAATGAGCCCCACCTGCGTGGGAGAACCTGAGGTTTAGTTCTTCCTGTTCTCAAAAACAAGCAAGAAGTGAAGGGGCTTAACAGGAAGTGGGATCATTAGAGGCCCTCCTCTAAGATGGCCGCCAACTAGGGCTGCCAAGTCAACCCGGGGGGCAGGGGATCCCCCGCTACAGGGGTTCCCAATCCACTGGCCAGCATTCGGCTGGCGGGGGGAACCCCACCCCCTTCCCCAGCATAATGACGTCACCCGGAAGTGACGTCATCATGTTGGGGACGTTGCCGGGACGACGCTCTAGCAATCGCCCCAAAACTCTATGGTACCATAGAGTTTTGGGGCGATTGCCAGAACGTCATCCTGGCAACGCCCCCAACATGATGATGTCACTTCCAGTGACATCGTCATGGCGTGCATGCAAGCGTGTGCGCCAGGGAAGCTCCCGGCGCCAGGAGGACTTTCCCCCGCGGGTAAGTTTTGAGGACTTGGCAACCCTGCCGCCAACTCTTTCTTTTTCTCATGCTCCACTTTGGAATGCACCACTCTAGGAAAGCACAGATAGCCCAGTTCTCTTGTTCCAGGCTGGAGATGGGGGTGGGGAGAAGACAAACCTTTTCTTCCCAGGCTCTTAGCAGTGACTGCCAGCCAAGCTACAGTGGGGTGGGTATTAATGGGAAGTGTTTTGATGTTTCTAAACTCATCCTCATTCTCCTATTTTCTAAAGAGTTGCCAGCAGGCCCAGAGAAAAATGTTCTGTCCCTAATAGAAGCTTAATGCATGGAAATATGAAGGTAAATAACATCACATCATCAAGACTATTTAAAAAGTTAAGTTTTGATTATCTTACCATATTTTGATTTGTTATGCTTTTTCATGTTTTATACTCTTACTAGGAATAAGGCCCGTTGTGGGAATAAATACAACGGGCTCTAGAAAGAGGCTCTGGGAGAGTGCCAAGGCCTTGGGCACTCAGCGTCAAATTTGCTGTGGCAACCGCAGCAGGGTGTAGTGACACAGAGTCCACCGTTTTCTCCAGGGGAACTGATCTCTGCTACTTGAAGAGCAGTTGTAATTCTGAGTGATCTCTTGCCCTCACCTGGAGATTGGCAGCAGTGGTTCCCCAAGAGGGAATAGCTGGTTTGGAGGGCAGAGCCACCACCAGCAGAGAATTATGTATAAGAGAGATATTATGCAGTGTTCTTAAAATGTGTTTAACAAAAGATGTTTTAGGCTTCTCATTTTTCCCTTTGTTCCTTTTCATTTGGTATCCCTTTAAATGGTGTGTATAAAGTTTATACCCTGAATAAAACTTTGTTGGTCTTAAAGGTGAAAAAAAGAGACTATTTAAAAAGACAGGGCATTTTTTCCTCCAGGCATGTTGGTGACCAGTGTTCCCTCTAAGCTGAGTTAGTGTGAGCTAGCTCACAGTGTTTTAGCCTCCGGCTCAAACTTTTTTGTCTTCGCTCTGGAAGGATGGCCCCAGAGCAAACTAATTTATGCAGAAGCCAAATTGCTCACTCACAACTTTTGTGCCAGGAGCTCACAAAGTAGGATTTTTGCTCACAAGACTCCATAGCTTAGAGGGAACATTGTTGGTGACTCTGTTTTCTAGCCCCTCCATCTTTTCCTAGGGTTGCCAAGTGATTTACCCTGGTGCAACGGGGGAGAGTTGGTCCTGTTCCAGGACATTCGTGTGCATGTGAAGCGCACGGCGGGATGATGTCACCCAGAATTGACATCATCATGTTGGGTGCATTGCCGGCTGATGCTCTAGCAATCAGCCTGGAAATTCTATGGTACCACGTTGGCCCGAACCGGGCACTGTGGGGGTGGGGTTCCCCCCGCCGGCCTGATCCAGACTGGCGGATTGGGGGCTATTTCAGCGGAAAAACCCCTGCCCCCCGGGGACCTGGCAGCCCTATCTCTTCCTCTTGCTTCTCTGCTCCACAGGGATTACAATCCTATAGTTTATGTACTATAAGTCTAGATTCAGTTCATTTCAGGCATTTGAAGCACAGGAAGGCTGAAATGCAACTGTGAATCAGCCTTCCTGTGTGGCCCTCATCAGTTCAGAAACCTGATCCTAGAGCATTTAAAACTGCCTCTCTGTTTTCCCACATGTAAGAAACCTCCCACACTTGCACTTTAGGACTCTTTCTCACACAAGCTGTAGGAGAGGAGAAGGAGGAGGGTTGAAAAAATAGTTTTTAAGAGGCGCACGTGAACTCTTGGCCTGTCCTGTACCAGTCGGGTAGACTCCCCAGACTGCTGAGTGTTGAGGCGGCTGGCTTGCTATAGACAGTATTTTATTTTTTCATAACTTCCAGCATGAGGAAGAGCTCTGGGGAACCTGAAAGCTTGCCCCCGTTACATGGTACTAGGTCGGTCCCAGGGCTGTAGCCAGGATTTTTGACTTGGGGGGGGGGCATTTAAATAAGTCAGAGGGCACCCCCACAAACACACCACCAGGCGCGACGGGAGAGTAAATGTTTTTTTTAAAAGCAGCATGCAAGAGAGGCGAGAAGCGAGGGCGCCGGCCGGCAGGGCAGAAATATAGCTCAGCTCAGCCGTGGCGTGCATGAAAAATAAAATAAAGTAAACCAGCTGGATGGGAAGTCGGACGGCTGGGCAGTAAGTCAGGGGGACGGGTCCCAAGATGCCCCACTGTAGCTATGGGCCTGGTCAGTCCTGAGGGAAAGGTGTTATGTGGGTTGTGTCCTTGGCTTTTGGCTTTTACTTTCGGACTGACACAGCTGTAAACAACCTCTTGCTGTAGGAACTGACCCACTTCAAGGGCTTCCTATAGCCATGTAACCAAGCCCCAGGACGGTCCAGTGGACAGAGAGTTAGGCTTGAACCTGGGAGGAGCAGGCTCAACAATGCATTCAGCAACCAAAGGCATAACAGCAATCTCTTCCACAGGCTTATGTCAGAGGGTAATGCAGCTACCTGGGTAGAATCTAGGGGAATACAGCAGGCTATGTACCTGAATGAATAAGACATAGCATGGGAGACTCGGAAGGGCAGCATGGTCAAATCTCAACTCATGGGATGATTCTAGAGAGGTAGCTGTGTTGTAGTAAAATAAAACAGAAGTCTAGGCGCATCTTAAAGACTAACAACATTTATTCCAGTGTGAGCTTTCATGAGTCAGAACTCACTTCATCAGATACAATGGGAAGAAAGAAAACCATTTATCTTATATTAAGATGTGATTCTCTAGTTATATATAAGGGATGATGAGAGGTCAGAGGTTCTTGCTGGCTCTCTTGTGCTTCAAATTGCTTCTTCCTTAGTTTATTTACTCTAGTTTATTGCACTTTTGTTTATTTTCACCACATGCATGACTAGAACCTTTGACTACTATCATTATCCCTTCTGGATCACTTCAGAATCACACCTGATTTATGATACCACTAGGAATAAGGCCTGTTGTGGAAATAAATACAATGGGCTCTAGAAAGAGGCTCTAGGAGAGTGCCCCGGCCTTGGGCACTCAGTGTCAATTTGCTGTGGCGACCTCAGCAGGGTATAATGACACAGAGTCCACCATTTTCTCCAGGGGAAGATCTCTGCCATCTGAAGAGCAGTTGTAATTTAGTGTGATCTCCATCCCTCCCCTGGAGATTGGCAACAATGGGTCTAGCAGATCCTGCTTACCAGCTTGTAATAAACTAGTACAGTGACAGCTGTTTCAGACAGCCCTTCCCCTACCATTTTGGAGCCGTCTTCGGAGTGGTTTGCCATTTCAGACTGCCGTGTTTTTTTTCAAGCCTCTTCACCACACACACACACACACACACACACACAAACACACTAACACAAACACACTAACACACACAAACACAAATGCCTAGGGTAGCCAACCTCCAGGTGGAACCTGAAGATCACCAGGTATCACAATTGAACTCCAGACAACAGATCCTCCCCCTCCCTTGGAGAAAATGACTGCTTTGGAGGGTGGCCTCTATGTCATTCTGTTCAGCTGGCCCCAATGAGTTTTCTTCCAGAGCCCAACCTAGGTGTGGATAGGGGCTTTCAGAGAAGCAAGCTTGGTTGCCTAGCAACAGGCACTGAGGGGATAGTTGCTGGCTCTGATGATGGAATAGGTTCCCAACCTCCAGGTGGGGCCTGGGGATCTCCTGCTTTTACAATGGATCTCCAGCTGACAGAGATCAGCTCCCCTGGAGAATATGGCTGCTTTGGAGGGTGGATTCTATGGCATTGTACCATGCTGAGGCCTCTCCTCTCCCCAAACCCCACCCTCTCCTGGATCCACCCCCAAATATCCAGGGATTTTCCAACCTAGACCTGGCAACCCTATGATGGAAATACCTGAAGATTTGGGGGGTGGATCCTTTGGTGGGCAGCATTTTTTGGAGGGGGGGAATGGAAGGACTCAGCAAGCTATAATGCCATAAAGTCTACCCTCCAAAGCAGCCGTTTTCTCCAGGGGAACTAATCTGTGTCACCTGGAGATCAACTGTAACAGTGGGAGATCTCCAGGTCCCACCTGGAGATTGGCAACCCTAGGGGAAAAGTCAGCCACACTGCAGGGGGTTGAGGGGAATTGTTTGATGGTTGCTGGCCCACCTCATTAGCCAGCCAGCCGTGGTGGAGCTAAGCAGGAGAGAGGGCCTGAGGAATTTCACACAGCCAATATGTTCCGTTTCAGGAACTCTTCAGTAACGGTTTCTGTCAGGCATTTTACACAGAACCTTATTAGTACCAGTTCCCTAATGGAACATATTGGCCCTTTCACACAGAAACATGCCTCTCCCGTTGGGGAAGCGTTCCTGAGCCAGTTTACCTTGAAACCTCCTCCCAAGTGTTCTTCAGTGCTTGTACTGGTCCTGAAGCACTATGGGGTGCTGTGTGAAATGCCCCATTTCTGACAGTTTATTCTGACAGTTTATTCTGGGCACGCTGGCTGTGTGTGGTGTAGAGGGTTATGCTGATAGTCCATTGTCTTTTCACTGACAGAAGCAGGCCACTGAGGGGACAGTTAGACCCACCTGGCAGTGGGTAGAGGAGAAGAGTGGACCCAGCACCCAGTCAGTCCTTCCCCTTCACTGGCTCCCTCCAGACTGAGGCCGGGACGCTGGCCGGTGGCTTTGTGGGCGGGACTGAGGCAAAGCAGGGAGAGAATGCAGCCAATGGCCAGGGACCTCCTTTTGAGTGGCAGTCCATCCTACTGATTTTGTCGCCCCATGGAATCTTGCCCCTTGGAATCTTGAAAACCACTTTATATAATAGGAAAGATGTCTCTCTTTGCTCAACTCCTCTCCTTTTCTCCGTTCTTAAAATGAGGTAAATTATTTTCTTTCATTCCACTGTATCTGAGGAAGTGAGCTCTGACTCATGAAAGTTCATCTAGTGTTCTAAATATATATAAAAGGCTAGCCATATTCCTGACAACTCACCTTCTGCCTTATTGGGTCAGCCTTTCAAGGTCATTTGCAAATGCGGGCTGATTGGGCCTTGCTCCATTCCACATGTCAACCCCCCCCCGAGCCAGTTGGAACACAGAGGTCATTTGCATATGTGGCCTGATTGGCCCTCGCCTCCAACATTCTAAATAGTTTGCTGTTGTTTCCCCCCCCCCCGTAGCCAGTCAGAACACAGAAGTCGTTTGCATATGCAGCCTGATTGGCCCTCACCTCCAGCATTCTAAACAGGTTGCTGTTGGGAGTCACTGAATGTGTCCTGAAGTAAAATACATCTCCCAATTTTCCCCCAAATGTTCACTGAGGTTGCCAATCTCCCTGTGGAGCCTGAAAATTTCCCAGAAATCACCTTGTTCCCCAGCCACAGCACATCATTTCCCCTACAGAAAATGGGTACCTTGATGCACATACTCTTCGGTAGTGTGTAACCACGGCCAACTTTATGTTACATTGTCCAGAGTACAATGCTTTGAGGATTCGCATTGTCCATGGACCACAGCAAGGCAAATTGATTGCAATTCTGATTCACCGAAAACATTATTTACAGAGAAATTCTGCAATGCTGACGACTGGATCCTCTATACCACCTAGTCAGCTATACATTGGGTTGTCCAGAGGCCAACATAATGAGGATGTCACACTTCATATTCTCCATGTACCACACCAAGGTATAGACAAATAATTAAAACTGATGATGACTGATTTCACACTAACTGTATATACTTCATCCATGCAGAAGCCCACTAAAAACCAAACACTGCCACACATAACAGCCATAAGCAGCGCAACATCTTGACCTAACCAGCTATACAACCATCAGTACCAAAACGACATACGCATACCGTCACCCAGTGTTCCCTCTAAGCTGAGTTAGTGTGAGCTAGCTGGCAGTTTTTAAGTCTCCGGCTCACATGTTTTTGTCTTCGCTCAGGAAGGATGGCTTCGGAGCAAACTAATGTATGCAGCAGCCAAATCGCTCGCTCACAACTTTAATGCCAGTAACTCACAAAGTAGAATTTTTACTCACGAGACTCCACAGTTCAGAGGGGGCATTGCTCGCCCCAACATGCACTGCAGCCCCCTCCCCTGCCCCAGGCCGGGGCATTTGCCCGGAGCCTCTTTCTAGAGCCTGTTGTATTTATTCCCACAATGGGCCTTATTCCTAGTCCTAGAATAAATGTTGTTAGTCTTTAAAGTGCCATTGGACTTTCGTTTTGATCACTCTTTGATGAGTCCACACTCTCTCCTAGGTCCCTTTTACCTGTAAATTCGGAGGTTTGTTTTTGTTTTTTAAATTGACTGTAGGGAATCATTGGGTCCTGCCAGCACCAATCATTTGGGGTTGGGAAGGAGCTCTTTGTAATAATATTGGGGTTGGGAAGGAGCTCTTTGTAATAATAATATTTGTAATAATAATAGGGCAAGGCAAGGCGGTTATCCTGGGGCCTGGGAGAAGGTCAGGTTTGCTCATCCAGTCTGTATATAGCATTAAAAGTATTGCAGAAGTATGTAAAAACACCTGGTGCGATGCTGCACCAGGGGCCCCCAGCCGTTTTGTGCCTGCTGGCACCTCTAACATTCCGACACAGGGTGGTGGGCACAGCAAAAAACAGCTGCCACACAATGGCTGCCACAGGAGGCGGGGCCAGCCACCCTAGCGGCTGCCCCAGCTTAATATTGAGTCCCACAGTGAAGATTGTTGGGCTGTAGTGGCGGCGGCTGCCAAACCAATGTTTTTAAAAATTTGCACAGCTGCATCAAATTTCCAGTGGTCAGTCAGAATCCCTTTTTGACCTCTGTGTCAAAAACCCCATTTGGCCCCACCCATTTTCTAAAAGCCCTTGGTTGGCACCAAGGAAGGTGTCAATGTGTCGTAGATCAGCCCCAGCCTGAGGTGCAGCCAGACTCTGACTCGGTGCCTGGGCCCGGCCTGACTGAGGATTAGTCTGATTGGCAACTGGAGCCCAGTGTGAGTAAGGACTCCTCAGAAGTCGAGCCTGAGTCCAGCGCAGTGAAAGATGACTTCAGAGTAGAGGACGCTCAGGAATTTCAGTCAGATAATACTGAGCCGGCTGAAGTCAGGGAGCAAGTACCTCCGGAGGCACCCACATCTCCCCCAGATCCCCCCTCCTCTCATAGAAAGAAGAAGGGGTAAGACCAGAAGGCAATTGCAAGAACGCAGACAGAGTAAAAGATTAATGGCCCCTTGACAGCTGCAAGATGAGTTATTACAGGAGCCCTGCTAACTTGCCAGCTGCAGATAAGACTAATTAGGGGAAAACTATATAAAGCTAGGTGTGAGCTGTGGCCAACCTGTGGAAGCAACATGTCACCTCACAGTGAATCCTGCTACCATGACTCCTGACTCTGCTCTACTCTTGTGACTCATGGACTACGCCATGAACATTATTTTGATCTGCCTTTGTGCCCTGGACTTGGACTTGGAGCCTGCGAGACCAGATGGGCTATGACACAATGGGTGCCATGTTGGGAACCTCTGTCCTACACAACTCTGTTATCATTAAAAAATGGATACTTACAATATCAGAATGAGGTGGTAAAGGTCTGGTTCCTTATTATAAGTTACTTAATGGAAAAAGATATTCTTCCAAGAAACCCTCTGTACAGTGATCGGGTTTATTTTTAATTGTTTTTGAAACTATATGTAACATAGATTGTTTGTTGATTTTGTTGACTATGTAAAATTGTTAATAAAAAAAATGGATACTGGAAAAGAGGCAGAAAGAAAAAAGCTACCAAAATCAGTGGCCACTTTCAGGGCATTGGTTGAAGCATCCAAGAAAAGCGATGCTGTTCCTGATGCATTTGGCATGGTGGAAAAGAGAGTGGAAGAGCAAGCTGAGGCATCTTGGCCAGATTCCCTGCTGCACGTGAAGACTAAAGTCATCCTAAAGATGGACTTCTGCGTGAAAAGGGCATCCGTGGACCTGGAAGTCATGCTGACCCCTTAAAATTTATTTATTTATTTATTTCATTTATACCCTACCTTTCTCCCCAGTGGGAACCCAGGGTGGCTTACATACTTCTTTTCTCCTCCATTTTAACCTCCCAACAACCCTGTGAGATAGGTTACGCTGAGAGAGGGTGACTGGCCCAAGGTCACCCGGCAAGCTTCCATAGCAGAGTGGGGATTTGAACCTAGTTCTCCCAGATCCTAGTCCGACGACCCAAGCCCTGTTCACAAGCTCTAGTGAATGCACATACCATCCTTGTACAGTGTGTTCTTTCTTTATATTTGTGTTTAGTGATTTTCGTGTTACATTCAGTGCACGTACATATGATTTAAACCCCATGTTTAACCAGATCCTGGTCCCTGGTTTCATTTGTAAAGTGAACACACTCTTGGCTCTTACAAGCAGATGGACAGGCTGGATGAAGAAGAAGAAGAAGAAGAAGAAGAAGAGATTGGATTTATACCACACCCTTCACTCACTTGGAGTCTCAGAGCGGCTTACAAACTCCTCTCCCCTCCCCTCCCCACAACAGACACCCTGTGAGGTAGGTGGGACTGAGAGAGCTCTGAGACAACTGTCCTTGAGAGAACAGCTGGTACCGAGCTATGGCACGCCCAGGGTCATCCAGCAGGTGCAAGTGGAGGAATGGGGAATTAAACCTGGTTCTCCCAGATTAGAGTCCGCGCACTTAACCACTACACCAAACTGGGTCTCAGTGTATGTACATGCATTCACTGTAACACATAAACAGGCAACAGTCATCATCAACAGCAATGTCAGGCAAGCAATGTGATCAAATGTGCTATATTCTTCCAGACCTATTCTTTGAGCAATCCTGCATTCTCATCTTTCTTGTTTGTAAGTTCCCATTTCTTCTGGTCCCCCTGCCCCGGTCCTGGATGTATTTTGCTCTCTCTAGTGGTCGATTCAATATTACACCAGTTTATGTCCAACATAAAAACCTGCTGTTTAAATCTGCAGGGAGATATAACAGACAAAAACTGGTGTAATATCAAATCGACCACTAGAGGGAGCAAAACACATAAAGAACAGGAACTCGGCCGAGATCCCTTCCAAGAAACAGGAATTTACAAGCAAGGAAGATGTGAATGCTGAAAAGCCCTTTGTCTGTAACTCTTCCTTGGTTATGTAAGTCATATGCTCCTCCCTCATGCCTAAAGCCCCACCGAAATGCAATCTGAAACATCCATTGTATCCATTCTTCCCCTAACAGAATAAAACCTCACCTGGTCTTCAACCAGCCTCACCTTGAACTCACTGGGCACGATGAGTTTGGGAGTCTCCAAGCCAAGGACAGCATCAATCCCACAGAAGATGAGGATGGCCAGGATGATGGCAAAATCACCGACAAGCCTCCTCAGCTAAGAAACCAGACCAAAGAATTAGCAGAAGAAGAGCAAAACAAAGTCTACACACAGGATTAGCCTCCCCCTCGGACAATCTTTGGACTCTAAACTGTAGAAGAAGCAAAGCATAGAGGACACAAGAAAATTTAGGGCCGCTTCCTTCCTGTCGATAAATTACGGCATATATTAAGCCTTTGTGATTGCTTCAGGTGGCAGCTGGGTGAGTCTGTAGTAGAAGAAGACTCTTTAAGGAGCTCCTGGACTCAGATTCTTCTTTCTGAAGCTCTAGGGATATTTGTGTAAGAGGACAGCAGGCTTTGGGATAAGTAGGGGGTTTTACGGAGCAAAGGACATGCCGCACAGTGGGTGCGGGAAAGGACTGCTGGAACAGGGAAGCTATGGGAGCCCTGCTTTGTGGGAAGGTGCCAAGAAGCATTATGATTTTTTGAGAGAAAAGAGGGATGGAGATACTAAAAACAGGTTCAACATATGTTTTTAAAGTTGCTGTACCCTTTGCTCCCTTCTCGCATGGTCCACTCTGCCAAGGCTGTGGTGACGACTTACATTGTGGTGGACTTTCTGCTTTACTTTGAGCTCAAACCAAAACCTGGGACATCTCATGCCTTAGGAGGAGGTGCCAGTGTCAATGTCTATTGACTAGGCTTAGGGTTGCCAACTCCAGGTTGGGAAATTCATGGAGATATGGAGGGAGGGAGCTCAGCAGGGATCTGATGCCAGAGAATCTACCTACGAAGTATCCATTTTCTCCAGGAGAACTGGTCTCTGTAGATCAGTTTTAATTCTGGGAGATCTCCAGGCCCCACCTGGAGGTTGGCAGCCATAACTGGGCTACTACCAAAGGCTTGGAGATGAAGGGCAACGTTTGGGTGCAGAGTGCAGGAGCAAGCATATTAGACAAGACGAACACACAGGCCTTGGTTTTCAGCTTGGTTTAGGAAATCTACCAGTCTCTGCCTGACATGGCTGACAATCTGGGCTGGCCCTGATTGGTGCAAACAGGTTGTATTGCACAGGGCTGCTCTGATTGGTGCAGACTTGGTAGTACAAGGGTATTTGTGCTTGCGGCGCATGGGCTCTCCCACTGAACCACAGCCACGGCCCTCTTGAGACACAGCAACCACCGTGGAAGTTATTTGCAGCATTAATGACCTGGTAGTTCCATCCTCCAGGCTTAGGAAGAGGAGAAGGTAGTATGGAGAGAAGGGAGTTTACTGTTGAGGTTCAGTGTTGGTAAATGTAAGGTGGTGTGCATTGGGACAAAATATCCCAACTTCAGGTATAGGCTCATGAGGTCTGAACTTGCTGAGTCTGAAAGGGAAACAGATCTTGGGGTCGTAGCAGATAGCTCAGTGAAAGTGTCGGCCCAGTGTGCTGCAGCAGTGAAACAGGCACAGTCTCTGTTGGGGATTATTAGGAAAGGGACTGAGAATCAAATGGCTGATGTTATAATGCCCCTGCATAGATCTATGGTGCAGCCTCATTTGGAATACTTCGTATCATTCTGGTCGCCCTATCTCCAAAAGGACATTGCAAAGCTGTGAAAACTACAGAGGAAGGCAACCAAGACGATGAGGGGGTTGGAGCACCTTCCCTAGGAGGAAAGGCTGAAGAGACTGGGACTTTTCAGGTTAGAAAAGAGACGACTAAGGGGGGGACGTGACAGAGGTTTATAAAATTATGCACGGGGTGGAGAGAGTTGACCAAGACGACAACTTCTCCCTCTCCCAAATCACTAAAACTCAAGGGCATCCAATGAAGCTGACGGGCAGTAGGTTCAGGACGGACAAAGGGAAACACTACTTTACACAACAAGTGATTCAAATGTGGAATCTGGGGCCAGAGGACTTGAAGGAGATGAGGCAGCAGGGGCAAAGGTGCGAGTCACTTTCCTCCTGTTGTTGCCCTTCATAATTTCTTGCAGCAGCAGCAATAACAACAACAATCTTTGGGATGGAGCCCACAGATTTGTTCAGCTAATGGTGGCCCCTTCCCCTGACACAAGACGCTATTCCACAAGTGCCTTCTGCCACAGGAAGGTGCCACTGTTAGTGGAACAGATTCATGGGATCCAACCCACTGTGTCTGCTGATCATGAAAGCAGTCAAACCAGGCTACACCCAGGCCGTGGAGAGGTCTCTTCCTGTTGGGAGGGCTGACCCAGGGATGCAAAAGAATAAGAGTTGATAAATTTACCCAAAGGGGAAAAAACCCAAATAATGGCACAGTGAGCAAGACTGGGAGCCAGGATACGGTGACAACAGCTGAGAGTCAACAAAAGGAAAAGGGAAACCAGCCTGCTCAAATTCTGGGCAGTTTGGAGACTGCTTGAGGGATAGACTTGGGGGGCTTGCCTTATGAGCCCCCGGCTTATATGCAGGTGACTCAGGACAAGAAAACAGGAGGGGCAAGAGGCACTCACCATTGTGGGGAAATAGCGGCTCGTTTTAAAGCCTTTCAGCATCATGGAACAGAGGAATGTCCCCACGAACAGAATGAAAGACATGAAGGTGATGTCAGGCACGTAATTGCAGCTCTTGCCCACTAGGTGGCCACCTAGCTGCACACACTCGTCCTTGGTCAGCAGGGACCAGTTCCCTGACTCCAACTCGGCCTGCTGCAAAGAAAGGAAGGAAGGAAGGAAGGAAGGAAGGAAGGAAGGAAGGAAGGAACAATCAGATTAGCAAGGAAGTCCCGGTCAGCTATGAAGAGTGTGCTAGGAAGATCCACCGTGAGCCGTGAGTGGACCGCTGGATTGTGGAGGTGTGTAATGCCTCCCTAAGGGAAGTAATGGGTCCTGCAGTGCTAAGAGGGAATCTGGAGAGACACTTTAGAAGACACCCGCTATAAACCCCTTCCACTCTGACTTGAACCGCTTCCATCCAGTGTCCTGTCCGCCCCCCAGTGGCTGTGCCCTCCCACTGAAACGAGATGGATCTTGCCCACTGTGATCCTGCTTCCCCCCCCCCCCCATGCTTTGAACCTACGAAAGGGGCTGGTGATGATCTCAGATAAATGATAGTAATCGCCAGAAGAGTCATGATGAGCAGAATGCATTAAGTAGGAAAATGCCAGAGGAAGAGCAACGTGGGATCTCTGATGAGCCATGTGGCTACTTGTCACCTCCTCTGATATGTAGAAAGCTGGAGATTCTTTGATGGGTGGAAGAGGGCCCAAGTCCTCCCTTGGTTGACTGCATGCTATGAGAATGCCAGGCTTCGGTTCCCTCTCGTTCGTCCCTAGCCCATGAGGGTGATGTCATTTCTTACCTGTCCAAAGCTGTGGGAGGCCAGGGACAGCGTCTCGTTCAGAAGAGAGGAGTTGCCTGCAAGAAACAGCCAGTCCAAGGCAAGAGGTCTCATACGCATGAAGCTGCCTTATCCTGAATCAGACCCCTTGGTCCACAGAGGTCAGCATTATCTACTCAGACTGGCAGCCGCTCTCTGGGGTCTCAGGCAGAGGTCTTTCCCATCACCTCCTACCTGCTCCTTTTAACTGGAGGTGCCGGGGATTGAACCTGGGACCTTCTGCGAGCCAAGCAGATGCTCTGCCACTGAGCCAGGGTCTCAGGCTGAGGTCGTTCACGTCCCCTACTGCCTGGTCCTTTTAACTGGAGAGGCCAGGATTGAACCTGGGACCTTCTGCATGCCAAGTGGATGCTCTGCCACTGAGCCATAGCCCCTCCCCTCATCCTGACTCTCAGGGTGTTTTTTGACAGAACTGATTCAAGTTTCGGAGGATCCCTTGCTGCAGTGTGTTGCTGACTTCA
Organism: Lepidodactylus listeri; assembly: GCA_029233225.1. Classification (NCBI taxonomy): domain Eukaryota; kingdom Metazoa; phylum Chordata; class Lepidosauria; order Squamata; family Gekkonidae; genus Lepidodactylus; species Lepidodactylus listeri. The sequence continues at coordinate 15,927,480 of JARCFY010000017.1, read as the reverse complement.
GGACCCCTGAGACTGGACAGCTCTGTCTGTACTTGCCCACGGGCACAGGCCAAGGGTAGGCTTTCTTTAGCCTGCCTGGCCTAAAAGGGGCCCATGCAAGACTAGACCATCTATACGGAGCCAACCACATGCAGCAACAAGTTGTCTCTGAAGAGCTGCAGCCATTCCAGCCCATCCACTGCAATGCTCCAGGCTGCTTGACCCTACCTCTCTGTGGCCCATGGCAGGTGCAACCGTACAAGGGGACATCACTGATCTTGTAGGCCCAGTTGATGGGGAAGTGTTCTGCCAAGGAGAGCATCTTCTTAACCGCGTCGTAGATGAAGATGAAACTGATGAGGGCGCAGAAGCCTTCCTCCGTGAAGCGAGTGAAATACTGCACCAGGTAGCTGGCTTCGGTCGCCACCAGGATGAGGCCGAAGCAGGCGACCCAGAGTCCAATCCAGAGGCGGAATTCTAGGTAGTCCAAGCTGTAGTCTCTGTCAGGAAAGAGAGGCCAAAATGGCATCCTTGAGCGGGCTGCCAAGGGAGTCAGGAGCCAGGCATCTCTCCCACCTCTTTGCCCAAGAATCTTGCAACGCGGGGGAGCGTGCTGAGAACTTAATCCGACAGCATACAAAAGACTTCCTCCTACAGGACTTAATCCTGCATTTCAGGAGCTCTTCCACACAACAGGAGACTGACAGCCAGCCGTCCCCAGTGGTGAATCCCCATAGATCAGGGGTGGCCAACCTGTGGCTCGGGAGCCACATGCGGCTCTTTCACACATATTGTGCGGCTCCTGGCAGGGCGGCTGGGGAAGCAAAGGGGAGGCATGCTTTTTCTCTCTTTCTCCCTTCCTTCCCTCCTCCCTCCCACCTATTTGCTTTCCTAGTTTCTCTCTCTCTCTTTCTTATAACTGGTTTTCCTCGTTTGTTTTTATTTTTGGCAGTCCCATTTAACGTTAATAAAAAGCAAATTTGCATATTTTTAAAAATAAAAAACGTGTGTGTGATATTTGTTCCTGTCTTGCGGCTCTCAGACATCTGACGTTTATTCTATGTGGCTCTTACGTTAAGCAAGGTTGGCCACCCCTGCCATAGATAATTGCCTGGCGGGGGGGAGGTCCCTTGTTGGGAGATTTCCTGGGAGAGGAACAGGGGTGCGGGCAGATAATTTTAGGGCCAAACTAGATGTGATGCTTTCCCCAAAGTTCCCCCAGTCCAGCTCTCACACAGCCAGAAGGCAGCTGTCAGTGACCACATTTCATGGACCAGAGATCACAACATGAGATGCATCGTGTTACCCTCGGTGCTCGTTCAGTTCTCAAAGGAAGAACACCGGAGAATTGGGCACAGACTTAACAGACAGAAGACGCTGGGCATTTGTGGGCAGCAGCCGAGTAACATCTGGGCTGGGTTTGTTTTCTCTTCTGTTTGCCTGGGTGTGGCGAGAAGCACCATCAGAGGGGGGCTTGGCCCTGAGCCTGTGACCGATTCCCCACAAGGTGCTGCCCCGGCATCGTTCCATTTGCGTGCTTCAATTTCCCACTATTTGCTGCAGGGTGCATTTTGACCCACGGCTCCACCCGATTTCCCCCGCGGCTTCAGTGATCCTCAAAAAACTGGATCACTGAAGCCATGGGGAAAATTGGGCAGGGCTGCAGGTCAAAATGCGCCCCACAGCAAATGGTGGGAAATTCAAGCACGCAATTGGGGCAAACGGAGGAACGATGCCGGGGCAGCGCCTTGTGGGAAATCGGTCTGTGGCTTGCAGCCTCGGCACCATGCTAGCTGGCCCAGTGGAATCAGGACACGTTCGTTGACTTGTTCGCTTGTTCACATCATATTGTTTGAAAATTCCTGTCAGCTGCCGTGGGTCGCTTGTGGGGAGAAAAGCAGCCAAGAAATCCCCTAAATCAGGGGTGGGCAATTGTTTTGGCTCCGGGGCCACTTTGTGGGAGCGGAGGTTAGCGGAGGGCCGCACCTTTTAAAATGATTGCATTAATTAGTTAACTTTGCATTTCAGAAAAGGTATAAATTGTATCATCAAAATCAATAAATATAAATTAAATAAAATAGTGGTAGTTTTATTCAATCTATTTATTGTGCTAATTTCATATCGTCTATAGCTGCAAGCACATTTAATTTTAGAATCCGTTTAATGAGGCAAATGTACCCTATCACACTTTTCTACAATTTTTTTGAACTCAGGAGTGAGATTGCTTGTTGAGATTCTCATCACAGCCTGCAAGTTAATGTCTGTCAAAGAGCATCTATATTTACTCTTGTGGATCTTCATGCAAGAAAAACTTTGCTCACAAATATATGTAGACCCAAACATAGAGAACATTTCCCCAGCAAATTTCTTCATACATGGAAATTTTTTCAGCAGACAAAGATTTGTCAAAGTCAACTAATGTCACAGCATTAGTCACAGCATTTCTTTCACAGTGTGATCTGACTGCATGTCAATAAGTTCAAGCTGCAGCTCCTCAGGTGCTGCATCAATATCAGCAGTGATGGGATAAGAGAGCAGATTGAGTTTAGGCTCAATTTTCTTGAAGTCCTGAAATCTTCTTGGCGGGCCGCAAAAAACTCTGTGGCGGGCTGCATGTGGCCCCCAGGCTGCAATTTGCCCACCCCTGCCCTAAATAAATCAATAAAATAACTGCAGCTCCCCCAGTTTGAATCAGGGCCACACAAGGGCAGTGGGTGACTTAATGCTTTGCATCATTTCCCAGGTAGAACTCTACCCCCCCCCCCCAAAAATATCTATTGGCCTCTGTGGGAGGGAGATGGTTTGCCTGGATTGTTTGTTTGTTGGGGTAAACAGCTGTTCCAGGCGAGAGGACGGCTTCCATACGGGAAACAGAGCGACAAGCAAGGGTTAATCCCACCCCACTGCCTCTGCACTGCAGCCCTGATCCAAACCAAGCCTCTCCCCCCCCCCCCCCCGGCCCCCAATGGCTGCTTGTGAAGAAAATGAGAGACTTCAGGTGATCTTTTTCCAGAAACAACCCTGATTTGGGGTGGCATTTGGGGGGGGGGTGGAATTTGCCATGTGCTGGCTGGCTGTGGAGTGTTCCAGAATGGAACTAACAGGACCCATTTTGCAGAAGCATTATGGGGGTAGTGGGCAGAGGGGAAAGACTGCAACCAATTGTGTGGAGTGCGACAGTCACACTAGGAGCCAGGAGGAGGAGAATAGGGGTCTATACCCCACTTTTCTCTCCCTTAAGGGGTCTCAGAGCAACTTACGATCGCCTTCCCTTCCTCTCCCCACAACAGGCCCCTTCTGAGGTAGGTGGGGCTGAGAGAGTTCTGAGAGAACGGTGACTGGCCCAAGGTCACCCAGCAGGCTTCCTACGGAGAGTGGGAATCAGACCCGGTTCTCCCAGGTTAGAGCCCTCCACTCTTAACCACTAAACCACGAAGGCTCAAGGAAGAGGTTTCATCTGGACACATCAGCAGGATGTGTTTCGATAGGACCGTCGCCCACCCAGAAGCACCTCTCCCCAGGGGCGTCAAGTTTTCAAAATTCTGGGGGGGTGGGAGCTCTTCCGTGCGCGTGTGCAAAGCGCGCCCGCCTGCCGGGACCATGTTCCCACCGCCGCCTCCCCCCCCCCGCCTGACCTCTCCTGCTTCCGTCCCTCCCACCGTCTGTCCAGGGGCCAGCTGGGCATTTGCTTAGCTGGCCCCTGGACGGACGGAGGGAGGGACGGAGTGGCCAAGCAGGGGCGGGGGGGAGAGAGGCAGCGGCGGCCCTACGAAGGGCCTAGGAAGGTGCAGTGGAGGGCGCACCGTTTTCCCGGGGGGGGGCTCAGTCCCCCCCGGGAAATTTCAGGGGTGGCTCAAGCCCTCGAGCCCCCCCGTAGTTGATGCCTATGCCTCTCCCCAAGAACCATCTGCACTCCTGGGAGTGTGGGCATGTGCTGCTAGGCCATCTTACTTACTTGCTGAAGGAGAAGAGGAGCCGTTCAAAGACGAGGACAGGCCCGGTGCTACTAAGGATGGTGAGGGGTTGGCCGGAGCACAGGCAGAAAAAGGCCCCAGCGATGGCAGTGCCCAGGAAGCTCTCCAGCACACCCTACACCACACAGGGAGGAAGAGGAAGAAGAAGAGGAAAGAGGAGGAGGAGACTGGATTTATACCCTGCCCTTCACTCGGAGTCTCAGAGTGGCTTACAATCCTTTTCCCCTCCCCTCCCCACAACAGACACCCTGTGAGGTAGGTGGGGCTGAGAGAGCTCTTTCAGAACTGTCCTTGCGAGAACAGCTCTGAGAGAACTTGTGACTGACCCAAAGTCACACCAGCAGCTGCATGTGGCGGCGTGGGGAATCGAACCCGGTTGTCCCAGATTAGAGTCTGCGCTCCTAACCACTACACCAAACTGGCTCTCACACAGCTCTGGCTGCTGGGATTCCTTTGACTGGGGCAATCTGCCCCCCGCCCCCTATATCATGCCAGCCGGGGGCTGCCAGAGCGGCCTGCCCTCCTGCTGCCAACCAGTGTGCCGAGGAGACCCTATGTGGGGAAAAGGAGCCGTGGGGGGGGAGCGAGGTGTATCCCATCCCCGGCAGGACCCTTGCACAGACCTGCATGTTATCTGTCGCGTCCCCCAACATCCCCCCAAAGGTGATGGCATTGGTGACTGTGGCCAGGTAGATGTAGAGGGTGGCCGAAAAGCACTGGAGGTTCAACACATCGTAGAAATCGCTGCAGTACCAGGGTGCTTTCCGCTGGATATCCTTGATTAACCCTCCGAAGAGCCTGCAAGGGAAAGGAAATCCCACTGGGTTAGGGTTCCTGGGGACGTCGTCTTTCAGAAGCTGCACCCTGCCCAAAACCTTTGGGAAAGGGCGAGCTAGAACTGAACCCGCCTTGTACACAACCGAAGCCCAAGGGCAACTCTAATGCACAACTACCACTGTGGTGTTTCCGTATCTGCACTCTTCCCTACTTTGGGACCTAGAGGGGAACCCCCCCCCCCGCCTGGCCATTCCAAGCTACTATGTCCCCCTGTGAAAGGTACACCCATCACTAGGGTTGCCAACCTCCAGGTGGATCTCCCAGAATTACAACTGATCTCCAGAGACCAGTCCCCCTGGAGGAAATGGCAGCTTTGGAGGATGGACTCCGTGGCGTCTCACCCTGCAATAGTCCCTCCCCCCTCCCCCTATCCTGCCCTCCCCAGGCCCCACTCCCAATCTCCAGGAATTTCTCAACCCGTAATTGGCAACCTCTCAGTCATCTCCCGGCCTGGGCCGCACCACTGCTGGCTGAGTCCCAGCAGATTCCCTGAGGCCCCAGGCAGGGCTGGACTGGGATCCAGCCAGTGGAGGATCCAGTCAGCTCCCACCGTCCTGTTGCCGGAGGGCCAACAGAGCCCCAACGGAGCATCAGTGCCCTTCGCATTGGGCCGTCTCAAGCACTTGCTTAGGAGGCTTGGCCAGAGAACCCACCCCGAAGCACACCCCACAACCCCCCGCCCTGCCCCAGCCAACTGTCCCCGTGAACTTTACCTTCCTGTCCTCTTCAGCTCCTCGCTGGCATGCTGGTGCCCGTGGAGATGGCGCTCTTCCAGGGCGGACACGTTCCCGTTAGAATGCGGACTCCACTCGCGGAAGTGCATGGAGATCCTGGGAGTGGGAGGAAGGATGTTTCCAGGGGGCTACAGGAACTCGACAACTGCTGATGCTCAGCTTTGTTCTCTATCCCTGCTTGTCACTCGCCAACTCCAACTATCCCCCCGCCCCAAAGGCCTCCCTGGGCTTCTGATCCCCCAGACCACAGTGCCAACAGAAGTCACAAACAGCACTGATATTTTACAAAGTCCACATCTGTGTCTTTGGTGGCCAGTGGCGGCAGTGTTGTTGCAGAGAGACTGCTGCTCCCTCCCCCCTAACAAAAATAACCAAGTGCACAGAGCCCTGTAGGGTCTACAGGAATGTCTGGCTGCCTCCAAAAAGCAGCAGGGCTGCACCGTGGAGTAGAGGAGGTGGTCTTCCACCAGCAAGAGAAGCAGAACAGCCTCCGGCTCAGAGGACGCGTGGTTGATGATGGGGCCAGAACTCTGTCAGGTCAGTGATTCAAGTGCTGTCAAACGAGCGGGATTCCATTTTCCCAGCTCCCTGCTGTTTTAAGTTCTCTGGCACACAGAACAATCACATGTTCCCAGCACTAAATATAGCTTCTGGGATGCTGGAGAAATGCAATCTCTCGCCAGTGGATGCACCAGTAGATGAAAATCTATAGCTCCTCCAACACAGATGACAGGGAAGAAGAAGAGGAGGAGGAGGAGGAGGAGGTTTTATATCCCATCCTTCACTACTCAAAGTCTCAGAGCGGCTCACAATCGCCTTCTCCTCCTCTCCCCACAACAGGCACCCTGTGAGGTAGGTGGGGCTGAGAGAGTTCTGAGAGAACTGTGAGTGACCCAGGGTCACCTAGTTGGCTTCAAGTGGAGGAGTGGGGAATCAAACCCAGTTCTCCAAATCAGAGTCTGCCGCTCTTAACCAATGGTCCCTCTAAGTTGCGGAGTCTTGTGAGCAAAAATTCTACTTTGTGAGCTACTGCCGTTAAAGTAGTGAGCAAGCGATTTGGCTACCACCTAAATTAGTTTGCTGTGGAGCTGTCCTTCCTGAGCTAAGACAAAAATGTGTGAGCCAGAGGCTAAGAAACTGTGAGCTAGCTCACACTAACTCAGCTTAGAGGGAACACTGCTCTTAACCACTACCCCAAACTGGCTCTCTCTTGCCCCGATCTCATCAGATTCACCAGAATTCGATCAGAGCTTCTCTCTCCCATCCCCTGCTCTTCTTTGCACGTACCTCTTCTGTGGGGAGGGCAAGCATTTGGGAGGAGCAATGCGAATGGTTGGGTCCCATTTGCCTGGGGGGAGGATGGTCAGTTCATCCAGAAACTCATCGATTCCTGCAATGAGATCTTCGGTGCTTTGTGCCTTCCGGGCAACGCGCTGGAAGAGCTGGAAGAGGAAAGCTGCAGTGTGAGTCCCAACCTGGCCTCCTCTAGGCTCCCAACGTTTTCTGTATGGTGACCCACAAATCCAATTTTGTGGGTACGGTGACCCATGCAAGGCTGACCCAAGTTTTTTTGCACCCTCGGCAAACTACGACTTTGGCATCCATCTAGTCTAGTGTCCCATTTTTCTACAGTGGCTAGCCAGATGTTTTTGAGAAACCAACAAACATCACACAGAGGGCACAGCTGCCCGTACTATGAACCCCAAGCAAGTGGCATTCCGACGTACACAGCCTTTGCACGTGGAGGTGACATCCCAGCCTCTGGCCACCCTTTCCCTCTTCCAGAGCTTAAAGGGAGCATTCATCCCAACCCACAGATTGAAAAACACTGCTCTAGAATAATCAGTGCATCCTGCCTTCCAGAAGAACACATCCAGGAAAAATATTCTGCTTTATTTGGACAGCAAAACAGATATACACCCAAAAATACCACCCGGAAGGACTTTTTGTATCCTAAAAACAGGTTTGTCACCTTTTAACTCAGGAAAATATGGACCATCCAAGCAATTTGCTGTAACAAAGAGGCAAAGTTATTAAGACATTGTGGATCTTATCAGGGCCAACCACCACTATTGACTCATGTTATTTTAATTTATTGATTTATTTTCTTTATTTATAGTTCACCCTTCTCACCAAGACTCAAGACAGATTACGCAGTATAAAGCAATGCAGTCAAATAGCAGGAGACATCTAATAAGCAATGGAAATAGGACTGGGATCACAAAAATTAGAAACAGTGCAAAAAAAGAAAAGTATCGGACATGATCTGTCAAAACAAAGCACGGCCTGGAATTAGAGAAGCAGAAAGCATTAAAAACGTGTGGTAAGAGCAGGACAGCTCAACAGATTACATGTACAATAAATACATACATGCATATATTTTAGTTATTAAATATTGACTTGGAAAGCAAGTAATGTTCATTCCCTTATTAGCCAATGCAGCAACCTGAGTTTTTCGGCAGAAAGAATATTACTATGCATTGTATTTCTACAAAACCAGATTGCCCTTATTAATTTTTTTGAAATTATTTCAGTCCTTTAAAGCAGACTTCTTCCTGTTGTTCGCTGCCTCCAGAAAACTCAGGCAGCTCCTGTGGTGCAGTAGTTAGAGCATGGCGCCCACGGGTGGCCTGGCACCTCCCAACACCATTTTCGGAAGTGGGTGGGGCCACGTGGGGCTTTTACTTAGCAAGGCTTCTGACTGACCGCTGGAGATTTGATTGGCTGTGCAGATTTTTAAAAATGCTGGTTTAGCAGCAGTTGCCACCACAGCTCAAGGATCTTCACTGCATGACTGAAGGTAAGCTGTGGCCGCCATTTTGTGGCTGGCTCCGCCTCCTGCAGCAGCCATTTTGTGGCAGTTATTTTCATGGCTGTGCCTGCCATGCTGTGTCAGAATTCTAAAGGTGCCCACAGGCTGGAAAAGGTTGGGGGCCCCTGAGTGAGAGTACTGGGCTGGGATCAGGTGATCCTGGTTCCCCACTCTGGCGTGGAAACTTCCTGGGTGGCCAGTCATAGCCTAACCATTGCCATTCCCCCGGTGGGGCCAGGGGATCCACCGATTTCAGGGGCCCCAATCCACTGTGGCCCAGCTGGCTGACAAGGGAAGCCCCACCTCAAGAAGCCCCCTCCTGGTGCTGCCAGCACAATAATGTCACTGTTGTGTCCCAATGGCGACCGCACATGCGGTCAGAGAAACGCACATGGCCAGGATGGCTACCGGAACTTTGCTTTGGGAGACAATAGCCCGGACGGATTGTAAATCAGACCAATTGGCCACCCAAGATCCGCCAGGGGACCTATGGTATAGGGTCACATGTAATTAACCCTATCAGGGAGATTGGGCGAGGTCAGGGGTGCAGTTTAGACGGACATTTAAGCAGACCTCCGAGCCCCGTTTGTCAGTTGTGTTTTGTACCATCAATAAACTTATAAGCTGATTTCACTTCAATGCATCTCTGGACCCAATACTTTATAGACACCTGGGACTGACATCATCATGTTTCTGACATTGGGGGCGATGCTCTAGGTTTTGGGCAAAACTCCATGGTTTTGAGGCCCAAAAAACCATAGAGTTTTGCCCAAAACCTAGAGCGTTGCCCCCAACCTTGGAAACGGGATGATGTCACTTCTGGGTGATGTCATCATGGCACGCACACTTCACACCCATGCCAGAAGAACTCAAGGAAGGATTGGAAGTCCCCTCCACCAGCAGCCAGGAGGGGAGGAGGATGTTTGCAGTGTTCCCTCTAAGCTGAGTTAGTGTGAGGTAGCTCACCATTTTTTAGCCTCCAGCTCACACATTTTTGTCTTCGCTCAGGAAGGATGGCTCCAGAGCAAACTAATTTATGCAGCAGCCAAATCGCTCGCTCACCACTTTAATGCCAGGAGCTCATAAAGAAGAATTTTTGTTCACTAGACTCCACAGCTTAGAGGGAGCATTGAAGCTGCTTGAAACAGAAGGTAGGACGTGTCAGGTTTGCTCTTACACACAACTCTGCTCCATTAGAATATATGCTTTTCAGTCTACAAGAAAGTTTTCTAACCATTACAGACAGTGCTCTGAAAACATGAGCAGTTCACAACATTACAAATAGTTGGCAACTCTACCGAAAAATCAGAGTTTCTACACCTAGCCTATGTCCATTCTTTGTTGGTCAAGCAGATGGTTGATCAAGTATTGCCACCAATGCCACCAATGGCTATGTCTGGCACAAGCATTTCACATGCCCTACCACCAAACTCACCTCATCTGTCAGGAGAGTGGCCACAGCTCTGCCAATTTCATGGTAGGCCTTCACTTTGACTCTGGGACCCAACAGAATAAAGAGGAACCTAGAGAAAGCCACACAGACACCATGAATTGGCTGGCCCCACAACTCCATCTGCTCCCATCTGGAAGAAGTGTCATGCTATGGCCACAATTCTCTCCTTGGAACAAGCGCACGCAAAGAGGGTAGAATTCTGCCTGCCTTGCAAGACCCCAGGTTGTGCTGGATCAGCAGCCATTTTGCCAGGATCCTAGGACTGGGCTGGTCTCATTGGCAGGAGCAGGATGGAATCTCCTGCCACAGGGCACATTAGGATTGCCAGCTCTCTGTCTTATAGGACTGCGAGGCCTCCTGACAGCAACCACTCTAATCTGCCACAAGTCAGAGTGGCAGTGGAAGAAAAGAAGTTTTTAAATTTGGCATCTTCTGCCCGGCTATGTCACCTTTGAGGAAAAACAGGAAGTGATGTAGGGTAGCTTCAGAAATTGCTGAAATCTTATTGTAAAACCATAGAGTTTTTAGAATCATAGAATCATAGAGTTGGAAGATACCCCCAGGGTCATCTAGTCCAACCCCCTGCACAATGCAGGATATTCACAAATACCTCCCCCTCCACACCCGCAGTGACTGGTGTCCCATGCCCAGAAGATGACAAAAACGCTCCAGTAAAAATTGCTTCCTGACCTCAAAGTAGCAATCAGCATTTCCATAGGGCATGTAAGAAAGGGCCATGAGAGCTATGTACCGATGCAACCCCTCCTGCCCTACCTCTCATGATCTGCCTAAGTTCACAGAATCCGCAGCTGCTGTCTGATGATTCCTAGAGCTATGTGACTTTATTTCTGGGTTCCTCCTGGAAATGATGTCACACCGTGCGAGGCACCGGCTTTTTTTCTCTCCTTGCTGCTTGGAGTGGCAGGGAGCATCAAGTGTTTATTTCAGTGGCAAAATTTATAAGTGCAATCATTAAATACCAGGGAAATAATACTAAGTAAGGTCTTTTTATTTTAATTTCTGTTCTAATTTTTGCTTAAGGCGATAGCCGTATGAGCAGAGATAGATAGACAGACAGACAGACAGAAGATAGATGATGACAGAAGATAGATAGATGATGGATGGATGGATGGATGGATGGATGGATGTGTTTCTGGCAGGAGGCCTGGCAACTTTAAGGCAGAGCCTGAAGTCTACTCTCTGAAGCTGCCATTTTCTCAGGGGCAACTGATCTCTGTTGTCTGGACATAAGTTGTAATTCTGGGAGATTTCCAGGCCCTCCCCCTGAAGTTGTCAACCCTAGTTAGGGCTGCCAAGTCCCCCGGTAGGGCGGGGGAAACACTGATTTTTAAAGCTTACCCCCGCTTTTTCAAAATTGGCCACCAGGGGGAGGCAATGGCTGCCAGCAGGGGAACGTCAGAGCGTGCCCTGGCCTCTCCCTGCCAGGCCTGAACTTCTTAAAAGGGAAATGTCTGCAGAGAGCCTGCCCTGCAGTAAAAAGCCTCAACAGACATTTCCCCTTTAAGAGCTGAGCGAGCAAGAGAGCCCCGCCCAGAGATTAAGGAGGGACTAGGCTCTTTCTACTGAAGGGCGTGCTTTTGCATGTGGCATGCAAAGTTGCTGCTGGGGTCAGCTGCTGGGGTCTGCCAGCTCTTTTCCTTCTCTCTCTCTCTCCCCCTCCCCCTTTCTTTCTTTCTTTTTTCTATCTGTCTGTCTGTCTGTCTGTCTCTCTCTCTGTGTCCCCATCCAGCAGAGGTCTATCAGTGGCTATTATTAGCCACAAGGTCTAAATGGAACCCTTTGTCTGGGGCAGTGATGCTCTGCATTCTTGGTGCTTGGGGGGCAACAGTGGGAGGGCTTCTGGAGTTCTGGCCCCGCTGCTGGACCTCCTGAGGGCACCTGGTATTTTTGGCCACTGTGTGACACAGAGTGTTGTACTGGATGGGCTGTTGGCCCGATCCACTGAGGCTTCTCTCCTGTTCTTATGATATGAAAATCATATTTAGCACTTGTGTAGCACTTAGTGCTTCATATTCTGCCGAGATGAGGAAGGATTCAGTAGGGCCGTTGCTCAGTGATAGAGCATCTGCTTGACATGCAGGAGGTATCAGCCTCTTCAGCTAAAAAAGGATCAGGTAATAGGTGACATTAAAGATCTCAGCCTGAGACCCTGGAGAGCCACTACCAGTCTGAGTAGTCAGTACTGACCTTGATGGACCAATGGCCTGATTCAGTATTAGGAAACTTCATGAGTTCATGTGTCAGCATGTGGAAGCAACATCACAGGATGTGACATCACAAAATGATGTCACTTCCTTTCTCCTGGCTCCACCCCCAAAGTCTCCTGGCTCCACCCCCAAAGTCCTCAGATATTTCCCAAGTTGGACTTGGCAGCCCTACCTAGCATACACTCAAGGCTTCCTCCATAGGACACCCTTTTCCCAGGAAGGGAGGGGCTTTAGTGGGGCATTATGCCATAGAGTCCACCATTCCCCCCCGTCTTGTCAGCTGACGTGGTCTCTGGAAATTCCACGCTCAAAACTTGATTTTCAGATGTGTCGGGGCCCAAGGGAGGATTAAGCCCTCCCACAGACACCATTTTCCTAACCTGAAACATCCCCAAGAAGTCAGCTTGTTGGGGCAACTTATGTGCAGCCCATCAGACCATGTCATTACAGTCCAAACATTCGTGTCACATGACCCTGCTTGCTCCTCATTACCTGCTAGGAAAAGCAACTTCTGTCAAGCCCCCAAGGAACACAGAGTCCTCCAAACGTACAAAGGCAATGAAGGGTTTCTCCAAGAAGCTGGCTTCCCCTACAAGGACGTTGGCCACTTCAGTCCCGGCTGGAATCTTCTTCTTAAAGCAGTTTTTCAGCTGCAAATGAAACAATGCAGAACTGGCAATCCACCATCCCAGAAATGAAAGAACCCATGAATGAATGGGGGACAAAATTTCCTGGGGCAGATTGCTCCGGGAGACCGAGAAGCCATTCTGTCCAGCTGCCTCATATTACTCTCACCTGTCACAACACCTGTAATCTCAGAGTTTTAGCAATAGCTGGAAGCACCTGTAGGTTCCTTTCTACCCTCTGCCAGACCTGGAATTCATAGCACGTGCGCCTCTGCAGCCAAAGGAAACATGCTCTCGTTTACAATAAAAGTGTCAAAGTGGGTGACTATTTCCTCCTCTGCTCCATTGAGAATTAGTGCACTTCCTCCCTCCCTCCCTCACGTGTGTGTGTGTGTGTGTGTGTGTATTTCCCTTTGGGTTTGGGAAATACCTGGAGATGTTGGGGGTGGAGTCTGGAGAGGGAGGGGTTTGGGCAGGGGCAGGACCTCAGGGTGGTATAATGCCATACAGTCCACCCTCTAAAGCAGCCATTTTCTCGAGGGGAGCTGATCTCTGTCAGCTGGTGATAAATTCTAATCCCAGGGGATCTCGAGGCCCCACCTGGAGGTTGGCAACCCTAGTTTCCCCTTGACTATGCGAGCAGAAGGAAGGGCCTGTTGTGGCTTTCAGGGCTTGTACAGAAGAGGAAGAGAAGAGATTGGATTTGTACCCCGCCCTTCACTCGGAGTCCCAGAGCAGCTTACAAACTCCTTTCCCTTCCCTTCCCATAAAAAACACCCTGTGAGGTAGGTGGGGCTGAGAGAGCTCTTTCCAGAACTGTCCTTGAGAGAACAGCTCCGACAGAACTGTGGCTTGCCCAAGGTCATCCAGCAGCTGCAAGTGGAGGAGTGGGGAATCAAACCCAGTTCTCCCAGATTAGAGTCTGTGCACTTAACCACTAACCCAAACTGGCTGTCAGAGGAGAAAGCACCCTTCTCACCATTTATTTTGAGTGGAATGCATAAGCAAGCCTATGTAATGGTTACAGTATCAGGCTAGGATGCGGGAGACCCAGGTTCAAATCCCCCTCAGCCATGGAAGCTGGCTGTCCTTGGCCTAGTCTGGGTTTGCCAGGCCCACCTGGCCACCTGTGGGAGGCAGGCGGGGTAAGGGTGCCAGCTCCAAGTCGGGAAATTCCGGGACATTTGGGGGCAGATCCTGGGAAGGAAAGAGTTTGATGAAGGGAGGGACATAAGTGGAGTATAATGCCACCCTCCAAAGCAGCCATTTTCTGGTCTCCATAGTCTGGGGATGAGCCGTAATTCCAGAGGGTCCCCGATGTCCTGCCCGGCGTCTCTCGGCTACTCGCATGCTGTCAGCCTAACCAACAGGAGCCACTGGACTCAAAATTGGTCCTGCAACCTCACAGTGTTCCTGTGAGGATAAAATGAAGGAGAGGAGTGAAGTAAGGTGTTTTGGGTCCCTGAGTGGGGAGAAAGGGAGTGCACAAAAGCAATAAATATCCTCAGTGGAATAGCCCACCCTCATGTCATGGAGAGTTCAGCCTGGAGCAGCTCTCCTGCTTGCCTCTGAGGTGAGGAACCAAGGAGTGCTCCTGGAAAACAGGGAGGAAGGGTTAAGAAGTAGGGTGGCATTCCAAACTGAGAGCCAGTTTGGTGTAGTGGTTAAGTGCACGGACTCTAATCTGGGAGGACCAGGTTTGATTCCCTACTCCTCCACTTGCACCTGGCTGGATGACCTTGGGCAAGCCATAGCTCTGTACCAGCTGTTCCCTCAAGGACAGCTTGGGAAAGAGCTCCCTCAGCCCCACCTACCCCACAGGGTGTCTGTTGTGGGGAGGGGGACGGGGAGTGAAAGGAGTTTGTAAGCCGCTCTGAGACGACACGTGAAGGGCGGGGTATAAATCCAATTTCTTCTTCTTCTTCCAGCAGAGCGCCGCTTATATGGCACACTTGTCGTGGGGTTAAGGTTGCCAACCTCCAGGTGGTGGCTGGAGATCTCCTGGGATTACAACTGATTTCAAGGCAGCAGAGATCATCTCACGTGGAGAAGATGGCTGCTTTGAAAGATGGACTCTACGGCATTGTTCCACACTGAAGTCCTTCCCCTCCCCAAACCCCACCCTCCTCAGGCGCCACCCTCAAAATCTCCAGGTATTTCTCAACCTGGCGGTTGGCAGCCCTAGGTGGGGTGGGGCTCAGTCTTGATTTCAGGGGCCCTGGCCCAAAAGGCCTGCTTCTGCTGACTGCTTTGGACTGGAGGGACCTTTGTAGACTATAATGCCATACAGTCAGCCTTCCAAAGCTGCTAGTTTCTCCAGGGGAACTGATCTTCATAGTCTGGGGATCAGTGGTTGCATGCCTTGGTGAAACGGATACCTTTGTATTTTACAAAGTGTTGTGTATTGACCATGCGGTCGCTGTGTGCTCCAGTAGTGGCGACCATAGGCGTAAACTACGGGAGGGCTCGAGCCACCCCCGAAATTTCCCGGGGGGGGGGCTCAGCCACCCCCGGGAAAATGGAGCGCCCAGGCCGGCTGGCTGGCCAGCTGCCGCCGCCACCGCCTCTCCTCCTGCTCCGTTCCTCCCTCCCTCCGTCCAGGAACCAGCTGGGCAAATGCCCAGCGTGCTGGACGGAGGAACGGAGGCAGGAGCAGGCGGGGGGGAGGCGGCGGGAATATTGAACTTGTGCCAACAGGCGCGGGCTGCCGCCTCGTTTGCCCGCCCGCCGGCGGCTGCCGCCGCCGCCTCCCCCCCCCCGGGACTGACCTGGCATGCTGGGCAGTTGCCCAGCTGGCCCCACGGAGGCAGGAGTGGCCAGGCTAGGCCAGTCCGGGGGGGCGGGGCGGCGGGGACATGGTCCCAGTGCGCGTGCGCACAAGAGCCCCCGCCCCCCCCCCCCGGGATTTTAAAAGTCGACGCCTCTGGTGGCGACAGCCATGTGGCCAGAGCACGTGGCCAAGAAACTGCCTGAGCTTCGGCCAGGTAGAACAAAGGCCAGGTGGATTCGAACCGGCCGCCAGTCATGTGCCTGGATTTCTCCCAGGGAACCTATGAGATGTAAATAGACTGATAATAGCCTGTCAGGCCAGTTGGGCGAGGTCGGGGGATTGTCCCTGACCGGCATGGGGGGAGGGCTCGGAGCCCTGGGTTGCATGCTTCATCCGGACCAGCAATAAAGATCTAGCTGTTTCACTGTTCCATGGACTCCCGACTCAAATACTTCTCACAAAGTCTCACCTAATCTTTAGAGCTGGCTTTACTAATCCATGAGAAGACTGGACAACTGTGAAAGACAAATTCTTGTGGGAGAGGACAGCCTCCCTTCAGATGGGTTGCCAACCTCCAGGTGGTGGCTGGAGATCTCCTGGGGTTACTACTGATTCCCAGGCAACAGAGATCAGATCGTCTGGAGAAAATGGCTGCTTTGGAAGGTGGACTCTACAGCACTGGAAGGTGGACTCTACAACCCTTGGAGTCCCTCCCCTCCACAATCCCCACCATCCTCAGGCTCTACCCCCAAAATCTCCAGGTATTTCCCAACCCAGAGCTGGCAACCCTATTCAGGGAGCGCCTGGCAGATACAGACCTTTCTAAGAGGCCTCTGAAGCATTTTTCATCCCAACCCCCACCGTGTGCCTACATCTAATGAATGTTACTTACCTGTTCCTTGGCGGGCATCTCCAAAACTTCACCCCCTGGATCCGAGGGGCCATTGGCTTTGTCTGCAACAGAAATTGCGGGGAAATGAAGGAAGTAATAATCCTTCTGAACACCAAGACTAGGGCTGCCAAGTCAGCCAGGGGGGCAGGGGATCCCCCGCTATAGGGGTTCCCGATCCGCCGGCCAGCATTCGGCCGGCGGGGGGAACCCCACCCCCGAAGTCGTCCAGGCTGGACGACTTCCCAGCGTAGTGACGTCACCTGGAAGTGATGTCACCACGTTGGAGACGTTGCCAGAGTGTCGCCCTGGCAACACCCCAACGTGGTGACGTCACTTCCGTGTGATGTCACTGGGCGCGCGCGCTTCGTGCGCGTGCCAGGGAGGCTCCCGGGCGGCTCCCGGACGGCGAAGGA
Organism: Lepidodactylus listeri; assembly: GCA_029233225.1. Classification (NCBI taxonomy): domain Eukaryota; kingdom Metazoa; phylum Chordata; class Lepidosauria; order Squamata; family Gekkonidae; genus Lepidodactylus; species Lepidodactylus listeri. The sequence goes on along the minus strand of JARCFY010000017.1, from coordinate 15,910,762 downwards.
CTCCCCCCCGCCAGTGCGTGAGTACGACTTGGCAGCCCTAAACAAGCCCCCTCCCCCCCAATTGGGTTTGTGGGTTCATTTGTTCTCTAAGCCCCAGCATTTACAAAGCGGATGAGCTGTTTTTCAACTGGCTCTTCAAAGAGTGGGGGAAATCAAAAGTCCTCTTCCACCAGACGCTGTAGGATTGGGTTTGTTGGAAGGAACAGACGGGGCCATGTTGCTTAATGCCAGTACAGACATTGGGGTCTCAGGGGAGGGCAGCAGAGAGTCAATACAGGATAGACAGAATGCTTCTTAGCCTTTCCCTTTGTCCCCTCCTGCTGCTGTCCCTTTGTTGCCAAGAATGCTGCCCTCTGAGGTTCTTTCCTGCCAGCCACTCCACCCCCCCTCACCACCACTGGAAGTCTGGAATGCTTTCTGCAATCTCTCTCCATTCTAGCTTAGATAGATAACCAGAAGCCTTTACTCTGCCTTTCCTATCTTGTCCGGAGCTCTCTTACAATAAAGAACTATTTCTTTTCCAAGTAACAAGCCTCAGTATGAACTCACTCCTCAAGCAGCCAGGGTTGCTAGATCTGGGTTGGTTTGAGATTGAGGGTGGAGCCTGTGGAGGCTAGTGGGAGGGGCCTCAGCAGGGTATAAGGGCACAGAGTCCACCCGCGAGAGTAGCCGTTTCCTCCAGGGGAACTGATCTTTGTCATCTGGAGATCAGTTGTAATTCCAGGAGATCTCCAGGAGGTTGGTAACCTTGGATAGAAGGGTAACTATGAGACTAGACTACTGTGATGCACTCTGCATAGGTCTCTCCTAAGGCTGCCAAGTCAGCCCGGGGGGGCGGGGGATCCCCCGCTATAGGGGTTCCCGATCCGCCGGCCGGCATTCAGCCGGCGGGGGGAACCCCGCCCCCGAAGTCGTCCAGCGTGGACCATGGGCGTCAACTACGGGGGGGCTCGAGGGCTCGAGCCTCCCCCGAAATTTCCCGGGGGGGGGCTCAGCCCCCCCCGCCAAAATGCAGCGCCCGCGGAGAGCGCCCGCCGGTGGCCAGTCGGCCCTCGCCGCCTCTCCTTCCCCCCCACCCCCGGCCTGCCCTCCTGCCTCCCTGGGGCGGGGGGGGGGAGAGAGGAGGCGGGGACATGGTCCCGCTCGCGTGGGGGGCAGTCAGCCGGCCAGCTGGCTGCCGCCGCCGAGACTGCACCCCGAGGAGACTGCGCCCCGCGAGTCTGCCTCCCTGGGGCGGGGCGGGGGGGGGAGCAGCAGGGACATGGTCCCACTCGTGCGGCAGTCAGCCGGCCAGCTGGCTGCCCCTGAGACTGCGCCCCTTGAGTCTGCCTCCCGGGGGGGGAGCGGCAAGGACATGGTCCCGTGCTCGCGTGCGCGCAAAGTGCGCGCGCGCGCACAAGAGAGCCCCCGCCCCCCCCCCCGGGATTTAAAAAGTCTACGCCCCTGGCGTGGATGACTTCCCCAGAGTAGTGACGTCACCTGGAAGTGACGTCACCATGTTGGAGACGTTGCCAGGGTGACGCTCTGGCAATCGCCCCATTTGCCCTGGCAAGGCCCCCAACGTGGTGACGTCACTTCCAGGTGATGTCACCGGGAGGCTCCCGGGCAGCTCCTGGGCGAAGAAGGACTCCCCCCCACCAGTAGGCGAGTTCGACTTGGCAGCCCTAGTCTCTCCTCAAAGGCAATCTGGAGACTCCAGTTAGTTCAAAACACACAGCTTGGACAGAGCTAGGCAGGGCATGCAAATCGCTCCCAGTTCTGCAGTCACTCTGTCGGCTGCCCATTAATTACTGAGCTGCCTTCGTGGCCTTGCCCCCTTATTTCTGCAAAACCACATTTCTTCCTATGCTCCAGCCCAACAGCTTCACTCTTCTCAGCAGGACCTTCTGCAGGCGCCATCTTGCAAACTGGCAAAATCGGAAACTGCCTGTACTCCGGCCTTCTCTGTTGTAGCTCCGCCTTGAGGATGAGATCAGAAAGGCTCCCACTTTCCTCGCTTTCCACAAACTACGCGAAATGGAATTATTCAAGAGGGGTTTTTTGCACGGGTAAATAGGACTGTGCTGTAATGCAATGGTTCAGAAAGCTGCCTTGGTCAAGGGTCAGGGATTATGGCCTACACTACATGATTGCTGCCTATCACTGGAAGTCTGCTCCAGATGAGGTCATTTCTATGCCATTTAATGTATCATGTTTGTGCTTATGTTTCAGGTTTGTTCTAAAACAGATTTCGGTTTTCTGTAGTCCAAACCCTATTACGCTGTTCATTGGATGTCCCATCCTTTTGACCCTACTTGACTTATACCCTGTAATGTGCTAGACCAATCTCATCAAACCTCAGAAGCTAAGCAGGGCCAACCCTGGCTAGTATTTGAATGGGAGACCCACCAGGAAGTCCAGGTTCATGACTCGGAGGCAGACCATCGCAAACCACCTCTGAATGTCTCTTGCCTTAAAAACTGTTATGTCCTCACAAGAGACCACGCACCTGATTGGATACACACGAGGCTTGAAGGATCCTAGTGTGGCCCAATAGGGGGCACCAGATCCTGAGAGTAACCAATGGTTAAAGACAACTACTGTATATAGCCCTCAGTACGTTATAAAAACCCTACGTAGTCGCCATAAGTCAGCTGTGACTTGACGGCACTTTCTCCACCGCCACCACATAATGCGCCTTGAGTCTCAGTAAGAAGTGTGGACTCTGTGTGTGTGTAAAGCACCATCATTGCTGCTGAAAGGTGGACCATAATAACCTAAATAAATTAAAACATAAAATTCCACTGTGCAGTGACTTAGCTCTGCTTTCCGGCGAGTCCTGATTCTGCCTGGATCTAAATTTTGCCTACAAAAGGCACTGCAAAAGAATGCCAAGGAGCACCGCTGAACGTCATTCCGCCTCTCGGTGCCTTGTGCGTCCACAGCCATGACTACCTGCCAGTCTTGGTGGGGCTGTCAACCTCCACGTGCGGCCTGGAGATCTCCAGGGACTACAGCTGATCTCCACAGTACAGAGATCAGTTGCCCTGGAGAAAAGGGCTGCTTTGGAGGGTACTCCACTGAAGCCCCTCCCTTCATCCAACTCTTTCCTTCCCAGGCTCTGCCACCAAATCTTCAGGGATTTCCAGACCTAGAGTCGGCAACCCTGCCACTTAGTCTGCTACTGTTACATCCCACTAGGGATGCCAGCCTCCAGGTGGGACCTGGGGATCTGCCAGAATTACAGCTCATCTCCAGAGAACAGAGATTAATTCCCCTAGAGCAGGGGTGGACAATTGTTTTGGCTCGGGGGCCATTTTGTGGGAGCGGAGGTTAGCCGAGGGCCGCACCTTTTAAAATGATAGCATTCATTAGTTAACTTTGCATTTCAGAAAAGGTATAAATTGTATCATAACAATCAATAAATATAAATTAAATAAGATAGTGGTAGTTTTATTCAATTTATTTATTGTACTAATTTCATATCATCTATAGCTACAAGCACCTTTAATTTTAGGATCAGTTTAATGAGAGAAATGTACCCTATCACACTTATCTACAATTTTTTTGAAATCAGGAGATTGCTTGTTGAGAAACCACGTGGCCGACTGTCTTGGAGGGCCACAAAAAACTCTGTGGTGGGCCGCATGTGGCCCCCGGGCCGCAATTTGCCCACCCCTGCGCTAGAGAAAGGGGCTGTTTTGGAGGGTGGACTCTAGCATTGTGCCCCACTGTGGTCCCTGTCCTCCCCGAGCTCCACCCCCAAATCTCCAGGAGTTTCCCAACCTGGATCTGGCAACCTTACGCACCCCCATCCGCCGCTGGTGACCAGGGGGTCCTGGCAACCCTCCATCCCACTCTGCATACTTCGAGGGCACTTCATCAGCGCTGCTGATCTGGGAGCAGACTGGGATGTCAAAACTAGCCGAGCCATGGAGCCCCTCAGTGCTGGCAGCAATGCAAGCATCCACTTGGCTACAAGCTCAGTAGGCCCTCTAGCAGGGTTGCCAACCTTCAGGCGGCCCCTGGACATTTCCCGCTATCACAACTGATCTCTGGGCAACCAAGATCAGTCCCCCTGGAGAAAATGGCTCCTTTGGAAGGTGGACTCTGTGGCATTATATCCTGCTGAGGCCCCTCCCCTCCCCAAACCCCGCCCTCCTCAGGCTCCACCCCCAACGTCTCCAAGTATTTCCCAACCCAGAGCTGGCAACCCTACTCACTTGTGTCCTCCCGAGGCAACTGCCCACCAGGAATTTCCCCAGCATGTTCATGGGCGAGTCCACCCATGCTAGGGACATTTCTCAAAAAGGAAGTTGCTTAGCAAGCTACTGTTGAGTTCTGTGATCTAGAGGCCATCACATTCATTGAAGCTGGGAAGCCAAAAATACATGAACGATCCCCAGTCCGTTATCGCATATCTGTGCTCAGACAGTCTGTCACCTGAAATGACTTTTAGCTAGGGTTGCCAGCCTCCAGGTGGGGCCTGGGGAGCTCCTGCTTTTACAACTGATCTCCAGCTGACAGAGATCAGCTCCCCTGCAGAAAATGGCTGGTTTGAAGGGTGGCCTCTATGGCATTGGACCATGCTGAGGCCCTTCCCCTCCCGCAAACCCTGCCCTCTCCTGGCTCCACCCCCAAAGTCCCCAGGTATTTTCCAACCTGGACTTGGCAACCCTACTTTTAGCCCCTCTCAGGCCAGTGAGTTTGGATCTGAATGGGTGGTGATGCCAGAAGTCTAGGGACAGCCCTCTGATCCGCTGCAGGTTGGGGTTAAGTCAGAAGGGAAGAGAATCGACAGCCCAGGAGGCAGCTACGCACCAGAGCAAGATCCCAGGCCCATCTCGAGCATCACCTGCAGCTGGGACCGGGTGGTGTGGTGCTGAGGTCTGAGGAGCAAGACATACCGGAGCTTCTTTGTGAGCTCTGGCTGGAGGCCGTGCTTCTCTATCTGGGTCTCAATCACCTTCTCTGGAAGACAAACCAAAACCACATTGAGACCACCCGAAATAAGGAGGTTTTCATTTGCTGTAACTGTTTCTTCTAGAAGCCGCTGAGGAATGTTGAAATCAGGCGCCACCAGGTTTTTTAGCAGGAGTTGCTACTGCAAAATGGAAGCATTAGGCTTACGCAGGATTGGGGGCATCCAGAGACAAAAGACCACACAAGCCTTCAAACTCCACTTGGGCCGCATTCAGACTGGCAGTTTGGCCTGATATAGAGATGGATTAAATGGGCCTGGTCACACAGCCACAGCTGTCAGCCATTCCCCAGTCACACTCACCCTGTCGTATGATGAGTTGGAACCGGAGTAAATAGCCACCACATAACATATGGCGCTTTTGGCTCCCTGTGCATTCATTGCCCGTGGCCGGATGTCTGAATACAGGAGAGTGGAAACAGAACGGATTGGTGGTCTGAACCTGCAGATCTGTTCCCGCCACTAGGTTTTTTCTGGAGTTTTTTTCCTATGAGCGCATATGCACACATGTGTATGAGCATATGAGTGCACACGTGCACCTATCCACACGCATGAGCACATATGTGCCCACCTACATTTTAAAAACCGACTGGGCAGCGTGCTCCGTGGCTGTGGCGCTGCAGTAATGTGGATGCTTGACCACGGGATGTCTGCTTGGGTAACTCCCAGCAGGGTGCGCTGTCTGGATGATATGCCCCACAACACTTTAAACTGGTATAATTAGAGGCGGCCCCATATCGCGCCAAGCTGCCAGTCTGACCACAGCCTTGGTTCGGTTACTGGAAACTGGGCTCCCCACTTTGTTATTAACAGTTTAAATTGCTAATAACAGAGCAGGTGAGCTGATTTCAAATAGTGGAACCAAGTTGAAATTGAAAGCCTAAACGACTGAAAGTCTGAGTCCCATTTCTGTGCTGCTGTGAGGCAAGTTAAGGCTGAACAAAGATGAATCACCTGTGTCATGTCTGTTCGATTTAATACACGTGTACAGTGTGATCACCCACACAATTCCTCTCACCAAATACAATAATTGCAGATTGTCAATAATCTGTATACTAATGGTGATGCATGGCCACCATCTGCAGATACCTAAATCCATGGATCAGGCCACACCTGGGGTGGACGCCCCAAGTTTGCAGAAAAATCTGAAATAAAATATATAGAGGGGATTTAATCCCCTGGGATTTGAACAACTCACCTAGGTGTGGTGGTGACAGCAACCAGGGACATAGACTTTTGGAAATCCCGGGGGGGAGGCGGGGGCTCCTTAGTGCGCGCACTTTGCGCACTCGCTGGAGCGATGTTCTTCCCCCCCCGAAACCGCCCCACCTCCCCGGGCCCTTCTGAGGCCCGCCAGCCGCTGCTGCTGGTGCCTCTCTCTTCCCCCCCCCCCCTCGCCACCCCTTCCCTCTCCCTCTCCAGCAGTGGCAGCTGGGCCTCGGAAGGACCCGGGGAGGCACGGCAGCAGGCGCTCCATTTTCAGGGGTGGCTCAAGCCCTCGAGCCCCCCCGTACTCTACGCCTATGACAGCAACTGGATACCACACAACTTGCCTTGGGCCCCGCAGCAGCCTCTTTACAGGCAGCTTGTGTGACTTGCTCTGGCCCTGCCCAGTAGTAGCTATCACACAACTCACCCGAGAAACTTTGCTTTGTCGTACATCTTTGTTCCCTCCCAGAAATATGTGCATACTCGAGGTCAAATTAGATGCAAAGGTGTCCTCATGGCTACCATTTTAAAGTGATTTTAAAATGCTACGCGCAGTCTTCCCTCTAGGCTGATTTGGTGTGAGCTAGTTCACGGTTTTTTAGCGTCCGGCTCACACGTTTTTTTTTCTTAGCTCAGGAAGGATGGCTCCAGAGCCAGCTAATTTATGCAGTAGCCGAATTGCTCGCTCACAACTCTAATGCCAGTAGCTCACAAAGGAGAATTTTTGCTCACAAGACTCTAAAGCTTAGAGGGAGCATTAGTTGTGAGCAGGGCTATTTTGGGACAGGAACGGAGTTCCGGCTGGCTCCTGAGTTGGCCACACCCAGAAGGAAATCATTAGCCTAATAGGCCACACCCAACCACAGAAACTCATTAGGATTGGCTACATTAGAGGTATGTGGCCTAACATGCAAATTAATTCCTGCTAGAAAAAAAGCCCTGGGTTTTGACAACAAACAAGGTAAACAGAATAAAGAAGCAAAAGGTGGGTGTGGCTGGATGACCACTCTTCTGGTAACGCGGAGGTGTGGCCTAATATGCTAATGAGTTTCTGCTGTTGGGTGTGGCCTATTATGCTAACGAGTTCCTGCTGGGCTTTTTCTACAAAAAAAAGCCCTGGTTGTGAGGGTGTTCTTGTCCACCCCATGGCTTTTCAAGTGCCGCAATTGCCTGTTGCTCTGTGGGCCCGATCAGGATCAGGCCCATCGAGGCATTTTAAAATCACCTTAAAATGGCGGCAACATCCTTGTGGCAGCCATGAGGACACCATCACATCTAGTCTGGCCCTCAGATATGGACACGGACGGATCTCTTGCACAGGCAGGTTGCCAAGAAGCTGCCTTCCGTTGGCGAGAAGCTTCCCTCGAACACAGGTCCTTTGTCTTTCTCCACTGCAGTGGACTGTGGGAGGGGCTCCTTGTTCTCAAAAGGGGAGAAGCTGTATAGAATTCCACATCCTCTGTTCAGGCTTTGGGTGACACTGAGGCACAGCTGGAGGATTTGCCACAGCCGTATTGTCCCTCCACCAGATCCAGAGCAGCCCAGGGCTGCTTCCCCAGAACTAATGGTGCCATGCCACCGGCTACATGAGCGTACGTGGCTGACTATTAATTGTCAGGGTTTTGCTTAAGGAGTTGCGAGTAACCCAACACTCAGTCACGGAAGGACATGAACCTAGGAAGGCAGGACGACTGATGGCCACATACCAACTATCTGCTTAAAACTGCGAGCTTCCAAGTCCAGGAGGACAGCTCCTTTCCTTAGGCACGTCCGTAGCTCAAACAAGCTGTGCAGGGATAGAGTGGTCACGTGAGGTTTGCTCCAGCGTTCGCCTCCATCTTCCACTTTCTCTTCAAATTTAATCCATCTGCGACAAAAGAGCTGAGTTAGTCTTGGCATGCTGGGGAATAGCCTTTTCTCCCACGCCATGAACAGCCACCTCCTCCAAACGTGTTTCCTTTTCCAGGTGCAAACATTCTGGCCCTTGGGGTTACTAAGGGAAGCTTGAATGTGGCTTGAATGATCCCTACAACCTGAGACACACACCCAGACTGAGCGTGTTCAGCTCTTGTTTACCTCAGGCAAGTTCTTTTTTCCTAGTTCTTTCCCCACTACCATCATTCTCAGGGTTTAGATGTTCACTTCTTGGGTCAAGAACCCATATTGTTGCTTCTCTTAGACTGATTTCCCACAAGCAGCTGTGCCGCGGGTGCTCTTCCATTTGCCCCAGTTGCATTGGTCAATTTGACAATATTCGCAGCCGCATTTTGACCCACGGCTCCTCCTGATTTCCACCACGTCTTCTCGATCTTCAAAAAACAGGATTGAGAAGATGCGGGGGAAATCAGGGGAAACTGCGGGTCAAAAAGTGGCTCTGGGGCAAATAGTGTCAAATTGACCAATGCAACTGGGGCAGATCGAAGAGTGACCGTGGCACAGCTGCTTGTGGGAAATTGGTCTTACTTTATAAGGCTTTACCGCCAAGAGCAGAGAGGCTGTTTTATTTGCCATGGGAAAATCCCTGCATGGCCACTAGTGGGCAGAAGCAAGCTGTGTGCCACCGTGGACCACTTGGCTCCACCCCAGGCCATGGTAACGACAACAATGGGTGTAGCTAGGCTTGACCATCAGGTGATCTGTCTGCTGGCTTGGACCTGCCTGACAGCAGCATGGACCCCAAGAGGTGTATCGATCAGCTCCCATGTTGTGGATGATCAAGTCCGCTGTGCCCCTGTGGCGTGTCAGTTGGGCTGCCTCAAACAGTCATTTGGGTGGCTCGGATGGAGAACCAGCCTGGAGTTCAAGCCGCTTGTTCTCTTTGACATAATTGTGGACATCTGAGATCCTGGGGCAGAATCTCACATTTTCATCTTTTTTAAAAAAATTGATAGATGAATGCATTTTCTGCAAGGATCAGGAAAATGGGAGAAGTCCATTTTACTCTTCCCTTCTACCTAATGCCACCCCTCTACTACTTGGTATTGGACCATATCCCACCACTAAGCTCAGCAAAGTCAGCCTCCAATGCAAAGAAGCCAGCTTTGGCAGAAATAAACACAACCTGTGCCCGTTTCACAGTCAGGAACACAGACTGTGCTGGCCGTCTCCTCCAGGGCTCTGAACCAGTCCTTGTGATTTAGGCCTCATATGCAAATCCCAGTCCTTGCCAGCCAATCAGAGCCCATGGAATTTCACTGGCGGGAAGGAGGGATAAGCCAGCTTCAGTTTAAGGAGGGATAAGGAAACCCTTTGTTGTGTATTGATGCTGCGGTCGCCATGTGCTCCCGCAATGGCGACCGCCACGTGGACCTTCGCACATGGTCCAAACCTACCTGAGCTTTGGCCAGGTAGGACAATAGACAATCAGATCCTGAACGTCCACCAATCCTGTGCCTAGGTTCCCCCCGGGGACCTATGAACTGCAACCGTGAACTTAAGGTCCTATCTGGACTTTTGGGCAAGGTCGGGGGATTATCTCCGACCAGCATAAAAACGGGCTCTGGGGTTTGCATGTACCATCTGAACCTGCAATAAACAACTATGCTGTTTTACCCTTACCGGCCTCCCGACTCCAGTACATATCACCTTTTTGAAACTTTTGGACAGGGATTTTGTGGCTTTGAACCTGCTGAGGTAAACCTGACCAGAGAAAGGGGAATCAAATCTCCCCTCAGGGTTTATTTCCTTCATTTGAGAACCAATTTTACTTTATATATCTAAGTTATCAGCACATCACATTTACCATATTAGGTACTTTATTGTCTGTTAAACAAACCTTTGTTGTTCATCTCCCTCTGTGTCTTGTCTGTCAGGTCAAAAATCTGAGATATGCTGTCCATTCATTTTTATTATATGTTTTTAATCTACTGATTTTGTTTCAGGATTTATTTATTTTTTTAAACAAAACCGGAGATGCAGGGTCCTCTGCTTACATCACATCTAAGTACAGCCTCAGGTCAAATTTACATCTGATTTTCCCGCTAGAATCATTCTAGTTTTTTAAAAAATTGTCTATACCTGTTTCTAGTTTCAAACCATACTTGTTCTAGTTTATAAATTATTGTTTACATTCATTAATTGCCCTCCTGTGGTCAAGCTAGCATTATACTGCTTTAAACAAATGCTGTTGCTTAGTACTCTTCAGAGCCCCTAGAGTGAAATTTGAAGCCAGCGTGAAATGAGCTTGGGAAAAGACAGCAGTCAAACTACTTCAGAGGGGAGGTGTAAATTGGGCCTTAGTCTAGGGGGTATGCCAGTCAGAGACCTGTAGGGAGCTCATAGCCTATCTTTATTTTAAAGCCTGTGTCCTCCTTTCTGTTTGATTGTGGGTGGCAGTGTTCACTCTAAGCTGAGTTAGTGTGAGCTAGCTCACAGTTTTTTAGCCTCCAGCTCACACATTTTTGTCTTTACTCAGGAAGGATGGTGCCAGAGCAAACTAATTTATGCAGTAGCCTAATAATTCGCTCACAACTTTAATGCCAGTAGCTCACCAAGTGGAATTTTTGCTCACAAGACTCCACAGCTTAGAGGGAACATTGGTGGGCAGTTGGGGTGGGGAGAGAGAATCTATTGGGGAGGCCAGAGTGGGGGGCTGGGGATTCTTCAGTCGAGAAGGCAGTGGCCTCAGAGGGCCTCCCCCTCCCCCCGCATAGTCGCCACAACTGCCGACAGCCAAAGGGTTCTGAAGGGCCAGTGATTTGCCTCTGGGCCAAGACAGAAAATGAGAGAGAAGTCAGCACCCAATGGAAGGATGCCAGCACCTTCCCCAGAAATAGGCCAAAGCAACCCGGTGGCCTTTTCCCTCCCGGCAGGATCATTCTCAGGTTCAAAGCAGGCTTGGCTACCCAGGCCGTTCAGCTGGCAAAGAGCTGAATATGGCCTCCATACGAAGTTGGGTTTTTTTTAATCATTCCATCAGAGTCCACTGCAAAAGCAAACGATGGTACACTGTGAATTATGTTCCATTTCAAATTTCCCAGCAACTCTATAATCCTCACAAATGGCATTCTGATTCTTAAAGACTCCAAACATATTCCGCCTAAGGAAGAGTCAAAATTTGCTGCGCACCTAAACGCTTGAAAAGCGTCAGCTGAAATGCCACAGAAACATCACGGCAGACACATCTCACGTGGTGCTTCTTTACACCTTTGACTGAAATTGTGCGTGTGTTTTGTAAAACGCAACTGCATATCAACTTCCCTGCATGGCTATAAATGGGATTTAACAGCCTGGCACAAATGCATTTAAGATAGTTTTTCACACATCGAGACCTGATACGCTCGTGTTTAGGGCGACTTAGGGCAGCAGGGGACGGCACATGTGGAGGTTGGCCTGACCCTCCAGGAACTGTCAGTTTCTCTCAGACAGATTTCCCACAAGGTGCTGCCCTGGCGTCATTCTTCATTTCCCCCATTGCATGCTTCGGTTTCACACTATTTGCCTCTGGGCGTATTTTGACCTGCGGCTTCGCGCGATTTCCCCTGTGGCTTCAGTGATCCTGTTTTTTGAGGATCACTGAAGCTGCGGGGAAAATTGTGCGAAGCCGCGGGCCAAAATGCGCCCCTCAGCAAATAGTGTGAAACTGAAGCATGGAATCGGGGAAATGGAAGAATGAGGCCGGGGCAGTACCATGTGGGAAATCGGTCTCAGTCTTTCCACCCCAATTCTTCTGCAAAAACTATGAGGACAGTGGCCACTTGGATATGTGCACTAAGTTTCTCCTCTTCCTACTTGCTGTCCCTTTAGTTCAGAGAAGAACAATATTTGACTGTGGTCAAATCTATGTCTGACTTTCCCACTGGAACCATTCTAGTTTCAAAAAAACCCGTCTATACCTGTTTCTAGTTTCAAACCACACTTGCTCTAGTTTAAAAATTACTGTTTACATTTGTTAATTGCCCTCCTGTGGTCAAGCTAGCATTATACTGCTTTAAACAAATGCTGTTGCTTAGTACTCTTCAGACCCCCTGGAGTGAAATTTGAAACCAGCGTGAAATGAGCTTGGGAAAAGACAGCAGTCAAACTACTTCAGAGGGGAAGTGTAAATTGGGCCTGTGACAGACTAGATCAGGGTCCAGAATGTGGTGCCTGGGGGAGCCATGGAGCCTGCTGACACCTTTCCTGGTGCCTCCCCCCCAAAGTGCTTTTAGGCCCAATTTACACCTCCCTTCTGAAGTAGTTTGACTGCTGTCTTTTCCCAAGCTCATTTCACGCTGGTTTCAAATTTCACTCCGGGGGTCTGAAGAGTACTAAGCAACAGCATTTGTTTAAAGCAGTATAATGCTAGCTTGACCACAGGAGGGCAATTAACGGATGTAAACAGTAATTTTTAAACTAGAACAAGTATGAGTTGAAACTAGAAACAGGTATAGACAGGGGGGTTTTGAAACTAGAATGATTCCAGCTGGAAAGTCAGACATAGATTTGACAGTGAGAGGGGCTAGGTAGGGTTTCCCCCATCACAGTTTCTGAATGGCTGTGCAGACTGAAAGGTATTCTTAAACAGAGCTTGTGCCCGAAATGTTGGAGAGTTACTATTGGAGTTGGTCCCACCTTCTGCAGCAGCCATTTTGTGACTGTGCCCACCGCAAAATTCCAAAAGTGCCCACAGGCGCAAAAAGCCTGGGGACCCCTGAGCTAGATTGTCACCGGGTGACTGCGGAAGACTGCCTGATGCAGAGAGGGGCAACCAGAGTGTGGACAGATTGGCACCGGGACCTCTCAGCAAGCAGAAGTCCTCCATTTCCAAGTGAAGCATGCCCAGGGTTGGTTTTCGCAGGCAGCTGGCTCAGTTTAAAAACGAGTTCATTGAAGGTTTACTGCTTAGAAGCACAGCAGAGCAAGCTTGATGTCCTGATAATACCGGAATAGTTACTTTTCCGGTTTTACTTTTAATTACGTATGCACAGGATTGCTCCCCACAAAATGTTGTAGGGAACAATCATCCAACAGTCAATTGCTGCAAGATGTTCGTTGTAAGGGCTGGACTCTGCAAACACAGCAGACCAAGGTTTTGTTAAACCTGCACGTATGTGGCTATGTGCTCTGCAGCTGAAGATAAGCTTTGTAAGAGGTGACTTGTCAAAACTGCAGGCGTAAAATTTTAAATCGCGTATTGTACTCAAGATGGACACTGATTCCAGATTCATTTTTGCACCCCTCCCCCCCAAACTGCAGCGGTGAAAAGACTGGAGCTGAAAGGCCAAAGGACAGTGTGGAGGCTAAATTTGTATGCAGACACAACAGGGGAGACTTTACAATGTGTTTCCTGTTTACACAGAGAATGGTGATAATACAGTTTCCATACGTGAGTGGATGTTTATGCGTCTGCTCAAGTGAAACATTTTTCATCCGAGAATTCCGCCGCACGTGTCTATCAGGACTGAGTTTAAAATCCAGAGGGCAAATTTTGTCTTCAGGTGCATCGCCTTCTCTCGTACCAGGGGCTGCCAGCTAAAACCAAGCGTTCTAGAGCTTGGGTGAAGCCCATAGAAAGCACCCTGAGCTGGGATCAGAAAGTTCTCTCCTTCAAAGCCCTCCTCTGTCATTTTCCTCTCCTCCTCAGTCCCTTGTGGGCAATATATGGTGACAATGGTACTGGCCTACCTTGCAGGGTTGTTGTAACATGTATAACAAAGTAGTGCATGTAATGCTATTTCAACAATGAACTCACTATATAAATGCTAGAGGGGAAGGGAGGGGAGGGGAGCATGGACAGTTACTGTGTATGCTCACAAGCCTCGCCACCACCAAAGGATACAGTCCACACATGGTACCAAGATGTCACAGCATAGGTCACAGTCGTACTATAATGTGAAATCCAGCAATCAACAGGCAGAACAGATCACTCAAGAAAGTGAGCCGAGCCAGAGACTACAGGATAAGGCAGACACCATAAGCAGGGCTATTTTGGGGCAGGAACGCACAGGAAGGGAGTTCCAGCTGGCTTCCAAGTTGGCCACACCTACAGCCTCCCCCCCCCCCCCCCACAGGTTCCCCAGTTGCCTCACAAGCCACCGGGCACCTGGGGAAGCCAAGCCGATCCAGGAAGGGAAGGCCAGGGCTATTTTTTGGGCAGGCACGCACAGGGACGGAGTTCCGGCTGGCTCCTGAGTTGGCCACACCTACAGCCAAAACCTCTGGCATGCGTGGCTACAGAACACGCTGCCCTCCCCACATTACACACAAGAGGGAAAGGTGGCATGTTAAAATGCCCTCTTTCCCTCTGGGGAGCCCCTCCAGATTTCCTTGTCAATTTCACTCCCCCCCCCCCCAGTCAGCTGAGAGTGAAATTGACAAGGAAAAGCCTGTCTCTGCCTCCCCTTCTCTAGCTGACATGTTGCAGCTGGAAAAGGGCAGGCAGGGAACCCAGGCACCTTGAAAAGGCCTTTCTTTCCCTTTCCCCAGCTGTCTGGTTGGGGGCGGGGGTAGGATACTAGAAAGGCGATGCTGAAGTGGGGCGGAGAAACTCACGGGTGGGGAGGGGGAGAGGCAAGCTTCCATGCCTGCCCTGTGCTTTCCAAGCCCCCCGCCTAACATGCTATGAGCTGCACTGCCAGAGGTGTGGCCTAATATGATAATGAGTTTCTGCTGTTGGGTGTGGCCTATTATGCTAATGAGTTCCTGCTGGGCTTTTTCTACAAAAAAAGCCCTGATTACAACAACATCAACTAGATTTGCCAGCCTCCAGGTGGGTCCTGGCATATTCCCAGAATTATAACTGATCCCCAGATTACAGAGCTCAGTTCCCCTGGGGAAAATGGCAGCTTGGGTGGATGGTCTTAGTTGGCATTATACACCCCCCCCTCCCGAGGTTCCTCCTCTCCTCCAGCTCTGCCCTTCCCAGGCTACGCCCCCAAATCTTCAAGAATTTTCCAACCTGGAGCTAGCAACCCTAACCACAGTGTTCAGAGGGAAGAAGAACAAACGTGGCAATGAACAGACCCCACCTGATGTTTCTCCCCCCTGGGTCCTCCCCCTGCACACATGTTCACGCCACGCAAAATGACTGCAAGGTGTTCCCAAGCTCCCCATTTATGCATGGAGGGGAGTGAAAGCGGAGGCAATTCGGGGTTGCCAGCTCCAGCTGCAAAACTCCTGGAGGTTGGGTGACACTGACAGGGGAGGGTGAAGTCTGGGAAGGGAGCTTGGCGGGGATGTGAAGAAGAAGAGCCATTTTTTTTTAATACCCTGCTTTTCTCGACCGTAAGGCATCTCAACGCTGCCTCTCCCCACAACAGGCACCCTGTGAGGTAGGCGGGGCTGAGAGAGTTCTGAGAGAGCTGCTCTTGAGAGAACAGCTTTGAGAGAACTGTGACTGGCCCAAGGCCACCCAGCAGGATTCATGTGGAGGAGAGGGGCATCAAAGCCAGTCCTCCAGATTACAGTTTGCCACTTTTAAGCACTGCACCATGATGGATGTGATCTTTTATCATAAAACCTGCCCCCCCAAAGCTGCCATTTCCTCCAGGGGAACTGATCTCATTAGTCAGGAGATCAGCTGTAATTCCAGGGAAGCTCCAGGCCCCACCTGGAGGGTGGCAACCCCAGACTAACCTAAAGCTACTGCAGTCATTCATGGCTGAGCTGAGTGATGAGTAGGGTCCTTAGCGGCTCTGAGCTCTTATTCTCAGCCCCTAGTCTGCACCACATCCAGTGCAATGCCGCAGAGGGTCCAGGATCTGAGCTGGGCCAAGGGCTGCCAGCTCTGGGTTGGGAAACACCTGGAGGTTTTAGAGGCGGTGCCTGAGGAGGGTGGGGCTTGGGGAGGGGAGGGGCCTCATTGGGGTATAAGGCCACAGAGTTCACCTTCCAAAGTGGCCGTTTTCTCCAGGTAAACTGATCGTTTATTTTTATTTATTTATTGATTTGATTTGATTTCTAGGCCGCTCTCCCCACATTCGCAGTTTCAGAGCGGCTTACAGGACCTGGTATGCCAGGATTCACTAACATAATAAATATTTAAAACAATATAAAACATATAGTTAAAAACAACAACAATTTAAAGTGCTCAACAGTCAAAAACTCCGATGGCGGCTCTCTAATAACACCGGAGCCATTTTCCCAGCAGAAGATGATATAGTCGGCGGTCAGACATTGATAGATGTACTATGGAGGAGCGAGGGGAGGCAAGGATAGTGGCCCTTATTCATATGCCTGGTGGAAGAGCTCCGTCTTGCAGGCCCTGCAGAACTGCACCAGGTCCTGCAGGGCCCTGATCTCCTCCGGGAGCTCATTCCACCAGGTCGGGGCTGCACTGAGAAAGCCCTCCCCCTTGTGGTAGCGAGCCTGGCTTCTCTGGGGCCAGGTGTAGTCAGCCGATGTTGGGCCCCAGACCGTAGTGCTCGCCGGGGTACATACGGGGAAAGGCGGTCCCTCAGGTAGGTCAGACCCAGGCCATTTAGGGCTTTAAAGGTAAACGCCAGCACCTTGAAGCGAATTCGGTATGCTATTGGCAGCCAATGCAGTGCCACCAGCACTGTTGTCACGGGGAGAGCAGTTGTAATCCTAGGAGATCTCTAGCCACCTCCTGGAGGCTGGCAATCCTAGTTGGGCCTGTTGCCACAGTAAGCAGGGTTGCCACCTCTGGGTTTGGAAATACCTGGAGCCTTGATGGCTGGACCTGGGGAGGGCGGGCTTTAAGGAAGGAAAGTACCTCCCTAGGGCATGAGGCTATGGAGTCCGCCTTCCAAAGCAGCCATTTTCTCCAAGACAAGAGGAACCAATGTTTTAAAATAAATAAATAATAAACAAGCTATTTATTCTGGAAATCCATTGTGATTCTGAGGGATCTCCAGCCCCCACCTGGAGGTTGGCAACTGCATAGCAGTGGCACATGCCCTCTCTGGTTGAGCATTTCTGGTCCTCCCGGCCTTCCGTCCTCTGAGGCTGAGCCTCCCTCCAGAGCCTCCCCTCCCTCTTGGGTCAGTTCAAAACAAATGCCTGCGGGAGGACCCAGGGCCTCAACTAGGGTTGCCAGGTCTGGGTTGGAAAATACCTGGGGACTTTGGGGGTGGAGCCAGGAGAAGGTGGAGTTTGGGGAGGGGAGGGGCCTCAGCATGGTCCAATGTAGGGTTGCCAGCTTCCAGGTGGGGCCTGGGGATCTCCCGCTTTTACAACTGATCCCCAGCTGACAGAGGGCAGCTCCCCTGGAGAAAATGGCTGCTTTGAAGGGTGGACTCTTATGGCATTGTACCATGCTGAGGCCCCTCCCCTCCCCAAATCCCACCTTCTCCTGGCTCCACCCCCAAAGTCTCCAGGTATTTCCCAACCCAGACTTGGCAACCCTAGTCCAATGCCACAGAGTCCACCCTTCAGAGCAGCCATTTTCTCCAGGGGAGCTGATCTCTGTCAGCTGGAGATCAGTTGTAAAAGCGGGAGATCCCCAGGCCCCACCTGGAGGCTGGCAACCCTAGCCTCAACGTTGGCTCCTGAGGCTTTGTCTTATTTGACTCTGGACGAAGTCTGGATTGCTCCTAATGGAGCAGCAGTTTTACTTCCAGGGGAAACAGGAGTCAGTGATTATAGGGGGTCTCTGGAGATTGGGTTGCCGCTTGCCGGATCCCCCCAGCTTCCAGTGGCAGGGAGGGGGAGGGAGAGTTCCAGCTTTTAGGATGGGAAACTCCTGGAGATTTGGGGGGGGGCGCGGAGCCTGGGGAGGACAGGGACCTCCGTGGGGTACAATGCCACAGAGTCCACCCTCCAAAGCATCCATTTTCTCCAGGGGCACTGATCTCTGTAGTCTGGAGAGGAGCCGTGATTTCTGGGGGATCCCCAAGTCCCACCTGGAGGCTGGCATTCCTGCTGGAGAAGCAGTCTACAAATCTTCCCCCCAAACCCAGGCAATATTATGCTTGCCGGGAGATGAGAAAGAAGCTCCCCCTGACAACGGCGGCGAAAGAGCCCTGGGATCACCAAGGCCCCTCCCTGAAATTTAGGAAGCCTCCATGCTGAGCTGAGTCACTGGTCTCTCTGCCCCCCTCTTGGCTTTCCATGAATTCAGGCAGAGGCCTTAGGGTTGCCAGCCTCCAGGTGGGACCTGGGGATCCCCCAGAATTACAGCTCATTTCCAGACTACGGAGATCAGCTCCCCTGGAGAAAATGGACACTTTGGAGGGTGGGCTCTGTGGCATTGTGTCCCACTGAGGTCCCTGTCCTCCCCAGGCTCCATCCCCAAATCTCCAGGAGTTCCCCTCCCCAGCCTGGATCTGGCAACCCTACCTCCTGCACACATGTAGTTCACTGCCCAGGTACCCAAGATCCTAGGGCCTGCATGCACAGCCTTACCTGGCCGTTTCCCTCCACTCCAGTCCTTCAAGAGTGCTGAAGAGCTCGGACAGCTGTATGAAGAGCACTGGGTGGCTGGCCTCTTCGCCCTCCTCTTCCTGCTTCAGCATCAGACTCACTCTCTCAGCTGCCGAGGAGGTGCTAGACGTGAAGATGCTTCTCCCCACTGCCTGGCAGATGACCACTGAGTTGCGGCTTGGGGGGCCCCAGTCTGCCCTGCTGCTGTTGCTCCTGAGCTCAGCTTGAGGATCCAGGTCTTCCGTCGGGCAGTCCTTGTATGCCCCTGCTGTCTTTGCCTGGGACATGCTGATTCCAGACGGTGCACCCACCCTCCCACTCCAGCACCCACCTCCGGCTGTCAGTCGATCCCTTCTCCCCTTTGTGGCGAGGCGCCTGGGCCCAGCAGAACAGGAACTGAGCCGGTCCGGGACATTGTGTCTTTATAGGAGCCCAGGAACCTGTTCAGGCCAGAACCAGAGACGGGAAGAACAAAGCCCAAAACAGTCTTATCAGGAAGAGAAGCCCCATCTGGCAGACACAGGTCAGAACTCGCTGACACTGCCCCATCCTGCCCACCTGGTTGCAGGGACCGCTCTGCCCGCATGGATGGAAGCTATCGCCCTAGCCTTGTTTACACAGGGGCACTATCTGAAGCACCCGTCAGGCCAAGCCATCCAAGGGGGTGGTGAAATCGGAGACAAGAAAGCGTGGAGAGGGAAGGAGGCGAAACCTGACACAGCTACGTCTTGGGAAGGGAGGGGGGAGGCTGGAAGGATCTGCCGGAGCTAAAAGTGCCAAGCGCTTAGAGCTCCTCTGATCCGGGGGTCACCGTGGGTCCTCCGAGGGATGCCGAGAGATGCGAAGGGACGTGGCATCCCCAGCACTAACCTCTGATCGAGACTTCTCTCTCACCAGGATCTTCCTGCTCAGGCTGCGACCTGTAGTCTAGTCCTGGGATCTTGCCAGACAAAATCAGGTACAGTCTCCAACACTAGTCCCACTGGCCCCAATCCAGTGCCAGTAGCAGCCAGGAAATACCCTGCCCTCTTAAGGGATGTGTGCGTGTGAGGGGGGCCCTGGCGGATGCCTTCACTTTGTTGTTCTTCTCATTCCCTGCAGATGGCACTGGCTTAGCACGGCCGGCAAAATACATTTTAAACGCCTTTAAAGGTGTTTTTTTTTTTTTTTAAGTTTTTCTTTCCTTGGAATCCCTGTCCACGATGCCCTTCGCTGCCGCATTTCAACAGATCAAAACCAGGCTGTTGGATTCGGAGCGACAACATTTATACAGCATAGCCAATAGAACTTGCTCCCCTCTGAATTTTGAGATTCCCCTTCCAATAGGGCTGATAGCTTCATACCTAACATCTCTGCAGGTACCTCAGCACCGCAGAGCGTTTACCCTGGCCAGATGCAATGCTGTGCCATCAGCCATCTTATATGGCAGATTCAACACGGTCTCGCACTTGGCCAGCTATTGCCCATGCAGAAAGAGCTGCGTGGAATCAATTAGTCATCTTCTCTTGCACTGTAACTTGTATGTAGATCTAAGGAGCACACATTGACATTCTCTGTTAACTAGTATGGGTGCTTGTTCGGATGCACTCAAGGTGCATAGACTTCTAAGAGATTCCAGTCCGGACACCACGGAGAAGGTGGCCAAGTTTCTTTGTCTGGTCTTAAAGTTGCGCCAAAGGTTCTTTTAGAATTTTTATATATGTGTTTTTAACGGGTTTTAACATGTATAAATTGTTTTCCTAATTTATGTCAATAAAGGCTGACTTGACTTGACTAAAAAGTTTCTAAAATAGTGTGGTGGGACAGTTGGAGACAGTTATTGCTTTTCAAACTAAAACAAATGCAAGCCGCAGATAAGCAGATCACTGCTGCTTGGTGCACACAGCAAATGCACATCACTATTCAGTTATTATTATTTTAAAGAAACTATAGATACATTGCTAATACTTTTTGCATTAATTTTGACTCCCAGTTGGTGCATACCAAGGTTTGCCGAACCTCCAAGAAGACAATCAGACTTGCTCAGCCAGAATGCATGGGGGGGGGGGGGGGGTTTGTTAAATGACAGCAGTTTTCCCTGCTTAAATGGTGATTTTCTACAGGAAAGCAGAATAAGGGTAAAGAGTTTAAAAGTGCCCCTCACCTGTTGCAGGCCCCTCTTCTCAGCAGCATTTTCTAACTGCCCTCCCCCCGCCCCCCCAAATTCCTGAAAAAGAAAATCATGGAACTACATTTCGCATGAAGTCATGCCGTGAAGTCCTTTTGTCTATGCAAATCATCGAATTGAATCGCGGAGAGAAACTGCATCAGTTGCAGATGACTTGGCTGGGACTGGATACGTACCTCTTGTGATGGAGCTAGGCTATGGACAGACTGGCAGGTTGGCGCAGTTTGGGCGCACCCCTAAGTACTCCATCGCATTTTGTGACAGGGATTTCTGATCAGACTCCTACCCTGATCTGGCCGCAGCACATCCTTCTTCCAAGGTTGACCATTCAGATTAGTGTTGTGCATCAACCATGGAGCGCACAGTCTGGTCCTATTATTTTTTTTTTAAAAAACCAAGTTTGACCTTTTTTGGAAAACATTTCTTGGGTGTGCATGTACGCCCATGTGCCCATGCACATATGCTCTACCATTAAAAAAAAACCCAGAATGGCGAAAATGGAACTAAAGGTTCACACTTCCAAATCAGTTTGAGTGTGCACCGGGGGAGTTCAGACATCCGGAAATGTGGGATGAATGCACAGCAGTCCATTACTACCGGAATTCAAGTACTGTCTATTTACTTTGTGTTGGCCAGCAAGGCACTGCAAAGTGCTCTTATGGATTTTAATATTCATAAGTTTGAACTTGTGTTGCTATGCTGTAAGGGCTACAGGCATTCTCCATTGCTGGGAGAAGCTCCAGTCCAGTCTAGGGGGCTGGCAACCTCTATAATTCACCAAGACAGAAACAAAGACTCCTTCTGCCATGAGGTTTCTTTCTGTCACATCACGCTGGTCAACCCCTGCCCCCTCCAACATACCTGCACGGATTATGCTAAACGAGGTTACCTGGCAACTAATGGTTGGGCCATCAGCCAGCCGGCTAGGGCCATCAACAGACAATAGAGGCGATCCAGTGATTCATTGCAGGAGTGCCCAGGTGTCAAGTTCCTGTTAAGTTCTAGTTTCACAATACTGACCACTCCCCGGCCTCTCCTCCTTTCTTTACCTTTAACCTATGGTAGGGTCAGAAAGGGACGGACCGCATAGTAGGTGTGTTAGTGGGATGTGGTTTGCGCAGCCCACCCCTCAAGACCACCTAATAAAAGACCCTGCACAGCAGGCAATCGGTCTCTTGAGCCATCGTCCCCTATCTGGTTTGCTAGCCCTTATGTCCAGCTTCCTATCCAAATACCCTTGCCTCCATCTGAGTCGCGACCAGAGAGACCACCTGGTCTTGCCGGTTCAAGCCACGTGCCCCATTTTTCTATTTTTCTCTCCCCATCCAATTCTTCCTTCGAGCGGACAACTCCTCTTCAGGACAGGTGCAGTATTACCCAAACAACGTTCCCTGCAAATTGCAGCTGTGCTCTATCTATCTAAATTTCCTTAGGTCTGTGTGTCTGTGTGTGTGAATCTGGTTTTGGTGTGCTTGAACAACAGCATCCAGTAAACGGCATTGAACTTGCTATCTGCCTCACGTGCCTTTTTCCTGGAGAACTCCCGGGAGGGGTGGGACCCTGGTATAGTTGGCAAGAACCCAGTATTTTGCCAATTGCTCATCCTAAATTAAAGCAATTCGGCTAACATCCGTCTCCAGCTCATCTCATGATGGGGTGAGTACGAATGGGGAATGGCTGCCAGAGGTGGCTGTGTGAACCAGCCGGTTTAATCAGTTAGGGAAAAGCAACTCTATTGGGCCAAACTGCCCGTCTGACTGCAGCCCCAGACCTTAAAGCATGAGGAAGAATTTCTCCTCCAACTGTTTTTTTCCACAAGGACTCAGTTTGCCGCAACGATTTTTCACAAGCATTGAATCACAGAGAGACCCTGCAGCAATCTCCCACATTTTTATTCCATCCTTCCTCCAAGCTCAGGGCAATAGTCATGGACCTCTCCTCTCTTCCTGCGAGGTAGTTAGGCTACGCGTGGGTGACTGGCCGAGATGACCCAATGAGCTTCATGGATGAGTGGGGATTTACACCTGGGTCTGACGATGGCACCTCCCTGGATCTCCCAGCTAGTCCAACCAGACTGATTTTTCTTTGCATGTGCTGTCATTGGAGATCTTGCAACTCTAGGGCTGCCAACCTCCAGGTGGTGGCTGGAGATCTGCTGGGGTGACCACTGGTCTCCAGAGGACAGAAATAAGTTCACCTGGAGAAAATGGCTGCTTTGGAAAGTGGACTCTATGGCAGGGGTGTCTAACATGCGGCCTGGGGGCCAGATCAGGCCCCCAGAGGGCTTCTATCAAGCCCACAGTGGAACTGGCCATCTCCTGCTTCCACAGTTCTGTTGCTGCTGCAGCATCACAGCTTGCCTTAGCAAGCGTGCTAATGTCCTAAGCATGTTTTTATTTTAAGTTTAAAAAATCTTTGTGTTTGTGTCCTTTATAAAGTTTATATCTCCGCTACCTGGCATTAACATTTTATGACACACATGTCCCGGCCCAACAAGGTCTCATTTATGTCAGATCTGGCCCGCATAACAAATGAGTTTGACACCCCTGCCCTATGGCATTATACCCCATTTAAATCCTTCCCTTCCCCAAAGCCCACCTTCCTCAGGCTCCACCACCCAAATCTCCTTGTTTTTCCCAACCCAGAGCTGGCGACGCTGTGTAACTCTGTGGGAGGGTATCTTTTTTGTATTTTGCATGCTGAGGCTCCCGACTAAGCCTTCCCTTGTTTAGTTTCTCACCCTGGTGATTCTGGACATGGGCATGCAATGTGGGAATATTCTGAGGTTGCTTAATATAAAGCCAAAAACAATCATTAGCAGGAAGCAACAGTGAATCACCTGTTTTGCTGTGAGCCGTCAACAGCCTCCCTCATGCCTGTCACAATGCAGGTAACCAGCTGAACCCATTTCAGACTTCCTGGGAAAAATCTAGCGAACGAGCAGCCCTGACCTACATGCGTTCATTGGGATGGAAACACCGATTCTGTATGCGTATGGCTCTCTGTGTGTGATCAGAAACACTGCACAAACTCCAAGGGAGACATGTCAGTTGGGAGAGCTTGCTGCCTTGTTTCCCCACTACCACCAGCACCACCGTCCATGCTTGCTAATCCCTACACGTACTTAAAAGTCTGAAAAGGGCTTTGGAGAAGCATCCATTCCATCAGGATAAAGGCTCTGGCCCTCCCCCCTGCCCCGTGAACCCTAACATCCTGTTATTGAAAAGTCAGTTCATTATGCTTTTCATACACAAAGGGAAAACCAACTACACGGGCACGAGAGAACAAAAACCCGTTTGCGTAGGAGAGCCCAGATGCTTGGCTAATATTTGGTAGCTATTTCTGCAAACGGGCAACCTTATCCACACGTCTAGAGGCCAAGAGGAACAAACCTTGAACAAAGGAGGGAAACAAACATAACCCTGAAAACTAGGATCAAGAGCCTGGAAAGGTAAGTCAAACTGAGCAGAGAGCCAACAGTTAAAAAATGATATATAAATAATGTGTAAAAATACATGTATTTCAAAATACATGTAGCCCTTCCCCCCCAAATCAGGAAACCCCCATAGATTCGGGGGTTCTGGCAACCCTATTTTTACATGAGATGTGCTTGGGCCCCTATATGTTTTTTTTAATCCGTTACAAATAAATACACATATTTTTACATATTATTTATATATTAAGTTTTAATTCTTGGCTCTCGGCTCAGTTTGAGTTACCTTTTCAGGTTCTTGATCCTAGTTTAGAGGCCAATGGGAACCATTGTCAGTGGGAAAGTGAGCCAGGGAAATGGCCACTTGCATCTCCAGGAAGATCCCACAAAGCAAAGCAAAGCAAGGCTGTCATTCCCCACCCCACCCCCGGCAAAGCTCCCAGATGTTGCTTGTTGTTGGGAAGAGGGAGGCCTGTTCCGGAACGCTATTTCAACACACCCGGTAGCGAACTTCGCCTTGCTACGATATTGTTTCCTGAGGTCAGAGCGCCTTCCCTCTGGAGAAAGCCACGGAAGCAGGAAGATCTCTAAACTGGCAGTGATTCCGGCTCATGTGACGAGGGACCGGCTCCCCAGCATGTTGCTAAACATCCAGGCAAGTGCTCGAGAGGCCCTGTGAGACGTTCTGGCTGTCACCAGCCCTGGGACATTTGTCGTGCCTGACATGTGGACTTGGCTCAGCTGGAGTAAACACAAGGGATGTTCTCAGTCCCGCTCAGGCTAAGCCACGTCGGGTTCTGACGCTTCGATACTGCAGTGCCACAGAAACAGAGGCAAAGAACTGGGGAGAGGATAAATCAGGACTCTCCTCGCCGTTAACTGCAAGACAGTGTTTCCCCCCCTGAACTGGATTCAGGCCTTTGCAATCATCACACTGCCAAAAACCTCCTCCAAGTGTCTGTTCCATGGGATTCCACCTTCATTTCATTTTTTTAAACTGTAAACACAACACAGTATAGAATGATAAATGCAAACAGTTATTCTTTCTCTCTCTCGCTCTCTCTCCTTCCCTCTCTCTCCATCAAGCCACAGCCGACTTATGGTGGCCCTATAAGGCGGTGATGGCGAACCTTTTAGAGACCAAGTGCCCAAACTGCAACCCAAAACCCACTTATTTATCGCAAAGTGCCAGCACAACAATTTAACCTGAATACTAAGGTTTTAGTTTAGAAAAAAAGAACTCATACGTTAACATCTTTTGTCTTAAAAAAAAAACACAATAACAGAGCTTTCAATTATACAAACAACTTTTTATTGAAAGGTAAAAGTTTGCATTTGGCCTGCTTTTGAACAATTAATGTGATTTTTGCTGTTGTATGCATGCTGATCATTTGTCTAACCTTGGCTCATACTTTATAAGTTTGAGAGCAGCCCAGCCTCGAGTCTGTGTCGTCTTTTTCCTTTTAGAGACTGAGTGCCCAAACTGCGTGCGTGCCCTCAGAGAGGGCTCTGAGTGCCACCTCTGGCACACGTGCCATAGGTTTGCCACCACTGCTATAGGGTTTTCAAGGCAAGAGATGTTCAGAAGCGGTTTGCCATTGCCATCCAAACACTGACCAGGGCCACCCCTGCTTAGTTTCTGAGATCTGACAAACAGTCTGAGCTATTCAGGTCAGGGCCATCTATACATTTTGTAGATGGATGGATGGCAACCCGAGAAGGGGCCTTTGGGTTCATGGCCAGAGTTCCCTCTAAGCTGAGTTAGTGTGAGCTAGCTCACAGTTTTTTAGCTCACATATTTTTGCCTTAGCTCAGGAAGGATGGCTCTAGAGCAAACTAATTTATGCAGTAGCTGAACTGAAGCTCACAACTTTAATGCCAGGAGCTCACAAAGTAGAATTTTTGCTCACAAGACTCCACAGCTTAGAAGGAGCATTGGTCATGGCACCAAAACTGTGGAGCTGCCTCCCCCAGCCCCCACGAGATTTTATCTGTCTCTATTGTTGCCTTCTGCCAGCTTGTGAAGACTGGTTTGGTTTGATATACTCCCCAATAACTGTTTTTGGCCTCCTCCATAGTTTTTGGTGTTATGTCTGTTTATATGCTCTTATTTTAAATAATGTTAAAATGCTTTCATGTTAGCTTTTCGCTGCCCTGGGACCCCTGTTTGGGTGGGAAAACAACACAGAAGCATTTTAAATAAATAATCAAAGTCTCCCCTCCATATATAACACTTTTTAATAACAAATTTAAAAATTATTATCCTGAACAAGGTGTTATCCTGAAATCTCATACTCCAATAATCAATAAACAAAACCCATTTTCCTATGCACATGTCATTCTTCATTAACCTTTTCAAATGGTTCATCCAAATCTGTAACTTAGGTTGCGGTCACACGCACCAGATAAAGTGGGGGGGGGGGGGGAGGGAGGCTATTTCCTCCGGAGGAGGATTGTGTCTAAAATGTCTTGACAGAAGCAATGAATCCTGGACCAAAGCCAAAACGTTAACAAAGCTGGATGGCCATTTCCACTGCCCCAACACCTGTGAACTGCCATGAATTAGACTCATCCTGAATTTTTCAACATTTTTCTCTCCTAAATCAGAAGGTAGCAGCAGAGCGGTCACTTCAGTTCAGACTATGGTCGCCAGGTCACCCCAGTCCTCTGGGAGTGGGGGGAAGGGTTACCAGATCCCAACTGGGAAGTTCCCGGAGATTTGGGGGTGGAGCCTGGGAAAGACAAGAAACCTCATTGGAGTATAATGCCACAGAGTCCTCCCTACAAATCATCCATTTTCTCTATAGGAACCAGTTTCTATGGTCTGGAGATGAGCTGTAATTCCAGGGGAGCCCCAAGTCCCACCTGGAGTCTGGCCTCCCTGCTTCAGACTAATCCTATTCCAGTGTCCTCTAGAAACCTAGATCTCTCTCCCATAAACCTTTTCTAATGTTCCATCCAAATCTGTAACTAAAGGCATTAGTCTGGTTTATTTCAGGTCCTCCAACTCCTGAGGGAAGGTAGTCAATCAACAGAGCCTTGACTGTGGAATTCCCTCCCTGCAAGTGTTTGTTTGATACATACTTAGTTACGCTTTATATGTTAGGTGAAAACCTTTCCGTTTGCTAAAAGGTGTTTTACAGTGCAACCCAAAGCAGAGTTATACCCTTCTAAGGTAGCCAGGCTGATTCTAGGTAAAGGTAAAAGTTTCCCTTGCTCGAAAGCCAGTCAAATACGACTCTAGGTATGCGGTGTTCATCTCCGTTTCCAAGCCAAAGAGCCAGCGCTGTCCAAAGACGTTTCCGTGGTCATGTAGCCGGCATGACTAGACGCCAAGGCGCACAGAACGGTGTTACCTTCCCACCTAAGTGCTACCTATTTATCTACTTGCAATTTCTTGCTTTTGAACTGCTAGGCTGGCAGGAGCTGGGATCAGAGACGGGAACTCACTCCGTCATGCAGCACTCAGGTCTCGAACTGCTGAACTACCAGTCTGCAGTTCAGCATCTTAACCACTTGAGCCACTGCAGGCCCGTAGGTTGATTCTAGTCCAAGTCAAATACTGACATGCTGTCCAATACCAGAGACACTTGGGCAGACACATTCTCTGGTGGCCTTCCTAAGCTCAAGCAATGCGCCCGCCTCACTGATGACAAGAGTCAGCAGGCTGAAATGATCTAAGAACAGGTTATTTCAGGCACAGCCAGAATCTACTCTGCAGTCCAAATGTCATTCAGGTCAGGCCAAATGCAAACGTATCTGTCAGGGGAAAATGCCGATGCAAGCACTAGATGGCTCCCCTTACAATCGTTTGGGTCTTGGATTTCAAAGACCTTGAACCCAAATAAAATAAAATAAAAAGAACAGCTTTCTTCACCTCCATCACTGACACTCCAGACTTGTTGGCAACCCTCACAAAGGGTATCTGGGAAGTGAGAATGAATGAAGAAGGATTTTAGCCACACACCCTCCCCAAGTTAGTAGCACAAAATCTGAGTCCAGTGGCACTCTAAAGACCACCCAAGTTTTATTTAAGGTATCAGCTTTTGTGTAGACGCACACTACTTCAGATACAACGAAATGGAAATTACCAGTCCGTACCTAGAGGTAGAGGGTGAGCAGTAAATTAGCTTACAGCATAATTAAGATGTTTAACAGATTCAAGGTCGAAACAAGAATAACAAGCTTAATTTATATGGTTACCATTTGGGTTTAATTCTGGGTGGCAGCCTAGTGAAAGAAAGAAATATGTCAAAATTGGAGAGTGATGGGCAGATATATCCGTAATTGTGGGATGCAGAGAGTAATTAACTGACACTCCATCCTAACTCCTCAGGTTAGGTTGCTGATGGGCCCAGTTCACAGCTGGAAGAAGTCAGGCCAGGAGTAAACCGTTTCCTTCGTCCAAGTAAAACACACCTTCTGTTTTCTCATCTATGATTAAATTATGAAACAATTATACATTATGAATTGCTGGAGCTTTTTAATCCAGATTGATTCTTGCTGATCCCATTAAAAAGTTCCAGGGACTGGCTGACTCGCTGTGATTCCTGCATGTCTGGAAGGATCGGTAGACTTTAACCCCCTGATCCATATACTCTCAGCAGTGTGACTTGCAACTGTCTTCTGGTTATTTGAAATATGCACTCTAACCTGCATTATTAAAAGAGCAAAATGTGCCTGCACATGAAAGTTGATGCCCAGAATTAAACTTTGTTGGTTTTAAAGGTGCTGCTAGACTCAAACCTGGCTCTGCTGTTTCAGACCAATACCCACCTAAATCTGTCTGCCTTATTAAAAACATTATTTGTATATCCTATCTGTTGGCACATTTCCAGTGGTCCTTCCTTCCCTCCCTTTTATTGCTACTATTCCTAGTGGAACTGCTAGGTTGGCAGGAGCTGGGAAGAGACAGGAGCTCACTCCGTCACGCAGCACTCAGGCCTCGAACTGCCGAACTACCGATCTTCCGGTCTGCAGTTCAGCGTCTTAACCAGTGAGCCAACCTAGCAGTTCCAAAGCCAGGAATTACAAGTAGATAAATAGGTAGTGCTTCAGTGGGAAGGTAACAGCATTCCATGCGTCTCGGCATCTAGTCATGAAGAGAAGAAGAAGAGATTGGATTTATATCCCGCCCTTCACTTGGAGTCTTGGAGCCATTTACAAACTCCTTTCCCTTCCCCTCCCTACAACAGACACCCTGTGAGGTAGGTGGGGCCGAGAGAACTCTTTCCAGAACTGCCCTTGAGAGAACAGCTGTGACAGAACTGTGGCTTGCCCAAGATCATCCAGCAGCTGCAAGTGGAGGAGTGGGGAATCAAACCCTGTTCTCCCAGATTAGAGTCCGCACACTTAACCACTACACCAAACTGCGCACTTAACCACTGCACCAAGCACTTAACCACTACACCAAACTGCTGGCCCCATGACCATGGAAACATATTTGGACAGCACTGGTTCTTCGGCTTGGAAACGGAGAGGAGCACCGCCCCCTAGAGTTGGATTCGACTGGCTTTCGAGCAAGGGAAACCTTTACCTTTACTTCTATTCCTAGTGGAACATGGATACACCATAGTAATTACTTTGTCAGTGGGGTAAACAAGCAAGACGGCTGTCTTAGCCACACCTTCGCATACCTACCAAAAATGTTGCAAGGCAGCTGAGTCATGCCTTTCCTCAGATGATGCAGCGTTTGCTTCCTGAAAGGTGATCCAAGCGGCATCACAGCTAGCTGGCAACTGAACAGCAACCTGCATGGCTTCTTTGTCCGAGGGAGGAGCTTTACTTCAGAAGTAAAAGGCACTCAGGGTTGCGGGGGGGGGGGGGGGGGACACCACAGGGATCTGGGGGAACTTGCCACATGGAAGTCCCATTGCCATTATGCTTAACGGCTAATGGTTATTTTTAAATAATGTCCAAAATATTCCAGCTAATTTAACAGGTTTCACAGGGCAGCCTGATTTAGCGAAAACCTCCACCGTGGCATTGATATTTGTCTACAGGAAGTCTTTGTGCTCTTGTTCGGTCAGTGTCTGAGGGAACTGAGGAGGAGATCCACCCCAGGGGCCATGCGCCAACCAGACGCGGTGCTGCTGAGAGAATGGCATGCTGGGAGCTGCGCAGAGGCATGGGGGGGGGGGGGGAGGGAGCCTCCATTTGCAGACAGAGCTGGAGCTCCCAGCCCAGCAAAGCCCATTAAAACTCTGCCAGATTTCAGGTAAACATGCTGCCCAATGACCAAATTATATAGAGGCAAGCAGGGCTTCTTTGAAGATGCTCAGGAGAGGAGGGTGCTCAGGAGTGAAGCCAAATGCCACCAAACAGATTCCTGAGCTGGGGAGTTATGGCCAGATGCAATGCTTGTCCCCATTCTAAGATAAGCTTCAAAGACACACACACACACCCCGAATTAGGGTTGCCAAATTCCAAGTGGGGCCTGGTCCTGGATATCTCTCGCAATTACACCGATCTCCAAATGATAGAGATAGTTCCCCTGGAGAAATTGGCAGCTTTGGATGATGGGCTCTATCCCATTGAGGCCTCTCCCCAAACTAGGGTTGCCAAGTCTGGGTTGGAAAATACCTGGGGACTTTGGGGGTGGAGCCAGGAGAAGGTGGGGTTGGTGGAGGGGAGGGGCCTCAGCATGGTCCAATGCCACAGAGTCCACCCTTCAGAGCAGCCATTTTCTCCAGGGGAGCTGATCTCTCTCAGCTGGAGATCAGTTGTAAAAAGCGGGAGATCCCCAGGCCCCACCTGGAGGCTGGCAACCCTACCTCAAACTCTGCTGTCCCCAGGCTAAAGCCCCAGAGCTGGCTAACCCTACCCAGAACCTCATCTAACCCTGATGAGATTCCACAAACATAGTCTCCCTTGTGGGGAATGTGGCATTGCCAAACATCAGGGACGATTACTGTAAAATGACCACCTTCGCATGAGTTGCCTGGGGCGTGGCCCCTCCTTGTTTGTGAAGCTCTTTCCTGGCAAACTGTTGTCCGCCAGTTCCCATTCATCCAAAACTATGATGGAGTTCAAGAAATATGTGGGGAGTTGTGAGAAAAGAATGCGGCTTTGTGAGGATCTCTGGAGAAATGGAGGAATCAGTTTTGCACCACCCGTGGCCAGTCTCTGCTAGATTCACTGCAAACGTTCCTTACAGGGAATGGGAAGAAAAGGTCCCTGCCTGGGGCTTGGGGGCTGCAGGGACTGAAATTAAGGCTGTTTTTACATCTGACTTTCCCGCTGGAATCATTCTAGTTCCAAAAAAACCTGCCCACACCTCTGTGCGGTGTGAAACCGTGCTGCTACTGAAATGTCCGCATCTACTAATTGCCCTCCTGTGGTCAAGCTAGTATTCAACCGGCTTGATTCTGCTTTAAACAATTGCTGTTGATTAGTGCACTTAGACCCCCTGGAGGGAAATTTCACACCACTGTGAAATCAGCACAGGAAAAGACAGCAGTCAAACTACTTTAGAGGGGAGGTGTAAAATGACCCTTAGTTACGTGGGAAGAAATTGCACCTGTAGAATTCCTGCCCAAGGTGGAGAGCCCTGGCTGCTTCGGGCAGCAGTGCATTAGCTATGGGGCGAGAACTTGGGAGAGCTGCATCTGTTGGATTTCTTCCTGAACACATCCCACAGCCAAGTGAAACCTCCATGTCTGGAGGTAGAAAATACAAAAGTGAAGTCATGCCATACCTAGAATTCATATTACTCCAAACAACCTCCCGACGCACGCCACCTTTAACAATCCCATGGAAAACAGATGAACATATAGAGCTCAGTTTTAGTCACATGAACTGGATCTAGAGTTGCCAGCCTCCAGGTGGTGGCTGGAGATCTCCCAGAATTACAACTGGTCTCCAGACAACAGAGATCAGTTCCCCTGGAGAAAACGGCTGCTTTAGAAGGTGGACTGAATGGCATCACACTCTGCTGGTATCACACCCAAACCCCACCCTCTCCAAGCCCCAAGCCCTAAATCGCCAGGTATTTCCAAAGCAGAAGTGACAACTCTAACTGGATCCCAAAATCCTGGAGGGTAGCATCTTCAGATAACCTTACAGAGTCATCTCCTTTTGTGGCACACAGTGGAAAAAAGTGATTGAAACAAGCATAGCAAACATATATGAACCACACCATTCATTGCATAGTATTTATATTATAATATTGAAACATATATCATTTTAATTAAAAAATTACAGTGAAGTCCAAGTGTGCCAGAGCGCAGCAGCCAAGCAAACCAGGAACTGGAACACGAGAACAGTTCTATGAAAGCCCACTGGAGAACTTGGAGGGGGAGGTAGGGCTCTCCTTCAAACCACTGTGGAAGAATAGCATTCGAAGGTACAGAAGTTCCAAAAAGCTCCATTTCTATACGTTCGCAAGAAAAACAGCTCTGCCAGGATTCATGGCCATTCTGTCCTACGTCCTGCAAAAGAATACAAAAAGGGAGGGCATTCAGAAGAAAAGAGAGGAGGGAACGGAAGAAGGTTTTCCACATGTGGCACTGTGGTCCTCTGTACCAGATTAACGGCTTTCCTTCTCCAAAACATCACCCTCAGACATCCCTGTGAGGCAAACACATGGCAAGCAATGCATGTCCTCCACTTCCCTCCACCGGCATCCTCCAGGTTCTCACATCACCTTAGCTTGTCCAACATCAAGCCATGTTGGTCGAAAATCCCTTTAACCGTTATACCTTGAAATATGATTTACAGAGCACCACTAGGCAAAAACAAAACAAAGGCTAAGCAGACAAATAAATAACATGAACAATAGTTACAGGTTTATCAACTGTTAAATATATATAGTATTTCTTATTGTTGATACTGAATTTCTGTATTCAAAAAGGGGAAAAATTATTATGTATTTTGTTGGAAATATTTTTATCTTGCAATAAAAATTTTTACTTGAAAATCCCTTTAACCAAGTGATCAACATGTGGAATTCACGGCCACAGGAGGTGGTGGTGGCTGCAAGCATGGACGGCTTCAAAACGGATAAACATGTGGAGCTGAGGTCCATCAGTGACTATTAGCCACAAGGTATAGATAGGAACTCTCAGTCTGGGCCAAGTGATGCTCTGTATTCTTGGTGCTTGACGGGGGGGGGCAACAGTGGGAGGGCTTCTAGCGTCCTGGCCCCACTGCTGGACCTCCTGAGGGCACCTGGTGTTTTTGGCCACTGTGTGACAGAGTGTTGGACTGAATGAGCCATTGGCCTGATCCAACTCTGGCTTCTCTTATGTTCTTGTGAAGAAAGCACCCATCTGTGATAGAGACTGCCCAGAGCCAGAAGTGAAGCATTATGGCTCAGTAGGGACCCAGGGCATCCCACTGTGACATCCCAACCACTATCTCATAATAGCTCTGCCACAAGGAATGAGTCAGAACACAAGGATTTGTTGGTTTCTCCTCTTTCTCTTCATCTTGCCAGCCCAGCTTGCCAGACTCTCTCTGTGGCTGCCCACTAGTTCCCATTTATCCATCATCATTCATCCATCGACCATCCATCAGCTCTAAGCATGCCAGCAATGGAACACCCCCATTCACACCCCCGTTCAGCCCATCACATTCACTCCGCGTCCATACACAAACAGGCTCCATCCATCTGAAGGGACAGGCACCAAAGGTTCCACTGGCTCACACTTTCACTCTCCATCCTTACACAAACACCCCTCAGCTTCCATCATAGGCGTAGAGTACGGGGGGGGGGGGCTCGAGGGCTTGAGCCACCCCTGAAATTTCCCGTGGGGGGGTCAGCCACCCCCGGGAAAATGGAGCACCTGCTGCCACACCTTCCCGGGTCCTTCCGAGGTCTGGCGGCCACTGCTGGAGAGGGAGGCGGGGAGAGAGGCACCGGCAGCAGCGGCTGGCAGGCCTCAGAAGGGCCCGGGGAGGCGGGGCGGTTTCCCAGAGGGGGGGGGAAGAACATCGTCCCAGCGAGCCACAAGGTATAGATAGGATCTCTCTGTCTGCGGCAAGTGATGCTCTGTATTCTTGGTGCTTGGGGGGGCAACAGCAGGAGGGCTTCTAGTGTCCTGGCCCCACTGGTGGACCTTCTGAGGGCACCTGGTGGAGCCCCCCCCCGGGATTTCCAAAACTCTACACCCCTGGCTTCCATCCATGAATATTTAATCAATCAATCAATCAATTTGATTTATATCTTGCCCTCCCCACTGAGGGAACCGACTACCACCAGCCTCCATCAGCCAATGTCATTAGGAGCTTCAGGCCGTGTCTTCCCACCAGCCTTCAAGTTGCGAGTTACTCCCTGACTTACCCTGCAAGCCCTCTCGCTTTTGCAGAAGATCTTGCCTTCTTCTCTGTATCAACTCTCTGCCTTTTCCTGGTTTGTGCCCATCCCTCACATTCACTCTCCATCTGTACACAAACAAGATCCTGCCAATCCAGCTTGCCAGACTTCTCCTGAGGTTGCCGTCCTCTCAAGCCAGCAGTGTCGCCACCCAGCTAACAAGGCCTCTTTGGCTGAGCCGTGACTGTGATGCCGCAAAGGCCCCTAGAGCAGAGGTTTCAAACTCATTTGTTACAAGGGCCGGATCTGATAGAAATGTCATGTCAGTGGGCTGGTTATGCATACCATAAAACATACTGCCATGTCCCAGAGATATAAGCGTTATAAAAGACACAGGGAAACCAAATTAATGGCATTATTTTTTTACTCAAAATACAAACATGCTTAAGACATTAACATGGGTAACCTCCACGGCGGTGTGTCCTCACCGCATTCATCCACCCACCCCCACAGTGAGCGGGACACAATGAAGGATGGGAGAACCAGGCATGCCGCTCCTGAGTTCCTGAGTGGAAACATTCCAGACAAGCAAGATTCAGAAAAGTTTGAGAACTAATCAAAACAAAACCGAGATGTATTGTGAGCGTGTGTTGTGAAGTGAAAGGAACTGATTTACTGGGGAACACATAAAAGTATATTTAAGCATATGTATTTAAGCATATGCAAGGCTAGGTTTTTTTCACAGGATGCCATAAAAGGGGGGCGATGCCCCTTGTCCACCTGCACAGAGTGCCTACCACCCTCGGCCACCACTCTTATTCCAGATAACAGCACTGTGGTCCTCTGTCCCTTATTAAAAGCTCTCCTTCTCCCTTGGATATCCCTGTGAGGCAAACGCATGGCAAGCAATCCATGTCCTCCTCTGCCCTCCACCAGCATCCTCCAGATTCTTGCATCACCTTAGCTAGACAACATCAATCATTGTCTGTCTATGCTAGGTTAACTGCTGGTGAAGACCTATCATAGGATAAGCTGTGTTGGTCTGAAGTTCCTTTAAGCAAGGAAAGAAAACACCTGTCTGTGATAGAGACTGCCTGGAGTCAGAAGTAAGGCATTATGGCTCAGTGGGGATACAAACCCAGGGCATCCCACTGGGCCATTCCAACCACTATCTACACAAAGACCGATTTCCCACAGGTGCTGCCCCGGCGTTGTTCCGTCATTTGCCTCAATTGTGTGCTTGAATTTCCCACTATTTGTATTTTGACCTGCGGCTCTGCCCAATCTTCCTGCTTTTTGAGGATCACTGAAGTCGCGGGGAAGATCGGGCGGAGCGGTCAAAATGCGTCCCATGGCAAATAATGGGAAACTCAAGCACACAACTGGGGCAAATGGAGGAAGGATGCCGGGGCAGCGCCTGTGGGAAATTGGTCTTAGTAGTGCTGATTGAAACCAGTAAACCAGGTAAATCAGACCAGACACATTTCAGCCAAAAAGGCCTTCTTCAGTGGTCCCAGTTTAATACCACAAGCACGCTGCACGAAGAAATCTGAACCGTAGTTAGCCATGTAAGGTATTGGGGGGGGGGGGGTGTAAAAATTAATAAGGAATAAAATTAATACTGTTGACATTTTCAAACATTAAAATAAATCACCAGTAAAATAAAATTAATAATCAAAAAATAAACTTACATTCCAAAATATATATTGTGGCACAGAAATACTCTATGGGAGCAATCGCATCTGGCTCCTAATCTTTACAGCCACACCGAAGGGAATGAGAGATGGAGTAATCCTAGTGTAAAAATAAACATTTTAAAACACTAAGAATTACTTCTGTAATAAGGACACCAATGCTAAATTCAAAAGCAAGCCCGTGGGCAAACAAGCCCATAGGCAAACCTACTGACCTGAATTCAGAAGTTCCTTCAGCCACAGTTTGCACATGTGAGTTAAGAAGAGCCAATGATTACAAAACTTTTCATTATGACATTCATTTTCTACCCTCATTTCCTCCCCTTCAACTCCACCACCTCTACAGCGCTTACCGCGTGGTCTGGCTGCTGCAGTCAGCCAGCCATCTGGTCAGCCAAAGCAGGGATGCGTAGAGGATCTCTCACCCACCCCACCTCAGCACAGCTTTCCTAGTTCCTCTCACAGTGTTTCAGTAGTCTATGAAGCACACCCAAGCACACCCAAGCAGACGCTGGGAAAGGTAATCCTCATGGTGGTGGATGCTAAGCTATAAGGCATGCTGAAGACTACATTTCCCAGGGTGCCTTGAGCACATTTCCAGTGGGCTGAAACAGTACAGGGAAGGGAGGCAAAAGCAGGAGGAGTAGGGTTGCCAGCCTCCAGGTGGGGCCTGGAGATCTCCCACTATTACAACTGATCCCCAGCTGACAGAGATCAGCTCCCCTGGAGAAAATGGCTGCTTTGGAGGGTGGACTCTATGGCATTGGACCATGCTGAGGCCCCTCCCCTCCCCAAACCCCACCTTCTCCTGGCTCCACCCCCAAAGTCCCCAGGTATTTTCCAACCTGGACTTGGCAACCCTAGGAGAGAGAGATTGTCTATCCACCTGCGTATCAGTTGCACACCCAGCCATTACCTCACCATTACATCAACAGTCACAATGCATAATAATGTGATGCGGGGGGGAAGCTTTTGAACATGGGCGAGCTGTGTGCTGAGGGAGGAAAGACCCGGAGAATGGCTCAGGAGTCTGTGAATAGTAAAATACAATAAAATAAAGTGACAGTGTTTGGGAAGCCTTCCTGTCCTTATTGTCACACGACAATAGAGCTTCTAGAGGAATTTGGTGTCAAGCATTTGGAATGCGTTAGCTTACAACCCGAGCAGATATGTCCAGTATTCAGGACTAGATGCTACGCACTACAGGCGCCAGATCTGTCTCCAGTGTCCATATTGGACAGGCTTGTAATGACAACCTGAAAGCTCTAAATGACAGGGGTAAGCTCGCCCCAAAATTAAAGCAAATTGGCGTTTTGCTGTGATTTCAAGAGTAGAGATGACTGGAGACTGAGACTATCTCCTGCTGTAGTGAAAGCCTTGGGGAACAGAACTGGTCATATCTCTCCTACATCCACTGTAGTTCTTCATCCAGTTTGGTGTAGTGGTTAAGTGCCAGTTTGGTGTAGTGGTTAAGTGCGTGGACTCTAACCTGGGAGAACCGGGTTTGATTCCCCACTCCTCCACTTGAACCTGCTGGATGACCTTGGGCAAGCCATAGCTCTGTACCAGCTGTTCTCTCAAGAGCAGTCCTCGAAAGAGCTCTCTCAGCCCCACCTACCTCACAGGGTGTCTGTTGTGGGGAGGGGAAGGGAAAGGAGTTTGTAAGCCACTCTGAGACTCCCTTGGGGAGTGAAGGGCGGGGTATAAATCCAATCTCCTCTTCTTCTTCTTCATCTGCATTTTAATGCAGAGGATTGATGGTGGAGGACTGCGTGTTCTAGTTCTGGTTTGCCTTGCTAAGAATATTGCTACAACTTATGATCTCTTCAGCACATCTTTCTGAAAGTGGAACTGACAGAAGTGAACCACTGTAATAAAATGCCAGCAGTAGTAGTAGTTGTAGTAGTAGTAGTACGACACAGGGGGAGCAGGGGTGGAATTGCATTTATAGAGTTCAGTACAAAGAGGAGACATCTAGGGATGCAGAATGGGTGCATGCTCTCATTCACAGAAAAAGAGACAACAAAGGCATCATTACAGAACCTCTAATATTTCTCAGCTGAATGTAAGGAACCAGCATTTCCCAAAGAACTAGCATTGCCAGGTCCCCTCTGGCCACTAGTAGGGGATGTAGGGTTGCCAGCTCCAGGTTGGGAAATTCCTGGAGGTTTGGGGGTAAAGCCCAAGGGACCTCAGTGGGGCACAATGCCATACGGTCCACCCTCCAAAGCAGCCATTTTCTTCAGGGGAACCGATCCCTGTAGTCTGGAAATGAGCTGCAATTCTGGGAGATCCCCAGACCCCACCCGGAGGCTGGCTTCCCTAGGAGTCTTGGGCACACTTCCTGTGAACTCAGGCCAAAGAGTCCTGCCAAAAGTGGTTTCCTGATACATTAACTCTCTTCTTCTACATGCTGCTGTCATCTACTCTCTTATAGCTTTCCTTCATGGATCTAAAAGTAACGATGTTTTCCTCCCCATTGGTTAAAAGCAGAAGGGTCCTATAAATTGAACTCCGTTAGCTGCAGCATACAAAATGGCCGGATACACAGCTGATACCATTACCAGGGCAATTATACACAAGCAAGTCCTACTGTGTCATGCTGGGTAAGACTGAAGATCCATCTAGTCCAGCAACGTCTTTCCCACAGTGGCAAGCCAGATGTTCCTGTGGAGAATGAAATCCCTGGCTCTACCCTCTTGCCTCCATACTGCTCCAGGTGTCCCAGAGGCTATGTCTGCCCACCACTGCTTTACCCACCATGGAGATTTCATTTAGTTATCATGAATATGGACAGACCTAGCCTGCCCGAATTTACCCAGTCTCCTTTGAAAACCATCTTGCTGTCGCTGCATCCTGTGGCAGTATGTTCCACAAGCTAATTATACATTGCGTGAACAAGTGCTTCCTTTTGTCTGTCCAATCAAGTTCCTTGAATGACATCTTCTGTCTGAGACCCTGGAGAGCCTCTGCCAATCAGAGTAGTCAATACTGACCTCAATGGACCAATCGTCTGGTTCTGTATAAGGCAGCGTCACGTGTTCGTCTAGTATTACTGGAATTTCAGTATGCTAATATCGTTTCCCCCACACTGTGCATAAATGTACAAACTTCCACCATGCCTCCCCACCCTCCAGCCTCATTCTCGACCTTTAGGAGGCATCTGAAGACAATTTTATTCAGGACAGCATTTGATGAATATGGATTCTTACACCAGCTGGCAGCTTTAAGTTATTGATTTTAGATGAATGGTTTTATGTATTTCATTGCGTTTCATTACCATTTATGAGCTGTCATTCTGGGGGGTCCCCGGATCCCGCATGAAGCCTGGCATCCCTCTCTCCAAGGTGCTCCTGGATTTGAATTTTGCTGTTCTACTGCAGACCAACACAGCTAGTCTCTGGAACTCTACGTATTCTGTTATTATATTTACTGTTGATGGTAAAAATTGCAAACACATATTGGTGGATAGATTTGACAGGAAGTGCACATCAAAGACACGGTGGTGGGGAGGGTGAAACGGGAGTAGGAGAAATACCAAGGGTCTGAAGTTACTATTAGCACATGAAAAAGTGATAATCCATGGATAATCTGTGGCCGGAAAGAACACATTACACTGGCAGGTGAACCTGGAGACTTGAGGTCCCACCCATAGGCGTCAACGACAGGGGGGCTCGAGGGCTTGAACCACCTCCAAAATTTCCCAGGGGGGACTGAGCCCCCCCTGGAAAACGGTGCACCCTCCGCCGCGCCTCCCCGGGCCCTTCCTAGGGCCGCCACTGCCGCCTCTCTCTCCTCCCCCTTGGTCTGACCACTCCGTCCCTCCCTCCATCTGTCCAGGGGCCAGCTAAGCAAATGCCCAGCTGGCCCCTGGACAGACGGAGGGAGGGATGGAAGCAGGAGAGGGCAGGCCGGGGGGGGGGGGGGGGAACGGGAACATGGTCCTGGTGGGTGCGCGTGCTTTGCATGCGCGCATGGAAGAACTCCTGCCCCCCCCCCAGGATTTTGAAAACTTGACACCCCTGGTCCCACCTGGATGACTTCTGCACCACACTAGCAGTAGGCACATCACCAGTCAAGAACCACTGCACTAGAAATGTATTTTTAAGGCATGAACTGTTTCAGAACAAGAAAAAAAAGATACTGTAAACATCAACAGAAGCGGACCTTTCCCACTTCAGCTTTAACATGTTTTTTTTCTCTGTTGCTGCCTGGTCTTTTTGTAAAGTGAGGTGGGAGCAGAGACGTCAGACAAAGCGTCTGTTTTCTAATGGGCTGAAAACTCTCTATATTGATACACTGCTTATTTCCATCGATCAGCGTCATTTCTTCCCGTCAACTTGGCCTTCGAACCTGGTTGGTTGCTTGGCCCAATGGCTTCGCATTTAAGAACCGTGATACGTGACTGGTCTAAAAGTGAGTTGTTGCCACCCAGAGATTTTTTTTTCCTTCTCAGGTTTGAGAGCCAATTTGGTGTACTGGTTAAGAGCGCGGACACTAATCTGGGAGAACCGGGTTGGATTCCCCACCCCTTCACATGCAGCTGCTGGTGTGGCCTTGGGTCAGCCGTCTGTTCTTTCAGAGCTGTTCTCTCAAAAGCAGTTCTCGAGAGAGCTCTCTCAGCCCCACCTGCCTTATAGGGTATCTGTTGTGGGGAGGGGAAAGGGATTGCAAGCCACTCTGAGACTCCTTTGGCAATGTTCCCTCTAAACTATGGAGTCCTGTGAGCAAAAATTCTACTTTGTGAGCTACTGGCATTAAGGTTGTGAGCAAGTGATTTGGCTACTACATAAGTTAGTTTGCTCTGGAGCCATCCTTCCTGAGCTAAGACTAAAATGTGTGAGCCGGAGGCTAAAAAACTGTGAGTTAGCTCACACTAACTCAGCTTAGAGGGAACACTGGTAGGATATAAGTCCAGTCTCCTCCTCCTCCTCCTCCTCTTTGTCTTCGTCTTCTTCATCTTTCTCTTCATCTCAAAAACCCCAAGAACTCCATGCAACATGTGTAGGTCCACTGGGGCAGAATGGCACACCAGCATTCTGGGAGAATTCCCGCTGGGACGCTACCTGGAAGGGCCAGCAGGGGCAGGATCATTCTCGACCAGCTGGTCTCTGCCGGGCCGGCAGCATCCTAGGGCCTGCTTGGCTTAGACCCGGGCTGTGGCGATTGGGGTAAGCTTTTCTGGAGGCTGTTTTGACACCCCATCTGTTCCTAAGCTCTCTGTTGTCATTTAACTGCAATGTTATTACAACACACCCACAAAAGCAGTCATAACAAGCAGTCCTGGGCCAGTGTGGTAGGTTTCTACAGGGCGACTGTGCAAAGAAGCCACTTTGGTGTGTACAGTTCAAATAGCTTTGCATGCACCAAAACAGAAGCTGTTTTCACTATAACCAACGTTCATGAACGGTGCTGGAAGGAAAACAAGGGAGGGAAAGCCTCCAGAAAGGGTGACAATGGGCGTCTTGTTTCACGTGGGAAGGAATGGGGGGGGGGGGGGTAGGATGGGCCACACAACACTGTTGTCTAGGTGTACCTCAGGCACCATCACCTTTGACACACTGGGGGACCTGCAAAAGAAACAAAATTAGTACCTTCCCAAGCACGTGGCCAAAAAGTAGTAAACAGAGCCTGCAGTTGGTTCTCTCACTGCCCTTCAAATGGAGAATGTAGCCAGTGGGTGAGCCAGTTCAGGGGCTGGAGTGTTCCCATGGGAAGACCTGGGAGCAAAATGCCCCGTCAGGCGTGGCACTCCCTGGGTGACCGTAGACCAGCCGCTGACTTTCTGCGGAATCTACCTCACAGGGTTGTTGTGAGGGTAAAATGGTGGCAGGGAGGGCCACGTATGGCACCCAGAGCGCCTTGGGAGGTGGGCAGGATAAAAATGAGGTGGTTAGAAAGACAGACACGTATTCTGCTTTACAAATTCACACCGTATGGATCTCCTACTGATCAGTCTCCTGATCCACCACATGGATCTCCCAGGATCTCCTACTGATCCGTCTCCTGGCTGGGGGCAGTTGGCCTCCCACACAAAAACCAGAAAGGGAGCTGGATTTGATCTAGGGTTGCCAACCTGCAATTGGAGATCTCCTGGAATTACACCTGATCGCCAAATATTTATTTATTATTTATTCATTTAAAACATTTATTCCACTTCTCCTGGAGGGAATGGCTGCTTTGGAAGGTGGACGGCCTAGCATCATACCCTACCAAGCTCTCTCCCTTCTCTAAACCCCACCCTCCCAGGCTCCAGCCTCAAATCTCCAGGTATTTCCGAACCTGGAGTTGGCAACCCTAAGATTTTGCTGACTTCCTGGCTGCCCCCCCTTCTCTCAGACAGGAAGTATGTTCACTTGAGCATCACCCCCCTCTTCCTCTAAGCATCTCCCAGCACTAGAGCCACCGTGGGAGTGCCCTGAGTGGGAAAGCTTCAC
Organism: Lepidodactylus listeri; assembly: GCA_029233225.1. Lineage (NCBI taxonomy): Eukaryota > Metazoa > Chordata > Lepidosauria > Squamata > Gekkonidae > Lepidodactylus > Lepidodactylus listeri. The sequence continues at coordinate 15,868,304 of JARCFY010000017.1, read as the reverse complement.
CTGTTGAGTTTCAGCCCCCTTAGAAGGCACAGAAGTCCTGCCAGGGAACGGGGACCATGTGGAATGTCTCATAGCACGCTGAAGTCCTGCTCAAGACAGACAGGGGAAAACCTGCTCTAGTTTGCAGTCATGAGAGCTGTCCACCTGTTTGCTTTGAACAGGTGAGCAGCTGTTTGACGGGGGAAAGGATGCCCCCAGAAGGTGGTCCCTGAGGATAGTCTCTGGCACAGGGTGAATAGGGTTGGAGGAATTACACTTGCACTCCTAACAAATTGGTTAGACTTTAACAGCAGGGGCTGTGGCTCAGTGGTAGAGAATCTGCTTGGCATGCAGAAGGTCCCAGGTTCAATCCCCGGCATCTCCTGTCAAAAGGACCAGGCAGTAGGTGATGTGAAAGACCTCAGCCTGAGACCCTGGCTCACTGGGAGAGCATCTGCTTGGCTCGCAGAAGGTCCCAGGTTCAATCCCTGGCATCTCCGGTCAAAAGATCTGAAAGTAGGTGGTGTGAAAGACCTCTGCCTGAGACCCCGGAGAGCCGCTGCCAATCTGAGAAGACAATACTGACTGTGATGGGCCAAAGGTCTGACTTGGTATAAGGAAGTTTCATGTGTTCATGAGTCTCCCGGCACGTTAGAACACAATGATGCAATCGTATTGCACAACAAAGTGGATAAGAATGCTGGATGGTGAAAAGGCAAATCCCAGCCTTCTAGCCTGCCTGAGGATCTCAGCACATATGTACAATCATTGCCCTATTTTGGAGACAGCCAGGGAAGGGGCAAAGCCTCTTCGAAGTAGTGGTTAAGTGTGCAGACTCTAATCTGGGAGAACCGGGTTTGATTCCCCACTCCTCCACTTGCACCTGCTGGATGACCTTGGGCAAGCCATAGTTCTGGCACAGCTGTTCTTGAAAAAGAGCAGTTTTTGTCAGAGCTCTCTCAGCCCCACCTACCTCACAGGGTGTCTGTTGTGGGGAGGGGAAGAGAAAGGAGTTTGTAAGGGTAGTGAAGGGCAGGGTATACTTCCAATTTCTTCTTCTTCTTCTTCTTTATTTGATGCCAAGCGGGTATGTGGGCCCACACCTGCATCTGCCCCCCGCAGTTGGGTTTCCATGTAGTGCGTGGCTTTTCCATTCTCACACTGCCAGTGTGGTGCTGTGGTTAAGAGGGCTGGACCTTGGGCCACCACCTTCCCTCAGCCTAACCTACACCTCTCAGGGTTGTTGTGAGGATAAAACAGAGGAGAGGAGAATGATGTGAGCCACCTGGGGTCCCCACTAGGGAGAAAGATGGGGTACAACTGAAGTAAATGAACGAACAACCATTTGAGTGAAGAAATAAATAACTAAATAATGTGTGAGCTAAAACTGCTGCTGTGCCACCTGGCCAGAAGTCAGGCGAGATATTTATTGCATTTATATCTTGTCTTTCTCCCCGGTGGAGGGCCCAAATCAATTTACATTGCCAATTTGATCCTCAGGGCAACCCTGCGAGGTAGGCTAGGCTGCGAGAGAGAGAGTGCCCGGCCCCAGGTCCCCCAGCGAGCTTCCATGGCAGAGTAAGGATTTGAATCGGGGTCTCCCTCATTCTAATCTGGCAGTCTCATCACCACACCACAATGGTTCTGGGACAGAACTGGCATGCTACTGGTGCGAGGGGGGTCCCAATAGATCTGGTGGGCTCAACACAGGATTTGGCCACTGTGGATGGGCCGACACCCTTTCAGAGGTGCCTGACTTGTTATTAAACGACAAGGAGTTTTCATCGTCCTCATAGAGTACTGTAGAAATTTGATATTGATGTATACTTCCTACCACAATCTTTGGCTGAGGAAAAAAAAACCTGAGATGTTCGGCCTGTGGTGTGTCTGCCCTCAGGTGCCTCGTTCTCAGCCGCTCACCCGCCAAGGGGACAGCCACGGAAGCGAAGACGGCCTCTGCAAGTGTCGGCAATAAATAACCAGCACGAAAATCAAAACAGAGAAAAAGTGGCCAGCTACAAAGTCCTTTTGTTTACGAGGCTATGCGTGATTTCTTCTGACGCATTTGGGGCTGGAACGGTTCATCACGTTTTATGGTGTCGCCCGTTATATTAAAGGCAGCAGCCCCTTTCTCACTAGGCCTCTTGTTGTTTGCTCGTGAATGAACTTGGCCTCAGCCCTTAATTTAATCCGGACGGTGGAGCTTGGGGATGCCAACCTCCCGCTAGGACCTGGGGACCCCCCCACCTGAATCACAGCTCATCTCCAGACTATAGACACCAGTTCCCCTGAGGAAAATGGATGCCTTGGAAGGCGGACTCTGTACCCCACTGAGATCCTTTTCCTCCCCAGGTGCCATCCCCAAATCTCCAGGAGTTTCCCAATCGGGACTGGGCAACCTGGCTCCCCCATCTTCCACTGGTGCCCCCCCCCCCCGGCAACCCTAGTGGAGCTCCCTGAAGCAGCCGGGCGTCCTCTGCTGGTGGTGCATGGCTGGAATTTCCCAGAGACAACACGACCCAAGCAATTACTCTGGTATCCAGCTATGCAACGTCTCGATGCTTCTGAACAGCAGAAGAAAAAGGCCGATCAGTGTCTGGACCACTCCCCCGTAGACTGCAGGTGGAGCCTCACACAACCGACAGGTTTTGCATATCCCCCCTCCCAATCCTTGCACACAGAAGACTAGCTCGTCAAGACAAAATTGCCTCATTTTCCACGTGCAGACAGTATTTGTCACGAAGCAGATTTCACATAAGACCCATACGCAGACAGACCCCCCCCCCCCAACCTTGAGAAGAGTCCTGTTCAGCACAGCAGGTGGGGGTAATCTTATTTCTGGGTTTTCTCTGTCTGATCTGCTGACTGTGAGAAGTAGGGCAAATTCTTGCTCGTAAATGCAGCCCTGGGCGTTGAACGAAATCTGAGGCCAGGTCAGCCTGTTTCTCCTCCAGTGGCCTCGTTCCAGAGGAGACGGGCGCTGCTTCCGCTGATCCAGCAAGCCTCGGAAGAGCCAGCAGCCAGGCTGGAGTGCTGGAGGAAAGGGAGAAGAGAACGACAACTTCCTTGCCTGCTCTGCTGTCGCAAATAGGGTCGCCAACCTCCAGATCAGGCCTGCAGATCTCCTGCTTGGTTTTAATACAGTTGGGTGTAGTGGGTAAGCGTGCGAACTCTAATCTGGGAGAACCGGGTTTGATTCCCCACTCCTCCACGTGCAGCTGCTGGATGACCCTGGGCAACCCATAGTTCTGACAAGAGCTGTCCTTGAAAAAGAGCAGTTTCTGTCAGAGCTCTCTCAGCCTTGCAGGGTGTCTGTTGTGGGGGGGCGGGAAGGGAAAGGAGTTTGTAAGCCGCTTTGAGGCTCCAACTGAAGGGCGGGATATAATTCCAATCTCCTCCTCCCCCTCCTCTTCCTCCTCTTACAACTGATCTCCAGACTACAGAGATCCGTTCCCCCGGAGAAAATGGATGCTTAGGAGGGTGGACACTGTGGCATTGTGCCCCACTGTCCTCCCCAGGCTCCACCCGCAAATTTCCAAGAGTTCTCCAACCTGAACCTGTCAATCCCCCCTCCCTGGGGGTAACCTGGCAACCCTATTTCCAATGAAGGCCTAGCAGGTGCTGTGGGTCCAAGTGGCTCCCTTCTCCTCTGACCTGAGAGACCCGGATGAGAGGGAAGAAGAAGAGATTGGATTTATACCCCACCCTTCACTACCCAAAGGAGTCTCAGAGCAGCTTACAATCTCCTTTCCTCCCCACAACAAACACCCTGTGAGGTAGGTGGGGCTGAGAGAGCTCTCTCGAAAACTGCTCCTGAGAGAACAGCTCTGAGAGGACTTGTGACTGACCCAAGGCCACCCAGCTGGCTGCATGTGGAGGAGTGGGGAATCAAACCCGGCTCTCCCAGATTAGAGTCTGCACTCCTAAACACTTCACCAAACTGGCACTCAGTTTGGCTCTCAGAATGCAGCCAGCTTTGTTATGCTTTGAGAGGCTCACTAGGATTGCCAACCTCCAGGTGGTAGCTGGAGATCTCCCAGGATTATGACTGATCTCCAGCTGGCAGAGATCAATTAACCCAAAGGAAAAGGCTGCTCTGGAGAGTGAACTCTGCGGCATTCTACCCCACTGACGTCCCTCCCCTCCCCAAACCCCGCCCTCCTCAGACTCCATCTCCCCAAATCTCCAGGTATTTCCCAGCCCAGAGCTGGCGGCAACCCTAGGTCAATTGGCGCTTTTCTTGCCAAGGGAAATATGGGGGAAAAAAAGTCTCAGTAGACTGAAATTAATTTTTGCTTGTTTATTTACGCCCCCCTTTTCCCCAATGAAGGGGCTGTTGTGGCTCAAATGGTTAAGACGCTGAACTGCAGAGCAGAAAGTCGGTAGTTCAGCAGTTCGAGACCCGAATGCTGCATGATGGAGTGAGCGCCCGTCTCTGGCCCCAGCTCCTGCCAATCTAGCAGTTCAAAAGCAAGAAATTGCAAGTAGATAAATAGGAACCACGTCAGTGGGAAGGTAACAGCGTTCCGTGCACCTCAGCATCTAGTCACGCGGCCACATGATCACGGAAATGTCTTTGGACATCGCTGGCTCTTCGGCTTGGAAACGGAGATGAGCACCGAATCCCTAGAGTTGTATTCGACTGACTTTCGAGCAAGGGAAACCTTTACCCTTTACATTTTACCTTTCCCCAGTGAGGGCTCAAGCTGGCTTACAAGTTCTCCCCTTCATTTTATCCTCACAACAACCCTGTGAGGTATGGTAAGGTCACCCAGCAAGCTTCCACAGCTGCCTGAGGATTTGATTCTAGTCTCCCTGCTGGGTCTCCATTAATGTATTGTCTGTATTCAAAGCAAACAAACCAAAAATCATTTACTATTCTGGGGTAGGCAGGGGCCAAATAGGAGCTACAGTTAAGTCATAGAATTTTTTTTGAAAACCCACCTAGAACCTTCATTGAGCTTGGCGGCACCTCCAATGAAGAAAAATTCCACAAAATTAAGTGGCTAACAGTGCAATCCTAAACAGTGTTACTCCAGTTTAAATTCATTAAAATCAATGCACTGTAAAGTCCTATTCTGTTGCATTTTCCTTCTTGGTGTCTTTGCCGCTGTTCTGTTTCTTACGCCATTCACTTTCCCACTCAGTGTAATTAGAGTAAAAACAAGGATTTGTGGTGCGCATCTCATTTTCACCTCCCCCACTATTTCCTCTTTCCCTTTCCTGAAAACCTCCATAGTCCCCTCTCTCTTTTTCCTGCATCCTTCTCTCCTTTCCAGCCGCCAGCCAACCGACCTTTATCCACTCCCCACCCTGTCCTCAGCTTTCCCTCTTCCCTCCCCCTGGCAGCCTCTCCCCAGGAGAAGTCTGGTCCAGTTGCATGGTGGCAGCTACCACGGTGGGCCGGGCTGGGCCCAGTTGGATGGTGGGGAACCTACAATTTGTTTGTTTGTTTGTTGATATATATTTGTATCCCGCCTTGCCAGACAAGCTGGCTCAAGGCGGCTAACAAAGTTAAAATATCATAAAACAATAAATACAGCAATTTAAACAATATCAAATTACAGATAAAAACAGACAGGTGATGGCGGCATTCAGATCACACCTTTTTATATATATATAGTTTGTTCTCCTCCTGGGCCCCATTCAGAGACCCACGGAACATTCTGTGCTTTTAATTTTTTTTTTAATTTCCCCCCCAACAATATTCAGATTACACCTGATGGGGGGTGTAGTGTCCCATGGGTCCCAGGCTAGGAGATGTTCCAAAGGCACATACATTAGCGGCAGCTCCTAATTGAAGGCCTGGTGGAAGAGCTCCGTTTTACAGGCCCTGTGGAACTGTAGGAGGTCCCGCAGGGCCCTGATGTCCTCCGGGAGCTTGTTCCACCCATGTGGAGCCACCACTGAGAAGGCCCTGGCTCTGGTGATCGCCAGCCTGGCTTCTTTCAAACCAGGGAGAGTCAGGCGGTGTTGTGAGCCTGACCTCAGTGCTCTCTGGGGCACATATGGGGAAAGGCGGTCCCTCAGGTAGGCAGGTACAAGGAACTGTGAGGGGCACTTCATTTCCCCCTGTTATTTCCCTTCCCCCAATATTTTCTCTTTCTCTCTTTTTGGCATATAGTCAACTTCCCCTGTTAGCTTCTATCTTTCCCACCTGCCTACCTTTTATCTGCCACCCCCCATCTTCAGCTATAGTATTTGTTTGCTATACATCCCACCTATTTAGCCCATCTTTCTTCCCAACCGGGAACCAAATCAACTTACATCATTCTCCTCTCCTCCACTTTATCCTCACAACAAACCTTTGAGGTAGGTTATGCTGAGAATATGCGACTGGCCCAAGGTCACCCAGTCAGCTTCCATGGCAGGGTGGAGATTCAAACCTGGCTCTCCCTGGTCCTATTTTGACACTCTGACCCACACACCACAAAGGTTGGCTGCTGTTGAACAGTAGGGAGTGGCTGGGCCTGGGTAAGTCATACAAGCCACGTGGGAGCAAGTGGTCTGGTGGTTGCTGCCCAGCCTGGCCCACTGAATCTTCCCTCAAAGACCAAGACAGGCCTGAAGAGGGCCCTGCCCCATCCCCCTGCCTTTTACTGAGAGAAATAACGTTTAAAGGCCGGCCACACCGCTGTGGTTTGATTGAGGACATTTGTTTCATCAAGCTATAGGTGCTTCTTCTATCATTTCGGGGTTTTAACCCTCCCTCCTTTTTAAGACTTCAGATTTTTCTGCAACCCTAGGGCTTTTCTCAGCTTTGTAAAAATGCCTGTCTCGTTTGCCCGTGGCTCCGCTCTCCGGGTTTAAGTTTCCACAGATGGGGCCACGTTGAGAATCCGCTGTATTGATGAGCCCAGCTCCAATCAGCCTGTACATGGCCATCAACACAATATTATGGGAGGGGGCACCAAATTAAGGTTGAGGAATGGTTGAATTAGGGAGCTTTAGAGAACTGAAAGGATTTGATCAATTCTTTCCCACTTTTCCCAGTCAATTTGACCCCACTTTTTGGTCCTGCCAAGTGTTCCCTCTAAGCTGAGTTAGTGTGAGCTAGCTCATTTTTTTAGCCTCCGGCTCGCACATTTTTGTCCCCGCTCGGGAAGGATGGCTCCAGAGCAACCTAATTTATGCAGGAGCCAAATTGCTCGCTCACAATTTTTATGCCAGCAGCTCACAAAGTAGAATTTTTGCTCACAACGCTCCACAGCTTAGAGGGAGCATCGTGTCGTATTTGTATTTCCTTTGCCGTAAATCCAGACTGACATTTGAAGTGTGGTTCCTTCGCCACAAACTTGTCTGCAGCGAAAGAAACAGTGACCACAAGGGGGCAGGATGGAGTCATTCTGGCAGCAGACACTGGAGTCCATTTTTTAAAACAATGCAAAATACTCTGACTGCAGGAGCACAATCAGAACTATTCTGTGCAGCCAGACAAAGCCCAGCCCAGAGCTACTGTGTGATATTTCCACAACATCCTACTCAATAGCAGCAACACAATGTTCCATTTGAACGTAATACATGTGTTTGCTGTAGTCAAAGTAGCGGGGAAATGCCAGAGAGACAAACTTTCAGAGTTTGAGCAGCTGAGACAGAACAGGCTGACAAAATAAAGGTGACACTGGTCGGTGAAGTCGGTTTTCTCGAAGCGGTGGACCTGCCTTCCCTGAATGGGTCAAAACTGTTGTTTGCAGATCATGCAATGAGCCTGGGGTTGCCAGCCTCCAGGTGGGGCCTGGGGATCTCCCGCTTTTACAACTGATCTCCAGCCGACAGAGATCAGCTCCCCTGGAGAAAATGGTTGCTCTGAAGGGTACAGTCTATGGCATTGTACCATGCTGAGGCCCCTCCCCTCTCCAAACCCCACCTTCTCCTGGCTCCACCCCCAAAGTCCCCAGGTATTTTCCAACCCAGACTTGGCAACCCTAAGTGAGCCTCAGAGTGCAATTAGAGAAATAGGTCGGAGCTGTTTTTCAAGTACAGCTTGCGCATATATTGTTTTTTAATTCAGCCCATCTGACCACGCTGATCCACCTCAGGCTCACTCCTGTAATGCACTTTACAAGGGGCTGCACTTAGAGGAAAGCTAAGCTCTTAAAACTGCATCAAATGTAGAAGAAGAAGAAGAAGAAGAGGTTGGATTTATATCCCGCCCTTCACTCACTTGGAATCTCAGAGTGGCTTGCAAATGCCTTTCCCTCCCCCTCCCCACAACAGACACCCTGTGAGGTAGGTGGGGCTGAGAGAGCTCTGAGGCAACTGTCCTTGAGGGAACAGCTGGTACAGAACTATGGCTTGCCCAAGGTCATCCAGCAAGGTGCAAGTGGAGGAGTGGGGAATCAAACCCGGTTGTCCCAGATTAGAGTCCGCGCACTTAACCACTACACCAAACTGGCTCTAACCTGTATGTAGCAGCATACATAGCTGAGGTAAGCCAATATAAGCATATTACACCTGTGCTGCAACAGCATCACCAGTTGCCTGAAAGCTTCCAGGCTCCAGTGAGGGTCTTCCGTTTAGAGCAGGAGTGGCCAAACTGCAGCTCGGGAGCCACATGCAGCTCTTTCACACAGTCTAATTCAATGTTAATAAAAATCAAATGTGCATATTTTTCAATAAAAATGTGTGTGTAATATTTGTTCATGTCTTGCGGCTCTCAAACATCTGATGTTTATTCTGTACGGCTGTTACGTTAAGCAAGTTTGGCCACCCCCTCGTTTAGAGCCACACGTGGCCTGGAAATGAAATACCTGGGGGACGGTTTCCTTCCACCAGCAGTATACCTCTCCACAGTTTCTATATCCTGTACTATCAAGCGTCAGCCCTTCACCAACGTGGGCTGAGCCAGTTTTATTATTTATTCCTTTACATTATTTATAGTCTGCCTTTCTCACAGAGACTCAAGGCAGATTGCGTGTAGTGAGCCAGTACGGTCACAAAAAAAGGGACATTCCGTAACAAATGCATGAGGATCTTAGAAGTCTGGAACCAGCAGGAAGAACTGGAACATAGCGTAAGCATTCGTGCGACATATTAAGCGGTACGGAAACGACCTAAGTAGAACCCTACTTAGAATAAGCGATGGACCACAGTCCTTAGTCATTAATCCACACAAGTCTGTAAAACCATTTTGGGGCAGTGCAGCCCTATTCCCTGTGCAGAAAAGTCCTCTTCTCGACTAGTTCAGTTTCGCATACCTGCCAGAGCCTCTGCCGACCCGAGTGAAGTTGTTGTGGTGAAGCACAGGGGCAGAGGGGGTCCTGCAGGCAAGAGGGGCCAAGTCCACGAAGGGCCAATAAATAATGCCACGTTCCAGAGAGACTGAGTCCCAGGGTCCTCTGGAGATGCTGTATTCCTAGACAGCATGCGCTAGTGCCACCCTGTAGGACACACACGACAGAGAATTCCGGCCCTCTGCCTGGGCTCTCTCCCCCTTTGATCAGGACTACAGGAAGAGAAGCGGCCAGGAGCTCCCCCACAGCTCTACTTAGGGCTGCCAACCCCCAGATAGGGCTTGGAGATCTGGAATTACAACAGATCTCCAGATAGCAGAGATTTGTTCCCCTGGAGAAAATGGCTGCTTTGGAGAGGAGATTCTGTGGCATTAGGCCCCGCTGAGGTCCCTCTCCTTCCAAACCCTGCCCTCCCTAGACTCCACCTCCAAATCTCCAGGAATTTTCCAACCTAGAGTTGGCAACCCTGGCTCTACTGAATGCTCCGCAGTCATCCTTCGAGGGCAGTCTCCCCAGCCTGTGAGTTGGGACCCAACCTGTGGGTCACAGAGCCTCTGCAAGTGAGCCACAGGCCAGCATTCGCTAATGGCCACCCCTGCTCTTTCTGTTGCTGTCTTCTGAAGCTGTCTGAAGAGTGCTGTCCACAGAGGCCTGAGCCCAGCGGGGGGGGGGGGGGGTCCCCTTGTGTCTCTGGCTCTCCCCCAGGCCATATGTCTGGCTCCTCAGACTCCTCCTCCGAGACTGCGCAATGTTCCCTCCAAGCTGTGGAGTCTTGTGAGCAAAAATTCTACTTTGTGAGCTGCTGGTATTAAAGTTGTGAGCAGGTGATTTGGCTGCTGCATCAACCAGTTTCCTCTGGAGCCATCCTTCCCATAGGCGTAGACTACAGGGGGACTCGAGGGCTCGAGCCTCCCCCGAAATTTCCCGGGGGGGACTGAGCCCCCCCCCGGGAAAACGTAGCACCTGCCGCCACGCCTCCCGGGGCCCTTCTGAGGCTGGCAGTCTCCCCCCCCCCTTCCATCCTTCCCTCTCCCTCCCTCTTTTCCCGGCGAAGGGAGAGGGAAGGAGTGGGGGGGGGAGAGAGGCCCCGGCAGCAGTGGCTGGCGGGCCTCGGAAGGGCCCGGGGAAGCGCGGAGGTTTCCCGGCCGGGGGGGGGGGGGACATCGCCCCAGTGAGTGCACGCACTAAAGAGCCCCCCCCCCGATTTTACAAAAGTCTACGCCCCTGATCCTTCCTGAGCCAAGACAAAAATGTGTGAGCCGGAGACTAAAAAGCTGTGAGCTAGCTCACACTAACTCCGCTTAGAGGGAACCCTGCTGCTAGATCAGTTCTAGACAGTTCACAGGGGTCAGAACAGCCAGCCTTGTGGGATGCAGGGTTGCCAGCCTCCAGGTGGTGGCTGGAGGTCATCTGCTACTGTAACTGATCTCCATGTAACAGAGCTCAGTTCCCCTGGAGAAAACGGCTGCTTTGGGAGGTGGGCTCTATGGCGCTGTACCCCATTGATGTCCCTCCCCTCCCCAAACCCCACCGTCTTCAGGCTCTACCCCCAAAATCTCCAGGTACTTCCCGACCTGGAGCTGGCAACCCTAATGGGATGGCATGCCCAGAAAGGTCAGAAGGGTGCCATTGTACTGGCTTCTATAAAGAAAGAGGAAAGCCACGTTAGTCCAAAGTGGTCTCTGTTGACTTGTATGGCCCCTTTGCGGAAGAAAAAGATTGCTGTCCAACAGCACGGCTAGTGGAGGCAATTTCTTTGGTTGCATGAGGGGCAATGCTAAGCAATGCTCCCTCTAAGCTGTGGAGTCTTGTGAGCAAAAATTCTACTCTGTGAGCCACTGGCATTAAACTTGTGAGCCAGCGATTTGGCTGCTGCATAAATTAGTTTGCTCTGGAGCCCTCCTTCCTGAGCGAAGGCAAAAACATGTGAGCTGGAGACTAAAAAACGGTGAGCTAGCTCACACTAACAGCTTAGAGGGAACACTGAATGAAGTTTAGAAATATGTTTTGGTATACTTGTTGTAAAGTGCTTTGGGACTTTTAGGTGGGGAACAGTATGTAAAGATCTTAAATAAATTAAATACGTTATTCTAAGAGGTCTGGTCCTTCACTTGTTCCACAAACACTTTTTCCTAACTGGACAAAATCACGATGTGAGTCTTTAGTTTCCCCTCATCCCAGTCATCCCATTAATCTCTTGGCATCCTTTCAGCTATTAGCAAAGGGACGGCCCTTTGTGTAGGTTTTTAATTCGTCACAAAAAAGGGGGTGGGGTGTAAAAATGCATTGCCAAGACTAGCTGCCCAATACAAGTAGAACGTGGCTCTCCTGGAATGGAGGATGGTAGGCTGGCCCGGTACAGTCCTTGCTTTGTTTAAGCCTTTGCTGAACTCCTTGCCCCGAGAAATTAGTTTGGCGGGGCTTCTTATCATGTGCTGTTGTTAGTAATTAGGAACAAGACCGGAAACCAGCCACGAGGCCCTTTTTTTTTTGGAGCTGTTTACATCTGGAGGCATCTCCAGTGAATTTTGGAGGGACTTTACTAGGTGTGGCACCCTACAGCAGTTGCTTTTCACCAGCTTGAGTAAACACAATTAGATTTATTTATTTTTGCCATCAAGTCACAGCTGACTTATGGCGGCCCCATAAGGTTTCCAAGGCAAGAGACTTTCAGAGGTGTTTTGCTGTTGCCTGCCTCTGCATCACGACCCTGGAATTCCTTGGAGGTCTCCCATCCAAGTACCAACCAGGGCCGACCCTGCTTAGCTTCTGAGATCTGATGAGATCAGGCTAGCTTGGACATTCCTGCAGGGAAGGTGCTTCAGACCGGGGTTGGGGGTTGGGGGAGATACAGGAGGCTACAGCTATGGTCATAACTCCCCCCCCCAGGCTCCCTTTTCTTTCCTTATAACTGAGACCATCACAGTGAAAAGGTTCTTTGCATGCCTTCCATTAGAAATAAATATAAATTATTTCAAAATGCAAGAGAGTCAGAGATCTGTAGATTTTATTGCAATTTCCACCACTTTTTTTTTTTGTTTAGATCAGTACTTAAAGGGCTTAGCAAACTCGTTGTGGCATAATAATATGGACTAAGGCCTACGCCGTTGTATATCTGGAAGGCTGTAATGAGCCACATGACTTTTGGGGTTGGATTCTGCGACCTGTACATGGAGCAAGACTCATGGAGTGGATCTTTCTTCCTGCCTGCCCATTCCTGCTGCATCCTATTATGCGCCCCAGAATGCAGCTCCTGGGGGCCAGGGGGCCTTTGGGGACAGACCAGAAATGCAAGGCGGGAGTTTGGGGGAAAACATGAAAGAAGAGTTTCGCTGCAATCTTCCATCCTTTCTCCTGCCCCCGGGAGAGCCAATTATCCAGCATTTATCCTCAAGTGCTGGGAAAGATTCCTACTTTATACAGAGAGTGATTAAAATGTAGAATTCACCAGCAGAGGATGTCATGATGGCCACAGGAATAAGCATCTTGAAAAGGGGCTTAGATTGATTCATGGAGGATAAGTCTATCAATGGCTACTAGCCATGGTGGCTGAGGGGAACCTCCAAATTCGGAGGCACTAATCCTCTGAATCCCAGAGCCAAGAGGCAACATCAGGGGAAGGCCTCAGCCCCTATGCCCTGTTGTTGGCCCTCCAGAGGAACTGGTCGGCCAGTGTGTGAGACAGGATGCTGGACTAGATGGACCACTGGTCTGACCCAGCAGGGCTCTTCTGATGTTCTTATGAAGGCCTTGGCCTCTATGCCCTGTTGTTGGCCCTCCAGAGGAACTGGTTGGCCACTGTGTGAGACAGGATGCTGGATTAGATAGACTACTGGTCTGACCCAGCAGGGCTCTTCTGATGTTCTTATGAAGGCCTTGGCCTCTATGCCCTGTTGTTGGCCCTCCAGGGGAACTGGTTGGCCACTGTGTGAGACAGGATACTGGGCTAAATGGACAACTGGTCTGATCCAGCAGGGCTCTTCTTAGGTTCTTATGAAGGCCTCAGCCTCTGTGCCCTGTTGTTGGCCCTCCAGGGGAACTGGTTGGCCACTGTGTGAGACAGGATGCTGGATTAGATAGACTACTGGTCTGATCCAGCAGGGCTCTTCTTAGGTTCTTGTGACAACAGAGGAAGCAACAAATTCATCTGAAAACAACAGAGCAAAAAAGTGAAACTACAGGGAGAAGCAGATCCTTCACTACAGGGGATTTACTCCAAGCAGATGTAACAGAACATGCCCTCGGGGATGGTAGCTCTTTAGCAAATGCTGGGGTGAAACTCACCTCTCAGTTTTGCCTGCAGCTGAATGCGGGGGGGGGGGGGGGGGAGTTGTGCTGTGAAGACATCGTGGTCTGGAACCAGCCTTTGTTTCTGCCGAGGACTTTCATTTTCATGCGGCGACATCGCCCTGAGCAAGACGTGATGGGGGATTCATGCGTATTGTATTCACATGAATGCCCTGGGGATGCGCAAAACCGTGGCGTGGTCTAGTTCTTTATACAGAGTATTGAGCAAGTATATGAGGGGAGGTAAACCCTGACCATTCCTTAATCTGTGGCTTCAGCTATTTCTCCTCCAGCCTGGCTTACTTCTAGTAAATATACAATGATATACTGTAAGGCCCCAGACTATTTTAAACCCTCAGCTGACTCACAGTATTCTTCATCATCTATTTTGTTTTCCCTCACGCATGGCAATTCTTTACTAGTCTTCACCAGACGCAATTTGGAACTTTCTTACTGGTCAGTCTTCAGACTTTTAGGCAGCAGTTTTGGGTAGCTGTGTTTGTCTGTAGCAGTAGTCAAGAGCAAGAGTCCAGAGGCACTTTAAAGACTAACAGAATTTGTGGCAGGGCTCTGCACGACTCACAAAAGCTCCTCCCCTGCCACAGATTTTGTTAGTCTAAGGCAGGGGTGGGCAATTGTTTTGGCTCGGGGGCCACTTTGTGGGAGCGGAGGTTAGCGGAGGGCCGCACCTTTTAAAATGATTGCATTCATTAGTTAACTCTGCTTTTCAGAAAAGGTATAAATCGTATCATAAAAATCAATAAATATAAATTAAATAAAATAAAATAGTGGTAGTTTTATTCAATTTATTTATTGCGCTAATTTTATAGCATCTATAGCTGCAAGCACACTTAATTTTAGAATCAGTTTAATGAGACAAATGTACCCTATCACACTTTTCTACAACTGGCCGACTGTCTTGGCAGGCCACAAAAAACTCTGTGGCGGGCCGCATGTGGCCCGCGGGCCGCAATTTGCCCACCCCTGGTTTAAGGTGATATTGAACTCTTGCTCTTCGATACCACTGTGAGAAAATAAGTGACTACATCTTCTGCAAACCTCCCCCCCCCCACACCAAAGCCATTTCTAGAACACAAAAGACTTCATTATTCATTGTGCCTTGTTCTTCAGGGCTGGGGGTGAGGGTCATTGCTTGGGGGGGGTGCTGAAACATGGTGCTGGGACAGAAGCAGAAAATGTAGGGTCGGAAGTCAGGCTTAAGATGGGGGAGTTGGATCCCAGGGCCAGAAGAGAGGGGAAAGTGAGCTGGGATTCATGGCCTGAAAGACCGGATTCAGCTGGAAACTAGCAAAAAGGAATGAGGCACTGTACTTACTTAGAAAATTTATATGCCACCTCTCCAGAGAGCTGCCCAAGGCACCTCGCAAAGTACAAACAATATAATCAAATCATAAAATGTGTGAACTTGAGCCAGTCACACACCCTTAGTCTAATCTTCCTCACAAGGGTTTTGTGAGGAGAAAACGCAGGCAAGGAGAACAGTGAAAGCTGCTTTGGGTCCCCACAATGTATAAACTAACAAACTAAATCATAAAAAGAACAGCACAGTTCCTTAAGGGTCAAATTACACGTTGTTTTTTTTAAACACGTGAAATATCTGGGTTTTCCCAACCAGACTTTCAGTCATGCGTCAGGTGCGAGGAACTCATTTCCCAAGCATGCAAGGCCCCAGGGCAGATTGGTAGCATGGCGAGGGGAAGAAAGGGTTTCCAATTTGTAAGCCCCGTTTACTTAAATGAGACTCACTTCCAAGGAGACCTAATTAGACTTGGCCCCTAAATCACGCAGTGATCTCCCCCAGTCTTTCTTCCCAATCTCTCTTGTAGTGTCAGAGAAGGTGGGAGGGGAGAGTTAAGCACCTGAGATTCTTGGGCTGCAAATTCACCCACCAGAGCAGAAATTCCAGTCAAGTGGTTTATTAAAAGCACATAAAGATAAGAGGCAGGAGATCCCTCACAGATTAAAAGGGAATGAAAAGGGCCACACACACATTTCAGAATACAGACAGGTTTTCACTTCTGCACTCCCGTATCACACGAATAGGGCAGCTTCAGCTTCATTCCAAGGAAACCTGATGAAATTCTACAGACATAGAAACACTATTTTTTCCCCAACCCTGGGGCTCCAGAAGGGAAGAAGGGAGAGGAGAGGGGGGTAACTTAATCCTGTCATCTCCTCCCTCCCTGGAGAGGAAAAGGGGCTTCTCATAAAGTTCTCATAGAGTTTTCCAGTAATGTGGTAAGCAGCCCTTGGGATCCAGGTCCATTTACCAGTACGGTTGCCAAACCAGCACAGTTGGCAGTGATGCTCTAGTATGAATGCACCATGGTTGATCTGCATGGGCTTCCCCCTCCCACACTAGTCTTGTCCCTCAGATTCCCGATTACCAAACTGGGAACAGAGGAGGGAGGAGATGCCTTAAGTGTGAGTCAGGGGAAAGAGTCTACCAATTTAGGATGGGAGGAGACCCCCCCCTCCAACTTTTTGTAATGACTTTGATTCCATTCTTGACCCATTCCTACTCGAGTCAGCCTGCATTGCCATCGTGATCGACAGTTACTCTATGCCAATAAAACGCCGTACCATTTAATTCCATGCTGACTTATGTCAGGTCTAGGGATGGGAACAAACTGCATTTCTTCTGCTCGGTTTATAAACCGAACCGGTTCGTATCGGTTCGTGAGCCGTTTAGAGTTTAAACCCCTGCTTTCTGCTCCCCCTGAAAAGCCGCGGGGAGTAGAGAGCAGGGATTTAAATGCCTCCGAGCCATTTAAACCAAGCAGCTGAATAGTGGTGTTTTTCATGAAAACCCAAAAACCACATCAAAATTTGTGGAAGTTCACGGCAGTTCTTCAGCTGGCGAACACTGCTTTACGAACCACAAACTGGCCAAAATTTGTGACGAACTGTAGTTTGTGCGCTGGTTCATGCCCATCCCTAGTTGGGTCCATACAATGCTTGAGTGGCCCCAGAGCATGGTTCTCCGGTAGATTTCTCGAAGGACAGCACAGACGCAAGGGAGGATCTTGTGCCTGTTCACTTCAGCCACATCCTTGAGCACACTTTCCTGTATACATTCTAGACCCTTCCTTTAAAACACTGCAGTTGCATGCTGCTTGCGTAAGCTGTGGCTTCCATATCGCTGCGGCATCTTTGTGGACCTGCTCCCTGTTTTCCCTTCAGTCCTCCCCAGAACGGCCCCTTTCAACCCTACTCAATTGCTTCTTCTAGCCCAAGTGTCTGGTTGTCTGTCTGCTTTTTGATCCTGTATCGTTTGCATCTGCTGTTTTCTTGATGCTCCACTTGAGTCTATCTCTGTCCAAAAAGGGACACCTCAGGAAACAATCACTAGGGAGCGTGGTCAGGCGCTTTCCAAAGAAGAGTTGGTTTTTATACCCTGCTCTTCACTAACTGAAGGAATCTCCGAGCAGCTTACAATCGCCTTCCCTTCCTCTCCCTGCAACAGGCACCCTATGAAGTAGGTGGGGCTGTGAGAGCTCTTTCGAGAACTTGTGGCTGGCCCAAGGTCACCCAGCGGGCTTCATGTGGAGGGGTGGGGAATCAAACCCGGTTCTCCCAGATTAGAGTCCACTGCTCTTAACCACTACACCACACTGGCTCACTATGGCTGGATCCAGATGCAGGTGTGAAAACATGGCCCCGCTGCAGGAGCAGCAGCATAAAGCAGCGCAGGAAGGGATAGGAATGTTATGCACCCCCCCCCCCATTCATGTGCCACTTGTGGCTGCTGACCCCACTTCTCCCCCCATGCATGCACAAAAGTCCAGGCACAATGGTGACTGTGCTGGGACCCCCCAACAGCCCTGAAACCCCCCCCACACACACACACACTCCTTGTCCTTACCGAGTTCTGTTATAATGGGAAGTGCTGTGGCTCAGTGCTAGAGCATCTGCTTGGCATGCAGCAGGTTCAATCCTCAGCATCTCCAGCTGAAGGTTCTGGAAGCGGGTGCAATGCAAGACCTCAGCCTGAGACCCTGGAGAGCTGCTGCCAGTCTGAGTAGACAGTATTGACTTTGATAAACCAGCGGTCAGAATCAGTATAAGGCAGTGTCATGTGTGTGCATGCTACAGCATAGAAGGGAAAGGGGGGAAAGCCCTTTAAAGGGCCAAAGGGGGGGGGAGAGCACAAGCCAGCTCCCAAGTCATTTTGACAGTGGAACTTAACTGTATCCCCACCTCCTCATAGCGGCAACAGAGAAAGTGTCCCCATGGACACTATACCAAAGCTACTCTGGAGATTGCTCTCTAATCTGTAGAAAAACAAGTTTTGTCTCTGGATTAACAGGAAAAGCCACTGGAATGTAATGAATCATGCTTAGAATGAGCACAACATTGTGTGTGTGTGTGTGTGTGTGTGTGTGTGTGTGTGTGTGTGTGTGTGTTCCTCTTTATTTTGTGGGCTTCCTGCCTTCTATACGGAAGAAAAAAAACATGGCTTTAATCTGATCCGATTGCTTTCCATTTGTACCGTTAATACAGATTTGCAGTTTGTCAATCACAACTTTGCGTTGGGCAGTATCTGTCTTTGCAAAGGATACACAAATTAAAAGCTTAAGCACTGGGACAACAGAAAATCCACGAGGACAACAGAAAATCCCTGCCGGATCAGACTGGTGGTCCGTCTAGCCCAGCCTCCTGTTTCGCACACTGGCCGACCGGTCACCCTGAAGGGCCGACAACAGGGCACAGGGGCTGAGTCTTTCTCCGGTGTTGCCCACTGCTTTGCATGGTCACGGGTTTCAACTACGCTCACTCCCAAGCAAGTGTGCTACACTTTCGGCAATGTTTGTGAGGGGCACCACAAAACAAGACGCTGTCTCTGGGTTTGACCTGGGGGGATGCACCACCATTTTGAGGTACCAGAGGAACATAAGAAAATAAGAGAAGCTGATGTTGGATCAGGCCAGTGGCCCATCCAGTCCAACACTCTGGGCTTTTTCCCACTCACATTGTGCCGGCGTTCTGCCTCCGTTTGTCCCGGCGCTGGGTGTCAATTTCACACCCTTTGCTGCGGCGCGTGTGTTAATACGGGGCTTCGCGTCATTTTCTCTGCGCCTTCGGTAAACCTTTTTTTTTAGGTTTACCGAAGGTGCGGAGAAAATGGCGCGAAGCCCCATATTAACACACGCGCCGCAGCAAAGGGTGTGAATTTGACACCCAGCGCCGGGACAAACGGAGGCAGAACGCCGGCACAATGTGAGTGGGAAAAAGCCCTCTGTCTGTCACACAGTGGCCAAAAACACCAGGTGCCCTCAGGAGGTCCAGCTGTGGGGGGGGGGAGGAAGCTACTTAAGACTTGCTGCAGGGGCCCAGTTCTGGTCTGCACACTCCCTGGCGCTGTTTTGGGTAGGAAAAACCGCCTGGGAGGGAAGGAAGAAGCCCCCTCCTCCCTCCATGCCACAGAGGTCCTGACCAGACTCAGGCCCCCCTGGTGCTCTTAAACTGCTTTTCCTGCCCTACATAATGCCCTAGGCAAACCCGGGGGGCAGCATCATCCAGCTGTGCCCTCAGGAGCAGCTAACTCAGACTTCTTGCATTTGAAACCTGATGCAGCAAAAGCTTCTTGGGGGATCAGTTGGAGCTGGAAACGGGCAGGTGGAAAGGGGCACTTCGTCCCCTCCGAAAGTGGGCTTGCATGCCAGACAAAGGGAGGGTCACACACCTTGGCCTACAGGCAAAGCTTGGCCCTTTCCTGACCTCTTTGCCCTGGAGCCTGGCTGAAAGCCGTTTGGCTCCCGACAGGGCTGCTTTTCTCCTCCCTCTCTTTCATAGGTGTTTACCATAGAGCTGTGGCTCATGCAGGCAAGCGATCCTTGACAGAACGCTTCAGCAATCCCCAGTTTCTGTCTGGAAAAAGAAAAGCAAAACGATGCAAGCAGAGACTGGGTCACCCAGTTCTCAGCAGGAGGTATGGCCGGTAGAGGAATGGCTGCAAAGATGTCCCCAGAAGCAGCCGCTCTCTCATTCAGCAGTTATGCCCCGATGACTGTACGGATGAGTAGAAGCAACGGGAGATTATGAAACCGGCAGCAATCCCAGGGAAGGAGAACCCGAGGCGGACATCGTCCAGCCTGTTTGTTACACTCTTCATCTGCTTGGTTTCGGCGAAAGTGTCCAGGAAACGGGGGAGGTCTTTGCTCAAGGCATTTATGTCCCCTTTGATAACAGGAACAAACAGAAATAGCCGACAGCTGTTAATGACATCAGTGGAGCCTCCATATTCAGAAGCAGTAGAATTCTGAGGACTAGAGGCCGGTGCCCAGCAGCAGGGGACAGCCACCAGCACTGCAGTGGCCCGCATGTGAGAACTGCTCAGTTATGCTTGTAGAGACACTAATGCCCTGCCACAAGATCTCAGTGGATCCTTGCTCTGGTTAGGGCTGCCTCATGCATTAAATGCTTGTGCTGAAGGTTCTCCCACACAGGGAAGATGTAGGTCAGAGGTCCCCAGCGTGGTGCCTGACAGTATCCGCCAAGTGTTTTAGAAAGCGGAAGGGGCTAGGTAGGGGTTTGCTCAGCAGGGGTCCTCATTGGCTCTGAAGATTAAAAGGCATCCTGTTAAACAGAGCTTCTTCCTGAAATGTCAAGTTGTTACTGTTAGAATTAGGTGTAACTTCACTCCCTGACACTTTGTGGCCTTCTTATGGCAGCCATTTTGTGGCTGGCGCCACCTCCCGTGGCAGCCATTTTGTGACTGGCCCCACCTCCCATGGCAGCCATTTTGTGATTGGCTCCGCCTCCCGTGGCAGCCATTTTGTGATTTTGCCCACCATCCTGTGTCAGAATTCCAAAGGTGCCTGCAGGCTCAAAGAGGCTGGAGACCCCTAAAACAGATCATCATAAGGGGCATTTGAACCCATGCATATATGCTCGGAAGGACTTTGTTGCCTGCAACTTTGCAGAGCAGTTAAATACACTTTGAGAGGCATCCTCAACATTAGGGTTGCCAAGTCCAAATTGGAAAATACCTGGGGACTTTGGGGGTGGAGCCAGGAGAGGGCGGGGTTTGGGGAGGGGAAGGGCCTCAGCATGGTACAATGCCATAGAGGCCACCCTTCAAAGCAGCCATTTTCTCCAGGGGAGCTGATCTCTGTCAGCTGGAGATCAGTTGTAAAAGCGGGAGATCCCCAGGCCCCACCTGGAGGTTGGCAACCCTACTCAACATTGTCCTGTTCTCAGAGCTAACCCTAAAGATGCTCCCTTCTGAGGACAAACGCAGCCGCTGCAACGGAGACTTTCCCACCTTTGCATCACCAATGTGCCAATACTCGGTTGCAAACTTGCTTGCATTAACTTTCAGGATACCTGTCAGGTGAAGCTCTTCTACAGCTTTTCCCAGGCCCCCGGAGAGATGTGTAAATTTTCTACAGAAATTTCCTCATTCCACACTCAGTCATCGAAGATGGGGCGTTAGCCAAATAAGTGATAAGCCACAAATCCAACTCAGCACCGCCACCTCCGTCCCCTCACCCACATGAAAGAGAAAATTCCATAACAGTGTGATTCACAGGAATGGAATCCCAGAGTATGAGCTTTCCAAAAAAAAAAACCCAGTTCCTCCCCGCCCCACCCCAAGGTGAGTATGAAGAGGTCAGTAAGCAACAATATGATCCACCCTGTCCTTTCGAAGATTTTTGCCCCAGCCCTGGACTGGGATTGCCATCAGAACAGATTTCCACCCCCCAGGGCAAGTTTATCCCAAAGCACCAGTTCTTGGAAGCAGCAACTTCGTGCCTTCTGGCTGTGTATCCCGATGGAAGACTGCCAACTGGGGTCCAACAGATGGAGAAAGGGGCAAATACAGATGTATACAAAACCCCCTGGCTCTCAAGTTGGCTTGAGGCTTACAATGTAAGGCCAGCCCTGCTGGATGAGACCATTGGTCCGTCTAGTCCCGCATCCTGTATCAAATTCTTAAAAATGCTTTTTTAGAATTACTGCTTGGCTTTGCTTTTATTATGTTTGTTTCCATGAGCTTACATGAGAAACACATTCCCACCTGGAGGATAGTTTCAGGACGGCAGCCATGTCGGTCTGCAGCAGAAGACTTAAGATTTGAACCCTGACCTGGACCGCCCAGGCCGGCCCGATCCCATCAGATCACAGGAAGCTAAGCAGGGCCGGCCTTGGCAAGCATTTGGAAGGGCGACCTGCAAGGAATACCAGGGGAACCACCTCTGAAACATCTCTTGCCTTAAAAACTAGTTTAGCTCGCCACCTAGTGTGCGTTACGCTAAAGAGCTAGAAGTTCTGGCTACCAGACAATCTTGGGATCTCCTGGCTATTCTACACACAATGCTATATTATTACCAGGGGTCTGATGGAGCAGGAGCGCAGCTCCGGGAGTGAGGAGCCCAGGGGGCGGACACATGACCAAGCCCCACCCCCTCCTCAGCTTCCCCGAGCAGTGCAGAGGCGCAGCGCCCCGGGGAAAGCCTTGCTAGGGTCTTTATTGTTTTTAATGTTTTGTTTTAATATTGATAATTTTATCATTGTTCCTTTTATGACTGTGTGCTGCTTTTCCAGAGACTTGCTCAAGGTGGCATATAAATTTTCTAAGTATACCATTTATTATCTGGGCACATGGCACATAAGTCCTGGAGAAATTTCACCAACCCTTCAGCGGCTTCCACCCCATCAGTTTGGTGTAGTGGTCAGGAGTTGGACTCTAATCTGGGAGAACCGGGTTTGATTCCCCACTCCTCCACATGCAGCTGCTGGTGTGACCTTGGGCCAGTCACAAGTTCTCTCAGAGCTGTTCTCTCATGAGCAGTTCTCAAAAGACCTCTCTCAGCCCCACCTACCTCACAGGGTGTCTTGTTGTGGGGAGGGGAAGGGGAAGGGATGGGTGGTGCACATGTCCTGGGTATCTCAAGTCTACTTGAAACCTGGTGATTTCAAGGGAGCAAGAAGAGAATGAGGGTGTGTTCTTTACGCTTATTTTTACTGCACAAAGTATTGGATGGGGAAGGGAATGGAGGAAGAGCAGGTCAGTTTCAGTGAGGGGTGGGTGTTTGCCATATGCAAATGAGTTATGCAAATGAGTTATGGTAATGAGCTCCTGCACCTCTTTTTCTACGAAATGACCCCTGATTATTACTATCATTATTACTTAGATTCGAGTCTGGCAGCACCTTAGCAACCAACAAGATTTTCAGGGTGTAAGCCTGGGAGAGTCAAAGCTCCCCACATCAACTACGTCATAACTGATGAAGGAAACATTGACTCTCCAAACTTTATACCCCCAAAATCTGGTGGGTCTCTTAAGGTGCTGCTGGACTCAAATCCAGCACTTTCTCACCTGAAACTTTCCCCCTCCATCCTGCTTAGATGCAAGGAAAGGGAGTATCCACTTAAAGCAGGGGTGGGAAAATTGCGGCCCGCAGGCCACATGCAGCCCACCACAGAGTTTTTTGCGGCCCACCAAGACAGTCGGCCACGTGGTTTCTCAACAAGCAATCTCACTCCTGATTTCAAAAAAATTGTAGAAAAGTGTGATAGGGTACATTTGTCTCATTAAACTGATTCTAAAATTAAATGTGCTTGCAGCTATAGATGATACGAAATTAGCACAATAAATAAATTGAATAAAACTATCACTATTTTATTTAATTTATATTTATTGATTTTTATGATACAATTTATACCTTTTCTGAAATGCAAAGTTAACTAATGAATGCAATCATTTTAAAAGGTGCGGCCCTCCGCTAAC
This sequence comes from Lepidodactylus listeri, assembly GCA_029233225.1. Taxonomy (NCBI): domain Eukaryota; kingdom Metazoa; phylum Chordata; class Lepidosauria; order Squamata; family Gekkonidae; genus Lepidodactylus; species Lepidodactylus listeri. The sequence goes on along the minus strand of JARCFY010000017.1, from coordinate 15,845,048 downwards.
CTCCGCTCCCACAAAGTGGCCCCCGAGCCAAAACAATTGCCCACCCCTGACTTAAAGGATCCTGCCTGCCAAATTTCAGGCAGACATTATTTATTGATTCATTTAGACTCCCTTTCTCTATAATGGGAAAGCAAAGCAGCCTATGTCGTTCTCCTGACCTCCATTCAATCATCACAACAACCCTGAGAGGTAGGTTAGGCTGAGAGTGTGTGACTGGCCCAAGGTCACCGGCCAGCCAGCTCCCATGGAAGAGTGGAAGATTCGAACCTGGGCCTCCAAGACACTAATCCAGCACTCTAAACACTACGCCACGCTGGCTCTCATGCATCGACAGTCATGCCTTCAACATTTGGCAGCACAAAAAGGGGAGGCACACTTAAGAGAGCCTTGGCATGCCAAAGTTTGTGATTAGGTAGGATCCTGGGAGACCTGGATTCGAATGCTCACTTCTACCAAGGAAGCTTGCTGGGTGACCTTGGACTCATCACAGCCACTCAGCCTGTCCTACATCGCAGGTTTGTGTTGTGAGAGAACGGAGAAGGGGAAACCAATATTCCAAGCAGCTTGGAGTCCCAACTGGGGAGAAAAGAAGATATAAATAAACACAAAGTTAAATGGATAACAGGTAGACCCTTGTGTAGGAGCCCACCCAAACACGGTCAAACTAAAAAGAACAAATGGAGAATGCGCCTTACGATCCGCTCCCTTCCGCCCTTGTCCTCGGACCAGCAGACGGGCTTTATCCCATGACCACTGGCGTAGGACATGAGCAAACTCTTTTTGGAAAGCTGAGCTGGGAGACAAAAGGCTGGAAGAAAGGAAGCAGGTGCAGAGGAGCCACAGGAGGAAGGCAGGTTGGGCTCTCCTGGCCTGCACCATTTGGTCCAAGGTTGCCACCGGCGGGGGGTGGGGAGGCAGGGCTGCCAGATCCAGGCTGGGCAACTCCTGGAGATCTGAGGAAGGAACCTGGGGTGGGCAGGGACCTCAGTGGGGTACAGCCAGGGCCCTAGAGTCCACCCTCCGGAGTGTCCTCCGGGGGAAGGTTCTCTGGAGATGTGCTGTAATACCAGAAGGGAGATCCCCAGTCCCACCAGGAGGCTGGCACCCCTAGATAGAGGGTCAGCCAATTAGGGCCTACGCTTCAGACTCCATTAAGAACCCTCTACCACGGGCCGCCAGCAGAGAGGGGGCTACTCAGGCGACCCCCGGCCAGGCGTCTCGGGCAAGTGAGCCAAGCGGCACGCCCTCCCGAAGGGCCCGCCAAGCGGCTCGGCGGTGGTGGCGGCGGCAGCTTCGCCTTCCTGTGGGCCGAGCCCTCCCGCAGCCCGGGGGGGGACCAGTGACGCACTCCCGCCTGGCCGCCAGAAAAGCCCGGGAAGGAGGCGGCGGCGGAGGCGTGCATGCACGCCGAGGGAGCTCCCCTGGCTGGCGCCCCGCCCTCCTGCCGCACCCGGGGCCTCCGGCGGGCGCGCCCCGGAATGGGGGCGAGGCGGCAGCGCTGACGAGTCGCGCCTGGCCCGCCCCCTCGAGACTGTAGCCGGGCCGCCCCGCCGCCAGGGCAGTCGCCGGCGGAGCGCACGTGGAGGCTCCGCGCACCAGGGCAGCTCAAGGAAGGCGGGCCGGCGGGCAGCGGCGGGCAGCGGCCCCGAGTCCCCGGGGGTGAGCCGGCCAGAGGCGGCGGCGGATCTGTGGGGCGGCCGGCCGCGTGTCCCCGGAGCGCCATGCAGGGGCTGTCGGTGGCCGGGAAGGTGCTGCTGGCGGCAGGTGAGAGAGGCGGCGGCGGGAGCGAGGGGGACTCTGCTGGCACGCTGCGCACGGAGCTTTGGTCGCGGCGCAGGTGGAGGAGCGCGGCTGGGACTGGGAAGGGCAGGGCAGGGCGACAACGGTCCGACTCGCCCCCCGCGAGCGATGCTTCCGCGGCTGTTCTGGCTCCTCCGGCCGACTGCCCAATTTAGCCCTTCGGAGAGCCGACGCCGGGGGCGCGCGGGAGGGGCGGGCGGGGATCGTGCCCCGCGCCGAACGGGCGAGGAACTGGAGAGGAAATCCCCCGCTCCCGGTGGTGGAATGTCGCCTGACTCGTCTGGCGTCCAGACGTGCTTGTCGCGGGTCAGATCAGTGCGCGGGTTCCGCTGGGGGGGGGGGGGGGGCATGCCGGTGCCCGTGGAAGAGCCGCGCAGCGAGAACTGGCCAGGCGGGTGTTCTGTGCGGGCAGCCAGGGGGATGGGCACTTTGTGCTTGGGGGCGTGTGTGTGGGAATGGAGCTCGTGCATGCTTCACGCGTCGCTCTTGAGAAGACGCAGCCTGGACTTGAATTTGCGGGACATTGGCACACTCACGGGGAGAGTTGTGAGCCTGTTTACGTGGACGTGTGCCCGCCCTCCATGCATTGTGTGTGAACCCTTTGTTTTTTGCTGTATGGCGGTTCTATAAATAGCAATGCCCGATATATCCCCGACAAGTTCTTTGGTGGCGGTTATGTGGGAGCCTGGTGCAGCACAAGTGCAGCTGGCACGAGTGTTCCGAATCCCCATACATTTCTCTTCTCCCCCCACCCCCCCTTGTAGCCTGCTTGGTGTTGGTGGATGGCGAAGGGATTGGACTACTCCGAAGTGAAGTTTACCAGAAAGCCAGCAGAGAAGATTTGGCATCTTCCCAGCTCCTTCCAGCCCGGGAGATTTTGGAGCGTGGAGGAGAGCGAGAGGCAAGCCTCACTGCGTCTTCTGGGGATAACTTCGGTGAACTTCCTCGAGGTATGTGCTGTCAAACCAGAGATCCGTGTTTCTCTCTACAAAACAGTTCCTTTGGGGCAGTACAGGTAGAAGTCGGTGCCTGGGAAATGGGCTCCCTCCGGACCTCTGAGGCCGCTCTTTGATGTGCTGGGCTGGGAATCTGGATTAGCTGCAGAACTCTTCATGATGCTCTCTGGCCATAATCCGGTTGGAGAAGTACAGCCACGTCGAGTTGTGTCCACTGAGAGCCACGGCTTTGAGCTGCCAATGCGAGGGGGGCAGCAGATCCTCCCAAAGGTGTGACTGTTCCAGTTCGGCAGAGTTTGAACAACTGGTACATTGGTTGCCATTGGGTGGGGAAATGAAGTATAATTTTTTTAATGAATGTATTTGAGCCAGGGTAGTGGTTAGAATCTTGGACAAGGATCGAAGAAACCCAGGTTCAGATGCTCGCTCTACTGTGGAAGCTTGCTGGGTGACCTCTGGCCAATCACATGCTCTCAGCTTAACCTACCTTGCAGGGTTGTTGTGAGGACAAAATGGAGGACAGGAGAATGCTGTAAGGTGCCGGGGGGGCGGGGGAGGCAGGGCATTAAAATAAACAAAGTCTAGATTTTGCTTAACCTGACCTGTAAAGATACTAGCCTCAGCTTGGTGGTACAGCATCTATTTTACGTATGCAAGGTCTCCAGTCCAGTTTCTGGGGTTTAAAGGACTTTGGGACTAGGAATAACTTGATTCTCTGGAGAACCTGTGGCAGTTACAGCAAGCGCTGTGGGGCTAAAGGTTCTGGTATGAAGGACTTCTTGTAGGATCCAGTTCATTGCAAGCTCCTCTTCATGAAGGACAGGCTAAAATCCCAGCAAATATGGTCCAGAGAAACATAATTTCTGTGCCTCGTGGACTAGCTGGAGACTAATTTTTGACCTCTTAGTTGTGAGCCAATGCCGTCTGTTTTTTACCTGTTGAGCAAAGTTTAGGCACAAATGCATCTTGATTTTGGTGACCTTGACTTCCAAGGAAGAGTGCTTAGAATGGCAACATGAAAACAGTCTTGCTGCTTAGATCCTCAAGGGGCTGTCGCTGGAGGGCTGGCGAGAGCATTAAGGAAACGGCAGGGGTGCGAGACGAGGTTCCAAATGGGTACCATAGTTCGTGGAAGCTGGAATAGAAATGGAGCGACGTTCTGTCAAAGTCCTGGGAGTCGGCGAAGTCCTGGTCGGAGTAGCGTCTGAGTCGTTTTGTTCTTAAACCTTGCAGTGGGGTGGGGAGAGACCAGGCTGGAATGTTCCCACGGAATTTCTTGCTGCCTTTGCTTTCCGTCCCGGCGTGTTCCTGCTTTCTGTCTCAGTAGTTCCTTTCTATTTTTTGACCTTGCTTTTATCTGGGAGGGGCCCTTCTCTCCCGCCTCCCTGCTTTGAGATTGTCCTGCATTCTCGGCTACCCACAGAGAGTCCTGCACGCGGTGTGCCGTGTTCTCCAGTGAAATGCAACTGTTCGCCCTTCCGCCAGCCCTGCCTGTAAATGGAGTCTTGCAAAATCAGGGAGCTGCTGCTGGGTCAGAAGGGTGCTTTTGGTGAAGGGCATCATGAAACTTGGGGAGCCTTTCTTTTCTGCCTGCTCCCCTTGATCTTGGGAAATAGGGCTGGGCTGGAGGAGCCTCTTGGCTGCTTCTTGCTCTTTGTACCTTCTGAGTGACTGGATCTTTTGTTGGCTTCCTGCTCTACCAGTATTTCACCCACAGCTGGAACCTCGCGCTGTGCTTCCTAGTTTTTGCTTCCAAGATTCTGCAGGCCCACCCACTTCAGCATTTCCTTCGCACCGCCACCCTCTGTTTACAGTACACCAACATCCTTCCTCCTGTTGAAAATATTTGCCCGCACTGGGGGCCATAGCAACAGTGCTTTTAGGTGCGCCAGAGCAAGAGGGACCTTGCACGTGGATGTTCAGCATCGCTTGGTGGAATCCCAGCCCCAAGGAGACTTGTGGCTGAGGAGGGCTGGATGAGGGCACGCATACGCACAAAGCTTCAGGTGTCCGTCGCCCTGTGCCAATTCCTCTGGGGTGCGTAGGCCTGTCCAAACGGAAGTATGACTTTTCCGGCCCGTAGGTGTGGGTTGGTCGGCAGAGGGGATCCACAGATGACTCACTCTGTCTCCCACCTACCTGGCGTGGCTCTTCTTACTTGGTGCGGCTTAGTCACCGAGCCTGAAGCGATGCCATCCGGGGGTGTCTGGCTGGGTTACTGTTTCATCCTCCTGGCCTGTTTGTGTCCTGAGTCTCTAGCATGTGTTCTTCCTGAACTGGATCTGAGGGCAACAGGTATTAGGTTCCACTGCGTGGGAGAAACTCGCAGTTGGCTGGCAAGGGTGCCCATATCAAGATTCTCCCCCCCTCCCCCCACGGGCCTGGGCTGTCTGCATAGCAAAATCCCTGACAGTTGGAGCAGCTCCTCAGTGGGCTTCCTCGGGAGGGGGGGGCACTCCTCCTTTGGAGGTTTTTAAGCAGAGAGTAGATTGGCCCTCTGACAGCAATGCTGAGTCCGTGAACTTCTTCAGATTATGAGAGTGAGGGCAGGAAGAGCTGCATCAGTGCTTAGTTCTTGGGGCCCTTTTTTACACGCCCAGAGGAATGTCAATTGCCACTTTGGGGTCCAGGAAGGAAATTTCCTCCCGACCAGATTGGGCCAGGGATCTGGAGGTTTTTTGCCTTCCTCTGGGTGTTGATCGGGGGCCACTGGGAGAGAAGGTAGATTTGCATTTCCTGAGTGGTGCAGGGGGCTGGATAGATGGTGCTAGAGGTCCCGTCCAACACTTATGTTTCCGTGTTTCCCTCCATGGCAGGGACTGGTGGGAGGGCCCAGTAACAGTCACCCTGCTTTGGTAGACAAGCCTTTGTTCCGGTACCACGGCCACGCACTTCCGGGCTTCATTGTTTTCCCTCTTCTTTCTTTGTCCGCTTATATTTTTTTGACTCCCTTCCGGTTTTTTCTCCTTTGCTTCCAGCTTCCCCCATGAACCCTAGTTTTCCATTTTGGGTGAGGTATTTGGTTGGGTGAGTGACGTCGCTGCTCACATCCAGAGAGGCCAGTGGGCACTCGTGGAGGGTGTGACTGAAGACCCTTTGGAGCCAGTTTGGTGTAGCGGTTTGAGTCCCTGCTCCTCCGCATGCAGCCAGCTGGGTGACCCTGGGGCAGTCATAGCTCTCTCACGAGCAGCTATCTCAGAGCTCTCTCAGCCCCGCCTACCTCATAGGGTGTCTGTTGTGGGGAGGGGAAGGGAAAGGAGTTTGTAAGCCGCTCTGAGACTCCGAGTGAAGGGCGGGGTATAAATCCAATCTCTTATTATCTTCTCCTCTTCATGATCTGAGTGTTAGTTTTGGCCACTGTTTCCGGAGGTCATCTCCTGTGAACCTTTTGTGGACCTTTCGTTGTGTCTTTGCAGTTCAGCGGTCTCTGTCCTTCACAGGGCTGTTCGCAACCCCAGCTGCAGTGCCAGTTTCATGCGGGGAGGGGGGGAAGAGTGCTTAATTTCTGAGGGGGGGGGGGGGACGATCCCTGGGCTGTGCATCTGGCCGCCTCCTCCTCTTGCGTTCTGGGTGCCGCGATGCCTCCTTTGGCTACTGGGTCCTGTCCAGCCCTTCAGAAAAATTGCTTTGTTGAGCAGAATGGAGAACGAACTGCAGCCCGCCCCAACAATTTGATACAGGACTTCTGGAGTGTTTCTTTATCAGTTGGTCCAATCTCTTATTAGAATAGGTAAGATTAAGATTAGACAAACAGGGGAGGCCCCACAATGAAAACGAAGGGTCCGAGCTTCTTCTCTTGCGCCTTTAGACTCAAGGGCGTGGACTTTCCAATTCCCCGGGGGGGCGCTGGGGCTGGGCCAGAGGCATTGCTATACTAGGTTCTTAAAAGAGACGAGGGCCAGTGACATCATAGGGAGGAGCCAGTGACATCACAGGCCATTGTCACTATCTACGGAGGTGGAGCCATGTGGGATTTAGGAAGGGGCTCCCCAGAAATTTAGGGGACCCTGGGAACAGTTGGGAACCACTGCCCATGCTTTAAAGCCTACCTGCACTGGTTGCCCTGGGGGAGGCTCAGTCCCCCCTGTAAAATTTCGGCGGGGGCCCAAGCCCCCCAGCCCCCCCGTAGTTGACGCCTATGTTTAGACTAGTCTGCTGTATTGTTATGGAGAATGCCTGGGAGAGGGAGAGAAACTGATATGCTCCTGGGGTGTGCTGAATCTTGGTGCAGAGCTATTTGGGGAGGACGGGGAGGGGGGGAGCTGCCAGTAGTTGTGCTAGGAAGGAACACAGCAGCCTTCTGAAGGGAACTGTAAAGGGCCTTCTGGCTCTGCCTTGTCTAACCTCTGCTGCACCAGGAAACTCCTCCCATTTACGCATCATTCAGTGGTCAACGTGGATGGGCCTGCAGTCCCCCGGTGCCTCTGCCTGTAGGGTGTGCATTTGCTTGAGTGCGTAATGCAGGGGTCTCCAACATGGGGCCCAGGAGCGCCACAGTGCCCGCCGATTCCTATCCTGGCACCGGCAGAGTGTTTTTAGAAAGTGAGCAGGGTACGCATGGCTTTTGCCCATGAGGGCTTCTCATTGGCTGAACAGATTTTGAAAGATGTTGCTTTGGGAGCAGCTGCCTCCACAGCCCAAGGATTTTCTCTGAGTGCCTGAAGATAAACAGTATACCTGCAGGAAAATTATTTTAAATAACCATTCTGTTACATGGAGCTTCTGCCTGAAATGTTGAGGAATTGCTGTTAGAGTTATGTACGTCCTGTGGTGGCCGTTTTGAAGTTGCTCCCAGCACCCTGGGCCCCAAGGGCACCCGCAGGGCTCAAAAAGGCTGGGGACCCCCCCCTCCTCCACGGCACAACAGGTTCATGCATGTCAGAACCATAACCCGGGGTGTGGACTTGACTTTGCACGTGGAACTGCAGCTCCTTTTGATTTTCTGGGCTTGGCCCAGTGCATGCAGAGCAGATCTGTTCCTCTTGTTGTGAGTGACCCTGAACTTGATGAACAAATCTAGAGTCCAGCGGCTCCTTTAAGACCGACAAAGGTTTCTTCGAGTATGAGCGTTCGTGCACATGTACACTTTTTCAAATACTTGTCAGCAGGGGTCCTTTCGTAGAAAAAGAGGTGCAGGAGCTCATTAGCATAACTTATCTGCATATGCTACACCACCTGACATCACTGGAAGTATGTCAGAAGGCAAGAAAGAAGAGAGAAAGAGAGAGAGAAAGAAAAAGCTGGCAGAGAGGGGACCGCTACTAATCCAAGCCTCAGAAACACCACTGTTCTGGGAGGATAGGTTCAGTGGTGGCTGCAGCCTTCAGAAGGCTGGTCGGAGGAACAAGGACCTTTCCAGGGGGCAGGGTCATTTTGCTGCAGCCAGGACACAAGCAGGCATTCCCCCGTTGGGGGGCGGGGCTGGCACCAATTCCTGGAGCTGCACTCCCCCGAGCCCCTGCTCAAAATGACCCCTGCTTGTCAGACATGGATAAACCCCATGTGGTGTCTGTCTAGCGCTGCGATATCTGCACATTTGAGCAGACATTTCTTGCACCATCTTAGGGCAGAGTCATGGGATCGTGCCCATCTGCAGTGGCCCTTGAAGGCCACCCTCGGGGAGGGTTCTCTGGCTGGACGGGATGGGGCTTCAGATCCTTGGTCCTGCCTTCCGTCTGGTCAAGGTTCTGTTTCAGCCAAAGTTCTTTGTCTGTAAAGCAGCCAGATAATTAACGGTCTCCCTTCTGTGGAGGTGTTGCAGAGATTAATTAGCCTGCATAGTAAAAGCCCTAAGGGGATTCTTAAGAGGGTCGAAATACTGGTCCTCCACTACACAGACTCTGTGCGGATCTCTCCTTCGTGAGGAGGAAAAGTGGCTGAAAGTGAAATCTTCTGCAAAGCTGTAAAAGGGGGTACAGACGACACCCCTTTGTTAATGCGGATAGGATGCTGGGTGAGCACAGCTTTAAATTGGAGTTGTCTTTTTAGTACTTTTCGTTAACTTTACATGTTGTTTTGCAGCCGTGTGACAGATTGGCTCAAGGATCCCCAGTGTGGTACCCAAAGATTTGATTGGCTGTGCGTTTTTTAAAAATGTTGCTGTGGCAGCCATTTTGTGGCCGGCCCCGCCTCCTGTGTCACTGCGCCCACCGTGCCGTGTCAGAATTCCAAATGTGCCCCCAGGCTGTTCCTCTGCTCCGAAGAGCACCCGGAAGGGGCAGCTGGGAGTGTCGAAGTATGTTGGGTGAGGGAAGGTGCTTTCCCCTTGAAACTGTCTTCCCTGAGCCATGCTGATCTCTGCAGGAATTCTAGGCCTGTGTTTATTGCTCTGGAACCCCCTGGGGTGGGAAAAAAACGTGGATGGAGTTAAGGGGCTTCCTCCTACCACCCAGGCTGGGGTTCTGCATGCAAGGGGGCAAACGTATTTTCTTTTATTGGTTTAGTTAATTTATCTCCCGCCTTGCTCTCCAATGGGGACCCAAGGTGGCATACATAATTCTCTCCTCCATTTTATGCTCAGAACAACCCTGTGAGACAGGCTAGACTGAGAGTGTGTGACTGGCCCAAGGTCACCCAGCAAGCTTCCGTGGTCCGAGTGGGGGACTCGAACCTGGGCTTTCCAGATCTTAGTCTGACACTTTAACCGCTGCTGGGGTCCCCTGAGAGCAGGTTTCTGCCGTGCCTGAATGGTGACCCTGTTAGGCAGCCTTCTTTGCCCTGATTTGGGGGGGGGGATGATGTTTTGCTTTTATTTTTGCAGGCGCCTGTTGACTCTGTATCTTCCAATGGCATACCCACGCTGTTTTCATTACAATTTCCATGGATGCTGGAAAGTTGTGCAACCCCGTACGACTTTCTGATGGAAATCCCTTAACACTGAGTGTCCCCTTTGCTTTAGGAATCTGTTTGTTGAACGGGGATTGGGCCTCTTACAGATTGCCTTGGCTCTCCACCACGTTCTTTCAGGGCCAAACTCGACATTGTACGGCCACAAAGTGTAACCTTGGCTGGATGGCCGCTTTTGCCTTGCGAGGCACCCTCGAGTCGGTCTGAATGCTGGCGAGGAATGTTACTGAGGGAGAAGCAGCTAGGTGGGAAGGAGATATTTTGGAGGGAGCTGGGGTTGAGCATCCTCCGCCTGCTACGTGGCAGGGGAGAAGCAGTCCTGGCTGCACCGCTAGCACTTAGTTTAGCCTTGAGTCTTGAAAATCCCTTTGGCTTTTGTGTAATGCTGCTGGAAATGCTGGCTGTGGACCCAGAGGAGCCGACTGAGGTCTTGCGCTTCGTGGATGCCAGTACAGACAGAAGCAGACCTTGGGGACTTGCAAACCTCCGTGCTGTGAATGCACAATATGGGAAGCTTCATTTTCATTAGCAGGTGTATGAACTGCCGGCACCTCCGGAGTCTAAATCGATAAGAAGCACACGCACTCTCAAGTGAGGTCTCTTAGGGGTTCTGTGTTGAGTTCTGCAACATCTGTGTACCAGTGGAGCGCTCGGAAAGCACGAGTGACAGCTCTGTTGTCCCCAAGACAATGGGCAAACCAAGGCTGGGCAAGTTCACAGCAGTGGCGATTAGGAATCTCTGTGCGGGGAGACCTCCGTTACAGGCTCTTCACTGGCTTCAGGCAGCCTGGGAATAAGGGGGAGGTCCAGTTTGCCGCTTCCCTCACTGGCTGCTGTGTAGGAGAGCCACCAAATATCCTGTTCCGCATGACAAAAGATGACCAGGGGAGGGGCAGAGTGGGGTGCGGATGCTGAGGGCTGGGGAACCAGGCTGTTGCACTACAAGAGATTCCAGGGTAAAGCCACCAGCAGGCGTGAGGATGTGTGCAAAGGGCATATACTCTGACTGGCTTCACCTCTTGGGTGTGCATGGGTCATTTTGCAATGAGGACTGTGGTGGTCATGTACTGAATGCACGAAGCTGACCTTTGCTCAGTCAAGGCCAGTTTCCTCTCCTCTGGCTGGCAAGTGCTTCTTGTATCACCTCCTACCTGTCCCCTTTGATCAGTGGCGTTATAAGCAGGGGCTGGGCTCCTAATGGGTGGCGGGAATGACTGAAACCTGGGTCAGGCGGTCAGCCGTGTCGGTCCGAAGCAGTAGAACAAATCTAGAGTCCAGGGGCACCTTTAAGACCAACAAAGATTTATTCAAGGTATGAGCTTTCGTGTGCCTGCACGGTTTTTCAAATACATCGGAATGGAAGGTAAGCTTCAGAGTTAATAAATATGTCAAAATAAAACTGAGACTCTCCGTTCACTCCTCTCAGCTATCTAGCTACCATCTTGTTGTTTTTCTCCTTTTTTCCAGTTGCTTTCCTGTCCAAGCCACAAGATCCCGTGACTGCCAAGAAAGAAGGGACAGGGAAGAAAAGAAGGAAGGGGAAAGGGAAGAAGAGAGATCCCTGCTTGCGAAAGTACAAGGATTATTGCATCCACGGAGAATGCAAATACATCAAGACACTGAAAGCGCCCTCCTGTGTGTAAGTTCCAGCATAGCTGACTGGGGAGATGCCTTGGTCTTTTGGGGGGCAATGAAGACGACCCCGCCCACTTCTTTTTGCACGTTCTGCAGAAGGAAAGGCTGTATGGCTGTTCACTATTATTTTATTTTAGAAGTTCACCTTGGTAATGGAAGGAGGGAGTTCACAGCCCAAAGAAAACCAAAGACCGACAAAACCGTGGGACGCTTTGTCGTAGGGGGCTGGCGTCTGGTGGCTTGGTGTGCTTTGGGGTTCTTGTAGCACGCTGGAGTGTCACTTCGACCTCCAAGTGAAATAAATGAAATTACAAAAAAAGGCTTTTAAAACTTCAGCCAGAGAACTGGGAATTGTGGAAGGAGAGGCGCTGTCTTGCTTATTGCCAGTCGCATCAAGGGCAGTGTTCCATGGCTGCTTGTCTTATCTGCTAAACAGGGATGTTGTGAGGAGAGCACGAAGGGGGCAGACTGTGTATGCCATTCTGAACTCCTTGGAAAAGGGCCAGGCTAACAAAATACACTTGATTAGGCAGCTGCATCCTGAGTAGTGGGTACATATCAGGTGTACCTGCTAGATGATGAGACTCGTGGATTTTCTTTGTGGCGGCTAGATAGCAGCTCAAGTGCCAGCAGTCTGGGGCAGTGATGCTCTGTCTTCGTGGTGCTTGGGGGGCAACAGGGGGAGGGCTTCTGGGGTTCTGGCCCCACTGGTGGACCTCCTGATGGCCCCTGGTTTGGGCCACTGTGTGACATGGAGTGTCGGACGGGACGGGCCATTGGCCTGATCCAATGTGACTTATATATATAATGTTATATATGTTCTTATATATACAATGCCCCATCCCTGCAACAGAAACGCTGCCTTACTCTGTTTGTTGAGGTGGAGCTGAAATGCTTCCCCCGACTACTGAGTCAGAGCAGAAGGAAGGACCTGGCTCTTACACTATGTTTGAAAGCAAGTTGTGAAAGCTGTGTGCCCAATTCGTTCTCGGTTATCCTTTGCAAACATAACAGCCTTGAGCTTCACACTTCTCCGTGTCCCTCTTGTGAGCCATACAGATGCCACCTGGAGACTGCAAGGGGACAAGCAGAGGGCAGAGGTCTGCAGACATTGTGTGTGTGTGTGTGTGAGAGAGAGAGAGGGAGGGAGGGAGGGAGGGCAGACCCGCCATGGCAAGTGACAAGGGGTAGCTTTTCCTGTTGGGAGGGTGGAACTCCCTCCTTCCTCTGCTTGTTTGTGGAGTGAGGATACTCCGGATGATGGCGTTCTGTCTCCTGGACCGCCCAGGGAGGTCTCCCTCAGGTTCTTCAGCATCAGTCTGAGCCCGCCGGTCCAAACCACCACCCTCTGGGACAGTGCTGCTAGAATGGTGTTGGCTCGCTAGCTGAAGTCACTAGCGCTTCGATCTGGAAGGCGGTGGGCATTTGAGAGCCGCGTCATCACTCGGCAGGCTGCCGTCCTCCCTTTGGCTTCTGTGTAATCGGAGCATTGAAGCATGAGGGTGACATGGATGTGTGGAATGTGTTGCTTTCAACGGAGCTCTTTGGAAGCGTGAGACACTCGAGCTAAGATGTTTCTTCCCGGTCTGAGCAGTGGGTCTTGGAGGTCTGATTACTCCGCTGCTCTGACTCACCTTTGGGGGGGGGGGGTGATTTGACCCCTGCGGTTACTCTTACCATGTGAGTAAGGCTACCTGGGCATGTGAATAGGCAAAGGCTCAGAAGCTCCAAGGAATGAGTGCAGAGATCTTTACTATGGAGGGTGAAAAGGAGGGAAACCATGAGTCACTTCTGATGGTTTCCCTGCTCTTTGAAAGTGAAGATACTGTGGCTGAGGACAGATTGACAATCTGGAGCGGGAGGAATCCGGAGGCAAAAGCTGTGGGGGGAAAATTCCCCGGGGCTGGCCATTCACACTGGCCAGTGTGTTGCACAAGGATGCTGTTACGGAGCGTTCAGACTGCTGTGGAGCGGCCCCTGGTGAGCCGGCCTCCGCAGCTTGTGGCAGGGCTGTTTCAGCAACGTGCGCATGAGCGCTCATGCGCAAATTGCTGAAACGGCACGTTCACACAGCCGCCTCCGCTTGAATCCCGCCTTCTTCCGGTTCACACTGCCTGAAAGCGGAAGGCATGTGGAAGACGGCCCCTGGACACCGGTTTCTCCCGGTGTCCTTCTACAGCGAGAGGAAACCGGCTTCAAAGCGCGTAAGTGCGGAAGGGAGCTGAGGGACAGCTGCGGATGTCTGAACGGGCTCCCTTCCCCCGCTTCCCAAGCGGAGCTCTCCCGGGGCAGTCTGTCCTCGGCCTAAGACGAGCAGCAGCGTGGAAGCGAATGCCTTTTGCCTGGTCTTTTGTCGTTACAAGAACCTTGCTGGGACTCATAATCTCCACTGCTCCTCTGGGTTCTGCATCTTCTGTTTCTGTTGCTGCATAGAGCACCGTGTACACCAGCAGCGACCAGTCAGAAAGCCATGTCATTCCTGCACAGGAGGTGGTCTCTTCTAAGCGGGTTTGGTCTTGGCTGTTCAGGCTTGGTCGCAGCCAGGCCCAACTAACCCAGAAATAGAGTTGCGTGCCATGAAGCAGGGAGGCTGCCGTGCGGTCCTGCCTGGTGTAAAATAGGGATGACAAACAGAGAAGGCTGCAAGGCTGCCCTTCCGTGTATTAAACTCGGAGTTGAGGAGTCAGTGGTACTGAGGCAGTGGGGTAGAACTTGACCGTGGCTTCTGGGGGCTTAAGCCGTGCGCCTCGTTCTCTTTCCCTGACTCCAGGTGCCAGCAGGGCTACCAAGGAGAGCGCTGCCACGCCCTCAGCCTCCCGTTGGAGAACCCCTCCCGCAGCTACGACCACACAACAGTCTTGGCGGTCACAGCAGTGGTGCTGTCCTCCCTGTGCCTTGTCATCATCGCCGTGTTGCTGGTGCTCAGGTAGGTGAAGAGCCCAGGTGTGAGGCTCTGCTGGCCTTTGGGAGCATGGATGCTGCCTCACAGGGTGCCTGTTGTTGTTTTTTTAAAAATGACTTATTATAAGAAAGTTATTGCAAACAACCACAATTATTTTTCATCAACATCTGTGAATTATGTCAAAACTACACGGTTGAATGTTTAAAAATATATTCTTTAAAAATTATACATTAGGAGAACTGCTAAGTAGCAAGCAGCTGTTTTATAATTACCAGTGAACATTTTTAAATACATTTGTTTGTCTTATGGTATTTGAAAGAATGACGCTGTGGTGAGCAATCCATAAAGAGAAGCCATTTGTCTAATAAATTAGAATTACAGTTACCTGAGGTACCGTATTTTTCGCTCCATAAGATGCACCTGCTCATAAGACGCACCTTGTTTTTAGAGGAGGAAAACAGGAAAAAATGAAACAGAAAGAAAGAGAGAGAGAGAGAGATGAAGGAAGGAAGGAGGAGGAGAGAGAGAGAGAGAGAGAAAGGAAGAAAGAAAGGTGGGGACAGAGAGAGAGAGAGAGACAGAAAGACAGACAGACAGACAGAAAAAAGGAAAGGAAGGAAGGAAGATAGTGAAAGGAAAGAAGAGAGACGTCGGCATGCCATGCAAAGCCAGGCCTTTCTGTGCAAAGTAGCCACGGAGCTTAATCTGTGGGCGGGGCTTTCTGCTGCTGGCTGTTTTAAAGGGGAAAAGCTCTTAAAGGGAAAGAGTACTTAGCCTGGTGGGGTTTTTCCTGCCGTATCCCTTTTAAGTCTTAACAGCTCAGGCCCAGCAGGGAGGGGCGGGGAAGGCTGGGATGCCAGCCTGAATGGCGTTCCCCTGCGTTCCTGCTGAAGAAAGAGCCCTGTTACAGATAAGAAAAGCTCCATATTCGCTCCATAAGACGCACACACTCCCCCCCCCCCTTTTTTGGGGAGGAAAAGTGCGTCTTATGGAGCAAAAAATATGATAGATTCAGTGGCTGAAATATGATCCGCTGTTATGTCCATGGTGAAAAATTCCCAAATTTTTACATACCGTCCCGCAGTTGGAGGAGCAGAGGTTGTCTTCCAGTGAGAGGCCACTAGAAATTTTGCAACTGTAATATGACAAGGTGCCTGTTGTGGGAAGAGGGAGGGAAGGTGACTGTAAGCTGCTTTGAGACTCCTTAAGAGTAGAGAAAAGGGGGGTATAAAACCCAACTCTGCTTCTTCCTATGAAAACTTTGGGGTTTTTTTGCCTAATGTATATTGTTTGCCTGCTTGCTTTCATACCACTGCTCTTCTTCCAAAGAGGGTGGTTTATGTATTATGCCCAAAAGGCCTCCCACCCCAACGGCTCACAGGGTCAGATCATCTTCACTTTCATAGTAGAGAAGAAGAGATTGGATTTATACCCTGCCCTTCACTCGGAGTCTCAGGGTGGCTTACAAACTCCTTTCCCTTCCCTTCCCCACAACAGACACCCTGTGAGGTAGGCGCGGCTGAGAGAGCTCTGACAGAAACTGCTCTTTTTCAAGAACAGCTGTGCCAAAACTATGGCTTGCCCAAGGTCATCCAGCAGGTGCAAGTGGAGGAGTGGGGAATCAAATCCGGTTCTCCCAGATTAGAGTCCGCGCACTTAACCACTACACCAAACTGGTAAAAGGGTGTCTTGTTCCTCTGTGCTGGTCTCTTGAGTTTGTACCCCCTCCTTGTACACTTCACTACAGGGCTTCTTGAGAATGCCTTGGCTTGTGTTTGCTGACCTCAACCCAGGGCTCATTTCGTAGCAGGAGCTCCTCTGCATATTAGGCCACACACCCCTGATGTAGCCAATCCTCCAAGAGCTTATAGTAACCCCTGTACTCTGTGAGCTCTTGGAGGATTGACTACATCAGGGGTGTGTGGCCTAATATGCAAAGGAGCTCCTGCCACGAAATGAGCCCTGCCTCAACCGATAGCGGTTACTGGAAGCAGATGTTGTTCTCTGAAACATACGGAGTATTACAAAGCACTTTACAATCCTAGCCTTATTCTAACTCCTAATAACCTCTGGATTATGGATCCTCCAACTGAGCATTGTGCAGTCAGGGAACTGAGGTGGGTAGATCCATCGTTCAAGCCAGTCCACTGAGCCCCTGCTCTATTGAATTTGCCCCCCAGTTCAGCACCAAGGTTCTGTTCATTGTTCCACGTCTGATTCTCAGTAGGGCCCTCAAGGAGAAGGGATTGTCCTTTTGATTACTTTGCAGCAGTCATTCCTTGGGGTTGGCTTTGGAAATCTCTTCCAGTCTGATTCTGCAAGTCGCTGCAGTAACTCTTCTGCAAGGTTGAGCTCGGGACCGGACAAGCTTGTTCAGGAAGTCCGTTTTCAGATGGCCGTGTCCCAGAGCTTGTGCTCCGTGTGGACCCTTGCCAAGGAAAAGGCACAGGGCAGAGTTTCTGATTCCTGGGTCTGGGGATCTGAATGGGAGCAGTAGCTGTGGCCCACTTTGGCAACCGACAGTTTTGCCTCTGGCACGTAGGGTTGGAATTGATCTGTATCTTGAGTGTCCTCACCTTTTGGTTTTTCCAGGTGTCACAAGCAAGGAGTTTATGATGTCGAAAATGAAGAGAAGGTTAAGCTGGGCATCACCGTCAACCACTGATGCCCCCTGGGATTGCAAGGTAAGCCTTCCAGATATGTGGCTGGGGGGGGGGGTTGTGGCAAGGAGAGACAACATTGGCCTTTGTCCTGGCCTTGCCTTGAAGGGAAAGGACTGGTCCCACGGTGGTCGAACATAAAGTGGGAAATGTTGAGACCTTGTTTATTGACTTGAATTATAGCCTGGCTTTCTCTCCAAGACTCATGGTGGGATTACACAGTGTGAGACAGTGCTATCAAATAGCAGGAGGCACCCCGCAAACAGCGCAACTGGACTAGGATTCCCCAGTTAGAAGCAACGCACAAAAAGGTCTCAGACAAGCTGGGCCAAACTAAGGCAAAGCAATAGAATTGCGGAAGTAGAAATAATGCAGCCAGAGCAACAGGATACATACTGTGGGTTAGACTACAATCCTGTTCCTTCCAGTCCAACATCTGCACCCTTATTTTCTCTTAGCAGCCGAATATACCTTTTCTTTCTGCCTCTGCGCAGCTTTGCCCGGTCCTTGCTTGGGGATTCCCTTCTCCAGCATTATGAGTTGACTGCTTTTTCTTTTCATTGAGCCCCTCTATGAGGGGGAGTGGTTTGCTGCCCGTCCACTTTAGCTCTGTGCTTCTGACAGTCCTGCTGCCTCCCTGCCTCTCTCCTTATGGGTACCAGGCCCATAGCCAGGATTTTGTAGCTTGTGGGGCAAATTTTTTTTTAGTGGGGCTGAAGTTCTCAGTGCAGAAAAAAAAGCCAGAATTCTGAGGATTAGGACTCAGCTACTGTGGAATCAAGCTTTTTAAAATCAAAGCATAGAGGCTTCCGCAATTCTGAGCCCCAGAGTGTGACAATAGCAGGTTGGGGGGGGGGGTAGATCTCTAAATTGCAAGCTGTCAACCACTTTAGATGACAGTTCCCAGCTGCTGCAAGTTAATCACTTCTGCCAGCCTAAGCAACAGTTCTGCTAACAAGTCAGCAGGTGAAGGTGATAACTTCTGTAGTTAAGAAAGCTAACACTTAGGCAGAAAAACTCTCTGAAAGGAGACCAGTTTCTTGAGACAGAGTTAGAAGGGATCCGAGAGGTCACCTACTCCAACATCCTTGCTCAGTGCAGGAATTAGTCAACTACAGCGCCCCACTCTGCTTAAAGGGGCACACACCTTTTTTAAAAGTTCTAAATTACTGAAAAAAGCCTTTACAGGAGAAATTCTAGTGGGGCTGTGCTTTTAAGAAAGGGGGCAGAGCCCCCAAAAGCCCTACCGTAACTACACGCCTGATGAGTACCCTCACCTGCTGAGCTGTTTCCCCTGTTTAAACTTTGTCTAAGAAAATACTTTTTTCACTTGTACAAACTTTTTCTTGGAAGCTGTTTCAGCCTTAACTTCCCATCCTCAGAGGCTGCAGAGCGTAGCTGTGGCCCTGGAAATAGGTGCCATGTGCCTCTCCCCCCCCCCCCCCTCAGTTCCACTCCTTACCAGTGATCAAGCTGGGCATCAAACTAGGGACTCCTCAGCCATCGCTGCACAAAATGGCTGCCACAGCCTCCCTTCAGTCACTTGGTGAAGATCCTTGTGCTGTGGTGGCAGCTGCTGCCGAAGCAATGATTTTCAAAAAATCTGCCCAGCCAGTCAAATCGCCCATCGAAAACCTTGCTGGGCGACAGCTCCATCTGGTCCCACCCCCTTTCTAAAATCATGTGGTGGGTGCCACAGGGGAGGTGTTACTGGGGCACTGCATGGTGGGGGAATCCCTGCTTTACGCTGTCACCAGACTCCTGTTTGTTTCTACAGCTGCAAACCGACAGGTCTCCCCCCCCATCCTGAATTATGACTGTCGAGTAGACTGACTGCCTTGTTTTGACCCTGGCTGTCTTTTTCTGTTGTATCTTAGGACGCAAGAGCACCTCTGCCTTCACAACCCAGTGGATAAAACCTATTTTCTTGGATGCATTTCAAAGCCAAAGGGGAGTTTGCACGAGTAGAAGAGTGCGCTGTCTTCCAAGGGGGTGGGGGGGTTGTGCCAGATCTTTGCTGCTTTGAAGAAAGAACACTGCCTCTTCATGCTGGAAGAACTGGCCAAGGAGAGAGAGACAGATGGACAGAAAGACATTTCTCTGCAGTGGGCTTGTCCCTGAAATGTGAAGCCGCAGCATAAAGAGAAGAGTTGGGTGTTGCCTTAATGACATTGGAAAAGTAGTCTTTGCAAAAAAACCCAACAGTGAACTGGGAAACTGGATTGCTTCAGACACCCCCCCCGCTGAGGATTTTAACTGTGAAAGACTGCTGAAGAAATCTAACTTTGGAACTTTATTAAAGAGGGGAAACTATTTAACAAGATATTTCATTTTAAATTATATATTTATTTTAGATACATTGTACATATTATTATTTATTTAGGGTTTGTTCCTGTTGTCCCCCAGTTGGGGATTTTGCAGTGTAATACTCTAATAAATAACTTTGTTATACATACTGGTACTTGGCACATTAATTTACGGAAATACGATTTGAAATAGGGAAAAAGAGACACCATTTGTGACACCAGATTCTGACCTGTATAAATATTTACTTCCTTTATAATCCTCTCTTCTCACAGATACTCATGATCTCTGTTTAGATCTCTCTTGATTTTGTTTGGCATTTTGCATTAATAATCATGGCTCAACTTCCAAAGAGTTCCTCTCAGAATAGACTGAATAAAGTATGGGCCCAGTATATCAGGGAGAAGGGATTTCATGGGACCACTTCCCTGGCATGCTTGTTTTCTAAGTGAAGGGAAGTATTTTTGGTGGGGAACCATTCCGTTATAAAACAGCTTCAGCATCCCATCTCATGCATTCAGTTTAGAGTGAATACTCAGTTTATGCGCATCTGGTTTGCCTGAAGCTGGGGAAGGTGACCTGTATGCTGAAAAACCATTCCGTGATCCACAACCCATTGGGCACAAATCAGGATGCAATCCAGTTTGGCTGTTCCAGATATGAGAAACCTGTGCCTGACCTGGCCCCTTAAGGTGTACAGATCAGGGCTCCTGTGCCAGAATGCTTCCATGTGGAAAAAGTCTCTGTGCATAGAAAATCAGCATGTCCAGGAGAAGGCTAAGGGCCTTCTCCCTGAAATCTATCTATCTGTAGAGTTGTGGATGTGGGCAGGAAAGAGCATTCACTCCTGTGTGCCCTTCCCTACAGTCTGAGAGGGACCTTGGGCCATGGGTCCACTGTAGTGTGTGGCAACATCTGTGAGTCCAAAAATGCTTGGGGGGGGGGGGGGGTGATAGCCACACAGTATGCCCTTTCACAGCTTTTAGCTCCTGCCTGAAACGGAAACCATACAGATATAGCAAAATGCTTAATTTTGTCTCTTACCAGATTTGGAGTGTCTTCTTAAAATTCTAGTTGCATTCATTAGCTGAGAGAGCTCCGTGCGCAGGTCTAACATGCCTGCTGTTCTATGTCGGTGCCTGATCCATGGGGAAGTCCCAAAAGGATGTGAGATACAGTCGGGTCATTTTGAGCAGGAGCTCAGGGAAGCTCAGCTCCGGGAGTTGGTGCCAGCCCCCCTCCCCCCGTGGGGGAATGCCTGCTTGTGTCATGGCTGCAGCAAAATGACCCTGGCCCCTGGAAAGGTCCTTGTTCCTCCGACCAGCCTTCTGAAGGCTTCAGCCACCACTGAAGCTATCCTTCCAGAATAGTGGTATTTCTGAGGCTTGGATTAGTAGCTGTCGCCTCTCTGCCAACTCTTCCTTCCTTCCTTCCTTCCTTCCTTCCTTCCTTCCTTCCTTCCCTCTCTCTCTCTCTCTCTCTCTCTCTCTCTCGTCTTTCTTTCTTGCCTTCTGACATACTTCCGGTGATGTCAGGGGGTGTGACACATGCAAATAAGTTATGCTAATACAAATAAGTTATGCTAATGAGCTCCTGCACCTCTTTTTCTACGAAATGACCCCTGGATACAGTAAGGATAAAAGCTGTTTGCAGCCATGCTACTCCAAATCAAAATCCCCAAACAAGGCATCGTCCAAGTAATAACCTTTTATTTGGATCTACCAGAAATGATGCAAACCACGGAGCATGCTTTCATGTGTTCCAGAACTTATCAGCCACTGTGGTGCAGTGGTTACAGGGTGAGACTAGGATCTGGGAAATCCAGGTTCGAATCCCCACTCTGCCAATGAAGCTTGCTGGGTGACCTTGGGCCAGTCACACCTTCTCAACCTAACCTGCTTCACAGGGTTGCTAAGAGGATAAAACGGAGGAGAGGAGTAGGATGAAAGCTGCTTTGGCTCCCCATTAGGACCCAATAAAAAATAATTATTTTTTTTAAAAAAACAGTCTAGGTGTGGCAAAATAAAGGAGGGGTGGGGAAAAGATGTTTCAGGGCATGATTTTAAGGCCTGGGATGTCATCACAGATTTGGAGGAGAGCAAAATAATACTGCCAGTGCCTCCCAAAGACCACTCTATTTCTGGTCATCTAATGAAAGTCATCTGGTACTGGAAAATAAGAAAACTCCATGCTAGTCAAGGGCCCAGGCAAGCTGGACTGGGGAATGGATATGCATGACCAGAGATCCAGTCTGGGCTGCAAGCCCATTGATGAGATGGTCAATTGGTGCCGTTTCAGAAATAAAATAGACATCTCTCTTTCATGACTCGTGAGAAGGTATCTATGGGCCGGGTCTGTGTAAGCGTAAGAACCTTTTGTCACTTTAAAGGGGGGGTTAGACCAATATACACAGGAGAGGTCCAACAGTGGCTTTTTTTTTTTACCATCAAATCACAGCTGACTTAATGGCGACCCCGTAGGGTTTTCAAGGCAAGAGATGTCCAGAGCTGATTTGCCATTGTGTGCCTCCGTGTCACAACCTTGGTACCCCTTGGGTGTCTCCCATCCAAACAGTAGCCTGGGCTGACCCTGCATAGCTTATGAGATCTGATGAGATCAGGCTAGCCTGAGCTAAACCAGGTCAGTGCTCAGTGGCTTCTAGCCATGGGGAAATAAGGGATCCTCCATACGTGGAAATAGCAAACCTCTGGACACTGGTGCTGGGGGAAAGCATCACGGTAGGGGCAAATTTGTTGTGGTCTTAGAGAAACGATGCTGTGCTAGTCGTTCCCTTCTGGATTTCATGTCACTTCCATGGGAGGGATCAGGCAGGAAGGATGTCATGACCCTATGCCTATGGTAGCGCAGCCAACAGGCTCTAGCGAGGCCTAGTGGCTCCAGGGAAGCCTGTACTAGAGTAGCTATCAGGGCCTATATTAACCATGGTTTCCTTTGGGACCTGTGACTGGCTAACGGGATCTGGAGGGGAAACTTACACCATAGTAGTAGGGTGTGTGTGCCTGGGAAGAAGTGATAGAAATGGGAGGAGGTTCACTCCCAGGGAGCAGAGCTGGTATGAAGCTGCTGCAGATGGCGGGATCCCTCAGCCAAAGGGGGTGAGTCAGCTTGAGGCCAAAGCTAGAAAAGGCTAGGGACAGTACACTCTAGGGTTGCCAAGTCCCTCGAGCTTACTGGCGGGGGGGAGTCCTCTGCTGGCCAGGAAAGCGCGCGCGCCAGCTGACATCACCAGAAGTGACGTCAGCCCGTTGGGGGCGTTGCCAGGGTGATGCTCTGGCAATCGCCCCAAAACTCTATGGTATCATAGAGTTTTGGGGCGATAGCCAGAGCGTAGCCCTGGCAACGCCCCCAACGTGCTGATGTCACTTCCGGGTGACGTCATTACGTGAGGGAAGTCGTCCAGGCTGGACGACTTCGGAGGTGGGGTTCCCCCGCCGGCCGAATGCTGGCCGGCGGATCGGGAACCCCTGTAGCGGGGGATCCCCCGCCCATTGGGCTGACTTGGCAGCCCTAGTACACTCAGAGGTGTATCACATGGTATCATAGAGTTTTGGGGCGATTGCCAGAGCGTCGCCCTGGCAACACCGCCAACGTGCTGATGTCACTTCCGGGTGACGTCATTACGTGAGGGAAGTCGTCCAGGCTGGACAACTTCGGGGGCGGGGTTTCCCCCGCCGGCCGAATGCTGGCCGGCGGATCAGGAACCCCTGTAGAGGGGGATCCCCCGCCCCCCAGGCTGACTTGGCAGCCCTAGTACACTCAGATGTGTTAAGGTTTCTTATTTTGCTGGTTTACCTACCTTTACTGTGCTCATTTTTCCTACAAGTTAACGGAAATCTCTTTAATAAAACTAGTTTGTTACTTTTCCTGGGTCCTCATGTCTCATTTGGTCACTTATAAGGGAGAGCCTGCTGGAAAAGGAATGTATAAAGGGGTCGGGTGGGTGCTCTGGGCCCTCCCGAGGAGACTCATACCAGTAGGGTTGCCAAGTCACTTACCAGTCTGGGCGGGGGAGTCTCGCTCCTGCTCTGGGACTCTCTATTACCCGGAAGTGACATCATCACGCCGGGCACGTCACTGGGCGATGCTCTGGTAATCACCCTAAAAACTCTATGGTGCCATAGAGTTTTCAGGGCGATTATTAGAGTGTCACCCTGCAACATGCCCGGTGTGATGACGTCACTTCCGGGCAACGCCATCGTGTCGGGCATGTTGGCCTGATGTGGCCATTTCGGGGGTGGGGTTTCCCCCACCAGCTGAATCCGGACCAGTGGATTGGGGACCTAATTAGTGGGGGGAATCCCCGCCCCGCCAAGGGACTTGGCAGCCCTACATACCAGGGTGGTGGCAGCCATTAGAGAACCTTGCTAGCCACTGCTCGCGACAAAGGGATAGCAAAGCTGTGACCTAAAAGAGAGATTTAGTATGGGGTGAGCCAGGAAAGTGTGACGAAGGAAGAGTGGGGCTTTAAAATGTGTCAAGAATGTGACATGCTGTCAAGCATGAATCTCAGAATATTTTCCCCACCATTAGTGTCATGAAATTAAAAATCGGATTCTGTAGAGTAATAGTGTTTTTCTTTCATAGTTTAGTAGAACATATTCACGTGCATAAATGGTGACTGTGTGAACCTTATACAACTTTAGGCTCAGGCCTGCAAAATAAACGCATTGCTGAAACGTCGAAAGAGGAGAGAAGGTTTGGAGGACACTTTTGGGCAGGGGAAGTCAGCAGCCAGTCATTGCCGGAGCAGGAGTGGGCTGGCCTCTTCATTTACAGGTACAAGTTTAGAGTCCAGTAACACCTTTAAGACCACTGGACCACTGAATTTGTTCTACTGCTTCAGACCAACACGGCTGACCACCTGGATCTATTTACAGGGACAGTTCCTGATAAGCTGCTGCCCTGGAGCAGCAATGGAGGCCAAATGCGCAGCACCCACTGTGCTGTTTTAAGGTCCCAATCCTTCCTGTGCAAACTCTGATTCCCCAGCTGTTTCCTTCTTCCTTTTTTTTTTTTTAAAGGAGACGCAAGGTGCTTTGATTTTCAACCAGCTTTCCGTTCTCATTTTGTTCTTGGTTCCAGCAGCCCGTCTTACTTTTTCTGCCACCCACTGGGTCGGACGAAGGGAGTTTCTTTGACTCTTGAAAGCCTAAACTGTGAAACTCTTGCTGATCTCCTAAGGTGCTACTGGACTCAAATCTAAACTGTTCCACGCACTAGTTTCCCTCCTGTGTTTTGTCACACCTCTCTTAACATAGGCATGTTTAGTTTTTGGAGCCTCTTAAGATTTCCGTGTCCTTCATTCAACCCTTTTGCCGCTGAATTCCCCCCCCCCCTCCCCTACCCCTGTGGAGACCTCCTGCTCCCACAGTAGCCACTGCAAATTCCTAGTTGAATGGGCTGGTTGACATCACCCTTGGAGCCAATGGAGAGCCCTTTGGAAGCCATCTGGCATTTTTCCGCTAATGGTGGGCCGTGGGTGGTTCACAATGGCTCACAGGCTGAGTAAGAGGGTGTGAAGCCTTCCCCTGTTCCAAGCCAGCAGACTATGACAATAGGCAGTGTTTGTAAGCCAAGACTTTTTCATTAGCCTGTGGGAAATTAAGATAATGATCTCAGCCCCCCAGCCAGCAGGGCTGAATCCCTGGCACTGTTCTCATGGAATAATTGCCAGGAGTAGCAGAGAGCTCAAAGAGACTGTTGCTGTTCTGTCTTCTGCAGATGGAGAGCTGAAAGACTGGTTTGCACATGCTTGTACGCTAAGACTTCCGCTCTGCAGGGACTGTGTGAACGGAGACAGTTCTGACTGCGGTGGATGATCTGGGATAGCCCAGTCCAGAGATGTTGTCATAGTTCAAATTACCCAGTTTGCACTATTATTATTATTATGGTGTAGTGGTTAAGTGCGCGGACTCTAATCTGGGATGACCGGGTTTGATTTCCCACTCCTCCATGGGCAGTCAGCTGGGCGACCTTGGACAAGCACAGTTCCATCACAGCTGTTCTCTCAAGAGCAGTCCTTGAAAGAGCTCTCTCAGCCCCACCTGCCTCTCAGGGTGTCTGTTGTGGGGAGGGGAAGAGAAAGGAGTTTGTAAGCCGCTCTGAGACTCCGAATGAAGGGCGGGGTATAAATCCAATCTCTTCTTCTCCTTTTCTTCTTTATTATTATTGTTGTTGTTGTTGTTATTGTTATTATTTTTATTATTGTTATTATTGTGGTTGTGGTTGCTGACTTTTAGACTGCCCTTCCCTATGGCCAGGGCTCAGGGCCATTTACAGCAAGATAAAAACAACAGATAATTTAGATTAAGTTAAAACCATAATAAAATACCATACAATCAATATAAAAGACAGCATGTTCTAAGATGGCAAAAATTTTGGGAAAAAATTGTAGCTTCCCTGTAGCCTCCTAAGGGGTAAGTGGGAGGTACGAGAGTGCCAGATTAGTTGCTGTCCCTGTCGCTGTCCTCAGCCAAAAGGCCTGGTGGAACATCTCTGCCTCAAAAGCCCTGCGGAAAGGTAATCGCTCCCGCAAGGCACGGATGTTCTCCAGCAGAGAGTTCTATCAGGCGGAGGCCTGGTTGAGGACAGCTGGATCTCTCGTGAGCCAGGGACCCCACCAGGAACGCTCTGCTGCCAGCTCGTATTGCCCAAATACCTTATCAACCCAGAAGAAGAAGAAGAGTTGGTTCTCATACCCTGCTTTTCTCTACCCTAAGGAGTCTGAGCAGCTTACGATCGCCTTCCCTTCCTCTCCCCACAACAGGCACCTTGCGAGGAAGGTGGAGCTGAGTGAGAGAATTGTGACTGACCCAAGGTCACCCAGCTGGCTTCATGTGGAGAAGGAGAAAAAGTGAGGAATCGAACCCGGCTCTCCAGATTAGAGTTCATCGCTCATAACCAGGACTCCACCCCAGTTCTAGTTTCAGAGCGTAGCAGTGTTGGTCTGTAGTAGAACAGTTTGATATAGCCGGTAGCACCGTAGAGATCAACAGGAGTTTCAAGGTGTCAGCTTTTGGGGAGTCGAAGCTCCTTCCCGTGTCTGACTCTGGAAAACTCACACCCTGAAACTCTTGCTGGCCTCTAAGGTGCTCCTGGACTCCTCTCTAACTTCTCAGCCAAACAGCTCTTCTCTGGTTTAGTATGCCAAACGCGCTGCTGCACGTGCACGGTCCGCGTTGAGGCTGACGAGGATGGCCTTGTAGGCGTGCGCGTAAAAGTTCCTGGGTCTCAATGGGACGTTTGTTGGGGGCTGTGGAACTGCGTAAACTACAAACCCATCTGCCTTCTTGGGGTATGCATGGGAGTTCTGCTGTGAGAGCTCTGTGAACTCTCCCCCCACCCCCGGTAAATATTTTATATGATTGCTGTCCTCCTTCCAGAGCTAAAATGCTCTCTTGTGTGTGTTTCTTTCGGCAGAGTGGCAGTTGAATGCCGAAGGGCCTCTGGGCCACGGCCGAGGCAGGGAACTTGAGTTCTCAAGCGGCCATAGAAGGAAGCCATGGTGCCCGACCGGTGGGCCCCCAGGTCAGGAGGGGGAACAGGATCCCTGGAAGGCTGAGGCTGACAGGAGGTGCCGGGCCTGCCTCCTCTTGGCGGTGGGAAAAGGAGGACCGGTGTGCCGTGTTCTGTCCTTTGTTCCTGGTTAATCTCATCAGAGAGGGGCTCTGCCTTCCAGGTTAGGGCGGTGTGGGTAGAGCGGAGTGCAGCAGTGGCATTTACTGCTTCTTGGTCCCATGCTGTCAGTGGCATCGCAGGGGCTTAGCTCAGACCCAGCTGCAGGTAGCAGAGGAGGCAATGGGTATGATGGGCGATGCTTCTGTGCTCCACACTGCTGGTTGCAAGAGTGTGAGATGAGTCCCTGTGGTGAAATGGGTCCCACTTAGGGTTGCCATTCCCCTGATGGGGGCGGGGGTTTACCCACTTTTGGGGGCTCTGATCCGGCTGGTGGGGGGGAACCCCACCCCCAAAGAACCCTGTCCGCACCAAGTCTGGGTGATGTCATCATGCAGGGATTGTTGGGGGGGGTGCTCTAGTGTTTGAGGCAAAACTCTATGGTAACCATAGAGTGATGTCATTACGCTGGGCACAATGGCGCACATCGAAAGCTCCAGGAAAGAAAGAGGGAGCCCCTGCCGCCAGCCAGGTAAGACTTGGCAACCGTAGTCCCACTTCAAGGACGTTTAAGAATCAGTGCAATGAGGCATGTGTGTTGCCAGTCAGTTTACCAGCTCTGGGTTGAGAAATACCTGGAGATTTTTGGGGTAGGGCCTAATGAGGACGTGGTTTGGGGCATAATGCCATAGAGTCCAACTTCCAAAGTGGCCATTTTCTGCAGGTGAACTGATTTCGGTCACCTGGAGGTCAGCTGTAATGGTGGGCGATCTCCAGCCACCACCTGTAGGTTGGCAAGAGGAGGGAACAGTTTGGGGAGGGGCTGCAGCTGGGTATAATGCCATTGAGTCCATCCTCCAAAGCAGCCATTGTCTCCAGGGGAAGTGATCATCCAGGTTGGGAAGTTCTGGGAGATTTGGGAGTGGAGGCTGGAGATGGGAGGGATCTCCGGAGGCTATGCCATGGATTGCACCCGCCATTTTCTCCAGGGGAACCAATCTCTGAAGGGAGCCCGGAGATCAGTTGCAATTGCAGATCTTCAGGCCCCGCCTGTCGGTTTGCAGCCCTAGTTGGTGGGGGAGAAAACTTTTGGACCCAGGGGAGCCTTTCCCCCAATCGTTGCAGGAACACTCTGAAGTGCTGCGCGGATTCTGAATCCATCTGAAAGGAAAACCCCTTTCCTCAGAGTTCCAGCAAGGCTGGCCTTTGGGCTTAGGACTACATACGCAACACAAGAGAGAAGCAGGTGGGCTGGTCAGTTGCCCAGGCGTCCCAGGGAACTGCTTAGGGCGCCCAACCAGGAAGGGGACAGCAAGGCAGCAAGAGGTGGCAGCACTGGCCCGCGATGCCTGCACTGCCGCTCTGGGCCCACAGTAGTCTGGAGAGGCGCTTCCTGCTTGGGGCAGCGGCGACATGAGGGTAGAGGCCGACCTCCTGGTGACTCTCCCTCCTCAGGTGGGCTGCCAAGGGAGGCGCTTTTTCTGCAGCCTGCCTGGGGTTCCTTTGGAGGAAGGAGAAGAGCACTTGGGGCTTTGCACCTGGTGACCCAAATCAGGCCCCTGTGACCGGCTGGCGGGTTTTGACTCCAAAGGGGAAAACTGTGACCTCCGCAAAACAGGGCATTCAGTAGCTGCATTCCTCAAATGGCTGAACGGTTTTCATCTCAGCCCAGTGGCACACTCTTCTGAAAAGTGAGGGTAAAATAAGCAGCCATGAACGGCAGCCTCTGAAGCGATCACAGAGCAGCCTGCGTTGGGTTGTCAGCCCCAGGTTGGGAAATACCTGAAGATTTGGGGGGTGGAGCCAGAGGAGGGCGGGGTTTTGGGGGGAGGGACCTCAGTGGGATATAATATCATGGACTCCCCTTTTCTGAGAAGCCATTTTCTCCAGTTGAACTGATCTCTGTCGCCTGGAGATCAGCTGTAATCCCAGGAGATCTCCAGCCACCCCCTGGAGGTTGGCAACCCCAGGCCTGCGCAGATTCAAAAACGTTGGTCCCAAACAGCGAGTTCTGCTCCAAGCAGCCTTAAATGTGCTCCTGCCCCATGGGACAGCCCAGCATTGTTATTTAATCACCCAGGATGCTATTTTCAGTCACCCGTTAATTTTACGGCCTGAGCGAAGACGCTGTGTGGAAAGGGGATCCTGCCTGCCAGAGCTTCAGCAATTCATGGCAGGGTGTGTGCGTGGGCGGCTCCCCAGAAGCTTGCAGGGGGTGTGTGGATGGATGGCAGCTCAGCCAGAGCCTCATCTCCTGTGCCAAGTTTCCTTCGGGACCCAAGTTTACCGGCTAGCTGCTTGCTGCAGTTGTCTGGTTCGTCTATTTTGGAGCCCAGTCAGCCAACTTCGTTTTGACCGTGAGTTCATCTTTAATGCTTTACAAGCTCACCTCATCAGCCTCGTTTTTTCCCTGGTGGTTCTGGCAGCACCGCTTGGCTGCAGGCAAGCAGATAGACCCATCACGAGCAGGCTACGTCCAGGCCAAGTGGTTATTTCAGTTCCATAAACGTACTTGAAGTCCTTAAGGTTCTTCAACTCCTTTGTGGTTAAGTGAGGGCTGACTGAAACATAGCTAAGGAACTCCATTGCTGCCTAAAATCATGTTGACTTACAGTACAGGCTGGCTGTGTGAGTAACCGAATCTGGCTGTGATTGTAGCTGCACCAAGCCCCGGCCAGCAGGAAAGTCATTCGCTGCGCCAATCCTTCCATAATAATTGGTCTTGGGAGAGGAGTTAGAACGGGTGAGAAAGAGGCACAGTACTTTAACTCTGTAGTCTGCATGCAAACTTCTGGTAGCTGAGGCTCACTTGCCTCTCACGTCCCTGAAAGGGGATTCAGGTAGGTAGCTGTGTTGGTCTGAAGCAGCAGAACAAAGTTTGAGTCCAGCGGCACCTTTAAGACCAACGAAGCTTTCGTGTGCATGCACATTTCTTCAGATACACTTCTTCAGATAAAACTTTGTTGTCAGACTTTGTTCTGCCCCTGAAGGGGGTACTTCTGCAGCGTGCAAAGAACTGCTTGCCCTAAGAGGTGGCTCCCTCATGTTTCTGTGTGAGTCACCATTCTGGGAGTACATGCAAAGGTAGGGGTTTCCCTAGTGTGCAGAAACCTGTACCGTAGTCCTTGCTGGTCTTTTGGGCAGATTTTTTTCATCCACACAGAGCCCACCTATGGCTATTGGGGGGGGGGGGGGCGTGCGCATGCGCAAGCGTGCAAAGTGCTGTCGAGTCAGAGCCAAATTATAGCAACCCCACGATGTTTTCAAGTCAAGAGACAAACAGAGGTGGTTTTCCATTGCCTGCCTCTGCATAGCAACCCTGGACTTCCTTGGTGGTCTCCCATCCAAGCACTAACTGGGGCCGACCCTGCTTAGCTTCTGATCTGACAGGCCTGGGCCATTCAGGTCAGGATGCTATTAGATATAAAGATAGGGAAAGGAGGCACATCCTCCTGAACAATCAGTATGGAAATATCAGACCAGCGGTCCATCTAGTCCAGCATCCTGTCTCACACGGTGGCCAGGTAATTCTTCTGTAGGGCCAGCAACAGGGCATAGAGACCAGTTTCATATGACCATGTGTATTGTTGGGAAGGGAGCCAAACAGTAGGACAGGAACCCCCAAATGTAGTGCCTGGGGTGCCATAGTGCCCGCCGAGACCTTTTCTTGGTGCCCGCCAAGGATAGGTAGCATCTGGGCGGGGCCAGGTAGGGGTTTTGCCTAGTGTTATGTCCGGTACCTGACTCGTTGTACACGGACAGGGAACATGTCTGGGCATGTTTGCCTGTAATGGGATGTGAGAACAACCGAGCTTCCGTCCCCAGAGAACAATGGACCTAGGGATCCTGCCAGTCCCCCTATCAGGGGCTGAGGATATTTGAATGGACCTATGACAGCCCCTGGCGGGAGACTACTCCCTGTTGGACCAATCCCCTTAAGGGGGAACACAGGCAAGGTGGGGTTTACCTGTTCATATAAGTGAGTTACTCATCCTTTTGTCCCCATGCTCCATCTTGACCCTCAATAAACCATAATGCTGATTTCACTGTTACCAGCCTCCCGACTCCAATACTTTCCACCTAGCAAGGCTTCTGATTGGCCCCTGGAGATTTGCTTGGCTGTGCATCTTTACTGTGGGCCTGAAAGTAGGCAGCAGCAGCCATTTTCTCGCTGGCTCCTGCAGCAGCCATTGTAGGGCAGCCCTTGGGTGACTGCGCTGCGCCCACCACACTGTGTCAGAATTCCAAAGCTGCCCACAGGCTCAAAAAGGCTGGGGACCCCTGCTGGAGCTCTTTAGCTTGGAGAAACGTCAACTGAGGGGTGACATGATTGAAGTTTACAAGATTATGCATGGGATTGGATAGAACAGGTAGAGCAAGAAGTCCTTTTCTCCCTTTCTCACAATACAAGAACTCGTGGGCGCTCCATGAAATTGCTGAGCAGTCAGGTTAGAATGGATAAAAGGAAGTATTTCTTCACCTAAAGAGTGATAAACACGTGGAATTCACTGCCACAGGAGGTGGTGGCAGCTGCAAGCATGGATGGCTTCAAGAGGGAATTGGATAAACATATGGAGCAGAGGTCCATCAGTGGCTCTTAGCCACAAAGTATAGATAGGAACTCTCAGTCTGGGGCAAGTGAGGCTCTGTATTCTTGGTGCTTGGGGGAGGGCAACAGTGGGAGGGCTTTTAGTGACCTGGCCCCACTGGTGGACCTCTTGAGGGCACCTGGTGTTTTTGGCCACTGTGTGACAAAGTATTGGACTGGATGGGCCATTGGCCTGATCCAACATTGGTTTCTCTTATATTCTTATGTTATGTTCTTAATGAAGGGAAATATGGCCTCCAGTCTGGAAGTGCCCAGATGAGAGAGCTCTTTGTACCAAATCTGACCTTTCTCTCTGCAGTCTGTTTTACATGACAGCAGAAATCTTAATTTGGATTGCCGCAGAAATGTGGCTGCCCAGCGAAGCCGGGAAACCAGTGCGATAAAAGGGACACCACAGTGCTAGGGAAAGGGGCAACTGAATTGTACTACGAGCGTTCATAGAAACACATCTTCCCTCTCCTTGTGGTTATGGAGCGAAGTGGCTATGAACCAGGAGCAAGAGAGCACTTCTTGTCCTGCCTCATGAGAGAGAGTAAACCATTACGGACGGTTGGCTTTATTCCAGCTCTTTTGGTATGTACTGGTTTACAGGGGTCATTCTGTAGAAAAAGAGGTGCAGGAGCTCATTAGCATAACTCATTTGCATATGCCACACCCCCTAACATACCGGAAGTGTGTCAGAAGGCAACACCCACCCCTCAGGCTCCACTCCACAGGGGAGTGAAACTGACCTGCTCTTCCTCCCTTCCCTTCCCCATCCAATACTTTGTGCAATAAAAATAAGTGTAAAGAACACACCCTCATTCTCTTCCTGCTCCCTTGAAACCACCAGGTTTCAAGTAGACTTGAGATACCCAGGACATGTGCACCACCCATCCCTTCCCCTTCCCCTCCCCACAACAAGACACCCTGTGAGGTAGGTGGGGCTGAGAGAGGTCTTTTGAGAACTGCTCATGAGAGAACAGCTCTGAGAGAACTTGTGACTGGCCCAAGGTCACACCAGCAGCTGCATGTGGAGGAGGGGGGAATCAAACCTGGTTCTCCCAGATTAGAGTCCAACTCCTGACCACTACACCAAACTGATGGGGTGGAAGCTGCTGAATGGTTGGTGAAATTTCTCCAGTACTTATGTGCCATGTGCCCAGATAAAAAATGGTATACTTAGAAAATTTATATTTTATTAGAAAATTTATATGCCACCTTCAGCAAGTCTCTGGAAAAGCAGCACACAGTCATAAAAGGAACAATGAAAAAATTATCAATATTAAAACAAAACATTAAAAACTATAAAGACCCTAGCAGGGCTTTCCCCGGGATACTGCACCTCTGCACTGCTTGGGGAAGCCGAGGAGGGGGCGGGGTTTGGACATGTCCCCGCCCCCTGGGCTCCTGACTCCCGGAGCTGCGCTCCTGCTCCAACAGACCCCTGCTGGTTTACACTTAGACTTGCTACGGCAGATCCAGTCTGAAGACACTTATCTCCACTTTGTCTGCCAGGACAGAGGCTGGATGAAGACTTTGCCGAGCAGGCTATATACTTTGTGAAAATATGCAGGAATGCAAGCTGTAAACTCCTCCACGAAAGAACAGCTTGGCATTCTCCTTCCTGAGCAAGAAGTAAAGCAAAAAAAGAAAAATCCCCCTGTTTGTCAGCAGCCACAGGATTTCCTGCACATGGAAAAGGCATCAAAAGATCATGACTTAAGCAGGAAATAAGGTGCACCAAGAACACAGCAAAGACTCCAGGCGACCAGTGGGACATGAAGCAATGTTATAAACAGCTTTAAAGGGGGGTTAGATAGACTCATGGAAGATGAGTCTATCAATGGCTACCAGCCATGGTGGCTGAGGGGAATCTCCACATTCAGAGGCACTAATCCTCTGAATCCCAGAGCCAAGAGGCAACATCAGGGGAAGGCCTCAGCCTCTATGCCTTGCTGTTGGCCCTCCAGAGGAGTTGGTTGGCCACTGTGTGAAACAGGAGGCTGGCCTAGATGAGAAGAAGAGAAGAAGAGATTGGATTTATACCCTGCCCTTCACTTGTAGTCTCAGAGCGGCTTAAAAACTCCTTTCCCTTCCCTTCCAGCAGAGCTCTTCTTATGTTCTTATAAGCAGCTAGAACCCAAATCAAAGTGTGACACCTGAAAAATGCAGCACAGACCATCGGATAAAGCGGTTGTGATTGCTCCTCCTCATATGTAAATAGGCATGCTTAGTCTGGTAATTGACCAAACGCAAGTGAAAGGTGAGCAACCTCTGTGTCCATTTTGAGTAGACATTTTCAGGGGGAAAGTTGAGTGGGAGACTTATTGGGGGGAGGGGGGATGTTCAAACCACCGTGGTCTCAATCAGTCGTGGCCCTGCACCCGCAGGAGTGTAAGGAGCAGGTGTGTAGCCACTGTGGTGCACAAAGGGGCGGGGCCCCACCTAGAATTTGTCATGCCCCTCCAATCAGCCCTAGGGACTGGTGTGAGATCTGTCACAAATCTTCTGCCAATGAGAGAGAGCATCTCCTTCCTGCCTCCTTCCCAGGTTTTGCCAATGAGGGAGGGATTCGCCTTCCCCACTCCCCTCTCCCTCTCCGGCTTTCTCTTTGCAGTTTGCTTCCTGCACAAAGTAGTTCTTTCCCCATTTTGCTTTTTAATTGCCACTTAAAGCAAAGGAGATGTGCTCTTCAGCCTTCTGGTAGGGCTGCCAGCTCTGGGTTGGGAAATACCGGGAGATTTTAGGGGAGGAGTCTGGGGAGGGCAGGGTTTGGGGAGGGGAGGGGCCTCAGTGGTATATAATGTCATACAGTCCACACTCCAAAGCGGCCGTTTTCTCCAGGGGGAACTGATCTAGGTGGCCTGGAGATAAATTGTAATAGCAGGAGATCTCCAGGTACCACCTGGAGGCTGGCAATCCTACCTGTGGGTGAGGCCAGAAAAAGTCCCTCAACGATCACATCAGCCGCTTGCTTCTTGACTCTCACAGATCCTCGAAGTCCCAGTGATAGCCAGCTTATCAGTGTAGGGTTGAGGAGGCCCAAGTTCAAATAATGGCTCAGCCATGATGGTCATGGGATGGCCTTGGACCATTCATGCACAGTCTAATCCATGAGATGGCCCATGTAAAGTGGCCTGAATTTATAGGAAGAAGGGTTGGATAAAAACATAATCTCTTTATTATATAAAGCTGATTTGGGGTGGCCAGCTTGATGCACTCGGAGCTGCCACTCACGCCGGTGATGCGGGTCTCTGGTGCCCACCCACAGAGGTGGCTCTGGGGTGAACGTGCCCTGCCGTTCGAGGACACCATGGCAGAGTCCCGCCCCACTGCCCACAGAACTGCCACCCAGCCTCAATAGGCTGTGAGGCAACAGACGGGCCGTGTGCTCTGCCGGCGGCCGAGATGAGCCCGGGTCCCCGAGTGGGTGGTGAATGCCAAGATGCTGGTGACTGCATGTGGGGCCTAAGCCTACTCCTTATGCTGCTGCGACCCAGCCTCACAGCTGCCTGAGTGGGCGGTGGCCGACAGCAGCGGCCAGCCGGGATCCGGCAGCAGCAAAAGGACGACGCCTCGCAGTGGACGGTAGGGAGGAACGGCGGCTCTAGCGCCCACTGTATTGTTTCTACAATGGGCCGTGCTCCTAGTAAATAATAAGTCGAAGTTTCTGGCAATGTGTTGCTACAATGTCATCATGGTTAATATCTTGTCCCTAACTTGCTTGAAATCCAAATGAAGAAGCCATTTCAAGTAAACAAAAAATGGCCGCCAAGTGGGAGCAGATGGCATACTCTCACTGCAAACAGGTGTGGGGGAAAAATGCAAGAAAAGAACGGACAGCCGGACTTTGGGTTTTTCAACTAACTGGTTTAGCCCAGGAGGGGCAGAGTCAGTGATGGGGGACTTGCAGGTGAGTCTGTTTGCTGGACAGCTGTATACGTGTCTGGTCTCTTACCTCCTTAGTACAAAGTAATTGGCATTTATGTATGTGAAATGTTAATTGGAATGGGGGGGGGAATGTAGCATGACTGGTGTTAGTGTTGGAATCCTACTGTTCTTGTAGGACTGTATTTTCAAACTGATGACTGAAACCTGATTTACATGAAGTCAGTTTATTCCTTTTATATGCAAGGGGGGCCTTGTTAGAAGAACCTAGCAGTTGGGACTCTGCTTACCACCAAGTTCTGTGTTGAAGTCATACAGACTTTTTGCACGTATTTTGCACGTTTCTGGTTGCTGCTACCTCTATGCAGGGCTTTTTTGGTAGAAAAAGCCCAGCAGGAACCTATTAGCATAATAGGCCCCTTTAACATCAGAAACTCATTAACATATTGGGCCACACCCATGACAGCACTGCTCATTAGCATATTAGGCAAGGGGGCTGGGAAAGCACAGGGCAGGCATGGAAGCTTGCCTCTTCCCCCCCCAGCCCCCAAGGAAATCTTAACATGCCCAAGGAAATTTTAACATGCCCTCTTTCCCTCTTGAGTGTAACCTGGGGAGGGCAGCGTGTTCTGTAGCCACACAAGCCAGAGGTTTTGGTTGTAGGCCTGGCCAACTCAGGAGCCCGCCGCAACTCCGCTCCTGTGTGTTCCTGCCCCAAAATAGCCCTGCCCCTATGTGTTTAACTGTTCTTTGCTGTGCTGTTTTTTTTTGTTGTTGGAGGGTTGTTGCGTTAAAGAAAAATCTTGTTTAATTAAAATTTGTCTTGCAAGGTTTGTTTCAAAGCCAGACCCACAGAACCTACAAGGAAAGAAGTCATACAGACATTTGCCCGTCCACTTTTTTTTTGTTTTGGGATAAAAATTGATCCCTTTGGTTCGGCACTATTTTTAACTTCAGCCACAACAGCCGTTCCCAACATTCATCACACTGTTTGTGTCATCATGAACCTCATGTGCAGATGGGGAGAGAGAAAGACTTGCCTAAGGCTGGTGCGTTCGGGGGCCGAGGGCCTAAGCGGCACACTACACCCTTCCCGGTATGTGTGTCCCCCCACCCCTTGGTCCTGATGTGGTCTGGGAGTTGGGCCCTCAAAATTTGGCTGTGGTCACACGGTCCTTTTGATTGGGTTTCACTGCTGTTCCCTCTCGCATTTAAAACTGCTGATCAGATGGCCACATTGCCTCCCGCGCCGAAGCAGGCTCACTCGCGCAATCCACCTGATTTCCTAGCAAGTTTTCTGACACCAGGAAAATCAACCACTTTTCAGGTGTTTGCACTTTAAATCCGCGATTTTGCCAATCTGGACAGCCATCTCTCGCATGGATTGTGATTAGGGTCATCTGACTGTTCTTTGCGTGATGAGGTTCCCCCCCCCCCCAGCTTCTGCCTTTGTGCACATGAGCAATCCTGCACTAAATAAATGCAGTGTTTAAACACTCAAGCGCACATTTAGACTCCAGCACTTGGTAGTACGTCACTGGTTCATTTTGTTTGCTGTGTGTGGGGGGGGGGGGGGGTTTATAAAAACAAGGGAGTCTGGGGGGGGGTGATTCGGCTGTGTGCATGTGCGCACGCACGAAGCAAATTTTTAAAAAACCTTGTGCCGCGCCGCCCAAGCGGCATCACAGCTATTTAGAAGGTGCCCAGAGCCGTGTTGTGCAATGCTTGTGGTTCAGGGAAGGATTTGTGATCATCCCAACCCAGAAAAAATATTCCCGATCAAATTTATTGCGAGAACAAATCACGAAAATCACGAAAGCCTTGCCGGGTGACCACAGCCTTTGATTTCCAGCTGCACGGGGGCCTGATTCAGCGAAGGGGGAAGGGGCTTAAGTCTCTGACTTGAAATGGGCCGGCTAGCTGCTGTTTGCCGCTTTGGGAGACACTTAATGTTGTAGTTCATAGGGTTGCCAGTCTCCAGGGGGTAACTGGAGAGCCCTGCTATTGCTATTGATCTCCAGGTGACCAGGATCAATTCCTCTAGAGAAAATGGCTGCTTTGTGGGGTGGACTCTACGGCATTATACCCCACTGAGATTCCTCCCCTCTCCAAACTCCACCTTCCCCAGGTTCCATAATCTCCAGGTATTTCCCGACCTGGAGTTGGCACCCTTACCATCAGTATGCTCAGTGGGGTGACAGCAGCTCCCCAGGGTCAATTCAGACCCAGGAAATGAGGCAGGGGGAAGGACTATGCCCCTTCTCTCCACGCTATATGGTCCAGAGCACATCTGTCAAACTGATGGGGATTTCTCATATCAACCGCTTCACGAGACTAGCCTTTATGAAGGGACACCATAGTCTGCTGAGACCTGCATAAGGGGTCAGAATGCTTGGAATGCCATCTCTTTGGAAGGTTCCAGTCTGCGGCTGCATGGATTTCTGCCACAGTGCCATTCATTACTCAAAAAGACACATCAGAAGGAACCAGTCCCGTTAAACATTTAAGACCCAAGAAAAGCAGATTTCTTTGGCCAGGCGTGTTTATTTCTGATATGGCTACGGCGGTGTATGTTGGGGGGCGGTGTTTTTATATTTTAGTTAATACTTTGATTGGATCGGTATATTCTTCTTCTTCATAATGCACAGACTTCCTTCAGACTAAAGGGCACAGAAGCAAACAGAATCTCCAGGAGCGTCCTCTGCAACAGAAAGGTATGATATATATTTTAAAACTAAATAAAGACATGTGCAAATTCCAGAACAGAGGACAGGCATTGAAAACATGTTTGGGGCGTAGTCCTTCTGAGTCCTGGCTCAAATTAAACCTTGAAGATATGTGGTATTTAATAGTAACCTTGGAGACAGGGGGGTATTTCGTGGCTCAGTCCAGAACTGCCCATCTCCAGCCATCAGGGGGTGGCTTTAGGAAGAAAGGAAACCCCAGGCAGACCTTTGCAGGGAGCCGGTCCCTGAGGATTTCAGCTTGGGAGGAGTAATTTTTATAGCCTTTGTCAGCTGATTTCTTACCCATTCATTTCACAGGGGAATCTCTCGCAAGCCGCTGCTTTCTTCTTCTCCCTCCTTCCAGCTCCTTTGGCTTTCTCGATCTCAGCACAGTCCACTGAGCCACCTGGGGCTCAGACGAGACACCCTGCAGACTGGGCAGGGGCTCCAGAACCCACCGGGGTTTACAGGAAGCCAGCTCTGGCTGGGGGTTTTACACCGGAACTCATAATCCTCATGGTTTGGGGCAGGGCTATTTTTGGGCAGGAACGCACAGGAACGGAGTTCTGGCTGGCTTCCAATTTGGCTATGCCTACAGCCTCCCCCCCCCTTCAGGTTCCCCAGGCGCCTCGCAAGCCACAGGGCACCTGGGGAAGCCGATCCAGGGAGGGAGCTGCACTGTCAGGGGTGTGGTCTAATATGCTAATGAGTTTATGCTGTTGGGTGTGGCCTATTGTTGTCGTGCTCCGCCTTCTTCCCTCCGGGGTCCCCTCCCGTGGTGGTGGGTGGCTCTGAGCAGTGTTGGGGCAAGAAAGGGGCGAGGAAGGGCCTCAGATCAGCAGGGGGTGGGGTTTACAGCACCCTCTTCACCCCTCTGCCTCCGTCGGTGTTCAGTTCTTGGAGTCTCTCTCTCTCTTGTTGCCATAAACACTTCCTGGCTCATCCTCCCCGGCCCTTCCTTCCCAGCCTCCTTTTATTCCCCTCCCCACTCCCCCAGAGCCACCCGGGTGTCCCAGCCAACTCCTCCCTCTTGAGCCCCGCCCCCCTTTAGAAGCAGAGACGCCGTCCCGGCATTTGGGCTGGGCTCCGCCCCACTTCCAGGTCTTCTGGGCGTCGTGCTGGAGTCCCATGGAGGAGGCTCCGCTGCCTCTGCCGACTTTCCTTGGTCACCAGCCTCCCTGGTGCTGGTGAGGGCCTGTGGGGCTTGACTGTGGTGCTCCTGGGCGCCTTGCTTGCTCCATTTTCGGCTGCAGCGGCACCGCCGTGCAGCACCTGTAGGCATTCCCGGGCCCGATACGGGCCGGGAGGCACGGCGGCAGAGTTGTTCCCCTGTTGTGGCCGTGGGTCTTCCTGGGGCGGTTCTCGTGGGGCTCCAGCTTCCTGGGCGTCTCGGACTGGGCTGGGTGAGTGTGGGGCCACTTCGGCCGGGGGGGGGGGGAGAGAAGGCCCGGTCGTTCCTGACCAGGACAATTATGCTAATGAGTTCCTGCTGGGCTTTTTCTGCAAAAAAAAAAGCCCTAGTTTTGGGAAATCAGGCAATCATAGAAAGCCAGTCTAGGGAATGCCACTGGTAATATAAAGATCCTTGGATGGGATGTTTTCCTGTGGTTCATGCAACTGATTGCTGAAGATGAATGCCAAGGGACACAGCTAAGGTTGTCAACCTCCAGGTGGGACCTGGGGATCCCCCAGAATTACAGCTCATCTCCAGACAACAGAGGTCAGTTCCCCTGGAGAAAACGGGCGCTTTGGAGGGTGGACTCTATGGCATTGATTGTGCCCCACTGAGGTCCCTGTCCTCCCCAGGCTCCACCCCAAATCTCCAGGGGTTTCCCAACCTGGATCTGGCAGCCCCTCTGTTGCCCTGCAAGCCTCGTATAAAGTATGGACTTGTAATCTAACGCTATACCTGGACTGTGCAAAGAGTATGCCAAGGAAAATGGGCTAACTGGTGACCATGTGACAGTGCCAACGTACTGGACCAGAAGACATGTGCCCAGCTGAGGGGATGGACATGTGCAGCACCAGATGTGGTCCCACGGAAGACCTGATGCCATCCATCCCTGCCTCCCTAAGATGACTGCAAGCCCAGACAGATGGCATGCCAGCCTCCCTGAGACCCACAGCCACGTGGAACCAGCACCCAGAATAATGGAGAAGCCATGCTTTGCAGAGACAGCTTGAATTTTCCTCTTCAAACGCCATGACAAACCTCGTCTTCAACATGCAAGCATTCCCTTCCGTAGCAATGCCAGCTCGGAACTGCACCCATAGTGTTTCGGTTTAAACAAAGGAACTTGGCTGTGACAAGATTAACTGGCTGACTCATCCATTCTGAGCCCATCAAGGTAGCCCAGCTGCCAAGCATCGGACCATTAACATTAATGGTTGGCCAAGCACCTGAAAGGACTCCTCCCCTTCCTCCTGCTTTGATCTTGAACACTCCTCTCTGAAAAGTGTCACTGGTTAGAAACCTTAAGTCAATTGCCCAAGTACTGATCCTCTCTCCTGAACATCTCCCGACCATCAGTAACTGGTTTTTGCTAGTCTTCCTGGGCATAGGCGTCAACTACGGGGGGGCTCGAGGGCTCGAAATTTCTGGGGGGGGGCTCAGCCACCCCCGGCAAAATGGAGCGCCTGCCGGTGGCCAGTCAGCCGGCCAGCTGGCTGCCGTCGCCACCTCTCCTTCCCCTCCACCCCTGGCCTGCCCTCCTGCCTCCCTGGGGTGGGGGGGGGGGGGAGAGAGGCGGCGGGGACATGGTCCCGCGCTTCACGAGCGCAGCAGTCAGCCGGCCAGCTGGCTGCTGAAACCGGGTCTACCTCCCTGGGGCCGGGGGGGAGAAGCGGCGGGGACATGGTCCCGTGCGCGCATGTGCAAAGCGCGACCGCACGAAAGAGCCCCCCCCCCCGGGGATTTACAAAGTCTATGCCCTTGTTCCTGGGGACTAAGTGACTGGCAAGGCATAACCCCGCCCAGCCACTTTTTAGGGTATAAAAGGAGAGCACACGGCCATTGCTCTCTCTCGCTCTCTCTCTTGCATCTCTTATCTGACCCTGCCCTACCTTACAGACTCTCAATCTAGTACTGCCCAAAGTCTCTCCACGTGCTCTGCAGGCCAGAACACGATCCCTTCCCTTTTAGTCTCCCTCACCCCTTTTTCCGCTGCAGGATCACTTCGCCAAGTCAGGACAGGTACGTATCACCCACCAATGAAATACCTGCTAATGCAAATGTTGCTGTGCCTTTTCAGATCTGTATTTCTTAGATCTGTATAAGTGTGTGCTTGTTTGAAGTATTGTTTGTGTGTGCAAACTATTCAGTAAAGAAACCATTTCTTTAAGACTTGGTCTCTGCATCTATTTCTGGGCCACTGGAAAAGGTGGGACTCCTGCATACATAGGTAATTGATCCCTTTTGTTGCCTACTGCCATTCAATAACAATATTCCCCATATTTGACAACGAAATAAGGCAATTTGGCGAACACCCCTTCCCCAGTCCCTTGCTGGTGGACAGGGGAACACCTGGCAACCCTGTTCATCAGCCAGTGGCCTTCCTCCTCCTCCTCTTTCCTTGCTCTTGACAGCCACAGAACTGTTCCTCTCTTTACATTGTTCTGTATTTCCCAAAGGTCTGCACACCTCTGCAGTTAAGGAAAGCTTTGCTCAAGGTCAGGTTCGTAGTCTGGGAGCTGCATTCCCACCCAGGCAGCTTGTTCTAAATTCTTCAGACGGCATGTATACAGCAGCGCATTTCCTTTGTGCTAGGTGTGAGTGCCAGCCAGAGCTGCAGGACATAATTAGAAACACGAGGTCATAATCGGAAGCATTGATGTGAAGGAGCAAGCTGAGGGGGTGTGTGGGAGG
Source organism: Lepidodactylus listeri (assembly GCA_029233225.1). Classification (NCBI taxonomy): domain Eukaryota; kingdom Metazoa; phylum Chordata; class Lepidosauria; order Squamata; family Gekkonidae; genus Lepidodactylus; species Lepidodactylus listeri. The sequence continues at coordinate 15,803,240 of JARCFY010000017.1, read as the reverse complement.
GGAGGAGGGGGAATTTTAAAACAAGAAACGGTAACAGTTACCGAAATTAGCCCTGACTCACATCTTGCAGCAGCCACCACACACTCATTAAAGGGGCTTCACAAAGCGAAAGGAAATGCTCAGGAGGAGGATGCTACAGTTAACTCAGTTAACAGGTCCCAAGGAAGCATCCTGAGTTGAGAATCCGAGAAGGATTGGGCAGGAGCTCCCTTGCTGCAGCATTTCTTGCAAGAATCGCAGCCCCAGGAAGTGCCCTGGAAACTGGCCAATAGCCTGCTGCTGGACTGAGTTCTAGCTTCTGCTCATCCCTGCCACAGGTTCTCAGCCTCCGCCTCCCAGCTCTAGGGATGATCGATACACGTCCTGCCGTACAGGGCTGCTGTAAGAACTTGAAATGCACCCCATAAATGCCAAATGTAGCGATAACTACTGCGATTTGTCTTTTAAAACATCCACAGTGCAACTTTTAACCTGGATGTGCGCAATGCTGGCTGGGTCCAGGAGGCTCTGCTGTGGCTACAGGCCTGTTGACACCATGGTGTTCTGTTCAGGTCCGTTCGGGAATGTGCTGTATCTGAGTGTGCTGCACAGCCCCTAATCCTTTTGTCTGCTTGTACTGATGGAACAAGATTGACTGTCCTCAGCCTTGACAATGATGTAACTCCTCGGCTTCTTCAGTCAGAACTAAGAATGATGCAACTCGGGCATTTGAGTAAAAATTTCCCAACAAATACATCTTAAAAAAAATGAATGTGTGTGTATACACACACACATCTATATATACACACACTCATACATACACACACACACACACACACACATTCATTTCTTTAACATGAATATATATATTCATTTCTTTAACATGAAATGAATAAATGAATTTGTAAAACATTGTATTCCATTTCTTAATTTAAGAAATGTATTAAAATTAAGAAATTAATATAAAGTTTTACAAATTCATCTTCCATTCTATAAACAAATTTAAACATTATGAAGCTCAATTAACCATGCCAGTCAAAATAACATTCCATTTACTGAACATCCAACTTTTTACCATGCAACATATAGGTTAGTTTACTCCACTGTACACATTCCCTGGATTTCTCCTGACATTCCTCTTTATTTGGAGTTATATTCCTTTCCCAGTAACTAGTAAAATAGAATCTTGTAGACGTTACAACATTTAAAATAATTTTTTTTTGGCGCTTTAGAAAGGAAGACTACATAATTTAGGGATAAAGAAAATAAAAATGAAAGAAAATCATATCCCAGAAAACTAATTATCGTCAGTTGGTGTAGTATAGCCAGGAGATCTGAAAATCGTTTGGCAGCCTGAAACTCTAGCTCTTTTTGTGGTGAGCTAGGTTTATTTTGGGGGGGGGGGGCTGAGAGAATGGTGACTGACCTAAGGTCACCCAGCTGGCTTCATGTGGAGGAGTGGGGAATCAACCTGGTTCTCCAGGTTACAGTCCACTGCTCTTAACCATAACGCCAGACTGGTGTGAGACTTCTGATGAGATCCAATAAGCCAGGCCTTGTAATGTAAAACAAAGTCTTTATTTCTTAATGGTCTTTCAGGAAACACGTGTTGTTAGCGATACCACATACAGAAGGTGAGGAACTGATATACTGTATTCAAACAGGAGTAAAAAGTCAGGTACCAATCAGAATGAAAATATCAAGCGCCAAAATGTGCTACCGTTACTTTCTCAGAGAAAGAGGCGCGTAAACTGAGCGCTATTCCCCTCCCCGACCCTGTGTGTAATCTGCATGCATTCCCACGCAAAAGACACCTGGAAGAGCAGAGAGGCCAGTTGCCCAAGGTTACAAGTGCAGCAACAGAGATAACTGAAGTCTAGCAAAACAGATGAGTTCACGCTGAAAAGAAAAAGGGAGGGCCGGAGGGGAGGAGGGAGGGAAGACGGTGGGGAGTGGAAGCCGATGCCGCTCTCCCGTCGGGACCTGAAAAAAGGGACCGAGACATGGAGTCACATGACAGGGAACCTGACAACTGGCTCTCAGCTCTAGGTTATTTTCCGTGAACCCATGATGTGCTGTTCAGGGGAGCTACAGTAAAATTGTACCTGGCTTCGTGTGACAAAATAGCTTGAAACAACCCTGCATGTATCTCAGTGGAGAGTTGTCCAGAAAGTCAACGTGAACACACTTGATTTCAAAACTGGAAACTTGTAAATAAGATTAGTGTAAAGGAAGTTGAAAGGGAGAGTCCAGTCACACGCACGCACCCCGCTTGATTCGGAAAGGAATAAACAGGTCCAAGAGAGTGCCACTATGGTTAATAAGAAGAGTCAAGGAAGTTATGAAAAGGCAAGAAGACTATCCCTTTATTTATTTAAAACATTTCCATGCTGCCTTCCCACCCAAATAGGGTCCCTGAGGCACCAAATATCAAAACATTAAAAAATTCCAGCATTAAAACAACATTTAAAATAAAGTATATATAATATAATTCAATGGAAACATTTAAACACACATAACATCAGCTCTGAAAGGTAAAGATGTAACTCTAATTAATGTCATTCACTAGAAAGATCCCACCTCTAGCATAATAGGAGACATGCGTCAGTAACCCTCGGGTTAGCTTCAACTTATTCTGCAAGCAAAACACAAATCGGGATCACGGTTAAACGATATAGAAAACTGTAAGAACACTGTGCAGCAAGCTGACTAACAATATATCACATATGTTACGATAAAACATTTTAATCCAACACATAGTGAATTAATAATAGGGATTCAATAGAATTTATAAACATATAAGGTAGAAGATTTCAGAACATATTATGCAAAGCATGAACAATTCAAAAAGCAACCGGTGTCACCAATTTAAGGACTATCTAACGATGAGTACATACTACACAGCTTGTATATTGTGTATTTGGTGCTTGTCATTAGGCAATTGCTTTTTGAATTGTTCATGCTTTGTATAACATGTTTTGATATCTTCTACCTTATATGTTCTATCTATCTAAATTCTATCAAATCCCTATTATTAATTCACCTCGTGCTGGATTAAATTGTTTTATCATAACACAGGGGTGGGCAGTTGTTTTGGCTCGGGGGCCACTTTGTGGGAGCGGAGGGTTAGCGGAGGGCCACACCTTTTAAAATGATTGCATTCACTAGTTAACTTTGCTTTTCAGGAAAGGTATAAATCGTATCATAAAAATCAATAAATATAAATTAAATAAAAATAGTGGTAGTTTTATTCAATCTATTTATTGTGCTAATTTCATATCGTCTATAGCTGCAAGCACATTTAATTTTAGAATCGGTTTAATGAGGCAAATGTACCCTATCACACTTTTCTACAATTTTTTTGAAATCAGGAGTGAGATTGCTTGTTGAGATTCTCATCACAGCCTGCAAGTTAATGTCTGTCAAAGAGCATCTATATTTACTCTTGTTGATCTTCATGCAAGAAAAACTTTGCTCACAAATATATGTAAACTCAAATATAGAGAACATTTTCCCAGCAAATTTCTTCATACATGGAAATTTTTTCAGCAGACAAAGATTTGTAAAAGTCAACTAATGTCACAGCATTAAACATTTCTTTCACAGTGTGATCTGACTGCATGTCAATAAGTTCAAGCTGCAGCTCCTCAGGTGCTGTATCAATATCAGCAGTGATGGGATAAGAGAGCAAATTGAATTTAGGCTCAATTTTCTTGAAGTCCTGAAATCTTCTTGGCGGGCCGCAAAAAACACTGTGGCGGGCCGCATGTGGCCCCCGGGCCGCAATTTGCCCATCCCTGTCATAACACATGTGATATATTGTTAGTTAGCTTGCTTCATGGTGTTCTTACAGTGTTCTGTATTAACTTATTCTGCGGCAAATGCTGTAAAGGTGTTTTGCTAGAGTTGCCAACCTCCAGGAAGACCTGGAGATCTCCAGGAATTACAACTGATGTTCAGACTACAGAGAAAATGGCCGCTTTGACAGGTAGACCCAATGACCAATCAGTTCCCTCGCCTCCTTAGACTCCACCCTCCCCAGGCTCCACCCCCAAATGTCCAGTCATTCTCTGCACACATTCGGGAGAACTTTCCCCTCTCCAAGGAAACTATGTTAAAGCTGTGGGGTGGGTTTTTTAAAAAAAAGTTTGTTTGCTTTTAAATTCCGTTCCAGAAGTTGCTTACACTATGCCAGGATGAGTCAGCAGGGCTCACAGCTTGTTGAATGCCATTAATAGTCAGATGGGAGTGCTGCAAGGAAAACTCTCATCTGCCTGGTGGGAAGCGATGTGAATGAGTCACTTGCTGGCTCGCCCTCCCTTGAGTCACTGTTAAATCAATAACCTCGCTGCACAGCAGTGGTTGGGGGACTCAGCAGCTGCAAGATCCATTTTCCAGATGACATCAAACCACGGTGTTAGCCATTACACTTTTCACTCCTTTTGGGATGTTAATTGGGGGGGGGGGGGAATCTACTGAGGAAGTTACAGCAACCAGCCTGCTGCTCAAACATCCTCCCCAGAGTGAACGCAAGTTCAGCAAGGAACAAAATCTACCCTAAGCCCCACCCAACGAGGCCTGGATCAAACATCCTTTCCTTCTCCCTTCCTTACATCTCTGTCCCATCCATCTCCTGCTGACCAGTGAAAAATAAAGCAGAAAACAAACAAGCACGCCTTCAAAGGTCGGGTCTCCTTTGATACATTATAGAATGCCATAATTGTGGTTCCACCGCTGAGAATGCCCCTGCGTGTGATCTTGCTTGGCACATACAACACCCTTGCAGTATGGCGTCCTCAGACAGTGTTCAGTGCCTCACAGGCTTTACGCATTATGATCAGCCCCCTGAATTGTGCCCTTTGTGTGCTGGGGGTCACAGAAGCTGCTGCACTTTAACTAACTGTACCAAATTGAAACTGGTCTGGCTCGATTCCTGTTTTTCAATTGCGGCTGCCTTTGTAGCCAGGAAAAAAGTTATCTATTAATGTTCCTCAGAGAGTGTTGGATGTTGTTTCAGCCTGAGGAGAAGCTTTCCTTTGACAATGTGTGACTTTGTGGAGTGAATTAACATCATGCCCTTTCAATTCTTCGATTGCAAGGGATCAACCAAATGAGAGGCAGGGTGGTATAGTGGTTAGAGTGCATTTTACCAGTGGCTGTTTTTCCTCGGCCTCATCCTCCCCCTCAGTCTGTTCTTACTTTGGTGATGACTCCCAAATGTCTCCATCCCACGTCTCTGGGTCCCATCTAAAAGAACTCACTAAAGTCTGTACACTTACAAAAAGATCAGCATGGCGGTTGTGTTTTGGTTGATTTCTGTGATGTGGGCAGGCAAACCGAACAGCGAAGGTCACTGTCTTATCTTCAGCTGCCTCTCCTTTGGCTTGGGCTCTCTCCAATGCCTCCCACAAGGATGCTTGTTGCAGGTCTAAAGCTGCAATGTGATCCCAAGCTGGCCTGTAGCCACGGTGGGGCCCCTGAGGGCCCAGCCCCTTCATGTATCAGCCAGGCCCCACAAAGCCTTGTTGCTAGAAATCATCTAATTCTGGCTGCTTTCTGATTTGTACAGTTGTGTACAGACAGACACATCATGGCTTCCCCACCAGAAAAAAATATGCCCCACAAGTCAAAAAATCCTGGCCATGGACCTGACAAGTTTCCTGGAGCACCATTGGGAAGATACATCCAACTCCCTATATGGCCTTTTCCATCCCTAGCTCCATTAGACAGTGACTTTTTGCCACTGGGGTCAGACCATCACCTTTTGCCTGAACTCCCAGGCAACCTGGGGAGCACATGGTTCAGTAGCTGAGCCACCAGGTCACACGCCAATATGGTGGGCTACTAGGGCTGCCAAGTCAGCCCGGGGGGCGGGGGATCCCCCGCTACAGGGGTTCCTGATCCACCGGCCAGCATTCGGCCGGCGGGGGGAACCCCACCCCCAAAGTCGTCCAGTCAGGATGACTTCTCCAACGTGATGACGTCACCCGGAAGTGACGTCATCACGTTGGGGGCGTTGTCAGGGCGATGCTCTGGCAATCGCCCCCAAACTCTATGATACCATAGAGTTTTGGGGCGATTGCCAGAGCGTCGCCCTGGCAATGCCCCCAACGTGCTGACGTCACTTCCAGTGACGTCACCGGGCGCGCACGCTTCACGCGCGCGCCAAGGAAACTCCCGGCGGACGGAGGACTCCCCCCCGCCGGTGAGTAATACAGACTTGGCAACCCTATGGGCTACCCAGGTATCTGTTTCTGCTCTGGCCCTTCACTACCTGTCTAGCTCCATAGTGGCCTCCTTAACCGGACAAATCCCATCATCATCGCCAACTGTTTCACCAGAGGCAGGAGTCCTTTAAGAAGTCTTCTAAGACAGTGGGGGCTCATGGTGGAGCATGCAAAATGAGATTTCTCTCACCCTGCCTCTGCTCTTCTGGGTGCTCTGCCATCCTTTGGGGACCAAGGTTGGCTTTCACAAAAATCTGCAACCAACTCAGGGACTGGACCAGTTCTTTGGCTCATCCCTACCAATCAGAGAAGCAAGACTTCAGGGGCATCAGCACACGCAGGAGGACCTCTCATGGGAAGGATGGAATCTGATGAAAACCAGCGTGAGAGTAATCCATGGGACTTACTACTGAGTGCATCCAATTGGGCTGGAGGGCTGCTGTTCTCTGCCCATTGACTTGGAAGCAAGTCAAAATGAAGTAAGTGGGGCCTGCTTCCAAGTGAGCCTGTCAAGGCTTGGGGCTGTAACCATTTTAAAATGTGTTTGCTTTCAAATGCAAAAAAGCTCCAGCTGGCAATAAAAGCTTCCAAGGCGTGTGCAAGCAATTCAGTGCTTTACTAAATATTTCCCTCCAATTTCCTCTCACAGATTCACTACTATTAATCAAAAAGTAATTGTGCTGTTTAGGACACAGGCAATGTGCTGTATTTAAATTTTCTTATGAGACTCAAGTGCCACTTTGCATGTTCAGTACTTTGCGCTGGGTTAATCAGCTGGGGATGTGGATGCTATGAGTGGCACAGGCAGTGGGACGCATGGGGGTGCCTCTGGAGCATGAACTGCCGTGCAATGCACCAGATGCACAGGGCCAGCTAAGTAGGGCCATAATCACGGCCATGCTGCAGAGCAGAGCATATTACATGGGCACAATCTCATACTTCCTGGACAATTTGGCAAAAGTTGTTGGCTATCCTGTTTTACTCCATGGGTCCCAGACAGAGGGTCCCATGGAGCCATAAACAAATGTCGACAGCCAATAATCACAGCCTATTTGGAACAAACATCATGCCGTCCAAATACATCATGCCAAAGTGTGGGCTGGGATCATGTTTATGCGAGGACGACTTTGTCAATATGTTTATGAATCCACCTGCCCACTCATCCCTATATTAGTCATTTGTGGCACATCAATGGCTTAAAAGAAACAAAAAAATAATGTACTCCTTCCAGTTGATCAAAGCTTCCACACCAAGTCATCAGGAAGTGGGTTTTGTGTGCCGCAAGTAACAGGGTGTTAAAGAACTCAGGAACATAAGGAGCTCCTGCTGGATCAGAGCAGTGGCCCATCTAGGACGGGACCCTGTCTCACACCATGGCCAACCAGTTACTCTGGAGGGCCAACAATAGGGACATAGAGGCTGAGGCCTTCCCCTGATGTTTCCTCCTGGCAATGGTATTCAGAGGTTGACTGCCTCTGAATGTGGAGGTTCCCTTTAGTCATCATGGCTAGTAGCCACTGATAGACCTGTCCTCCATGAATCTGACTAATCCTCTTAAAGTTGTCTATGCCTGTGGCCATCACTACATCCTCTGGCAATGAATTCCACATTTAAACCACTAATTGAATAGAGAAGTACTCCATCCTGACTCTACTGCCCATCAATTTCACTGGATTTCCTTGAATTCTAGTATTTTGGGAGAGGAAGAAAACATTCTCTCTGCTCTTCCTACCCCATGCATACTTCTATCATGTACCCCCTTCATAATTTCTTTTCTAAACTAAAAGTCCCAGGCTCAGGAAAGGCATCATCTTCTGTACTTTTTCCATCTCTGCAATGTCCTTTCTTGAAATACGGTGATCGGAACTACACACAGTATTTCAAATGAGGCAGCACCATAGATCAATCCAAGGGCATTTTAAAATATTGCCTGTTTCATTTTCAATCCCCAGGATAGGGTTTGCCTTTTTAACTGGACTGCAATTTTCATTCGGCTATCCATTATGACCCCCAAGGGCTCTTCCCACCCAGTTTCACCAAGTTCCGACCCCATTTACATGTACTTAAAGTTGTGGGGTTTTAACCTTCAGTAGCAGCCATTTCAAGTCTTCACTATTTTCTGCCAGTAATGTGGTGGCGTCCGCATATGGGGACGGAACAAAAAAGAATCTGAAACATTCCCCCTAACAAAGCTGCACATAAAACACATAGGGGTTATATACTATCAAAGATTCTATTTCCCTCTGCACCAGTTGTCTCTTCATCCCCCTTTTTTTCCAGCAGTCATATACATCAAATTTTTAATGTTCCTTCCACCAATTTCCACTCCACCTTCATCAAAATCTGATCCACCTTTCCTTATGATGTTCTGCATATAGGCTGAAAAGACAGGGAGATAAAATACACCTAGTCTGACACCTTTGCCACCTGGAAACCATTTTGTTTCTCCATATTCTGTCCTAACAGTAGCCTCTCGTCCAGAGTATAGCTTGCGCACCAAAACAATCAGATGTTGCGGTACACCCTTTTCTTTTAAAATCAACCATAGCATTTCATGATCCACAAAGCTTTGGTGTAATCTACAAAACACAAGCTGATTTTCTTCGGAAATTCTGTCGTATGCTCCAGTAACCAATGTAATTTTACAGTATGACCTCTAGCGTCTCCTCGTGTTCTGAATCCAGCTTGAACATCCAGCATTACTCATTCCATATGTGGTAACAGTTTTCATTGTAAGATTTTGAGCATCACTTTACTCGTCTAAGAAATTAATGCAATCAAAGACAGTTACTGCAGTTTTTGGTAGATTCAGGTTGGTAGCTGTGTTGGTCTGAAGTAGCAGAGCAAAGTTTGAGTCCAGTGGCACCTTTAAGACCAACACAGTTATGTTCATGGTATAAGCATTCGTGTGTATGCACACTTCTTCAAATATATTGAAATGGAAGTTACTAGTCCATACATATAGGTAGAGGGTAAGCAGCAAATTAGTGCACAGCATTATAAAGGTGTTTAAGGCTGTGGTCAGACAACAAGCTTGGCATGCTCTGATTGCGCCTCAACTTTAATCCAGCATTCCTTGTGCTAGGGAATGTCAATCACACATCCCCCAGTAACTGGCTGGATCATGCAATTACCCCATTGCTGGCCAGCCAGGCTTGGCCACCTTTGTTCCTTAAGGAAGTCCCATGCCCATATGCGCATAAGTGTGGTCTTCCAGTTGGCAGGAACTCCCAAGCTGGACACGCATAAATGCTTATGTGCACCTCACTTACTGTGTGAAAAAAATGGCACGAACTGGAAGCTCCAGGCTTCTTCAAACAGCTTGGTGCACAAAGGAATGATCAGACATCTGGTACTGCAGAGGGCTCCTGTTAATGTCGGACTTTCCCAGGTCTCTGTCTAATCTAGCTGGGAGACAGATTAGAACGGGAGTCCAGTAACTGGGGAATGGGAGCCAGATGTCACAGTCTGATCATCCATTTTTAATCCACAAGGGAACCTTGAGGAAGATGGATAAAACTGCCCATCTGGCCGCAGCCTAACAGGAGTCTAACCTTTGGTCCTTGCATCTGTTAAACATTTTTACTATGCTGTGTGATAATTTGCTGCTCACTGTCTACCTATATGTATGGACAGGTAATTTCCATTTCAGTATCTTTGAAGACATGTGTGTGTTCACATGAAAGCTTATATCTTGAACAAAACTGTGTTGGTCTTAAAGGTGCCACTGGACTCAAAACTTTGCTCTGCTGGTCTCCTTTTTTTGGTACTGGAATGTAAGCTGAGCATTTCCAGTCCACGGGACACTGTTTTGTTTTCCATATTTGATGGCATATCCTTGTTAAGATTTTGATGGGCTCTGTTTCTGTGGCTTGGAATAGCTCTATTGATATCCCAGGCAGAAGTCTGTCATCCTTTCCCCTCTTCCGTATAGTTCTTCCGTGTATTGCTCCGATCTTTTATTTGTGCTGCTTGGTTAATGTATGTCCATGTTGATCACTGTGCTTTAATTTTCCTTTTTGATTTTTTGGTCAATAAAAACATGATGACAAATAGATGTGACTGTGTTTAGGCAGCCTTACAGGCCCAGTCGCATAAATGATTATTTGGATAAACCAGGCCCAAGTGAACCTCATACTATTAGACAGGGGTCATTTCGTGGAAAGAGAGGTGCAGGAGCTCATTAGCATAACTTATTTGCATATGCTGCACCACCTGACATCACTGGAAGTATGTCAGAAGGCAAGAAAGAAAGAAGAGGGGGGGGGGGGGGACAGTTACTAATCCAAGCCTCAGAAATACCACTGTTCTGGGATAGCTTCACTGGTGGCTGAAGCCTTCAGAAGGCTGGTCGGAGGAACAAGGACCTTCCCAGGGGATGGGGTCATTTTGCTGCAGCCAGGACACAAGCAGGCATTCCCCCGCGGGGGGGGGGGGGGGGGCTGGCACCAACTCCTGGAGCTGTGCTCCCCCGAGCTCCTGCTTGAAATGACCCCTGCTATTAGAATGGATAAAAGGAAGTACTTCTTCACCCAAAGAGTGATCAACATATGAAATTCGCTGCCGGTGGCCACAAGCATGGACAGCTTTCAAGAAGGAATTAGGTAAACATATGGAGCAGAGGTCCATCAGTGGCTATTAGCCGCAAGGTACAGATAGGAACTCTTGGTCTGGGGGAAGTGATGCTCTGTATTCTTGAGGGGGGGGGGATAGTGTCCTTGCCCCAATATGGACCTCCTGAGGGCACTTGGTGTTTTTGGCAACTGGGAGTGTTAAGGTGGCCAGCCTCCAGGTGGGGCCTGGAGATCTCCCGCGTTTACAACTGATCTCCAGCTGACAGAGATCAGCTCCCCTGGAGAAAATGGCTGCTTTGAAGGGTGGACTCAATGGCATTGTACCCTGCTGAGGCCCCTCCCCAAACCCCGCCCTCTCCTGGCCCCACCCCCAAAGTCCCCAGGTATTTTCCAACCCGGACTTGGCAACCCTAGTCAGAGTGTTAGACTGGATGGGCCATTGGCCTGCTCCAACACTGGCTTCTCTTATGTTCTCATTGTTTTTTGGTACGGGGGAGGCTCGATTCCTACATCTCTGAAGAGGTCTCCAAGGACACCCCACTGGTCCCAACAGTCCAAAAGAGCACAGCGACAAGCGCTCACCGCGGCTCCTTCCCTGCGCACGCGCAGCCAGGTAGGGGGTGGGGGCGGGGCGCGGAGTCATCCGCGAAAGCGCTCCTTGGCGGCCGTTGCGTGGTGCGCACGCGCAGTGGCTCTCCGCGCAGGGAAAATGGCGGCGCCCGTGGACCTTGAGCTGAAAAAGGTACCGGGCTGGGCGAAGCGGGAAGGGGGTGGGGGTGCCGGGGCAGGCCGAGTCTGTGGCCTGCGAGAAGGTTGCCGATTGGATTAGGCCTCCTCGGGAGAAAGGGATCACGTCAGCGTCTCCCTCCCCCCCCCCCCCCCCCCCCCAAATTCTGGCTGCCTCGGCCGGGCCTGCTCTTGAGGAAGCGGGACGGCCGGTGCAGAAAGCGGAGTTTCGCGGGGCTCGGAAAGACTGGCGACCTCGTTCGCCTTGACGCTTGACGCGAGCCGAGTGTTGTCTGTTCTGGGAGCCGCTCCAGACCGAAGGGGGCGTGGACTAGCTGGGGGGCACCCACCCCCTCGGCCTCCCCTGCCCACGCGTCCCCGGGGGGAGTGGCGGCCCAGCCTGAAAAAATGCACCGTGCAGACCTGGGCGCTGCACAGAATGTCCCTCCCCAGCCGGATCCCAGCAGTTTCTCCGCTTCGGCTGCGTCTCACCGGCAGTACCTACTTAGCAGTTCCTGAAGAAAAACATTATGCACGACAAGGGATTGGAAACTGTTCAGCCAGATTCTTCTTTCTGCGAGTCACGATTTGAAGTATCGAGGCGGACCAGAATACTGGCGGTGTTCTTAGCTCATGTGGGAAGTGCTTTAAGTTCTCTAGAAACATCTGCAAGTAAGCATGCACAGGGTTTGCAGGCTTAAAATCCTTTCTCTCGCCCCGTTTTGGAAGCCACGTGTTATCCATTGTGACATCATTACATGAATTATATAGTTGTGCAAAACAAAGTTCCAGTTGGATATCACTTGATGTACATTCAACAAAAGATACCGCTTTATGTATTAGCCTACCACTAAATTTAAATCTCTAATTAAAAGTTGCCAACTTTCTTCTTCGTACTTTACATTCCCAAAATGTTGCAACACAGTTAATATTTGATTTGCAGAATATTGTAAACTTTCAACAGTCATTAATTTTTATTAGGAAAGATCTGTGCCCTCCAAGGTTTAGCAAAAATAATTCTGGTCTCCGTCAATAAATTTAGCACCACTTTTGATGAGTAACTAAAAGGCCTGTAGCCATGGTGGGGCATTTTGGGGCGATGCCCTCCACCAAATTAGCTCTGCCCCGTCATTTCTCATCCCTCCTGGTCCCCCCTCCCTCCGGAGCCCACATGAGCTGCTGTGCCTCTCCAACAGTCAGAGAGGCATAGGCTTGCTGGGTCTTCCTGCCGAAGTTGGTCTCTCTTTTAACTGAATGTTAAAGGTCTCTCTTTTAACTGAATGTTCACAGAAGACAATGGTACTCTTGTAGGTTTCAGAGTAAATTATGATAAATTAGTTTAGGATTGATGGGAAAATATGTATTTGATATATTTCATTTTTTTACCACCTATCTGCTGCCATTTATTTTATTTAGAAAATCTAGTTTTAGATTGTGGACACAGAATTTACTGGAAGCAATCTTGGATAGCTCTAAATCAGTGGTGGGCAAATGGCGGCCCGGGGGCCACATGCGGCCCGCCACAGAGTTTTTTGCGGCCCGCCAAGACACTTGGCCACTGTCAGCACCTGAGGAGCTGCAGCTTGAACTTATTGACATGCAGTCAGATCACACTGTGAAAGAAATTTTTAATGCTGTGACATTAGTTGACTTTTACAAATCTTTGTCTGCTGAAAAGTTTCCATGTATGAAGAAATTTGCTGGGAAAATGTTCTCTGTATTTGGGTCTACATATATTTGTGAGCAAAGTTTTTTTTGCATGAAGATCAACAAGAGTAAATATAGACATTAACAGACATATGACAGACATTAACTCTGTGATGAGAATCTCAACAAGCCATCTCACTCCTGATTTCCAAAAAATTGTAGAAAAGTGTGATAGGTACATTTGTCTCATTAAACGGATTCTAAAATTAAATGTGCTTGCTACTATAGATGATATGAAATTAGCACAATAAATACATTGAATAAAACTACCACTATTTTATTTAATTTATATTGATTGATTTCTATGATACAATTTATACCTTTTCTGAAATGCAAAGTTAACTAATGAATGCAATCATTTTAAAAGGTGCGGCCCTCCGCTAACCTCCGCTCCCACAAAGCGGCCCCCGAGCCAAAACAATTGCCCACCCCTGCTCTAAATGCTTGATGATGGAGATAAGGCCGTGTAGTTTCTCCCCCACTACAAAAAGCCTTCGATTGGACCTAGGAATATAACTGAAATCTGCTTGGTTGCACTGTTATGCTATTGCAATTGAACAAAACTGTGTTCTTTTCAGGTCGGAGAAAAGGTTAGAAAGTCATAAACTTGCCTGATTCTTTACACTGATCTCAAATGTTCAGGAGGGTATAAATTTGCAACAGCGTCACCAGCGCTCATTGAACTTTTTATTGCTACTTCCACCTTTTCCTGCCAGTACCGTTAATTTATTAAGTAAAAAGTGCGTGTCAAACAGGAACTCCCTTATAAACCCTGAATGTTTGTTCAAGAAGTTAAGGGTTGAAACCTTCTAGCTGTAGCTAGCCTGCACAACAATTAGTGGTGGCAAGCTTCCTCCCTACCAACTGTTGCTGTGTAGAGCAAACTTTCACTGCTTGTTGAATAAAGGGCAGTGGCCTGGAGAAAGCCTTAGCTGAGCAAACATCTTTTAGTGAGTCAGAGTAGCTGTTTGACGGGAGAGGAACAGCCCTGCTCTTGAGGAGCAGAAAAACTAGGGAGGGGATATAGAAGACGCCTCAAACGTCAGCTGCTTACGGAATCTTTCAGAGAATTAGTCTTTCAGAGTATTATTTGAATTAATGACTGGGGATTTGAACCTGAGTCTCCCCGATCATAGTTGGAAACTCTAACGAGTGTGTCGTGCTGGCACCCACATTCACAGTGAGTGGAGAGAGTGCCCCATCTCTTCACCTTCACTGCAAATGGTTATGTGCTCCCCCCGGTATGCACCAATTCTGAGCTGCCAATACTTGTCTTATACAGATTGCAGCTGTGGCTTGAAATAAATCTCAGGCCAAGCAGATAAGCATCAGAATAGTTTTTGTGAGTGGTCTGCTGTGTTTGTGTGTGTGTGTGTGTGTGAGAAGTGCTGTCCAGTCAGTTCTCACTTATGGCGACCTTACGAATTAATGACCTCCAAAATGTCTTATTGTTAACATTCTTGCTCAAGCCTTGCAAACTGAGGGCCGTGGCTTCCCAGCTAAGTTTTCCTAGCATTATTGTCTTTTTCAGGGACTCTTGTCATCTTATCATGTGACCAAAGTACGATAGCCTCAGTTTAGCCATTTTGGCCTCTAGGGAGAGTTCAGGCTTGATTTGGCCATGGGACCCACTTACTTGTCTTTTTGGCAGCCCACGGTATCTGTAAAACCCCTCCAGCACCACATTTCAAAGGAATCTATTTTCTTCCTGTCAGCTTTCTTCATTGTCCAACTTTCACACCGATACGTAGTAATGGGGAATAGTATGGCATGAATTATCTTGATCTTGGTCATCAACAACACATCTTTACACTTAAGGATGTTTTCTGGCTCTTTCATGGGTGGACACCCCCCTACACCCCCATCTCAATCTCCTTCTGATTTCTTGGCTGCAGTCTCCCTTTTGAATTTGATTGATGATGGAGCCAAGGAATAGAAAGTCTTGACCGGTTTCAATTTCTTCATCGTCAACCTTAAAGTTGTGTGATTCTCCAGTAGTCATTACTTTTGTCTTCTCGATGTTCATCCTTTTCTGGTGCCTTCTGCTATAACCTTCATCCGTAGCCGTTTCAAGGCTTCACTGTTTTCTGCCAGTGATGTGGTCATCTGCATATCTCAGATTGTTAATGTTCCCTCTATCCATTTTCACTTCACCTTCATCTGAATTTAATCCAGTTTTCCTTATACATTCTGCATACACACTGAAGAGGTGAGGATAAAATGCCTCATTTTCTGACCCCTTTGACAACTGGAAACCATTCTGTTTCTCCGTATTCGGTCCTAACAGTAGCCCCTTGCCCAGAGTATAGATTGTGCATCAAAACAATCAGATTCTGTGGCTTGCCCCTTGCCTTTAAAGGCAACCATAGCTTTTCATGATCCACACAGTCCAAAGCTTTGCTGTAATTTATGAAACACAAGCTGATTTTGAGCATCACTCTGCTCCTGTACAAGGGAGAAATCCCCCCTAATTTAGAACGGTAGCATTGCATTTAGTTTATCAGATCTAAGGAGTTTTCCAGCTTCTTCCTTCCACCACTGGAAAAGTAAACTGCCTGGCTGACTAGGGGGAGGACCAGGTTACTCTGAGCACAGTGAGAGCTGAGTAACCCACTCCAGCTCTCAAAGTGGCTGATCGTCAGGTCATCCAAGACAGGATCTGCTAATCCAGTTCAAGGGTATAGGGTCATTTTCGGGAGACTTAAATAAACCCGGATTTTAGTTTTTCTGTCTCATTTTTGCTGAGGTCTTTAGAAATGGGCTGGGAAGGTATACAAGGAGGTCCTTCAGCATGGACTGAAAATTTGTGCAGCAAATGAACAGAAATTATTTATGTCACAAATTGCATGAAGATGGGTCCTAGCCATGGTGAAGTTGGTTGCTGGTAATTTTATTTATCCGCACCTACATTTGTACTGTTCTCTTCTCTATTAGGCATTTACTGAACTTCAGGCAAAAGTCATTGATACCCAGCAAAAAGTGAAGCTTGCAGATATACAAATAGATCAGCTAAACAGGACGAAAAAGCATGCGCATCTTACAGACACAGAGATTATGACTTTGGCTGATGAGACACGAATGTATGAAGGTGTAGGAAGAATGTAAGTAAGCATTTCTGTTTATGAGCTTTTTTGCAAAATTGAATGTAAATAATATTGCCATAAAGTCTGAAGTCCTGAGTGTTACGTCTCAGTGTTATCCATTCAGAGTGACTGGGCTGCTAGTAACTGGCTCAGTTTCAGATGTCCCATGAAACTATGGTTTAATTAAAATAACTGTGGCTGGTGCAATCTCCTCTGCTATGTATGACTAGTTAAGGGTACATCAAACCAGTTCAGATATGGTGGTGGTGACCACCAGAGCCAGGGTCTTCTCGGTGGCGGCTCCACACTGGTGGAATGAGCTCCCGGAAGACATCAGGGCCCTGTGGGACCTATTACAGTTCCGCAGGGCCTGTAAAACAGAGCTCTTCCACCAGGCCTTTGATTAGGAGCCGCCACTGATGGACAGGCCACTGGAACCTCTTCTGGCCTGGGATTTATGGGGTGCTGCACCCATTTTGGGATATGATCTGACCTGCTGCCATCATCAGTATGTTTTTTCTGTGATTTTATTACTAAATTATGCTGTTTCAATCTGATGCGTTTATTGTCTTGATATTTTAACCTGTTAGCTGCCTTGAGCCAGCTTGCCCGGCAAGGCAGGATAGAAATATGAATAATAAATAAATAAATAAATAAAAATATAAAATATCCTATGAAACCATGGTTTAATTAAAATAACTGTGGTTGGTGCAATCTCCTCTGCTATGTATGACTAGTTAGGGTACATCGAATCAGAATATCAAACTATAGTTTGAAATTGGTTTTATGTACTATATGAACCTAAATATCCTGGCTTGTTCCCTGGTGCCATCTTTGTTGCAGCGCAGGCCAGTCAACAAAGCCATCATTGGTCAAGGCAAAGCAGGATTTGAATGGCTGTCTGTTAGACTGATCTGGGTTTCACAAACTAACTGTAGTTAAAGTAAACCACGGTTTTGTGCAAACTGAGCCACAGAGTGGTTGTTTGGGGTTCCTGCGTGTTTGAGGTTCCAGATCAGGTCGAAGCAGCTTCCAATCTAGTTTAAAAATATACCAAAATAAAACCATATATCCAGGCGATATATACTAGAAATTATCTTTACAACACCGTGGCCTTCATTTTCTAACCAAAAGCCCTTTAGAGAAGAACAGCTTTACAGGCTTTCCTAGTTGGAAGAAGAGAAGGAGCGTGTGGGACTTCCTCTGAAAGGCTGTTCCAGAGAGCCGGAGTTAGCACAGTCACAGAATGTGTGCTGTTTTGTTACAATTGGATCCTGGTCATAGTAGATGGTTTTCAGGTTTTGTGTTCGGATCGGTCTGCTAACGCTGGTGGTGTTTTGGTGTACCCCAAGAATCACCAGGCTCTAGATTACCGACCCCTTTGTGGCCAAGAGAGCCGCCGGCGCAGCACTCCAGTGATGGTTTGTGCAGCAGAGGGGGCAGCGTGGCTGGGCCCCAGCGACTGAGCCACACATGACATGTCTCCCTGGACTGGGACTGGAATTCTAGCACCCGGTCATGTGGTCTGTATTCCTGCTCTGTGACAGAGTGTAGATCGGCTCCCTAGATAACCAGACGGTTCAGACCAGGAAGTTTTCATTTCAGTTTTGACCTCTGGAAGACCAAAATTGCCCTGAGCTTTACACCAGGTGGATTAGAAGTATTTCCTAAACTCTGACGAGTTCTATTAATGATCTGCATGCTCAGATGGTGTAAAGGGAAACATCCTCAACTATCCAGACAGGGAATTATGCATTTTAAACTTTCGTCATAGTTCTGAAAGTAATATGTTGATGTCAGTTCACAAATAGTTTAAGCAGCAAAACTAGACATTGGTGTGTGTGTGTGTGTGTGTGTGTGTGTGAGTGTGAGTGAAGGAGGGAGGAGGGAAGGAGAGTGTATCGGGCTACGTAATGAGCCTTTCAAAAGTATATGAACTAACGGAATTAAAATGTACTGGCAAGATGCCAGGAGTCTAACTATCTTCTGAGCAACAGATACCGGTTGCTTACAGTATGCAGCAGTTCATGATCCCCTAATGTGTGTTGCTGGCTTTCTTTGTATGAAGCCTAAAATAGCTACGGAGGGAGAATCATATGAGCCCTGTCAAGCTTCCTTGGACTGAGGAGTTATTCATGGCCTGAAAATTCTGGATGTTGCATGTATTGTGAATAATTATTTTATTTAGAGATTGCCTTCGTGCACACATAGGTGTTGTGCTGTTGTAAAACAGACTTGGCTTTGGGAAGAATAACGTTTATGCTGAAACCAGAGGCCTCTGAAAGGCAAGAGTGGCAGAGAGCCACTAAGAGCTCAGGGCACAAGAAGCTGGTTGGGAAGACCGATTTCCGGAGCATTTGTTTTTATTGAATTAAAATAGCTTTATCCCATCTTTCTCCTAAATGTGGTCACCTTTCCCTGCCTGGCAGCTCATTAGCTTGAGTGGCTGCACTGCAAGGAGTTCCTGGGGTGGACAGACTAAGGCTGCTCCCAGTGCAGCCTGCTAGCAGGGGACGCTCTTGCTTGGAAGGAAAAAGTCGAGGTGCTCAATTCACAGGGTGCTCTTGTCGGCAAAAACTGCAGTGGAGTCAGATAATTGGGAAAAGAATGGTGCTTAAGGCGCACCTAGTTTTTGAGCTGCCTTCAGTCTGGAGTCCAGGTTAGAGCTTAGCAGCTACCAACTCAGGAGCTCTATTGAAAGGGATGCCTGTCCACCTGGAAACCCCACTGGTGGGGCGGTGAAGGAATTTTTCTTTGCTGTCACCATTGCCACAGAATAGGTATTCGTATGAGCAGAACACTGACAAAACTGGTAGATGCGTCAGCTGGAAGTTCCCCCGAGCCATCAGGAAACTGTCCGAATCCCTCAGCCTCCTGGGTGGACAGTCAAACTGGTCCCCAGCCCTGAAGAGGCTAGAAGCTACAAAAGGGCTGAAAGACACTTTGTGAGCAGACCCTACAAGGATACCTTGTTCCCTTGTCCTCACTCTACCCCTGGAATAATGACCCCAGAGGGATGATATGTGTCAGGTTCTGACCCCTGAGGGTTGGAGTCCAGGACAGCTCTGCCCTCAAGTGTTCTTTCTGGGGTGGACTTTGGATGGGCCTCAGTTGTTGGAGAGGAGCTGAAATTGCACCCGAAGCCCTCCCTCTCCTGCCCTAGCCTCTCTTCCCCAGCTGCGGGAGAGAGGTCTAACCCCTTCTTCCTTGGCTCACCCAGGGCCCGCCTGTTAAAGGGCAAGGTGGGGGTGAGCTGGCTCCACACCCTCTCAGCGCCCTAATGGAGGGGTGGAGCCGCATGAGGCAGTGGGAGTAGAACTGGTCCTTTGATAAGGCCCTCCCGTTAGACCTGTCCTTGCCCCAGTGTCTCCAGGGGCTGTGTGCCTGGACCCAAAGGGCAGGAGAAATGGTGGACACGGCATCCAAGTTGGATGGCCCAGCAGGCATGGCTTGTTAATAGCGCCCCATGCCCTTGTTAGGCTAGGCTTTGGGTGCGGCTGGCCCTGAGAGGCAGGGAGCCATGCTTCCACCACCGCTGGCTGGCTGGCTGGCTGGCTGGCTGGCTGGGGCCTGATCCTCAGGGGAACCAACAGCATCCCTGTGAGTTGGGAGGAGGGTCTGACTTGGGCCTGCTGGGTTCCCCTGGAGGAGCTGGTGCGTGCAGGAGAGGGAGAGGGGCTTCCCTAACCCCAGGCAGTACCCTTTTGGAGTTGCCTCTGCGATGATCTTCTACCTGTGGCAGGTCCAAGGGAAATCCTTCCCCCAGCAGTGAACAGTTTGGTGGCATTTCCTCACCCCAGTCATCTGAAATACAGATATAGCCTGCCTTTCCTCTTGGGTCAAGGCAGCTCACAATAGTAGCGGCCCCAGCAGTGTACCAGGAGAGGCACTTGCCGATGAAACCCCCCAGCTACCACACTGTTACATTTTTCTCTGCCCACTTCAAGTTTTCCATCGGCGTTTTTTGACTTCTTTGAAATAGTCGTCCGCATTGCCATATGGTGGTGGTGGAAAGTACCGTGGAGCTGCAGCCGACTTATGGCGACCCTGTAGGGTTTTCAGGGCAAGGGACATTCCGAGGCGGTTTGCCCTCCCCTGCCTCTCTGCCTAGTGACTCTGGACTTCCTTGGTGGACTCCCACTCACATTCTAACTTGGCTCTGGGGCAAGTGCTTATGATGGCACTGTTAGGCAAACTAACTTAACTGAAATTAATATAGGATCAGGAAAAATCCAGCTAACATGCATAATGTGGATGAAATGTTATAGTTAACTTTTTATTTGGAAATTATTTTTATTGACAGACTTGTAAACAGTTGAAGGCATGCAACTCAATCGTATAGACTTTCATTACATTGTTTACATTTTAAGGAAACCAATTAAGGCCCTGAAAACTGCGAACCAACTAATTTTAGCACACCCAAAGAGCTGTCCACGCCGTGACCCGCTGGTCACTAAACAACTTCTGTAGAGTTTAACTTTGGCTGAAGGAAGCTTCAGTTTCACTGTGAGTGGCGGCAGAAGTGTTTATGAGACCAGTCAGAGCTGCATTGACTCATCCTCCGTTTCACTAAAGGATGAGTCTCCCTGCAGTGTGTCTGTGAGCAGCTCATTACAGTTCATTCTCTCCATCAGCTTTTCTTGTGTGATGTGTGTTACTTGTGTACTTCTTTAGTGTAGACACCTGGTAAAGGTTAATTAAAAGTTTGAAACGGTTCAACTTGGCTGGCACTAACTAGCCCTTTTGCTACTAATTTTGTCAAACCATGCATTTTTAGAAATGGAAACTTGTCTGTGGCGAAATGGACTAGCCCGCAACATGGCACTTCTTAACAGTCACTTTTTGTAACAGGGCTTCCAGTTTTCCGTACGATTAGCAATGATTATGTAGAAATCGCTTGGTCTTTGTAAAGTCTGCTTTACGAAATTGTAGCATCACAATCTGTCTTGATGAGGAATCCTGGTCCATTCAAACTGTTTCACTCCCACCATCATGTGGTCATCACTATAGACACCCTGTCACATTAACAAATAACGCAAATTGCCTCTTGAACTGTCAGGCTTTTGGAAACTGTCAAGCCTAGTTTGGGATACTGTGTACAATTCTGGTCACTTTATCTCAAAAAGGATGTTGCAGAGCTGGAAAAAAGTGCAGAAGAGGGCAGCCAAGATAATTTAAGGGGTTGGAACACCGTAACTATGAGGAAAGTCTGAGGATTCTGGGAATTCTCAGTTTAGAAAAGAATTGTAAGGGGGTGATGGAGGTTTACAAAATTATGCATGTTATATAGAGAGTGGACAGAGAACTTTTCCTCTGTCTCCCAAAGTACTAGACTTGGGTCTCTGGCCCCACCTCCTGCCAACCTAGCAGTTCGAAAGCAAGTAATTGTAAGTAGATAAATAGGTACCACTTCAGTGGGAAGGCAGCAGTATTCCGTGCACCTCGGCGTCTAGTCACGCCGGCCACATGACCACGGAAACGTCTTTGGACAGTACTGGCTCTTCGGCTTGGAAACAGAGATGAGCATCACATCCCTAGAGTCGTATTTAACTGGCTTTCGAGCAAGGGAAACCTTTACCTTTACTAGATTCAGGACAGACAGAATCTTTACTCAACAAGTAATTGAGTAATTGTGTCTTTACTCAACAAGTAATTAAATTGTGAAATTCACTGCCAGTGAATACAGTGATAACCATGAGCATAGATGGCTTTAAAAGTGGATTAGACAGATTCAAGGAGGTCAGGTCCATCAATGGCTACTAGCCACAGTGACTAAAAGGGGACAAACCCCCCCCCTCCCCCGGTCAGAGGCATCAAACCTCTGAATACCAGTGCTAGGAGAAAACATCAGGAGAAGCTTTGGCCTCTAGACCCTGTTTGTTGACCCTCCAATGCAGCTGGTTGGTCACTGTGTGAGACAGGATGCTGGACTAGGTGGACCACTGGTCTGATCCAGCAGGGCTTTTCTTTTGTCCTTATATAGACTTCTCCAATTATTTACGGAACTGCAGTAACTGCTGAATACACATAAAATGGTTGTATGTGTGTAGCCTTGTATTTACTCATAGTTTCTTGCTTTCTTGACTGTCTTTTCCTTGAGGTTATTGCATAGAATTGGTCCCAGATTGGCCATATATAGGGAAGTCTGTGGTTGATTTCATAGTAAGTAAAAGTCATAAATGATGCAAAATAGTGTCGTTGAGTAACCAGGAAGGTGTCCTAATTTCTAGATGAATAATACTACATGCTTTGCAGACATCATAGATCAAGGACCAGGTGGTGTTTGCTACTCAGTGACAGGACATGAAACCAGCTTTTGGAAACCCTGTCAGCTACATAACCCAAGGGTGAAAACTGCTTGATTTCAGATTAGATTCTTCTTTCTGTCTGAGGAGAAGGTGTATAACTGGAGCCTCTTTCTTGCGTCAGGCTGTTGACACACATGAAGTTGCCTTACACTAGATCAGGCTATTGGTCCATCAAGGTCAGTATTCAGTCCTGTCAACTCAGACGGAGAGCCACTCTCCAGAGTCTCAGACGAAGGTCTTTCACATCACCCACTACCTCATCCTGGAGAAGTCGGGGGTCAAACCTGAGACCTTCTACATGCCGAGCAGATGCTCCACCATTGAGCCAGGGTTCGTGTTGCAGCTCCCATGGATAGCAGTATTTGATCCAGGCTTGTAATGTGTGAAAGCAACCTGAGTTCATCCTCCTTTTTTAATATAAGACTGACATTAAACCTCCATGAAGACAGATTCAATTGGGTAGTCGTGTTGGTCTGAAGCAGCCGAACAAAGTTTGAGTCCAACGTGTTCATTAAACCTCCACGTTAACTTTCACGCCTGTATTTCTCACAGGCCACATATCATTGCAGAAGTGCTTGCTACTGGTCTGCCTTCCCATCCTTTACCTCAAAGGAGAGAACGAGAGTAAAAAAGAATGCCTGAACAATGGATAGCTGTCTTGGCTTGGAACAAATTGGTCTGTGCTAGCCAACACTCTGAACTGGCTTTATGTTTTGGAAGTTCTTGAGGTGGGACGGGGCATTCTTGTGTCTGGCTGTCAGGCTTGGCCTTCCTTTGATAGGCAGAGGATTAGTCTTAGAGCATGTGAAGAGACAATCATGAATGGTACATCTGAGCAGCTGGCCCAGCTAACAGAAGTAGGATTTCCACAAGCCATTGACCGAAGGAAACACTCAGCTATTCCTTATGAAAACAGTTTCCATTGCTTTTAAAGCTGGTTGAATGTTGATTTTGTTGGGTATGTTTTAGATCTTGGGTCCTGCGAAAAGGTTGTGCATGTGTTGTGCTAAATTTTGTGACTTGTATAAATTAAATTTGCACGTATTTGTTTTCTTTGCTTTGTTCTGCCTGGGTTAATTTTATGGAGAGGCAAAGAAATTACATGACCGTTCTTTTGTCTGCAGAAAATCCCCCCTTAGTCTTCTTTCTGGCTCCTGAGAGTTCATATCAGGCATTGCCATAGGATTTCAACCCTAGTTTTGCAGCCTGAAGGCCCTAAAGCATTTCCCCCCTCGAATGAAGTCTGGGATTTGTAGGATGTTGAATGTCTGTATCCATAGAAGTCCTTGCAGGCAGTCTGTTTTCCTGGAATACAGAGGGCCTCAGTTATATAGCTTGTTCCTCGGTCTTCTCCAGCAGACTTCTTACATTCTGTGGTGGCCTGCATAAGGTGTGGCCCGACCTGTGATTTAGATAGCACAGTTTTTTTGTTCTTTGACTGCCTAATCTCTTGTTGGAGGGCAGATTTTGAGATGGACAATTAGATTTTAGTGCACTTAATTCTTCTGGATTATGCCTATAAATCTGTTACCTGGTTAGCAGTATTCATAAGCTATTGGATTTCTATCCCAGCCCTATAAGACCGCCTTCCCTGCCAGTGTGTGCACAGACTGCAGTTGTAGAATACTCACCTTTTGTCCATTGTGCTACGACCAAGTCATGCTGGACTGCTTGAGAACATCAGTGCTGGTAAACGTTCTTTCAAGTTGGTGCCAGTAAGCGTTCAGGCGGTATCTGCCTGTTCTGTACAAATAGTGGTTTCCCCAGGTGACAGGTGCGCTCTGCTTACAGGTTGTGTGACAACCCTCTGAATTAATGACCGCCAAAACGTCCTATTGTTAACAGCCTTGCAAATTGAAGGATGTGGCTTCCTTTATTTTTTTTTTGAATTTTTTTTTTATTGAAGTCACCATTTTTTTATTAAACAATACATTCATCTTATTTTTTACTGACCTCTTTTTATCTTCTTCCTCCTCCCTCCCTTTTTGGCTTCCAGCAGACCACACACCTGTACTTAAACTTAAATTAATAGGTAAATTACTAATTTAAAAAATTAAGTATTTAGCTCTTTTTCTATAACATATGTACCTCTAATGTTTTTATCTATTATTCCATTCCTAAAAATGTTAGATAAATATACAGTTACTACAGATTTTTCAATAGTTAGAAAATATAAATATGTTTCCTTTTAATTCTGTACACTTTTCTGTATATTCTTGCAAATCCTTCCATTCTTCTAAAAATGTCGTAGAATCTTGATTGTTCAGTTTCTTAGTCCATTTGTCCATTTCAGCCAAAAATATTAGTTTTCTGAGCCATTCCCAAAGCTCTGGAGTTCTTTCATTCTTCCAGTTTTGTGCATAAACCATTCTTGCGGTTGTCACCATATACCATATCATTGTCCGTTTACTGACATCTATATCTTCCAACTTAAGACCTAGCAAAAACAATTCTGGTGTTTTTTTAAAAGTACATTTCACAGTTTTTTGCATTTCCTCATATATCATTGACCAGTAGTTCCTTGCTTTTTCACAAGTCCACCACATATGATAAAAGGAACCTTCTTTTTGTTTACATTTCCAACACTTATTAGAAACATGTTTACTAATAATTGCAATTTTTTTTGGTGTCATATACCATCTATACATCATTTTATAGCAATTTTCTTTAAGACTATAACATGTTGATATACTCATACCTCTTTTCCATAAAAATTCCCATGATGACATCGGAATATCTCTATTAACATTAATTGCCCATTTTATCATCTGATCTTTAACTAGTTCATCTTCATTATCCCATTTCAACAATATTTTATACATTTTAGAAACCATTTTCTTATCACCTTCTAGCGATGTGGCTTCCTTTATTGAGTCAATCGATTTCGTGTTAGCTCTCCCTCTTCTTCTACTGCCTTCAACTTTTCCTATCATGATTGTCTTTCCCAGTGAGTAACCTCTTACGATGCGATCAAAGTACAGTTGCCTCAGTTTAGTTCCAGGGGCTGATAGATGGAGACAGCAAATGAACCAGTGTGTCTAGGGAGGGTAGCCACAGGACCCCTCACGTCCAGGATTCGTTAAGATGTGAGGGGTCCTTTGGCTACCCTCCCTTGGCACACTGGTTATGAGAGCCAGCGTGGTTGGGATTAGAGTGTTAGAACAGGATCAGGAAGACCCCCCCCCCCCCAGCCATGGAAGCTTGCTTGGTCCAGTCACAGGCTCTCAACCTAACCTACCTCACAGGGTGTTGTGAGAATACAAGGACAGAGAGGAGAACAGTGTAAGCTGCCTTCTGACCCCACTGAGGAGAAAGTTGCAGTACAAATGACGTAAATAGGTTCATGCAAGCCCAAATGGGACAAGATGAGCCCTTGAGTATCCTGGCTCCAGGTTATCTAAGGCATTAAAGGGTACTTTGAATTGTGCACACACACCAACAGGAAAAGTTCTTATAAATGGGCATGGTACGTTCCTGAGAGTTGGGCAGTCTTGTGGCTGCATTCCACACCAACTTGCTTCCAGTCTTTATCAATGCATGAAATATAGTCTCCTCCCCCTTCTGTATCACACTTCTCTTTCCTTCCTTAGAAGCATATTAAGCTCTCTCATCCCAGGCTTTCCCTTCCTGCTTTTACTTGTCCTATCATTTGAAACCATTTAGAAAAGGAAAAAACATTCATGTGCAATTTCCATCTGCTTCGTCCCTCTCTTTTAACAAACTCCGCCACCAAGTGACATTCTGGTTTTACTTATTTCCCCTCCTCTGTCCAGGATTTTAGACAACAAGCTTTCTGGCAAGAACTGCTGTTTTCCCATTTTTTCCTTTCACACGTTGTATCAGTTTAAGAACTTACTTTGAGCACTTACGAACGGTGAAAAGGATGGAAGCCGACTGGCAGGATGGGATTAGATGAGTGGGTGGAGGTGGGTTTATGAGATGCTCCCCTTTGACTGTTCTCCTCTCTGTCCTTGTATTCTCACAACACCCTGTGAGGTAGGTTAGGTTGAGAACCTGTAACTGGACCAAGGAAGCTTCCATGGCTGGGGGGGGGGGTGTCTTCCTGATCCTGTTCTAACACTATAATCCCAACCACGCTGGCTCTCATAACCATCCTTACCAGAGATCTTCCTCTGTATGCTCATGCTGTTTGAAGTGTACTGACTGCAAGAGACAGGATCTTTTCTGTGGTGGCGCTTTGCCTGCAGAATTCCCTTCTGCGTGTACTCTAAGTTTCACATGTGGGACAGACGTTTTTGTTGTCCTAGGCATTTGGCAATAACCAGTGTTTTATGGTTAATTAGTGTTTGGGGGGGATTATAAAGTTCATTTGTATGACTCCTTTTAGTATTTCTTACGTATAAGTTATTTCTGATTATTGCCTCTGGTTTTCATTGGATTGCGGTTGAGTGGTTTTATATTTATTGCTGAACTCGTGGTGAATTGTGGGAATTTTGTTTGGTAGTTGGTGTAGAAATGGTTTAAATAAGTGTTGAGAGGTTTATTTTACATTGCAATCCTAAGCAGAGCTATACCCTTCTAAACCCATTGACTTCAGTGTACTTAGAACAGTGTAATTGTGTTTAGGATTGTACTGTTCATAGTTAATTGCCACAAAGGGGTGTGTGAGCAGGGGCCCATTCCTGCCCGAGGGCCCCCCTTTGTAAAATAGCCCCCCCCCCAATAAAATAGAGTGTTTTCCTGCTGTAAGAAGTGCCGTATGAGATGCGCCGTGTTTAGGCAGGCGTGTCATGACCGGTTGAGGACCCTTGCCGTAGCAACAGCAGTGTGGCTAAAGGGGAAGGTCTTCCGTCTTCTCACACTTTCATGCTGTTGTGTTTTATTTATTTATAAAACCCCTCTGCACTCTACAAAAGTCAAAAATAAAACAGGCCCTACTTTGCAGGCTTACAATTTAGTTTAGCATTTATGTATGCAAAATATTTCTATCCCTCTTTCTGGTCTCTCAAGATCCGCAATGAAACATCAAAGCATCAGTAAATCCATACAGTAAAACCCAATTGATACTGCAGAGCGCCAGGTGATTAAAACGGATCAGCGGGACTGGTGAACCCAAATGAGAAGAAAGCAGAGGAGCAGGCAGGAGTGTCCAGCCCAGTTAATCTGAACACCAGTCAGTTTTCCCCGAATGCCTCCTGCGATAGAGCAAGGCCCCAGAAGGCAACTGAAACCGATGCAGTTCTTTCGCAGCTGGGCTTGTGTGATGACAGTGACCCTTCACCATAAAAGACCTGGCGGGCTCTCTTTGAATCAATCAGTCCTCGTTTCGGGACACTTTTCCACTGAGCTTCCATAGTGATCCTGCTGTTCTCTGTTCCTCCCAGCAGGTTGTGGCTTTGGAATCATAAACAGTGTTTCCTCTCCTCTTTCCGTTAACTCTGTTGCCCCATCTTGTTCTTTCTATTATTTCAAGTATCAGGAGCGTGGAACAGCTCAGTGTGGTGGTTAGGAGCCAGTTTGGTGCAGTGGTTAAGAATGTAATCTGGGATAACCGGGTTTGATTCCCCACTCCTCCACATGCAGCTGCTGGTGTGACCTCACATCAGTCGTAAGTTCCTTCAGAGCTGTTCTCTCAAGGGTAGTTCTCGAGAGAGCTCTCTCGGCCCCACCTGTCTTACAGAGTGTCCGTTGTGGGGAGGGGAAGGGAAAGGAGATTGGAAGCTGCTCTGAGACTCCTTCAGATAGTGAAGGGTGGAGTATAAATCCAGTCTCCGCTTCCTGATACCATCCTATCCTGGCCTTGGAGTTCCTTTCCTCCTTGTTCGCAGATGGCCAGCCATCCCAGCAACAGTGGATGCTCTTGAGCATGCTCACTGAAACGTCCACTGATGCTGGGATGCCTGGGAAAGGGACCTTCCAGTGCTTCCTGGTTCAATGGATGTGTTGGGAAGCATTTGAAATGGTGTGTCTCCTCTGCTTAGCAGCTGTGGAGAAGCATCCAGGCCTGGTCTGCTGAACACAGATGCACAGATGTTAGATTGTACCTTAGAAGCTTACCAATTTGAACATATGGCCTACAGACAATTGTGCATGGATGTGTTTTTTATATTTGGAAACCTTTTATAGATGCTTATCTGTGAACTTGCCACTGTTGTTGTATTTTTTGCTTCTTTTCTGCTTGGGGGTTATAATCAGGGGTCTGTTGGAGCGGGAGCGCACAGGAGTGCAGCTCCGGGAGTGAGGAGCCCAGGGGGCGGGCACATGACCAAGCCCCACCCTCTCCTCGGCTTCTCCAAGCAGTGCAGAGGCGCAGCGCCCCAGGGAAAGCCCTGCTAGGGTCTTTATTGTTTTTATTGTTTTGTTTTAATAGTGATAATTTTGTCATTGTTCCTTTTATGACTGTGTGCTGCTTTTCCAGAGACTTGCTCAAGGTGGCATATAAATTTTCTAAGTATACCATTTTTATCTGGGCACATGGCACATAAGAACTGGAGAAATTTCACCAACCCTTCAGCAGCTTCCACCCCATCAGTTTGGTGTAGTGGTCAGGAGTTGGACTCTAATCTGGGAGAACCGGGTTTGATTCCCCACTCCTCCACGTGCAGCTGCTGGTGTGACCTTGGGCCAGTCACAAGTTCTCTCAGAGCTGTTCTCTCATGAGCAGTTCTCAAAAGACCTCTCTCAGCCCCACCTACCTCACAGGGTGTCTTGTTGTGGGGAGGGGAAGGGAAAGGGATGGGTGGTGCACATGTCCTGGGTATCTCAAGTCTACTTGAAACCTGGTGGTTTCAAGGGAGCAGGAAGAGAATGAGGGTGTGTTCTTTACGCTTGTTTTTACTGCACAAAGTATTGGATGGGGAAGGGAAGGGAGGAAGAGCAGGTCAGTTTCACTCACCTGTGGAGTGGAGCCTGAGGGGTGGGTGTTGCCTTCTGACACACTTCTGGTATGTTAGGGGGAGTGGCATATGCAAATGAGTTATGCTAATGAGCTCCTGCACCTCTTTTCCTACAAAATGACCCCTGGTTATAATTAAATTAAAATGATTGAATAGTAAAAAAAAGTGCACAAAAGTTAGATTGTCACTCCAAGTCCTGGAAGAGTTTGGAGAGGTGTGCACATGTGTGGGTTGCCTCCTGTGATAAGTGAGTCAGCAAAACTTGTTTGAGAACTGGGTAATTTTGTACTTAAGCTATACCAGTGTCAATAATAACCTCACATCATCATTCCTAGACTTTTTGGTCAGAGCTCCAGCTATTTAAACCTTCCGTATTTGTGGGGTTAAGAGAATAGCAAGTGAGGGAACCCCCCCCCCCCCCTTTCCATGAATTTTTCCCCTTCCCCTTGTTGGCCTTAACTGTGATCACATTGGCAAAAACGGTGTTTCAGGCTAACCTGGTTCCCTCTTACCAGTATTTTTCAGTTAGCTTCAAATACTGGTTAAGCTGGGAAGTATTTTACCATTAGTCATGGCTCCTGGCAGAATTAATAAATGCTTAGATGTGGTTAAAATTAGCATGAGAATGTGTGTGGGATTCACAGGAAGGACCCGACAACTCTTGCTTACTTCAGCCGTGGTTGGGAGATGAGCACTGATGCCTCCACCTGCCCTGACCCAAAAATCCAAGGCATGATTCTAGGCGGTTGCGTTCCCTTAAGCGTTTGTCATAGAACAGGCCACTAAAAAGAGACACTGTCAAAAATTCACGTTTTTAAAAGGGCATGGTGGTAAATGTTTATTAAATTAAATTTATTTAGATGCTGGAATCCAAGGCTGCATAAGGACTTTTAATTATGAAGGTTTATTCTTGAATTTTTCAAATAATTTCCCATTGCATGTAAAGTACAAGTTTAGAGTTTTTGTGATTGGCTGTTCCTAGAACTTTTTAAACTTTGCCTTGCAAATATCATGATGGCCTAGTATCATTTAAAAGCAAGGGGTCCCCTTCTTTTGCCAATGCCATATACCTCGAAAGCTTATTTTAGAGCAGTTCTGCCTTATTTTTTAAGGGCTTGAGTAATGAACAATGGTATAAATCTACCATCTAGTTAAGTGTCTAGCAATGCAAAAAGCCCCGTTTGGAAGCTGCGTGGCTATTTCTGTTTGCTTAAGTAACGTAATATGCTAGAACTGTAGATCAGCCTCCCCCCCCCCGCCAGTGTAACTAAAGTTACTGTAATTCCAGGTATAATACCAATGTTGTGTCTATCCAAGGAGCTAGTAAGGTGTTGCCTTTTTACTGCCCCTTCTGTGTGCCTTTGACCACTGCTTACCTCTATACTATAGACATACTTGCCCGTTAAGGCACAAGGGAAGAGAAAAGGAGGCACCCCAAGAGCAGGTGTGCCACAGTGAAGAATACACCATTTTCTGGTCTTTGCCTCTGCTTTATTTATTTATTTATTTATTTATTTTGAGATTTATATCCCGCCCTCCCCGTGAACTATGGCACTAGCAGAAGTTATTTCTGGTAGTCGCAATTAATGCTCCCTCTACGCTGTGGAGTCCAGTGAACAAAAAATCTTCGACGTGGTCTCTGTGCTTCACACTTATGGGTTACTGCGCCTGCGCTGAAATCCATCGGTATGTAGAAAGCTCTAACGGATTTTCGCGCCCAGCAACACCGGGCATGCGCGGGAGCCCGACCGCGCATGCCCAGAGGAGCGGGCGCGGGGATCCCACCTGTTCTCTTCTGACCGCCGCGCTGTTCACAGCTTCGTCAGTCAGCTCCGTTGTGGAAAGCTCTTAGCCTTTTTTCCTCAGTCTTCGCTTCTTCTTCTTTCTTTTCTCCTTGCTCTTTCTATACAAAAAAAAAAAAAAGGGTGATTTTCTGGGTGTGGGCTTTACTTCTTCTTTCCTTCGGGCGCCCCCCCCCTCTCCTTTTCTTCCCGCTTTTGGGCTGCTGTATGGCTCAAAAGTGGGGCTGTTTCAAGAGGTGCGTAAAGTGTGGGAGCAAGCTCGCGGCTCCTGACGGCCATTCGCTTTGCATCCTCTGTTTGGGAGAAACTCACCGTCCTGACTCGTGCCCCCATTGTGCGAAGTTCAGCAACCAGACCCGCAAAAACAGAGCTGCTAGATTGAAGGTCACTTTATGAGAGTCCGCGCTCCTCCCATCCCCGTTGAAAGCTATGCAGTCGACAAGCACCTCAGCTCCGACAGCGCCGTCGGCATCGATGACACCATCCCGGTCTGTCACCGACAGGCCATCGGTGTCGAGACCGGCGTCGGACACTACCCCGTTGGGGTCGAAACGCCCGGCTATCTCCCAGTCCGCAGCTTCGACTCCGTTAAAGAAAAAGAAAAAGGATAAGTCCCAGAAGAAACATAAGGACTTTTCCGGTCCAACGGGGAAACCACCTAAGAAGGCCTCAGTGCCTCCGGCTTCGCTGCCTCTGGAGCCACCTATAACCGTCCAGGCTCCACCAGCCGTGCCGTCTACGTCGATGGAGATTCCAACCATCCACCTCCTCGTCTCTCCAATCCGTCAGGTCGATCCCGACTTGCCTGACACTATCTTGGAGACGCAGCGGTTCCCCGCCATCGAACAACGTCCTCTGGATCCACATCGACCACGCTCGGTCTCCAGGTCCCCCTTCTCTGCCAGGTCATTCTCACCTGAGGTTAGCAAGCCCGATTGCCCACCCGACCAGACCGTCGACATCGAGCGCCCACCATATCGGGCGCACCATTACCAATGGGACTACCGATCCCGATCTCCACGATACAGGTCGCCCCATTGTCATCAGGCCTCCCGGCATCATTCTCCGGGCCCATTTCGTTGGGATATCCCTCCGCAATCCTTTGCTCCTTGGGACCGCCACTGAGCCTACTATATCGACACGCATCACTCGGTCGCGTCGAGACCATGGTCGCCACCTACCGTCTATCCCGAATGGGATCGATACGCCGCCAGATCGAGGTCGCCCCCTCTGCACAACTTACCATCGTCGTCGTCGGTCAGGCCACCTTCCCACCGACCTGCTGAACCTCGTCCTTCGTCGCCGCCTCGTCAGCCACCGCCGCCTTCGGCAACCCTCCTGCCACCTCGTTCTCTGGCCACGCAGATGTCGATACCGTCTCCGACTCCGACTCCGACGCCATCGATACCGATTACGGTGCCGCCACCACCACCGACACCGACTCAACCCTTTGACCCTCCGGCATCTTCCTCTTCACAGGAGGACACCGATGATGACGATTCGGATCAGGGCTCGCCTTCTCGGCCTTCCCCTAACCTGGATGTCGCAGACAACTTGCCAATCTCACCATCTGAGGACATGTCTTCCTATGGGGAGCTGGTAAAGCGCATGGCACTTTCCCTGGGCTTGTCGATACTGCAGCCCAAACCGGCTGTCGATGATCCCGTCTTCGACATTGTACAGGCTGACACTTCCACCGCTGTCTCCCTCCCGATGTCGGCGGTTCTGTTGCAAGCCGCAAAGGCGCCCTGGGATAAACCTGCATCCAGCCAGATGTCGTCGAGACGCCTCGACCACATGTACCGGATACAGGAGGCGGGAGCTGAGTTCCTTACTTCCCACCCTAAACCTAATTCATTGGTCGTTAACTCCTCCACCAAAGCCAAGAGATCCCTCTCCACTCCATCTGACAAGGAGGGTAGGAAGCTTGACGCCTTTGGCCGTCGCTTTTACTCCGCAGGAGCATTGGGTGTTAAAACGGCCAATTATCTCGCATGCATGGGACGTTATAACTATGCATTATGGGAACAACTCTCCGGAGCTCTGGCCCACCTTCCGGAGGAACACAGACTTGCAGCCCGTCGCCTTCAGAAGGAGGGTCTAATTTTGTCAAAACAGCAGCTTAATACATCTAAGCATGCCCTGGACACCTTCTCTAAAACGATGACTTCGGGGATTGCACTGCGGCGTCACTCCTGGTTGAGGTCCACCTCGCTCCAGCAAGACACCAGAGCGTACATTGAGGACCTACCTTTTGATGGCCTCGGTCTCTTTCACTCCTCCACTGATACGGCTCTACAGGAGTTAGATAAGAGTATTAAGGCTTCCAGAACCTTAGGTGTTTCGACTACCACCAGACCGTACAAGCCTCGATCTTGGAATAGGCCATGGTCCCGCCGCTCTTCTTCCAGGAGCTCCCCAGATCGCACCTGGCGTCCCCGTTCGTCACCCGCACACCAGCATGCTTCTTACCCTCAAAAGCAGCGTTTTCCTGCACCCCAGCAGCCCAACCGCTCTAAGCAAACCCGGCAGCAAAAGCAGGGTCTTTGACTGTGTGCCTTCCAATCTTCCGCGTCTCGTGCCCTACCTCCCGGCATGGCGCATTATCACAACAGACTCTTGGGTCCTCTCCATAGTCACCAGGGGATACCTTATCGAGTTCATCCAAACACCATCCGCTCCAGTGTTCGTCTCCACTCCGCCTTCCGCCCCTCTTCTCCAGGAGCTCGACACTCTCCTACGAAAGGATGCCATCAAACCCGTTCCTGTGCAGTACCATCAAACAGGCTTTTATTCAAGGTACTTTGCGGTGCCAAAACGGGATGGCGGAACCAGACCAATACTGGACCTCAGAGAATTGAACCGTTACATCGAGTACCGTCGATTTCGAATGGTGACCCTACCTTCCCTCCTGCCATTAATCCGTCGGAATGCCTGGATGGCCACGCTCGACCTCCAGGACGCATATTTCCACGTTTCTATCTGCCCTCCTCACCGCAGATTTCTCCGATTTGCGATAGGACCCAATCACTTCCAATACAAGGCCCTCCCATTTGGCCTTTCTACCGCTCCCAGGTTTTTTTCCAAAACTATGATTGTCGTCGTTGCCTTTCTCCGCCTCCAGGGCATCTCTATTTTCCCTTACATTGACGACTGGCTTCTGGTCGCCAACTCCATGCCGGCTCTCCACGACGCCATCTCCACCACTCAATCTCTTCTCCGGGACTTGGGGCTCCTCATCAATTCCGAAAAGTCCCACCTCACGCCCTCCCAACGGGTCCGCTACATCGGAGCGGAACTCGACTCCACACTACTGACAGCCTTCCTACCGTGGGACAGAGCCCAACCTATCATCGCTCTAGCCATCCAGGTGCGCTCCCAGCCACACTCCACAGCTCTCACCATACAGAGGCTGTTAGGCTTCATGGCAGCTACGACATCGGTCATCCAGTTCGCCAAACTACGCATGAGAACCCTCCAACTTTGGTTCCTGTGTCACTTCCGCCCATCACTTCACCCACAGGACAGGCTGCTATCACCTACCTCGGAAGTAAGAGACTCCCTCGTATGGTGGACCGCTCCGACTCGGCTACTGCAGGGGGCCCCGTTCCACATCCCAGCACCCCGGCTAACTCTCACGACAGATGCCTCCAACTGGGGCTGGGGAGCGCACATCAAGGACATGACAACAGGTGCGCCTTGGGACACCGCCCTGCGGCACCACCATATAAACTACCTTGAACTGTTGGCGATAGTTTACGCGCTGCGCGCCTTCCTCCCCATCGTGAAGGACACCTCTCGGACAACACTACAGCCGTCAGCTACGTCAACAGACAGGGTGGCACCGTGTCTCGTCGTCGTTGCCGTCTAGCAGTGACTCTCTGGGATTGGTGCATAACCAGTGGCATCTACCTACGGGCGA
This sequence comes from Lepidodactylus listeri, assembly GCA_029233225.1. Lineage (NCBI taxonomy): Eukaryota > Metazoa > Chordata > Lepidosauria > Squamata > Gekkonidae > Lepidodactylus > Lepidodactylus listeri. The sequence goes on along the minus strand of JARCFY010000017.1, from coordinate 15,768,055 downwards.
CGCACATCCCGGGAACTCTCAACACACAGGCAGACCTGCTCAGCCGTGGCCAGGCGCTAGTGCACGACTGGGAGCTCTCCAACGTCTACCTCCAGCCAGTTTTCCAAGCCTGGGGTGTTCCTCAAGTGGATGTCTTTGCCACCAGGCACAACTCCAAATGCGAGAAATTCTGTTCTCTCGGCGGCCGAGACCCACTCTCCCTAGCCGACGGCCTCCTCTATCCGTGGGACGAGGAATTCCTGTATCTCTTCCCACCCTTCCCGCTCCTGACCCGTGTCGTCCACAAGATTCTGCAGGATCGGGTGAACTGCATCCTCGTTTGTCCCTGGTGGCCCCGCCAACCTTGGTTCCCCACACTTCTCACCCTGTCCCACAAGTGGTTCCATCACTTCCCGCCTCGACCGGACTTGTTGAGAGTCGGCGACCCCCCCCCGCTTCACCACGACATTCCCCGGTTGAAGCTTACAGCGTGGAGAATTTCCCCTCCAGTTTCTCCCAACGAGTAGCCAATGTACTCCTAAACTCCCGCAAGGCGTCCACTAGAAGGTCATATGCTTACAAGTGGTCACGCTTCTGCTCCACCATGTCGGGAGACTCGGCCTCTCCGTCCTCGGCAGGCCTACCCAGAATTTTTGAATTCTTGCTTACTCTTGCTGATGCAGGCCTCGCCCACTCATCCCTGAGAGTGTACCTCGCTGCCATATCAGCTTTGCATAATCGAATCGACAACTGTTCAGTTTTTGCTCACCCGCTGTCAAAGCGCTTCCTGAAGGGTCTCCTACATCTCTACCCTCCACGCAGGATGCCGGCCCAGCCATGGGATCTTCCGCTCGTCCTACGCGCGCTCACACGGAAACCCTTTGAGCCGCTGGCCACTTGTGCTCCTCATCTTCTAGCATGGAAAACTGCGTTCCTTGTAGCCATTACGTCTGCCAGAAGAGTAGGGGAAATTCTGGCCTTCAGGCATGACTCACCCTACCTTTCATTTCTACCGGACGCGGTCTGCCTGTTGCCCGATGTCTCCTTCCTGCCCAAGGTGGTTTCAGAGTTCCACCTGCATGCAGAGACAATTTTGCCCGACTTTTATCCTAACTACTCCTCTCAAGAGGAAAGACTTCTCCACACGCTGGACGTTAAAAGGGCCCTCCTTTTCTACTTACACCGGACTAAATCATCGCGCAAGACCCCGAGACTATTCGTGGCTTACGCACGTAGCAGACTAGGCTCACCTATCACAGCACAAAGACTCTCTAAGTGGATAGTGGCCCTCATAACTCTCTGCTACCAACTATCACACAAGCCTCTGCCGGCCCCGGTCCACGCCCATTCTACTAGGGCTATTGCGACCTCCACCGCGTTCCTCAAGGGAGCTTCCCTCACAGACATATGTAACACGGCTACATGGGCCACACCTACTACTTTCATGAGGCACTACGCCTTGGACACCCGGGCTGCTGATCGTTCCTCCCTGGGTCATCTGGTTCTCTCTTCTGCCTCTCAGTGACAGCCTGCCTGCACCCACCTCCAGGTAGGACACTGCTCGCTACTCTCCCATAAGTGTGAAGCACAGAGACCACGTCGAAGATAAACAGGTTTCCTACCTGTAACGGATGATCTTCAAGTGGTCATCTGTGCATTCACACTACCCACCCACCTTCCCTTCTGCTGCCAGGCTTTCTCTCTCCTGCTTGGTCGCAGCGGTCAGAAGGAACTGGTGGGATCCCCGCGCCCGCTCCTCTGGGCATGCGCGGTCGGGCTCCCGCGCATGCCCGGTGTTGCTGGGCGCGAAAATCCGTTAGAGCTTTCTACATACCGATGGATTCCAGCGCAGGCGCAGTAACCCATAAGTGTGAATGCACAGATGACCACTCGAAGATCATCAGTTACAGGTAGGAAACCTGTTTTTCTACTTTGTGAGCTACTGGCGTCAAAGTTGTGAGCGAGTGATTTGGCTGCTGCATAAATTAGTCTTCTCTGGAGCCGTCCTTCCTGAGCTAAGACAAAAATGTGTGAGCTAGAGGTTCACTAACTCAGCTTAGAGGGAACACTGGTCGCAATCAAGTTTAGGACTCTTGGTGACATACAGAGCATCCTAAGTAGAGCTATACCTTCTAAGTCTGTTGAATTCAATAGGCTTAGAAGGGTGTAACTCTGCTTAGGATGGCACTTTAAACTTGCTTGATTGTTACACTCATTGGGGAGCCCCTGTTCTGGGTGTTGCTGGTGTCAGCAGTGGATACTGGGTGGAGGACCCTATCTGTGGTGGCACCCTGGTTCGAGAGCTCTTTTCTGGTAACTATTCACTTAGCTTGACACCAGCTCTGTCAAACAGAGTTTGGACAAACAGCTTTTAACCAACTTAATATATTTTTTTGACCTGGCTTTTTGACAGCATCTGATTAACTGAATTACACTACTATTCAGCTGGTTCTTGTGATGTTTTTAGACTGAAGTGTGATTTTGTTGTGTATCACTGTTTGATTTAAGCACTGATTGTTTTACTTGTTGCATTATAAACATTTCAAATTAGCTGTAACTTGTGCGAGAGCATTTCAGTCTGCCAGAATGCACTGTGACTGATATGAAAGAATTCAGACTAAATTTTCCATCAGTGGAACGGAACTTTCCTGCTTCCTCTCACTAATCTCCATACCCCCCCGAGGAACAAAATAGTATGTACGTGTGTGTGTGTGCGCGCGCGCGCGCGCGCATGCATGTGCATGCTGGGGGTCAGGTCTGAAGCAGGAACTGGCAGACAATTTAGTCTGGGTACAACTCCTTTTTTCAACAAAAGACGTTTAAAGGGAGGCTCCATAAGAAATTAATTGATTAGAATATATCGATAGATTCCATCGTATGTATTAGGTTGGAACAAAACTGGCATAGTTTTTAGCCTCTGCAGGTGTTACACTGCATAACAGACTGTTTACCACCAATGACAACTGTGTTTGTTTTGCATATTCTGCATAGAAACGTCACATGCTAAATGTTTGATGTTCCGTAGCCTTTTAAACCCATTGTTTACACTGATTTCCCCCTTCTCTCCCTGTTTATATGTCTGATGAAAGTCTGCTTCGTGGGCTTGAGGAAGTGTGCTCTAGCCCTTGAGAGCTTCAACTTCCAGATCTTCAGCAAAATTGGCAGATCACTGGCCCATCAACCCAGCCAGCCCTAACTGTGGGCAGCCCTTCAACTGATGCTGTCCTGAGCTTCTGGGTTGTTTTGGATCAGAACCACAATGCATGAGGGGACAGGAACGCCACACGTGTGTTTAATGCCTCTGTGGTGACCACATACAAGGCCCATAGCAGTGCTGAATCCAGCGTCTTCTTTGTTCAGATTTTGTTTGCGTCTTTACAGAAACTAATGCTTGGTTGCTTAATAAATGGGTATATTTTATTTTTTAACCTTCTCTTATATTTTGTAGGTTTATTCTTCAGTCCAAAGGGGTAATTCATAACCAGCTTTTAGACAAACAAAAAATTGCAGAAGAGAAAATTAAGGAATTGGAGGTAAGTGTAAACATCTTGATAAGAGAGCACTTATTTCATTGGGGGGGGGCATTTTATCCTCCCTTTTATCAGAACTGAGTGATTTTGAAATCAAAGCCCTTTTTTTAATCACTGAATTTTTTCCCGGGGGGGGGGGGAGGGCTTTGGTGCTGAAAGTAGCAATATATTTTCTGTCCAGCATTTGGTTCCTCTTCTCAGCCATCAGGAAGTTAAAGTACAAACCTCTCATTTCTTGTGAAGCTCAAAAATAATAAGAGTATAGAACCCTGTTATGTAAGGTGAGAGCCACTGGAAAGAGACATGGATTTGGCGTATTTCAGGAGGTCGAACTCCACTTTGGCTAGTCCTAATTGGTCTCTGGTTAACAAAGGTGGGCTGGTGAATGTATATGTGAATTGGAGTTCTCTGGGTAATGAGAGCAGGTCTGTGAGCAGAAAAGTGTTCTGTGATATGCCCAAGGAGTAGTGGATAAGGGGATAATTGGGGTGTGTTTTGGCGTGGCATGCATCCAGTAAGCATCCAGGGTTCTTGTGGCCAGTGTGTGTGTGTTGTGGAGGAAAAGGATTTCCTTTGAAGTGCGTGGTATGCAAACCTTTCTATGAAAGGCAGTGAAAATGCCGCTCTCTCCTTGCTTAGAGGAAAGGAAACCATTGTTTGTATTGTATGTTTCTTGCCCGAGGCTTAACACTGAAAGTGTATTAGCAGGAAAAAGATAAAACTTTTCTGAGTGACTCTAGATAATTCTCCATGAAGGCTTTCCCCCAACTACTAACTCTGCGCCTGGAATCAGAACATAAAACCAGGCATTTTTTATTTATTAGATTTGGTTGCACTGATCCTCCAAAGAGGTTAAGGTGGCATACGTGCTATTTGTACTCCTTGAAACAGCTCATGAAACAGGTGAGACCGGGAGAAAGTCAGCAACTCAAAGTCGTTGTGGCAGAGTTTGAGAGTGGCCAGCCTCCAGGTGGAGTTTGGCGATCTCTGGGAATTACAACTGATCTCCAGACTACAGAGGTCAGTTCCCCTGGAGAAAACAGCTGCTCTGGAGGGTGGCACTATACCCTGATGAGGTCCCTCTTCCCTCCTCTGATCCTGCCTGCCCCTCCAACTATGCAGGGTGTGGCAATTGCTCTGCTTCCTCCCTCCCATTCCAGTCCTTTTAGCCCCCTTTCAGCTCCAGGGGTTTAGCAGACCTTCAGGAACCACGTAGGGGGGGATATGCCGTGGGAGGGAGGAATTAGCAAAAAAACCCCGCCCCCTTCTTAGGAAAACGCAGGGGCATTTGTTTTCTTAATAAGATCAGATCCGCCCCAGTGTCCTGTTAGCAGGCCACTTAGCCAGGAGGACTCTGCGTGGCTCTGCCACCTCCTTAAACCTCACTCAAAGTGACCTCCTGGTGAGATTTGTTTCCAGCCAGCATTTTAGCAGGAGGCCGGCAGCTTAACAGTCCCCTCTTTAGATCAGGCATAAGTTGAGTGCTGTTCCGTTTTGTGCAGATGTTCATACTGAGTCTCAGATAGGATACCAAGAAAGTTGGTAGCTTTGAGGTGTTGCGAAGACTCTCCTCACATTGGCTGACACAGTAGAAGACTTATTAATCTCCCAAGGGAAGTCGCGTAGGAATTGCTTGTTCGGTGTTCTGTTTTGGTCACTTGCAAACCGCCATAACAGATCATTCTAAGTTGCATCCGTGTTTCGTGTGTAAAATCAGTGATGTTCGTCTTATACAGTCCACAACGTGAACGCTGCCAGCCTCTTGCAGGCCAGGGTCAAACTGGCACTGCCTTCACTGTCTTCTAGCTGTGGTCATCTGTCAGCGAGCACTGGCATGGGCAGGTATGCCCGCCACTGTGGCCTCAGATGCCGAAAGGTAAATATGCCACACTTTCCACTTTCCATGCAACTACCAAAAGAGCCCTGCCACTCCATGGTTAATATCCCTTTCCCAAAGATGTTGGCATGGCAAATACGTTCTTGCTGTAATACGTGTATTATCTATCCATGGATTCATACTGAAGGAGATCTTCTGACAATTTCCTAGTCTTTGAATGTCTATTTTTAACTTTTTATTTTAAATGGAAAGGAGGGTGGATAAATATGCTCAGGGACAACTGTGCTCATGATATGAAGCAGGCTAACATTTTAATTACATTTGGGGCTGAATGTCAGGTCTGATCAGACGGAGACAAAGTCTGTTTGACTCGGCAGCTAAGGACAGCCTTGGCGGCCAGCGTAGGTCAGATGTCTTAGAGGAAAAATGGCAGACATGTTGCAGCTATATTTGTTCCTCTTTCAAAAATGCATTTAAGAATAACAGCTGTCAGTTCTGAGCAGTGATGATTATGGTACCTTCATTGCTAGGACAGTTGGCATTGAAGTCGCCCTCTGGACAGTTTCCGTTATCTTCTGCAGGCTTTGCAGTTACTTAAAAACATCACCTTTTACCATGCTGGTCACTATCAAGGGATTTCTTCAGCCATTCTGTTAAGCTGTATGCATGCATGCATGTGCATGCATGTGTGCGTGTGTGGGGGGTAAATGCATGGAAATGGAGGCTGAACTGATATTGCATGATAGGGAATGCGTACAAGGTCACTGGCACTGCTCGTCAAAGCATCAGCCGTGTTTATAATTTGCTGGAGCAGACTATTTCATCGGAGGCCGTTCTTCAGAGATGCTCAGGAGTTTTCAAAAGGCAAGAAGTATCTGTTGGATGTGAAAAATGGTCCCAAACTTGCCCTTCAAGTTATTTTTAAGTTTTATTTTGTATTTAGCTTGCCCTTTGGGCCATTGCAGGCTGTCGAGGTCATTTTAAACAGTAAAAAATTCTTTCAACGTTCAGAGCTCCAGAACTGCAGCTAAGAAGAAAAAATCCCAGCATTTCATTTCTAAAACAGCAGCTCATTCTATGATTCTTCAGCTTGTCTTAACTTCTGCTGAGCTTCAGTTTGTGGGAGGAAGCACTCTTTGACTTCCTGTACTCCTAGAGAGCTTGCTGGCCTGAGCTCCCTTTCATAAGAACGTAAGAGAATCATGTTGGATCAGGCCCGTGGCCCATCCAGACCAACTCTGTGCCACACAGTGGCCAAAACCCAGGTGCCGCCAGGAGGTCCACCAGTGGGGCCAGTTACATACAGCCTTGGTAGCCTTTAGGCAGGAGAGCATCTCTGCTCTGAGGCACCCGTAGTGGCCTGTGGAACACGTGAACTTGGCCAGAAATAGGACAGGCTTCATGGAAAGCAGTTCAGGGCTTTAGTCACTTAGATGTCCTTTCGCACCCCTTTTACTACTAGCCTAATTGCATATCTTCCAGCTGCACTAGTTTTCCTGGTACAGTATCCTCTACCAAGTTCCCCATTGCTGCAAAGTACCCTCTTCTGCTTCCTATCATAAATTTGCCCAAGGGTGAGAGACAGATGGGCAGACCTGTCTGCAACCGCTTTGCAAGTGTGGCTAAGCTGACGCTGGAATGGGGGTGGGTAAGTCCTGGTGTATGCATCTGGCTAGGGGAAGGGGGACGATTGTCTCCTATGCTTGTCTGCATATGCTTTTATCTTGTGTAATATACAGATTCACCTTTCCTGTCATTTCATGGGAGGCCGCTTACAACTTAAAAAAAATCAGTATAAATAGCAAACATGTTCACTAAATAGTAGAAAGTTAATGCTCACTAAAATCAACATCAGAGGCTACGAAATCACCAGCAGAAAAGCACTGCAGATCTGAGCTGTGTGGTTCCAAAGTCCTGTTACAAAGAGAAGAAGAAGAGAAGAGAAGAAGAGATTGGATTTATACCCCGCTCTCCACTCCCCAAGGGAGTCTCAGAGCGGCTTACAAACTCCTTTCCCTTCCCCTCCCCACCACAGACACCCTGTGAGGCAGGTGGGGCTGAGAGAGCTCTTTCCCAAGCTGTCCTTGAGGGAACAGCAGTGCCAGAGCTACGGCTTGCCCAAGGTCATCCAGCCAGGTGCAAGTGGAGGAGTGGGGAATCAAACCCGGTTCTCCCAGATTAGAGTCCGCACACTTAACCACTACACCAAACTGGCTCTTGAAGATTTGGCCTGGTAAGAGAATGCGCTCTCTGTGGCTGCCAGCCACTTCCCTTCCCAAGGTGGGGGAATGCCAAGCAGGACTTTTGAAGGAGACCCCTTACTTATCGGGCAGGTTCGAATGGGAGCCAGCTGCCCTTAGGAGACACCGCCTGAGACCATTCAGCCCCGAAATAAATTGGTAGTCAGTGAAATTCTCTCAGGATGCGTAAAATATTGTGCCTGACAGTCAACCCGCCTTGCAGCTACATTCTGGATCCATCATGGTTTCCAAGTGCTCTTTAAAGGCAATTCCCCACAAAGCATATTGTACTGGTTTAATGGATGTGATCAAACCAGGGATCATGGTGCACTGAACAGAGCAGGGTCACTTTTTTCCAGGAACGGTCACACGACATGACAGTCTGATCTGGGCTAAAGCAGTTTGTGCCACAGGCGAACCCTTGGATGTCCATCTGTAGGCTGGATCTAACAGTGCCCCAAAGCTGTATGTCTGATCCATTGAGGAAAATGGAGGTCCCTTTGGAACAGCATGAATCATCTGTCTTTGGTCAGCTACATTACCCCAACCATCAAGAGCTTGGCTTATCTGGATTAAGCATTAGTTTATTTTTCCTGGTCCAGAACTCTGGGTTGCTGTCACACACTACAGGAGACTTAATCTGAAGTCTTGTCTTGTCAGTCATAGAGCCTAAACTTTTGCATCCCCCAGAGGCCTATGGGTTCGGGCTCATTGCTGCCTGTGCCTCAGTCTCCTTGTGTGCCTGGCAGCATTTCTCCTCCTCAGCCTCGGCTCTTGAAGGCTTATACATCCCGTAGTACGTGCATGCCTTGTTTTGATGGAGAGTTGTGTCCCAAGTTGCGAAGGTGACATTATGTTTGCAAGAAACTGTCTTGGTGTGAATTCTTTATAGTTAAGGAGGGAGTCTGTTTGTCCTAAAAACAAACAAATCTGTTAAGGGAGGCATTCATTCCCTTAACAGCAGAGCTGTTTAAAACGTCCCCCAACCCTTTGGGGTTTTTTTGTATCATCTTGCAGTGCGTTTATTTCACTCACCGGTCTGGGTTTGGTGCCAGTTTGGTGTAGTGGTTAAGTGCGCGGACTCTAATCTGGGAGAACCGGGTTTGATTCCCCACTCCTCCACTTGCACCTGGCTGGATGACCTTGGGCAAGCCATAGCTCTGTACCAGCTGTTCCCTCAAGGACAGCTTGGGAAAGAGCTCTCTCAGCCCCACCTACCTCACAGGGTGTCTGTTGTGGGGAGGGGAGGGGAAAGGAGTTTGTAAGCCGCTCTGAGACTCCCTTGGGGAGTGAAGGGCGGGGTATAAATCCAATCTCTTCTTCTTCTTGGGTTGATCAGTGTCTCTTCTTGCACATTGATTCATGTTTGCCTCAAGCGGCACAGGCAGGATTCTCTGAGCAGGCCAAAGTTGGGGCACTTGAAGGATCCAGCCGAGAGGTTCCCCCCAGTGTGCCCTGCTGGATTGCTGCCAGGCACGGCTGCATCGGCTGGTGGCAGGGAAGCCTGACTGGGCACCGGGGAGGAAGACAGAGCTTCCTTTTGTCTGTTCTTTTTTGAGTCTTCTGCTGCCTTTGGCTGCACGAAGGGCTGGCTGCTCTTGCTGCTTGGAAGTGCCGCCCAGAATCCAGATGTGTCTTTGCTAGTAAGGATGGCAGCAGCCGTGGTGTGGTGAGGAGGAGGGGCATGGACGGCTGGACTGGGCTGCTCTAGTTTTACACTTCATGGCCACCGGAGCAACTCCCTGTGCAACCCCAAGAGACCAGGGAGGTTTGCAGTCCTTCTGCTGCTCATTCTGCTGTGAAATCTCCCCGCAGGGAGGGTAGGAAATATTGGCCTCGCTGGGCATGTGACACACCCAGGGTGCAGTGAGACTGGGATCAGGGCCTGGGAAAGCAAAAGCTATCAATCTTCCTTGCACCAGTCAGACCCTTGGTGTGTGTGTGTGTGTGTGTGTGTGTGTGTGTGTGTGTCTGGGGGGCATGTATGAGAGCGAGCCAGGGAGAGGGGAGACGAAAAGAGAACAAACAATTTCAGAACAAATGTGTGTGCCACCGGACTCTGAATTTGTTCTGCTGCTCCAGACCAACACGGCCGACCATCTGAATCAATTTCAGAGGCATTGTAATAGGTTGTGTGCAGCTCCCATGTTAGTTCAACCATGCTGGGAGGAAAAAAATAATGTTTTTCTTCCCTTGTTTTTAAGGAAACGCGATGCACAAGTAGCGTAACAGCACTTTGTTTCCAGGAAGCATTATCTGTTTCCATTATGGTACTAGTTATATTCCATTTTTAAATGTGGTATTTCAGAGCACTCAAACGTTGTGAAGCTCGAAAGGATGTGGAAAACTCGCACTCTTCTTTACTGGAGGAAGTGGTTCTGGTTATGTGTGTTCCCTGGTCCTACTTGATAATCCCCCCTCTTTACTATTCTCAGCCTGCTTAGTTGTTGGGCGTTGTCAGACGGAGAGGCTAAAAATAACAAATAAGGGGAGGCTGCAGTAGTAAGAGGGCTTTCTCCGTTGCTGCCATTTGCTGGGTTTGTTTTTGCCCTAGGAAAGGAAAAGAAAGCGCCTGCTGGCCCTGTTGAGAAATGCAATTTGTTTCAGTCTGCTTTGGTGTTTCATGGTGCTCAAACTTCTGTCACTATATATGGGAAGGGTAAAGCCCCAAGTTGGTATCTGCCTGTCTTCAACCAGAATTCGTGTCCTCTGAAACCACAGGAAAATCGATCTCTCTGTCCTTTCCATACGGCTTGTCAGCTAATGGTAGAAACTGCCATTATACTGTTCTAACCTATCACATCTCTTGATAGATTTGAAAGGCCTTGTAATCTAAAGTGGCTTCTTCTCTAAGTTCCTTATTTGGTGACTTTGCAGTTGAATTTATATTTACTGGTTGAACTCAGTAATACATTTTAGAAAATCAGATTGTTTTGGTGGAACATTTCAAGCAAAACGGACTGCGGCTACATTTTTGCTGGATATCTTCAATTTTCCATCCATTCTTCCCCATGATGACTAATGTATATTACTAGTTTAGGGCGCTGCACATTGGACATACCATTCTCCAACAGATACTGGAGCTGTGGTTTAGGAGCTACTGAATCTGTAAGACATGTTTTACTTGAATGCCCCTGGTATAATAAGATGAGACAGAAATGGTTTGAACCTTTGACACAACAGTGGACTCAGTCATCTGCAGATATCCTTGTTTTTAAAACACTAGCAGATTCAAGAGTAGAAAAGATACTCATTTTAGTTCAGGCCATGAGAGTTCGGGCAACTTACAGGAGAACAGTTGTCTTTGTAATGTATGTGCAAAATCCCTGTCTGGTCTGAATTCTTCCTTTCTTTCTCATTTTCCCAGTTATGTAAGAGAGAAAGAAAGACCAGTTTAGGGAACAAAGATCTGCTTCCATCTGCTGCTGGTGGCCCTACCACCTTTTGTTAAAGCATGCGCTTGGTGATGCACGCCTCCTTCCTGGGCGTCTCCTTTGCCTCTGCCGCCATACCATCCAGCCCTGCCCCACCTGCTTCAGGTTGCACTTCCCCCTTACGAAGAACAGTTTTGCAGCCCGAGGTGGTTAGAAGAGCTGGCGTTTGCCACGCCCAGGTAGTTTCTGCAGCCTAAGGCCCCTTTTGGCAACTCAAGTGCAGCCCATCAGAAAGAGCCGAGCTCAGGGGTCCCCAATCTTTTTGAGCCAGCGGGCACCCTTGGCATTCTGACAGAGGGCAGTGGGCTCAGCCACAAAATGGCTGCCACAGGAGATGGAGTCACGTGCACAGAGGAAGCCCCCGTGCGGCGGCGAAGAGGGGCGACTAGAAAACACTTGGAAAGAGGGCCGAGAGAGAATAAAGCAACCCCTGTGATGGCAGCTACCACAAACATGGTTGTTCTAATCTGGGTAGGCAGTCAGATCTTGCCCATCAGAAGTCCCAGTGGGCAAGAGCCCCACTTGGCCCCGCCAACGGTGTAGAAACATTTGGTGGGCTTCGAGAAAGATGTTGGCGGGGATCACGGCGCGAACGGGCATCGTGTTGGGGACCCCCGGCCTAGCCGCAGGTATCCGTGCTGTTCTGTAACATTCAGATTTAAATGACTGTAATGTGACACGTGGAGCTGCCATTGGCAGAAAGTTCAGTTAAACCGTTCTACCTTTCGCTGTCATAGAGATCTGCCATGTTGACATTTGTGTGGGTTCACTGGCAAAGTTTCTCGAGATGGGTTCCTGCTCTTTCCAGTCCAGTCTGGGAAGGACAGAGCCCCTCAGTGGAGGAATCCATTAACAAGCTGCTCCTGCCTCCTTTCTGGATTGGAGGGCGGCAATCCCAAAGGGCCAAGAATCCCTTTCCGCCTTTCCCGAGAGCGCAAATTTGTGCAAAGAAGGAATCCCCATTTCTGGCTAATGACCGTTTTGTTGTTTAGAGAGCACTATTTTGCTGTTTGTATTTGTGGGTGCCGTTCTAAATTTAGATCTGTTTTTATCACGCTGTTTTCTTGTCTTACTTGTGAGCTTGTTGTGAAATCTCGACTATTGTTGTTATTGTTATTGCGTTTCAAGTCATTGGCATCCAAGGCAGATTGCAAGCATGAGAAACACTTTCAGCCCATCAGTAATGGATTGCAAAATACGAAAACATCAGGCAGGCAGTGCGAAGATGATAAAACATGGGAAAGGTTTGAATCTAACAGCAGAGATTCCTAGTAAGGCAAAATAATGCCGCCAGGCTGAGACTGTAGGATGGAAGGAAAAACAGAGTGCGCGCAGACCTCTCCGTTTTAGGGCAGCAAGATATTCCGCATCGGGAAGACTTTATGCCGAACTAAAGCTACCTCCTGAATGGAACCATCACACCACAGCTTTGCTCCTTCTAGTCCAGTTCAGAGTAACATTCCAAAGGAGAAAAGTTTTGAAACAGGCAGATTTGTACATACACCTCAATAAGATGGGCTCTATGCAGAAGGGAGGAAGAACCGTAATGCAACATGTGCAGATGCACCAGTCCTTGGGCCGTTGTCTCCTGCCAGTATTTTAATCTTGGTTTGTAATGTTGACTCAGCTGCACAGTGTTCACAGTATGCCAGCTGGGGAAAGGGAGTTTACTGATTTCATCATTTGGTGTGGCAATATGTAAGGAGGACCCTCCAGCTCAGGGCAGTGGTGGTGGGTGGCAAGGGCCCTGCCCTGTCCCGTCTAAAATGCATCTTGGCTCGCGGACTTAGGAAGACGGGTGGGTGTTGCAGAGCCCAAGGACAGTCAAAGTCATTGCTCCTTAAGCAGATTAATATTTCAGCACCTCAGCTTTGCTGCTGCACCCCTAAGGACAGGATGTCTCTGAGCAAGTCCAGGGCGACTTCCTCCTACGATGGCACAGACGGAAAGTGGCACCGTTCCCCGCCGTCTTTGCATACTGAATGGCAGTGTCAGAAGCTGCCTGCTGTGCAGGTTCAGGGGTGAATATCTGGATACACAGCCCCAGTGGCAGACACCTGTGAAGGAGCTCACCCCTTCCTGCTTGCGTTGAGCGGGAGGCGTAGAGAGGGAGGGGCTGATGCTTGCTAGTAAGGCGAGTGAAGCTTGCTTGGCTCTCCAGCAGCCTCACTGGCACCTCCTTGGCAAGATCTGCTGGCTGGGTGCCTCCAGAGCTGTCCTGAGTGTGACGCTCTGGTGGGAAGGAGAAGGAAGTGTTTAAAAAGCCAAACCTTTCTCCACAAAGTCCCAGCATCTCTGCCGGGCCTGCATGTGGAGAGAGCAGGTACTGATCTGCTGAGGTTTCCGGCTCAAATGCCTGGAGGGAGCAGCTCAGAAGAGCATTTTTAACCTTTATCTAAAGCACAAATTTATATTATAAAGCAGTGAATGTGTTCTGATACAGAATACTTGTGACTTAAAGGAACGCAGCACTTAGATTTATTGAGCGATATTGAGCAATATCAAGCAATTTCCAAAAGAATTGGATCTCTGTTAGTTTGTCGCTTTTTTTTTTTTACTCTGCTGGTCAGTTTTTGGATTATTGTCTAGTACTGATTCTGGAATTTTGTTGGGGGAGTGGTTTGTCATCAGGCTTTTTCTTGATGTTGTTTGCAATGTATTAATATTATTTCACTCCACTGATTCCAGTGTGTTTCTCCAAGGCAGTGGCTGTAACAGCAATGGATGGCTGCTGGGTTGCTGCTGCTGGTTGAATTCCTTCCTTCCTTCCTTCCTTCCGAAGAGGAGGAAATTGGACTTATATCCCGGCCATCACTACCTGAAGGAGTCTTAGTGCGGCCCTTTCCCTTCCCCTCCCCCACAACAGACACCCTGTGAGGTAGGTGGGGCTGAGAGAGCTCTTTTGAGAACTGCTCTTGAGAGAACAGCTCTGAAGGAACTTGTGACTGACCCAAGGTCACCCCAGCAGCTGCATGTGGAGGAGTGGGGAATCAGACCCAAACTCTCCCAGATTAGAGTCCATGCTTCTAACCACTACACCGGACTGGCTCTCTTTGATGCCTGGTTGGGGAGGGACTGGAAGGAAAAGACGGGGGTCCCTCAGGTCTCTTAGTTCTTATCCAGGCAATGGGAATTTCTACGGCTTTGGGAGTACTCATTTACCTGAATGCGTCAGTCAGCTGATTGAAGTGGACGCAGACTTTAACAGGGGAATGCAGTCCGTGAGAAGCCCTAAAGTGGATGACAGAAGTGTCTCTCCTGCCTTCTTATTTAGTACTTTTTTGGGGCATTTTTCATATGTATGAGTGTGGTGTGTGTGTTCCCGCACCTGGAAGTCATGGCGCCCTCTGGTGACCGACCCCTACTGGCGGCCTGGAGGATCTCCAGAGAGGCGGCTGAGTAAAGCCTGCCCCCGCCTCCCGACTGCTGGCGTTCCAAGGCGGTCTCCCACCCACGTATTTGCCAGAGTTGGCCCTGCTTGGCTTCTGAGATCTGACGAGATCGGGCTGGCCTGGGCTATCCAGGTCAGGGCTTATTTAGTACATTTTTGTCCTGCCGGTCCGCCGAGGAGCTCCGGAGAGCACACACCATTTCCCCACCCCTCAGTTTTATCCTTAAAACAACCCAGTGAGGTAGGTTAGGCTGCCAGAGAATGCCTGCGGGATGAAGGCCAGAGTGGCACCATGTGCTGGGCAGAGGAGATCGGGTGCCTGGAGAGCTTCCGTGCCTCGAGTGCCAAGAGCTTGGCGAGGTGGCGCTTTTCTTTTGGCAGCATTTCAAGATAGGGAGCGATGCAGTCCCACGGGAGCAGTTGGAATCTGGCTATTGTGCAGAGGTAGTTGGTGATGGTGAAAGTCTGGGTGGAGGAGGTCTAGACCTTCTGGCCTCCTCCATCAAGCTCACGATGGGCCTCCCTGTCGAGCAGGGCTGAGTCCTGGGGCCTTTGTCTCTTCCCTGCATGGAGTCGACTGCCAAGGAGTTGGCAGTGGGATGCTGGAATACAAAAGGACAACCTTCTTCTTTGGTCCTGCGTCAGTTTTCGATTCTGCAGGCTGATGGTGGCACGGAGGTGGGTTTAAGCCATGACCCTGTAGTTACTTCCAGCAGTCCTTCCATAACAGGGAAGGTGACTGGGCCAGTGGAATTGGGATGCAGACTGGCTGGGGTGTGCGCGCATGCGTGTGTACAGGAGACATCAATTTTGAGTGGTTTCACCATGCCAGTTGCTCTCTATAAAGCCTAAAGTCTGCACTAGGGAAATAAGTGGATGGTTCTGGAAGCTGGTCCCCTGGGGAGCTTTTCTGTGGCAAATCAAGGTCCTCGTTATGCTGTGACCGATCATAGTTGCAGGAGGTTTGAACACCCAGCCCTGGTGCCACTGGAGAATCAGGATGTCCTCCAGATGTTCTGGGGGAGGGGGTCTTGCATGATGTTGACTGGGCTGGAGCCGAGAGGGGCCTGTGGATCCCCATTCTTGGCATCATGGCGTGAACTGTGTGGGCCCTCTCAGTGAGGTCTCAGGGAAGAGACGGGGTGAAGCAGCTCTCCCGGGGGATGCTGGGGTAGTCGAGAGTTGCGCCTTTCTCGGCCTTGTAGCTGGAGCTGAGGGCTCTCAGATGGGTCTTGCCTCCGTCAGAACGGACAACGATCGGATTGGCCTCTCTGGATTGGGTCTTGTTGGGAGCAGCAAAGCTGTTTCTCATAAAGCGGCTTTCAGGCCCAGTGCTCTGTCAGGTGTTGCTTTAGGAGTGAGCTGTCTACATATTGGGCACCTTGAGACACTGTGCTCTTCACCCAAGGTGGAGTAGACACAGGTTGTGGTTGTACATTTATTCCCATATATTCCCATATACTCTCCATATATTCCCCAGCGAGCACTACGATCAGGATCCCAAAGCCGGCTGGTCCTGCCAGGGCCGAAAGAGGCGCGGTTGGCAACAACACGAGCCAGGGCCTTTTCAGTGGCGGCCCCGTACTGGTGGAACGAGCTCCCGGAGAACATCAGGGCCCTGCGGGATCTGATGCAATTCCGCAGGGCCTGTAAAACGGAGCTCTTCCACCAGGCTTTTAAGTAGGGGCCGCCTAAGGTGAACATCTTAGCCCTGGCCTGGATAATGCCACTGGCCCTGATAACACACCCTGATAACGTGCACATAAGGATCATATGAGGGTGCTGCCTTGATCCACCCGGATGAAAAATTTGTAATGCCGCCGATCTATGATAGAATATGTAACTGTTAACTATTTTTAACTGAGTGGATCATTTTATGTTGTGAGCCGCCCTGAGCCCACCTTGGTGGGGAGGGCGGGATATAAATCTTAATAAATAAATAAATAAATAATACATTTGGGGGGAATTTTGCCCACAAGATGTACATTCGTTAAAGAGAGCTTTTGGGGCTATGGTCTTTGAGGTCTGTTGCTTTGAGTTCTCTTGTTTGGTCTGCTGAGACAGAAAAGAGGCCCGAAGGCTGCCGTTTCCTCCCTCTGAGCTTCACAGAGAAGGACCTCCCTCCACAGCGGCAGAGAGACAGCTGAGGCAAGGGCAAGCTGCCCTCTCCTTTGACGCTGGGAAAGGTGGGAAAGTGGCTTGGAGGAGGGGGAGAGGGGCACCCCGTGGAGTTTTCGAGTTTCAGAGTCTCTTTGTGGTAGGCCTGCCACGTGCACAGTAACCCACGTGGGACTGCACAGGTACCCACGACAGTGGACACATTATTGGCTTGTTTGTGTGGGAGTCCCAGTGACTAGCTGCCTTGGCGGGCTTCATGCCCTGGGGCTCCAAATGTGGTCCTGTTTATGGTGTGACTGGTTGTAAGGCAGGGTTTTGGGTGCTAAGGAAGGGTGCCCCCTGGGAACTCTGTGCATGCACGGTGCAGAAGATCATTCGTTCCAATATGGTGCTGTGAGGAGTGGGGGACAAACACAGACAGAGGAGTTGTGACTCCTCGAGGCAGGGCTGTTTTGGGGCAGGAACGCACAGGAATGGAGTTCCGGCTGGCTTCCCAGGTGGCCACGCCTACAGCCTCCCCCACCTTGGGTTCCCCAGGCGCCTCGCAAGCCGTGGGGCTCCTGGGGAAGCCAAGCTGATCCAGGGAGGGAAGGCAGTTTAAACTGCCTCCCCTCCGCCCTCAGGCTCCCCAGGCGCCTCGCAAGCCGCAGGGCACCTGGGGGAGCTGCACTGGCATGGGTGTGGCTTAATATGCTAATGAGTTTCTGCTGTTGGGTGTGGCCTATTATGCTAATGAGTCCCTGTGGGGCTTTTTCTACCAAAAAAGCCCTGCCTAGAGGGATGCCTAATCCTGGCCCTGGGGACGAGAAGGGGTGGAGTGTGCCTTCCCACGGCACTATAATATGGCATGACAGACACCGTGGGGCTGGAGAGCAGAGGAGCACAGCTGAGACATGGGGCTGTGATTTCAAGGCTGAGTCCAACAACGGGGGGAGGGGGGAGAGTGCCTTTTTAATACTTGAACTTGGGGCTGTTTGAGGCCATGGCTGTACACTTCCGGGGGGGGCCCCTGAGGTTTCCTGAGGGGGCAATGCCCCCAACAGGCTGCGAACCAACACCCCATTTTCTCCTAGCTTGGGCTGCCTGAGAGCACACCAGATGTTAACATCATTTCCCTCTTCTCGTCAGGCCTACAGTCTTTGATTGCATCCTTGACTCTGTCTAGCCACGACAGCCCAATGGGAAACGACTGTGTTTCTTTTAAGGCACTGCATCCTTCCTCCCCCTTTCCCGTCCATCCTTTCCCTTAAGTAGAGAACCATTCCCTTAATGATATGACCAGAAGCGTCTCTTTTGTGAATCATCTCCACAGTTGGTTGCCCTCTTCCGTCTGGCTGTGTCTGGTGCTGGAAGAGATTTTTTAGTGCTGGTTGGATCTTGTGTCATACCAGTCCGTCTTGATATCCCAGCCAGAAGGATTTACATTTTTATGCGTTTGAGAAAGCGAGCCCTGGTTGTTAGCCTTTTTACAACCTCCCGTGCAATTAAGATCACACTTGTTCCCCTGGAAGGTGAGAGCTGGTGATATGCTTTAGCCATTCCCCTGGATGTCTGAGAACGTAGCAGGTGAAGAAATCTTATTTGGTCGTGATTCATGAGCCAGAACATTCTACAAACAGATGGGGAGTGTTGGGGGTCTTTGACTGGACCCCTGTGACCACGGGGGTCCCTTTGGCTAGTTCTGCATGGACATAAACAGATCTCTTGGGAGATGGGTCTTCACATTATAATGAATGAGTTCATCAAGAGTGCACCAATTAGGAGAAATCCATTCAAAGTTGAATAATCCTAGCAATATTTGTATAGACTGCATTTGTTCTAATTAATACTTTAGGTAGCTGCAATACATTCAGTGTGGATTAACGTCTGTTTTATATAACTGATTTTTGAACTCCTTGTGGCTGTTGGTCTTTGGCACCACCCTCTTTTCGGGTGTGTTCCCCCCCCCCCCCCCCCCGAGAAGTCTTCAGCAATTTCTGGCTGAAAATGAATACCTCCCAAGCTGGTTTTTACTCTCTGTGGGGAACAGGTACCACCCATACTTTCCCCAGGCATAAGTAAAAGCGGCAGGGGGTGGGGGAGGAAAGGGTTAAGAGAGCACCCCCCCTCCCCCTCTGAAATTGCTACTCCTGCTGCTGGATTTTGTAAAAGAAAGTCCACTGAAGGGAGCCGTACATGGTGCGCCCTTCTTCTCTGCAGTGGATGACCTGCAGGCTGGAGGGAATTAAACACACGGATTGGTTCCACACGGCCTTGTGCCATGGGGGGGGGGGTTGCACGCACACACACGTTTGGGTATTAGGGTTAAAATGTTATATCCAAATGTGTATGCAGCCAAACAGCACTGCTGGTTTTTGGCTAAGCCCTGGGGCCTGCAGAGAACCTGTTCTCCCCTTCTACAGGCGGCAAAGGCCCTTGGCTGAGGACAGCGGTGGTGTTCCTTCCAACAAGGACTAAACCTCCCCCCCCCCCACATCCCCTTCCTGCCTTACCAGTGTGTTATTCCCTGTTAAATCAGGAGATGACAGAAGGCCTTTCAATAATACTGCAAAACAAACCAATATTGGCATTCAAGGGAGAGATCGGGTATCCTGATTAAAACTGGCTCTGGCCTGAACTTTGCCGGTCACTTCTACTCAGAGGGATGCTGTCATCTTGTGTTTCCCACATGAAGATAAGAATATCAGAAGAGCCCTGCTGGGTCAGACCAGTGACATCTAGTCCAGCATCCCGTCTCACACGGTGGCCTCAGCCAGTCCCTCTGGAGGGCCAGCAACAGGGCACAGAGGCCGAGGCCTTCTCCTGATGTTGTCTCCTGGCTCTGGGATACAGAGGATTTAGTGTCTCTGGATGTGGAGGTTCCCCTCAGCTACCATGGCTAGTAGCCCCTGACAGACTTAGCCTCCATGAATCTGTATCATCCCCTTTTAAAGCAGTGTATTCCTGTGGCCATCACGACATCCTCTGGCAGCCAATTCCATGTTTGAATCACTCTCTGTGTAAAGTAGTATTTCCCTTTGTCTGTCCTGAACCTACTGCCCATCAGCTTCACTGGATGCCCCTGAGTTCTAGTATTTTGGGAGAGGGAGAAAAATGTCTCTTTGTCAACTCTCTCCACCCCGTGCCTGATTTTATAAACCTCTGTCATGTCTCCCTTTATTTGTCCCAGACTCTTCAGCCTTTCTTCATAGGGAAGGTGCTCCAACATGCCCTCCTACCCGTTCTCCCAATCCCCCTTCAGTTTACTGCTTGGTACCGGAATCATCTTGTAGATTTCCCCCCCCCCCCTCCCTTTCTAAGCCAGGGCTGGACACGCTTGAACAAAGAGAGAGTGTTCTCTTGGAAACAGCTCTGAGTCACAATTGCTAAGCAGGCCTTTGCTTTCAGGTATGTGGATGTGGTCTTGTCACTTCCGACGTGGTCTTCCCCCCCTCCTTTTACACACCTTTCACTCTGCTTGCGGCTCTGTGCTAATTGTGCGGCTCACTTCCTTTCATTGGTACATAACTGCTGGGCATGCAGACATGCAGACGAACATGACATGCAGATTGGCAAGACGATCTTATTGAGCCCTGTTTGACTTTGCGTTCTTGGCTGTGGTCCAGGACCAATTTCCTGTGTTTGGGACGAGCAGTGCGTGGTGATTTTGAGCACACTTCTGATGCTGGGCAGACTTTGCTTCAGGAATACAGGCCAAAGCTTGAGCCTTACTTTGTGAAATAGTTTTGAGAGGGAGTGCCCCACAGAATAATGCTGTAATAGGTCTTGCTGGATATACAGTGACATGGTTTTTAAAGGCACTCACTCAGCTTTGACTTCTGTCTATCTTCAAAACAGCTTGCCAAGACCTCATCACACCCCGACCTGGCCAAGGAATCTCACCCAGGATGGGGCTGTGCAGACGGTGGGCCCGGCTTGCTTCTCCGTGGCTCGGGTCCCTAGGGGGCAATGAGCAGGTGGAGTCTCCGCCCCCAGTGGGAAGGTCCCCCCATTTCCCCTCTCCTATATGTGCGGTTTTTATTTACTCCCATGGAGGAAAGTAAAGTGCTGCATTTGGGACCGTTGTCTGTTGTTTATACGGCCTGATAGATGGTAAGGAGGAGAGCGGGTGGGTTCTGCACATTTCCTCTGGCCATCTTTCCCTTGGTACCATTTTTGGGCATGCTGTCCTGGTGTGTTATTTCACAACAGGGGGAGGAATAAATGGCGAGGTTCTCGGAGGAGTGATAATAGTCAGAGCGCTGTAATGGGCCATGTTCAGTCAAGGAAGAGGGGTGTTGATCACTTCTAGTTTTGGTTTCGGATATTGCTGCCTTGGCGCTAAATGCATGTTCATCTTGAAGGCCTTCCCTTGGTTTTGTTGGCCAAAGGGGCTTCAGGAAGATAGGCTTGCGTGTCACCCCAGTTGGCCTCAGACCAGCTAATTTGGTGAAGCTACTCAGATGAGGTTCTTTTGTTGTGATATTCATACATCACCTTTTCTGCCGTCAAACGGTATCTTCACCATTTGAGTAACCCGATAGTATCTGCCCGACTTAAGTCACTTATTTATATGCCTCACAACACAGACAACTTGGCCAGAGTCTGGGATACAAGGAAATTTAGCTGAATTCCCCTTGGTTTTATTTTGATTCGATGCTGGTACAATGCCCTGCCCTAAATCCCTCTTTTGGAGAGGCATTCTGAACAACTGGAATGTCCTGGCATCAGTCACCTTTTAGCAGAGGAACTGGCACGATGGGTTAAAAGTTGCTCCAGTGGCAGGAACAGTGTGCTTTTTTGGCTTTGTAAAAGGAGGTCTGTGACGGCCGTTGGAAACCCAAATGTTCAGCGATACATTCTTTGCCATTAGAGAGCTGCTGGCTTCTCTCGTGTCCTGTCAAAGCAGTCTAAGCAATTCAAGCCTCATGCTTTCACTGTGGTCCTGCCATTCTCTTGCTTTTATTATTTCTTACACTGAGAATCTTTTGACTGCAGCGATCCAGCCCTAAAACGTTTTAAAATAAACAAAAATCGATTTATCTGTTTCACAGGATAGGTGAGAATACTCGACTTCGTTGAACTCAAGAGTATTTCTCATCAGGGTTTCTTTTCCACCCAGCTGGAATGATGGGAGCAATTTTAAGCAGCATCAGCAGCAGCCCAGTGAGATTCACCGTCACCTCATGCTGCTCCGGTCGCACGGCAGGACGACTGTCATCTTCCCTCTTGAGGCTGGGGTGTGCAGTGGACTGGGGGGGGGGGGAAGAAGAGCATTCCCCAGTTAAACGAGCCTGTCCAGCTATGTCTCAGGATACAATTATCCCTTTCCCAAAGCGTGTTTGCACACAGTGTCGGAGGAATGCCAAAAATGAGAAGTGTTAACTTTAGAGAGGTATAGAAACACCAGGGCCAGACATTTTTTTTGAGACGGTGTCACAAGACACTTGACATCACCCGTTTTTATTCAAGGCAGTTGTATCATGCAGCCGGATTCCAGGCCCGGGTGGTGTGGGTGAGGGGCCAGCATCTCCCAGGCGGAGGCTTCCGAGTGTGGTGCCAGGGGTCAGGAAGGGGATCCTCCGTCAGGGAAGCTGACCTTGTCGCTTAGCCCCATCACTCCAGGGATGCTGATCTGGCCTGAATGGTCCAGAGATAGCCGCATTCTTCTCGTGCTGGGACCCCAGCAACTGGATCTGGCGAGTCAGTTTGTCTGGCAGGCTCTGCAGGGGAGGATGACATTAAGTGGGGCTTTGGGTCCCCATTGGGGAGAGATGCCTAAATAAATAAAGAAGAAAACGGCGGAAGAAGAAAGGGCGTGCGGCCCTCACAGTAGTTTAGTCTCTAGTCTTCAGCAAGAGGTGCTGAAAGGAGCCCCATTCAGTCTGGTTAGGCCCGTGTCTCAGTACCAGGTCCCAAACCAGTGCCAGAATCCAGGTCAGCCAACTGGCCTTTGGCTTGATCCAGCCATGTCGTGGCTGTCTGATGCCCGGGGATGCCAGGCGAGGGAAGGGTATTATTCGTAGCTTGGAAGGGTCAGTCGTTGAGGGCTCTGACTCATGGGTGTTTCATGTGGGCGTAGAATTCTTGCAGGGTGACTGCTGCTTGGAGCCTTCTTCTGTGTGCTTGTCTGAGCGGCAGGGAGTCATCGCTGCCACTAGGGCTGTTGGTTTTCTTTTTGCCAAAAAGGCAAAAGGTTTCACTTGAGGGCAGCTGCGTGCAATGCTGTGGGCCCCAGGGGTGAACGAGCTGGAGTGAGAGCTGGCTGCAGTCTCCGGGCAAAAGACACAAGACTGCCCTTGTTCACATTTTTATAACTCCGTGGTGGTTATGACAATGCTGGTGGAAGCCAGGAAACGTGGTGGCAGCAGCAGATCACCTTCCTCGACACCCGGCCAGGTGTGCAAGTGGCCGCGGGAGGTGGGAAGGAGCTCTCGTCTGGCAGGTGCTGGGCTTGGGGGCCTGCGAGCTTTGTGGTGCTGACTCAGCACGAGGCCCTTCAGATCCTGGGGGAGAATGTGGGCAAATGGCCAGATAGCTAACCAGGCAAGCGGCATTTTTGGCCCCCCAAATTTATGGATGTTTGGAGTTCCCGCTGTGGGGAGGATGTGATGGCAGTTCCACTGGTGATCTTGTAGCTTCCTTTGGGACTCCCTGAACAGAAACTGGCCAAGGATCAGTGAGGAAAGAGCAGCCAGGCACTCCCAGGGAGCTGATTAATGAGAGTGAAGTATCTGTTAATTTGGGGCTTGTTGGCATGGATTATGCTGCCCTCAGCTCTTGGTCTTTCACTGCTCAGCTGTCAGGTGAGTTTGTCTGCTTGGGGCAGGCGTAGTCACGACCCTTGAAATTGGTCTATGAGGAGCATATCTCACGCTGTTGCACGTTTGCTCTCAAAACCCAAATGTTTCCCCTAGTTCTCTTGCATGACCAAGTACCAAGTTGGGAGATGTCTCCTAGGTGCCACCAGGCCCTGGTCCCCGACTTGGTTGTGCGCCAGTTCGAAGCCCTCGCTGTGGCAACAGGGTGGGACTAGCATTCTTGCTGCCTTGCGTTGCGGGCGGGGGAGATTGTGCAGAGCTAGAATCGGTTTCCTACTCCATAAGGACTGCACATCTTGTGAGGTCCTGGATGGGAGCTGGCAGTGTCAAGAGAAGTTGTCCTCACTGCAGTTTCGCAGGAGAAGGCTGTGCAGAGCCGGCGGCTCATGCTCTGTGGCAGCGTTTGGAGTGACGTGATGCTGCTGGGGTGTTGTGCTGGGCTGGAGATGAAGATCCCGCCTAATAGGGTATATCTGGCCATCCAAGCTTGTCTTTCTCTGATGGAACAGGTTGACATTTAAAAGAAAAGAGCCACTGAGTGTTCCTTGTCTATACTGTAAAAAGCCCAGTAGCACCTGTATTGTCTATATTTATTTATTGTCTTTCTTGTCTATATTGGGAAATTATGGGAAGTGTCCTGAATAACATGTGGCTACACAAGGGAGAGTGGGATGTTTGTGTCTGCACACACTGGATGGGCCCTCCGAAGCCCTCCTGCTTTGAGAACAACACCCAGAGCAGGTGGGGCACCGTGGCTGAGAGAGTGAGCTGTGATCTGGGAGGCTGTTGGCTCCGATCTCACCACAAACTCTTTCGGTCCCCTCCCCAGTGTGCCATGTGGGAATAATATCTCTGGACTTGCGTGACACATCAGACTATGGGAATAATGTCTATGAAGTGCCTGGGACACAGAAAGCGCTGGGCAGAGACTAGGTGGTGGTGGTGGCGGCGGCATCTGTCTGTGCTTCCTGAGAAGAGAGGGACATAAAACAGCAAAGGGGACGAAAAGATTTTTGGTATGAAGCATGCCTTCAGCCCACTCCCTGCAGATGTGTAGCCACAGCAAACACACTCCAAGGATCTCCGTTTCCCCCTTCCCACTCAGCCCAGTGTTCCTGCTATTTAATACAGGAGGTGGATCCCATGGATCTCTTCCATTAGCAGACACACTTTCCTTCAGAGGAAGGAGCCTGCCCCCAGGGGCAAGTGCCTGTGCTAACAGATCAGATCCACAGGATCTGTCCCTGGGTGATTCATCCCATACAGAATTGTAAGGAAGCACTTCTTGTGCCAGCAGAGGGGAAATCTGCTGAGCTGCGTACAGTCCTATGTAAGTCATCTACTTTGTCCACAGAGCAAGAATATTTTGCTTGTGTGTCAGCCTCTTTTACTCATTTGGAGTTCCGGCTAAGAATGCTTTAGCCAAGGTTTCCTGAGGGTGGACATTAAATGCCATTCAGCCTAGAAATGCATGCAGAGGCTCAAGACAGGCACCGTGCCAAACCACTGCTAAGGAAGCTCCACTCACGCTTGATGTGGTATCTGCCTTAACAAACCAATGGTTACGGCAGCCGGCTGTGTATGTCTGCCAGAAGCTCCAGATGTTGGCATCTCCGTACTAAATCAGCACTTGGAAGCCATGGATGAAGGGGGACAATCGTGAACTGAATCCAGAGGAGGTGGAGATGATGCCAGTGGGGAAAATGGATGTGACCGAAGGTACCAACTTGCCAGCTCTGCTAAGCAGGTTGTTAAAGTTTGGGTTACTTCTGGACTCAGCCTTGCTTCTGGAGAATCCAGATTCTGTCATTGCTAGATGGACCTTCTGCCATCTTTATCTGCTGTGTAAGCTGTCCTCCCTTCTGCAGGCCTAGCTATGGTGATCCACTTTTTTTGGTGGATTGGATTACTGGAGCAGGCAGGCACAACATGTACTTGATAGTGCCTTAAAAACTTTGGTTGGTGCACAGCAGGACTTCCCCCCCTTTGTTGGGTATAAATGTGATGCCCGTCTAGAATCCGCAGCACCAGCTGCCTGTGTGTTTCCCAGTTCAGTTCATGGGGTTGGTTCTTCCTTATAAAGTCTGCCAACTTAGGTGCACGCAACAATTGCTTTTAATTGTGCCACCTGCTTGCCAGGCGTGGTTCTCTTTGGCCAGATCTAGAGCCTGCATAATTGAGGCCTCTCCCAGGCGGTCTGCGGAGTTCCCTCCCCAGCTCTTTCTCACAGATCTTTTCAGGCGCATGTCTGGGGATGAATGACAAGAGCACTGGTTTTATTGTGGGAGTGGGCTGATGATTTATGGCTGATGCTGTTGTTCAATGAATTGTTTTCATATTTTACTGATGATACTGTATTTTAGGTTATTTTTTAAGGCACTACTAAGTTTCTGGAGAGGCGAGTATACATTTGAAAATCACACACACCCCTTCCAGCCACCACCTGAGTTCCAGCTCTGGGTCTGCTCTAGAATGGGTTTGCACCGGGGAGAAGGGAAGGGCTTGTTGCAACCGAGTGCCGAGGGGCAAAGACTGCAAGCTGGCCCATTTTATTTTTTAAAATATCTAAACCAGGGTTAGCCCAAAGCACAGTTTGTTGCGATGTCTGAACTGGCTGTGTGCGCGATGAATTAAAACAGTGGGTTCAAAGCACTGCCACTTCCTCCTGTTGGGTGCCCACTTTTGAACTCCCCTCCCCCTGGATAAACACATTGCGTGTTCTTTCTACCGCAGTTGACAAGTGTGTCTAGTTGTACTACTGTGGCCTCGTGCAGTTACTCTGTCATGTTTTCTAGGTGTCTATGCTTCCTCCCTATTTTCAGGACTTTCTTCTAGCCAAGTTGAAAAAACAACAACAGCCTCTTTATACCCCTGGCCACCCTTGCCCCCTCTTAAGTTGTGGAGTCCCGTGAGCAGAAATTCTGCTTTGTGAGCTACTGGCATTCAAGTTGTGAGCGAGCCGTTTGGCTGCTGCATCAGTTAGTTTGCTCTGGAGCCCTCCTTCTTGAGCCAAGACAGAAATGTGTGAGCCGGAGGCTAAAAAACTCTGAGCGCTAGCTTGCGCTAACTCAGCTTAGCGGGAACACTGCTCGCCATGCGGTTTGGCACTGGAAAGGGGGAGGGGCCTGAGGGGGTGCCCGTGGGCGAGTGAGAGAGAGCGGGGGTTCTCAGGAACAGCCTGATGGGTGGTGGACAGTGCCGTCAAGTCACAGCCAATTTAGAGACCGCATAGGGGTTCCAGAGCAAGGGACGAACGGAGATAGTGTAACATTGCCTGCCTCTGTTTTGCAACCGTGGACATCCTTGATGGTCTCCCGTCCTACTGCTAACCGGGACCAACTGTGCTCAGCTGTTCTGAGATCTGATGAGACTGGGCCAGCCTGGGCCATCCAGATCGCGGTGCCAGTCTGACTCAGGTTCCCCGACTCTGCCCTCTCCATCCGCCTGTGCTGTGCTTCCTGCCCACCCAGCAGCAATCTGCCCACCCAGCAGCAGACCTGCCCACCCAGCAGCAACCAGGAACAGACGGCCAAGGAAGCTGAAGCCCTCTTAGAGCCTCTCCTGGGGCCACTGAGAGGCTGCGGCTTCTCCTGGCCAGTTCCTGAGAGCCGAGGTGGAAGAGGGTGGAGACTTTTGCCTCAGGTTACTGGATGTGAACCCTTGTTCCTAGAGATTATAGGGATGTTGTTCCATGGGTAGGAACACAGATGACCCATGAGCTGCAGGAAATTCTAAATCGGTCTGCTGTGCAGGCTTTTGGGCAAAGGGGTATCCTGTAGTGAGAATGTTGTTAACATGAAGAAATGCAACACACATCCCTATGGTGCCTTGGGATGAAGTAAAATATGCCAGCTGCTCCTAGTGTGGCCCGTGTGGCTGGTGCAGCCAGGTGTACCTGAGAGAGAGCCTGAGAAGCTGTTTCCCACTCCCAGAATTGATCTTGCCATTCTTCAGAAAGTCTGAAGGCGAACCCATACGATGAGACATTCTGGAGTCTGAGTTCATGCTTTAGATGCTCATGATGACCAGTCATAATCTTTTTTAAAAAACCAACCCGAATCCTGCCAGTGTGACCAAAATGGAGTGCGAAAGATAAAACACTCTCCTTCTGTCTTGATAGGCCAAAATGGATTGGTCTCTACACAAGAGAACAAGAGCCCATGTTGCTTGGGGTAGTCCAGACCCATCGGAGCTCAGAAGCTGAGCAGGATCTGCTGTGGTTAGTACTTGGATGGGAGTCCACCAAGAAAGTTCAGGGCTGCTGTGCAGAGGACAACAGCCATTCCACCTCTGCTCATCTCTTACCTATGAGCAGTCGCCATAAGTAGGAGGAAGTTTGAGTCCAGTGGTATCTTTAAGACCAACAAAGTTTTATTCTGGGTATAAGTAGGCTGTGACTTGAACCCCTTCAAAAAAAGACATTAAAACGGTGACACTCAGAAAGTGTTGGTCTCTGGCACATTCTGTGTGTGTGTGTTTGTGTGTCTGTTGAAGTTCCATCAAGTCGGTTCCAGCTTAGGACAACTGTATGAATTAATGACCTCCAAAACATCCTATCGCCTTGCGCAGGTCTTGCAGAGTGAGGGCCTTTGTGGCTTCCTTGACGGCATCCATCCATCTCAGCCTTCCTCTTTTCCTGCTGCCTTCAACTTTTCCCAGCATGATTGTCTTTTCCAGCGACTCTTGTCTTCTCGTGATGTGAAAGTACAATCGCCTCAGCTTTGTCATTTTAGCTTCTAGAGAGAGTTTAGTAGCAGACCTTCAAAGTCAGGATTCTCCGGACAATAACATTCCAAAAGGAGACTTGGAGATTCTAGTGGAGTGCTGCTGCATTTGATCCCTGTGGAATTTAGTCTCAACAGATGTTGGGAGTGGCTGGCTCACTCTCATTAGGTGTTTGTTTACCATGTCGATGTCGCTGTACTGTGCATTGCCAGTGGCTGCTAGCCAGCAGAGGATCACAACTGCGCTTATTGGATCTTCAGTGCCTTTGATTGGATTCTGTACTCTTTTCTGCTCCTCGTACTACCGTGACACACCCGCCGTTATCTCACGCAACGCCTGGCCTTTTGGCCTTACTTGGTAAAAAGCCAGTCCTTTGTCCCTTGTTCTGTCTGTACTGGGTGTGTGCGTGTGCGCGCGCATGCGTAAACTTCCTATTTAGGTGACCGTTTCAGGCATCTGATGAAGCAGATTCCGATCCACAGAAGGAATGCATTTTGTTGGCGTTTCAGGTACCTCAGGGCTTTTCGTCTGTTCTAGCAAAATGACAGACCCAGGTACCCCTCTGGACTTATATATCTGAGGTTTAAAGAATTTCCTTAGAGATTCCCCCCCCCCCCCCCTTCTCTCTGTTGTCAGGAGGCTCAACCACAGGGAGAGTCTGTTGGGAAAAAGATTTGATGGAGTTTGATTTCACTCAGTGGCCTCAAAGGTTTGCTTAAAATTTCAAGGCTGCATTCTTTGAGATGCACCTCACAGTAATGTTAGAGCTCCCCCTGGCCCACCAGACTGAAGGTTACAAGAACGCCTCTGATGCTGTAGCTGGCCTCCAGTTATGTGTGCCGCCAACATTTTTCATGTAACCAGTACTGGCCCTCATTCTCTCTCTCTCTCTTTTGTGCTTTGGTGTCTTTCAGCAAAGAAAGTCGTACCTGGAACGGAGTGTAAAAGAGGCTGAAGATAACATCCGGGAGATGCTCCTGGCTAGAAGAGCACAGTAAGGGGCTTCGCACCCTTCTTGTCTTTGGACTGAGCAGAGAAAAGCAGAGCAGGCTGGGAGCCGGCTCTTTCCGTGCAGGGGACCCGAGGCACTTGAGTTATGCCGTGAAGCTGCACCCCCACCCGTCCTATTGTTCGATGTACCAATAAATTCTACCTGATGGGTCTGGTTCTCTGCTGATCTTTCTTTGAGCCTCCAGCTTCCATGCGCCTTTTGTCAGAGGTTCGGAGTTTCCTGTTGAAAATCATACTGTAGGAGGAGGGAGAGTGTTTTGGGTTTTTTTTGCTTTGCAGCATCAACAAGCAAAAAAGCTTTGTGCAAAAGAGGATAATGGACGATAATGGTGGAGGAAAACCATGTACACCACAAAAAAGTTGTAGGAGGGTTCAAGCAAGCATTTAAGCAGAAGTCTAGCTTGGAGAATTTTTTGGAGTAGAATTTTTGCTTCAAGGTTGCCTTTTCCTGAGGAAGTGGGGGTGCAGAGTTCTCTGCAGCAGATCGGAGATATTCAGAAAAACAGTTGCGAAAGAACTGTTAATACCTTATAAGCATGAACAGAAAGAACTGGGAAAGTTAGATACACTTTTTAAAAAAGTACATGGAGTTTTGAGGCAGCAAAGGGTGATGTGGGAATGACTTCCACGCTGGGGGAAGATTTAGACTGCCGGAGCAGGTCACGATATGGCACAGGAGGGGTGCCGATTCAGTGGGAAAGCCCTGTATCAGAAAGCTGCCTGATGCTGTGAAATTGTCCAAGGCAAAACCGGATGCTGTAGCACTCTGTTCGGTCGCTTCAGACCAACATGGCTACCTACCCGAAAGGATATTGTAGCATTGGTGCCACCTTGTGGAAGACATTTGTCATAAGTGTTAATTATTGTCTGGCTAGAAAATACCCCCACCCCCTCACACTTGAATGAATGAATGTAACAATCGAGAAGGGACAGTAAGGATAGTACTCTGACTTCACTGCCTGGCATAGACCTCAAGCTCACTCTTTTGGGGCAACATGAAAATTACGCTGACCCAAGGTCTTGCAGCCAGCCCCTTCCTCCTTGGTGAGAGCTTGCCTTTCACATGACACCCTGCCACACATCTCATTGATTACGAGCCTGGATTCAGGTTTGGAGAAGAGAGGGACCCGCACATACGGGAAGGGGAATCCACTTCCCCATTCCTCCCCCGCCTGAACTCACTGTTGCGCCCTGCACTGAATCTGTGGGTGTACTGTGTGTGCGCGCACACAGGGGTGTACTTTGGTATGCACTGTAGATCCAGGCAGTCAGCCGTGTTGGTCTGAAGCAGTAGACCAGATTTAGAGTCCAGTGGCACTTTAAGACCAACAAAGTTTTATTCAAGGTACGAGCTTTTGTGTGCATGCACTTTGGTGTACATTGTAGTTCCTATGGCAATCCATCATACCAGCTAAACTCTAGAAAGGGTTCTTTGGCACATATGTCGCCACGGCGTTTTTGCAGAGCTGTACTCCTCTATTCTTTTTATATTTTTAATTTTCCTACAAACACCCTGCTGTGGTTGGCCCCCGTGGTGTAGATTTGTCTGCCTGCCTGCCCAAGGGTCAGTCCTCGTTCTGTATGCCAATTACATATAATGATTATTCTGAATCCAGCTCAGCCTGATTGCGCTCTGCAGGACCATCGGAATTGGAAGGAACCCAGTTGCTGGCTGAAGGCAGCCCCAGGTCTGAATAGACACCCCCCCACACACACACACAGTGGCCTGATTGGAGACCAAGCCGAGGAGGAACAGCTCAGCAGCTGGGGCACTGTCTTACACCGGAGATTCCCACAAGATCTGTACTGCGTTTCTGTGGAGGCTTGGCTTCTTGCATCAGACTGCCTTTTTGTTTATTTTCTATAGGAATTCTAGTCTCTCTGCTTACGGGCTGATGCAACTGTGCAGTACAGAAATCTGGGTAATTAGGCCACAGTAGATAGCTGATGTTGCCCTCTGGTGGTGGAAACCTATAATTCAGCAGCAGAGGATTGGCTGGCTATGTCACCGACACTGAATTCTCCTAGGGCTTTTTTTGTTTTAATGTGCATAGCATTTGATACTATAGAAGTGACTGACAGCAAAGAAGCAGTGTGAAAAATAACTTCAGCTTTTGGGCTTGTATCCAGCAAGGCTTGCTTGCAGGGCAGACTTTTCCTCCTTCCCTCTGAGCTCTCCTAATGCCCCCCCCCCCCGGGCTCAGTCACCGATTGGGAATATCAGAAGATACAAGGTCTTTTGGGGGGAGGGAGGGGGTGTTGAGAAAAACCACCACCACCCCTCTTTGAAGATGGCAGTGCCCTTCTGCCTTTTGGAATGGAGCAACTAGAGACAAGCCATTCTGTGCAACTAGGGAGGTTTCACATTTCTGTCTACGGTATAACTGGGCTCTTTCAAATCTAGTGTAAAATTGTCGAGCTCCCAAAGGCATTTTAAAGAATTAGTCTGGCATTGTGAAGCAAGACATTCTGACGATCCAGAATCGGAACGGAACCCGGATGTAGAATAGCTACAGGGCTCTTCCTGGCCCAAGAATTCACTGCAACTCAGCCAAACCTAGACTGAAGCACGATATAGGACATATAAGAGAGTATTAGTACGATCAGATGCCTGATGCCTACCACCAATGCTCCCTCTAAGCTGTGGCGTCCTGTGAGCAAAAATGCTACCTTGTGAGCTACTGGCATTAAAGTTGTGAGCCAGCGATTTGGCAGCTGCATAAATTAGTTTGCTCTGGAGCCAGCCTTCCTGAGCTAAGACAAAAATGTGTGAGCCGGAGGCTAAAAAACTGTGAGCTAGCTCACACTAACTCAGCTTAGAGGGAACACTGCCTACCACTGTGTTCTTAAACAAGGAAAAAAACAGTGCCCATCTCAGTAGCTGGCACGTGGATCACCCAGGACCACTCATTGTCTCAGAGCAGCCTGGTGAACGGTTTGCCAGGATGACACTGCAGCAGCAGTCCACTGGATCTTTTCTATCTGGCCCAGGCCAGAAGGTCAGCAGCAAGTTTGTGCAGAGGAGAGAAACGGCCCAGGATCTCTCCACCTTCTCTGCCAACCATACTTTTAGATTTCACTCATTTGCTCAAGCACAGGACAGTAGAAAGAAGTTTCCTTCCTATTGAGTAGACTACTGCCCACTCACCTTTCTGTCAGTAGAAAGGACTGCAGTGGACCAAAAGGAGTTGAAAATGCAGGGATAAGGTCTATACTGCACCCCCCTGCACCCCTCTGCCACATCCTCCTCCAGGAGCAGGACTAGTCTCGCTGGAACAGGCAGTCCAGCTTGTGCTGGAGCCGAAGAACCCAACTGAGATGCTCTGGCTGCCAGTAATGCACTGGATGCGTCCTCTTGCCTGCCCCAAGACTGCATCAAACATCTCCGCTCCTTACGGCATCAAAGGTGCAACTGGAAGTCAGAATGGCTCAGGATATGACCCACGGAAGACTTGTCTAGTGGCGGTCTCTGCTTTTGGTCCAAAGGTGGCATTTCTGCAGAGGCAGGTGTTCTCTGGTCCCCAGGAAGCACACAAAGAGCCTGGAGGAGGAACACCTTGTTCTCTCACTGCCTCACCCTGGAACTGAGAATCAGGCTGGAGATTTCTTGCCCAGGATCCACGTGATACAAAACTAGAGGGTAGGAATCAGAAAAGGCTACTACATAAACAGCTGCTTGAGGAAGATCCAAACATCCTGATGAAGAATTCCAGTCCGGGTTTTTAAATCTACATCTTCACTGGTTATTTACCATAAACACAGGCGAGCAGTGACAGGGCTTACTAGCCACTTGCAGGTCCTCCTGGTGTAGTGGTTAAGTGCGCGGACTCTAATCTGGGAGAACCGGGTTTGATTCTCCACTCCTCCACTTGCAACTGCTGGATGACCTTGGGCAAGCCATGGTTCTTTCAGAGCTGTTTTCTCACAAGCAGTTCTCTCAGAGCTCTCAGCCTCGCCTATCTCACAGGGTGTCTGTTGGGAGGGGAAGGGAAAGGAGTTTGTAAGCCGCTCTGAGACTCCCTTGGGGAGTGTAGGGCGCGGTATAAATCCATTCTCTTCTTCTGTATCTGCAGGACCTGCATCCCCAGGAATTGACTTTCCCAGGGCCAGAGAGGGCTGTTCAGGGGTGGGAAGACAAGGGAAAGTGCCACAATGTTCCACTGCCTGCCCCCATCACTGGATGAGACGGTGGTGTAGGGGGGAAGGGTTCAAGTTTGTTAGGCACTGGGATGCTTTTTGGAACAAGAGGGAGCTGTACAAGAGAGACGGTCTCCACTTGTCCCGGGAAGGAACCAGGCTGCTGGCGCTTAAAATCAAAAAGGTGGCAGAGCAGTTTTTAAACTGAATATTGGGGGAAAGCCAACAGGAGATGAAAAGTCTCTGGTTTGGGATGGCTCGTGTCAAAGAGATGAAGGGGTAGCTGTTACTTTTCTACAAGGAAATGGATTAGAATTGTCCACTGAGACGGTGGCTAATGATAGGGACTGCCTGGCAAGGTCTCAAGGCAGTAAGAGGAAGGTTGTGGGCTTAACATGTATGGAGGACTATAGGTGTTTATATACTGATTCTAGACGTGTCCAAGGTAAAATTGGGGAGTTGGAATGCTTGGTGTTGGGGGAAAACAGACATTGTAGGTATTTCAGAAACTTGGTGAGTTGAGGAAAATCAGTGGGATACGGTGATTCCTGGTTATAAAGTACAAGTGGAGACCTGCAAGAAACTTGCAGGATAGTTATCCCATTCCTCACACCTTTGCTTCCTCCCTTCTCCCCCTACCTCTCTCACACTCCTTCTCCCTTCTGCCCCCCTTTCTTACTCTCTCGCTCTCCTCCATGTATGTTACTTCCTCTCTCTTTCTGACCTGTCATCATTCCCTTTGTTTTTCTGCCTCCCCACCTCATCACTCTCTCTCTCTTTCTGCCTCCCACCTCAAATCCCACCCTCCCCAGGCTCCACCTCTCAAATGTCTGGGAATTTCCCAACCTGGAGTTGGCAACCCTATTTCCTTCCCACCCAACAGCCAACCTACCTTTATCTGTCTTCAGCTTTCTATCTCCACTCCCCTCCCCTGCAGCCTCTACCTAGGAAAATTACAGTCTTTCTCCACAATGGGGACTAAAGCAGCTTACATTATTATTTCCTCTTTGCTATCTACACAACAACCCTGTGAGGTTGGTTAGGCTGAAAGTATGTGACTGGTCCAAAATCTCCCAGTCAGCTTCCACTGCAAGATGGGGATCTGAACCTGGGTCTCGCAGATCCCAGTCTGAAGCTCGAACTGTTGCACCACAATGGCTTTCATACGGTGGCTGCTGATGAACTGTAGCAAAACAGCTGGGCCTAATTAAGTCATGCAAATCAGGTGGTATCAAGTCACACAGAGGGTGCTGCCTAGGGATGCCAGCCTCCAGATGGGACCTGGGGATCCCCTGGAGTTACTGCTCATCTCCAGACTACAGAGATAACTTTCCATGGAGAAAATGGATGCTTTGGAGGGGGGAGTTTATGGCATTGTACCTCACTGAGGTCCCTATCCTCCCCAGGCTCCACCCCCAAATCTCCAGGAGTTTCCCAGCCTGGATCTGGATCCACTGCTGGTGGCCGGGGTGGGGGGGATACTTGGCAACCCTAGACTGCTGCCAGTAAAATCCCTGCCTTTGACTGACAGAAACAGTTGGAACCTCCCCCCCTCCCCCGAACATTCTACTCTCCTCACAGTTGACGCCTGGAGCAGAGGCCGTTTCAAAAGGTATTTTGGGGGATTCTATGGTCCCTGAAGGGTTTTTTTAACTTTTTGGATTTTTCTGCACATGGTGGGATTGCCCCCTGTGTGTAGGAAAACCTCTCCCCCCCCCAAGGGCCCCCTAGCTCAGATTTAGATATCCACACAGGGGGGTCCCCCTTCGCTATTAGATATATAGATATCGGAAGGATGGGGGGGGAAGGGTTGGAAGTGGGGTGGCTCTGTATGTCAGAGAGGGTATACAGTCCAGTAAGATTAGGAGGGTAAGAAAATTGGATTTGCTTCTGGAAATGCTATGGGTTGAATTAGTGGGCCCAAAAGGAAGCTTAACACTGGGAGTTTGTTATTGCCCACCAGATCAAAACATAGAGGAGGATTATAAAATGATGAATGAATTAAAGATAGTGGTTAGATGAAATAACTGTGTTGTAATAGGTGACTTAACTACCCACACATTGATTGGGTCAATATGTGTTCAAGTTGGGAAAAAGATTGAGTTTCCAGACACTCTCAATGGAGTGCTATGGAGCAGATGGTCACAGAATCTACCAGGGGAGAGGCAATCCTGGATTTGGTCCTAAGTAATGTCCTAAGATGGCATACATCTGATATTTCTGAAAGAACTCAAATGTGAACTTGTGGGTCTCCTGACAAAAATATGTAATCTTTCATTAAAATCTGCCTCCATTCCTGAGGACTGGAAGGTAGCTAATGTCACTCCCATCTTTAAAAAGGGTTCCAGAGGAGATCTGGGAAATTACAGGCCAGTCTGACATCGATACATGGTAAGTTGGAAACTGTTATTAAGGTAAAAAATTGTAGTCACATTGATGAACAAAATCTATTGAGGAAGACTCAGCATGGGTTCTGTAAGGGAAGATCTTGTCTCACTAACTTGTTAGTGTTCTTTGAGAGAGTAAACAAACATGTGGACAAGGGGGATCCAATAGATGTTTACCTTGACTTCTTGAAAGCTTTTGATAAAGTTCCTCATCAAAGGCTCCTAAGTAAGCTCAATAGTCATGGGATAAAAGGACAATTCCTTTTGTGGATCAAAAACTGGCTAATTAAAAGGAAACAGAGAGTGAGTATAAATGGGCAATTTTCTCATTGGAGGGAGGTAAGCAGTGGGTACTGCAGGGATCGGTACTCGGTCCGATGCTTTTAATTTGTTTATTAATGATTTGGAGTTGGGAGTAAGCAGTGAAGTGGCTAAATTTGCAGACGACACAAAGTTGTTCAGGGAGGATTGTGAGGCACTCCAAAGGGATCTGTCGAGGATGGGCGAGTGGGGGCCGTCAACGTGGCAAATGGGGTTCAATGTGGCCAAGTGCAAAGTGATGCACATTGGAGCCCAAAATCCTAACTATAAATACATGTTGATGGGGTCTGAACTGGCAGAGACTGACCAAGAGAGATCTTGGAGTCGTAGTAAATAACTCAATGAAAATGTTGAGACAGTGTGTGACTGCAATGACAAAGGCCAACACTATGCTGGGGGTTATTAGGAAGGGAATTGAAAACAAATCAGCCAGTATCATAATGCCCCTGTATAAATTGATGTTGTGACCTCATTTGGAGTATTGTGTACAGTTCTGGTCGCCACACCTCAAAAAAGATATAGCACTGGAAAATGTGCAGAGGAGGGCAACTAGAATGATAAAGGGGTTGGAACACTGTCCCTATGAAGAAAGGTTAAAGCACTTTGGGCTGTTTAGCTGGAAAAATGACGAATGAGGGGTGACATGATTGAGATTTATAAGATAATGCTTGGGATAGAGTAGGTAGAGAAAGAATTACTTTTCTTTCTTTCTCACAATATAAGAGCTCGTGGGCACTCCATGAAATTGCTGAGCAGTCGGGTTAGAACAGATAAAAGGAAGTACTTCTTCACCCAAAGAGTGATTAACACATGGAATTCACTGCCACAGGAGGTGGCAGCGGCTACAAGCATGGACGGCTTCAAGAGGGAATTGGATAAATATATGGAGCAGAGATCCATCAGTGGCTATTAGCCACAAGGTATAGATAGGATCTCTCAGTCTGGGGCAAGTGATGCACTGTATTCTTGGTGCTGGGGGGGGGGCAACAGTGGGAGGGCTTCTAGTGTCCTGGCCCCACTGCTGGACCTCCTGAGGGCACCTGGTGTTTTTGGCCACTGTGTGACAGAGTGTTGGACTGGATGGGCCACTGGCCTGACCAACATTGGCTTCTCTTATGTTCTTATCCAGCTTTACATTTCATTTTGCTTTCTATTCTGCTCAGCCAGAGAGCACAAAAGCTGCTTCTTGCTCTCTCAGCTGTACATGGGAGGTTCTGTAGTTTCCTGCAGAGTTCATAAACACAGCAGGCTCTCTGCTGTCCACTGCGGCTTTTACAGCACACAAAAAGCTTCGCTTTTACAGCGAAGACTTGGCAGGATTCAGAATCTGAACCCCCAAAGGCCCACAGACAGGAGAAGAGGCTTCTGGGCACTTTTCCCCAGGATTTCTCCAGTGAAGTTTATTAGGAACCAAAGGGGGGAACCACACCGAGCAGGGTGCAGAGATGCTCTTTAGGAAGAAGAGGCTCAGCAACCGTTGAAACTCACCTTCCGACACCTTGTTGGAGGGGACCGACTGAGCAAGCATCGATCGGGCCCCTCTTTGGGTGCTCTCCACAAACTTGACCCACATCCAGTTGCTACTTGGCCCATAACTTTATTGGACTAAGTTCATTGAAAACAGAAGTGGAAGCTAGTAAGAAAAACGATTGGCTTAAATTATTGCATATTTTTTTCCATCTCTAATTATAAATACATAATTTGTAAGAAAAGCCATTTGCAAAACCAAAAGAAAAAAGAAAAAAACGTTTAGCACATTCTTCAAACGAACAACAGAAATACACTCTAGAGAGGTGGGAGGACTTCTTCTGCTAAACTGAAAAGTGCATAACCCACCAACTTGTCACGGTGCTACCTGGATGGTGGACGTGTGCTGCTGTCACCTGTGCAAAGCAGATCATTTATTACAGTACTAACAAGCTGTCGAATCAGAGGAAAGACGAGAGGAAGGATGCCGAGCCCTCCGTGTGAGAGGTGTCGAGAGGCCAGGCTTCTCCGGGCACTCAGGTCAGCATGTCCCAAAGGCAGCAGCAGCAAAGCGCAGTCCAGCACGCAGTCAGGCAGGCACTTTCCCCCGTGTCGTCCCTCCGCCGCTCTTCCACGACGTACACTGCAGAGAGGAAAGACAGGACAAGGCCCTCAGAGGAGCTGCATCCGCTTGGGAAAGCTGCAACCCAAGAAACCAGATCATCGCAACCGCCAAAGGCTAGCCAACAAGGCTAGAGAAGGGGTTCAGTTGCAGAACTCGCCCTGGTCAGCAACTGGGAAACAAAGGAGGGGCTCCATCCGCCGGGCCAGAATTCATGTAGAGAGGCAGCAAGAAGCAAGTACGGCACAGAAGGCTGAACTGGGGCACTGCAGCTGGATTCACATCCCATCAACCAGGGGCACAGGAACAAGCAGGTAGAAACATTCTGCCCTTCCTTCCAAGTGCTCTAAAGAAGCCTTTCAGGCAGCTGCTGTTAAGAGACATAGAAAACACTAAAACGAGCCTTTGACTCAGATGCAAAGAAGTCTGGACTCTTCCCTCCCTTTCGCCTGGCGCAGCGGTTCCCAGGGGGAGCTAAGAGGCAAGGGGGTGGCAGGGGCTGCTGGGGGTGGGCCCCTTTGACCACACTGTTCACTTATTTACAATTGACCAGGCTACGGCACCAAGCTGGCCAAGGGCACTCCCAAGTTTCTGCCTCTGCATAGTGCCGAATTCTGGTGAAAACGACTGGGACGTTTAGTAAATCCACTGTTAGAGCTCCACACCACCAGAATACTGCCTTTTGAAAAGCCGGCTCCGCCAGGGGAGCTTTTGTCTGTCATTTTACCAGTTTTTGCTGGTAAGCCCTTCATATAATAATGCTGAGTGTGGTATTTTATTTTCCTGTGTTTTTAAGTTACTGAACCTGTGGGTTATGAAGTGCGCTTTTGAGCAATGTAAGTCCTATAGCAATCTTTCCCATCCCCGGCCCCTCGCTCCCTGATGAGGCATCTATTAAAAAACTGCACAATTATTGGTATTGACAGTTAAATGACCACTCCCCTATTTGGGAAGTTACAGAAAGGTTACCACCTCTGAGAAAAATAAGTTTTTTCTCGTCTCCCCTCTGAGAAAAATAAGTTTTTTCTCGTCGTCCACTAGTGCTGTCAACTTTGCCATTTTCACTATTTGCCATTTTATCCCCTTTTAGAGTTCAATGAATCTGAATATCTCCAATTATTAGCTATAAACATTCTTGGGAGCATAATCATATCATGCATCATTAATCTTTGCTTTGTTTATTAAGCCCAATAAACAAACTTTTAGCTATAGAAGTGTTATTTTTGACGCAGCCCAAGCAATATTAATATTTTGAGGTTATATAAGGGTTTTAAAATTTTCAACAACTGTCTTCAAAAAGGGAGGAAATCTTTTTAAAGGAAAAATTTAGGGTGTAGAAGGAAAATTTTTGGGTAACGGGAAATTTAGGGTATAAGTTATAAAAATTCTAGCAATAAGGAAAAACTATGGTAAATAAATATTGGGGGAAACTAGCAAAAAAATTAGAAAAATTATAAAGATTATAACAAGTTGTCTTTATTCAGAGTTGCAGTAATATAATGAAAACAAATGTATTTAAAGGGGGCAATAAATTAAAATCATCTTTATTTCTTGTTCAAGCTTCTTTTTTTTTGGTCTTCCAGGACCTTTACACGTTCCCTAAAGTAACAGTATTAACCCCTGGTAAAATACCTTCGGTTTTAAATGCCCATAATACATCGAAGTCCCTTTTCCCTTTAGCAAAATTTTAACAACTGCATTCCACAAAGGCTGTCTCATTGCAATTATATTTCGTTACTACGTCCTCAGTTTTGAGAAAATTCTTCGCTACATTTTTTAATCCTACAAAGCTCTCAACGTTTCATCCCTTCTAACAGGATCAGACTTTTGAAACAGCAGAAGAACCAGAAGGGGGCTTGGGCTTCCCTGTTTGCATCCTGCCCTCTCGGGCTTTGAAGAATGAAAGCAAAGGCACGGGGTGGGGTGGGGTGGGGTGGCAGCATGTGACTGACAAGGGCTTGGGTGCTTTTCAAAAACATTAGATAAGACATTTATTCAAGTTTAACCAGAGAGATTCAGAACTCCTGGAACGAGTGGTTCCTCAGCGGAATAGGCTTCCTCAGGAGGTGGCTCTTTGGAGGTTTTTAAGCAGAGGCTACTAGATGGGCCAGATTGGCTCAGGGATCCTGAAGGTTTTTTGCCTTCCTCTGGGCAAAGAGCAGGGGTCACTGGGGGAGTGCGTTTCCGGTACTGTCCAAGGGGTTGGACCAGACGACACATGAGGTCCCTTCCAGCTCTACATTTCTAAGTTTAATGTTTGAAGCCATGCAAAACTATATCCCCCCCCCCCCCCCCAATTTTTTGACAGTCTGGGCAATATTGAAATATGCAGAAGTATTATAGTCTCATAGAGTCAGAACTGGACTAGAAGCATATTTGGAGACAGGGTTTATTTTATGACAGTGAGCTCTTCAGTCATGTACCATAATGCACATTATGGCGTATTGACAGACTTAAGTCACATTTAATATGTTGCACCCATCTACAGTATGGACAGGAATTAGTAGATAAAAAGCTTCACTCTACAGCATTAGATAAGACATTTTAAGGGAGTAAAATTTCTCTCTTTAGCATTTCAATCAATCCAGCAAGAAAACATTTTCCCTCCAGCATTTCACCCCACATTCCAAAGCCTGGGTGTTGCGCAGGCCTCCACGTCTCTCGTTATAACTTCAACAATTCATTTGCCTTGTTCAGGCTTTTGCAGTCCTGTGCTCTCCTCCTCCTCCTCACGCTCCCTCTCCATCGACCATAACATTTCCAGCTACGCACCTGCAGGATCTCGCCAAAGCCAATACCTGGCCTCCCTTCAACTAACCAAACATGTTTGCCTTGAAATCCATCTGGACTTTCCTTTGTGTGACCAGCTTGCATGAAAGAGGAGTCTCACAGACATGATTTTGCGTTTGCAGTGGCGGGGGGGGGGGGGGGATTTCCAGAGAACTTCCTGTATGGAACAGCTCAGCTTTTGCTTAAGAGACTGGGGGGGGGGGCACTTTCAGATCTCTTTCAGATCTCTGACCTGGTGCCTCCTTGCAATGAGCAGGCTTCCTATTGCCTTTGAAGTGCCAAAGACAGCCTCTCCCTACCCCAGTGTGGCAGGAGCATCAGTTAAAACAGTTTGGTCTGCCTGAGAAAGGCCAGCATGCAGAGATTCCCCACCCAGCCCTCACTGTGGTCTTTTGGGAAGGCTTTAGCTCCTGCTGAGCACATGTGGCTCTGAAAGCATGCGACGGAGGACCTTGCATTTGTCTTCATCATGCTCTATTTTCCTGATACGGAGGAGGCATTTCAACTGGCAAGATGTGCTGCTTCTACCCCCTGCCCTATCCCCCTGGGTGACTGTGGGAGAACGCGAGAGAACGGTTTCATGCTCTCTTCTGTCGGATAACTCCTTGCAAAAGACTGATGGATGCAACCAGCAGGAAGCCTGTTCTTGGCATCTCTTCTACACCAAGGTATACAGGTTCCACAGAAGCAGCTGCTACCTCCATCCTATTTTATTAAGTACATTGGCTAGACCCAGTTCTAGCAGTCTCCACCTCCTTGTATCAGCTGTGGCACATAAATGTGGGGCTCCCAAAGTTGAACCTGGGGCTCCCAGACCCTAGTCTGACACTCTAACCACTACACAACACTGGCTCTGGATACTACCGGGAGCTCCTGGCCCAGGACGCGTGGACCCCAGGCACCTGTGGCTGGGTGACTGCAACCTCTTATGAAAGCTAATACTACACATTTGTGGAAGAAGAGACCTTTCGTATAAACGGTGCCCCAGAAACTGGGAAGATGCACAGCCGTTTTACAGCCGGCCACAGCAGTGGACTGAAAGAAGAGAGCACCATCTGCCCATAAATAGCAGGGACTCTCCCCAGGAAAACCTGATAATGGGACTCTGCTGCCCCCTC
Organism: Lepidodactylus listeri; assembly: GCA_029233225.1. Classification (NCBI taxonomy): domain Eukaryota; kingdom Metazoa; phylum Chordata; class Lepidosauria; order Squamata; family Gekkonidae; genus Lepidodactylus; species Lepidodactylus listeri. The sequence goes on along the minus strand of JARCFY010000017.1, from coordinate 15,726,148 downwards.
TTGGTTTCCACCCAAGAGTTGAAGGAGGCAGTCCTATTCAAACCTTTGCAACCTCTATGGAATAAGTCAGCTAGCCAGAGAACAGAGGCCTTTTCTGAGACACCACACGGGCCTTCTTCCCCACAAAGCAGGAAGAGAACAGGAGGCCATCATCTCCTGTCTAAGCCCACCTTGCACGGCTGCTGTATGATGTCTTCCTGACTCAAGATAAAAGTTTACTTTATGTAGATGTCTCAAAGCAAGTAAGCCTAACCGTCTACCAGAAAGAATCCCTAGCCTGGGCAAAACGCAATACCTGCCTAACCTCCTTCCTGCCCCAAGCCACATTTGCTCTCCAGGAGTGGGAATCCGAGGCAAGGTGGGACTCTAGCTCAAAATGAGAAGGACATCGAGGCAACTCCTATCAGCGGCCCGTGGCCCTCTTTGCACTAGACAGCTTCAAGACGTGAGGCTGGGGTTTTCCGCCTCCGTGCTTCAAAGAATGTTTCTGCGCTGCTGTGAATCCTTGGTGGCCCAAATTAAACCAGTTTGGTGTTTTGAGCAAAACAAGAACAATCCTTGAAAGATGGCATTCTCTGCATAAATGTTTGATCTTCTGTTGCCTGAAAGCAGGAAAGCAGCAGAGAGGAAGTATGCGAGGCAAAAACTTGCTGCCGTTAAGAGCTGTTTTCTGTTGTAATAGAAAGCTCTGATACAGATCTCCTGCGTGCTCATAGGCCTTCCCACCTAAGCCATCTTCACACACCCACAGTTATAGGTAGGGCTGCCAAGTCAGCCCGGGGGGCGGGGGATCCCCTGCTACAGGGGTTCCCGATCCACCGGCCACATTCGGCCGGCGGGGGAAACCCCGCCCCCAAAGTCGTCCAACCTGGACGACTTCTCACACGTAATGACGTCACTCGGAAGTGACGTCAGCACGTTGGGGGCGTTGCCAGGGCGTCTATGATACCATAGAGTTTTGGGGCGATTGCCAGAGTGTCGCCCTGGCAACGCCCCCAACGTGCTGACGTCCCTTCCGGTGACGTCAGCCGGCGCGCGCGCCAGTGAAGCTCCCAGCCGACAGAGGACTCCCCCCCCGCCGGTAAGTTAACCGGACTTGGCAACCCTAGTTATAGGAGAGATGTTATAGGGGCACTTGTCCAGCAATAACTTCCCCCATCCCGACCATGCTGTTGCCCAGCACAGCATTTCTTGCCCCCCACTGAAGTTCCCATTCCTCCCCCATGGTCATTTTTGTTTATGTTATTTATAGTCTGCCTTTATCACAGGGACTCAAGGTGGATTACACAGAGTGAGTCAGTAGAAAAGAGCCAGAGTTCAGGAGCACCTTAAAGATCAAACAAAATTTGTGGCAGGGTATAAGCTTTCGTGAGTCACTGCGTGACTCATGAAAGTTCATACCCTGCCACAAATTTTGTCAGTCTCTCAGGTGCTCCTGGACTCTGGCTCTTTTCTACTGCTACAGACTAGCCATCTTGATCTATCTACATAGAGCTATAATCGGCAAGACGGGGCATTCAGTGACTAATGCATTAGGAGATCAGAAGTCTGGAACTGCCAAAAGAAACAGCAGCAGAGCATAAGTATTCACATGACCCATTAAGTGATACAGAAATTACGTAATAGGATCCTATTGACAATACACTACATACAGAAATACAGACCGGAAGTCCCAATCATTTATCTAAATTAGTTTGTGAGCCATTTTGTACTGTGCAGCTTTAGTACCTGCACAGAAAAGTCCCCTTGAATAGTTTGCATAGTTTCCAGGAAGCTGGGAGAATGTGTGCTTTCCTGGCCTCCTCTGGCAGGCCACTCCACAAGGGGGGAGCCACAGCAGAGAAAGCACGTGTGTACGGGCAGTTGTCGGTTTTGTTGGAAGAGAAGGCCGCAGAGTTGTCTCACCCTCAGCCTCCAAGGGGGGGCTTGCAAACAAATCAATGAAATAGACAGGCAGACTGTGGGTTCTCTTCCTATTTTCTCTCCTGTGGCTGTCCTTAGAAGTCGACTGATAGACCTCAGGGGAACTGCCTCCCTTCCTTCCATTCCCCTCTCACTCTCTTTCTTCTGTCTTGCATGCATCCATGATAGAGGCTGGATGCCTCTTTGCATCCAGACCCGTCCAAGATAGTTTAGGTTAGTTCTGTCTCTCTCTCTCTCTCTCTCTCTCTTGACCTTCACTATCTAGAATGTAGTTCCTCAATAAAAAGACTATTATTAATCTTGAAACTATAAAGTGGCTCTGTGGAACTTTGTAACTCTGCTAGCACGCTGAGAACAAAGGGCTTCTGCTGGGTGTAGCCACGGGGCACTCTGCTAAGTTGAGAAGGGATACTGGCCCGGACCTGGGCAGCCCAGGCAAGCCCGGGCTCATCAGAAACTAAGCAGGGTCAACTCCAGCAAGTATTTGGATGGGAGACCTCCTTGACATACCAGAGGCGGGAAGCAGGGGCAGGCTTCTTTCAGCCACCTCTCAGAATATCCTCCAGGCCCGCAGGAGGGGTCAGTCACCAGAGGTCGACATGACTTCCAGGTGCACACACACTCACACACATGTGCATATGGGGAAAAAAGGAGAAGGGATACTGGACTAACCAACCAGTTACTCCCAACAGATTTTGCTCATTTGCACGTGCTGATAATTTGGAGGGCACTCCCTGGGGGCAGGGTGCCCGCTGCTCTTTAAGGGTACCTTAAAGGGTACCTTTAAGGGTACCTTAAAGGGTGCCTGCTGCTCTTTAAGGGCACCTTAAAGGGTACCTTTAAGGGTACCTTAAAGGGTGCCTTTAAGGGTGCCTTTAAGGGTGCCTGCTGCTCTTTAAGGGTACAGACAAAACGGAGCCCAAAGGGGACATACAGCCTGTGTGATGATGCGCATCATCACAGAGGCTGTATGTCCCCTTTGGGCTCCGTTTTGTCTCCCCACCCCCATGCGTACACGAAGCCAGATAATTGTCAGGTGGAAGTGAATTACAGTGGCAGGGAGCTGTGAGAACAGAGGTCGCTTGTGTCAAGAGGAGAGGAGCACAGGGTCGTGGCAATACTTCCAAGTTACAAGAAGCTCACCGTGCCATCAAGAAAGGAGGTGCCTGCCTTTTCCATGAAAACAAAGCCCTCACCACACAGGTAGCTTGGGAAAGAGCTATTTCTATGGAAGGGAAAGGTTTAATTTGCACTCAGCTGATGCTCTGAGGCTAGCTTAACACATCCTTCCCAGCGGGACAAACACTGTAGTATAACTGATATATACAAAACTAGCCTGACACCCATGCTTCGCTACGGTATTTAAGTTCTGTAAATCCAGTTATAATACTGATGATGTGACGTTTGAAATGTAAGATTTGTTGTAGGAATTCTAATGGGAAAGATTGTAGCGTAAAAAATGAAGTAAGACATACGTACTTTTTTTTCTCTCTCTCTACGGAAGGACCTCTCTGTGGACCACATTGGTGGTTCTGCCCTCAGGTGCTAAGATCACCAGGCTGCTTGGTGCGCTCACTCTGGAGCAGGCAACATAGAACTGCCCATTTAAGAAGCAGTCGTCTGTTAAGTCAACTCCTGCCACCTTCCACGAAAGTGATGGTCTCTCTACTGGTGTTCCTGGATTGTTTTGCTGTAAGCATCCTACCTCCCCTCTTACACCTGACAGGCAGCTGCCTGTCCAGTGTGGGAGGGGGAGGGGGGAGGAGTATTACAAGCCACTGGGGAGGCGGGGTTGGCAGGATCACCAAGGCGTTACTGCTGGGGCGGGCTCCCTCATGGCTTAAAGACATCTAGGAGGCTAGGCCAGCAGCAGGGCTAAGGCAATCCTGATCTCCTCAACTGCCATTAGCTCTCTGCAGTCTCCTGTAACTGGGTTTTTTTTACCTCAGAATGCTGACCAATCTGCAGCTGACCAATCAGAGTGGGGGGTGCAAGTAGGCAGCAGCCTGGCAGCCTCATAGAAATCAATGGGGGAGCACATTTTTCCCCTTTTGACCCACTTAGGGGTCAAATTTCTAAAAATCCCTTTTTAGTGAGCATCTACGCCATGGTAGGAGTGCTCACCCTGAATCTGGTGTTTCTATGTCCAGCGGCTTGGCCTGGGCGTTGATTTTACAGTGAGGGGACTTTCTTTTATATATATAGGCCCCAATCACACACAGAATTAGCCGCGCAATAGGCATGAATGCCATGCAGATTTTAAGGGCACAATCACACCAGAACATCTGGCAAGCATCTCACACCCATTGGCAACCAGTTTCTCTCCACTGAAGAAGCGGAGTTAAAAGATACTAGGGAAAGTCCAGTATCAAACAGGTTTGCTACGGGCCACAGACTTTCCCTGTGTGATCGCTCCAGCGTGCACACTCATGGCGTTGGGGATAGTCTGATCAGGCTATCCTGACACCATGCCGTTTCCCCCCCCTTCTCAGTAAGCACATCATCGCATACTGCCATAGGAAGCCCTCAGGGTGGAGATGCGATTCATCAATCCCGTTTAAGTGCATCGGGAAAAAACGGCAAAACCCCCCAACTCACCCGTGATTGCGTTTGATCACGCAGTGGTGGGCTGTGCCCGCAGCTTCGCAGAACTGTTTGATCAAGCAACTGCGGGTCAAATTACTCCGGAGCAAATAGCGTCACTTCCCCCCTGGATTATCTCGCTCGTGTGACCGGGACCATAGATAGATGGGCTTTTTCTGAGTCACATTCTCAATGGAGACATGCTGAATAATCCACTAGTTAATGTCTGGGTGGGGGGTTGTTTGCCCTCAAGTCACAGCTGACTTATGGCGACCCTGTAGAGTTTCCAAGGCAAGAGACTGCAGAGATGGTTTGCTATTGCCTGCCTCTGTGTCATGACACTGGCATTTCTTAGTGGTCTCCCATCCAAATACTGACCAAGGCCGACCATGCTTAGTTTCTGAGATCCGATGAGCCTGGGCTAGCTTGGGCTACCTGGGTCAGGGCACCTGCGGCATATAAAGAAAAACCATTACAGCAGAATTACTGAACGAGGTCAGAGATTCTGGGGAGGGAGTCAAAGCAACACATTTTCCCTTTTTCACCTGGCATCTGAATGGGGGCCATCTGAATAGAACCAGCATTTTAAAATTGGAAACGAATTTCATGTGATCTTAAGGTTATTCCACCTCTCTCGGTGTCATAGGCAGAAGTTTAGATCTAGAGAGAGAGGACTAGATATGCCACAGCTCGCTCTTTCTTAAAAGAACCCTTTGCTAAGCAGCATTTACAGTCAGCCAAGAAATCTATTTTTTCTTCCTTTTCGTAATCCATGCTTTAATTACATGTTTTTCTTTCAGAAATTGGTATCTTGGAGATTGCTGTGTTGCACGCTACAATGCCTAAGCTGCAAAACCATTTACCGAGTTGCAACAAGGTGGACAAACTCCTCGGAAATCTTGCCCCTACATTCAGGCCATCCAGAGAAATTACTAGAGGGTTTCTGATTGGCAGGTAGCTGACAACAACAACAGAAATCTTTATCTGCTCTGGCTGACGCGAGCACTGAAAGGCACTTAGTTGTATCAGAAGAGGTGGTGGGGGCGGTTTGGAGAGATGAGCTCTCCATTAAGGTCTAGGAACCTGAAACCTGGGACAGCCGGGTGAATTCCACATCTGCTGCGGTGGGGGTGGGGGGCTTGGCTCCCAACACAGGCCAGCGACATCACATTTGGCGACAACCCTTATTCGAAGATTAGAAGAGTGGCTTCCCAGAGAGTCTCTCCTTTATGCAAGTCTCACAAAATGCTCAGTGGCTGCACACTGACTTCCCCTTGCAGTGTTTGAGGCAGTGTCTCTTTAAGGGCTTCTCTCCAGCCAGCCTGTTCCGGGAACAAGCAGAAACTCCGGGACCTTTTTGCAATCTGGGGTGGGGTGGGGAGAGAAGGTTAAAAATAGCCTCAAAGGGTAACCTCCAGCTAACTCCTCAATTAGACCCAGGCCCGCTCTAGAAGAAGAGGTATGGGAAGGGAGCGTGCAAGAATTATGGTGGGCCGCTCACAGCATTTAGAATCTGAAGGGTAAAAAAGGGGAGGAGAAGAAACAGGAATTTAAAAGAGGTGCAATTATAAAGGCAGACAACGAGGAGGGCTTGGATCAGTGCTTTGGTCCCACTGCCTTAGATCTGAGGTGAACAGAAGGATTCATAAAGACCACTGCTAGTAGAACTGTTTGCAATGGAATGCTTGTTGAGTTCTGGCAGCATTTCCAGCGGGTGCATTTCTCAAGACGTTCTCAGCTGACATCTGGTACTGGGGGAAAGGAGAGCAGGAAAACTGGCAATTCTTGCTCTTTGTCTCTGGCCAAGATCATTTCTCTTTCCAGAGGCTGCCTGTGCAAAGCGGTTTTGAATTCCTTGTAATCCAACAGTATTAACTCTGTGCCCGAGCAACCCACCATTTAAAAACAGGCCTCAACAAATTTTCTTTAGCTTTAGGAGCCATGTTTAATCCTAAACTCTTCAGTTGCTTGGAATAAAGTTTGAGTCCAGTGGCACTTTTAAGATCAACAAAGTTTAATTCCGGGTATAAGAGTTCATGTGCGTACTTTTGCATGCACACGGAAGCTGATACCCAGAAGTAAACTTCGTTGGTCTTAAAGGTGCCCCTGGACTCAGACTTTGTTCTGTTGCTTCAGACCAACACGGCTGCCCTCCTGAATCTATCTTCAGTTGCCTGTCATTTTTTAAAGCTGTCACAAAAGTGCTGTTATGTATGAACAAATATGGGGTAAACCCTGGTCATCATCACAACAAGAAGCTAACCTCTGTCCCTCACCTAACTAAAGTTTTGTACTTCTGCTGAGAATCACCAAGAGGCACTTACGGTAAATGGCTGCTGAAAATACTAGGTGCCACAATGGAATTTCTAGGTGCCCTGGGATTGTTCCAGCCCTCTTTGTCAGGGTAGATGCAAGCAGAGTTTCTCACACCAGCAGAGCAAGCAGAACAGGAGTTATGATCTAGATTTTGAAAAGACTGAGAAAGGGGGTCAGAACCACCAAGAACTTATGGTGGTCAACAGAGAGCGGAAGCGTCCTTGCAAGACAACTGCTCTTCTCTCGGGTTCACCTGGAGTTTTCAAGTTTCAGAACTTCCCAGAACTATCCCAAAAGTTTTGTTCCCCTAAAACCCAATGAACTGGTTAAAAGCCAAAGAGCTTTTCAGACTGTAGAATTTTTGTACGGATGCCTGTGAGGATTTCAGACTGTAGCCTCTCTTACACAAGTCAGCTTTAGCTTATGATGCAAGCTGTGACTTTTGTAGGCTCCTGCGGTGTACTAGAGATGGTCTTGCAACCCACCCTTTCCCCTTCACACCTGCTTGTTTCTGTTACGCATTTCTTTCTCTTCCCTTCCAGCTTCTTCTGGCTCAGTCTTTCACACACATACTGCAGCCATTCTATGAAAGCCACCTGCTCTGCAGGGGCTGCCCCGATTTTTCTCTTTGGAGATGATGGAAAAGTCCCCAGCAGCAAACTGGCTCAGTAGAGTGTTCAGAAGGGTTAGCCTTGAAAGAAACAGCAGACAACATGGACTGTGCAACGTTTGTGGTGATCCATTTAGCCATTCTAGTAGAGACTGAGGGTTGGCCTCCATACCTGTCACATGCCCCCCCGGGTCTCATTCAGCACCAAAGCCTGTCAGAAACTCTATACTTCCTGCATCCCAGAAATACGCATGCAGAGAGTATGGCGTTTAAAATGTTTTTTGCTTGGCTTAATTCTGCAGACTAGTTTAAGATCCAAAACATCTCATTCACTGCGTAATCTATTTTGTAAATTTTTGATCTTTAAGGCTAGAGCTGGGTTAGAGGAAGGGAAGGGAACAGAAAAAACAGAACACCCAAGTTTGCCAAAAAGGGAAACTTTTGTGGGGGAATAGACACAGCCTCTAGTCTGCTAGAAAAGCACCTCCCATCTCTCCCTCCCTTGATCTCTGTGCATGCCCTGTCCTTTGATAAGGTGGATGGGGAAAGAGGGATAAGCAGGGGGCTTTAGGGATCTTAAAAACCAGGCTCTTCCTACTAAGAGCAGCAGACAAAAGCCCACAAATCGTTTGAGTCTCCTTCTAGAGAAGCCGGCCAAAAGAGCACACAGCTTAAGTAGGAAAGGCTGCTTTTAAACAGCAGGCTTTCCCAAGGTACTGAGGGTCCCTTCACCAGGCAAAAGAGCAGCACATAACCCAGGATACTGGAACTGTTACACTTGGTCAGGTCATGGGCCCGTCTAATGAATTGCGACTGACAGTGGCTCTCCACTGGTCTCAGGCACCTGGAAGACAGGTGAGAGCCAGCGCTGGCAGTCAGGACTTGTTATGGGGAAAACCTCTCTACCTCTATGGCATCTGTCCTACAGGCAATGGGACTGGAAGCAACAGATGGGAAGGGGGTTATATATACAACACTGCCTTTTAGAGAAGGCACACTAGGGGGGGGGGAGAGGTTAATTGAGGCTGGTGTTGACGATGCTAGGACACCATGCAGCACCAGAACTTCACTTTGGGGAACAGAAGCAGCAGCTGTACCAGGAGAATTGGGAGGGATTCTTCTCTGAAGAACAGAATTTCAGTTATGAGAATCCAGTCCCCATTTCCAGGACAAGCCCGACAACTGAAATTCCATCGTGCCTTTCAATTATTTCTAGAAGTCAAACACTAAGCACTCTTTAAAAAAAAGCTAAAGTTTGTCTATCGTCTTCACAAACAGAGGAATTTCTAAAGTTTCTCTAGCCTTCACGAAGTTCCCAACTCTTCCCAAACAGAGAAAGTGACAAAGCTGAACCTTCTATCATTTAGCCTTTAAATCTAGGAGCTGTCGCAAGAAGCTTTATCTGAATCCAAAGTATCACCGCAGCCCTGGAAGCTCATTATCTAATCAGATGCAGGGCAAAGGAAACCTCGCTTTATCGTCCGTGGGCGTAGACACTCCCACCAAGTACCAGTCTGCACAGTGCAAATAATATGAGCAGCTTTATTTTAAAAGCAAATATGTCACCTTTGTCTCACTACCGAGCCCTTTATCTTGGTGAAATGCATTTGTTTCCTACTTGTGCGCAGTTCCTTAGTTAACTATTAACGCCAAATGCTCCTCACGAAACCCATGCCTCTCCGTTTTTTTACTTAGCTTTGTACAGCAAGAGTTATATGAATACAGAACGTCTGTCTCCTTTACCTAATACGAGACAACAGACACACTCTCACAGTAAGAGACTGCCTGAAATCCAGGACGTGGGAGGCCTAAATATGAACCCCCACCCCTTCGCTCTGCCACAGAAGCTTGCTGGGTGCCCTCGGGCAAGTCAGACACACTGAGCCTACATCACAGGGTTGCTGTAAGGCTAAAGTGGAGAGCGACCTTGGGCCCCCAACTGGCAAGAAAGGCTGGGTATAAGGGAAGTAAATACATGCAGTCAGGACGGAGTCACTGCTTATTAGACACCGCTCATTTTCAGCTCCAGTTCCCTCCAATAATTGGGACGGCCCAGCCTCACCATTGCTCAGTAGCGCCTTTATATCCACTAAGTTGACTGGTCATTTGAAGGACCAGCGGTTAGGCGATGTCCTCAGCTCCTTGCAGACAAAACAGACAGACAAGTGAACCCTTCTTTTAAAGATAATATCCCTTCCACTCAAAGTGTGTATGGCTCTTGGAACGCGCACATCAGAACCAATCATTTCCTCCCACGTATAAAACACACATCTGACTCTTCGGGGCCAAATGGCAAGAATATGAGAAACACAAACCCGAAACATCAGGCAGTGCAGGTCTAAAGATTTCACCTCTCACAGAGCCAAAAATAAAAAAAACTCAAAACAAGACTGTTGGTATTAGAATACCAACTGCTCACGTGTGAGGCTGAAAGGGAAAACGTATCCAAGTAAATGAGCTCCTGAACTAACCAACCTTTGCACCTTGCTCAGTTCCAGCCTGCCTTGCCCTCAGCAGTTGCGCTTATGATGAACCTGCATGCTAGAGTCTCACACCAGCGGCCAATAAGTGACAGTGAGCGGCACACGCAGATCTTTGCACCCAATCTTGCTGCTTTCTGAAAAACAACTCTTAATCCCTGTGCAAGAATTCCACAGCCCAACAGCCACCCTGCAAACAAACATACAGGGGGAGGCCAACGCCATGGCCATCCAAACCCAAACCTAGAGGACCCAGGCTTCTTTGCAGCTCAGAAAATTGAGCTTCAGGCAAGAGAAACTCTATTACTTGAAGCCTGAATGGCAGAAATCAGATACTACTCTGCTGGGCAAAGAGAGACCAAGCTTGCAGCGCTTTGACTAGGCTCGGCCAATTTGGCTCGGCCAGTTTGGTGTAGTGGTTAAGTGCGCGGACTCTAATCTGGGAGAACCGGGTTTGATTCCCCACTCCTCCACTTGCACCTGGCTGGATGACCTTGGGCAAGCCATAGCTCTGTATTAGCTGTTCCCTCAAGGACAGCTTGGGAAAGAGCTCTCTCAGCCCCACCTACCTCACAGGGTGTCTGTTGTGGGGAGGGGAAGGGAAAAGGAGTTTGTAAGCCGCTCTGAGACTCCCTTGGGGAGTGGAGGGCGGGGTATAAATCCAATCTCTTCTTCTTCTTCTTCTTGAGGTTTTGGACTACTGTGAAGAGCTATCATTGAATCTGGACCTGGAGGATATTGCCACCTCCTTCCTTCTCTTACTCTCCCCACCCCCCAAATTGAGGTGGGGCACATACCCGGATGAGCCTCATTGCATGAACAACGCAACAAGATCATCTGCTGAAGAACACACAGCCATTTTGTTTCACCTGCTCTGCATTGCTTGTGGTTTTTTAGATAACAAATAAGGAAAGCCTTGAAATACCCAGATTTGATATCAAGTGAGGATCTATTTATTGACTGCATAGCTGGAAAGGAGCAAGTCAGAAATGATTGGAGCCCCATTTCAAATAATCTCTAAAGTACACCCCCCACACACAAGAGACAGATTAAATCAGTTCTTTTATGGCAAAAGAACACTGTTTGAATGTATGAAACATATTTTTTATTTTAAAGAATGTCAACAGAAAGGCATTTTCTGCTGCTTGGGAATACTGTTGGGTTCACAGGTGTCTTACAGATGGGCAAAGACTGGGCAACTGGAGAACACCCAATGCTGCCAACCCAGTCTCTCTAATAAATGCTTAGGCATTCTAACTTAAACAGGAAGGACCTTGGCAACTATGCCACAATCCTTCAGGAGGACAGGAAAACAACAGAGTGTGGTTTGGCTGCAGTTTAGATTCCTCCTTGATTTAGTTTTTTTTTTTTTTTTTTTTAAGTTTACTAGGAAATTCCTGAATGGCAGCTTTCCAGCATTTATTGTGTCGATCCCTGGCAAAATCTCAGAAGACAGAGGTGTCACTGAGGAATACTTGCAGAGGTCTGGGCATGGGCTTGCTGAGCTCCATGCTGCGGCTAGCTCCTTCCCATGATCAGCAGAAACACAGTAAGTTCCGTAATACGCTGCAGAATACCTGCACATTTTTACATATGCGAGATGACTGCATAAGTTTGCTCAGTTTATGCAGTTCACGGAAATCACAGAAATCAGCAAATGTAATTGGGCTTTTTTTAAAAAAAGAACAAAATAAACAACCCTGATTTTAAGCTCTGATTTTTTCCACCACTGAAAAGGAAAACATGTATTATAGTTACTGCTTAAGATGCCTCTACCTTTAATTAAATACCTTCACTAACATCTCATATAGCTGGGCTCTGTCAAACCGGTGGTCCATCAAGCCCAGCATCCTATTTTAAGCAGTTGCAGAGATATAACATTTCCGGAAATTTTAATGCTATGGGGGAAAAACACACCCCTGTAATTAGAGGTTCCCCATCCGCAGCCAGTTAGAGAATCTGGACTAAACAATTTTAAAAGGCTTTGCCTGTGCAAACCATTTAGCAGCAGAGTTCTCCAGAATTTATTTATTAAAGGATGATTATCAACCTTTAAATAAAAATACGTAAAGGGGTGAGTTCAGTTCTTTGAACTATACCCAGCAAATCAGACTGAAAGCCTGTAGAGACTTTTATCTTTTACTGAGAAAAGAAACTGTTCCCTTTATTAGGCAAGACAATAGGAAATACAAGGGTGTAAAAATTAACCCAACAAATACTGTAAAATATGTGCTAAAATGATCAAAGTTCTTAGCATTGCTTAAACATATTATAGTGAGTAATAGTTTAAAAAGCAAACTGGGATTCAGTTTTTTTTCCTCGCTACTTTTAGGGATTATCAAAAAGCTCAAGTAACCCACCCAGAAATCTCATGTAGTCTTCTTCGGAGACTTCTGCCCACATAAATCTGATTTGCTTATCATGGTAGTGCATATTTATAGACAAATATCAATCTTATCTTTTTCTAAATCTGCTCTGTCATAACCATGTGATTATAAGTGTTTGGTTTTTTACTAAATGTGAGATAATCAACACAAATAAAAATGATTCCGTTAACATGTATGTGAGTTACATATGGTATAGCAGGATAAGAAGGCCAATCGCAACTCTTAACTTCTATTAAAAAGCAATTAATTTAAGTTTTCTGTAGCTGATTCAATTAACTGTCTAAGGTTAAAGTAACTTCGAGCAGAGTTCACTGACAGCTGAACAGTGCTTGAACACTCGGTCACCTTGCAAACTCAGCAAGAAAAGCTGTAGCAGCTTCTGCGACAACCCCTCAAAAATATTTTGAGGAAATTTAAAATATATGTAAAACTTGCCTTCCTATCAAATACCTGGCTTATTTATAGAATTTAAAAGTATTAATATCTTCATTTTCTCTAAGGAAACCTGGAAGAACACCCAGTCCACGAGAAGAAGCATGCAAACTGCTGCATCCTATGCTACCAATAAGCACATGTATTTCTGGCATCTGCACAGTAGGGAAAAATAACCGCTGAAGGTAGAAAACAAATCCTGTAGCGAACAAAAGGAACTCTGTTATTTGGACAGAAGGACTCTCAGAGTAACAGCAGGTTAGACTGCCAGAATGTATGGATATTAAACAAATCTTTATAATACTGAAAATGCTAAACTCTTAAATAATGTACCATTAAACACCATATGGCATGTTAATTGTTCCCAAATTTATTTACATATAAACAAACAAAATCCTGTAAATGCGGCACATGTCTACAGCAGAAGGTGTTTTTTCAGTGTTCCCCAAAGTGTCCCAATCTTTCCATTGGAAGAAATGAGAAAGTCCTCAGACCTTTTCATGCTACGTATCTGGAATGAGTGGAATACTTTTGTAAGACAAGGTTTTTCCTCATTCACCAAGAGAAAGAACAAAGTTTGAGTCCAGTGGCGCCTCTAAGATCAACAAAGTTTTATTCAAGGTATAAGCTTCTGTGTGCACACACACTTATACGTCGAATAAAACCTTGTCAGTCTTAAAGGTGCCACTGGACTCAAACTTTGTTCTGCTGCTTCAGACCAACACAGGTACCCATCTGAATCTATCCTGACAAAGAGAAAGTATTATATACATTACATTTTCCACTGGGGAAAAAAATGGAAAAGTATAAGGACTTTTTCAAAGTTTTACGTCTTGATTGTGAAAAATCTTGTCAAGCACAATTTTACTTATTCTATAAGAGAAAACTAGCAGCAAAGCCTGTTGTGAAACCAATACAGCAGGCTCTAGAAGAATGTGATGTCGGGTGAGTGTGGATCGGGCGGGTGGGGGCCTCCAGCTGCCTGCACTTAAAGGGAGCCCCTTTAAGTGCAGGCAGCCAGTGCGAAGTGCCCCACGTGCCCAATCTCCAACCGGAGAACGGGTGGGGGCATCTGGCTGCCTGCACTTAAAGGGAGCCCCTTTAAGTGCAGGCAGCTGGCAGGAAAGTGCCCCGCACGCCCAATCTCTGAGAGGAGATTGGATGGGCGGGGGCCTCTGACTGTCTGCACTTAAAGGGAGCCCCTTTAAGGGGCAGACAGTTGGCGCAAAAGCGCCCTGCGCACCCGATCCCCATGGGGGGACCTCTTCAAGCCCTTCCCAGCTTGTCTGCTTTAGCGGGCAGGCCAGGGAAGACGGGGGGGAGGCTCTTCAAGCCTTCCCAGCTTGTCTGCTTTGGCCAGCGGGCCAGGGGTGGCCTCTTCAAGCCTTCCCCGGCTCGTCCGCTTTGGTGGGCACGCCAGAGAAGGGGGTGTCTCTTTAAGCCTTCCCCGGCTCATCCACTTTGGTGGCCACCCGGCAGGCAATGAGGAAAGGCTGGCAACTGACCTCGAGATCTCTCCTGACATGAATGTGTTTTCTGAGGCAATTTTTGGCACATGCCACTTCTGTGGGCAGGACTCAGGCAACACAGCCAGTGGCTAGGGACACCCTCTGAATGACACATCAGGGAACCAACTGATTTGGGAGCATGTGGAATGTTCAGCAGAGTCTATGGCCAAAACACAATTATATATAAGGAGAGATGTTATTTAGGAAGCTTTCTCCCCCCCCCCCCCCCAGTGCTCCCGCAAAATTTCAGCTGGAAAAAGTGTGCGTGCACACAGAAGCTTATACCTTGAATAAAACTTTGTTGGTCTTAAAGGTACCACTGGATTCAAACTTTGTTCCTCAGAAAAAATATATGGAAAAACTGTGTCCCCCTCCCCCCCGCCTTCACATCTCCACACAGTGGCCAACTAGTTGCCTGGGAGGGCTAAGCAAACAGGGCATAGAGGCCAAGGCTTTCCTCTCTTGCTGCCTTCTAGTACTCATGTTCAGAGGTTCATTGCAACAGTCCTGTTAGGTAGGCTAGGCTGAGTTTGGCTCAAAGTCACCCAGGGAGCTCCATGTCAGTGGCGGTGAAGGATATAAACCAGGTTTCCTAGATCATAGTCTGACCACTATACAACACAGAGTGACAAAGAGGAATCTGGGCCTTTAAATCTGGAATATGGCAACTACTGATATGAATTTATTCATTTTATCAGTATATTATTCACAGGACTTAGGAATGATATAAAAATACAGCCATTTTAATAGCAAATATCCTTCCTACTCAGGACACTCAGGACACCTACATGATTTTTGAAGGATTTTCAATATGACCATAATTAATGTCAATCAAGTAGATCTTACTAAAAATTATACCAAATTACTTATCTTTATTTCTGCAAGAAATACCAGTCATAGCAGAGAACTTATAAAATAAGGAAATCTGAAACCTTCCATTATCTACTTATTATTTATACTCTTGCACAGTTTGGTGTAGCGGTTAAGAGTGGCGGACCCTAATCTGGAGAACTGGGTTTGATTCCCCACTCCTCCACATGAAGCCTGCTGGGTGACCTTGGGCCAGTCACAGTTCTCTCAGAACTGTCCTCTCAAGAGCAGGTCTCTCAGAGTGCTCCCAGCCCCACCTACCTCACCGTGTGTCTGTTGTGGGGAGAGGAAAGGGATTGCAAGCTGCTCGGAGACTCTGAGTGAAGGGCAGGGTATAAATCCAACTCTTCTTCTTCTAAAGCATGAAAGTATAGCAAGGGCTACTGGAAAAAGTAGTCTGGAATTGTTTAAACAGGAACAGTACCGTTTAATAACAGCAGCCATTATTTATTGCTTAAAGGCTCTACTGATAGAACAAAGAGTACAGGGTAAAGTGGAGAGTAGACACTCCTTCAGAGTCTGAACGTATTCAACAGAGACTGGAACAGCACCGAGTTCAGTTAAGTTTCAGAATCCAGGCAGATATTTTAGGTTTAAAAAGGTCCTTTCCATGACTTGCTTTCTGCCTCCCAGGACATTTTGGTCTTATATGTTTGCCGTTCAATCTGAACATTTTATCTGGGAAACTTTTACCAGTGCCTCAAAATCCAGGGACCTATTTTCCAGGAAACCTCATTGGACCACAAGTGATCTCAGAGGACCGGACAAGGACAAGACTTGGCTGTGCCTTTTTTGCACCTCATTACTGCCACCTCTATCCAGTCATGCCCATCCTCAGCCACGCAAAAAAGAACTCCCTTCCCAAACGATTTACCCATTAAGAACTCAATCTCATATGACCACAGACCAGTACTGAAAATGGCCGCCAGTTGTGGCTTGAGTTGTACGTTTTCCCACAAAACCAATATTGTCATAAGTATAAGGGAAGGGAGCAAAGTCCATGGTTTGGTGTGTGTTTTTTGGTTAATGCTGTGGAAAGAAGTGCATGACTCATAGAAAGAACGCTTTTGTACACCTTACCATTATTGGTGAAGCAATTTCATTAGTTTCAGCTAGGGGTGAACCACACACAGATGTTCACCACTTGAGAGTCACAGTAAGACTGATGCACCGGCAGCACCTTGCCTTTCTATCTTTTAAAACTCAGCACATATTATTTGGCATATTTATTAAAAGTACAAATGCCTCAGTTGTATGCAAGTAAAACTGCAAATATACCCAGTATCTAAGAGAGAAAGCTGCTAACTGCTGTACATGTATCTTTCTTTTTCCATCTGAAATTGGGGGGGATGAAAGCTGAAAACAGAAGCACGAGTTGTAGAAATGAAATAAGAAGTATTATCTGCACAAAAACAGCTCCACATAGTCATAAGAAGGCTAGCAGCAAGTTTGAGTATCAAGTTAGTTTTACACAGGGCTATTTTGGGGCAGGAACGCACAGGAACGGAGTTCCGGCTGGCTCCTGAGTTGGCCACACCCAGCAGGAAATCATTAGCATAATAGGCCACACCCAACAACAGAAATTCATTAGGATTGGCTGCATTAGGGGTATGTGGCCAAACATGTAAATTAATTCCTGCTACAAAAAAAGCCCTGGGTTTTGACAACAAATAAGGTAAACAGAATAAGAAGCAAAAGGTGGGTGTGGCTGGATGACCACTCTTCTGGTAACATGGGGGGGTGGCCTAATATGCTAATAAGCTGTACTTTCAGTGGTGTGGCCTTATATGCTAATATGTTTCTGCTGTTGGGTGTGGCCTATTATGCTAATGAGTTCCTGCTGGGCTTTTTATACAAAAAAAGCCCTGGTTTTACAACACTGGAAACCCTGAACTTTGACAGTGTACTATCATACGCATTATAGAATATTAATTGTAGAGACATATAGTTACATTTAAGGAAAAAAACATATCCTCGGAAATATGCTGCACTTGTCAACAGCATTCACGGGAATCACTGTCTAATGCACTAGATGGAAGATTTTATGTTAAGGCAGGCCTTACATTGAGGGACTAAAGCCTTGTCTTAAAATATGCACTATTTTCTTTTTGGGAAAAATGAAGCGTTTAATTGCTCCTGTGAATTTTCATTTTCCCTGTCAGACGAACTGGAAGTCTGAGCTGGTGGAGGGGAGGGCTGTGGTGAAGTTCTCTCTCTTTTTTCTCCAACCCTTCACATTTTAGGAAAGAAAAGTAGCTGAGAAGCGAATGGTGGAAAATCAGGTGTACAGAAGGAATCAAAGAGATCTTTGTTTGAGGAGCAATTAAAATTGATGGAGATCCGTCAGCGGCTAGAGGTGGCACCTTCAAGGACTGGCACACAGCTGGTCAGCACACACTGTTGGCAGTTCCCAGCTTGGAATTCCTGGCTTGAATCGGGACCACAGCACATGGGGGGGAGAGTGTTTAAGCCTCCCGCCACCCACCCCCACAGCCTTTTCTTGACCTGAAAGGAGATGTTCCCCAAGGAGATGTCCGTTGCTCTGTTGAAGAAACCTGTATGCAAATATCCCTAACAGGGCAAACAGTGGCCTCTAAGGGTAGCTTCAGATTGGGAAAACAGTGCAGAGAGTGGACCTTACACCCTTCTTCCCATGTGGCACAGTCCCTGTCTGAATTGGACCCCTTTGCACCTGGGAAAACAGGGTTGCACTAACCTGTAACTGTTATTCATGAAATGGTCTTCTGTGAGAGGGAGGAGGGGGGAAAAGTTATTCTCTGTTACTTCAAGCTTAAAGTTATAGATATATATACCACTTGCTTGAATTTATACGTGCATAGCCAACACTGCTTTAAATCTACTATCACATTTGTTTAACTCGGTTTAAGGGGAACTTCATTTATATATGTATTTGAAAAGCGTTTTTACATTCTTTGCTTTAAGTAGGGATAGTTTTGTAGTTTTAGGGATAGATTTTTTTATAGTTGTAGAAAATGCGATACAAATTCATTAAAAAAAATGAAATGGTCTTCTGTGGCCAGGAGTACCAACAGGGAACTCCCAGTGTTGTTTGATTGGAAGGCCTCATGGTGCTCAAAAGGACTTTGTATCATGTGAATTGGTCTGCAGAGAGCTGAACCAATTGCAAGTTAGTCTGTTGGGTTTTGGGTTTTTTTAAGAGAAAGTACTATCGGTTCAGTCAATGGAGCCACAGCTAACATTAACCCCAGACTGGAAGTGAGTCAGTCCGGCAAGGAATTTCCCCAGATCTGCCTGACTAGCAAAGTAGGCTGCCTTTACCAAAATAAAGACGTTGCAGGTTCAGGTTTAGTTCTTCCTTCCGAGAACGTCACTGAATGTTAGTCATCGCCTGGAATTCTTACCAGGAAGGCAACTATTTCTTTCTACGTGCAAAACACTCTCAGCTGTGGCAGTGTGGACGCAGCCTAGGAGTTCTGCTATTGTGCAACCCATCCACTTCTTTCGGCAGAGCAGAGCACGTGAGTTACATGAACTGACTGTCAAAGGTGCCTCATTTACATTCATTCTATTACAGCCTTTTTAAGTTTCACAGTCAACAACTTCGTGATTGTTCTAAGCACAGGATTTTCAATCGGCCACGATTGAAAGTGGTTTCTCCAGAAAAAAACAGGACACCCCGTCCCGTCCCGCCACTACCGCAGGGCTCCACTTTGCTGACCAACACCCAAGAATGAGCACGTGGGGGTGGGGCGGCAGGACGTTCAGGGAACAACAGTGGTACGAGGAAGCAGGAAAATATCACTCTGAGCAGATTTCGTTGGGAGCAGGCTACTACTTGCTAATCAAGCCAATTACAAGGATCATCACGAGAGGGAATACTGGCACACAGGGACAACCTCACTCTGCTGTCTCTTGCACTGAAGGCTCACCAAGATTTAATCCTGCCCTGCTTTCATTTTAGAATGCCACAGCTGGCAATCCTCCAGAAGCTCTTTTATATGGGTGTCACCACTATCGGAAGGGAAAGAGGAGCAAGCCCCGCGCTGGACAGCTCAGACTGGTAGAGATGAAGGAGAGGGCAGGCGAAGAGGCAGCAGTGGCTGCTGCTTGAAGGGCTGTTCCTGTCAAGGAAAACTCTTGTTGCTTTTTGTTCTTTTGGAATGTGGACAGCTGCGCTCACTGCCCACCTTCCGGAGCTCAGAACTCCACCCATGCTGGCAGTGAACAACACACTTCAGTTCTCCGAAGGGGCAGGAAGGCCTACCTTATTCCTTCCTCCCACCAACCACCCTCTCCGGTGGGCTCTGGCGTCAGCAGTCTGTTTCATGGCAATTCGCTTTAATTCAGGCTATGCCACAATCTATCCCAAGAATGCGTCTGCCAGAATAAAAGCTGCACAGACAATTGCTTGCGATTACCTTCCCTGTACCTGCAGTTTAGGAACCTGTGGAACACCTGCCTATTAGGACCAGGAACTGACACATTTTATAAAAGAACAAAACAAACTATAGCAAGGGCAGGCGAAACGTGAAGAGCCAGACCTGCAACTACAGCTGGAAGTGGAGTGAGCAATCCACTTCTCCATCATGGAAATCCTCCCCACTCTAGGGGCAGAAAACTGACTATAAGTGCAGGGAAGCCAAGTCACACCCTCTCAATTTGGTGAAGTTAACAATCCCTTCTTTTGGGGATAATAGATATACTGATAAAGATACACAACAAAAAGTAAACGCATGAAGCCGGCACAGTTGGATGCAAGCAAGCAGACATTACCTGTGTTTTTAGGTCCATCTGCATAGACTGGCCCAGGAGGTGGGGGAGCATTCTGCCAGCCATACTGTGGATATCCTTGGTAGCCTGGCTGAGGTGCTGGATATGGCCCCGTAGGCCCCGGTGGGTAGCCAGGGTATGGGCCGGGAGCTGGGGGTCCTCCTGGCTGTTGGGTGTATGGTGGGTACGGGGCAGTCGGGCCCGGACCAGGATAAGGTGGAGGATTTTCGTAGTTCATGTAGGATGTGAAGTGTTTCCTAAGAAAAAGGGAAGCACAACAGCAGATTTAGATTTGGTTTGTTTTCCTTAGTCGTGTGCGTAAGCGACAAGGACCACTGTTCTCCGGTTCTACAGATAACCACACTTCTGAACAAATCCACCTCCTCTGCTTCACAGAATCATTTGTGCCTCATTTAAAATATAAACACTTTCAGGAAGAGAACTTTCGTTTGCTAGCGTTTCCTCCTGCACAAGATTCTATTCAATCATTAACGAGCTAAAGCACGAAGAGGCAGAGTGTTTCCAGTCTCTGTTTGAAGTAACTCTAAAACGAGGGTGGCTGCTGAACTACAAGCGGCTGCTCTACGGAACAGCCAGCAAAAGCATGCAGACAAATCACAGCTTTGCAAAAGCAGAAGCACTGAAATCGCACTGTTAACAATATACTTTGTGTGCTAAAGGGACTCAAGGAACAAACTATGTCAGTCTCCCAAAGTGAGGATGCGGAAGGCAATCTACGGGGGGGGGGGGGGGGGGATTGTGTTATTTCCATTTCAGCAACTCACATGACCACGTTCAACTGAACATACTTCAAGGTAGCTTACAACATTAAAGAAATCCAGATTAAGATAAAGATTCTACAAACCATGAAAGCAAGAGGTAAAACAGCAGCAATTAGAGATATAAATAAAAATAGCAGATAATAGCAGCAACAGAACAAAATTAACCACAAATTCACTATTAAACGCCTGGGCTCGGGAGAGGGGGAGAGTTTTGATCTGCCATTCAGAGTCAGTGCTGCGTAAATGTGTCTGGGGAGGGTATATCAAATATAAAAGGCGCGTAATATTCAGGAGCCCGGACGTTCTACGCCCAAGCCCCAGGAAGAGCCGACAGCTATTAAAAGAGTCAAAGGCTGCTTGATATGAACAAAAACATTGTTAAGCATCATAAAACGATACATTATGCATTACGTCTATTAGAGACTAGCAAATAACAACCGGCACAAGGATCTAGAGAAATCCTAGCTTATGTCTCACCAGGCTTAATAACGCTCATATAAATGAACACATGAACTCTACAGGGTAGTGAATTCTACAAATTATGAATTTCATGCTTACCCAATATGGACACACACACTTTCCAACACCAGTGTGACCAGTGACTACCACTTATTGTCCCTGCCTCCTCCCCCCCAGCCAGTGTGAAGCAACAATAGCTGCCTGGTCTCCACTTTCCCTAGGCTCCACCCCCAAATCTCCAGGAATTTCCTAACTTGTAGATGGCAGCCCTAGGTGAAAGTGCCCAGGGCTCATTTCAAAGCAGGAGCTCCTTTGCATATTAGGCCACACCCCCATAATGTAGCCAATCCTCCAAAAGCTTACCGAGCTCTTCTTACAGGGGCTACTGTGAGCTCTTGGAGGATTGGCTACATCAGGGGTGTGTGGCCTAATAAGCAAAGGAGCTCCTGCTATGAAATGAGTCCTGGAAGTGACATTGCATAATACAATAGAGTTTCCAGAGCATCGGCTGACATCACATCCACCGCCTTGCCCTGTCCCCAAAGTTCCTGGAGATGCCAAGCTTGGTGTTTCTAATTCCATCACCAACAATTTCCTGTTCGCTGAAGTTCTTGAAATGTTGCTCTGTTACCAAAAGGCTGACTTTGCCCACACGTTTGCAGAAGCACCAGTGGGGGGAAGTCTGTTGTTTTTTTCTCACCTCTGTATATTTTTCACAAACATTTCTGCTGTTCACTCCGGAGATAAATCCACAGTTTGGGGCAATGCACAATTCAGCATCTCTAATAGACAGCACTGAGTGCTATTGGATGGACAGAGCAGTTAATTTAAGCTATCTATATAGATGTCTCTGGAACTCCTTAAGACTGGGTGCCTGATCTATGAACTACTGGAACTCATTCACAGCATTTTTCTAAAATAATATGAATAGATTAAACACTACAGTATGAGGCATTAACAACAAACTACCTTAATAAAAAAACCTATCGAAAAATCAGTTTAATTTCCTCAGAAGCATTTTATCAGGGAGGAAATTCAGGTGTGTTTTTTAAAAAAAAATCTGACTTTTGATTTTATTTTTAATCACTGATTTTGTCCAGCCTGGCATCCAGGATCTGACAAGGGCAGAAGGCAGCAGATTAGAACTCCTCCTCCAAAGTGACCGGCAAGGAAGACTCTTTTGGTGCTGTTCAATTAGGTGCCAGTTTGGTGTAGTGGTTAAGTGCATTGACTCTAATCTGGGAGAACTGGGTTTGATTCCCCACTCCTCCACATGCAGCTTCTGGTGTGACCTTGGGTCAGTCACAAGTTCTCTCAGAGCTGTTCTCTCAAGAGCAGTCCTCGAAAGAGCTCTCTCAGCCCCACCTACCTCCCAGGGTGTCTGTGGTGGGGAGGGGAAGGGAAAGGAGTCTGTAAGCCGCTCTGAGACTTCCTTGGGGAGTGAAGGGCGGGGTATAAATCCAATCTCTTCTCTTCCTCTTCTTTTTCCTCCCTGGTCCCCTCAGCACTCTGAGCTGCTTCTGGAAGGCCTGCATGTGGCCACCGGGCCCAGGGCATACAGCAACTTCCCTTAGCCCAACTGGCCACGAGCTGCCACAAGCTCAGATGGGTGCTACCATTTGCGGTGGCACGTCCGTGCAGCTTCTTCTTGTCTGCCCTAAGGTGGCAAATAGCCCTTCAGGCAAAGACAGGCAAGAGCCGCTTCAAACAGTGGCATCCTGTCAACAGCAGCAGACCCCCCCCCAGACACACCACCCAGCGGGAAAAATTGGCCCAAGGCTCTCAAATGGCTGACTGGCTGGGGAAGGGAAAGAACAGAAGCCACACCGAAATGTCTGGGCTCTGACTTCAAACCTAACTGAGTTACTTTAAGCCATCTCTCCTGATCCTGGTTCTAGGGCAGAGGTCCCCAGCATGGTACCCCCGGGTACCATGGCACCCCCAAGTGTTTTTAGGAAGTGGTTGGAGCCAGGTACGGCTTTTGCCCAGCAAGACTCCTGATGGGCTGCACAGATTTTTTTAAAATGTTGCTTTGGCAGCAGCTGCCACTAACAGCACAAGGATCTACCCTGTTATTGAAGTTACACTGTGGCAATCATTCGTGGCTGGCTCCGCCCCCTGGGGCAGCCATTTCGTGGCAGCCGTTTTGTTGCTGCACCCACCACGCTGTGTCAGAATTTCAAATGTTCCTGGAGGCTCAAAAAGGTTGGAGACCCCTGTTTTCGGGAAAGTCTGGCTACCCTTTACTGCAACATCGGCACCAACGAAGTGCTCAGATGCAGCCTGGGGTGTGGAGAATCCAGTGGGTAAAGAGGCCATATGCTCTCAACTTCTTAACCCCTGTTAGAAAGGAACAGCACTGTATTTGCACAGACCCAGTGGGTTCTGTGTACCAGTTTGGTGTAGTGGTTAGGAGCGCGAATCTGGGAGAACCGGGCTTGATTCCCCACTCCTCCACATGCAGCTGCTGGTGTGACCTTGGCTCAGTTACAAGCCGTTTCAGAGCTTTTCTCTCAGGAGCAGTTCACGAAAGAGCTCTCTCACCCCCACCTATCTCACAGGGTGTCTGTTATGGGCAGGGGAAGGGAAAGGAGATTGTAAGCCGCTCTGAGTCCCCTTCAGGTAGTGAAGAGCAGGGCACAAATTCAATCTCCTCCTCTTCTCTCTCTGATTAGGCACTGAGATAACCAGAGTGCAATTGTGGCTATGGGTACAATTCAGTGCATTTAAGCTACCAATGACAACCTAATCCCTGGGACAGGTAAGTCAAGTATGGCTGGTCAGGTTTGCCCTCATGCACCTTCACCAAAATAGTTTCTTCACCCACACAGCATCGGGTAGTCCAAGAACCTATCAATTAAGGGCAAAAGGGATGGGGAAATCTGCTCCAAAGAGGAAGCATTGCGTCCCTACGCATGTCTCCCTCGTACTGCAAAGTCACAGTCAGGTCTGTTCCATGAATGCTGGGCCCCACCGTAAAATACAAAAAAGACAAGTTTGTCGCTCCTGTAATTTACATGATTAGACATCAAACGTGGAAGAGACCAAATTGCATCTAAGGGACAATCAGCCTCCAGCAGAACAGTAGCCTTGGTCAGTGATTCATAAATCCAGCGAACAGGACTCCCAGAGACAGAAGAACAAGGCTTCACGTGGCCTGTTGCCTTCCTGCTTCTCACAGCGATCAGACTATTCCTGAGAGCCAGTTTGGTGTAGTGGTTAAGTACGCGGACTCTAATCTGGGAGAACCGGGTTTGATTCCCCACTCCTCCACTTGCACCTGGCTGGATGACCTTGGGCAAGCCATAGCTCTGGACCAGCTGTTCTCTCAAGTTGTCTCAGAGCTCTCTCAGCCCCACCTACCTCACAGGGTGTCTGCTGTGGGGAGGGGAAGGGAAAGTGAAGAGCGGGGTATAAATCCAATCTCCTCTTCTTCTTCTTCCTTCTCTCAAGCTTGCCCTTTCTTTGCTAGCACTAAACATCTGCTCGTAAGCTACAAGGCAGCATTTCAACTGTTAATAAGAGGCTTTGTTTACATACTCCTTGATATAATCATCTCAAGAGGAAGAACCTGTACCATTCCCCACAGGCTAATTCTTGGTTCTTGTGCTTAGTTACAGGCTACCTTTTCCTAGTTTGTGAGCTGTTTTTTTTAAAAAAAAACAACAACTGGAAGAGACCTCTCCATCTGCTTCCCATTGCTTACGGAGTTTCTGTTTTGTAGAATTTGTCTTATTTGCTACAAGAGCCCTGTAAGCTGCAATAACTGCCATGCCTAGGAACGCTGCTAGCAGAAAAGCAATTTCCATAAGTGCTTCCCAGGAGAAGAGATTTCCACCCGTCCTACAATAATGCTGTAAAGCAGTTACGCTTTAGAAGATTAGTTATCCCCACATTACAGACAAGGGAGCCAAGGGAATTGTGGCTTGCATTAACACAAGAAGACGACAGCAAAGAAAAAGAGGTCCACAAAAACACATACGGTTGTTTTCCATTTGTGCTGACAGAAAGAGATCATTTCACCCATTTCAGGCAGGTGTATTTCACAGATTTTTTTTTTTACAGGCACTTACCTATACTGGGTCTTAGGGATATTAAGATTTTCCTACCCCACATACACTCCATCTTATTTGTTTGGGAACAAATTTATTAGGAAAGAAGCTGAAAATAAGACACCTGGTGTGGTGAGGTCTTTATAGAAATATCTGTCTTGCTATTTAGAATACTGTGGACTGTTCTCATCTCAAAAAGGAATGCATAGAGAAGGAAAAAACGAGCAAGCAAGTTGCTAAATAAAGGAGAATTTCACTTAAGAAAAAAAGGGGGCGTGACAGAGGTTTATAATATTAAGCATAGTGCAAAAGAAAACAGATAAAAGCATTTTTCTCCCTTCTCCAGACTGTTCATCAGTGAACAGAAGAACTGTCTATAAGCAAGTCATGGGAGGATGGATCTATCAAAACCTAAAAGCCAGAACAAGTTGCAGGACCTCAAGAAATCTCTGGGCTGAGGGACAAGGGATAGTCTGTAAACAACTGGGAAATTCCCCCACCCCCCATAGTACAATCTCTCATATATAAAGCTGTTTTCAAAGCGGCAAGATTCCATGGGGCGCCAAAATCAGTTGGCTACAAGAACTGCCACTCAAAACGGTGTCCTTGCCCACTGGCTGCATTCCCTCCCTGCGTTGCCTAACTCCCGCCCACAGAGCATTGCACTTTGGGAGTTGTAGTTCTCTGCTGGCTTTATTGCAACCATAGCAAATGGAATTAGAACTACATCTCCCAATTTGGGAGTCCCAAGAGGTGGTGGGCCAGGGTAACTAATCAGCTGGTGTTACACAGGAAGCAGCTTTGCAATTGAAAGGGCTTGCGGGGAAACGAAAGGAAAACATCCAGCACAGAAGCTTGCGGTCAGTTCACTGTGCATGCCCATGAAAGGCTACCTACAGTTAAACTTTGTGGGTCTTAAAGGTGCAGCTGGACTCAAACTTTGTTCTGGAAATCAGTTAACTGCTGGCTTGCAGCAAGTCTCTGGCTCCACCGCTCTGCACCAACCTCTGGGGATTTCTGTAGCTCTGGGAGATGAGAGAAGAGCTGCAGATGGTGGGGCTGAGCAAAGGAGGAAGCATTTATTTGCTTTCAAAATCGACGACGGGGGAGAGCCCCTCTGCAAGTCCTTTTGCGGTGCCTACAAAATGGAAATAGGTGAGCTGGCCCCAGCTTTAGCCCTAATAATGTGTGTGTGTGTGTGCACAGCCTGTTTACTCAGGAGTAAGTAAGGAAGAGAGATGCACTCCGACACCCACTCAGTTAATAAATGCAACGGCCTCTACAAAGAGGCTCTGTGGGGGGGGGGGGGTAGCTGAGAGGAAGAGGGAAGGAAGTTGAGACGAAGAGAATTGCTTCCTTCCTTCTTTTTCTTCCTCTTGCTAGCGTCCATTGCATTGTTGCCTGCAACGGGCCTTGCCCCTAGTATATCAAGATTTCCGAGCTCTAGGCCAGGCAAGGAACATCCTACATTCAAAAACCCTGAAGCTCCATAATCTACTGTAGTACAACTAACTGCCAGAGCACTGTGCTAAGCACAAAACCGGGCATCTACTCCAGACCTGAGCAAAACAGCACAGGAGGCACTTGACCAGAGCCAGCTCTTGACATTTAAGGCCACAGAAGGAATATCTACAATGGTGAAGACACATTACTCTTTCCTTTTGTCACATACGATAGACTGTCTGTAATTACTCCCCCCCCCCCCAAATCTCCCAACAACACTCTACTGCCCTCAACATTCTATGACTTTTGGAGGGCAATAAAAATGCTCAGTTATAAGGTTGCAGTACTAAGGGTGGGATTATCGATTTTGCTCTTATAAGCAGCAGTGGATAAACGGAACCTCCACTTTCAGAGGTGATACACTGCTGAACATCTCCTCCTAGCAGGCAATGGGCAGGGAGGGGTACTGCCTTCATGCCCTGCTTGCGGGCTTCCCAGAAGTATCTGGCTGACCACAGTATGAAACATGATGCTGGACTTGATGGATTAGGGTTGCCATCAGCAGGAGGTGGTAAGGTTGCCCGCTCCAGTTTGGGAAACTCCTGGAGATTTGAGGGTGGAGCCTGAGGAGTACAGGGACGTCAGTGGGTAAAATGCCATAGAGTTCGCCCTCCAAAGCATGTATATTTTCCAGGGAAACTGATGTCTGTAATCTGGAGATGAGCTGAAATCCCCAGGTCCCATCTGGAGGCTGGCATCCCTATGATGGATCCAGAGTCTGAACCAGCATGTCTCATCTTGTGTTCAAGTTCTACCTTTGTCAGCTCAGTAGGGTAAGCTTTCTTTTTTTCATTATCGATTCAGGTGGACAGCTGTGTTGGTCTGAAACGGCAGAACAAAGCTTGAGTCCGGGGGCACCTTTAAGACCAACAAAGTCTTATTCCGGGTATCAGCTTCAGATACATGAACACACACAATGCATGCACACAAAAGCTGATACCTAGAATAAGACGTTGTTGGTCTTAAAGGTGCCACTGGACTCAGCTTTTTGCATCATAGTGGCGGCTTGCCTAAGGTTACCTAGGGCATTTTTTTAAATTTACTTTTTATTAATTTTTCCAAAGCATAACAGAGCATAGTATTCTTGGAGAAGCATTTTTTTTTCATAAATTCAGACCAGTTCTGAACAAAAGACCAAACATAACATACACAAACCTTGTTTTAACAATCTATAAATGTTTCAGGTAGGAAAGGACACTAATACTGTGAGCATTTCTGACAGGGCATTAGAGATTGCCCAGCTTGCACTTGGACACATCCGCAATTGATGAGCCATGCAGACTATTATGGCTTCCATAAGAAGAACGTGCAAGCAAGCACGCACACATTCATGGTCCTCTTACAATTCAGGCCAGATTACGCCAACTCACCTCTGGGATTCTTAGCATGCAGATGTTAGTCTTGTAAAGCAGAAACTAAAACTGCCTCCGTCACCATGAGGGTGATTGGCAGATGCATTACCAAGAATATGAGCATTAGGATGTCAAACCACGAAGTCAAGCATTTAAAATTAGCACTTCCACAGCGAGTCAGTCACTAAATGGCTAGTACTGTGGAAGCAGGGATTAGATAGATTTCTACTTGGACTCCAGATGGGGACCTGGGCTTTCAGTTAGGTTGAAGTATTTCTACAGCCTTCTTTTCTGGAGAGCTCTGGGCGGCTCTCCCCTACCATGCAATAGGTGAGCATAGCATGGCCTGAGATATCAGTAGACCATGCTGTTCATTTTCTTAGAGTTCTAACCCATTCTTCTTCCACCCAAGATGTCCCATGCAGGCTTCTACATAGGTCTTCCAACACCAACACTGACTGCATTCAGACCTGCTTAGCTTTAGCACCACACCTCAGTTCTAACCAAAACCTAGGATGTTATGCCTAGATTCGGGCCAAGAGTTGTTCTTAACACTGAACAAGATCATCAGCTCTGCTAGTCTGTTTTAGGCAGACTTTCGACTCAGTTTTAAGACTTGTATTTTCAACTTTGGTACACTGGCATGCATTCAACCTTGCAGTTTTTCTCCAATTGAATGGCATTTTCATTTGCGGAAAAGGGGGCAGTGATTTTTAGCCCTTTGCTCCTCCCACTGCAGACTCCTACATTGCCCCATATGGCAGTCTGACTGGTCCCCAAGGACAAAACCTGGGGGAAACGCTCAGTGAGCTTCAGAAGGGGGAAACAGGAATGTCCTGCTCCAAAGTCAACTGTGTGCACCCTTCCATCCACAATCTCTGTAATGTACATAAGCCACTATGAACACACTATGGAGTGGACAGGAAAGTTATGAATGCATAAATCCAGGGCTATTTTGGGGCAGGAACGCACAGAAACGGAGTTCCAGCTGGCTCCTGAGTTGGCCACACCCAGCAGGAACTCATTAGCATAATAGGCCACACCCAACAGCAGAAACTCATTAGGATTGGCTACATTCAGGGTATGAGGCCTAACATGCAAATTAAGTCCTGCTACAAAAAAAGCCCAGGGTTTTGACAACAAACAAGGTAAACAGAATAAGAAGCAAAAGGTGGGTGTGGCTGGATGACCACTCTTCTGAAAACATGGGGGTGTGGCCTAATATGCTAATAAGCTGTGCTGTCAGTGGTGTGGCCTAATATGCTAATGAGTTTCTGCTGTTGGGTGTGGCCTATTATGCTAATGAGTTCCTGCTGGGCTTTTTCTACCAAAAAAGCCCTGCATAAATCCATTTTACATTACCAGAACTTCAGAGTGGATTACAGCACCCAGAACAGAGTCCACTATATGGGGAAGAGTAACCTTGTACTGTAACCATGCCGATGCTGCATCAGTTCAGGTATGCTACATATTCCTGTCAAGTTTAAGTGGCTCTCAGAATGGCCTACATACATTAGTAAATAACCAAGGCAGAAGGCTTAAACTAAGACAGAACCAACAAGGCAATATATTGGGTCAGTTTTAAAACCAGCATGTAACCATTGCTTCATCAGGCCTTTCAGAGCCAGGAAGTCTTAACATCCCCCAAGAGACAATCAGCCAAGCAACCCTCCCTTGGCAAGAGCCCCCATAGAGAGGCATTATCGTTAGGACCTTAGGACACACAGCCCCATAGGAAAGCTCTCCCCTGAAGATCTTGAAGCTTGTAAGTGTCAGAGAAGTTGGGTTCATGCATCATTTTTCTGAAACCTGGATCCCAGAAAATCCACATAAGGCTGTATCCATGTGCCTAGACGAAAGTATGAAATGCTGCCTTTAACAGAGATATACCATGAATGTTTTTTTAAATAAATGTGAAGGGTTTATATAGTTTTCAGCTTTGTAAGTGGTCCATAAGCAGCGTTCAGAATTCAGCCACTTTGCCTTCTCTCTTTGCATATCTGAAATTCAGCCTCTTTCCCCCTTTGTAGTTAGTCTGTGAAACAGAAATGCTTGAGCACTCTTATGCCAGCCCAAATCAGAGAAATAAATCATTTCCCCTGCTTTGTACATTCTGTTGTAGATGTAGATACTATAGAAGGGAAGCAATTAAAGCATTACAACAATTTACAAATATATAACCATACTGAACAGCAAACTGGATTGTTCCTGTGCCAAAACCCTGAAGTTCACTCACAAACAAGGAGTGTGTGTGTGGGGGGGGACTCCCTAAGTATTCAGGAAAATTGCTCTTTGTAAATTAACCAAAGCAGTCAAAGAAGCCCCTTAAAAACCCAGCCTGACTGAGGCTAGACCTTGTTTCAGAAGTGCAGAGAAATCCAGCTGCCACATCTACCATGTACCTTCCAACCAGTCCTTCATGTGAGCCAGTTTGGTGTAGTGGTTAAATGCATGGACTCTAATCTGGGAGAACCAGGTTTGATTCCCCACTCCTCCACTTGCACCTGCTGGATGACCTTGGGCAAGCCATAGCTCTGTACCAGCTGTTCTCTCAAGGACAGTTGCCTCAGAGCTCTCTCAGCCCCACCTACCTCACAGGGTGTCTGTTGTGGGGAGGGGAAGGGAAAGGAGTTTGTAAGCCGCTCTGAGACTCCAAGTGAGTGACGGGCGGGATATAAATCCAATCTCTTCTTCTTCTTCATGTTGTTGGCCCCCTTGACCGAGTGGTTTGTAGCCCTGCCAACAGGATGTTCTTGAATTCATTGCCTTTCTCCTACAAATATGTGCAAGCAAGTTGCTTGAGAGCAACAGTTTATTCATTTAAGGAATTTTCAAACTGCCTTTCCAACTTACATCCCCAAGGCAGCAAACAATGAAAATGTCAGAACAAGCTTAAAGAGACACAGAGATATAGAGAGCAAGCAAGTAGCTCATCTAACCACACAACTAAGCATTTAATGGCAGATTAACCCCACAATCAAGCCTTTCAGTAACAGGAGCTCTCCTCGGGATGTAACTTCCTTAAACACCCAATAGAAACTTTTAGTCACCAGCCTATTAAAGTCGAGGCAATAAGCTATCATGTGGCTAAGCAGTCAGTGGACTCCGAGTCTGTTTGACCCACTCGCAACACTAAAGTTCCAGTTTAAATTGTGTCATCCTGCTTTATCCACATCGGTATGCTCCCCGATATCTCCTGAACATCTTCCCTCAGGGCAGCAAGCAGGGTTGCCAGAGGAATACTGTGACAGTCACAAGAGGCCACCATCTGTGGTCAGGCTTGACCGGCAACTGCCTTTTTGGGCCGCCTTTGCCCTGCCCCCTCTCATTCATGCCTCTGGGGCTGCCCTCACCCAGAACACTCTAGTTATTATAGGAACAAGAACAGACTGACTTCCACACACACAGGGGTCCGTTGGGGCCGGAGTGAGGCGGAGCAGCTCAGGACTGGCCAGTAGGGCAGCCACGGGCTGAATCAGATTCTCTAATCTGATTCAGCTCACTGCCGAAATTCGGCGTCAACTTTAAAAGCCACTGGAGGGGAGGGGCTTTGAGGGAGAGGCTCCAACCTTGCAGGGTAGCTGCTGGGGCCTCTCCTCGAAATACCCACCAAGTTTCAAGAACATTGGACCAGGGGGTCCAATTCTATGGGCCCCCAAACAGGTTGTCCCATCCCCTCCATTGTTCTCTATGGTGGGAAAACATGTTAACATTTTTTCCCTCCATAGAGAACAATGGAGGGGATGGGACAACCTGTTTGGGGGCCCATAGAATTGGACCCCCTGGTCCAATCTTCTTGAAACTTGGTGGGTATTTCGAGGAGAGGCCCCAGCAGCTACCCTGCAAGTTTGGAGCCTCTCCCTCAAACCCCCTTTTCTCCAGCCCCTCATATACCCTATGAGTTTCTGACATTGATTTCAATGGCCCATAGGGTACAATGGGGCTGAAACTGACATTCCCTTTCTGACACACCTCTGGTGATGTCAGGGGGCGTGGCATATGCTAATGAGTTATGCTAATGAGCTCCTGCACCTCTTTTTCTACGAAAGGACCCCTGCACACACACATGACTCACACACGAAGCTATGCCTTATACTGAATCAGACTCTCGGTCCGTCAAAGTCAGTATTGTCTGCCCAGACTGGCAGCCGCTCTGCAGGGTCTCAGGCAGAGGTCTTCCACATCACCTCCTGCCTGGTCCTTTTTAACCGGAGATATTAGGGATTGAATCTGGGACCTTCTGCATGCAAAGCAGTGGCTCCTCCACTGAGCCACAGCCCTTCGTTTTTAGGATGCAGGTCTCTTTTTTCCCTTGAACAGTTATTGCCTAAAGCCGGCACAAACATTTGCAAATTAGTCCATCAAGTACTTAAGGTTTACTGCCGGCTTCAGAAAAATTCTAATAAGAAAGGGCTCTAGTGTACTGGGTCCTGCTGCTTGGTTGAGGGAGGGGGGAAAGTCCTTCCTTCTCCAAGGACATACAGAATGCATGGGATGCTACAAAGCTAGTCATGTGCCAGCAGACTGATTCAATGATGGATAATCCTCAAATTACGGCTGCCCATTTCTAAGGAGACTTTACGGCTGAAAGCCTTAAAAGATAAAGCTTCTGATAGGAAATGCACCCCCCATCCCAGATTCATGGGGGTCTCCTACAACTATCCAATAGTAAGGTAAAGACATTTGGCACATGTTCAGAGGCATTTGACTAAGCCACATAGTCACAGACCTGTGAAGGTAACTGTGGGCCAACTTCCAGCTAGAATAAGCTATTTGCACAAAGAGGGGTTGTCACCCACACAGTCCTGCTGTTGACTCTGGCCCACGGGGTGGAATAAAATCCATGTTCAGTTACAGGGCGGGGAGAGGTTGCCTTACCCAAACCAGCCTGGTCCATTTCTGAAGAGAGAGAATTTATCACCCTGCAGATAGTTTCAAAGGACAACCATGTTGCTCTTCAGTAGAAGAGCTGGATTCAAGTCCGGTAGCACCTTAGAGACCAATAAGATTTGGGGGGGGGGGGGTATGAGTCAAGGCTCTCTTCATCAGATACAAATAGGAATGGAGATCCTTGATGTCAGCTAATGCTGCCATCTCCTGCCTGGGAGGTGGGATGTGTGCCCCTGTGACGTCGGGGGTGTGGAATGTTATGTTATACTTCTCATGGCTTGCTTATCGCTCCCTGCGCCGTTCTGACCCTGGAAGACTGCCGGTGCCTGCCTATGTATCTGTTCTTTTGTCTGACTCTGTTTCCTTCCGCTTTTTCCTTGGGAACCTCGGGCCAGTATTTGGGCGCCTTTTATATGCTCTTATGATGGGTTGCAAGCCATTACCAGACCCCTTTTTGAATTCTGTATAATTATCCTGCTTGAGGGTCGTGCCAGCCACTACTGACACAGAACATGAAGATGACCACAACAGACCTTTCTCAATAAAGACTTCCTTTCTTTAAGGACACTTGTTGCTGATTGACTCTGTAGGACTCTCACACTTGAGTCCCTATAACCCAGTCTGAAGGCTGGGAGGGGTGTCACAAAAGAATAAATAGGCATAAATCTGACACCAAAAAACTCTCAGCTCTCAAAAACCAGTGGAAGAACATTTTCATCTTCCAGGACATTGCACTGCTGACCTAAGAGTGGCAGTCCTCAAACAGGGAAGCTTCAAGGGGAGATTACAGTGAGAGACCGCTGAACCTGAGTTCATTCAAAAATTCAGAACAAAGACACCCCACCACCACTACTGAATAAGGATGTCGGATTCCTATCGCAGTCAAGGTAAAGGTTTCCCTTGCTTGAAAGCCAGTTGAATCCGACTCTAGGAGGCGATGCTCATCTCCATTTCCAAGCCGAAGAGACAGGACTATCCGAAGACTTCTCTGTGGTCATGTGGCTGGCATGACTAAATGCTGAGGTGCACAGAACACTGTTACCTTCCCACCGAAATGGTACCTATTTAACTACTTGCAGTTTCTTGCTTTCGGACTGCTAGGTTGGCAGGAGCTGGGACCAGAGACGGGAGCTCACTCCATCATGTAGCATTAAGGTCTTGAACTGCTGAGCTGCCGACCTTCCGGTCTGCAACTCAGTGTCTTAACCTCTGAGCCACCGCGGCCCCCTCCTATCACAATACAGGTGCTAATTTTCTGCCCCTAAGCAACTCTCCCATTCTCTAATCAAGCTGACTGCACTCTGCCTCTCTTCCAGATTATGGAA
The DNA here is from genome assembly GCA_029233225.1 of Lepidodactylus listeri. Lineage (NCBI taxonomy): Eukaryota > Metazoa > Chordata > Lepidosauria > Squamata > Gekkonidae > Lepidodactylus > Lepidodactylus listeri. The sequence continues at coordinate 15,691,924 of JARCFY010000017.1, read as the reverse complement.
GATTCATTGCTGGTTCAGATCCTTACCCATCACAGACTACCAGGCTAGTTGGCTGGATACAAGCCTGTACTGATGGAAGGCTTTCAGCCACAGAAAAGCCCTGCCAATATCACTTATCAAGGGCACTGACAACTTGCTGGTACTTGACTCTTATAGTTAAAAAAACCAAGCCTTCCAGCTGCTAGGCAACCCCAGCACTAAACCTGAATCGATCACTTCCAGTCTTCAAAATAGTCTTCGGCTTTAATAACAGGCAGCTTTATCTGTTCTCGCCGTATCTCACAGGGCCCTGTGGAAAGCCAGAGAAGCTACTTCCTGCCCACCCAAGCTTTTCCTCTTGCGAAGGTACTAGATAGTGAGAAAGGAGAAGAAAACATCAACATATACCACCCCTCAAAAAACCCCAAAGTTTCTTTTGAAAACAAATCTTTATTCAGGCAATGTAAACTGTGGGAGGTTATACCAAATACGTGCAGTACCTGCAACAGGCTCTCCAGTACGGTATCTTTACTGAAGCTAAAATATTAGTATAGTGGCTTGATTCCATAAGTATTAAATGGAAGCCCAATAAAACCTGACCTATCACACAGCGCACACATTCATTTATTTTTTAAAAAACAAGTACAGATATTAAGACGTTCCACTTGAATTGGTAGAAGTCAGACAGAAGAACCTCTTCCCCAAAGAGGCTACACTCAGAAACAGATGACATGGTCCTCAGCTACATTGCCAGAAGAATACTTATACCCAGGGGTCATTTTGAGCAGGAGCTCGGGGGAGCGCAGCTCCGGGAGTCGGTGCCAGCCCCCCCCCCCACCGCGGGGGAAATGTCTGCTTGTGTCACGGCTGCAGCAAAATGACCCCGTCCCCTGGAAAGGTCCTTGTTCCTCCGACCAGCCTTCTGAAGGCTTCAGCCACCACTGAAGCTATCCTCCCAGAATAGTGGTATTTCTGAGGCTTAGATTAGTAGCTGTCCCCTCTCTGCCAGCTTGCGCTCTCTCTCTCTCTCTCTCTCTCTCTTCTTTCTTTCTTTCTTCCTTTCTCTCTCTCTCTCTCCTTTCTTCTCTTGCCTTCTGACTTACTTCCAGTGATGTCGGGTGGATGGAGCATATGCAAATAAGTTATGCTAATGAGCTATGCTAATGAGCTCCTGCACCTCTTTTTCTACGAAATGACCCCTGCTTATACCAGCAGTGTACTCAGCAGGTCTGCACACATGCCGCACTGACTCGGCCAGTAATTTCAAGAACACGGAATGAAATATGCAGGTGCTGTAAATGACAACTAAGCAGCAGCCCTGACGTAAGCCACAGATTTTTAATGTTCAGAGCCACAGAAGGCAGCTGCTTCTACTACTGGCCTCTTACAGAGAAACCACTGGAGACCAAGAAATTTCAGAGGCTGGCTGGAAGCCTAGAATTACACTTACCTCAAGAAGGAGAATCTCCCTGTGATGGTAAAGATGCCCCATTTCTAAAAGCTACATAAACAGCCATGTCATACAGCTTTGCGTGACCACCATGGTTTTCAGGCAATGGGTTGGGAATTAGCTACTGATAATTACCGCCTGCAAGCCTCTTAGCTACACTCTTTGGCATTCCTAAGTGTTCAGCTTCCTAAGTGGAATCTCTCTTTTCATCTCTACCCTTGAAACCCCTGTGTGGTTGCCGTAGGTCAGCTGCTACCTGAGGGCACTTCCCACCATCAAGTATTTGTCAGCTGTAGCATGCTGAGAACCTCTGCAAGGGATGCGAGGGAAAGTCAGTCTGGCTGGAAGCAATGTGACAAATGGGCCGGGGGGGGGGGGGCAGTGGGCCTTGCTATAGCCTTAATTATATAGCCACTGTCAGAGCCTTGTAACCCTGAACCCTAGGGGGGATACAGGACACGAGTACTTCATACATGACCTTTCTATCACGTGCATATGCCACACATGCTAAAATACAAAAGACTATACTCCAAAGTAGGCATGAAACAGGGATACAAGTGGCAAGGAGTTCCCCTTTTGCTGTGACTTTCTGTGGCAGGTACCTACACAGAAAACACATTATATTTGGAAAACGTATGAAGCCAAATATTGAGAACCCAACATTGCCAAACCTGCCTTGGGTTTAAAATGTTTTGAATGCTCAGTGATTTCTGCAGCAATTTTTGATTCTTATGTTACTTTACCCAGACGTGCACCAGCTGCTTGGGTTTAATGATTACCCATAGGGCGCGGGGGGGGGGGGGGGGGTTATACGTAGTTTCACTTCTCATGTGGCAAGTCCCAAGCGTCTTCAAGAGTTTCCACCAGCTTCCATCTCATTTGCTCCCTTCTTAGCTTTTATTCTAGTTTACCCACAGCCAGCAGGTAAACTACTTCCTCTTTAGAGAAGCAATGAGCAGAGTTTGAGAGTCTCTCTCGTGAGATCTATACAATGTCAATCCCGACTGGTCTCTCTTCAAAATGCAGCAGAATGAAAAAAACAAGGACACACAGCATTCAGATTCGGTTCTGAAAGTCATGCCGTTCCAGTTCCTTCTGGGGCATTCCCAGCTGACCAAGGGAAGTCCACCAGACGACCAACAGAATTCACACCACGCCACCCTCAGTGCAGGCCCATTCACTGCTCAACAGAGGGTAAACAGCTCTTTTCCTCTGCTAGCCTTGCTGGGACCTGGCTTTTTCACCAGAGGTTCCAGCCTCTCTCACAGGGTCACCAGATCACCACTAAAGCATGGCCAGATCCGACTGGCTGCGCATCCAGATGGGCCTGACCAGGCCCAAGTTTAAAATAAACACGTTCTTTGTCCTCGCTGCATGGGTTGGGCTCGTCCCCAGACCATTACATTTTTAAAGGCATCATTTCAAATAATCCTCAATGGTTCCACTATTTGCAGAGGACATAGAGGGAAAAAACCAAACTCAGGGCAGGATCACGCAGACAGGGACTGGCACAGTCCTCAGTGGTTCAAACTGAATGATATGGAACAAAGTAAGGAAACTGCAGTCAAAGATGCAGATGACAGGGAGTCCTACCCTCACCCCAGACACTGCGCTGGAAACCAAGGGATGATGCACTCCCATACGAACACCAGTCTGAAAAACCTCAGGCCGAGGAACACTTGGATCTAGCTCAGGGGTCTGCAGCTTGGCACCCACCCACGCCTTTTTTGGTACCCACCAAGTGTTTTTAGAAAGTGGGTGGGGCCAGATGGGGCTCTTCCCCGTCAGAGTTTCTGATTTGCCACTGAAGACCTGACTGGCCACACAGATTCAAATAACACTGTTTCAGTAGCATCAATCACTACAGCATTTTATTCTCTTATCTCTCTTTTCCAGTGCATTTTTAACTACCCTTCTTCTCCCCTCCACCTGGGCTTCCTCTGTATAAGTGGCTACTTCCTCCGGCAGCCATTAGTGTGATTGTGCCCTGCCCACCACCCTATGTCAGAATCCCACATGTGCCCACAGGCCCAGAAAGGTTGGGGACCCCGATCCAGCTGAATAGTCTGAAAGGCTTTTGGCAGTAAAGATGAGCATTCAGTCATGAACAGGACACACCTTGCCCAAACAGCTTCTTCTACAACAGATAAATCAGACCTATTACGGGACTTGTAACAGCCACAGTTACCACAGACTGCGCTCCCACCAGCAGTATGCTTTGGCAGGGGATCCTACGGCACAAGACTGGGAAGGAGGCTATTAAAGGAATCTATAATCTTCTGGTTCATCTCCTGAAACTGAAGCTTCCAAAATGACAGACACCTTGGGAGTAGGAGGATATGATTCTACCATATCCTGGGGGCTGCAGAGTCATTTTGTACCGTACTTTTGTGGGTGGGGGGGCCCTGAGGGTCAAAGTCAAAAGCCTCAATTGGCCTGCTGTTATTACTCCCACCAGCCAGGAAAAATTAGGGAAGAGGACCGGAAAGAAACTTCCTGAATGGTATGTTTAGGACTAAAGTGATGCCTGCATGCTCCAAGAAGTGGTGAACTGCAGGCAGACCTGGCCATGCAGTAGTCTTGAATAGGGAAGGCCACGAACTGAATTACAAACTGAAATTAGTCAAGAACCGTGCCCAGTTCGTGGTTCACGAACCTTCGTTCATGCCATCCCACTCCCATGAACCTCCCACGAACCTCCCAGGTGGCTTTGGGAGGTTTGTGTGGTTTATGTCAGCAGACACGCTTGAAGAAGGCATTTAAAGAGACAGTGGTCATTTAAATGCCTTCTGAGTTCACTCGTGAGTTGTGCCACAGCAGTGGCAGTGCGGCCTGCAAAAGCCATTTAAGGGGAACCCTTCAAATGTTAAACATAAAGATTTGTGAGACCCCGTCTTCCTAATTTGTGCCCATCCCTAGTCTTGAATACTGTAATATGATGTATGCAGGGATGCCCTTGAAAGTAACCCAAACTTCACGGCAGCCGTGCTGCACTTCTCAACAGGGCCTCCTTCCTGTTCCCCCTCTAATGCCAGGGGCAATCAGACCCTGCCTGGGGCCAAGCGTTCTCATCTGCTACCCCACTCCCACTCTTTTGGAAAAGCTTCCTGAGAGAGGCAAGGATGAGTCCGTCTTGTAGACCTGCCTTACAAAGAAGAACCAGTATGCTGATGACACCTCTTTCTCCTGTTGGATAAACCGTAGTGGCTCTCTCTTCTCTGACCCAGTGCCTGGACTCTGTGGTTGAATGGCTGAGGCACAGCCAGTTGAAACTTAACCCATCCAAGACTGAAGTCATGTGGCTGGGTAAGACTAGGCCTGTGGGGGGCTGCAGCTTCTGGCTCTGGAGGGGGTCCAGCTCTCATTAGTGGGCTCTCTGTGAAGAGCCTGGGGGTCTGGCTGGATGCCTCTTACCTTGGCAAGGTGTCCACAGGTGCAAGGCAGGCTTTCTTCTATCCACCCCAGGCCTCTCAGCTGGCTCCCTATCTGTCCCAGCTGGACCTGGCCACAGTGACTCAAGCAGAATAGACTGCTGCAATTTGCTCTATGCAGAGCTTCCCTTGAAGGCACATGAGAGACTTTAGGACACAGGTGGCCAAACTGAGGCTTGGGAGCTGCATGCAGCTCTTTTACACACATTGTGTGGCTCCCGGCAGGGCAGATGGGGAAGCAAAAGGAAGGCATGCCTCCCGACTGGTCTTCCCTTCCCCAGCCAGTGTTGTCGTCCCCGCCCCCCACCAGGGTAGGCTTGAGGTGAGGAGGGGAACAGAGAAAGAAAGCAACTTTAAGTGCATTCTCAAAGTCCACCAGCCAGCTTGGAGAAGGCAAATAAATATCATGATCAATAACTGTTTTTACCCCTTTTGTTTTTATTTTTGGCAGTCTCATTTAGTGTTAATAAAAAGCAAATGTGCATATTTTAAAATTAAAACGTTGGTAATATTTGTTCATGTTGTGTGTCTCTCAATCATCTAACGTTTATTCTGTGTGGCTCTTACGTTAAGCAGGTTTGGCCAGGCTTTAGGATATCCAAAATGCAGCTGCCAGACTTCTAACTGTAACATCTTGGTCTTCCTATATACAGCCTTAACTGAAGCAGCTGTGTTGGCTGCCTACTGGTTTCCAGTGCTGGCTTTGACTTAGGGTTGGCTTTGACCTAGGGCATACATCAGATTTCCAGCTGGCACTGCACGTATGCATTGTTTGTATGTTAATCTTGTTTTCAAATGTTTTATCATGGATGTTTTTCTGTTGTTATCCATCCTGGGGGAAAGCAAGCATTCAGACATTCTCAATAAGACAGACTCTTTATGTTTCCACCAAGACAGCACCATTTGGAAAAGCCTGAGAAAACAAAGGCAAAAGCTTCCGTAGCCCCCTCACTAGTGTCACTGGGAGGAATGACTGACGGCAAGTCCCTTTACGAGGCGCCCTTAGGAGCCCTGCCGTCTACTGCCCAGGGAGGGCAGGCAGGACAAAAGCCCCTCCTCCCCCCAGGTGACACCGCCTCTTGAAGAGTGTGGCTTCCTCTCTGGGTAAGATGTCATCATCATTGACCAACTGCTGCATCCCATGAGAGAAAAGAAAGAACGTTAATTCTGTTATTTGTTCCAAGTCTGTACAGCAACACATATTCCTGCTGACCGACACATGCTGCAAACTCCCAAAAACACCCAGCAAAGAAAGTTATCTGGCGGCAATTCCTCTGTCTGAATAGCTCTCACAATATGAACTGTTGCCTATTTAGAATAAAGTTGGAAGACACACTGCACTGAATTCAGATCGGTTAGACACCCGCCACATTACCGAGATGGTAAGCAATACTTTCCATGACAATATCTAACCGGACTGTCTACAATTACACACCTGGGTACAAGAAGCCCTTGCGTGTGGGACTTGTACACCTCCGGGTCACTGAGACGGCAACGCAGGGCACTGACTCAGATCAGGCTTACGCTGGCCAACCCACATTTTATGAAATGCCAGCATGGTGGGAAAGCAGCACTGTCGAGAGGCACCATTTGCTGGTAGTCACATGCTTTGGCTTTTTTTGTAGGGTGCGTGGACAGGTGAATACTGCCATTTTGGAGGGCATCGTTAATAGGTGCGCCAGTTCAAGCCGATGATCAACCAAACCTACACGCAATAGGTTATCTAAACATTCACACGCATGTAAGCATGCAGATCTGCTGTCTCTCAGGAGGGGTCGTTTCAACCAGCAATGGACCCCATCGGAGTGCCCCAGGAGCCTATATAGCACGCATCTTGACACAAGATGACAGTCAGAACTGGCAGTCCCTAAAATCATGCCTAGGGAGTGACCCTGGGGAGCACATGAGATCTTATTCTGACAGCTGCAGCCCCCCCCCCTCCGCCCTGCCAACATCTGTGTACCCCGGAAAATGGACTTGTCTCACCCCAGAGCTGCTTCTTTCCAGCCTCAATCCTTAATCCTATCAATCTCACCTCATTCTTCCTCCCCTCATTTCCTTTATAATAAGAACTCCTGACTTCTGCTCTGTTTCCACACCCCAACCTCAGGCGGCTCATCAAGCAGTACTGTTTCCGTTTTGATTACTTTAAATTTTAGTGATCTATTAGTTCTTCAACCACTGGAGGAATCAATTAGGGACCCAACCCAAGTTGTACTTGACATTCCCACTCCTGGGAACTCTACACAGTGTTTCAAAGCTACAGTGTTTTCGCCCTGATTAATCTCATCAATGTTTTGTTCAGAGGGACCCCACACACATTAGCAATGCCTCCGGATACATTTTTGGGCATAACTAGCCCAGCGCAGCCCCATTGCTGTGTTCGTGTGGTCCCGGACGCCGACCAGCATGCACCCCCAATATACTGGATCCTTCCTCTCCAAAAAGTGCTGGACATTTTGCCATCTTTCCTTCTTCACAGACGCCTCGACTTCTTCAGGAAAGGTAGCCACTGCCTGACTCCCTGCTAATTTCCGGCTCCTCCCATTGTTTCCCACAGACCTCGTATGTCTGTATGCTTTCAGTGTGCTCCTTGAATATTAACTTCCAATTCCTTATTTTACCCTTGGACTGGTTAGAGAGAGCTCTCTTAAAGGGAAAGATCCTTGTATACATAGGCAGTAGATCCTCACTGGTACCCCACCTCTCGCTGAGGCCTGCATTTAGCTGAACTTCCCCCATAAATTGAAGGCAGCGATTCAGCTTCTTAAATCTACACTGTAGGGGTAACACACAAGCTCAGTTGTTGTTTTTTTAAATCCAATAATTGGCAACATACAATTCCATTCTAACACACCCAGATATCATTACTGATGCTGGCAACACGGTCATAGCGAGGATAAGAAGCCCCTTATTTTGAACTACAGAGAATGCTCAAAAGTTCAAGGGATATCGTCCAGGTAATCAAAATCCCATACATACTGTCATGGATACAACCAGAAATATCGGAGAACAGTTGCTGGCCTTGACTAAAAATAGGGCTTGCTAAGTGTACGCCTATATCCGAACCAGGCCTGACCAGAAGCATCTGGAACACACAGATCAAAGAAACATCCATTTACATAACAATAATGTCACGCCTGGTTAGATCTCAAGAGACCACAGACCAAAAATGCCTGTAGGATGACCAATAAACTGAGAAAAAGAAGACTATGAGCAGCTACAGAACTGTATTATCGCAGCAGAATAAACCACCCTACGTATGGCTGCCAAGACTGTTATGTGCAAAAGCTGCATAAGGCTTACACTGGTCAACCTATGTTTTATGAATCTACATTTTATTTGCCTTCCAGCACCCCTCCGTTTGGAAGTTCTAGACAGCAAGCATGGAAGGTACCAGACAACAGCAAGGCCTTGGGGGGGGGGGGGAGGACGAGTGTCGTACATGATGTTGCAGATTCACTGACACCACTTCTCAAGGCAGCTCAGTCTCGACTTCCTTTCTGCCCCTGCAAGCGTTCTAGCAATACCATTGTAGAACTCAGGTCCTCTCTTGTTTTCAAGATACTTTTGTATGACCAAGTTTGTTCGGTAACATCCTAATGTGGGTTTTTTTTACACTGACCTTTAGGTACTCATGCCCAAATTACCAATCAGTTCTTGCTTACAGTCCTATTTGTTAGATATGTTTGCTTCACTTTGGAGGGTATTGTTAACAGAATACCTTCTGTGCGTATTAAGTGGGCTTTTACAATTACTGTTCTGATCTCGTGGCATGATGTGCCAGCAAGCGTTAGGAAAGTCTGTGAAGTGGTTCTCAACAATGAGTCTTTGGCTAAATCTGTGGGACTGTATTTTACTACTATCCAGACTTTTGCTGTTGATTATTGTGGTGGTTTTGCTTTTAATCTGTATTTTTAAGTTTTGGGCCTTGAAGAAGTTTGTTGTGAGCCACCACGCACCAGTTTTGAGAAAGGCAAGATGAGAGTATTTTAAGGTAAATATTTTTGTGCTACCCTTTAACCTGCATGGGAGACAGTCAGCTCCAAACACAAACGCACAGGATGGAAAAGTTCCAAGTTAAAGCTGTTTTCTCCCTGCTTCCCGAGGAAGCGGAAAGAGAAGTGCAGAACTTCACCTACAAAAGTGTACAACAGCCAGAGGTCCGTTGGAGCGGTAGCGCACAGGAGCGCAGCTCCGGGAGTGAGGAGCCCAGGGGGCAGGCACATGACCAAGCCCCGCCCCCTCCTCAGCTTCCCTGAGCAGTGCAGAGGCGCAGCGCCCCGGGGAAAGCCCTGCTAGGGTCTTTATTATTTTTAATGATTTGTTTTAATATTGATAATTTTATCATTGTTCCTTTTATGACTGTGTGCTGCTTTTCCAGAGACTTGCTCAAGGTGGCATATACATTTTCTAAGTATACCATTTTTTATCTGGGCACATGGCACATAAGTACTGGAGAAATTTCACCAACTCTTCAGCAGCTTCCACCTTATCAGTTTGGTGTAGTGGTCAGGAGTTGGACTCTAATCTGGGAGAACCGGGTTTGATTCCCCACTCCTCCACATGCAGCTGCTGGTGTGACCTTGGGCCAGTCACAAGTTCCCTCAGAGCTGTTCTCTCATGAGCAGTTCTCAAAAGACCTTTCTCAGCCCCACCTACCTCACAGGGTGTCTTGTTGTGGGGAGGGGAAGGGGAAGGGATGGGTGGTGCACATGTCCTGGGTATCTCAAGTCTACGTGAACCTGGTGGTTCCAAGGGAGCAGAAAGAGAATGAGGGTGTGTTCTTTACGCTTATTTTTATTGCCCAAAGTATTGGATGGGGAAGGGAATGGAGGAAGAGCAGGTCAGTCTCACTCACCGGGGGAGTGGAGCCTGAGGGGTGGGTGTTGCCTTCTGACACACTTCCGGTATGTTAGGGGGTGTGGCAAATGCAAATGAGTTATGCTAATGAGTTATGCTAATGAGCTCCTGCACCTCTTTTTCTACGAAATGACCCCTGGCAACAGCCATTCATTCCTCTGGGGAAAAGCACACTTGCTCTCCATTTCTGGTGAAACTGTTTTCCTCTCCACCTGAAACCTAATGAAGCTTCCAACTGTAGTCAGAACCCAATAGGAGCCACTGACAATTAAGCCTGTTTGTTTCTGCATAAATCCACCCTTCCTTTGGTTCGGTTTTAGTCATGCTTGAACATGGAATGTATAGATGCTCAATATTTATGTGAAACGGTCAAACATTATGTTACTCCAGTTATCTCCTACAAAAGACTATAAAAGGGTAGATCAGAACTCTTATCCTCCCCCCACCCCCATATCACAGATGAGAGACAGCAGCACGCCCAGCTGTAGTGCAAATCAGAGATTAGGTGGTCCACACTCTTCGCCGCCGTGCCTCATCAGCTCTCAGATATTATCACAGCAGTACAGTGCTGATTTGTAAAAGGTTTGTGAAGACAGGCTCAATGAACAGCAGGACAACGCAGAAGCCACTGCCTTTACTTGGGGCAAGGAGTCTTCAAATGTGTAAAAGCAATAACAAGCGTTAAGCAGTGTGCCCAGTCAGGAGACATGCCTAACCGTATGTCTTGTGCTCAGTAAAAAGTGTCCAGTATGCATGCATGATGACATGAAAACAGAACTATACTGAATGTTCATCAACTTTCCTGTCTTAAATCTCTCAAAAACCTCTTGAACTGCTACAGAAGTCACTTGCTAGGGGCCACTGTAAAACTGGGCCTTTATCTCCAGCTGCAGAAAATTCAGTAGACTTAAGCATTTTAGAGGTCTCCTACATGTCAGATGTTTTCTCATGCTTGAAATTATAACTTGGTAATTTAGGCTTTCGCAAATTTTCTTGGCCTCTAAGAGACATCCTAAAAATTTTGGAGCCAGACTTATTTTTCAGCCTTTAGGGTTTTGTATTCTAATGACCATTATTTCCAGTGATCGCTACAGCAAAAATTAATACCTTTAAGCTCTTCACAGTGTCTTAGTTTATTAAAACAGTGACAAGAGTGATGTAGTATATCCATAAATACAGAGTGTAACCTGGTCATCATCACCACAATGAAAAGCTAACCTCCCAACAATAACCTCACTTCTCAGGATTCCATTACTGCTTTAAAAAACTCCACTTCAGTCAATATCAGAACCAGTACAGCAGGGGTGGCCAACCTGTGGCTCGGGAGCCACATGCGGCTCTTTCACACATATTGTGCGGCTCCTGGCAGGGCAGCTGGGGAAGCAAAGGGGAGGCATGCTTTTTCTCTCCTTCTCCCTTCCTTCCTTCCTTCCCTCCTCCCTCCCATCTATTTGCTTTCCTAGTTTCTCTCTCTCTCTTTCTTTCCACTTCTTTAATTCTTTCTTTCCATCTCTCTCTTTTTCTCTCTCTCTCTCAATATCATTAGCAAACAAGTAATATAATTATCAATAACCGATTTTCCTTGTTTGTTTTTATTTTTGGCAGTCCCATTTAACGTTAATAAAAAGCAAATTTGCATATTTTAAAAAATAAAAATATGTGTGTGATATTTGTTCCTGTCTTGCGGCTCTCAGACATCTCTATGTGGCTCTTACATTTATTCTATGTGGCTCTTACGTTAAGCAAGGTTGGCCACCCCTGCAGTACAGAAAGCAACAGATTAAGAAATGAATTCATCCATGGTGTAGTACTAAGCTTGCACATAAGAAATGACACATTTTTTCACATTTGTTTTTATGTCATACCACAAACCATTCTGATGCAAAATAACAAATAAGCTTTGGGTTGGATCCAGACAACTTTATTGCTCATTCTCCGCCAATTCCCCTTTTTATTATAGTCCAGGCTTTTATTCGTGCAGGGCACATATTCTAAATACAGCCTTTCTGGTGGTCAGAGGGGAACCTATTCCTCTTTCTTGAGTGGAAGAACTGGTCGGATCCAACCCGTTGCACTTCTACAGAGAAGTGCTGAGAGATGCTACGATAAAATCATCGCTGAAAATACTAGGCACTGTCTGGACATTCCTAAGTGCCCTGGCAACCTGGCATTTGAGTTTTGTTGAGCACTGTGGTAAGAATATGGCTGCTGGCCTCCAGGTGAGGCTTGGTAACCCCGGAATGACAACCAATCTCTAGATGATAGAGATCAGTTTCCCGGGAGAAAATGGCTACTGTGGACAGCAGATTCTAAGGTGTTATATACCAAATGGGGTCTCTCCCCAAACCCTGCCCTCCCCAGGCTCAGAGCTGGCAACTGCTTCTGGAGAGGGCGGGATATAAACCCAATAATAAACAAATAAATAAACCCTCGGTAAGAATGTTTGGTTTCCCAATTCAAACTGCAGTTAATATACAGATGGGTATTGGTGGGGTTTTAAAGAGAACTGAGCAACTGAGATATGAAGCAGCTCCTCATCCTGCTCTACCCTTCTTCTTTAGAAAGGGAAGAGGAACAGCTGTGTCATGTCATTACCATGAGATGCTGCAACACAAGACAGTGACATATGACATCATTACTTACGGTTGTTGTGGTCCAGTTCCAGAGCAGCTCCCTATTAATAAGTCTTTAACCGGGTTAAAGGAGGCAAGACAAGCCCAGGCAGGGATTACTCATCCCGCCCCAGCAATTCATGAAAGCACCTTAGCTACTATATTTAACATGGGCATCCTCCTCAATGACCAAACAAGTGCCCAGAATATTGTGCTCAGATGTGCTTTGTTTCTCGCTGCAACACCCTCGGCGAAAGGTGTGGAAATTCAAAGGTGTGGAAATTCAGCTCCGCCCTCAGGAAAGGGGAAGAGGGGCTTGGGCAAGAAACATACTCATGGCGCTACCCTCTGCTTATCATAAACTGTACATGACTTTCTGTTCAAAGGAGACACAGTGAAACTGCACCCAATCCAAGAGGGTGCGGAGCAAGAACAGGCTATTGTGCTGCCAGGAATGTTACCTGCCACAAGTACCAGGGGCAAGAGTCACAGAATTACCTCAAATATGGAGATAAATCTTGTCAAGAAAGCATAGAACAGTCCCACAGGGTTACCAGTTTCTCACAATTGTAAGAGTGTACCATCAAAGAATACTCATCCGGCATTTGCTGTACTAGAGGAGCGCTGCTATGCAGCAATCATGCTGCTAGTTAGGCATTTTGTATGCACAAGAGGTGGGACCTGCAATACTCACTGGGGGGGGGGAGGCTTCCTAAAGCCCACAGCTTCAGGTAAGTCTTCTCCCCCCCCCCACCCCCAGGCAAAGGCAGTGAGGCCTCAGCGGCTCTCAGCTGCCAGGCCCCCAATCTCCCCACCCCAGCAGCGAGGCCTCAGCGGCTCTCAGCTGCCAGCCAGCCACAGAGTTCCCAGAGCATTCTCTGCACATGTGCAGGGAACGCTCTTTAACTTTTGGGGGGGATTTAAATATCCCCTGTATAGTTTTTTTAACTTTTAGGATTTTTCTGCAAACCTGGGGAGTCCCCCAAGTGTGCCGGAAAATCTCTCTGGCCCCCAAATGCCCCCGATGTGTGGATTTAGATATCCGTACGCACGGGGACACTTGGCTATTAGATATAGACAAGGGGGGGGCCCCGCGATATTAGCGGGGGGGAAGAAGCTGACAGCCGCTCCTCCTTCCTCCACCCCCTCCACCCCCTTCCCCCCCCCCAGAGACTCCCGGCGGGCCTCGGCGGCTCTCGCCGGGCCCACCGCTCGCCCCCTTCCCCCCCCCCGAGACTCCCGGCGGGCCTCGGCGCCTCTCGCCGGGCCCACTGCTCGCCCCCTTCCCCCTCCTCCACGGGCTGTCGGCTGGCCTCGGCGACTCTCGCTGGGCCACTGCCGTTCTAAGAGCATTCCCCGCGCATGCGCAGGGGATGCTCTTTTACTTTTCGGGAGATTTAAAGATCCCCCAAAAAGTTTTTGATAGATTTTGGATTTTTCTGCAAGCGGGGGGGTTACCCCCCCACCTGCAGAACCCCCCCTCTGCCCTCCAAGTGCCCCCCCATGCGGATTTAAGTATCCGCACGCGGGGGGGCACTTGGGAATTAGATATATAGATTTTCTTTTCTTTCTTTTTTGGTAATCCCATCTTTCTTCCAAGGTGCGTAGGGCAGCATAGGTACTGCAGTCTTTTCTCTCAACAACCCTGTGGGGAAGGCTGAGCCAAAAATGACTGAACTTCACAATTTCATATCCTCCCCCCCCCCCACCCCAACAACAACAAACTCCATCAGGAGAACAGATGAATGCTTTCAATTTTGCTTTTCCCAGTGGGCTACCAGCCCATCATCTCCAGCCACTGGCCTTAAAGTGCTGTGTAGTGGTTGGAGTGTCAGACAAGGATCTGGGAGACCCAGGTTCAAATCCGCACTCTGCCATGAAAGCTTCCTGGGTGACCCTACATTAGTCACCCGCTCACAGACTCACCTACCTCGCAGGGTTGTTGTGAAGACAGAATGCAAGAGAGGAGAACTAAGTAAGTTGCTTAAGATCTCCCTTGAGGAGAAAAGCAAGGTATAAACAAAGTAAATGTCCATCCATCTTTTTCCAGCGACAGAGCAGCTACCTCAAGCAGGCACCTGGAGCGGGTATATGACTACAGCCTCAACTAAGCCTACTCAATCATCCTCACCCAAACTTGTACCAAGCGCACATCATGTTTAAAAGGATCCATCCTCAGCACTCAAGTCTCATGCCTCCCCCCCCACACCGCTGGTACTAAAAGCACTTCATATATACTCAGTGCAGTCCAGAGGAGCCGCCCTGCTAGCCTGTTGCAGGAAACACAACAAGAAGTCCCCTGGGTTCCCTTCAAGGGCATCGGATCCGTGGCGGCATCAGCTTTTTGGCCCCCTTGGACAGAGATGTGAAGTAACACAGGGCGACACATCATGCCACAAAGGGGGCACTGGCCCACGGGAGAAGCTCCTGCCTCTCTTTGCTCCCCTATATTATCCTCTCAACAACCTTGTGAGGTAGGATGGACAGAGGGGGCTTGGCTCAAGATCACCCAAGGAGGGTGGAGGGGGTGTGTGATCTGAACTCACCTCCAGGACCTGCATCTCACAGCCCCTTGGGCCTCCAGGGTTCAGGATCCCCACCCCCACCCCACCCCACCCCACCCGCACAAAACCCTAACAAGGCAGACTCTGTTACACACAAAAGAACAGCGCGGGGGGGGGGGGGTCCCCGTTCCAGCTCCCACTCCAAGCCAACCCTTGCGAGCCTTGAGGCGACCCAAGGCCAGTGTTCCCTCCCAGCTGAGTTTAGTGTGAGCCAGCTCACAGTTTTTTAGCCTCCGGCTCACCCATTTTTGGCTCGGCTCAGGGAAGGATGGACGGCTCCAGAGCAAACCAATTCATGCAGCAGCCAAATCGCTGGCTCACCACTTTAAGGCCAGCAGCTCACACGGCAGAATTCTTGCTCACAAGACTCCACAGCTTGGAGGGAGCACTGCCCAAGACACCCGCTCCCTCCCGCCGCAAGGCCTAGGGTTGCCAGCTCCCGGTCGGGAAATGCCTGGGGATCTACGGGTGGAGCCGGGAGGGGGGGGGACAGGGACCTCAGTGGGGTATCGTCACTCGGCTCCGCTGGGTACAAGGCCACAGAGCCCGCCCTCCAAAGCACCCATCTGCCCCTCCGGAGCCCGATCCGAGCCGCTCCTCAGAGGAGGGAATAACGGCGCCGGCCTCGCTCGCTCGCTCACCTGCCCGCCTCGCGAAGCCGCCTCAGCCGTCAGCGAAGCACCGAGTGACGGGTCCAGCCTGCGCGCGCCTCACCGCCTCACGCCCGCCCGGCCCCGCCCTCCTGGCCCCGCCCACCGTCTCCTCACACCCCCCCCCACTAGCGCAGCTACGGCCTTGACGTCACATCAGGAGGTGGGGCCACCTCTCGGCCGCCGGGGAGGGGGGAGGAGGAGGAGGAGGAGGAGGGGGGCGCTGCGGCGACGTCACTGCTGAGCGCGTCTGCGGGGAGCGAGAGGGGGCGCTGCTCTTGTCCCTCTTCCCCCCGCCACGGGAACGGAGAGTTACGTTTTCGGGCTTTGCACGTGTGAATGCGCGTCGCGTGCGCAGTCCGTCGGGTTCTCCCCCCCTCCTTCCCCCCGCACGCACGCGCACACAGACGCCTTGTGGCGGGCCTCGCTGAGCCGCGCGTGCCACGTAAAGCACGTCTTCGGTTGTTCCGCGCAGGCGCGCACGCGCTGGTTGCTGGCGGGAGTTACACCTGGCGGGGCCGGCCCCAGGGCTTGAGCCAGCCCCCCTCCCCCGGGCAGAGAGTGCCCCGGGACCCCTTGCCCTCCTGGGCGCGCCACCAGCCCCGTGCCCTCCTGCCCGTCCCCCTATCTGTGTGCCTCCCGCCGACCTGCGCGTCCTCTAGGGTTGCCAGGTCTGGGTTGGAAAACACCTGGAGACTTTGGGGATGGATCCGGGAGAGGGCGGGATGAGGGGAGGGACCTCAGCATGGTCAAAATTTGCTGTAGGTTGCAGTTAAATCTGCTGCTCCAGCAAATGGTTCCTTCTTGAGTACAAGGAGGCAGAGCTACTGACTGAGTAGCTGAGATTTCCCCGGGGGAGTCACTGATTGTAGCCGTTGCCTCCTAATACAAGAAGGACATCCAGAGCTTTTAAAACTCATTCTTCTGCCTTGCCCAAATTTCAGCCAGGGCTAAGAGCACCCAAGTTTCTTTGGCTCTGATAAGCTAAAACCAGTTGAAATGCTAGGCAGGGAGATTTCTCGCCATTCCTCCCCACACTTTTAAAATGTCAAAAGCAGCTGTAGGTTCAAATAGGATATGCGCTATGGCACTGGGAGTCGGGTTGCCAGCTCCAGCCTAGAAAGTGCCTGGAGGTTGGGGGTGGTGCCTGGGAAGGGGGAATCTGTGGTATGCCATGGAGCTGGTCTGCTGAAGCTGTCGTTTTCTTCCGGGAAACATACCTGTTGTCTGGAGATCAGTTATAATTCCAGATCTCCAGGCCCCACCTGGAAGTTGCCAACCCTAAATGGGAGAGAGAGAGAGGTTAGCCCTTAACCCCATGCCATAGTCTCAACGCTAATCGCACCATCCCCTTTTGAAGACTTGCTACAGGTAACTCATGTGCCCAAAATGCTTTCTTTTGCTGAAACAGAAACAGGTAGGGATAGAGATGTAAAATTTCTGGAAATCTTGAAGCCGCCGGGGGGGGGGGATGCTCTTTAAAAAAATCTGTAATATTCACTTTCTTATGAATTTATTATTTATTTATTATTTCAGATTTATACCCCACCCTCCCCGCAAGCCTAAACACATTTCACTGCTTTAATAGCATCATCTGCATAATTTATTACTTAACATACAAAATGGTACTATATGGCTTATTTATAAAATTTAGAAGTATAAATACCTTAGTCTTCTACAGGCAAAATTAGAAATATACCCAGTGTGTGAGAGAGCGAGCTGCAGACTGCTGCATCTGAGAGGCGGGGGGGGGGGGGAAATACAATTGAAATTTGAAAACAAATTCTGTAGTAAACTAAAGAAAAGTGTATTATCTGGACAGAAACAAGCTGCTTCCACCTGGGTGGTAAACTCTGCCATGGGGAGGGGGTGGACCCATGATGGCTTAAGAGAGCCAGTTTGGTGTAGTGGTTAAGTGCGCGGACTCTAATCTGGGAGAACCGGGTTTGATTCCCCACTCCTCCACTTGCACCTGGCTGGATGACCTTGGGCAAGCCATAGCTCTGTACCAGCTGTTCTCTCAAGGACAGCTTGGGGAAGAGCTGTCTCAGCCCCACCTACCTCACAGGGTGCCTGTTGTGGGGAGGGGAAGGGAAAAGGAGTTTGTAAGCCGCTCTGAGACTCCAAGTGAGTGAAGGGCGGGGTATAAATCCAATCTCTTCTTCTTAATGGTGGGACATCTGCTTGGAATACAGAAGGTCCCAGGTCCAGTCCTTGCAGTCTGCAGTTAAAAGGACCAGGCACTATGTGATGTGAAAGACCTCTGCCGGAGATCTTAGAGAGCTGCTGCCAGTCTGAGTAGACAAATACTGACCTTGATGGACCAAGGGTCTGACACGGTATAAGGCAGCTTCATGTCTTCATGGCTCTCAAACTAGAGTGGGCTATTTTGGAGCAGCATCCTCCTCCAGTTGTTCTCCTTCCATCTCCTTCCTTGATTCCTCCTGATGTTTTCCAAATCGTCTTTGCTCTGATCTTTCTGGATAGATCGTTTTCAAGGTGGGTGTATGTCCACCATGTGGATGGGAAGGCAAAGATTTCTGAACCTCCTACCTCAACACCATTTCCTCCACAAATGTCTCTTTGTTTCCTCTGTACAATATATAGACAGTAGAGTTTCCAACTGGGCAAGGGAAAGGGCGCCAGGACTTCTCTTGTCCCATGAGCAGAAGTTTGATAAGTGGACACCAGCAGGTGAAACTCTGGATGGAAGGAACACTGGAAGCCAGGGTTGTATCAACCAGGATGCCTTTCTGGGTTATTGGTAGGATGTCATCCCAGTGGGAGGGGAATGTTGTCCTCCTACCCAACATGACTGTACGTTCCCTATTGTTAGTCAGAGTACAAGGGAGGGAGGTTGGCTGCAATACTGGAAAACAAGTTCTGAACTGGAGGCGTTTGTAAGTATCCCCAAGGCACTCAATTGCTTCTCCCCACAGCAAGAATCCTGGTGCATGTGTTTATTTAGTCACATGGAAAACAGACAGCTTCTCCAAAAGAGATCTTACAACTCTAACACGGAGGGAAGCATTTCGTGCCAAGAAGACACTCTTGGATCAGGGATGGACCTGCTGCTAGAAGCTGTCACGCTTCTCTGCAGCCAAAAAGGCACTCAGTTGATGCACCGAGAACATCTGATTCATTCAAAGCCTGGCCCCCGAAAGCTCCCAGGACTGGGCGAGAGGCCAGCCCGTTCTCCAAAGCTGGATGTAGACCAGGCTTGGTTCCCTCTTTACTCCCAGGCACATTCTTGTGGGATGTTGCAATTACTAGCATTGTTGTTTGTTTGGCTTTCAAAAATTAATGTAGACAGAAAGGGTATTTTTTTAAAAAGGGAAAACACGCCATTAGCAGGAAAACACACACACCCCACACGCACATACACACGTGCATGCATGTTCTTCAACACTTATGGCTGCTTAGAAGTCACTGCTAGACTCACAGTGAGCCCTGCCTGGAGGCTCAGTTTATGCAGGCTCCGTAAGGCCTACACAATTTCTATGTTTGTTTGCAAGACTTTGGGAAAAACAACCAGAATACAGCAAGTACTTTCAAGGGCCCCAGTCCCCAGTTGGTTCGTCTCATTCCTCCAGCGACACTCTCAGAGGGTCACAATCGGGGAGGAGAGGTGTCATGATCCCTTGCGGGTTGCCACCTTCTGCCGCCACCACCCTGGACTTAGGGTCTCTTGAGAAGGCCCAGGGTGCCCACCCAAGCCCAGCCAAAGGCCCTCTTTTAACCGAGAAACATGAGGCGTGATGACCAGGCAGAGAACACTTAAACGACAGGGTTTATTTAAACAGTACTGGGGCAGGGAAAACAAGAAAAACCGCAGTAGAGAGAAAAAGAACCATTTGTCAGTTACACACCTAAAGTTCTGTTGCTTCACATATTCCCCGAATTCCCATTGGCTCCCGCTGCCACCAAGCATCATGGGAATTGAAGGCTGTCCCCTCTAACACTCGGACTGTCTTCCAGCCTGGCACAGATCATGACCAGAGGTCTTCCCGATGAGACCTGAATTGTGGGGTCCCACAGGGTTTGATCAGGGTCACTCCTGAGACTCGATGGTTTCCAGTTGACAGCTGTGGACTGTATAAAGAACATCAGGGTGTGGTCAGATTGTGCTCTATTGTTGGATTAAAAAGTGTCCATGGGAGCTGCCCTCTAACCCCCTTCTTTCACTTTGTCCTCTATTTCTTCACCTGTCTCTGCAGGTCTCTCCTTGTACAGGCAATGCCCTCCTACTCCCACACACGTGATGCTGGACAAGCTGGCCGTTTGTGACAGGGGAAAGTACTCTTTCTCTTCTTTTGACTGCAACCTGAATGTGAACTGGATCTACCTGAATAAATATGATTACCTTTTTCTGCAATATATGTCTTGGGAGATTTATTTATTGCACTCAGTGCCAGGCTTCTATGACTGGGCAAACACTGCTATATCAACCAAATATCCCAATAATCTGGACATCTGGGATCTTCCCTTGTCTTTAGTTTTCAGACTTCAGTGGAAGCGGAGTCCTCAGGAGGCTGAGCAGGGGTTAACAGTAACAACTTGATTTTTAAAAAATGATTTTTAAAAAACATTTTGACAAGCCACTGGAAATTGATGGGAACAAAATAATAGTGATGAAAGAACTTCCCAGAGCCATGCTTCAAGATAGGAAACTATACAAACGACTGACAGACCAACTGAAATAAAATAAAATAAAATTTTGCTGGGAGGCCCCGCAAGGTGTGGGTTTTTCTTTCAGAATGAGCGTGTCATAATCAAGACTGTAGACCAGATGATGTCTTTTAGGGCATGCAATATTAAGGACTTTGGAGAGATGTAAATTACTCACACTATGGAGTACAAATTTTTATCATGGAATGTTAATGGACTAAATTCACCCAATAAACAGAAAATTATTACTCATTGGTTAGAAAAACAAAAATGTAATGTTATTTGTTTACAAGAAGTTCATATAAAGAAAAAGGATTTTAAATATGTGAACAAGAAAAAATTGGGAGAGGAATTTTTTTCATTGGCGAATCAGAAGAAGAAGGGAGTGGTGACCTATGTTAAGAAGGAATTGAACCCAAAAGAAATATTTAAAGATAAAGAAGGAAGATACAATGCAGTAGAAATTATGGTGCATGGGAAAAAGACTCTGTTAATAAACATATATGCACCAAATGGAGCTAAAGAATCTTTCTTCAAAGAATTAACTGCTGAATTAGATCAGGTGGATTATGAACACTTAATCCTAATGGGGGATTTTAATGGGACTGTAAATACAAAAATGGATCGACGCACGAAAAGTACAGATGATACAAATGGAAAGCTACCCAAATCTTTTTTTGCCTTGGCAAAACAAGAGAGTATTGAAGACGTGTGGAGGAAGTGGAACCCTACAGTTAAAGACTATACTTTCTATTCAAATAGACATGATTCTTTTTCCAGGATAGACATGATATGGATGACGGGAGAGTTGGCATTGAAGACGAAAAAACAGTAACAACTTGTTACTGCAAGGAATTCTGTACATGCTCAGAGCAACCTGCTAGAGCCTAGATAACGGGTTTACCTTAGTTCCATGGTATTGCTTTTCATTTGAACACCTCTGTGCTATTGTGTTCCTTCCCTGCATTTTGTTTTTGCCCTTTTGCTGTTAGTTTTTGGGCCCAACCACTCTTTTCCTTTTTTTTTTCTCTTTTATAATAAGCTTTCTTTTTTTATGTAGACTTTTTAAAAAATTCACTTTATTACGACTTATTTCCCTGGACTATTTCTCTCTTCCCCACGTACTATACTGAATGGGCGCCATAGGGTTGCTTACCAGGTGTTTCCCAGGGTTCCACCCTGTCACTTCATTATTGTTCTAATGCTCTAGAGAGAGTACCTTCTCAGTGGGCCAGTCTAGATGACCTCAGGGGAAGCCTGAGTGATGGCAATGGGTGAACCAGTGTGTTTTCTAGGAAACCTTTGGTCTAAAAGGGCTTCCCAGCAAGGAAAGACACCATTTCCCCCTTCCTGTCATAAAAACTTCCAGTCCCTGTTTTGTTCTTTTCTTCACACACGCACTATAGTGCTGTACAGATAGTGTCACTGTGCCTGAAGAGCCTTTTGTTGCCTATATCTGGTATGCAGCGAGATCACTGTGCAATGCAGTTGGGAAGGACTGGTTGCACCCTGAATTATGCCCCCTGGGTTTGAGTGTGTGCTGTGATGCTGTCGTGCCTTTGATTAAAGTTTGCAACAGAAACTGACGGTGGGGAATAGATAGCTGTCGCAATTACTTACTTTACAGAATTCAAGTCCAGTAGCACCTTCAAGAGCAATAAAAATGTCTGGGGTGTAAGTTTTCGTGCGTCAAAGCTCACTTCATCAGATACGAAGCTGATTTTACAACAGCTGATTTTACAAAAATGTCTCAGAAATCCCTCCAGCGATGTGGCAGGAGGAAAAATGCAGAGAAAACGGTGTCCATGAGGGAATGAGGGCAGGAAAATGGTGCCATTGTGGGCAATGTTATAAAACATCCCCTTGGGCCTTTGTTTTTGCCATGGAGAACGAGGGAGCTGCTCAACCTGCCTTGGTCTTCAGCAGCCAGGCCTCAGTGCGGAGAGGACCGCTTCCAGTGTAGCCATGCATTCCCTTACACTGCTAGGGTTTACTCTCTGCTGCCACCAGGTGCCCACTAAGAGAAGTGCAGGATGGCACCTGCCTGCCAGACATAGGACGTGTTTGATGGGGGGGACGGGGGGAGACCAACCTTATAGTAGACAAGCAAAATGTTACCGCATTGGAGGACAGAGAGACATCGTATGGGTATACATAGGCAGACATTGCTGACTGGCTCCAAGTTTACTGTGCTGGGTCTGTTCATTTCAGCCTTGTTTTTTTCCTCTGTGAGGTAAGTCTCTTCTCGAAAGCCTGCCTGTGTATCCAAGAAGAGCTTCGCTCAGATGCCCACCTCAGGATGGTGGCCCCCTCCTCTGAAAATACACCAAAGGCAGAAAAAGGAGAGCTTAAAATCCTTTGGCCATTAATGCCTGCATCAGTGTGGCCCAACCTGTGGGTCAAGACCCAAAGTGAGCCACAAAGCCTCTGAAAGTGGGTTGCAGACCAGCTGTCCCAAATGACTGGCCCTGTCCTCTCTATCGTATTTTGTATTTTGGGAACCAAGACTGGAAACAGTATCTTCCTTGCCGTACATTAGTTTGTATTTTCCCCCCTTCATTGCACACACATGCGAATCAAGTAAAACGTGTCCTGATGCTTACTAGACTGAGTTTCTTAGCATCTTAAGGGAGATTAGAGGGCATCATGGAGAAGGAGAAGGTAGCCAGAGGCTGGGATGTCACCTCCACGTGCAAAGGCTGGGTAAGTCAGATTGCCACCTGCTTGGAGTTCATAGCGGGGGGGCAGCTGCACCCTTTGTGCGATGTTCGTTGGTTTCTCAAAAACATCTGCTTTGCCACAGTAGAAAATGGAATGCTGAACTAGATGAGTGCCATGGTCAGAGTTTCAGGTGGGTAGCCATGCTGGTCAGAAGCAGTAGAACAAAGGTTGAGTCCAGTGGTGCCCTTAAGACAAACAAAGTTTAATTAAACTTTAATTTTAATGAATTAAACTTTAATTAAACGTTGTTGATCTTAAAGGTGCCACTGGACTCAACCTTTGTTCTATGGTCGTAGTTTGCCTGGGGTGCCACAAACCCTTGGATGGTTCTCCGGACCAAGTCAGTTTGGACTGAAAAGGCTGGGAGCTGCCAATCTGCGTGACCAGACCAGAGTCCTGCCTCCCCGTCCCAGCTCAGGTTGCGTCAACTGGCCTCCTGGTTTTACAGCTTTTGTCATTAGCTTGGAAACTGGAAGGAATTGAGAAGGGGAGAGGGAGAACCAGCTCCTTCTTTTAAAACGAGCAGCTGTCTGGGCAGTTTGAGCTTAACCCCTGAGCAGTTCCAGGCCATAAACCCACCTTTCACTGAGCAAAGGAGAAATACTTACATTAAGCCCATGAAGTCAGTACATCAGGGGCAGGAACATATGCATGCCCCATACCTTAAGCATCTTAATGCAGTCTCTCCAAAAAGGTTTGAGTAGCAGGTTTGGGAACGGGTGACCAAGGACAGGGAAAACTGGGAACAGGCTGATCAGAGACTTTTATAGTGTGGAAGCTGCAGTTGCGAAGCTGAGGAGGAGAAAAGCCTCCATGCAGGAACAGCCAAAGTGATATAGAAGAAGAGGAAAAGTGTTTCTGGGCAGAAATACAAAGGAGAAGCTAGCAGTGGTGTGCATCGGAGCATCCTTCAATATTCCCAATCTGTTGCTGCCAGCAATGTCAAAAGTGAAGAAGAGGAGATTGGATTTATACCCCGCCCTTCACTTGGAGTCTCAGAGCGGCTTAGAACCTCCTTTCCCTTCCCCTCCCCACAACAGACACCCTGTGAGGTAGGTGGGGCTGAGAGAGCTCTTTCCCAAGCTGTCCTTGAGAGAACAGCTGGTACAGAGCTATGGCTTGCCCAAGGTCATTCGCCAGGTACAAGTGGAGGAGTGGGGAATCAAACCCGGTTCTCCCAGATTAGAGTCCGCGCACTTCACCACTACACCAAACTGAACATATGTGTGATGGATACTTGAAGTGGGTCATGCCTTGGTGGAACAGCAGCCTTGGAAGGGAGCTGCGCAGAGCATCAGACCCACAGATGAGTCTGCAAAAGTGTTCCCTCTAAGCTGAGTTAGTGTGAGCTAACTCACAGTTTTTTAGCCTCTGGCTCACACATTTTTGTCTTCGCTCAGGAAGGATGTGGCTCCAGAGCAAAGTAATTTATGCAGCAGCCAAATCGCTCGCTCACAATTTTAATGCCAGCTGCTCACAACGTAGAATTTTTGCTCACAAGACTCCACAGCTTAGAGGGAGCATTGGTCTGCAAGCAGAGGCACTTACCTCTGGTGGAAGGATGCTGGCAGAATGGACCCACGGGATCTACGCTGGAGGCCCAACCATCCATGCTAATCTTTCTGCTTGCATGATTGATTGATTAAATTTCTACCCCACCCTCCCGGCTGAAGCTGGCTCAGGGCGGCTAACATAAAACAAACCAAAATTTTACAATACACATAAAACCGATTAACAGCAACAATTAAACAATTCTAAAACATTTAAACCATAAATATAATAAAGCACAGGAACTGCATCTAGCCAGCTGCCAGTGATCATCCTGTTATTTCCCCACCCCGCACACTTTACCTGAAATTCCAGATCAGACCTCTGAAGTGCCGCACTGTAGATCTTACCTTACGGAAGCATGCAAGGCTCCCCCAACTCTTAGGTTCTTTTTTTTAAAAAATGTATAGCAGCCAGAGAGAGCAGCTGGACTGGACTGGAGGAGTGATGAGGAGGAAGTACTGAACTTTTTCTTTGCAATCTTCTGATCCGAGTTGCCCACACCTCAGCCCCAGGTGGTGGGGGAAAGGTGGTTTCCCATTTCCAGCACTCTCATGGCTAGGAAAGCAGGGCGGGCAGTTGGGATCCATAAAACAGCCCCGGGGGCATTTAAGCAGGGGTCATTTCGTAAAAAAAGAGGTACAAGAGCTCATTAGCATAACTCATTTGCATAACTCATTTGCATATGCCACACCCCCCTAACATACCGGAAGTGTGTCAGAAGGCAACACCCACCCCTCAGGCTCCACTCCACAGGGGAGTGAAACTGACCTGCTCTTCCTCCATTCCCTTCCCCAGCCAATACTTTGTGCAATGAAAATAAGCGTAAAGAACACACCCTCATTCTCTTCCTGTTCCCTTGAAACCACCAGGTTTCAAGTAGACTTGAGATACCAAGGACATGTGCACCACCCATCCCTTCCCCTTCCCTTCCCCACAACAAGACACCCTGTGAGGTAGGTGGGGCTGAGAGAGGTCTTTTGAGAACTGCTCATGAGAGAACAGCTCTGAGAGAACTTGTGACTGGCCCAAGGTCACACCAGCAGCTGCACGTGGAGGAGTGGGGAATCAAACCCGGTTCTCCCAGATTAGAGTCCAACTCCTGACCACTACACCAAACTGATGGGGTGGAAGCTGCTGAAGGGTTGGTGAAATTTCTCCAGTACTTATGTGCCATGTGCCCAGATAAAAAATGGTATACTTAGAAAATTTATATGCCACCTTGAGCAAGTCTCTAGAAAAGCAGCACACAGTCATAAAAGGAACAATGATAAAATTATCAATATTAAAACAAAACATTAAAATCAATAAAGACCCTAGCAGGGCTTTCCCCGGGGCGCTGCGCCTCTGCACTGCTCGGGGAAGCCGAGGAGGGGGCGGGGCTTGGTCATGTGCCTGCCCCCTGGGCTCCTCACTCCCGGAGCTGCGCTCCTGTGTGCTCCCGCTCCAACGGACCCCTGCATTTAAGCACCCCCTTGTTCTGTTGTTGCTCCAATAACATTTACCGCAACTCTTCTTGGTTTTTAAAAAACACAGTTGGGGGGCTGCTGCATGCATCTGCTGCAATATGTAAGGCAACAGGGGCCAAGGAGGAGCTGCGTGGACGGACGCTGGTTCACCTCTTCGTGGATCCCACAAGGCAAACAGGCCGCGAGGCAAGGTACAGCTGGGAGAAGGCAAAACCCACTTCTCACTGCCAAACTGGGGGACATGAGAGGCAGATTTAGCTCCTCCTGCAGTGGCAGAGTTGCCAACTCCAAGTTGGGAAATTCCTGGAGATTAAGGGGTGGAGTCAGGAGAAAGCAGGATTTGGGGGGGGAGGACCTCAGAGGGGTATAATGGAATGCAGTCCACCGCACAAAGCAGCCATAACCTCCAAGGGAACTGATCTCTATAGTCTGGAGATCAGTTGTGATTCTGGGAGATCTCCAGGACCCACCTGGAGGTCGGCAACCCTGACTGGGAGGGGTTAGTGGTTCCCACCTCCATGCCACAGTCTCAGTGCTGATTGTCCTATCCAGGGGTCCTTTCGTAGAAAAAGAGGTGCAGGAGCTCATTAGCATAACTCATTAGCATATGCCATGTCCCCTGACATCACCAGAAGTGTGTCAGAAAGGGAATGTCAGTTTCAGCTACATTATATCCTATGGGCCATTGAAATCAATGGCAAAAACTCATAGGGTATATGAGGGGCTGGAGGGGAGGGGGTTTGAGGGAGAGGCTCCAAACTTGCAGGGTAGCTGCTGGGGCCTCTCCTCGAAATACCTACTAAGTTTCAAGAAGATTGGACCACGGGGTCCAAGTCTATGGGCCCCCAAACAGATTGTCCCATCCCCTCCATTGTTCTCTATGGTGGGAAAAAATGTTAATTTTTTTCCTACCATAGAGAACAATGGAGGGGATGGGGGCAACCTGTTTGGGGGCCTGTAGAATTGGACCCTCTGGTCCAATCTTCTTGAAACTTGGTGGGTATTTCGAGGAGAGGCCCCAGCAGCTACCCTGCAAGTTTGGAGCCTCTCCCTCAAACCTCCTCCCCTCCAGTGGCTTTTAAAGTTGCCACCAAATTTCAGCAGCAATTCGGCGGTGAGCTGAATCAGATTAGAGAATCTGATTCAGCCCGTGGCTGCCCTACTGGCCAGTCCTGAGCTGCGGCCCCAACGGACCCCTGGTCCTATCCCCCTTGCAGACTTGCTACAAGTAACTCACGTGCCTCCTATGCTTTCTTTTGCGGAGAGAACACTGGCAAAGGAGGGTGATTTGCACTCGGAAAGGTCTAGAAATGTTGAAGCAATGAGAGAGAATATGGGCAGCTGACCCTTTTGATGGCACAGAGTTAATTGCACCAGCTGGCAAATAACGCCCCCCCCCCACTAAGCCTCTGTTAAAGGGACAGGACTTTTTTCCTCCAGGGTGTTGGCAACCCTCTCCAGCCACTCCAGGAGGGAAGGTGTGGCAGGGGAAATGTGCTACCCAAGCTCCTCCAGCCTCCATGCCACAGTGTTGCACATGGAAAAGAATTCTCAATTGTTTGTAATCTGTAATCTGCCCAAGTACATGAAGCATTGGTCAGGGGTCCGTTGGAGTGGGAGCGCACCGGAGCGCAGCTCCAGGAGTGAGAAGCCCAGGGGGCGGGCACATGACCAAGCCCCACCCCCCCTCCTCGGCTTCCCCGAGCAGTGCAGAGGCACAGTGCCCCGGGGAAAGCCCTGCTAGGGTCTTTATTGATTTTAATGTTTTGTTTTAATATTGATAGTTTTATCATTGTTCCTTTTATGACTGTGTGCTGCTTTTCCAGAGACTTGCTCAAGGTGGCATATAAATTTTCTAAGTATACCATTTTTTATCCGGGCACATGGCACATAAGTACTGGAGAAATTTCACCAACCCTTCAGCAGCTTCCACCCCATCAGTTTGGTGTAGTGGTCAGGAGTTGGACTCTAATCTGGGAGAACCGGGTTTGATTCCCCACTCCTCCACATGCAGCTGCTGGTGTGACCTTGGGCCAGTCACAAGTTCTCTCAGAGCTGTTCTCTCATGAGCAGTTCTCAAAAGACCTCTCTCAGCCCCACCTACCTCACAGGGTGTCTTGTTGTGGGGAGGGGAAGGGGAAGGGATGGGTGGTGCACATGTCCTGGTATCTCAAGTCTACTTGAAACCTGGTGGTTTCAAGGGAGCAGGAAGAGAATGAGGGTGTGTTTTTTACGCTTATTTTTACTGCACAAAGTATTGGATGGGGAAGGGAATGGAGGAAGAGCAGGTCAGTTTCACTCACCTGTGGAGTGGAGCCTGAGGGGTGGGTGTTGCCTTCTGACACACGTCCAGTATGTTAGGGGGAGTGGCATATGCAAATGAGTTATGCAAATGAGTTATGCTAATGAGCTCCTGTACCTCTTTTTTTACGAAATGACCGCTGGCATTGGTACTCTCTCGAGATCAAGCTACGCTGGACTCAGGGCATTCCATGCCACAGAGAAGTATGTTTGCCCCCAGTGGGGCGAATAGCAGGTCTCCAGGACCACTTCCGGTTGGAAAGACGGTGCAGGAGGAAGACATTATGGTCCAAGCCTAACAGAGGTCAATGGACTTAGAAGGGCAAAACTCTGCTTAGGACTGTGCCATTAAACCCTGATCGCCTAGTTCAAACTGTGGCTCTGTGCACCCGTTTTCCAAAAGCAGGGAATGCCCTTCTTTGCATCTGATCAGGGCTCCACTATATACAAATCCACTGGAGATCAGGAAACACCAGGAATACCTGCTTATTAAAGGTAAAGGTTTCCCTTGTTCGAAAGCCAGTTGAATCTGACTCTAGGGTGGCACTGTCCAAAGATGTTTCCGTGGTCATGTGGCCGGCATGACTAAACGCCAAGGCGCACGGAATGCTGTTACCTTCCCACTGAGGCAGTACCTATTTATCTGCTTGCAATTTCTTGCTTTCGAACTGCGAGGTTGGCAGGAGCTGGAGCCAGAGATGGGAGCTCATTCGGTCACGCGGCACTCGGGTCTCGAACTGCCGAACTACAGACCTCCTGGTCCAAACTATCACAAAACTGTGTGCAGTGTCATGGCTAGCTGTTAAAAACATAAAAAGAGAGGCGGCGTGAGTGGGCGGGGGAATGTTTTCAGGCATGTTGGCAGCGCATAAGAGACTTGCAGTTTCTGCTTTTCTTAAAACGGAGACCAGGAGGCATTGCAGACTTAATTCGGTTACACAGCACAAATCAGATTCCAGGATGCCCCTCCCTGGGTTGAAGAAGCACAAGCGCTGTGAAGGCAAAGAAAGCCGCACTTTGTCAGAACGGACAGATCAGGCCTGCTAAGTGCAGCAGTCCAGCTGGGCCAAAAGAGAATGTGGGTTCTGTGTATCCCCTGATCTCTGCCCCTCCATTCCAAGTCGCAGAGGATGGGGAGGGGGGCTTTCTTGCCCCTTCCCCTCCTTTTCAGCCTATGTCAATTGGTGGTGGTGGAAATTACCATCAAGTCACGGCTTATGGTGACCTCGGATTTCAAGGCAGGAGACGTTCAGAGGAGGTTTGCTGTGATACATGTCTATGTATCACGACCCTGCTATTCCTGGGAGGTCTCCCATCCAAATACTGGCCAGGGCTGACCCTGCTTGAGCTTCTGAGATCAGCTTCCTGGTCAAGATCTATGACAACTGCAGAGGTCACAGTCCACTTCAACACAAAAGTCAGTCCTCCCACAGATGACAGGAAGCCACCACTATCCTAGTGCCACAATCCATAAACACAAGACAAAGTCAGCAAGGAATCCCCACCTGGATCTAGGGTTGCCAACCTCCAGATGGGGCCTGGAGAGCTCCCGCTATTACAACTGATCGACAGGCAATAGAGATCAGTTCCCCTGGAGAAAACGGCTGCTTTGGAGGGTGGATGCTATGGTATTATACCCTGCTGAGGTCCCTCCCCTCCCCAAATGCCGCCTCCCCCCAGGCTCTGCCCCCCAAACCTCTAGGTATTTCCAGATCCAGAGCTGGCAACCTTAAGTTGCTTCCCCAGTCCTCAGACCTCATTCCCTCTGTCCCGTGGGTGGTGCCCGAGTGAGACCCTTTGGGCTGCCAGTTCTGGGTTGGGAAATACCTGGAGATTTTGGGGGTGGAGCTGGAGAGGGTGGGGTTTGGAAAGGGGCGGGGCCTCAGCAGGGTACAATGCCACAGAGTCCACCCTCCAAAGCAGCCGTTTTCTCCAGGAGAACTGATCTTTGTAGTCCAGAGATCAGTTGTAACTGCAGGACAACTCTGGGCCTTACCTGCAGGTTGGCAGCCCTGGAGAACCACTTGGGGGGGGGGGGGAGACGCTGTGGTCACTCAGATAATGCTTACGCCTTCCCTATCAGTGCTTGCTCTGGATCACTGTCTGCAGGGACTGATGTGCTCCACGCACCCAGGGCAGGGTTGCCAGCTTCGAGTCGGGAAATACTTGCAGATTTTGAGGGTGGAGCTTGAGGAGGGCGGGGTTTGGAGAGGGGAGGGACTTCCGTGCCATAGAGTCCTCCTTCCAGAGGGGCCATTTTCTCCAGGTGTCCTGATCTCTGCCACCGGGAGATCAGTTGCAATCTCCAGCAACCACCTGGAGGCTGGCAACCCTAGCCCAGGGCCTGACGCAGGAAGGAGCAACAAGCTTGGCCAGGAGTAACGAAACCGCGTGAATGTGGATCCTTGACGATTTTGACAGGGAAAGGGTCTTTGTCCCTGGCAGAAGAGCCATAAGACTGGAGGTGTCTAAGAAAAAGAATCAGAGGGAGATTTTTCCCATGCCAGGAACAGCGTAGCTTCCTTAAGACCTCTAGCTTCTGGAGGTCTGCACCACGACCAGAGAGAGCCGGCCAACCTGCAGGGAAGACTGGTGGGAACTTTTGGAAGATGGGGGGGGGGCTTTATCACCACTTCGATTTTTGCTTAAATTGCATTGTATATGACCAGGGCTTTTTCTGTAGAAAAACCCCAGCAGGAACTCGTTAGCATAATAGGCCACACCCAACAGCAGGAACTCATTAGCATATTAGGCCACACCCCTGGCAGCACAGCTTATTAACACATTAGGCCACACCCCCATGTCACCAGAAGAGTGGTCGTCCAGCCACACCCACCTTTTGCTGCTTATTCTGTTTACTTTGTTTGTTGTCAAAACCCAGGGCTTTTTTTGTAGCAGGAATTAATTTGCATGTTAGGCCACATACCCTTAATGTAGGTAATCCTAATGAGTTTCTGCTGTTGGGTGTGGCCTGTTATTCTAATGAGTTCCTGCTGGGTGTGGCCAACTCAGGAGCCAGCCGGAACTCCGTTCCTGTGCGTTCCTGCCCCAAAATAGCCCTGCGTATGACTCTTATTATGTATATTTGTCCTTGCCTTGATTTCCCATCCCTCTCTATTAAATAAAACTCTCATCTCCAGACTTTGGAAATCAGTTTCCCTGAAGAAAATGGCTGCTTTGGAGGATGGACTTCCTGGTACTATACCCTTCTGATGTCCCTCCCCAAACCCTGCCCTCCCCAGGCTCCGCACCCAAATCTCCCAAGAATTTCCCAACCTGATGTTGGCAAGAGGAGCTGGCACTCCCTTCCCCTGCTACTGATGGCCAGGAACCAGGCTTTTGGCTGTGACTAGGGGTCCCCGGTCTCCCACACCGGCTGGCCATTCCTCACTGCCTGCTGCCTCCGGTCCCAGGAGAAAGGTGGGGCCGCATGAATACACTTCATACATAAAGAGAAGCACTGGAAACCACTCATTCATTTGAAGGTTTCCTTCTGGGAGACTCTTCAGACTGTTCTGGTTTACTAACACAGCGTGAGCCCTTCTAAAGGGCATTTCCCACCTGTGAATCCTGTGTGGAATGTCAGCAGCAGTTGCCAAGCAGAATATCCTCAGGATGTGTTTAATGAACATTTTACGTGCCTTGTAAACACAGTTTTCTTTTTATGGCTTTTTCCTCCGTCTTAAAAGTTCTCCTGGTAACTCCTTCATTGTCCCGCTGCAAGTAAAGATAGCAGCAAAGCAGTGCCTTTTTCTCAGTGGCGGTTTCTCTTTTGTGCTCCTCTTTGGCAACAGTGCGGCAGACAAACTACAAAATGCTTAAACCCCCCCCACACACACACACTCCCCCAACAAGCAGTGTGTCCCTTGACCCTGCTGTGGTGCACCCCTTCCTTCTTTCTGTGCACAAAAATGGGGACCTTTGTGCTGAGTCGTAGCTGACCAGAAACTATCCGCTAAGTTGTTTTAGCTGGTTCTTTCTTCCATATTTTGGAAAATTAAAGATCTTATCTGCAGGAATTAGGGTTGCCAGATCCCCCTGGCCACTGGTGGGGGATGGGGGGATACAGTTGCCAGATCCAGGTTGGGAAACTCCAGGAGATCTGGGGGGGGGGGTGGAGCCTGTGGGGGACAGAGACCTCATTGGGGTACAGCGCCATAGAGTCCCCCCTCCAAAGTAACCCTTTTCTCCAGGGGAACTGATCTCTATAGTCAGGAGATGAGCTATGATTCTGGGAGATCCCCAGGGCCCACCTGGAGGCTGGCATCCCTAGGGATTCTGGGGAAGTTTGCAGATTGCACTCAAAGCTGTGGATGTAGGGTTGCCAGCCTCCAGGTGGGGGCTGGAGATCTCCCGCTTTTACAACGGATCTCCAGCTGACAGCGATCAGCTCCCCTGGATGAAATGGCTGCTTTGAAGGGTGGACTCTATGGCATTCTAGCATGCTGAGGCCCCTCCCCTCCCCAGACCCCGCCCTCTCCTGGATCCACCCCCAAAGTCTCCAGGTATTTTCCAACCCAGACCTGGCAACCAGTGTTCCCTCTAAGCTGAGTTAGTGTGAGCTAGCTCAGAGTTTTTTAGCCTTCAGCTCACACATTTTTGTCTTAGCTCAGGAAGGATGGCTCCAGAGCAAACTAATTCATATAGTAACCAAGTCGCTCGCTCACAACTTTAATGCCAGTAGCTCACGAAGTAGAATTTTTGCTCACAAGACTCCACAGGTTAGGGGGAGCACTGCTGGCAACCCTGTGTGGATGGCGGTCACACCATTTCTCTGGGTCAGAATGCCAGTGGAGGACACAGGCCGTCTGTAAAAGGCTTTAAAAAAATTAAAACAAAATTATAGTAAAGGCTTAACGAAACCATTCTCTGGTTCGTTAAACAGTCCTAAGAGTAACAGCTAGGGTTGCCAGGTCCGGATTGGAAAATACCTGGAGACTTTGGGGAGTGGATCTGGGAGAGGGCAGGGTTTGGGGAGGGGAGGGGCCTCAGTGTGGTCCAATGCCACAGAGTCCACCCTTCAGAACAGCCATTTTCTCCAGGGGAGCTGATCTCTGTCAGATAGAGATCCGTTGTAAAAGCAGGAGATCGCCAAGCCCCACCTGGAGTCTGGCAACCCTAGTAACAGCATACAGTATAGAAACCAAGACTCATGGCTTGACCAGACATGCACGGGGAAGTTCCCTGTTCAGAGCTCTTGTGCATTTATAAAAAGAAATGTGCTCCTGAAAATTAAGTTTTCAAAAAAATCCCAGAGCACTCCGAGCAGAAAACTCCCAATCCCAACATATATCCCGTCACGGCCGCTCAAACTGGCGAAAGCCCCAGTGGCATGAAGAAGGTGCGTTGTCGTGACGTCATTGAAAATTTGGGGGGGGGGGACGACGACCACGCAGAATGGTACCAGCGAGGGCCGCTGGAGGGCGCTTCAGCCCCAGCCTTCTGGAGCAGGATTCCTTCCCCAGGCAAAGAGCAGGGAACTGCCGGCTTTCCATCAACTCCCCCCCCCCCCCCCCAACACACCCGTCTGACTCATTGTTGGCCT
Organism: Lepidodactylus listeri; assembly: GCA_029233225.1. Lineage (NCBI taxonomy): Eukaryota > Metazoa > Chordata > Lepidosauria > Squamata > Gekkonidae > Lepidodactylus > Lepidodactylus listeri. The sequence continues at coordinate 15,658,123 of JARCFY010000017.1, read as the reverse complement.
AACTCTTAAAGAAATAAGTTCAAAAGAAATTAGGGTAATCATGCATGAATGGGAAATTACTAGCAAGTTACAGAACACTCAGTCTTTTTCAGTGAGTTACATTTACAACCCGAGCTTAAGGAAGGCGAAACAAAAAGTTTGTAGTCCACTGGCACCTTTAAGACCGACAAACGTTTTTTCCCCCCTGGGTGAATCTACCTAAAGAAAGACAAGGTAATGTTATTTTTTTAAAAAAACTTGAAATCTCATCCATTCATCACATAACTTTATAACATGATCCAGCCTTTGTATAATCCATAGCACATCAAAACAGTTTTGGCACATACGAATACTGTTGATTGTCTTTGCAGCATTGAATGAGATATCCCATTTTAAACCATTCCATCCTGTAAATCTGGGATGCCAGCCTCCAGGTGGGATGTGGGGAACCCCAGAATTACAACTAGATCAGTTCCCCTGGATAAAAGGGATGCTTTGGAGGGTGGACTTTGTGGCATTGTACCCCACTGAGGTCCCTGCTCTCCCCAAGTTCCACCCCCCCAACTCACCAGGAATTTCCTAACCTGGAGCCGGCAACTCTACCCCCCTAACATATTGTCTCCAATATCTAGGGCATCCAACTCATGCAGCTAGAGCTGTTCAACCTCCAGGTGGGGCCTGGAGATCTCCTGGAATTACAAATCATATCCAGATTGCAGAGATCAGTTTCCTTGGAGACAATGGCAGCTTTGGAAGGTGGACTATTGGCACCCTCCCCAAACTCTACCCACCCCAGGCCACTACCCCCAAATATCTGGGGATTTCACAGTCCACAGTTGGAAAACCTACATGCAGCACTTACCTTTTCTTTTCCCCGCGTCAAATTGCAGCTGATTTATGGTGACTCTGTAGATTGTCATTGCCTGCCTCTGTGTAGCAGCTCTGGACTTCCTTGGTGGTCTCCCATCCAAACACTAACGAGGGCTGACCCTGCTTAGATTCCGAGATCTCATGTGACCGGGATAGCCTGAGATTGCCAGGTCAGGATGCAGTAACTGTACAGGAGAGCAGTTCTTTATCCCTGGCAAATAATATCTAAGCTAGGCAAAAAGTAGGATAAAAGTAACTGATACACAATTGTTAGCCATGTTTTAGGGTACTTGCCATTATCATTTTTGTTTCTCCCCTGATTTCTTTATCTTAAGGACATTTCTATCACCTGTGATAAAAACGCTCTTCTGTCTTTCTGGCATTTTCAACAGTTCAAACTATAATTCTTATTTGTTTTATTTACAATCAAAGGAGTAAGTTTAGACAATGTTTAAAATCAATCTGTCCCTATTATATAAAAGCCAGGTGGGGTGGCAACATTCCACGTGCTCTCATTGGCTGTAAAATGCTCTCCCTCAGCCATTGGCCCATCAGTCGCCACTCAAGAGTACTCGCATGCCATTGGCTGGGTGCTGGGTCTGCTCCTCTTCCCCACCCACTTCCCTTTCAGCCTCTGTTTGCTGTCAGAAGCATTGTGTCTGGCGACGAAGACACTTCTCTTGCTCAGCTCCTGTGGAGGACAAAGTTTTCCCTCAGTGGCTGTTGTGAGGAACTCATAGGGTGGCCAGCTCCAGGTAAGGAAGCCAGTTTAAGGAAGCCAGAGTTTGGGGAGGGGAGAGGAAAGGGCTCAGCTGAATAGAATGCCATAGAGGCCAGCAGCCAAATCATTCTAACTCTTCCCTCAGTGGCTGTTGGTAAGCAACCAAGCTTGGTTCTGTCAGTAAAAAAACAAAGAAACAAAACCCTTTCTAGGCCTTTGTGAGGAACTCACTGGGGCCAGTCCTTGCCAGCTCCAGGTTGGGAAATTCCTGCTGTCCTTCTACCCCCCCCCCCCCAACACTGTCCTCCACAGAATCCATCCCCCAAATCTCCAGGTATTTCCCTACTCAGAGCTGGAAACCCTACTTTCTCCTCGGTGCCTGCTGCTGGTCAACCACGCTTGGTTTCTGTCAGTAAAGGGCTCTTTCCACATCTATTTTGGTCTCTGGGAGAAAACTAGGGCTGCCAAGTCAGCCCGGGGGGGCGGGGGATCCCCCGCTATAGGGGTTCCCGATCCGCCGGCCAGCATTCGGCTGGCGGGGGGAACCTCGCCCCCGAAGTCGTCCAGCTAGGACGACTTCTCAAACGTAATGACGTCACCCGGAAGTGACGTCATCACGTTGGGGGCGTTGCCAGGGCGACGCTCTGACAATCGCCCCAAAACTCTATGATACCATAGAGTTTTGGAGCGATTGCCAGAGCGTTGCCCTGGCAACGCCCCCAACGTGCTGACGTCACTTCTGGTGACGTTGCCGGGCGCGCGCGCACCGAGGAAGCTCCCGGCGGACGGGGGACTCCCCCCCACCGGTGAGTATTACACACTTGGCAACCCTAGAGAAAACTCATTGTGCCCTTATACCCTGCTGAGATGCTCCCTCCCCCACAGCAAATGTGACATGGCAGTCGGCTTCAGAACACAGTAGAGGCTGCAGGTGGGGGGTGGGATGGAAAGCTGAACAGTGAGGGGAAAATAAAGGTAGACTGATGCTTGGCTGGAAAGGCGATTGGGTTGCCAACTCTTGGTGGGAAATTCCTGGAGATTTGAGGGATGGAGCCTGGCGAGGGTGAGGGCCTCAGACAGGTACGATGCCATAGACTCTGCCCTCCAAACCAGCCATTCTCTTTGGGGAACCACTGCCTCCAATCTCCAGGTGAGGGCTGGAGATCACTCAGAATTACGACTGCTCTCCAGATGGTATTGATCAGTTCCCCTGGAGAAAATGGTGGACTCTGTGTCCTTATACCCTGCTGGGGTTGCCACCGTAAATTGACGCTGAGTGCCCAAATCCTTGGCATTCTCACAGAGCTTCTTTCTAGAGCCCATTGTATTTATTTCCATAACGGGCCTTATTCCTAGTTATCTATAACAGCCATATTCAAAGAGGGGAAAAAATCAGTTCATTTGCCCGAAGATGTACCCATCAGAATATAATGGCACAAGAATACTTGCATGGATATCTTGCTGCGCCCTCCCATCTTGAGTCCATCTTACTGTATATTCTCCCACTGGAGCAAGCTCACAGCCGTGTCCTAACAAAAAGTTATTCATCTTTGAGAGGACATGCTTATTATTACAATAATAACATACATGTTCTTCAACAGATGTCAAACTTTGATACCCAGAAAATGTCAGAGAAGGTAGCAGAAAACCCATAAATCATCTGGCTAAGAAGCTTTGGTTTAAGGTTGTGTTAGTTGTGATCATCTGACAATGCTTTGCTCACTTGCTTTATCTAATAATACTTGCCTTAATCATAAGATTCCATACAGCAGAGCATTGGATTTCCCCTACATTCCTAGGGTTGCCAGCTCTAGGTTCGGAAGTACCTGGAGATCTGGGGGTTAGAGAATGGGAAGTCAGGGTTTGGTGAAGGGAGGGACCTCAGCAGCGTACAATGCCATGGAGTTCACCCTCCAAAGCAGCCATTTTCTCTAACAGAACTGATCTTGGTCAGCTGGAGAGCAATTGTAATAGCAGGAGAGCTCCACATGCTAGCTGGAGCTTGGCAACCCCACTACATTTCTGTAATGTAGTATGCTCTGTGTAGCAACCGGCCTGCCACGTGCTCCCAGGTAATGGCGCCCGCCGCATGGCCAGAGCACATGGTCAGGCAGAAAGGGGAGCTTGAATCTGGAGGAACAATAGACGTCCGGATTGAAAGCCTCCACCAATGTGGGACCTAGGTTCTCCCTGGGGAGCCAATGCAATCAAAGGCTCCTCCAGGGTACCTATGACAAACATGCGCAGATGTTAAGCCCCCATCAGGTCTTTTGGGTGCGGCCAGAGGTGTGGCTCCGGCCAGCATATAATGAGGGCCCTGGAGCCCTGGAAGCATGCTTGTTCTGACCATCTACTGGGCATGCTGAATCACTCAATAAAGGCTTCATGATTTCACTGTTCCTGGTCTCCCGAGTCCAGTACTCTTCAGCCCAGTTCACACATACATGGCGGGGAAAGGAGGTGGTGGCAGCAGTGGCTTCTGCGTATTCTGGGTCTGCCCCTCTCGTCTCCCTCCTCCCTGATGCTGTTCTTGATGAGCTTGCAACAGTGCAACATAACAGCACAGTACCATATCTTGAGCTGGACGGCCCAGGCCAGCCCAATCTCATCAGATCTGAAAAGCTAAGCAGGGCCGGCCCTGGTTAGGACTTGGATGGGAGACCACCAAGGAAGTCCAAGGTTGCTACGCAGAGGCAGAAAAGGGCAAACCACCTCTGAGCATCTCTCGCACTGAAAACCATATGGGCTTGCTATAAGTCAGCTGTGACTTAATGGCATTTTCCTCCACCACCTTTTACATAATTAACACAATCTTTATACTGTGAACCATCAGATTCCCATACAGCTTCAACAATCCCTCTCCTTCCCTTCCCCGATCTGACTGCCCATCTTTTATACATTCAGAGCCAAGTCCAGATCACAAGCTTTCTTGCAAAGGGAAATCAGGAAGAGCTGCTGAAATCAGGGGCCCGTCCAGGTACCTGTGTGGATGAGCAATAGCAAAGGTGGTCTACGAAGGTGAACCTAGGGCTGCCAAGTCAGCCCGGGGGGCAGGGGATCCCCCGCTAAAGGGGTTCCCGATCCGCCGGCCAGCATTCGGCCGGCGGGGGGAACCCCACCCCCGAAGTTGTCCAGCCCGGACGACGTAATGACATCACCGGAAATGACGTTAGCACGTCACCCTGGCAACGCCCCCAACGTGCTAACGTCACTTCCGGTGACGTCGCCAGAGAAACTCCTGGAGGGAGGAGGACTCCCCCCCGCCGGTGAGTTCTGTAGACTTGGCAACCCTAGGTGAACCTGACCTTGGCCGGTGTTTGGTAGACGCAGGCAGGCCTTCTCAGTCCTCCTCCTCCCACTGACGGTGATGTGGCTGGAACTCTCAGTCACTTTCCTTCTCTCCATTTGGCAAGATATCCCCCTCGGCCAGCTGTCGTTATACTTCCAGTTGCGACTTCTTTACTCTGAGTAGACTAATATACATATGAAGTCAGGGCCATGCTCCTGGAGACTCCTTGGCCTGGAGAGTCTCTTTCTTTGTTGGATGTGCTCTCTCTGATCTAAGAGCCTATTACGAAAAGGACAAACTAAAAAAAAAATGCAGTGGTTATGGTTAGTTATTTAGAATTTCATACTTAGGCGTTCGAGACACTAGGGACGCAACTGCGAATCAGTCCGTCCCATTGCCTTCCACACCCCGTGGCTTCATTTCACACTGGTGTTCAGCTGTGAAGACAGGGCCTTACTCATAATGAAAACACCAGAGCCTTCTGTGTTTTGGAAATCTAGCTAAGAAGGATGGCCAGGAACATTGAATAAAGAGTCAGTGTAGTTTACAAACACCAAGGCATAACACAGAGAAAGCAAAACACCCTGTAAAAAGGTGGTGGTGGGGGGTGTCGCCTAGCTTGCAGCACATATTTCTAGACTTCAGATGGTGACTGGAAGATGTTTTTAGATGACAGCTGTGTTATGTATTTTACTCTGCTCCCCACCCCCATTTTAATGGACTATTTTCTACAGCGCAGTCTTATGCAGAATTTGTTGTCGAAGGCTTTCATGGCTTTCATTAGTAGTTGTAGGTTTTCCGGGCTGTATGGCCGTGGTCTTGGCATTGTAGTATCTGACGTTTCGCCAGCAGCTATGACTGGCATCCTAAGAGGTATAACATAGCTGCTGGTGAAACATCAAGTACTACAATGCCAAGAGCATGGCCATACAGCCCAGAAAATCTACAACTAACTTATGCATTTGCTCCAGTTGAGCCTGCTGATTTCAGTGGGCTTGGACTGGTGTGACTCTGGATAGGACTGCACTAAGAGTCAGATACACTGACCTTTCACTGCTTTTATTTTGTGCCTTCTGCGTTTAGTATTTGTTCTTAGAGCTAGTTTGGTGTAATGGTTAAAGCACAGACTCTAATCTGGGAGAACTGGGTTTGATTCCCCATTCCTCCAAATGCAGTTGCTGGTGTTACCTTGGGTCAGTCACAAGTTCTCGCAGAACTGTTCTCTCATGAGCAGTTCTCGAAAGAGCTCTCTCAGCCCCACCTACCTCACAGGGTGTCTGTTGTGGGGAGGGGAAAGGAAAGGAGATTGTAAACCACTCTGAGACTCCGAGTGAAGGGTGAGGTGTAAATCCAATCTCTTCTTCTTTATATATATATGTATATATAAATAAATAAATAAATAAATATATATATATATATATATATATATATATATATATATATATATATATTTGCTTTATTTATTTCAGTATTACATTTATAAGCTGCCTTTAATCTATCTTCTTTCTTCTGATTGGGAAATAAAACACTGCATCACTTGAAGCAAGGTTGTTCTCTGTAGAATGGAGACATTTCTGCTGGAGAAGGACTTAGAGGGATTATGCCCGCCAAACAGATTAATATATTGATACATCGTATTTTAGAACTCCACAGGGTACAGCTGAACAAACTGCGAAGAAGAAGAATTAATTGGAGTTTACAGATATAGGTCAACTACACGGCCCAAAAGATGTCTTAATAACAGTCTTATAAAACTGTTCTTAGGAAATAGATATTGGAGTAACTTCTTAAGATGTGACATTTCTTAGTCTTTTCTGTTTTTATGAATGGAATTAGAACAAGTGAACATTAGTTTTCAGAATGTCAGTGGCTTAAATCATCCTGTTAAATGGAAAAAAACCCTTTCACTATGCAGGAGCAAATAGACCCATGCTTATATTTCTGCAAGAAATAAATTTGACCTAATGTGATGCTCGCATGTAAGATAGTATTTTCATGGATCAAATGGATATCAAATTCCTAGACTGAAACAAAAGAAGCAGCTTCAATAATCCCACTACAAAATATTGATCAGGCTTATCGCCACAAGACTAAATGGTTTTGTTAGAAAATATATTGAGATCAAGTTGGATTTATAAAAGGCAGACATACAGGAATGGCCATATCTTAGTGATAAAAGACCTGCTCTGTACACAGAAAGCTTCATGTTTAAGCAGCACCAGTGAAAGGTTTCATGTTGAAAAAACACCTTTCTCTGCTATAGACCTTGGAGATCTACTCCTAGGCAGACTACTAGGTTAACAGAAACAAACAGAAATATTTAAGAAATGTCAGCATGATTTTATTTTAATCAAAAGATTGTATGCACATCATTAAAGTTTTTGGGGTCTGCACATGTTTCTAGTTTTTTTTTTGCATGTGTGGCACTTTACCACTACTCTGGATGATGCTAGATTGATAGCAGTGGCTTCATATCACCTTTGGAAGCCCAACTTCTACAAAAACAGGGGCCACTATTTAGACTGAGGAATTTCTGGAGGCTTCCTGGAGGCTGCTAGGCACTCGAAGGAAAAACATGGGTTTTTTAAAAAAATCAAATGTATTCACTGTTAATGACTTTGAATTGGGATAATCTAAAATATTTATACAAGCCCTTATGGGAACGGGATTTAGTCTCCAGTAGCTACCCAATTAATCTTCAAAGCTGGGGATAGACCTGGGGAAGGGTAGGGATGCCAGCCTCCAGGTGGGGCCTGGGGATCTCGTGGAATTACAGGTAATCTCCAGACTACAGAGATCACTTCCCCTGGAGAAAACGGATACTTTGGAGGGTGGACTCTGAGGCATTGTACCCCACTGAGGTCCCTGTCCTCCCCAAGCTTCACTCCAAAATCTCCAGGAGCTTCCAAGACTGGAGCTGGCAACCCAAATCCCCTGCCACTGACCAGGAGGGACCTGGCAACCCTATGTCTGATGACAATTTTAGCTATTGGGCAGGTTTTTACGATACACTGTTTCTTGGTTTGAGTTGTACCTGGAAACACCTTAAGATCCACTGAAAATCTTTAAGTATCAGTTGAAACACACTCATCCCAGCATGTCATGGTTAGCAATCGGACTGCATTACTCTGAATGACAGGGGGTTCCCAAAGACACTTCAAAGTTAGCCTTACTTCTAACACATCACAGGAATCCAGCCTGGATGTTACTCAGGCAGGAAAGATGTGGCAAGGTCTTCTCTTCCCAGGAGGGGGAGCTGCTGGTGTACCGGTCACAACTGGAAAAAGAAGTTCTGAGCTATAGATGCCTCCCAGTGTCTTGGGCTCCTGCCGGGTCCTCCTTTTAATTCTTCTTCACTTTTTAACTCATAGTCACTGCTGACCTGGTTATTAGAATTGATTAGTTTGTGATATAGGTTTTTATGCATTTGTTTTGAAAGCAATACTGGGAAGCTGACTAATGCGGTGCGTGCACACGAAAGCTTATGCCCAGAATTAAACTTTGTTGGTCTTAAAGGTACCACTGGGTCCAAACTTTGTTCTTGTTATGTTCTGTATACAATTCTCTAATGTTAACTACATGTGATTCTCTGAGGTTGCCTTATTTCGGCACTCACGAAATGGCAGCCAGGCGCTCAGGTCATGGCGACTGCCATACGGTCCAAGCGCATGGCCAGCTAAGGGCCTGAGCTTGAGGTCCACAAACAATAGGGCCTAAGGATCCTAAACATCGGCCTACCAGAGGCCCTAGATATTCAAATACACCAACCTGATTCTCTGGCGGGAATCGGGCCCTATCATATTGTTTGGGTGCGGACTGGGCGAGGCTTCCATTGTAAATAAAAGCCGACCCCTGGGCTGCATCGGGTATGCTTGTTCCTGACCTCCAATAAACCTGACATGCTGAAAATCACTTCACCGGCCTCCCGAGTCCAGCACTCTTCAGTTCTATTACTCAGTACCTTCTGTTCTTAAAAAAACAACCCCACTTTTCATTTTCGTATATGGAATTTTACCCTGGAAAGTATTGGGAAAGCTTTGATAAGTTGCCTAATATAAAACATCTCCCCTACAACTTTTCTTCATATTAAGTGTATTAGCCATGAAAGATGCCTTTGTAAAGAAAGTCTCACTGGTTCTCACCGTATCCTCTTTTGTTTGCCTGTGGTCCTGGCGGATCCGTTCATCTGTTACTTACCCCATACAGATGCCATCAAGTCAACTTCATAGTTCCTTTCTAGTGGACCTATAGCATGAGTCAGTGCAATCAACAAGCCCGAATAAGAAGCCATCAGGGACGTGCCCGGAGATGATCCCTGAGCTCAACATGACTCACATGTTAAGCCAAACATTATGCTCCAGTGAGTGGAGCGCCATCACACAGAAGTGAGTATTGGTGCCTTCTGTTCTGTTGTGTACAGTGATTGGTCATTGTTGCTACCTATGAGCAGCATGCTATGAAGAAGCGTCCTCCCCCAAAACTGAGTGTCCTGCTGCAGATCTGTATCTTTAGTGTAGTGGTTAAGTGCACGGACTCTAATCTGGGAGAACCAGTTTTGATTCCCCGCTTCTCCACATGCAGCTTCTGGTGTGACCTCGGGTCAGTCCCAAATTCCCTCAAGCTGTTCTCTTAAGGGCAGTCCTCGGGAGAGCTCTCTCAGCCCCCACCTACCTCACAGGGTGTCTGTTGTGGGGAGAGGAAGAGAAAGGACATTGTAAGCCGCTCTGAGACTCCTTCTGGTAGTGAAGGGTGGGGTATAAATCCAATCTCTTCTCTTCTCATTATTTTATGAACTTTCTAATTGCTCAGAACATGGTGGTAGAAAGGGCTGCCAAGTTGCAGCTCGCTTATGGTGACCCCATAGGGTTTTGAAAGCAAGAGACAGTCAAAGGCAGTTTTCCATGGCCCGGCTCTGTGCAGTGACATTGGACACCCTCGGTGGTCTCCCATCCAAGTACTGACCAAGGCCGACCCTTCTTAGCTTCCAGGATCTGATGAGATCGGTCTAGCCTGGGCCCTCCAGGTCAGGGCAAAACACAGTCCCTGTTATGTATTGACCATGCAATCGCCATGTGCTCCAGTAATGGCGACCGCCATGTGGCCGGAGCACATGGCCAAGAAACTACCTGAGCTTCAGCCAGGTAGAACAAAGGCCAGGTGGATTCTAACCGGCCACCAATCAGGTACCTAGGTTTCTCCCAGGGAACCTATGAAATGTAAATAGACTGATAATAGCCTATCAGGCCAGTTAGGCGAGGTCAGGGGATTATCCCTGACCAGCATAAAAGGAGGGCTCAGAGCCCTGGGCTGTATGCTTCATCCGGACCAGCAATAAAGATCTAGCTGTTTCACTGTTCCATGGACTCCCGACTCCAATACTTTTCAGTCACCATTATAAGGACTGGCTGCAAGTTCCATGTTGTGGGGAGATTTAAAGTGCAACTAGTTTAAGTAGCGGAAGGGGCAGAACAACAATTTGTATTCCCCCATCGATACCACATTCAAAATTTAAGATGCACGAGACAGAGAAGGGCCCTCGCCTTCATGCGCGACTCCATAAAGACATAAGGGCCCAGACCAGAGTTCAGACTCAAATGCCCATGTGATTGAACCCTGCATTGGTTCAGAAGCTCTTAGCAGCAGGAGCTTCTGCGCTGGGCTGGATTTTGTTTGGACTGAACACACCGTTCCCCGCCCCTCTTATGACTGGAGATACTTAGGCCCGTATGAATATTTGATATTTCCAGGCTGGCAGTCTTCCAGTGATCATGAAGGCTGAAGGTAGAAGAGAAGCCAGCTTTGGTAGGATCTATATTGGGTGTGATACAGGCAGTATTCCAAGAGAACAGCTGTTCCTCGATAGAGTTTAGCTACACAACAGCACGGTGGCTCATGAGGGACAACTGGCTAGTCCAGCAGGATTCTTTGGATAGTCACTGAAGGAGAAGAGAACTGGATTCCTTGGCCCAACCAGCTGTTTCTTCTCTCATGGGGCAACTCCTGATGTCCTTGCGGCACCATGACATGGAGAAACAGCATCATCTAGGATTGCCGAAGTCCAGGTGGCACCTGGAGATCTTCCACTATTACAACTGACCTCCAGACAAGATCAGTTCCCCTGGAGAAAATGGCTGCCTTGGAGGGTGGGCTCTATGGCATTATACTCTGCAGAGGTCCCTCCCCTCCCCAGGCTCCACCCCCCAAATATCCTGGTATTTCCCAACCCAGAACTGGCAACCCCAGCATCAACACACATCTAGTGTTGCCAAGTTGAGACTGAGATAGGGTTGCTAGGTCCTACCTTCAGTCCAGCAGGGGGCTCCCAGATCCTTTCTGGGATCTTTCACCACCTGCGCTTTTTGCACGTGGCACGATGACATCACCTGAAAGTGAGCAGTCGCTCTAGTTTTTGGGCAAAAGTATGGGGTTTTTTACCTTCAAAACCATAGAGTTTGCCCAAAACCTAGAGCATCCCCCCGATAGCCCCATCGCAATGATGTCACTTCTGGGTGACATCATCACATCTGAGACATTCCCTGGCAACGTATCTGTTTGGGGCAGGGGCTTCCCCACCAGCCAGGTGGCCGCCAGCGGATCCAAGCCCCCCAAAGTGGGGGTATCCTGCTGGGAACTGAGGGCTGGCAACCCTAGAATGAGAAACTCCTATTTGGGGTGGAACCAGGGGAGGGGGGGGGGTTAGAGGAGGGACCTCAGTTGTGTGTAATACCATGGAGTTCATGCTTGAAAGCAGCCACTTTCTCCAGGGGAACTCTTCAACTTGTAATTCTTGGAGATCTCTAGGCTCCACCTGGAGGTTGTCAACCCTATTCATGTCACATTTTGTTTGTTAGCTCCAGTTCCCATATTTGCTTTTGTTACAATAATCACAACATATTTGCATTTTTGCAGATTTTTGTACTTTGCCAATTTTTGGCATTTTTCTTCCAGCTTGCTTCCACTCCAAGAAGTCAACCAGACTGAGGAGAGGGGAGAGGGAGTGCTTCAAACACTAGAGTAAGAAATGTGATGGGCACAATTTAGCTTCCCTATTTATTAGGTGTTACTGCTTAGGGTTTTTTTAAACAAATGTTGAAAGATCTCAGATCCCCTGACAGCAGTTCTTTCTCAGATATAGAGATCACTACCATCATTGCTGGTCTCTTGCACCTCACCTGGTTTACCACTTAGGGGGCAAAGCCTTTAGTCTACCTTTACTGCCTCCCTCCAATCTGCATGTAGGACAAGCAGGCCTCCTGTCATAGGGGAAGGCTACCTGGGATTCTGGTCCCCCCCCCCCCCCGGGTATGCACAGCTCTGCCTGCTTGCCAGCTAGTGCAAACAAAGCATTTCCCCCTGTCCCCTGCAGAGACTAGTGCTGCCTACCTACCATGTGTGTGTGTTGCAGCCACAGCTTCTGCCTCTATTCTACTGTATCTGCAAAGCACCTTAGCAGTCTGTCATGCAAGGGAGGACCAGTCATTGAACTCACAGGGAAATTTCTCAGTGGGCTGCTAAGCTCCAGCAACTCTGCCTCAGGGCATGGTTGGTTCAGCAGCAGGAATAACCACAGTCAGCTCACCAGCTGTCATCTCCTGCTCTGCCACGAATTTGTAGGAGTCATCAATGGGCGAGTCATCAACCCATTGTAGGAGTCATCAACCCATTGTTGGCACAACTAATTAGAATGGCCCTGGAGTGCTAGCTTATAACACCACGGGTGCCACTCAGGTTGGCTTGCTTTGGGGACGTTTCCTCTTCCCAGTCTGCCCCTGCTTTCATGGGAAGGGGCAAGCCTTTGTTCCCTTTCCCCAGCTCTCTATTGCTTCCAGCATGTACAAGCAAAGCCTTTTCCCTGCTTGCCTAGGGATAATGGACACACACAATGGTTTTCTCCTTCTTACCCCGTGTTTTTGGAACTCACTAAAACAGGGGATTCTGAAAATGAGGGGTAAGAAGGAGAAAGCTTCTGGTTTGCGCCTGGTGAGGAAAAATCTACTGTGGAAAGTTTCACATAACGCAGTTTTAAAAACATTGGTGCAGGGATTTTCACTACTGCGGAAATGGTCCCAGTCTCTGCACCTGAGATGTATGCAATAGGATGATACTTGCTGGGTTATTTCCAGACTCCTTTCTAATAGTTCTTGACACTGCGTTTGCCTGAAAAGATGCTTTCAGTGAGTCTTCAGTTCAGTTGTTTCACACAGACAATATGCTCAGAAAAGTGTGCAAATAGAACTCGTCCATGTAGGGTTGCCAAACTCCAGGTGGCACCTGGAGATTCCCCACTATTACAATTGATCTTCTGATGATCGAGATCAGTTTCCCTGGAGAAAATGGCTGCTTTGGAAGGTGGACTCTCGGGAATAGAGTCCTCTCCCCAAAACCCGCCCTCTCCAGGCTCCACCCCTAAAATCTCCAGGTATTTCCCAGCCCAGAGCTGGCAACCTTACCCGATATGTATTACACTGAATCTCATCTGTCATTCTGTGGCTCATTCATCCAGTTGGGAGATATTATTTTAGAGCGGTTAACTATGTATAATTATCCCTAATCCTTAGAGCTGTCTGATAGCCCATGTTTTTATTGGCTATTCTATTCATGAAGGGGTGTATGTGTACATATAACGACGAATGTCCCATATTAAAAGAAGTTAGGACTAATACAAGGGAAGCAATAAATTACTCTTATCAGCAAAATAGATACTGCAGAAATAACAGTTCCCACCACCTGATCACAGGATATTCACAGTTTCAAAAGACGCAGAGGGGCCAGCTCTTTGCGGAGAATGAGGGATCAATTACTATTCGTTTGCTGATATGTGCATCGATGTGTGCTAACGTGTAGAAAGCATACAGTCCCCACCCTCTTGCTTCTGTCGGGTCTCACCTGCTATTCCGTGGCCCACACAAACCACTCCTTTTTCTTTTCCATGGGCATCAAGAAACAAAGAAGACCTACAAGAAAAGATGCATAACGCCATAGCCCTGTTCAGAAGTGGCTCTAAATGTGTGTAGCTGAGTTGTGTGGCAGGAGACCGGGAACCTGCCCACCCCGAAACTAAATTCACCTGAGCTCCATGCATTAGGCACATGGAGTGAGGTGCACAAAGGAAAATGTGTAGGCCAAATCCGTATGATGGTGACACATCAATATTGGGAGGTAATGACTGCCCTCATTACATTTTAATTCTACTCTCTCATCTGTTTTGAAAGGCAAAGCATGCAATAAAACAACCCAGGAACAACATTAAAAAAGAGACATTTCCTTATACATTTACTGTTCCATATTGCTGTATTGACCAGGCCAAATTGATGTTACACAAATATAAGCAAGCGTCTACATACACTTCCTATATTTTGGGTTTCAGACCTCTAAACCCTGCCCTCCTAAGGTTCCAGAAGAAACCAAGTTCCAGAGACAGCCGAAGTGATGCCTTTAATGACGCCTAGAATTTCAACCACAGATTTCTGAAGAAGAACAGAAGTCAGTGCTTATAAACCCTGGTTTATACTGCTGTTCCATTGTATGAAACACGAGGCCACAGTACATCATGCAGGAACAATAGCATGTGAATAATTTCTCAGCATGCCTCTGACCTTCATGCTGCCCTCAGAAGGTCAGTTTTGAGATGTCACAGAGGTGGCAGACATGCAAAAGAAGTATTTATAACCTTTCCCCCATATGGGTAACCAGGTCAAAATTAAGCAAAACAGGTCAAAAGCAGCCAAGATCTTTCACAAACGGAAGAGGGTGCTTTCACACACGATGAATGATACGGGTCTAATCCACTTTGCTACTGGATTGTACTGTGTGAAACGGGTAAACCCGTTTGCAAATGACCGCTGACGTGCACCAGAAGTGGGTTAAAAGTGCACTATTCGGCATGTGTGAAAGTAGACAGCCCTTGCACACAAACAGGAGTCCGTAGAAGAGAATGACTGATTTTGGAAACTGAATCAGGCAGATGGTGAGGCTGGTTTACCCTATTTCAGTGTCAACCTGGCTAGAAGAGCAAGAACTGAACTAGGGAAGCAGTCATTAACTTCTAGGCATAGTTAACCATTAGCTTGCCCCCTTAATTTTCTTTCCTGCTTGTGACCAAACTTTAAGTGTGTTTCACTACATTTGCTTTTGCTGCTTTCTCCCTCTCCTCCTCTCTCTGCCTCTTCCAGTTGTTTTCACCTGCATGCCCCTTGTGATGCGTATACTTTCTTTGTGATATTTATGTTTCGACTATAATGCTCCTTGGGATAATCAACCTTATTGTTGCCTACGAAGTTCTATTTAGTGCTGTGCACACTGTTTGAATAATTAAAAATGTATTGGTGGTTTATCATAAGCCTTTTTCCAAAATGCTGCGCTTGCACTGTGAGATACAGGGCAGAACTTCAGAAAGTTTACGCAACTGAAAACACACATACACATCTTGCTTAATTATGTTCCAGTAGATGGACAATAAATCCTCTTTCTCTCTGTCTACACACAACTCATCTATATAGTTCCAAGTCCAACTATCATGGACATCATGGTCAGCTCCTGTTACTACAATTCTGTGGTAGCTGCACTGGCCACCAGTTAGTCTCTGGATCCTATTTAGGGATCCTATTTAGGAGAGGGAGCACACAGGAGTGCAGCTCCGGGAGTGAGGAGTCCAGGGGGCGGGCACATGACCAAGCCCTGCCCCCTCCTCAGCTTCCCCGAGCAGTGCAGAGGCGCAGCGCCCCGGGGAAAGCCCTGCTAGGGTCTTTATTGTTTTTAATGTTTTGTTTTAATATTGATAATCTTATCATTGTTCCTTTTATGACTGTGTGCTGCTTTTCTAGAGACTTGCTCAAGGTGGCATATACATTTTCTAAGTATACCATTTTTTATCTGGGCACATGGCACATAAGTCCTGGAGAAATTTCACCAACCCTTCAGCAGCTTCCACCCCATCAGTTTGGTGTAGTGGTCAGGAGTTGGACTCTAATCTGGGAGAACCGGGTTTGATTCCCCACTCCTCCACATGCCGCTGCTGGTGTGACCTTGGGCCAGTCACAAGTTCTCTCAGAGCTGTTCTCTCATGAGCAGTTCTCAATCAGAGTTCTCTCAGCCCCACCTACCTCCCAGGGTGTCTTGTTGTGGGGAGGGGAAGGGGAAGGGATGGGTGGTGCACACGTCCTGGGTATCTAAAGTCTACTTGAAACCTGGTGGTTTCAAGGGAGCAGGAAGAGAATGAGGGTGTGTTCTTTACGCTTATTTTCATTGCACAAAGTATTGGATGGGGAAGGGAAGGGAGGAAGAGCAGGTCAGTTTCGCTCCCCTGTGGAGTGGAGACCGAGGGGTGGGTGTGGCCTTCTGACACATTTCCGGTATGTTAGGGGGTGTGGCATATGCAAATGAGTTATGCAAATGAGTTATGCTAATGAGCTCCTGGACCTCTTTTTCTACAAAATGACCCCTGATTCCTATTCAAGGTGTTGGTGTTAACCTTGAAAGCCCTTATCAGTCTGGGACCCTCATTCCTCTGGGACCGCCTCTCCCATTACAACCTCCCTTTTGTCATCGTGTAGGGGCCTCTTGCAGCTGCCTGGCCCCAGCATGGCTGTCACCAGGGGAAGGGCCTTCTCAGTTGTGGCCCCTACCCTATGGAATGCACTCTCGGATGACACCTGTGCCCTGCCGGACTTGTTTAGTTCCTGCAGGGCATGCAAAGCTGAATTGTTTAGGTTGGCCTTTTGAAGGTAACCACTTTTTAAGGCTGTTTTGATACTGGCACGGTTATAACCGTGTCTCTTAATATTTTAATGTTATTTATTTATTTTATCCAATTTATAACCCGCTCTCTCCGAGACCGGCTCAGAGTAGGTGACGACAATTTGGAATATACAATCTAAAGCCTTCAAAGCCAGTTTGGTGTAGTGGTTAAGTGCGCGGACCCTAATCTGGGAGAACCGGGTTCGATTCCCCACTCCTCCACTTGCACCTGGCTGGATGACCTTGGGCAAGCCGTAGCTCTGTACCAGCTGTTCCCTCAAGGACAGCTTGGGAAAGAGCTCTCTCAGCCCCACCTACCTCACAGGGTGTCTGTTGTGGGGAGGGGAAGGGAAAGGAGTTGTAAGCCGCTCTGAGACTCCCTTGGGGAGTGAAGGGCGGGGTATAAATCCAATCTCTTCTTCTTCAAAGCATTACAATAGATGATTAATCAATTTCAATAAATACAATAAATTCAGTAGGAACAACAACTGTACCAGGCCTATAGCCAGGATTTCTTGGCTTGTTGGGGCTTTTTTTTTCTGGAGGGGAAGCCATTATGCGTCTGACCGTACACTACTGTACAAATCAGGAGGCAGCCAGAATTAAATGTCATGGGTCTTAAAGGTGCCACTTAGTGTGCATGCACACGAACGCTTATACCCAGAATAAAACTTTGACACCCAAGCCCCTAATTCCGCACCAGCTGGGAGAGGGGGTGCATAAAGATGTTAAATAACATTTGGGGGGAAGGATTGCCCCTTGAGGGACTCCATACACCTGTTGGTATCATGGAGAAACCCTATTCCCTTGTGCCACCCTCTGTCCCCAACCTTGGAGAAAGGATATTTTATATTTGTTACTTGTTTTTATGGTGTTTTTTTTTACCTTATTGGTTTTAATGTTGTGAGTTGCCACAAGATCTTTTAGGAGAGTGGTGACTAAAAAACATCTAATAAATAAAACTAGGTTGATGTATTACTGGCTATTTTAACAAAGCTTGGACTAATCAGGTAATTCTGAGGCTGACTTTCAGTGAGTCATGTTTTATTGATAAAGCTACAGAACTGTGGGATACCATTCTGAATCTTCCCTTAGCTCTCGGACCAGTCTCCTCGAACTATGTTTCCAGTTTCAGATAAAGGGTTTTTTTGGAGGTCCCTCTGTTGTATAGGAGGCTACCATAACACACACAACATAACTGAAGAGAATATGAACACAGAATACTTGTAGAACAAAGTCTGAGTCCAGTGGCACCTTTAAGACCAACAAAGTTTTATTTTTTGTTGATCTTAAAGGTGCCACCGGACTCAAACTTTGTTCTACTGCCTCAGACCAAGATTGCTACCCACATGGATCTATCTTCACAGAATAGTGGTGTAACTTCTCAACATAAAAAAATTGAACTATGAATATCAAGTAAAAGGGCATGTACTCTTCATAGGATTGCTCTATGCACCTGTATTTTCTTGATAATATACTTTGCTTCCTACTGCTATGTGGTGGCTCTTGGGTTGCATATGCTATGGAATTCTGTAGTTCTGGTGATGTGATGTGGAGACTGCTTTGTTGCAGAAGGATTATCATCTGCCACACCTGGAGATTCTGACACTTCCTGAAGAGTCACTGGAGGAATGAATTTGCAGTTCCATCTACATGCATACTCATTTCAATAATATATGTAATATATATGTAATATATTTAATAATCCCTGTACATGTAGTGTTGAAGTTAGGCCGGTTACGCACTAGTTGTTGCCCCAGCATCACTCCCCGATAAAATCCGGGGCAGAGCAACAGTTCCTCATTCGTTGCTCCAGGTCCGCAGTTGGCCCGAATGTAATCATCGTTTTCCCCGGATCTTCTGTTTCCAGGATTTTCAGGGTTTTTTGGGTTTTTTTGCCACAGGAGTGAAGTTGGGGCATTCAAGTGGGGAACTCCAAAATCGGGGTTTCTTGCTCCACCCCTTTAACGCCGCTCTGCTTCTTTCTCTCCCCTTCCCCCCCCCCCCCTTTCCCGCTCTGGCCCAAGCAGGATTTTTTTTTGTTCCCCACTTTGTTGCATTACAACAACACGACACAACATTGATCCACCATTGACTGGCATTTAAATGTCTTTTTAAAAATGTACTTTTGCTGTTGATGTCTCCACATTTCTGTGTTGCATCTTTTGCACAAAAGTCGTGCCTGAGTCATACCACTATAAAAATATGTATTGATGGCTTTGAGGCGCAGCGCGAGCTGTCCCCGCCCCATTGCATTACAACAACACGACACTGATCCATCGTTGTGTGGTTAACATTTTTTGCGGGGCCAATGTATTGCAGGTGGCGTGGTGGTGTGGACACAATTTTTGCAGGGGTTACATGCGTTAGTGTTGCATGTCTCCCCTCCATTTCCCATCCCTTTCCCACCCTCCATTTCCCCTCCAACTCTGGCGCAAGCTTTTTTTTTCTTACACGGATGATTTTTGCGGGCTTGGAAGCTCGGATGGCCAATCACGGCTTTGTTGCATCACGATGTCATAACACAACTCCGCCTACATTTAAAAAAAGGGGAGACGGGCGGGGGCTCAAGATTCGGGGCAAGGACAGATGTGGAAATGAAGTACCGGCATCAACCCGGGTCAGATTCATGTACTGTGGAAACGTGCACACTGATTTGGACCAATTAAACCCAGGAGGAAAGAGAAGCAAAGCACTTGTATGGAATCAGCCTTAGAGGCATACATGTATACAGAATCAAAAATTCATTCATCCAATGATGCCCCGGGAATCTTAAGAAGAGTTATCCCTGATGCCCACTGGCTATTTGGAAAGTGTCCAGTTCTCCCTATCACAGTAGGCTTGAACTTTTCTGTGTGTATGGTTCAGCTGATGACCTCTGACCCATTCTGCAACTTTATGTTTTAATAATACAATGGCTGTAGGCATTAGAGACTTCCAGAAAGCTTTTGATAAAGTTCCTCATCAAAGGTTCCTAAGTAAATGCTTGTGGATTAAAAACTGGTTAATTAACAGGAAACAGTGAGTGAATATAAATGGGCACTTTCCACAGTGGAAGGCGGTAAGCAGTGGGGTACCGCAGGGCTCAGTACTGGGTCCAGTGCAAATGACTGGGAGTTGGAAGTAAGCAGTGAAGTGGCTAAGTTTGAGGATGACACTAAATTGTTCAGGGCGGTGAGAACCAGGGAGGACTGTGAGGCACTCCAAGAGGGATCTGTTGAGGCTGGGTGAGTGGGTGTTAACGTAACAAATGAGGTTCTACGGGCAAGTGCAAAGTAATATAAATATACATTGATGGGGTTCGAACTGATGGTAACTAACCAGGAAAGAGATCTTGGGAGTCGTGGTAAATAACTCACCGAAGATGTTGACTCAGTGTGCGACTGCAATATAAAAAGGGCAAATACTATGCTGGGGATTATTAGGAAGGGCACTGAAAACAAATCAGCCAGTATCGTAATGCCCCCGTGTAAATCGATGGTGCGGCCTCATTTGGAATACTGTGTGCAATTCTGGTCACCACACCTCAGAAAGGATATTATAGCAATGGAAAATGTGCAGAGAAGGGCAACTAAAATGATTACACCTACCCTATGAAAAAAAGTTAAAGAGGTTAGGGCTCTTTAGCCTGGAGAAACAACAGTTGAGGGGTAACATGATAGAGGTTTACAAAATTATGCATGGGATAGAGAAGGTAGAGAAAGAAATATTTTTCTCTCTTTCTCACAATAGAACTCACGGGCACTCAATGAAATTCATGAGCAGTAAGTTTAGAACAGATAAAAGGAAGTATTTCTTCACCCATAGAGTAATTAACACTTGGGATTCACTGTTGCAGGAAGTGGCGGTGGCCACAAGCATGGACCACTTCAAGAGGGGATTGGATAAACATATGGAGCAGAGGTCCATCAGTGGCTATTAGCCACAAGGTATAGATGGAACACTGTGACTGGGGCAGTGATGCTGTGTATTCTTGGTGCTTGGTGGAGCAACAGTGGGAGGTCTTCTGAAGTTCTGGCTTCGCTGGTGGACCTCCTGATGGCACCTGGGTTTTGGCCACTGTGTGACACAGAGTGTTGGACTGGATGGGCCATTGGCCTGATCCAACATGGCTTCTCTTATGTTCTTATAAGAATGTGGATGTAAGTGTTTGCACTTGGCTTCTGATCATGCCTGCAGTGGGAGTGTTTCTCTACTCCAGAATAGCTTGCCAAATAGTTTTCTTTATTTTTCGCTGTTTTCTTTAAGGGTTTGTAATATTTTATCAGCAAATTCAGTTTTCCCATTGGATTGAATATTGTAGGAAAAGGATGTAATGTATTGAAATTCCCAATCCTTTGTAAGTTGGGACAAATACTATACTAGTGAACTGTGGTCCATCATCTGAAACCACACAGCTGGATATGCCAAAAACAGCTGAAATAGGTCATAACGTCATCGCTGGTGCTGTAGTGTCTGGCAGTTTACATCCCATAATTACTGTTATGAAATAGTAAATGTGTTTCTCCATTAAGAGGCCCATCTTCACCTTGCTACAAGGTGAGTTAAGGATGCTATGCATCATCTTTGATTCCTTTTGCTAACTTGATTCTGCACAGTTTCTTATCATGTCTCAGATTTCATGAGCAATATTTGCCCAGTATACCATATCTCTAGTTTTTCTCAAACACCCTTCTATCCTACAACAGCTGCAAGGTATATTTCATGGTGTCTCTTTTCCCATGGCCTTCGGCATAAATAGTGTCCTTTAAATATGATGCCATCTTGGATACTGAGTTAGTCATGATAGTTCATTCTCAAAGAGTTCATTCCCAAATTCTCTTGAGTGGGCAGTGGGGGTCCTTCTAGGGCTGTGGTGGCAAACCCATGGCACGCATGCCAGTGGTGGCACTCAGAGCCCTCTCTGTGGGCACACACGGCATCCCCCCAGCACAGAGTTCGCAAGATTGGACAGCAAAAATCACATTAATTGTTCAAAAGCATGCCAAATGCAAACTTTTACCTTTCAATAAAAAGTTGTTTGTATCATTGAAAGCTCTGTTATTGTGTTTTTCTTTTAAGACAAAAGATGTTAATGTACGAGTTGTTTTTTCTAAAATGAAAACCTCAGTATTCAGGTTAAATTGCCATGTTGGCACTTTGCGATAAATAAGTGGGTTTTGGGTTGCAGTTTGGGCACTCAGTCTCTAAAAGGTTCATCATCACTGTTCTAGGGAGTCTGGCCAATCTGCTAAAATAAGAGATTTCAGGATTTGTAGGTCATTGTCCTGTAACATGCTTCCTGAAGACCATGCTGCAAGATGAATATATAGTCAGCTTGATGAATGCCTCCCAACTTTCTCAGCTTCAAGAAGAAGAGGAGAAGAGATTGGATTTATACCCCGCCCTTCACTCCCCAAGGGAGTCTCAAGAGCGGCTTACAAACTCCTTTCCCTTCCCCTCCCCACAATAAACACCCTGTGAGGTAGGTGGGGCTGAGAGAGCTCTTTCCCAAGCTGTCCTTGAGGGAACAGCTGGTACAGAGCTATGGCTTGCCCAAGGTCATCCAGCCAGGTGCAAGTGGAGGAGTGGGGAATCAAACCTGGTTCTCCCAGATTAGAGTCTGCGCACTTAACCACTACACCAAACTGGCTCTTCAAGAAAGCTGAGTATCTCATAGTGCAACCCTATGCACACTTGTGTATGTGTAAAGTGCCATCAAGTTGTAGCTGACTAATGGCAACTCCAACAAGGGGCTTTCAAGGCAAGTGAGAAGCTGAGGCTTCTCGCTTTGAGCCTGCTCCGGCAGGGTGGGGGGGGGGGGGGAATTGAAATAATAAATAAATAAACAAACACTTGGGAGTAGGTCCCAAGTAGGACTTAGTTCAGAGTAAAACTCAATAGGATTGTGCTTGGTTTTGCCTGTCTGTGTGCATTTCCCGTGGCAAAGTTGTCCTGAATGAGAGATATGCTACGTATACGTTATATTGATAGGCAGAACGATATTGGTAGAATACAGAAATGGAATACACTTCTGGACCCCATTAACAGAGTAAATTCTATGGCGTATCTTCACCATCTTTCAAACCACAAATATGGGAGAACGTTTACTCTTACGTGCTGGGACGTTCTTCCTCTAGCGCAGTGTTTTTCAACCTTTTTCGAGCTAAGGCACATTTCTTTCATTGAAAAAATCCCGCGGCACACCTGACAATATCTCACGGCACAGTGGTTGAAAAACACTGAAATACAAGATAAATGGGTCATTAGTTGCCTCAGCTCAAGTATTAACTATGACAGTATTACAAATACACGTAATAGCCACTCAACGTGAAATCGTAAGTTACAGATCCAAGGTGTAATGGCTCCTTCCCATAACATTGACCTGAGTTTCAGAAGAAATATAATGTGGATGTATTTTAACGCGTCCTGGAAGGTCAGCCTGGAAGGCACATTTCTTTCATTGAAAAAATCCCGCGGCACACCTGACAGTATCTCGCGGCACACCAGTGTGCCCCGGCACAGTGGTTGAAAAACACTGCTCTAGCGATTACAGAGGGAAAGTATAAGAAAATCCCATCTGAGGAATGCATATGCCCCTGCTGTAATGAAGACACTGAAAATTTAGAACATATTATTTTTGACTGCAAGGCCTATAATAATCTCCATAAATCAATTCAGCTTCCCAAGTCCTTACCTCTCACTAGTGGGCAAACAGTTTGTATTATGAAAAATATTCTTGCAGAAAGGCACTCAGAGGTAACATATCTAGTGGCCAGATATGGACGGCTAGCTTTAAGAATTAGAAAATCTGTAGTAACGCAACAAGTTAAATGCCAGTCACCTTACTGGTAACTGTCTGTTTCTTAAGAATTTTAAAATGCATTTTATTGCTGTTTTAAGCTTCTTTTACCTTTATTTACAGGGGTTCTTACTACCTATCAATTTTGTTGTTTTAAATGTGTTGGTGTAGTGGTTAAGTGAGTGGACTCTAATCTGGGAGAACTGGGTTTGATTCCCCACTTCTCCACTTGCAGCTGCTGGATGACCTTGGGCAAGCCATAGTTCTGTCAGAGCTGTCCTTGAAAGAGCAGTTCTCAAAAGAGCTCTCTCAGCCCCACCTACCTCACAGGGTGTCTGTTCTGGGGAGGGGAAGGGAAAGGAGTTTGCAAGCCACTCTGAGACTCCTTCAGGTGGTAAAGGGTGGGGTATAAATCCAATCTCTTCTTCTTAATTGCTGGCTTCGGCCATCAATACTACACATTATATTCCCTTTTTAATGTTGCATCATTGTTGTCTGAGTAGCATAGGTTGGAAAAGTTTTAGATGCCTTTTTAAAAAATTACTTCCAGTAGTTTATGATCATGGTCAATCCATTGTCAGTCCTGACCTCACATATACAATTTCCAGCAGTAGACGGTACAGCAGCACTGAATAATCAAGTTTTCAGAATCCTCTCACAGCAGCTCCTTCGAAGTTATACTTGTGTTTCTTCACAATTTCTCTTTCCTTTGCAATTTATACTTTTCCTTTTTCTTTTCTTTAATAGATCGTCACCACTGAAAATTCATCTGCCCCAGCAACAATATATATAATTGAATTTTTCAAAGGCAAATTAAGCCTTTTTCAGTTTTGACACAGGTGCTACTCTGCTAAAAAATAAAAGTCCTTGATGCAAACACAACAGCCCACCTATTTTGCAAAAGTGCTGTTCTGCACTTTGCTGCCATCACACTGAACAGTAGCATCTTCATTCATGTCGTAGTAACTTTGAACTGCTGGAGAGCTCCATCATGTGGAGTAAACCACATTTCAGTTGTATTTGTACCAAGCAGTTGGCTTAGAGGCTTGCATACATTGGGCAGATGAGACTAAATCTGACCAGGGAGTTAACAAATCCTAACAACTCCTGCAGAGACTTGATATTGGAGGAGCTGAACATTTGCTGCACAGGACTTCTTTGGGTCTGGTTACAAGACCTGTGTCATGAGTCAGCCAGGGCTCAGTGATAGCAAGGACTCCTCTGGAGAAGAGGAACCCCGTGTAACCAGCCCTGAGCCAACAGAAGCTGACCACCAGGAAACTGAGCTGCAGGCTTGTCAGGATTCACAGCAGCTGGTGCAGAGCCACGACACCTTCTAGCTCTGGTTCAGCAGGTGAATCTCAGTTGGCTGTTCCCAGACCACCAGTATCAACTACACCCTTAGAGTGCTGCAGACAAAGGCTGAGAACAGGGCTGTGAACACGACCGGCAAAGTGAACATCTCCTGGCCCAACGCCAGCTGCTTGCTGATATAACAAAGATGAGTAGTTGCAGGATCACTTCTGAGCAGCTAGCTGCAAGCCTGACCCTGTAGGTCGGTGGCTATAAAACCAGCCAAGAAAGGCTGTTAGGTGTGGATGCAATGTGTATGTTAGATGCTAAGCCACAAACTCTGCCTTGCCTGATACTTGGAACCTGACTGTGAACTAAACCACTTTGCCTTGCCTGACTTCTGAAACCCTGACCTTGGACTGGATGACGCTGCCTTGCCTGACCCCTAGCACCTGACACTCAGAGCCTGCAAGCCAGTACAACTGAGGGGCTAAGAGACAGCTTGTGTAGGGCACCACTGTCAACCATCTTTTCTGGCCATCTCACAGATGAGATTACGGCCATGTGTCTGAATCACGCAGATCCTTTTTGCTAGTGGAAGGAACTTTCCCTAAGAAGGGTGTCTTACTTCAGGTCATAGGCGTAGAGTACGGGGGGGCTCAAGGGCTCGAGCCACCCCCGAAATTTCCAGGGGGTGGCTCAGCTACCCCCGGCAAAACGGAGCACCTGCCGCTGTGCCTCCCCGGGTCCTTCCGAGGCCCGGCCGCCACTGCTGGAGAGGGAGAGGGAAGGGGTGGCTGGGGGGGGGAGAGAGAGGCACCAGCAGCAGCAGCTGGTGGGCCTCAGAAGGGCCCGGGGAGGCATGGCGGTTTTCCGGGGGGGGAGAACATCGCCCCAGCGAGCGCGCTTTGCCCGCGTGCTAAGGAGCCCCTGCCCCCCCCTCCCGGAATTTTCAAAAGTCTACGCCCCTGCTTCAGGTGAAGAAGTTTCCTTTCCACTAGACAACAGAGCTTCCACTAGCAGACTGGATATGTGGCATCTAAGCCATGCTCTGCAACAGCCAGCTCAGTGATATCTCCACAGCCATATATGAAAATGCCAGTGTACTGACAGTGAAAAAAAGAGCAAGAGTCCAGTAGCACCTTAAAGACTAACAAACTTCATGGAAGGGTATGAGCTTTTGTGAGTCACTGCTCGCTTCTTCAGATACAGCCTGTATCTGAAGAAGCGAGCAGTGACTCATGAAAGCTCATACCCTGCCATAAATTTTGTTAGTCTTTAAGGTGCTGCTCTTTTCTACTGCTGCAGACAGACTAACATGGCTACCCATCTTGATTGTATTGACACCTAACCTGGTGAGGTGTGTCAACACATCCTGTTGGCAAAACTGGCCTATCATTGACAAATTTTAGACTGTCGCCTAGAGTGCTGGCCTGACAAGGGCGCCGATGAGGGCACCGGACTGCGATCCACCTGCCTTGGAAAGCATGCCTCCTCCTCCTCCCCCCCATGTCCCAGCCAGCCTCTGTCCCCCTCCGGCCCCGCTTGGTTTGCAGCCCCCCTCTCCTGCACCTGAATGCGGCACCCCAGCAGGTCAAGTGTAATGGTGGCGGCAGCAGCAGTGGCAGCTGGGTCAAGCCAGGTGCTTTGTTGTGAGCTCTGCCAAGAGAAGCCACCTGTTGGGGTCCTGCAAGGGGAGAGCTGGGCAGGCGCCGGCGGGTTCGGATGCTTCCAGAGTGCGGCTCTCTTCGAGGAGGCTGTTCCCACTCTGAGTCCCCCAGGCTCCGTGCCCTGCCCTCCAGCTGCCTTAGGGACTGGCCCCTCGGAGGCTCTGCAGTGAGGGGGGGGGTGCCACACAAGGCAGCCTCACCAAGGGGGGGCACCACAACTTAGACTGGCCTAGTACACTAAAAAAACCTGGGGCTGGCCCTGCCTGTTGGTGGTGCTGGTACACTTCTGCTCCTGATTTTATTCCAGAAGGCATCCACAATCACCTGCAACAGGGGTCCAAAGGTTAGGAAGATATCTGCTCTCTTTATTTAATAAGACTTTCCAATAGCTTATCTGTGATGGATTGCAAAGAAAAGCAGGCTTTTTAAAATTCTGCTTATGTCAGAGAGTCAGGGAATTCATGAATTAATATTCCCCGGAGAGAAGAGCTTATGTGATTGGCTGCTATACACACTCTCTCATTAGCTAACATCAGCTGAGAGAGGAAATAAAACAGCTGATCTGGAGGGGAAAAGATTAATTTGCCTTTTGGTCTTTGAAATCTAACGTCTGGATCAGTAGCTACAGGGATTGGCTTCTGAGGGAAGAGACTTCGGGAGTCAGTGATTTCTGTCATGCAATAGTCAGAAAAGTACTTCTACAGAGAGAAGAGAGACCCCATTGTCATTAATATGTTAAAACTACTCTGAGGGAGAATTTAGATTCTCAGTCAAGAAAGCTACAGAACAGCTTTATACAGACAAAGGATACTGGAGAAGGATTTGGCAGAAGGTCTGGGTAGTTAGAAGCTTAGACACCACAGGAGTTACTGAAAAACTATAAGATCTAAAGGGAGATCTAAAGGGACCTAGAAACTATTCTCTAAGAAACTGTACTCAAGATTCTGTGTAACAGCTGAAATATATAATAAGCAAAAACCTCTCTCT
This sequence comes from Lepidodactylus listeri, assembly GCA_029233225.1. NCBI lineage: Eukaryota > Metazoa > Chordata > Lepidosauria > Squamata > Gekkonidae > Lepidodactylus > Lepidodactylus listeri. The sequence continues at coordinate 15,630,797 of JARCFY010000017.1, read as the reverse complement.
GAAAAGAACTTGAAACTCAAAAATTAAGCTTCAATAACCCTGTCTTGTATGTTGAAAAGCCCCAGTTCTCTATATATTAGAAAGTTTTATCTCAGCAACCTCTATACCTTGAATCCTCATGTTTATATATTCCTTTCCTGTTTAATAAAATCTTTATTCTGTTTTTGAAAGTTAACCTGCCTCAAGTGTCATTTCACAAGGGTGACACCAGGACAGCTCCTACCTTTCCCTCACATTCTTGTACTGGGTCTAAAGCCTAAACTAATAGCTGTGACAGGGTGGGACTGTTTAAGCGTATCAAACAAAGAAGAAATATAGACTACTGGAGGGCGACTCAAGTTACGGAGGGAAGCTAAAATATTTTTTGTGGGAAAATGCTGCCTGGGTGTTAGGAAAGAGACAGGGGTCTGTGTCATACCATCTTTTACACTGAATACCTTTTCTTTTCTTTTTTGCTTTGGCCACATCAGATAAGATGTGATTTGGTAGGGAGCTACACAGCATGTAAAGCTGCTTTGGCCATGATCATTCCCAAAAGATCATATCAAGATCACCGCAAGGTGGGGAAAAAGTGAGGGAAAGCAACAGAAAGTGGATAATTAGAAGATGCCATTGTATGGATGTTCAAAAGAACAAAACAAAGGCATGCTGCAGTTCAGACACAAAACCAGAGCAAAGCCTCCATCAGGAAGTAACCTCTGTCGTATTTGGCAATGATACTATATTTTTCTATTTGCTTGTTTGCTTCAATGATGTTGCCTCAGTGTTACTGGGTCACTATGTTACACTGAATGAACAGATACCACTGGAATATTTGAGGATCTGTGTCTTTGATTCTTCACCTTGTAGCTGAACTTCAACAAAGTTTGATAGCAAAGTTTGTTTGCTTGTATGCTGTTCAGAAGAAGTACTTGAGGATAGAATGGGCTTCTGCATTTGGAATGTACAGTCTGCAAATCCCAGCTGGTGGTTCTTCTGCTTGGCATTCTACCTTTAGTACACATTGCCCCAGTTGCACGAGGAAGACGGCATCATAGTTTCTGTTTGATTTGGCTGGTGATAATTTTGCCGCCCCATCTTGTATAATGTTCAGCATTAGTATCCACAACCCATTACATTAAAAGATGCATCACTGTCTGTTTGGCATTCTGTTTTGCATTTCCTCAACAGGGTTCTATTACAAATTTTTACACACTGCCTTGATTTAGTATGCACCGTTGTGATGTTATGAATGCAGAAAAATATCACACTCTCAACTGCTGCACAGATCATCACTGTTCACGTATCTCAAATGGTGTGTAGTTTTAGTCTGCTTAGAATATTTGTGAGCTTTGATACAATAGTTCCTTCTTCCACAGTTTCTGCATATGGCAGGGTGTTAGTCAGGAGTATGTTGCTTGCCACAGTATCCACAACTGTCATTTTGAGATCTCCAGGGATCATCACTTTTCTTCTGTGACAGCTTTTGTTGAGTATTGTACTTTTTTTTTTTTGCTTTCAGCTTCAGATTAGTGGCGCATATGCATTTGTGCTTCAGCTTGGTCACTAGCTTTGCATATGTCTGTGGCTTCATACAGAGTTAATGCAGGCTTCCACAGCACCCTAATTTACTTAAACAAGCGCCTTTATTGAGAAAAAAAGGTTACAGTGCACAGAAGAAGAGATAGATATGCATGAGTTAAATGGAAGAAGTCTTTAAAATAAGCATAATGCTATTTGCAGTAATAGCCAAGCACTGGAGATCGGACACTGCTCCTTCAACAAAAGACTGGTGGAACGAGGTCTGGGACTATTTTCTGGAAGAAAAATGCACATTGTGTTTTGACAGATCGTTAATAGGGAGGGAGCTGTACAATCCACTTGAAAAGTGGTACCCCTTTCTAGAAAAGATAAATAGCAATAAGTTTGAAGGTGAAATAACCTCCTACTGTAAATATAAAACATATTCTTATGCAGGGGTCCTTTCGTAGAAAAAGAGGTGCAGGAGCTCATTAGCATAACTCATTAGCATTACTTATTTGCATATGCTACACCACCTGACATCACCAGAAGTATGTCAGAAGGCAAGAAAGAAAGAAGAGAGAGAGAGAGAAAAAGAAAGGAGGAAGGAAGGAAGGAAGGAAGGAAGGAAGGAAGGAAGGAAGGAAGGAAGGAAGGAAGGAAGGAAGGAAGGAAAAGACGGATGGACAGACGGACAGAAAGAAAGAAAGAAAGAAAGAAAGAAAGAAAGAAAAAGAAAGAAAGAAAGAAAGAAAGAAAGAAAGAAAGAAAGAAAGAAAGAAAGAAAGAAAGAAAGAAAGAAAGAAAGAAAGAGCTGGCAGAGAGGGGACCGCTACTAATCCAAGCCTCAGAAATACCACTATCCTGGGAGGATAGCTTCAGTGGTGGCTGAAGCCTTCAGAAGGCTGGTAGGAGGAACAAGGACCTTTCCAGGGGACGGGGTCATTTTGCTGCAGCCATGACACAAGCAGGCATTCCCCAGCGAAGGGGGGGGGGGCTGGCACCAACTCCCGGAGCTGCGCTCCCCCGAGCTCCTGCTCGAAATGACCCCTGTTCTTATGGTTAGAAAAGTGTTATAAGGGTCAGTTACAAAAATCTACTTATAGGCAGTATGTTAAGACTTGTAGCACCCTCATTTATGTTTCTTTGTCCTCAATGCCTGTTATCACTTTTTCTTCTTGATCAATTCTTCTTTAGGAGTACCATACGCATATGCACCTGCTGTTTTGCACAGACTGGCAATGTAAATAATCTGTTAGTTCAGCAGTTTCTTGTCCACATGGATGCCATTCATGTATATTTCTAGCAAAATGAAAATGTTAATGATCTGAAGAGGTCTACTGCTGCTGTATTCAAATGCTGCTGAGGAAAGTGACATTCTCTTTCCATCGTAGACAGTTCTGCAAGCCTGGCCATTTGTCTTTGCTATCAAATCCTGTACCAGGCTCATAATTCTCCCACTTTGCCATGGGAAAATAAAATGCAACTATTGAAGATGTCACCGATCATGGCTGCTGTTGCCAAAAATATTGGTGCCGTTGGTCTGCCTGTCTTCAAGCCAAGCGCTTTCTTTTCTGACACCATGGAGTAATACTGCTTGCATTACTCAAACAACTCAGAGGTCTAGTTCCGGTGACTCACGTTTTATTGATTTGGGCTACAATTCTGACTCTTCCTCTGACCTGTGTCCTGGAGCTGTATTTCCAGTTCCTTGCAAAATAAGCTCTTTGTTGTAGCTCCCATAGTTGGAAGCAGAGATGGTAAAATATGTCATTGGACCTTTTGTCATCATTCGCCTCCTGGATTCTCCTGACCAGGTAGGAAAACCCAAGAGGTGAATTATTAGCAACTGGGAATAAGGCCTGTTTGGAAATAAATAGAACAGGCTCTAGAAAGAGGCTCTGGGCGGGTGCACCGGCCTTGGGCACTCAGCGTCAATTGGCTGTGGTGACCTCAGCAGGGTATAATGACACAGAGTCCACTGTTTTCTCCAAGGGAACTAATCTCTGCCATCTGAAGAGCAGTTGTAATTCTGAGTGATCTCCAGCCCTCACCTGGAGATTGGCAGCAGTGGTTCCCCAGAAGGAAATGGCTGGTTTGGAGGGTGGAGTCTATGGCAGTGCACCTGTCTGAGGTCCCATCTCTCCTCAAACCCCACCCACTCCAGGCTCCACACCTGAAATCTTCAGGAATTTCCCAACCTGGAGTTGGCAAACCTGTCTCCCTCCCAGCCAATCATCAACGTACCATTATCTGCCCCTCTGATTTCAGCTTTCCTTCTCCTCCCCCATCCCTGCAGCCTCTACCTAGGAAAAGTACAGACTTTCTCCATAGCAGGGACCAAAGCAGCTTACATAATTCTCCTCTCCCCGTTTTGAACTGCACAACAACCCTGTGAGGTAGGTTAGGCTGAAAGTCTCTGAGTGGTCTGAAATCACCCAATCAGTTTCCACAGGAAGAACCTTGGTCTGGCAGACCTTGCTCTGAACCACTAACTGCTATGCCACACTGGCTGTCATAGGGGGTCCACCTCAGCAGGGTATAATGACACAGGGTCCACCATTTTCTCCAGGGGAACTGATCTCGGCCATCTGGAGAGCAGTTGTAATTCTAAGTGATATCCAACCGTCACCTGGAGCTTGGCAGAAATGGTTCCCCAGCAGGAAAAGTACAATCTTTCTCCACAGTGGGGACCAAGGCAACTTACATAATTCTCCTCTCCCCTTTTGATCTGCACAACAACCCTGTGAGGTAGGTTAGACTGAAAGTCTGTGACTGGTCCAAAATAACTGCTTTGGAGGGTGGACTCTATTGCATTCTATTCAGATGAGGCCTCTACCCTCCCCAAACTTTGGCTTCTGTAGACTCCACCATAAAAACTCCAGGAATTTTCCAACCTGGAGCTGGCAACACTAGTCAGGACTGGCCCCAATGAGTTCCCCACAAAGGACAAAGTAGGCCTGGAAAGGGCTTCCTGCCTTTGTCTTTTTACTGACAGACCCAAGCTTGGTTATGTAGCAACAGCCACTGAGGGGAAAGTGAGCCCCATAGCAGGAGGAGAAGAGAATGGTTTTATGGCTGGTGGCTCACCTCAGTAGCCAGCCAGCCATGGAGGAGCCAAGCAGTAGAAGCCTCTTCCTGAGCAGGGAACAGCCATTTCAGTAGCTAGCCAGATGCAGAGGAGTGAAACAGCAGCAGCAGCAGAGTCTTTTTCAGGAGAGACAGCTGTTTTGGCAGTTTATTCAGACAGAGAAGAGTGGCCAAGCTGGCAGTGTGCGGGGGAAAGGAGTGGACCCAACACCCAGCCAATGGCATGTGAGTACTCTTGAGTGGCAGTTGACAGGCCAATGGCTGATGGAGTGCATAGCACAGACAATGGGAGGCTGGAAAGTACCAATATATAGGATGCACTGTCTAATGATGTGTGGATCCCCTCATTATCATTGACATATGTGTTTTCTATTTCACAACTTCTCCTGTTATCCCAAAACAGTATCTCAAGCAGAACCTGTAATGATTCTAGTTTTACTTACAAGGTCCTACTTTTATATGCTCCTACCTTTGTACTCCTACATGTTCCCCTGCCTGGTGGAACATACTCTCGTCTGAGATCAGGGACCTGCAAGACCTATTACAATTTCGCAGGGCCTGCAAAATGGAGCTGTTCTACCAGGCCTTTGGATGAGGTAGCGGATGCCCAATTATTTGACCTCCCTTGCTGAAGCTTTCCGACCGTATGCTGCCCACATTAATAACATCTCTACTGTTCCTTGGTTCATGGCCTAGTTGCTTCCAGACATCTAGGATTGTTAAACCTTACGAATTTATTGTAGTACCTGCCTTTTAATTGTTTTATTTATTTGATTTAATTGTTTTTAATGGTCTGTAACTTTACGGTTGTGACCTACCCTGAGCCTGCTTGCCGGAGGGTGGGATGTAAGTAGAAATAAAGAAGAAGGGGGGACCCGCGATACTCGCGGGGGAGAGCTCCATGCAGAGGAGGAAGCTATTGCAGGTGAGCCTTCTCCCCTGCCCAGCTCTTGCCACTCCCCATCCCCCGCCCACGACGGCGAGGCCCACGCAGCTCCCCCACCCAGCCCTCTCCCTCCCCCCGCAGCAGAGGCAAGGCACCATTTTGTTTCCCTGTGCATGCGCAGGGAACAGTCTTTAACTTTTTGGGGATTTAAATATCCCCCGTATCGTTTTTTAAACTTTTAGGATTTTTCTGCACACCTGGGGAGTCTCCCAAGCGTGCAGGAAAATCTCTCTGCCCCCCAAGTGCCCAGATGTGCGGATTTAGATATCCGCATGCACGGGGGCACTCGGCTATTAGCTATATAGATAAAAAAGTGGTTTATGGCACTGTTTTCATAAATCTCTAAGTGGAGTAGAATACTGAACTTTAATTTGTAGATGCTAGGGGAAAGGGTTAAAAATTATTCCACCCAAAATATCCCATGCTTTTATCCTCATTTTGGAATCTCTCAACGTTTTTAGGATTTCTTATCAGTGTAATAATCAATGCAAATTTATACCATATTTCTTAGAACAGTGTTTAAATGATGCCCTTTAGTGTGGGCCTGTTTCCTTACAGTGGCCCTCGACACTCCCCTGTTGGTGGCTGGGGAGACCTGGCAACCCTACAACTGGTCTAGAATATTCTTGAATGTCTGATTCATATATGCCACTGTTAAGCAACTTATTCTGCATTCTTGCATCCTGTACAGCCTGTGGTATTGGATACCACTGTGAACTGGGTCCAAGCATATTAGTGGCGAATGGGCATACTTTACTGGGTCCCAAAGGGGTATGCCCAGTCTTCAGCCAATGACCCTGATACTTTTTGTATGTTATTTCAGAAATAAAATAAGATCTTTTCTTTCATGATTTGTGTGTTTGCAGTGGTAAGATTTCTCTGCAGGTAGGGTGATGTAGAGGGGCCGCGGTGGCTCAGAGGTTAAGACGCTGAGCTGCAGACTGGTAGGTCGGTAATTCTGCAGTTCGAGACTCTACTGCCGCATGACAGAGTGAGCTCCTGTCCCTGGCCCCAGCTCCTGCCAACCTAGCAGGTCAAAAGCAAGAAATTGTAAGTAAATAAATAGGTATCGTTTTGGTGGGAAGGTAACAGCATTCTGTGCGCCTCGGCATTTGGTCATGCCGGCCACATGGCCATGGAAAAAGTCTTTGGACAGTATTGGCTCTTCAGGTTGGAAATGGAGATGAGCACCACCCCCTAGAGTCAGATTCGACTGGCTTTCGAGCAAGGGAAACCTTTAGGGTGATGTAAGAGAGGGAAGGTGGCATGGTATGGTTAGATCTTGTCAGATCTTGGAAGCTAAGCACAGTTGGTACTTGAGAGACCACCAAGGAAGACTCCGCAGAGGAAGGCAATGGTAAGTCACCTCTGCTTCTCACTTGCCTTGAAAGCCTCTTGGCTGTGGTCACCATAAGTTGGCTGCAATTAGACAGCACTCTACACACACAGGGTGAGGCGGACTATGTTACCAGCCTGTACCAGGCCCAGAGAAATGTTGCATGGGCCTTAGGCATAAAGATTCATATTTCCTGAGCATCCATGAAGGCTCATCAGTGCCAACAGGAGCAGATGACTCCTTTACCCAACCAGCTGAGGTCCTCCAGTTGTTATCCTCAGCAAGTGCAGCCAAGTAGGCTAATAGTGCAGCAACTGAGGCCAAAACAAACGTTATTTTCAAGTCAGGAAACCACTAATGACTGGGCTGATTTTTCATTGATCACATTTTAACAATGGATGTTTTAGCATGGCTGCGCACATGAAACACACCTCATCTTATGCCAACTTAATTTCTATTTCTTATATAGCATTTCTTATGAACAGGTCTAAAGATTCAGCCACTCTCATTCAAACCTACCGTAAGCAGTTGAAGCAAACCTTCCCAATGCCTATATGAAATCATGAGACTTTCGGAAGCAGATGTGTTATATTAACATCAATGTTGCTCTTTTTCTGTATCTGCCTTACTTTTTCTTTTCTCTTTGTACGCAGCATAAAAATAAAATTTGACATTTGTCCTTTGGAATTCAGACTTTTCCAATTCATTCTGTGTTACGTAGGCCGTTTTTGTTATTGGTGGGGTGGGGGTTTCCTGAACACAACCACCACTGAAAACACCACAGTGACTGTGGCGTATATACAGTGAGCACTTACCACAAAGCTTTTTTCCCCAGGGCTTTTTTTCTGGGGGAACGCTCCTGAACGGAGTTCCGGAACCTCTTCGACAAAATTCTTTTTTAAATGTTTAAAAGTTCACGAGTTTTCAGTATTCAGTTTTCCATCTTGAGAGTTCCGGCATCTCTTGTTTTTTGTTTTTAAAAAAAGCCCTGTCGACACTGTTGGTACTGAAAACAGCCAGGACTAGTTTGTCATTAGATATTGCACTGACATAGCTCAGGAAGTAATCCTTGAAGAGCAAAGAAGGGAATAAAATATACAAAGATATTCCAGTTCATCCTCTTCTCTGATGTCCAGTGCTGGCTGATCAAGATGGCCTCCTCTTGGACTTTTCCCCCTTTGCTTTTCCTTGCTGCCTTGGCTCCCTCCACAGTAAGACCAACCAAAAAAGTTTCTCCCAGATGTGTCCCTCTGGATTGTTCCCACAATTGCATATTTCACTGACAAGACATCTCCATTGGTTTCTCTCAAAAACACCACTGAACTAAAATTCATTTTTTTTTTAACATTTGTAGTGGAGACAGAAAATAAAACTTGGAGGAAGGGAAGAACATGAAGGCCAAGGGCAGCCATTTTGTTGTGGAATGGACTGCTGGCGGTTGAGGCTGCATACAGTGTGGAAAGTCAAACATAAAGCAAGATCCCCCCCGACCATACATATTGCTAATCCAGTAAGATATAGTGAAAAAATGCTAACTCATCTATGGTTTTAGGGTTGGGACTACCCTATAAAAGTTCAAATTAAGAAAACACAATTTATTCCATTCCAGTTTCCTCTCTGAAAGAACAATTTGGTGGGCACAGTGCTTACAATGAGCTGGTGCTTTGGTCTGACACTGGGCTCTTCAGCATTCTCATGTCCCTTGCAGGTCCCTATTGCTCTTTTTTCCTCTTCCACATGTGTTTTGGTCCCTCTAGTGGCCAATTTGATATTACATTACTCTATGTCCAGCTTAAAACTGAGCAGTTTAAATCTGCAGGGAGATACGCTGAACATAAGGGGATATAATATCCAATCAATCACTAGAGGGAGAAAAACACGTGTGGAAAAGAAAAAAACCCTCCAAAGCAATAGGGACACACAGGTGATGAAAATAAGAATGCAGAATAGCCCAAAGCCTGTAGCCTTATGACTGTAACTTTTACTTGAGCCCCCATGGTCTTGCTGTGAACTAGAGAACGACCACTGGACACTTACCGTGAAGGGTCCTTCTCCTCTGAGGAAAGGACACCTTGCTGGGTGATTCCCACTGTCCAATCATGGAGGCAGGAACGTTTTTGTTTTTCAACTTCCTGTCTCTTGCCTGTGGGAGTCGCCCTATTCAGTTCTGGTAACTCCGAAAGCAGTAAAACTGTAAGGTCAATTCAAGAAAAGAGAACAGACAAGAACAGAGTGACAACCTAGATAAGGAAAAAACAGGCAAACAGTACTAATGAGACAAGAAGTGTGCCTGCTGAATAACTAGATTGACAATGACTTTGGGAAGGACAAGATGTCTTCCTTTCCTCAGAGGAGAAGGACCCTTCGCGGTAAGTGTCCAATGGTTGTTCTCCCTCTGAGGTGGAGGACATCTTTGCTGGGACCTCCCAGAGCAGTGTCCTCAGTTACTGGTTGGGTCATCATCCTCCAAATCTAGAATATGTTGTAACTCACTTCCAAAAGCTGTGTCACCTGAGTCCTAGAAATTCACCTATTGACCATGTGTTTGCCTTGCCTATCTCTGACTGTGATGTGTTTGGTTAGGGCTGTGCTGTTCGTGGCACTTCAAACTGAGTGTGTAGTGATACTAGATGGTATTTCAAATATTGAGCTTTGTAAGCTTCAATAATGTAGGTCTTAAGGGTACTGCCGATGTCCAAACTCCTCCTTCCTTCATTCAGTGGAGAGATGAAGATGAATAAGGAATCTATTTTAAGCATACGTCTTGCATCCAAGGCCTACTGCAGTTTCTCCGTCAAGTGGATAGGATTCAGGTGAAATGAGGAAGAGTAAAATTTTCTGGGACCTGTGGGAGGTTGAATTTGTCTTTGGTGTAAAGGCAGTATCTGTCTTCATGACCCTTTGGTCTCTATGGACAATTCATAGTTCAGGCTTGACTGAACAAGCACCTAGAACAGAAAACCTCCTACCTGATGTGTCTGCTATAAGAAAAATAAGATTTTCATCCTCAGCCATTTAAGTGGAATTTAATTGGTAGGATCAAATAGTGTCTGGCGAAACTGAGAGTACGGTACACAATTTCTGCATTAGAAACCTGCATCTTTGTGGTGGCTCATTTATAGCAGCACCCCTGGATGGTGGCGAGCTTGAAGGTGTCTAGGCAGGCTCAGACCTTGGAATAGAGGTAACACCACTGTCAGAGTTAGTATTTGACATTGTAAAGGAATAATCCTTGAGCCCATCATTGCATTTTGTCGAAAAACCTAAACATAAAGGTTGCCCTACTTGATCTCCAAGCAGTTAAGCACAGCCATCCTGAATGTGGAAGCCATTCAGGACCTTACTGAAGCATGTCTGGTGATACTGGGAGCACTAGCAGTAGTTGGTTCGTGCTGTCCTGAGGGTCAGAGAATCATGGTCACTGAGGACAATATGGTTCTAGTACTGTGATTGCTGCCTTCTGGTCCTTGATCTTTCTGACCAGTTTTGAAGGAAATGGGATGGGCAAACATGAAGGAAATGGGATGGCCACTGGGATGTTAAGCCTCAATTGCTTCAGCCAGTGGAAGAAGAAACAGTGGAGCACCAATTCACTTGAAGAATGTTTGGTGATGTGAGGTTTTTCCTCTGCCCACGTTATGGTCTTGATAGTTTCCTTGTGGTAGATGAAGATCTAGACCTTCATTATATGTTGTTGGTCAGATTAGTACATGTTGACCAAGTATCTGTAGGCTGATGGTAAAGTCAGGTCAGATAAACCATCCGAAGCTCCAGGGGAATTGCCTTGCTCCCAGACCACCGACCCTGGTACTGGAGAGCCTTCTAGTGTTGTCCCCAGCCAGACAGTCTGGAGACTGAGAACGATCTGCTTCATCTCCGGGATGCAGAGTTTCCTTACCTGAAGGGGACTGAGTGTTCTTGTCCTCCCAGTGAGACTGGTCTTTGCTGTAAGGGAGCCCGGATAGAAAGGGTCCCCCTTGGTCATAATTTGTAGTTAGAAATGTCTTGGAAGCTGCTGTAGTGGTCTAGTGTATAAGCAAGTTGTGACCATCCTGACACTTAGGTGTTATACTTTCTTAGCAGGTGCTAGAGAACTTAACTGAGGAATGACCAGGAATCTGTAGTTCTGTAGACAGTATATAGTTGGTTCTGTCTCTTGGTGCACCTTGGCCACAGGGTTTGATCTGATCAACAAGATCTACTGAAGTGAGATAATCCTCAGGCTGAAAGGACTCAGTGATGGATCTAAAGACTCCATTCTGAAATATCTTAATGGGATGAAATTCTGAAATATCTGAATGTACTCTTGTTGAGGTATTTTAAGACTAAAACTGCCCTTCACTTTCCGTTCCTTCTTGTCACCATGAAGGGGGAAATCTCCTTGTTCTATGGCTGAAATATTAAGAATGGTCAGGGGTCCGTTGGGGCCGGAGCGAGGTGGGGTGAGGCGGAGAGAAGCTCCGCCAGCTCAAGAGTGGCCACTAGGGCAGCCACGGGCCGAATCAGATTCTCTAATCTGATTCAGCCCGCTGCCGAATTGCCGCCGAAATTCGGTGGCAACTTTAAAAGCAACTGGGAGGGGGTTTGAAGGAGAGGCTCCAAACTTGCAGGGTAGCTGCTGGAGCCTCTTCTCGAAATACTCACCAAGTTTCAAGAAAATTGGACCAGGGGGTCCAATTCTATGGGCCCCCAAACAGGTTGCCCCCATTCCCTCCATTGTTCTCTATGGTAGGAAAACAGTTAACATTTTTTCCCACCATAGAGAACAATGGAGGGGATGGGACAATCTGTTTGGGGGCCCATAGAATTGGACCCCCTAGACCAATCTTCTTGAAACTTGGTGGGTATTTCGAGAAGAGGCTCCAGCAGCTACCCTGCAAGTTTGGAGCCTCTCCCTCAAACCCCCTCCCCTCCAGCCCCTCATATACCCTATGAGTTTTTGCCATTGATTTCAATGGCCCATAGGGTATAATGGGGCTGAAACTGACATTCCCTTTCTGACACACTTCTGGTGATGTCAGGGGATGTGGCATATGCTAATGAGGTATGCTAATGAGTTATGCTAATGAGCTCCTGCACCTCTTTTTCTACGAAAGGACCCCTGAGAATGGTGTATAGCAGCAAGAGTTCTACAAGCTTTTTCTGACCCTTGTGTGTGTGTGTGTGTGGAATGGGGTGTTCCAGTGGGGTTTGAGGAACTCCATGGAGTATCCTCTGTTATTTGTAAGGACCAGTTGTCTGCCTGAGAGTCAGACGACATGTCCCGGAGTATAGAAAACTTGTCCCACCCCCCCCCCCCAGAAGGTTTTGAAGTTATGCTTTAAAAGGGTTGGTATATTGTTTCCGCTAATAATTATTTGTTGAATTAACCTTTTCTGAAGGGTTGTCTGGAAGAAGCCCAGTTCATCCTTCTGCTATCCTTGTGAAATCTCAGAAGGACACAGTGGAAACGAAAGAAGTAACTCCCCAAACTCCTCTTGTCAGAGTGGTCTAGTGTATCAGGTTCCACTGTAAGTCTTGTCAAGAGCATCCCCAAATGGTCTGACGTTTTAACAAGTACAGGTCATACCTATGGACTTAGCATGTAGTGAGATGAGCAAAGGTAGTTTGCTATTGCCTTCCTTTCATAGCAACCCTGGACTTCCTTGATGGTCTCCTATTCAAGAAAAAAAAACCCTGTCCTGACCAGCGTTCCCTCTAAGCTGAGTTAGTGTGAGCTAGCTTACAGATTTTTTTAGCCTCCAGCTCACACATTGTTGTCTTAGCTCAGGAAGGATGGTTCCTGAGCAGAATAATGTATGCAGTAGCCAAATCACGTGCTCACAACTTTAATGCCAGTGGCTCACAAAGTAGAAGTTTTGCTCACAAGACTCCACAGCTTAGAGGGAGCATTGGTCCTGACCCCTCTCAGCTTCTGAGACCCGACAAGGTCAAGATAGCTTGGGCCATTCAGGTTAGGCATCAGTTGCCAGGCTCTAAGCCATAATCTTCTTCCGGCAGCTGTCTCACATGGCATAGTTCTGGAAAGATGGTAAGGGACCAAAGGTTGCATTCGCCAGTGAGCCGTGAGAAGCCTAATGGCTCCCTCTACCATGCAATAGCTGCTGGCTGAAATAATTTGGAACAGATTCCTAGACCAGACAACAGCCACTCTTGAGACTATTGGGACTGCAGCAGGAGCTTTAGCAGTCATAGTGGAGCCTCCATAAGCTTCCTTCAGGGCGAGATACCCCTCTTGTAAAACTATGTTGGAAAGTGCCCTCACCATCCTCAAAGCTCAGATGACTGCACAGCTGTTACTGGAGCATCCACTAGTGGCACCTGCAGAAATCAAGTATAAAATAGGATAAAACATACAGTTTCTAGTACAATATGTGACTGCTTGCTGACCATAGGTTTTGCCCATTCAGCGTTTAAAGTTTTCTGAAAGAAACTGACGGGACAGGAGAAACCCCCTCTGCTGCTGCGCTAGACCTAGGGAGAAGTCTTATTCCGTTGATCGACTGCTGGTCTGAGAATTAGGAGGGCTTGTCTGTACTTTAGAGGGGACCTCCTGCAGCTCTAATGCTGCCATGGTCTTAGAGAGGGGTGTGAGTAGTTTTCAGGATTATGGACTGTTCATTAATTTCTATTTATATATTCAATTGATAGCCTGCCCTTCCCTGCACAATAGGGCTCAGGGCAGGTAATACCAAGTCAACACTAAATTAAAATAGTACAACAAATTTAGAGTCCAGTGGCACCTTTAAGACCATCAAAGGTTTATTCAAAGTATGAGCTTTCGTTTGCACACACACATTTCATCCTCCTTTTAATCTCAAGGAACGCCCCCTCTCTGTGTCCCATGGAGAGTGATCTTTCTCTCTCTTTCTATTGTTAAGATTCCTTCCTGTGGAAGAAGCTGCGCTGCCCAAATCCCCTGCCTGCAGGAAGGGAGGGGGCAGGAGAAGGAGCTGGGGTGGGACATGTCTCTTCCATCTCTACCTTGCCAGAATTGGCGATCTACTCCTGCATGGTTTGCCTAAGCAAGGCTAGAACCCAGGGGGGAAAACATTGAGGGTCTTGATCCATGTGTCTTACTCACGAGTAGACCTGGAGACCCACTGTTGGCATTGCATTACAGCCGCCACTGCAACTTAGTGCACTGAGTAGTTGCTTAGACGGCTCTCATTAGAAGCTATGTTGCTTACATGGCTTATGGAGTGGGGGGGGGGCACTCAGCAGCCTCCTGGACTCTGAAGAGTCTGGGTCCCATAGAGATTCCTTTCTCTATTAGCCAGTTGTTGCTAGCTTTCAGGCCTGCAAATGGAATAGGAATCTCCCTGCAGCCTTGCAGATTGATTGCCCTGGTCCCCAGCAGCCAGTTGTAACAGGCGTAGTTTATGGTGCACTTTTTGTCACCCTCAGATTAAGGCGATCTTGTTGGGGTAGCCTAGGCAAGCCTGCTATAGGTCACGCTGGCTCCTCTTGTGCCCCGTCCAGCACCAGCAATAAGGAAGGTGTTCAGCTCCTCAGCTGACGAAAGCCCTCGCTGTCTCCTAAAATGGCCGCTGCTGTTGAAGACAGCCTCTATATAAAACATTGCTGTTCTTCTCCGAAAAGGGTTAGAATATAGGGAAGAACAGGGAAACAATTACAGTAAGTATATAGAACTAGTTAAGATAGAAGATATATGAGGTTGATAGGGTTGCCAGGTCTAGGTTGGAAAATAGCTAAAGATGTTGGGGGTGGAGCCAGGAGAGGGCGGGGTTTGAGTAGGGGAGGGGCCTCAGCATAGTAGAATGCCATAGAGTCTACCCTTCAAAGCAGCCATTTTCTCCAGGGGAGCTGATCTCTGTCAGCTGGAGATCCATTGTAAAAGCGGGAGATCCCCAGGCCCCACCTGGAGGCTGGCAACCCTAGAGGTTGAAAAAGGAATTTAGAGTCTTAAGGATTAGATAAAGGCAAAGCCTGATCAGAGCTGCTCTCCCTGTTGAGGCAGGAAAAGCCATGAACAGGGTGACTCCCACAGGCAAGGGACAGGAAGTTGGGGGGGGGGGGGAATGGTCCTGCCCTCCCTGACTGGATGTGGGAATCGCCCAGCAAGATGTCCTCCACCTCAGAGGGAGAATAAGACCTGAACACTGCTCTTAGTACTTGACTTAGCCCAGGGTTGTGCCCTGGCTTTAAAAACAGAGCCTGGGCTTGCAAGAAGTCCCGTAGGAGGATACGGAATGAAGCTGCAAGTTCAGTGAAAGCGGGAGATCATTTTCAAAAGGGGCTACCTTTTCAAACCCAAATTATAGGACAGTGGGGGAGGGATCCCAATAATCAGTTGTACTACAATAATCCAATTATCACCAGTTTACCATGGGCCCGGTTATTAGACTCACAGAACTGGAAGTGATCTCCAGAAATCACAATGTTAATATAGGAAGAGGAATGACAGAAATTCAGCACCACAAATTTTGGGTGGGTGATCAACATGCAGAACTGCAGAGAGTTAAATTTCCTGTGTCCCCAAAGGCTTTTCCATTCTAACAGAGCGTTGCTTTATGTATTTTCAGGTCTACATTACAGATGTCTGGAAACTGCCAGCCCCACTTCAGTTACCAGACAAGTGTTCTCACTTCCTCTACTAGGCACAATTTCTATAGACCCCTTCTGATCAAGGACTCTGTAAAAAGATCCATTCTGTATGAAGCAGTTACAAAAGGAGTTTTGGCAGTTTTTCATATTAAACAAAGGAAAATGTGGCTTGTATGAAGGCCTATGGTATACTTAAAATGGCACTTAAAGCCAGGTTTGGAGATCAGCCATTCTCAGATAAAAAGACATTCTAAAGGCCAACTTCAATACATATTGGAATGTTTGCTAGTAGATGAGGGATACCCAACATTTTTGAGCCTGTGGACACCTTTTGAATTCTGAGATAGGGTGGTGAGCTCAACTGCAAAATGACTACCACAACGGGAAGACCTCCCCCCCCCATACACAAAATGGCTTCCACAAGAGGCAGAGCCACATACACAGAGGAAGCCTGAGTACAGAGGAGAAGGGGGCTAATTTATAAAATACACTGGGAAAGAGTGAGAGAATAAAACCAACACTCCAGTGGTAGGTGCCACTGAAACAATGTTATTTTATTCTGCCCATCCAATCAGATCTCCAGTGGCAGACCAGAAGCCATGTCGGGCAACTGCCCCCCCAGCCCCCCTTCTAAAAACACTAGGTGGGCACCACAACACCCACGGGTACCATGTTGGGGACCCCTGTGGTAGATTGAGAGCTCTGAGCCTTATGTGCATTTGGGGAGGGTGTAACATGTACAGGGGAAAGAGCGTACAGGGGAAAGAGCATCCGTCCCTTCCACTGACAAATGTTTGTAGTATATGCAATGATATGGACCAGTCTGCTGTTGAAAAGGGCTGTAGGACCATAAATTATAGCAAAATTATAGCACACACACACACCCCTCTTATCCTATTAGTAAGCACATATTATGTTTGATACTTTTTTGCACGGTTTCCCATTTTTGTAATTCTAAACCTATTCCACTGTTTATTAGATCTCATGATATTTGATTGCAGTATCTTATACTTTGAGTCTCAGTGAGAAAAGTGGGCCATAAAGGAAATAAATAAAAAAAATTAAAACAAATCTTGCTGTCTTTACTTTGCTTTTATTTCAATTTTCTAAAGATATTAATCATTATTCTATAAAAAGCACCCACTGTTAGTAGCACTAATAGTTTATATAGCACATTTCAAGTACTCAGTTAATGTAGTAATCCCCATGTTATGTCCTACGCCTATGTCTTTGTTTGTAGCCAGGGAACATGTCTGGGCATGTTCGCCTGTAATGGTAAGCGATACCAGCAGAGCTTCAGTCCATAGACAACAATAGACCTTGGGATCCTGAGGGTCCCCCTATCAGAGGACCTATGATAGCCTCTGGCGGGAAACTAATCCCTAGTTACCCAATCCCCCAGGGGGGCAAGGTCAAGGTGTGGTTTACCTGTACATATAAGCAGGCTCCCCCATCCCTTCTCCCTCATGCTGCATCTTGACCTGCAATGAACCACCATGCTCGTGCTTGCTCCTGACCACCTAATAAAAGAGCTATGATTGAAATCACTCCAACGGCCTCCTGACTCCAGTACATTTCACCCCACAACAACCTTTTCAGGTCAGGCAGTTTTATCATCCCCATTTCGTACACAAGAGGAAAAGCTGAGAGAACAAAATGGCTGCCTCTGGCACCTTTAGATTTGAGTCCAGGATAGGGTTGCCAGGTTCGGGTTGGAAAACACCCGGAGACTTTGGGCGTGGATCCAGGAGGGGGCAGGGTTTGGGGAGGGGAGGGGCCTCAGCAGGGTCCAATGCCATAAGAGTCCAGAGCAGCTGTTTTCTCCAAGGGAGCTGATCTCTGTCAGCTGGAGGTCAGTTGTAAAAGCAGGAGATCCCCAGGCCCCACTTGGAGGCTGAAAACCCTAGTCCAGGAGTGCCTTAGAGACCATCAAGATTTTCAGGGTATCAGCTTCTGAGAGATGAAGCTCCCTTTGTTACAAGAAGGGAGCTTTGACTCTTGAAAGTTTAAAACCCCCAAAGAACTTGTTGGTCTCTAAGGTGCTGAAAGGACTCAAATCTAGCTATTCCATTGCAGACTAGCACGGCTGCCCTTGGAAACAATCTGCCACCCTTTTGGCTGATCTGAACCGGGGACTTGGTGCTCAGCCATGACACAACAGAATCTTTCTGTGCTCAGTCTAAAAAGTCTCATTTGTATCATGCATGCTGCCTTTCTTGTATTTCCTGCTTTAAGCAGTCTTCATAATTTCCCTTAATCAGGTTGTAACTCATGAATGTATGCAGTGATTTGTTATATTTTGTGGAACTGAAAGGTGAAAAGAATAACCAGAAAAAGGGGCAGTGGTTCAGCAAATTTGGTTATTATATCCATAACCTATAAGGAAAATCAATAGTCTTTTTAGTTCTAGCTGATGGGCAATGTAGTCTTTTGCCATCTCTCTCTTAATCTGTCTATAACAAGGGATTTTTTTAAAAAAATAGTGCTCATATGTGTCCAATCTCAAAGACAGTTGAGCAAACTTGAAGCAAAACAAGTATTTTTAAAATGCTGGAGTTATTTTGAGATTGAATAGCTGCACATAATCATCAGTAGCGTCTTGAAGCATGCTCTGGATCCATTTTGTCCCTTGGTGGATACCCAAAGAGGATGCACGAAATGTCCACACGGGTTTAAATGCCTACTGCTTTTGATACGATATCAAGTGCATCAAACCAAAAGCTAAGAGAGGGCATATCAAGTGGATTTGAAGAGAAGTCAATAAGCAGCAGAAAATGTAGAACATTTGAATTTAAGCATTATTTTAATATTAATTATTCCACAAATAACCAAATGCACATTCAACACACAGGCTTGCAGTAAAAACATATTAATTTAAAAATAGCCTTAGGCCCAGGTATCCAGCAGGTAAAAAAGGAAAAACTCAAAATGTGGGGGGGTTTTCACAAGTGATAGCAAAACAAAAAAATCTCTAGAGAAACCAAACCCCAGCAACACCTCCTTCTAGTCTGGAATGCATCACCTGTGAATGGTATTGAGAGACAAAATGAATGCCATTTTTAAAACCATATGATTCAGTCACCTAGACCCAGGCTTATCAGATCCTGGAAGCTAAGCAAGGTTAGTCCCAGTTAGTACTTAGATTGGACAGTACCAAGGAAGTTCAGGGTTGCTATGACGAGGCAGAAAATGGCAAACCACCTCTGTCCATCTCTTGCCTTGAAAACCCTGTGGGGTTGCCATAAACGGTATGCACCCACCAACCAAATGCTCTCCAAAGAATGCCTCATGGCATACCCAAATCATCAAGCTACGTTAGTTTCACATGCATAGAAAAAAATCCACAAAAAACTTTAGAGACAGGATGTTGATCATATTCCTGCCCCTCTCCCCAAATTTTAAGAAACACAACCCTTCAAACCCATCGATTGTAAGGCTGCAGCATTTACCATGAGGGACGGACACAGGAACTTGCCTTATATTGAGTCAGACCATTGGTCCATCCTGGTCAATACTCTCTATTCAAATTAGCAGTGGCTCTCCAGGGCCTCATGTATTGTTATTACTCCTATTTTACAAAACGTATATCCCGCCTTTCTGGCCTCATAAAGTCTTTCGTATCACCTACTACCCAATGTTGTTGTTTTTTTAAAAAAGCTGGAGATGGCCAGGGATTGAACCTGGGACCTTTCTGCCACTGAGCCACAGCTCTTCCCAGCTGACGGCAGAAATACACTTTGAAAAGATGACAAGTTTCAGTGTGAAGTGCTTGCATGTGAGCAAAGATTGTCCGGCTGCTGTTTTATCAACATGCTAGCCTGTTCCTAATCTTTCCTCATTCATAGTGAGCACGTCATCTGTTAATGATGGAAAATATTATCCTGTAATACTGTCAGAAATCTTGGAGAAACATACAATATGTGTCTATCCCATCACTCGATGTTGAACAAATTTAAGATTTTTAAACTGCATGGAACTGAAAGATGCTTCTAAATGTTCTTAAAAATCATCACTAAGATCCATCTTAAATCAAATAATTTATTAAGTAATTACATGTAAACACTTTATATTGACTAGCAAATACATTGGTTGAGTACCCCCTCAAAAGGAAAATACCCTCTTTATAAACAGATTGACTAGTGATATACATTCTACTGTACAGTGAATGTATATACAATCAACACCTTGATTTTCCTTATTTTATTATTTGTTTTAAAGTGCAAAGGAGATAAATTTGATCAGCATTGCAAGACAGTGTCAATGGTAACTTTGGTCTATCAAGTGAAAACTAGATAAAATCCTGCCCACATGTATTTTTAAAAAGCAGCTAGAGAAACCAGGCCTTTTATGACAATCTTTAAAAAAAATAAACTTCTTTTCTCTTGTAACTGAAAATATTTTTAGATGGGAAAGTTACTATTCTGAATAAATGAAACAAGCATGTTCCTTACTTACAATTTAGAATTAGTAGTTACATACAGACATTTACACAAATACATCATCACGTAATGTCTTAACATTGCCCGTTAGGTCAAAATACAACAGTTATGAGATGATAGCCAGGTATATTAAACACAAAAGAATAGCAGCTATTTACATAAACAAAAACAATATTTTTTTTCCTAGTGCAACATTCAAATCCTCAACTGAATGCACAGTCTTACAATATAGGTTTTATGGTAATCATATAGTTACAGAAAAAATAGGTCAACCAACAGAAATCAGCACATCTAATCAAGAACAACTAGCAAACTCAAGAAAAAAAATATATGCAGTCTTGAGTCATGTGCGAAAAAGGTACTATAGATTTTGCCCTTGTCTGCAGTAAAGAAAATAATGTTTGGGGCTGGTTCTTGTGGTCAAGTCCTACCATGCAAACCCATACAAGGTACAAAGCCCCAGAAAGAAGAGTGGGCACAACCTGGGGCTGCCCTTTTCCCACCAGCCCCATTCCTGGGGACGGCTAGTGGTTCTCCACTTAGAGAATAGCCTGGTCCCCTTTACATGCAGTGCCATCCGAAGCACACATAATTCCCACCGAGTTCAGTGGGACTTACTGCCTAGAAGTTGTGCTGAGGATGGCAGCCGTGTCCATCTACCTCCATAAGTGACTGGCTCTTACAGCACCCTGTTATCAGAATACTAAAAAGTGATGTATGTTATCGTCAGTGCTCAGCATGGAAATAAAATAATGAACTCCTAGGATCGTCTATGTAAAAACACGATCATGCAGACAAAGGACTTTCAGAAATTAATGCTATTGCCAGGGAACTCAGTGGAATCTTTTCCATTTATCTGCAATGACTGGGAAATGTTCTTTAAATTAAAAAAACAAAATGAAACAACAATAAAATCCAGGATTTATTTCCTTGCTCTGTGGTTCTTCTGTACTAGGATATAAAGTGGATAATGTTAGGGATGCACACAGAGGGCTAAAGCTTGATCCGTGACAAGTGCTACGCTTGGGCAAAGTTCACTGCAATTAAAGGGATTCCACTGGCAGGATATTTGGGAGACCAGAGGAATGTTGCAAGCTAATCCTAAACCCCAGCCACCTGCCACCGGACTGTTTGAAAAGGAAACATTTCAACTTATTGGTATGAGATGAACATCAAGAAAAAAAGTGGATTGGATCCCATGGATCTGTTCCTTCAACAGAGGTCCTTCTCTGCGGTGGTAGGAGCCTTCTCCTGAAGGCTTCTCCTTTCTCCTGAAGGCTTCTCCTTTCCTTCTCTGGAGGAAAGGACCTTTGCTGGTGGAATGGTTCCACGGGATCCAGCCCACTATCTTTTCTGATGGCCTCGTTTGCCATCACCAAAAGAAAATGTTCTCTTTCAGGACCTCGCACACTATTCTAATCCCACTTGTTAATAACAACGGTTCAATTTGCAGTTGACACATGACTAGAGAGTTTGATCCATTCACTTTGAAATTCCGTGGTGGGTTTTTTCCCCCTTGAATATTTTATCCTTGTGAGAGACGTTATTACATATAGAACCACCTTCACCTTTCTAATAAAGAAACCTTATTTTGAAATAATGGCGTACTCCCTGCAACAGAGAACATGGAAATATGGAGAACCTTGGAATAAACTTTAATATACACAAATTAGCCACATTAAATAATTAAATATTGACAATATTACAAAATTACAATATCGACAGTAAAAAAATCCCCCAGACTAATATACACCATTAATAGGATCTCCTCTCCAATCTGAATGGCAAAAGGGATTCTGTATATAGGCAAGGCTTATAGTATAGGTTTTTCTGCATTGTAATTCAATGCTGAAGATAATTTATCTTTGACGTTTAAAATAAGTGGACTTCTCATGGTGTGGGCACATTTGTGTTCCAGGTGGCAACAGGAGCTCTCTTCAAGTTTTCTGAAGATTTCGAAGAAGCACCAATGTCAACTGCTCAGATTAAAGGGGTTGCCAGCTATACTGCGCAACAATCAGAACCACAAAAGGAAAGCTGCAAAAAGGGGAGGAAAAGTAGTTTTCAAATTGGGATAACACATATCCTGAAAGTTCAACAACTCTAGGGACCCTTTTTCAGTTGGGCAAACAGTAGATGCTAGAGACCTATTCACACATTTGTAAAACCGCACAAAGAAAGCAAGGTGAGGGAGCATACACGATCTACAATGTCTAAATGGTGCAGACATGCATAGAAGCCTATGTATAACTGCCAGTACATGCTGCATAGGGCTCTAAGCATACACACAACATTTAGGAAGGTTATCAAATATCCCTCAACCCCACCTAATATTGGTTACCTTAATTTGCAAATATGGGAAGAGGTCTTAGAATGGCATTAGGAGATGGCATTAGAAGCTCTAAAAAAGAGAAAAGTTAAGTTGATGAGTGAAAAATGGTGGGGTCATTAATAATTACACATAACTGAAACTAAAAAAAACGATTATAATTTTAATCTAATTAATTGACGCTTTGATGCATGTCAACATTTGACACCCAAGTTCAAGCTACAGCACAACATTGTGCAACACTGCAGAAGAAACCTACAGACCAAATAAATGTGGTTACATAAAACCAGGGCTTTTTTTGTAGAAAAAGCCCAGCAGGAAGTCATTAGCATAATAGGCCACACCCAACAGCAGAAACTCATCAGCATATTAGGCCACACCCCTGACAGCTGTGGGGCACCTGGGGAACCCGAGGAGGGGAGGCAGTTTAAACTGCCTTCCCTCTCTGGATCGGCTTGGCTTCCCCAGGCCAAGAGATCCCAAGCCAAGGCTTGCGAAATGCCTGGGGAACCCGAGGGGGGGGAGGCTGTAGGCGTGGCCAACTCAGAAGCCAGCTGGAACTCCATTCCTGTGCGTTCCTGCCCCAAAATAGCCCTGCGTAAAACATATTTCAAACTACTGTGGAACTTGAAGCACAATGGCTAGTGAGTTCTGAGATTTTACTAGCTGTATTTCTTGCATATTTCCTTAGATAGATCTATGTAACAGACATGTTGTAAACAATGCCTTCTCCTCTCTGTCGCCCTCATAGGCGTAAACCATGGGGGGGGCTTGAGCCCCCCCCCGAAATTTCCCGGGAGAGACTGAGCCCCCCCCCCGCAAAATGGAGCACCTGCCACCGCGCCTTCCTGCCACCAGAGCTGTGCCACCGCCAGAGCCACTCTCCCCACCCACTCCTCCCTCCTGGAGAGCGGCGGCATGGCGGCTTTGGTGGTGGGGACATTGCCCTGGCCACGGCAGCGTGGCGGCAGCAGGGACATCGTCCTGGCGGTGGCAGTGCGGCAGCGGCAGCTCTGGCGGCAGCAGGGGGACACTGCCACCCCACCTCCCCAGTCACCGCAAGAGCCCCCTTGCCTGGCTCCCCCGCACCCACTCCCTCTGAGGGCTGCGTGGGAGCCAGGCGGAGGGGGAGGCGGCAGTGGTGGGGACATCGTCCCGCTGGCAGCGCACGCACAAAGTGAGAGAGAGGCCCCCCCCCCAGGAGAATGGAAAGTCTATGCCCCTGGTTGCCCTTACTAAGTGATTTGCAAGTGCGGAGTTGCAACTATAAAAAGAAAAAAGTTATGATATTGTCCATTATCATTTTCATATCATTTGCCGTACTTCTTCAGCGCTGCTATCAGAACGCAACAATTTCTAGCATCAAAAATAGCATTTCCAAAAATTTTAAAATTCCAGCCATAATTTAGGCTTGCACGGCCCAGCAAAATTCACAATTTGAAAAATGCTGCAAGTAAGAAGTTAAAAAGAATACTTTGTATTTTCTGTTACCTGAACCACAACGGAACTTGTACATAGATGGGGACAAAAACAGGAAATGAAGACTGACCTTATAAACAAAGATATGTTTAGGGCTTCTGGTTTCAGGAATAAACCGATATTTACTGGTAAAAGTCTGCCAAAAAAACAAAACAAAACAGAAAGACAAGATTACTGGTAAATATTGGTTTATGTGGAGAAGAGAACTTGTCAGAGAATCCCCCATTTTCCTCAGAATGTTACACTAACTATTCCGTGTTATTGTTGTTTTTTTAACTAGGGGCAGGCCTGGAGAAAGACACATCTGAAATCTTTGTGACAAACAGCTACCACAAACCAGAAGCCTTGTGCTGTCAGAAAAAAAAGCAAAAAACTTACAAAAAGGTACACATCTTCAGTTTCCCAAAAATTTAGAAATGAGCCTAAACTTCTGAATAATGCTTGCGAAGCTAAACTTTCTCAATTTCAGACTATCCATGGGAATTTGAAAAATACTCAAAATATCCATGGGATTATTTTCATTATTATATATGCAAGAAACCATACATATAGGTTATTAAAGAATGATATATCTTGAAATGTAGCCCAACCCTATTCATTTTATTTGCATTTTGATTTATAAAACAGACAGATGGACCTCAGTGGGGAAAAGTTTCACACAGAAGCTAGAAGTTCAATACAGTACAAAGGTCCAAAATGTATTGATTCAAGCAAGTCAGATGAAAACCCTTCTAGACTCTTGGAAACACAAGAATCCAAACTGCTAGACAAAACCTTGTCACTGAGAAAATTAAAAAAGCAAAACATTGATGCAACATTAATTCTACTGACATGTTCCATTTATGTTTAATGGAAATAAAAAATGAAGTGTCCCATAACTGCAGCCTGTATTTAAGTTCCAAAGCATGTGTTGCAGCTTTGTTAAAGGGGTTCACCCCCCTATGTATCTTTTAATGTACAAGAAAGCATGTGGCTGAAATACTGTGAAATTCCAGGAGGTTATATCCTTCCAGCTGACCTACAAACCAGCCATTTCTGTTTATACCTTATGTGACCCCTGGGAATTTACAGCATTCATGGGAGCAAAGTGCAGAAACAAGAACTAGGACCCCCCCCCCCCCCCAAAAAAAAACAAATTTCAAGACCAAGAATTTCTTGAATACAAAAACCATTCACAAACCTATTCATTAAAAGAAGCCTTACATTAAGCCCATCATTACAAAACTCTGAAACAAAGTACAGCGGGCTAGAAGAACTGGCTTCTTACAGCCATAAACTTACTTTGGAGCCATGCATATGCACCTAATCAAATTCTTGTATTTTTTTCATATCCTTTGCCTGCTCTTCTTTGGGTCCAGTAGCCACATCACCTGGCCACCTTTCTAGCATACCGCAAGTCAACCATGCCATTCAGGAAGTCCTTGCGCCTCTCGCTCCATATCCTACACATGCTCCTCCCACAGTGGCCCCCCTTCTCCCCCCACAGCTACATTCATCCATAGGAAGAGAAGCAAAGGGTTACCCTTTCAGTGACTCATATAGCCCATAAGCTGTGCTGTTAAATAACCTATTAGTACTTCAAAGTCTGTCCCCAATATTCTGCCCACCCTATCTGGACGAACCGCCCCCCATAAAGTTCAGGGTTGGCCCCTATCCTAATGCAGCATCCCTATAATTTCTCCAACAAGCAAACGCCAGCCATGAACTCCTATATGAGAAAGCTGCAAATATGAACCCACATGGATGCTAGAAAGCCCGCTCACCATTCCTAGGTAGTCCAGCCACTGCCAACAGTGGGTATGATGTGCTGTAATCTGGATTTTAGAAGTACGGCGCAGTGTTAAGGAGCGGACTAGGATCTGGGAGACGCAGGTTCAAATCCCTACTCTGTTGTGAAGACTCACTTGGGGGACACCTTGGGCCAGTCACACACCCTGTCAGCCTAACCTACCTCATAGGGAAGTTGGCAGGATGAAATGGAGGAGAGGAGATTGCTATTAACCACGCTGGGTCCCTCTTAGGAACACTAAGGGTAGAGCTACATGCATCCATATATAGAGAAATAAACAGTTACCCTTGGGGACAAGTTTGTAGTGGGGGCAAAATCAGATGCCATCTCTCACTGGTAGATGTTCCAGCCATTACTCAGGGACATGGAGGTATGGGGAATATACTTCTCCCCACCTGGAAGCAGGTGTAGGTTTATGGGTAGGCAGTAGGTTTTCAGTGCTTTCTACCCCCAAGTCAGTAGCCACATGAAGAAGGAAGAGATGCTTACCCCTACTTTGAACACAGCTTTTAAGAACTGGAGGAAGCATTCAATTTGGGTATCAGGAGACGAACCCAGGTTTTAGAAAGGAGAACTCACTCTGATCCTTGCTCTACGGTCTGGAATAATGTTTTTCACATATAAATGTATCCCACACTTTGCCATTTATCAAAATACAGAGTGAAAAAAAAATATAAAAGCAGACCTGGTATTTAAAAGCCATTAAAACACGTAAAAGGATAAAGGACATAAAAACAGCTGCATAAATCGAGGTGATCTCGCAACTCCAAAACAAAGTTTTGGCATATTTAAGACCAACAATAAACTAAATAAAACTTTGTGCCACTGGACTCAAACTTGGTTCTTCTGCTTCAGACCAACATGGCGGCCCACTCGACTCTATCTTCATCGCAGCTCCGAATGAGTCTCAAGTTTACCAAAAAAAAAAAAGGCTGCATACTGTTAGATTTTTTTGTCTTGGGGTCTTGAATACAGCTGCAGCAGCCTGGGAAAAATTAAGGGGGAAAGCGTCCTCTCTTTTATTCCCCATCCCCATGCTAAAATGGAGAAACTGAAAAAAATTCTTATGAAATATTTTTTTTAGCTCATGAAGTATTTTAAAGCTGAGCTTTTTTATAGTACGTTTTTAAAACATAGTACTGCTATTAATTAGATTGGATTACTGAACAAGGAGCACGCTCCGGATATGATCTTAGGGGGGAAAAGACTTTCAGAGTGGCAGACCATATAACATTGTCAGGTGTTTGGTTCAGGAGCGCATATTGCTCCCGCAACACGGTGGCAAATCTTGGCACGCCCTGCTAGCCTCTAATCTGCCGTCTCAGGTTTCCTCCATCTTCTACAGCAAGTGAAATAAATTTTAAAATGGTTGGACGTTCAGAGGACAAACGTCTACGAAACAGCCGAGAAGCTTGTTTCAATGCAGGCAAACTTTCATTTTCTGAAATCTATACAGCTCAAAGTCAAAGTAACCATGTGGCGAAGAAACTAGTCTATCCGTCTCCGGTTCAAATCTTACCTCTGCCAGGGACTTGCCAGGCACTCTCAGGCAGGTCTCTGCCCCACAGCACCCTCCATCTGCATTAAGCGGATAACAACGCTGAACTCTCATATGGCACAGCTGTAAGCAGCACATCAGTACAATGTCTACCAGGGGTCATTTCATAGAAAAAGAGGTGCAGCAGCTCATTAGCATAGCTCATTTGCATAACTCATTTGCATATGCCACACCCCCTAACATACTGGAAGTGTGTCAGAAGGCAACACCCACCCCTCAGGCTCCACTCCACAGGTGAGTGAAACTGACCTGCTCTTCCTCCATTCCCTTCCCAATCCAATACTTTGTGCAATAAAAATAAGCGTCAAGAACACACCCTCATTCTCTTCCTGCTCCCTTGAAACCACCAGGTTTCAAGTAGACTTGAGATACCAGGGTATGTGCACCACCCATCCCTTCCCCTTCCCCTCCCCACAAGAAGACACCCTGTGAGGTAGGTGGGGCTGAGAGAGGTCTTTTGAGAACTGCTCATGAGAGAACAGCTCTGAGAGAACTTGTGACTGGCCCAAGGTCACACCAGCAGCGGCATGTGGAGGAGTGGGGAATCAAACCCGGTTCTCCCAGATTAGAGTCCAACTCCTGACCACTACACCAAACTGATGGGGTGGAAGCTGCTGAAGGGTTGGTGAAATTTCTCCAGTACTTATGTGCCATGTGCCCAGATAAAAAATGGTATACTTAGAAAATTTATATGCCACCTTGAACAAGTCTCTGGAAAAGCAGCACACAGTCATAAAAGGAACAATGATAAAATTATCAATATTAAAACAAAACATTAAAAACAATAAAGACTCTAGCAGGGCTTTCCCCGGGGCGCTGTGCCTCTGCACTGTTCGGGGAAGCCGAGGAGGGGGCGGGGCTTGGTCATGTGCCCGCCCCCTGGGCTCCTCACTCCCAGAGCTGCGCTCCTGCTCCAACGGACCCCTGATGTCTACCATGCACTTTTGAGTACTCACAAGTGCTGTATCAATGGTAATTTTTTCCCAGATACTAATCAGAAAAATCAACTTTAGTTATTGCAGTGCTGTTTACTAGAACTGAACAGGGCACAAATAAATATGGGCTTAGGATGGTTAATCGTGGGCTGGGTGCCATGGGCCGTTCTGTTACCAGAACGACACATGCCTCATCATGCGTATGAAGTAAGACTGGACAGGAGTCTTACAGCATCTTAAAGACGAACCAGTTTATGTTCTAGCATCAGCTTCTGTGGACTAGGGCCTATTCCATCCTTTGTATATCAATCTGGTGTCTGTGTGGGTCACCCATTAACTGCATATTGCATGCTAGAGGATGCGGTGAGCAAACCCGAACTACATCCCTAGGTCCCGGAATAGCGCTGAGTGGACAGAGGGGGCATCCAGTCTTGTAGCAGGGTTTGGTACCAGGGCAAATGTCTGACCATTGTTACAGCTAAATAACTGCTTTAGATTAGGTGGCTGCATGTAAGCACTGCTTGCTCAAGGCCTGTGAAAAGTAGCATCACTGTAGGAATGGGCTTGTATTCTACATGCAGATGTGCTGAAGTGGTTTTTGGTGGAAGCCGCAAGTAACAAGAAATGTGTCACTTTCACTTTGGGCCTGTCCAGTAGTGGCCTGCCCCTGTAGCTTGTCTAGCTTTGTCAATCTTCCCTTCACTGGGTAGATACTGGAGTTTTAAGAATGCCTTTAGGTGTGAACCCTTTCCAAGGAATTGGAACGAACGCAATTGCTGTCAGAAACGGCAATATTCAGGAACCCTGTGGTAGAACATTTCGGTGTTCTAAAAGTCACCATATTTCAGCAAAGGAACTCCAAAGCCCAACTCAGATGAGAAACTGCCAAATTTATCCAGGTGGGATAATACCAGCCAAACAGAGCCAACATCCTTCACAGCCATGAAAGGCACTGCGCAGTTTAACAAGGTTAACCCATTACCACCTATTAACAGCTGGTTGTGACATGCCGTGCTTCTTTTTTACAGTTCTGAAGTTTGCATATAAATGTATTGCCTTCCACGACCTATTAATTCCCTTTCACCTTTTTTGCCTCTCTACCATGTCAGCCTCTACTGACTGAAGGTTCACCAAGCAGCTGATTGAACTGGACTACAATCCATCACAGTCTATGGTTCAATATTTTTTTTGCCTTTACGATGACACAAATAGAGATGCCAAGGTCGAGAGGGGCAGAAAAATAGAGGGGATGTGAAAATGGGTACTGGGAGAACTTAAGCCCCTTCTCCTTGTATGCTTTGGTCCCAAACAGAATTGGGCATGGAATTTCAAGCACAAATGTGATCCAAAGTCCTTGTGGAGGCTATGAGTACTTTGTATCATGTGAATCAGCCCTCAGTAGCGCTGTGGGATCTCTCTAAAAAAACACACACACAAAACCCTAAAAGCCAAACCAGACATCAAACTGGGACCTCTGTAGTTAGCACTTCCAAGATTTTTCAGTTCCTTGACCCAGCTATTCCTAATTATCCTGGGTCTTTTGAGGGAACTACTCAATATTTATTGGCTGATAGATGTCCCAAAGTGACAGAAATGGTGGCAGAGTGTTTGGCTAATGTATTGCAGGTAATTACCTCGCTTAAATAAACTTCAGGAAACTCCTGATTGAGATCCTTTTGAGACATTATGACAGATGATACTGTTTTAACTTTTAAAACATTTTATCATGCGACAGTGTTTGACTGGATACTATTGTTGGCACTTGCTCTTATTTATCAAATATTTTGCATTTCAGTCTGTTTTATGCCGTTAAAGGTTTCGGAACTGAAGTAGGAGGCCCAGGAGGCCCTGATTTGGATCACTGATGGGATGGGCAAACAGATGCAGGGCTGTTTCAGATTGATGCACAAATCCGGCGGATCACATGAGCTCAGGAGTTCTGGGCTGCAGCGGGCTATGCCGATTGCCTTTCCGCACCAAGTTCAGCATCAAGATCAAAACAATGACACGAGGAAAGGGGTTAACGAATCCCCCTTCCCCATGTGACAGTAGCAATCCAGATTGGGACCTACTGTTTGGGGGGGGCAGCGGCTTGGGAACTCCAGTTACAGAACTTCCAGCATCATGTCTGCTTTGGCCCTGAACTGATCAAAACTTGCTTGGTCTGTCCCCACTAGCAACTACAATGCAAGCTGCCACCAGGAACAAAGGGAGGGAGGGAGGGAAACCTCCATTAGCCACCAGAACACAAAACCAACCCAGCTGGTAGTATTGCCAGATAAAACACATATGATCTTTTGAGGGTCATACCACAAAAAATGGCAGAAGATCTGCAAATCAACCTCTAAAACATTGGTTTTGTTGTTAAATAGCAGCAGCAAAGATGCAGACTAGAACTGTGGCACTGTGTGGCTAAACTCTTCCCCCAGTTCAGTTTCTTGGCTGCAAATGGTCCCTCCAGAAGTTGCCATTTGCCCTGCTGGAGCAAGCATATAAACCAGGCCCTGAACATTGCTCTTCGGCGCTCGGAGCCAGCCAAGAAATGTACGCGCCGGCCTAATTTTTCAGTCTTCAGACTTTCGTATAGTAATTAACATGTTTTCTAATTATCCCTACCACAAAACCTAATCCTAACCTCTTTGCAGTTCCTTGTCATTTTACTGAAGATAGGACAAAAGTTTTGTATATAAATAAAGATACGGATACCCCTGGTTGTCATTGCTGCAACAAAAAGCGAACTCCTAATCCCATCCTAATTTCTCCCTTATTTCTGACAACTCCATTATTGCTTTAAAAGATCCATTTAATGGAATATGGGAGCCAGTTCGGAAAGCAGCTGCTTAAGACATAAGCTCAGCTACCACCACCGAATGATGCAACTTTGACATATAAACAAGCAATGACAAGAACTTCAAGTGCATTCATCTTTATGCCATACAACAAAACATATTCATGTGTGAAATGATAAATAAGCTCTTTACTTCTCAATGAGACAAACTACAATAAAATCATTGCTTAAAAATACTAGGCACCAGAGTGAAATTTGCAGGCGCCATGAGATTTGTCAGGCCCTGATATAAGCATCCTCTATGTTTTCTCCAGCATGGCAAGTAGCAGTTGTGGGGGGTGGAGATCCAAAATCAGGAAAACAACATTTTTTGGGGGGGGGGGATTTACACCATCCCCCAATCCAAAACTGGGGCTCCTATCGCTGCTTTTTAGCACTAAAAATGTGCGGGAGAATTGGTTTGTGGTTCTTCCAATATCCTGTTTGATTTTATCTCGAGGAATCCACTGATAATGCAATGATACAGTTGTGGTACCATGGAAAGTCCATCCAGGAAACTTGCCACAAAAATTTCTTCATGTCCTGTATGCTAAAGTCTACGAGAGGCCTGCTCTACTGACATCTGTCAAAAACCACTGGCACTTAACAGGAACTTCTCAGAGGTACTGAGTCATCTTTCGACTTCTGTGATGCAACCTCCCAACAAACATGCTGCGAATCTGACCATATCTTCTTAATCCAGGGCTCAAAACTGCTTTAAGTAGTTAAGAAACAGACCCAAATAATTCCTTTCCAAAGTTCACCAACATGCAAACGCTTCCCATTTTTACATCTTTTTTTCCCCATTGCCTTGATTGCCTTTACTTTTCTGGATTCACTTCTCTTTTGCTAGTCTTGCCATCTTAAAGCAACTAATTTAGCTTGCCTGAAAGGATTGGTGGCACCTGTTCCATTTTGATTTTTTATTACAGTGCTCCAGACTTGTGATATTTCATGAATACTAGTACTCTGCCCTTGCTGTTCCGATTCAACTCCTTACAAAACTGTGTTTCTGAACTTGGCACAATATCCTCCTCCGCCTCCTGTAATTACAACCGCTACAAGTACATGGCACCTGACACTAAAAATATTGTGCCTATGTTACTGGTATAATTATTAGGTATAATCATTCCCACTGAATTTACTTCCACATAAACGTATTTATGATAAACTATAAAGATAATTAGAGGAACTGTCAGTCCAGCACTGCTAGCAACAACATTAGGTGCTGTACGACAATAAAGGCCAATGCAGGTCCTTGCAACTCCCTGGAACTGGCTAGAGTGATGAGCTAAATCTCACCAACTCAGATACTACCCCAATACTCTAACACAAGCAAAATCACAAGCCAAACTCTCATCAATTGCCCAGTCAAAGTGTATGACGTTTGAGAAGTTTAGTAGTAAAACCAAGGATTACACACAACTTGGAGGGACAGAAACAGTAAAAGTACAACACAGCTCTTGCAAGAACTATTTAAGACAATTTTCATATTCTTCTGAACACTTGGACTCCTACTGACATAAATATTTGGAGAAACATTCTTGCATTCAGTGTATTACTTGCAGCGCATCAACAGCTGAAAATCCCTTAAAGTCATCAGCATTGCTCAGATTTAGGCAAATCGTTGAAAGCATTTCCACTGACATGAAGCTGTCAGTCAGTCTGTCGGTCAAGGCGGCTTCAGGAACATCACGGAACCACCAGGGAGAAACTACTAAGAACATGAGGGGACATCAATAGCAAATAGCCAATTCCCTTTGAAGATTAGGAGGCGGGGGATGTGGGTTCCAGTGAAACAAACTGCGGTGGAACGGGCCTGCAGGCCCTGTTCTACCCTGCCCTCCAAGGTTTTCCCAATGCCCGGAGAGGCTTTTCTTTCTCTCCAGGTAACCGCTGCCACCACCTGACCTTTGTAAGGAATTGCCCACTGGGAGGGTCAGGATGCTCAGCTTCCCCTCCAAGTTCTGAGGCCTCGCCTCTGTGTCTCCTGCTGCCCAGTACCTGGTCACCACAGGGACTGTTTACTGCCTTTTGTGCCCCTGGAGGAATAGCCACTGGCCAACAGCCTGCCTTGCTCCTGGCACTCCTTTTAAAATACCATGTCCAAGACGGTGGAGGTCTATGTGGTACAGAGAACCACTACCAGCATCAAAAGTTATAAAAAAGTTTTTAAAAAGAAAATGCTCACAAGCACCAGACTGAGCAAGAGATTCAAAAGAAATGGGTGAAATGCAACTCCTCTGTCCCTCTCTGTATACATGTCCTATCAGATGTTAAAATATAGGACAGACTCCTTAGCTTAGAATGTTATAAAACTCTGCAGGGCCTCTAGTACCTTGCAGCTTCCTCTGGTTGTCTAGAGCAGCACAGAGTCATGGCCACCTCCTCCAGGTTTCAGTTAAGAGTTCTGTCTGCTCTAATGGACTCAGCACCAAAGAGAGCTTCCTCCTTGCTCCCCTGGGTTTTATCGCCTCTCAAAGAGGCTTTTCCTGGAGATCTCGTTCCTTCCTGAAGTCTCTCTAGTCTTAATTCCTCCCAATCTCTGTTCCCTGCTTGGGGGGGGGGGGAGAATTTGACCGTCCCATTATCTAGACCTATTAGCATTTGTATGAAGGTGGGCTGAGATGCGTCTGGAAAGCAACTGAATTTACCTCCCCCCTTCCTGCGTGTTCTCTGCCCAGAGAGAGAAAAAACTTTTAAAACTCAAAGACTGAAGGTTTTGTTCATTTCAAAACTCTAAAGGGAAAAAAAATGCATTTCTTCACGCAGGTGTTCTGAAATATTGATTTCAAGGAAAACAAGAAGGCACACATGCTCAAGACCTAGAAACTAGAATACATGAAACTCCGATATTCAAGCTAGCCAATTTACAACCCAATCAAGTTAACATAACTAGTAGTAACTAGTCCACTAATCTGATTTAGGTAGTGCAGTTATATGCAGTATGCAAAGATCTGCTTTAAACTAAGCAACACCACTGATCCATCTAAACCGGCATTGTCTATTCTGGAGACAGGAATAAAGTGGAAATTACAAAACTGCCACCTTCATTTAAAGTTTCCTACGTGCTTTCAGATCTGACAATGGATTCCCACACAAGCCATCAGTTACTTTGGATTTTGCAAACATCAGATTCACTCATGATCGTTACCAGGGGTCATTTCGTAGAAAAAGAGGTGCAGGAGCTCATTAGCATACCTATTAGCATACCTCATTAGCATATGCCATGCCCCGACATCACCAGAAGTGTGTCAGAAAGGGAAGCAAAAGGGGGGGGGCATCTTCAAAAGCCTCCCCTCCCCTTCCCCAGCTGGCCTGTCAAGGCCGCGGGGGGGGGGGAATGAAGAAAGAAGGGCCCCATAGAATACAATGGAAAGATCGTGCCGCCTTTGCCACATGACTTTAAACAGAAGGGGTTTAAAGAGTTTAAACTCCTTCTCGCTTTGCTTCCTCCACAAGCCTGCTGGAGGAGGGGCTTGCCACCACT
The DNA here is from genome assembly GCA_029233225.1 of Lepidodactylus listeri. Lineage (NCBI taxonomy): Eukaryota > Metazoa > Chordata > Lepidosauria > Squamata > Gekkonidae > Lepidodactylus > Lepidodactylus listeri. The sequence continues at coordinate 15,596,511 of JARCFY010000017.1, read as the reverse complement.
GCCATTTGTGCCCACTAGGGGTGTGCAAATAAAATTTTTTGGCCCAATTCAGATTGGGTCAAATCAGGCCGCATCTGTTCCAGAGGCCGAATGACTCCTCACATCAAGTCAAGTCAAGTTTATTAGTACGGTCAAGCGACCAGTCACAATAAAACAATGACCCCTCACATCAGTTTCGGCAATGCAAGTGGATTCGGGAGCCATTCCCCTGGCCGAATGTCAGTTTCAGCCCCATTATATCCTATGGGCCATTGAAGTCAATGGCAAAAACTCATAGGGTATAGGAGGGGCTGGAGGAGAGGGGGTTTTAGGGAGAGGCTCCAAACATGCAGGGTAGCTGCTGGGGCCTCTCCCCGAAATACCCACCAAGTTTCAAGAAGATTGGATCAGGGGGTCCAATTCTATGGGCCCCCAAACAGGTTGCCCCACCCCGTCTATTGTTCTTTATGGTGGGAAAAAACATTACTTTTTTCCCGCCATAGAGAACTATGGAGGGAATGGGGGCAATCTGTTTGGGGGCCTGTAGAATTGGACCCCCTGGTCCAATCTTCTTGAAACTTGATGGGTGTTTTGCGGGAGAGGCTCCGGCAGCTACCCGGTAAGTTTGGAGCCTCTCCCTTAAACCCCCTACCTTCCTCTGCTTTTTAAGCCACCACCAAATTTCGGTGGCAATTCGGCGGCAGGCTGAATCAGATCAGAGAATCCGATTCGGCCCGTGGCTGCCCTAGTGCCCACTCTTGGGCTGGCAGAGTGCTGCTCCGCCTCACTCCAGCCTCAAATGACCCCTGATCATTACAGATTTAAAGTTCCAAGCTGTGGTATCAACACAGGAATATGCAGAAACTGGTGCTGATTACACAGTTGTCATGCCATCCTGGAGGGATGTGAGTTTAAAATTTAGCAGCATTTCATCTATTTAAGATATAAGTAATGCCAATTACTATTTTGTTTATAAAGCTCATCTCTCAGAAGGGGATTTTGGGGGGGGGGGGAGATGAAGTTGAAGGACATAAAGGAAAGACTTTTGCTTTAAACTTTAGACAACAATTTCTAAGGGAAATAAAAATACTAACTTTAGGGAGTAATTAATGTTATCATGAAGCAGTATTTCATTTCTGTGGCAAAGCTCTTTAAAGCATGTGTGTGTGTGTGTATGTGTGTGTATGTATTCTTTTTCCAGCATTCAGAAGTGGCAAACAGTAAGACTTTTTTTTAAAAAAAAATCACGAATACAGATTAGCTTATTACTCTCAACAACTAGGACTGTCCAGCAGCTGAAAGATTTAAAAAGTCCAAGAAAGATCAAAGCAATCTAAGATGTAAACAACTCTTTTAGCCCAATAACAAGCAGAAAGGTCTGACAACCTTTCCAAAAAATGAAGATGAAGTACCCTCAAATCTAAGAAAATAACAGAAGCCATGCTGGATCAGGCCAGTGGCCCATCCAGTCCAACACTCCGTGCCATCAGGAGGTCCACCAGTGGGGCCAGAACTCCCTGTTGCCCCCCCCCAAGCACCAAGAATATAGATCACTGCCCATAGTGTTCTATCTATACTTTGTGGCTAACAGCCACTAATGGACCTCTGCTCCATATGTTTATTCAGCTGCCTCTTTGTCTATTGAACATTTATTTAAGTGGAATGTTTTTAGGTACATAAATTATCTAAACAGGCCCCCACTGCAGTGAAAGCTGCCATCCCAGCAGTCAACATTCTAACCTCAACAAGTGAGATTCCTTGGAGGAGGGCCTGCCTTGCAGAATGTGGATCCTAAGCTGAGAAAGGTTTCAGAGGCGAGAACATTCCCCTCCGCTTGGGTCTGGAAGAAAAAGGGAGCTGTGCACTTGCTGCAACATGTTACACAGATGTGTTTACCTCCCCAATATTTAATAGACGTGCAGCAGCACTTTACACTGGCTGCAGTTTCCGGGGTTTTCAAGGGCAGCGCCACGTACAGCCCACTACAGATAATATAAAGCTACTAACATTGTCATATGTAGAAAAAAGATAACCCAAATGGACTTTGGGATCATCAAAGAGCCTCTCGCAAGGCCAATATTGGTGTGAATTTGACCAAAGTCATCAGTCCTGTTTTGATTTAGGGACTTTTCAAACCGAACTTCTCCCAAAAAGCAGACGGGTAAAGGAGAAATATGTTTGGGGTCGTCAACAGTTAATCATACCCAACCAACCCCCATTAGATTTATTTTCACAAGGTTATTGTAGTGTAAACACTGCTCTTTACAAAGCCTCGTCTTTTGGCAGAATACGCACATTGAAACAGTCTACCAAGTCTCAGCAACGAAATAAAAGATAAAATTTTCAAAGCATACACACCGAAGGCAGTGGAAAGTCCTATGGGCAATGCTGGATTCTTCGAGAATTGTTAACGATTTTAGAAACTTTTCAGGGAGTTAAACAACAACGACAACCCCCACCCCATACACTGTCATTTTTTTTTTTTTACAATCTGCTCTGAAGCAGACACAGCATTGCCTCTTATTGAAACGGAGTAAACAGATAGAAATGTTAACATTCAATGGGAAATGTGGAGGTTATTTTTCAAGAAAATGCACAGGGTTGAATCCAGCCAGCTTTTTTTCCAAAAAAAATCCAGCCTTGCACCATTTTGTTAGAGTGTCGGACACCTCACTTCTAGGACAACTTGGTTTGAACCCCCACTCTGCCATGTATGCTTGCTGGGCGACTTTGGGCCAGTCACAGACCCTTAGCCTAACCTACCTGACAGGGCTATTGTGAGGACAAAATGGAGTCAGAAAGAAGGTTTGTAAACCACTTTGGGTCCCCCGTGGGGAGAAAAGTGGGTATAAATGAATTAATCACATGCAGCTCCCTTCACATACCGTTCCCATCCCACATGGCTGCAGCACAGGCAGGTTCAACGACCTCCGGCATAGCCTTTTTGGATGGTCAAAACGGACTCTTCTTCACCATCAGAAAGCTGGTTGGATCCAACCCATAGCTCCAATCCTATGCACACTTGCTTGGGATTAAGCCTCACTAAACACCGTGGGTAAACATGCACAGGAACAACGAACTGCATTTTTAAAATCATATTTGTAACTATTACATGTGGAAAGGCAGGAATGGGGGGACGGGACCCAAACTCATAAAAAAACTGATATGCTTTTCCAGCCTTAGAGGCTAACACCTGAAACACCAGAGAAGTAAAATAACCCAGGAGATTTGTAACACGCAAAGCTTGCGATCTCTTATGCCCATTAAGCCATTTGCCATCAAAGGCCCGGATCCATCACAACCAGTTACATGCACCCACGGAAGTATTGGACTTGCAAGGCTCCAACAGCAGCCTCCCTAAGACCACATGAACTCTTGCTATTCAAAGAAGGGGGGAAAGTCTAAAATTTCATCAGCGTGCCCAAATCTTGGGTACACCTACAGTAGCTCTTGGGATCCTGGCCAAACTGCTAAACATTTGAAATCTGAGTTAGAATGGGCCGAACACACAGATACAACATTCATATAAAATATTCAAACGAGCGTGTTTTAGCATTTTTGTATATCAATGCCAGGATTTCTAGCCTTTATGATTCTAGAAGAAACCTTGAACATGCCTCTGAAATTTGAAAGAGGAAGCCCAAAGTTGTACAAAAAGCTGGTCACCACGCAAAAATTGCCAGCTTGGCCAGTGCAAAGTCTTAAGTCCTCGATTCAAAATTGTTGAGATTTTTAAAAATTAGAATCAGTATTTAGAATTTGATAGGCTAAAACAACCGATGTAGAAGAGAACTTTTAAAAAGGGCACAGCATATCCCCTAGATCAAGGACTTGTGTTCAAACAGTGAAAAAAGGGAGGTAGGGAGAAATTCTGTCAGCTGTTTGGCTGTTCCTAGGTTTTACTATATAGAGTAGAAAAAGCGTAATTGAAAATCCTGAAGATTTGTTTCTGGTTCATGTGAAAATATTTTAAATGGTTTAATAAAAATGGGATTCCAGCTCACAGACATTGTCTGCCAGAGCCAGCCCACTCGCTCCTCCTCTCCGGCATGCTACATTCCCTCCATCAGCCTGTTTCCTCTGACCTTAGTTTGCCATAAGAGTCAAATAAAGCACCTACATTTAATACTGAATGTTCATACTATAGTTCGTAAGCTCACTTCATCCCAGAGCTTCAAAATCATGTACTGGAGGGCAGCACTAGTGAGTGTCCTCAGTTTGGACTGCACAGCAATCTGGGGTTAAAGGAAACATGAAAGAAGAGACTGGATTTATACCCCGCCCTTCACTACCCGGAGAAGTCTCAGAGCGGCTTACAAACTCCTTTCCCTTCCCCTCCCCACAACAGACACCCTGTGAGGTAGGTGGGGCTGAGAGAGCTCTGAGACAACTGTGCTTGAGAGAACAGCGGGTACAGAGCTATGGCTTGCCCAAGGTCATCCAGCAGCTGCAAGTGGAGGAGTGGGGAATCAAACCCGGCTCTCCGCGCACTTAACCACTACACCAAACTGACTTTGAAAGGTGGAGGGATTTGGGGGGGAGGGAGGAGTGTGCAGCTTGTGCTCCAAACCACAGGCTGGGGGATCAACGTGGGATTTTTGAACTGGGGCACTAAGTACTGGTAAGTGTTACAGAAACTTCAACACAAAAAGCAGTTCAAATTTGTAAAGTTAGCATTTATTCTTTACCTCCCTAATTTTCTACCCCTCCCAAGTTTGGCCTCCAGTTTCTCAGGACGTATATTTAACACCATGGCATTAGTACATACAAGAAATGAAAACAGAGGGTACAACCGAAACAGATCCATTGACTTTTTATTACAAACGTACTTGATCACTTGGCTTCAAAAAGATATACCATAGCCTATTTTATGAATGTCGGTACAAAGTAAAAACTATTTTACAAATTAAATACTTGGAACTGACAAAAATAGTATTTTAATGGAAAACAGTTATAAAATATTATAATCCCATTTTAGGAAGAAGTTTTATTCTTTCCAGATCACTAGAAATCAGGGTTTATAACATTTTACCCATGTAGCTGAATTCAGAATAGATAGATTTGTTATAGTTTGCTGTTAGCATAAAAAAACCCACACTAATACCTATAATTATATATACTCCAGTTAGTGCACAAATCCTATCCAATTGTTAGTTGATCACATTATACAACAGTTTGCATAGCTTAAAAAGGGACATGGCTGATCAAAGAAGTGGCTGCAGTGCTGTTTTTAGATTCAAAAATGTAATTGCTCACAAATGACATTATTTGGCCTCCTGTAGGCAGTGGTACATTTTCTTCATTGCCCAATATAGTTTTCTATCTGCACAGCAGACAGACTTACTATATTTTAAAAAGTTCTGGGTGGTTCTGTTTCGCAGTACATCTCAAAGAGAGCTACACAGAGCAAGAATCAACCCCTGCACGGGATACTTCAAAAAGCGACACTGTCAAGTATTTGTCAGTAAAAGTTTTTAGAAGTTCTCCACTGTCGGTATTCGAGCTCTAGCTATGAAGATGAAATTATCCGTACCTCCACCCCAGATGATTTCTTCAGTAACTGCTACGTTCCCTGCCCCCCCCTCCCCTGTTCACTTCCTCTGGAACACAGTCAAATTAAACAATTTCAGAACTAAGTTTTTTTTTTCTAGTTAGTTTAGCTCCCCCAGTGGCTGAAAGCTGCATTGTGGAGCACAAAACAATAAAGAGGCATGAATCAACAGCGTCTAATTTTTAAGTTGTTTATTTAATTTCTCAGACAGCATTTTTTTTAAAAAAAAAACAAGTGGATTTAAAATGAGAACATTGTTTGCCATGCTGAAATCACCTGAAAGGGTGGTCATGTTTTAAATGTAAGTTACTTGACAGTGTCCCTTTAGCTTAAAAAAAAAAAAAGACTATTGTTTGTATTGCAGTGGATTTCAAGTTTTCTTGTACTTTATTATATAAAGTAGCAATGCGACCTTGGATCTTTCCTACAAGACACGGAAAAGCATTTTAAGGAAAATAAGGCATGTTTCCCAAAAGCTGGATTGCTTGGCACATTTGAGCATACTGTTTTTAGAACACGAAATATGGTCAAATATACCCTTACGCTTATTCTTCTGGCCTTAAACAGGGATTTCCCACCATCGCTCATTTTAAACACTGAGCAAAGGACTGAGCACCTCATATAGAAAAAATGAAGCTTTAAACAAGGTAATTTATAATCACGTAACATTTTATCATTGCCATTGATCAAGACCTTGAATATCTATAGCATATCTGTAAATCAAAACGTTCTCAGCCTCAGTAAACAGAACTTTGCTAAAACTGTGGCAAGAAGTGATGGTACAAGCAGAACTGCACGACCCATGTACATTTTTGACCCAGCCAGATCAGACGTGTGGGTCATGAAGTGTTCCCTTTAATCAATTTAGATTCTTGGGGGAAAGCAAGTAAGCAAAATGTGGATTCTATTAACTTCTATGTATAAAGTAACCTTAGCATTGGCTGGAATCAAAGGATAGTTTTTTCCAGAGAGCTGAATACAGTGTTTTAAGTGTCCCACTTTTGTCTTTGATAAACAAAGTTTTGGTATTGTTTCCCAAAATCTGGAAAATTGATTGGAAGAGACAGTGGGACAGATTGAAATGTAGGTGTACACAAAGGAAAGCAAAACCACTCCGAGACAGTTCTAGCTCTCTTAAAAACTACTGTCTGTTTCCAGCCTAACTGGGTTTTGCTGTCTTTTTCTAAGTTTACATCATTCCATAATAAACAAAAAGTTACTTTGCTGCATATTCACTGACCCACAAGTTATTCCTTGAAAACAAAACTTTTGACTGAATGATGCGTGCCAATCTGTGGTACGACAACTTTTAAAACTGTAGCAAACAGCAGAACCAAGACAACCAAATAACAGGATCACAGCGATTTAACCTCCCTAGGTACCTGTAGCATGGTGAATGCAGTCCCTTCCACATCACAGTTCAAATACAATATAAAGCTGCTCAGCAAGCCCTCCAAATTAAAACAAAGCAGATTTACCAATCAATGTTTACATGCAGTTGAGAACCATTTCAGTTACCATGTTATGCACTATGGAAGCTTATTTTTGCTATGTGGAAAAGTGCACCTTAGAAAACAACGCAATAAATTCCAGTGATTGTTAAAACAAAAATTCCTAACTGCTATAACATTATTGCACATTTGGCGCTCTATGAACACCAGTAGCAGGCTTGTTTAACGAGAAATGGATGGTACAACGGAAACAGATTTTATATTGATACTTACAGTACATCTCCAAAACAGGAATTATACTTTAATGAAAACAAAATACATTTCCTTTGAACAATCTCTTTGTCCTTCCTAGGCCCAACCTCTTACAATCAAAGCAGAGCATTGAAAACTTCTGTTCCTACAGGTGGCGTCTTCTACATACAGCAGTTAAGTCTACATTGTTAAATTTGTCAAGGATGTTAAAATAGGATTACACTCCAGAAACTCAAACAGATTCTTGTTTTGTCAACTCCTCCTACAGATTTCCAACTATTTTTTTTCTACTGTTTAAGGCATCATTTATAACATATTCTTTTCACTTGCAATGATGATAGTCATGCAGCAGTTTAATGATAAAAATATATTAATATTTTACTATACAGCAGCAAGAAGTTAGTCAATTAAAAGCACACAAACATTTTTTTAAAAAAGAAAACTCTGTAAAGTGTATTACTACAAATAATTGCAATTTGGAGAACACCATTTGACAGATTAGTGTTCTGATAGACTCTGTTTTCATATCCTACAGTCTTAATATATCACACAAAGTACATACTTTTAACTGAAGGCTTGCACAATGGGGAAGGGGGGGGGAGATCACTACTACATAAAATATGTAGCCAGCAATAACTAGCACCACAGCTACATGAAAATTTCTTTACAACACACCAACTTGGCTTTCACTTTTAAGGGAAACTCAAAATCCATGGCTCAGTAGGATTACTCAATAATCATGTTGCACTGATTTCTATGACAGGCCTACACAAATTAGTTAGCACTAGCAGAAACTGAAGTTTCAATTCAGACTTAAACAAGTTTTTTGGGGGGGGGGTAGTGCTAGTGGCCACAAAACAAAACAAAACAAAAAAAAACCCTCACCACCACCTGTTATTCAAAAACAGGTTTACTGGAAATTGCTGTACGTTAAGTACACATCATAAAAAAAATATATTATTAACAATACAAGTACATCTGATATACACAATAATGACAATATACCTACTTAGTTGTAAATCAAACAGGTGCAGAAAAATATGGGATATTATTTTCTCTTTCTCTCTCTCTTTTTACTATTTGAATAACTTTGGTTCAAACCATAAAAATCACAAGTTAGCAAATTTCATTTAAATGCCTTTTTAATAATTTTTCTTCATGTTCACAGAAGTTTCACTGACCATTTTATATGTTTAAGGTCCAGATGCAATGCATATTGTATAAAAGAGAGCACTTATTGTTTACCTTGCATGAATTAAACCTACGTACCTTTTAACTCTACAGACTTCTGCATAACATTTAGACAAAGCTCAGACACACAGCATGCCTAGCCCTCAAATATATATACACATCTCTAATCACAGGTATATAGGGTGTCAAATATACTATAATAACCTCCTTGTAAGGTTCTGAAATTTGGTAACAAAATGAGAAGAAAAAACTAAAAATATTATTTTACGTGTTCTAAAATATCTCTTTTTTGTGCTAAAGTCAAATGTTAGCTCAACATGAAAAGGACATTTTCTCTCTTTTTTTTAATATAATTCAGCAATATTTTAATCTTGACCATTTTTGCAAACACTTTTTTTTTTAATAATAATAATAGCTTAAACGTGTACAAAAGTTCTTGGTTAATTAGGGAAATAAACACTCAGTTCTTTATATTTTTAATCAAGTAGGAAACACAGTTCATCATATATAATGTTATTACTTTTTTTGTAATTTTTTTTCTGGGTTTTTTTTGTTTTTTGTTTTTAGCAGCTGCTTACTGTTTTATACGATGGGTAAGAGTGGAAGGAACAATCCAGCGATGGGGCGGAGAGAAAGAAGTTGCTTGCTCGGCTGTCAGTCTGGTGATGGGTGGTTGGTTGGTTGGTGCTCCCCTTGGAGTTAGAGTAACAGGAATATTTAACGGCATGTATTATTTTCGGTGTGGGGGTGTCGGTTGACTTTCTCTCTCGCTCGCTTACAGTATAAAGTCTCTTTCTGTGTGTGTTGCTGTTGTTGTTGTCATTATTATTACGAGTGTCTCTGTGCAGCAGGGCAGGGAGGAGGCAGCCAAGTGGGGAGGAGGGGAGTGGGGACGAGGGAGGGGACAAGGGAGGGAGATCAATCCTCCTCCGGCTCCTCGGCCTGCAGCGAGGCTCCCGGCGGGCCGGCGGCGGCGGCGGCGGCGCTGCTGCTGCTGCTGCTCTCGGCCTCCGGCTGCTGCTCGGCTCCCCCGGAGGACGACGAGGAGGCGGCGGCGGCGGCGGCTGCCCGCTTGTCCCTCTGCTTCTCCTGGATCTTCTTCATCTCGTCCGAGTACTTGCAGAAGGTGTGCCCGAACTTGGCCCACACCTTGTAGGGGACGGTGATGGAGTTGCGGTAGGTGGGCTTGACCTCGCTCACCCGCATGAAGACGCCGTACTTGTTGGAGCCCACGTCGAAGAAGAAGCGCTTGTTGTCCACCGTCAAGGAGGTGCCCTCGGGCAGCTCGGCCGGCTCCTCCTCCACGCCGTAGTCGTCGATGAGCTTGGCCAGGGCGTCGCGGAACTCGATCAGCCCCTGGGCCGGCAGGGCGATGGTCTGGCCCTGCGTGGAGCCCAGGCCCGGGCCCCGGTTGACCGTCTGCCGGATGCGCAGGAACCGCCCGCGCTGGTTCTCCTTCAGATCCATGTAGTACTTGCGGTTCTCGCGCACCAGGAACTCGCTCTTCAGGGCCCGCCGGGGCTCGTCCGCGGCCTGCGCCAGCTCGGGCGGCTGGCTGGGGCCCAGCTGCGCGTAGTGCTCGATGAAGTCGCCCAGGTAGTCGCGGAACTCCACGGCCACCGACATGGAGAGCGTCAGCCGGCTCTTGCTGCCCCCGGCGCCCACCTCGGCGATCTTCAGGAAGCGGCCCTTGGCGTTCTGCTTGACGTCCAGGTAGAAGCGCTTGTTCTGGATGTCCACCCGCTTGGAGGCCAGCTCCTGCGTCTCGTGCTGCAGGCCCACGCCGCTGCCGCCGCCGCCGCCGGGCCCGCCGCCTCCGCCCGGGCCCGGCGCCCCGCCGCCGCCGCCCTGCTCGCTGCCGCTGTCTCTGTCCGCCATGATGCCGCCGCCGCCGCCGCCGCCGCCGGGCCTCCCGACGCCCGCCCTCCCGCCTGCCTGCGCCCCCCGGCCGCCGCCGCCGCCTCCTCCACCGCCCGCCGCCGCCGCCGCCGCCGCTACTGCTCCTGCCGCCGCCGCGCCAACCCCCTCCGCAGCCACCACCACCAGCCGGCCGCTCTCGCGAGATCTGTGGGGGAGACAGAAAGAGAGAGAGCGGCTAACATGGCAGAGAGCGGCGCGCGACGGAAGGCTTGGCGCGGCGGGCGGGGAGGGAGGGCGAGGGGGGGGCCGGGGAGAGGGAGGGCGGGGGCAGAGCGAGAGCGCCGGGGGGGGGGGAGGGAGAGGGAGGGAGGGGGAAGGGAGCCCCCGGGGGCGCGAGGCGGCGTCCGCCGCTGCTGCCGGGGTGGGCCAGGCGAGGGCAGGGAGGCGCCCGCTCAGTCACTCACTCGCTCGCTCGCTCGCTGCGGCTCAGGCCCCACCCACCCAGCCAGCCAGCCACCCCGGCCCCTCGCGCCTTCTTCCCCCTCCGCCGCGCCGCACTAACCCCGGCCGCCGCCGCACGTCACCAGGCAGCCCGCCAGCCAGGCCCCCTCAGCCCGGAGCAGACGCAGCCCGGAGAGCCGCCTTCGCCCCGCGCGCACACACACGAGCACACCAACCCCCCCCCCCCGCTCTCCCCCGGCGAGAGGGGCTGAGCGGGCCCCGCCGGCCGGCCGACCTTTGCCTCAGGAAAGAGGGGCGGTCTCTCCCCCACCGATGTAAACACGCGCGCCGGACTCCCTCCCCCCCCCCGGCCCCGGCCGAAGACTTTCACGTCCCTCTGGAGGAGGAGGAGGGGAAGGGAGGGGGGGGACGACCGGGTCGCGGATGGGGGAAGAGCGGCCTCCTCCTCCACTTCCACCTCCTCCTCCTCGCGCGCCCGCCGCCGCCGCCGCACTCGCTCTTCATCCTCCCCCCCCCCCCCCCGTCGCCCTCAGAGCACCCGGGAGCCGGCGGTTCCCTCACCCGAAATCCCCTCAGAAGCTTCCCGACAGCCGGCCAGCCAGCCGCCCTCCGCCGCCTCAGCCCTGTGCGCGATTCCTGCGCGGGGCTCGCGCCTCTCGGAGGGCGTCGGAGGAGGAGACGTTTCCCGCCAGCGCCAGTCCCCGTCCGTCCCCCCCCCCCCCTTCCGACTGCTGAGGAGGGTTCGGACCAGCCCGGGACCCCACCGCGGAGCCTCCCGGGGACCTGGCCCCCCGCCCTGGGGGAGCCGCTTCTGCCGCCCCGCCGCCGCCGCCGCCGCCGCCAAAGGCCCCGGGCCGCCCAGCTCGATTCCCGTCCCCCCCACCTTAAGCCAACCTGCCTTTGGCGCCCCTCGGCCTGCCGCTGGCCTCCTCTGCAGGGGGGGGCGGGAGCCAAACTCGCTCGGCCAGCTGAACACGCCAATGCCAGAAAGGCCACCGAAAGGCCTTCGAGGAGACTCCAGGCGGGCCGGCCGGCAGGCCTGAAGCACCAGCGGAGAGGGCGGAGAGGAAACCACCAGAAGCGCCTTCGGATCCCTCTTCTCGGGAGCCTGAGGCCGCCACGACAACGACGCGCGTCTTGTGTTAAATCTTGTATAGGGCGGCCACGTGAGAATGGGCTCCATCACTCAAACGCGCTTCTAGAAAGGCCGTTAAATCCCAGCCCTTCGTCGAGGCCTTGGAGGAGACCCCAGGCAGGCCGGCCGGCCTGGATCCCCAAAGGGCGTGCAGCAAACCGCCTTCGCGTTTCTCTTCTCGGGATCCTGAGGCCGCCGCAACGCCTGGGCTGGCACGCGAGAATGGGCGCACCATCACTCGATGCGCGGCGTGCGCAAGGGGCTCGAGAACGCCTCTCAGGCGGGGTTGGCCAGGGCGCTCTTCTCGGGTCTGTTCCGCACTCCGGTTTTCATCACTTGTCTGTCCCTCTTGCTTCAGGGGGTCCAACCCACCCACCTACCCCCGTTTTGCTCTCTCTCGGAGTCCCAGAGGGAGCAAAACAGGTGGGGAAAAGGGGTGGGTGGGAACAAAGCAACAGGGACGAACCAGTGACAAAAAGGAGACTGCCCGCTTTCAGTTTTTTCACTCATCTGTCCCAGTTGCTTTGGGGTCCACCCCCGTTTTCCACATGTGCTCTGCTCCCTCTGGGACTACTGGAGAGAGCAAAACACATTTTGGGGGGGGGGGGGACCCTGAAGCAAGAGGGACAAACCAGCGACAAAAATGACAGTGCGGAAGTGACTGTCGGGTTGAAGGAAGCGGTCATGGAGAATTCAAGAAACTGCCGCCTGTCGGAAACGGGCCCAGCGCCCTGCCAACAAGCCAAGGCCCGGAGCCCGCATTCGGGGAAGGGGTTGATGAGAAGAACGCGTTTTTCTCGCTGGAAACAAGAAGAGCAGCTGGCTGAAAGCGAAGACGAGCGGCTACTTTCTCCGATGTGCGGTGACCTTGCGGGACTCCCGGTCCCGGAGGCCAGAGGCGGAGAGGGCGGCCCAGCAGCCACCGACCTCTCCTGCCCCTATGGACGCCAGGCTCTGAAGCCACCGAAAAAGGAGTCCCGCGGCCCTCCCACGAGGAGGCAGGCCTAGACGGAGAGGCCCGTCGAGATCCAGGCGCCCCCCCCCCCCTCCAAACCGTCCTCCGGTCTGGACGAGGAGGGCCTGCGGAGGGCCAGCAGCGGCTCTTGGCGGGCCTTGGGTTGGAGCCAGCAGGCCTCTCCTGGGGCTTAGACGTGCGCTTAGTGCCTCCGACACGGAACTCGCGGGTCACGTCTGAAGCCTCCCCTCGGGAGGGCAGAGCCGCAGCTCCGGCGGGGGGGGGGGGCTTTCAGGGACGCTCCCAGCAGCTATGCAGAGGAGGGAAGAGCGGCCGGCCTTGCTGGAAGGTGCCGACTGCGCCTTTTTGGTCTGCGCCCGGCTTCTGGTTGCGCCGCTCTAGAGCGAGGACTCGCCGGCGGCCGGAGCCCGCTAAGCCACCCCCAAGCGGAGTGCCCGACGGCGAGCCCCAGCGCTGCTCGGCTGCGCCCGCGGAGAAGGAGGGCAGGCAACAGCGGCTCGGCGCCCTTCTAGGGTCGGGCCGGGCGTGGGGCGTCCGGCCATAAGCTTTGCGGGGCTTGCTGAGAGCAAGGTCGGGCGCCGCGCGCTCAGCCCTCCGTCCCTCCCTGCGGTCGGTAGCTGGACAGGCTTCTCTCTCGCGGCCCAGCATCTCTCCCGCCGTCCCGGTCTGAGGAAATGCGCCGCCCCGGCCGGACGGGACGTCCCCTGCGTCCCTCATCAGCTTGTGCGCCAGGCGCCCGTCTCCTCCTCCTCCTGGCTGGGCGCGGCCCTCGCGCAGGCAAGCCTCTCCCGGGGAGGCCGCGCTGCAGGGCAAGAGCCACAGCGCCCGGAGGGGCCGCCCCGAGTCGGTCTCGTGGAAACGCGGCCGGAGGAGGAGGAGGGAAGGACTATTCAGGCAGGTGTGGGGAGCCGTGTTGGCCTGCAGCGATACCACAACGCCTGCGTCCAGGGGGGCACCTTGAAGACCAACGAAGTGTAATTCTGGGTATCAAGTTGGGCATGCATGGTGCCTGATCGCGTATCTGAAGAAGCGTGCATGCCCACGAAAGGGAATACCCAGGATTAAACTTTGCTGGTCTTAAAGGTGCTCCCCTGGACTCAGACTTTGTTGTATTGGAAGGGCCAGGTCTGTTGGGTCTAGTTAAAAGCCTTTACACGCTGTCAGCCTCCCAGGGAGCCTGCGGTTCCTCTGTTGGACTCGGAGCAGCTGCAGGCCGCCTCTGCTGTTCTAAGGGTTTCACTGGGAGGGAAGTGCAAAGTCCTTTATTGAAAATGCAAGTGGGGTGGGAGAGAAATCATTATGAATTTAAACAGCCTTGGATATACCCTTTTGTGCTCCCCTCCAAGCAGATGACAGTCATTCCTAACACAGGTCAGTTGTTCCTTCCACTACACTGAAGCTTGGGCCCCCTCCACACTGTCACTTTTGTCGCTCATTTCTCCCTATTGCTTTGGGTTCCTCCCCCTTTCCCACATGTGTTTTGCTCCCTCTGGGACTACTAGAGAGAACAAAACATATGGGGGGTGGGGGAACCTGAAGCAAAAGGGAGAAATGAGCGACAAAAGTGACAGTGTGGACGGGGCCTTGGATATATTTCACCTACTGGGAAGGTAGTTCATACAATTTAGAGTCTAGTGTAATTTAAAGCTATCTTTTCTAGAGACGGTATTCTATTTTAGTGCCTGATTAAAAATGTATTTCTAAACAAAGGATCAGCCAGAGGATCTCCAAATACAGTTGCTTCATTTAAAAAGTAAGTTGAACACAACACTATTCCTTCAGGATGCTTATTACAAAGAAAAGCTTGTTCATTTTTTAAGAAAATCAGATAGTAACTAAAACAAGGAACAGTGAAGAATACATTTTGAGAATGAGTTGACTCCTGTTGCCTTACAATGCAGGTGTAGACTAAAATGTAGTTTATATACTTATTGTTTCACAATAAGTCTCTTAAACATAATTGCTGTTATATGAAGAAGTAGATGCTTACATATCCATTTTGTGCGGGAAAGTAGTGAATAACTTTAGGGAAAATTCACCATGTAATTCTCTCGAAATCTTGACTGAAGTGCTCATGCTAAAATCATAACTGATCTTTTAAAAATTATTTAATGTAGTACAATAACTGAATATTAATCTAGCCAACAGACCCCTGCTATTTATATTCCACTATACTATTTAAAATTAAGTATCAGAAATCTCTAGACTCCTTCACTTTTTGTGTAAACAAGTAGTGTCAAAATACCAGTCTAACTTCAGACAAACACTGAAGCAGTTTCTTTAATTTGTATTCTAAGACAGAACAAATAAAATTATTTCAATTATTAAATGTCACTTTACAGATTTAAAGCAGAATATAAATTGTGAAGTGCATACAAGTAAGGTTAGAGCTATACATTTCTGTTAACAAACAGGGCATTTACAAGATTAAAATGATTTTGGTAGGCACTAAAATACAACATAATTTTTGGGTGCACATTTAAATTCTGGCCCCTGCCATGTGTTCAGAAAGAAAATTCTTTTGGACTTCCACTAAAACATAATATTTCTATGTCAGCTTTTGGCTCTTAAAAATATAATTGAATAAACTGGAGATATGTTCACTTTAAGAAAAAATGGTTGCACATAAAACAGTGTATGGACTGAAGATGCACTATGCAAAAACATTTTAATAAACACATAAAATCATAGTTTCTTTTGAAGTTTTAATGAAAATTAGATTTTAAAAGAACTTTTCTCTGAATCTACCAACCACTATGCAAGGCAAGGAAAAGAAGAAAATGGATCTGTAGAAATACAGAAAGGTTATTAGAGGACACACAAATGTGATTATTATAAACCAGATGATAAAAAATGCTAAATTTTAAATAGAACAATTACTTCTTGCATGCTCAGTCAACAAAAAAAACCCAGAACCCAAAACAACACTGCAACACCAATAATCCACAGTTACAGTTACTGCAGAAGCAAAATTGGCTGAAGTAATGCATTGGAAGCTTTGCTGAAGCATTATTTAAAAACAGGAAATAATACATTACTAATGATTTGAAGATATTTACACAATGTACTTGATTAAAGGTTGGTTAAAGGAATTGGAAGCAAGTTTAGATTTCAGAACATTCACTGGTTCTGTACACTGAAAATAATACTTTATTAAAGTGCATTGAAGTACACTTATTTTATTGGTAACAATTCTTTTAAATTGATTCCTCTAGGTTAGATGTAAAGGAATAATTCTACACTACTTATAAGTTGGAGATGACCAGAATTTCTCATGTATTCAGATGTAATACAATTTAGATCTACTTTGACTGAACTTCCTTTTAAACCTTTCAGTATCATTTCTGAAGATATTTGCCTACAGATCTGGTGGATCTACTGAAAAAAATCCAGTTTGAAACATGAACAAAAAGAAGCAGCAGGATGCAAAAAGAATGCAATTATAATTTTTACATTATTTACAAATTATGACCAAAATTCATGCAACATTAAAGAGAAACAAATGTATACTATGTACAGGAAAATGTAAAAATTGTTTTAGTTCTATGCAGTGATATTGTATGAGGTATATAGTATTGTATGAGGTATTTGAAAAAGTGTGCTTTGCACAGGAAAGCTCATACCTTGAATAAACCTTTGTTGGTCTTAAAAGTGCCACTGGACTCTAAATTTGAGCTATATAGTGAGGGATATAGTGAGTGTGAGCAAATTTGCTCAAGGTCAAAATGAGACCATGGGCTAGAAGAGTGATATTCACCAGTACAGCTCACTTTTAGCACTTTATCTGAATGATTTCATTCACTAATAAAACAATATTTTGCAGCTATTAATGAATGCACCACTGACAACATAATTACAGACCTGCTAGAACTCAGACCCCCAAAAGTGAAAGGTCACTATCAATTTAAACTGCACTATAAACTTTTTTTGACAGTAAACTGAAATACCAGAAACAGTCTATCTCCCCCCCACACACACACACACACTCCAGCACAACTACACAGTTATCAGCTAGGATCATTTTCTTGTGAATGAAAGTGCTGCAATCCTATGTACTTACCTGGGTGGAAGCCCCATTGAACATAATAGGGCTTGCTTCCGAGGAAAAGTGATTGCACTGCAGATTATTTTACATTTTAATGCTAGAGAAATCCTTCTCTCTTCTGGCTTTCTTAGGAGTTAAATGACTCATTCTCATGTATAAAATGTTAAAAATCAAAACTGATTGAATTTACGGGGAAATGTACCTGTTTCCTACAGCTGTAAAAATGCACAAGGATCTGAAACGGAGGGAAAACACTGATCATTTTATTAAATCCACAGTATTTCAGCGGCTTGACATTAGAAGAGAATCTCACTTTTGGAAAGTCTGTCAGCTGCTTAAAACGCGCCCCTTTTTTTACCGGCCGTGCCCCCGGGGGGGGGGGACTGAATCCCCCCCCCCCCACTCTCCCCCAGCTATCCAAGACGGTCGGGAGGGGGAAACGCAGACGGGCACGTCTCGCGTGCGAGGGCTCACTGCGGGCGGCTCTGCCCGTTCAGACGGCTGGAGAGCGGCCCGAAGCGCTACAGGAGCGGCTCGAACCTGCCGACGAAGCTGCCGTGCCGCGGCTGGCGTCTCGCCCCCTCCCCGGCGCTGCCGTTCTGGCGGGCGGCTCCTCGGGAGTAAATGTGCCCCCACGGAGCTAGACAGGACTTCGGGCGGGGGGGGGGGATGCCCCTCCTCCTCCAAGCCGCAGCCCCGGGGTTTGCCGCTGCCCGGCCACCCTGCCGCCCAGGTCTCCCCTGCCGCAAGCGCCAGCCAGCGGCGACCCTGCCGGGCTGTCCAGATCTGACGCCCCCACACCCCCCCCAGCCCGGGCTACGCAGGTCGGAGCCTCCCGCGGAGCCCACGCACGGAGGCTGCTAGCTGGGCCGTGGGCGGCTGTCCGTCCGGGGAGGCTGCTGCCTGCCGCCCGCTCCCCTCCCTCCCCCCTCCCTCCCGCCCGCCGCAGGGTGGGGGGGCGCAGCCAGCCAGCCAGGGGCGAGGGGGACGCCGGAGTCCGCCGCGGTGGGCCGGGCTTGCTTCCCCGCGGGCTGCCCTGCAGAGGCAGCGCCAGCGAGCCAGTCTGCCCGCGCACACCTGCCTGCCTGCCTGCCGGCCGGCCGCGCGGTGGGGCGGGAGGGGACGCCGCGCGCAGGAGCCATTCCCACCGCCCGCCGGAGCAGGCCTGCCGAGCCCCCGCCGCCGCCGCCGCCGCCAGCCGGGCTCTGCCTCTTCCGCGCCAGGAGTCGTGGCAGACGGGCGAGCGGCGTCACCCCGCACGTAATCCGGCGGCGCTCCGTCCTTGACAGCAACGCCGCCGTCGCCTCCCTCGCTCCGGCCGGCCTCCCCTTCCCCGGCGCGCGTCGCCGCCCGCCGGGCTTCTGCCGCTCCGCCGAGGCCTGCTCGGGCCGGGCCGGCCTGCGCGCTCCTCGGAGCCTCTGTCTCTCCGGGCCGAGCGGGGTCGCCTCCCGCCCGCCCGCCCGCCCGCCCGCCGCCTTGGCGAGACCCCGCCAGCCAGGGCCAGGCGCCGGGAAGGCAGGCCCGCTGCTGCCGCTGCCGCTGCCGCCGCCGCGTCCACGCGAGGCCCTTCGGGGAGGGCCGGGCTGGGCCGCAGGGACCCTCCGGAGGGCGCCCGGGAGAGCGCGCCGCGCTGGGTGTGGGGCAGGCTGCCGGGGGGGGGGCGCCATGGGGCTGAGGAGAAGGCCGCCAGCCAGCCCTCCTCCTCTCTTGCTTGCTTGCGAAGGCCGGCAGCAGCCCCCCGCCCCCCGAGGCGCAGGCCTGCAGCTTTGGAGGGGGCCTCCTAGGGATGCCAGCTCCTAGGCATCCCCCGGAATGACAGCTCATCGGAGAGAAGGGATGCCCTGGAGGCAGGGCTCTGTGGCATTGTACCCCCACTGAGGTCCTTGCCCGCCCCAGGCACCATCTCCAGATCTCCAGGAGTTTCCCAACCCTAGGCCCCCATCCCCTGCCAGAGGTGGGGTTGCCTTCCCCCTGATGAGGGCAGGGGTTCTGCTTTCAGGGCCCCCAATCCACAGATGGCCAGCTGGCTGTGGAGGAGCCCTGCCCCCAGAGTCTCATTGCATTCGACGTGCCTGGCGCTATGACGATATCATTGCACCAGGCACCTTGCATGGCGAGATGCTGCAGTAGTTGGGTTAAAACTCTATGGTGACCAGAGAGTTCCCCCCCCCCCCCGAAAATGCTAGAGCGCCCCCTGCATGACTTGTCTGGTGCAATGACACCATTCCAGGTGATATCATTGTGGGGGATCAGAAGATCCCAGGAGCAGGCAGGAGCACCCCCACCACCAGCCAGGTATGACCTGGCAACCCTAGCCAGAGGCCTGGGGGAACCTGGCAGCCCTATGCTGAAATCAACTTGGAAAACATGGGAGGGGAGCGCCATAGACTGTCAGGGCTGCCCAGAGTTACCCCCCCCCCCCCATCCTGATTCAC
This sequence comes from Lepidodactylus listeri, assembly GCA_029233225.1. NCBI lineage: Eukaryota > Metazoa > Chordata > Lepidosauria > Squamata > Gekkonidae > Lepidodactylus > Lepidodactylus listeri. The sequence goes on along the minus strand of JARCFY010000017.1, from coordinate 15,577,174 downwards.
ATCAAACATGGTAACAAAACAAAGCCCTTGGCTTGAGGAAACTGCGAATCTATAGTGGGGGTCCCCAACATGGTGTCCGTGGACAACATGGCACCCACCAACACCTTTCTTGGAACCCGCCAAGTATAGTTAGCATCTGGGTGAGACCAAGTGGGGCTTTTGCCCAGCAAGGCTTCTGATGGGCCAGTGGAGATTTGATTGGCTGTGCAGATTTTAAACATCACTGTGGCGGCGGTGGCAGTGGCTGCCACCACTGCACAAAGGTCTTCACTGTGTGACTGGAGGTAAGCTGCAGCAATCGTTATGTGGCCGGCTCCTGTGTCAAAACTCCAAACATGCCCAGAGGTTGGAGACCAGGGCTGGTGCCAGCATACCCTGAGGTGGGGCAGCAGCCAGGGCCCAGGGCCTCTGGCAGGGCTGACTGCTGTTGTACCCCCACCCCACTCATTCATTTGCTAGCTTTCTCCCACACGCCCAGCTACACACACTGCCGGGTGGCACTGCGGAAAGGGCAGCAGGCCAAAGGTGTCAAACTCATTTGTTACAAGGGCTGGATGTGACATTCATGTCACTTTGTCCACTGGGCCACTGGAGATATACGTTTTATAAAAGACACAGGCAAACCCAATTAACAGTATTATTTTTTACTCAAAAAACACAAATAAGCAATTGATTCTTAGCAGTGCCAATTGATTTACTGGGGAACCCACAAAAGCCTCAATAAGTGCATTTAATTTAGGTTTTTCCTGAGGGAGACTGTAAAAAGGGGGAGTTCCTTACATTTCCATACAAATTAGTTACTTCTCCCACATGTAGTACTTTTAGGAGATATTGTCCTTGCAAGTGAATAAGGTAGTTTTTCAGCATGCACCCAGCCTCAGCAGCCAAGCACGGATACAATCCGTCTCTCGCTCTTTGTTTCCTCTCTTCCCCCGTCTTACCTCTGAAGATCTCAAGGAGGCACACCAGCCTCCCCCCTCCACCACCCCATTTCCACTAACAACAACCCTGTGAGGTGCTCTTTTTGTCCTCCTGCAACCCCTTTTCTCTTACGGGCTGAGAACAGGTGGGGGCGCCCCCCCCCCCGGCCATTTCTTTTCTATTTCTTGACAGCTTCGAGCACACAGAAACCTCACTGCCTGCACCTGCTCGGCCACTCTCCCCAAGCAGCCTCCTGCCTTCCCTTCCAGTCGCTTGCGGACTGGGTAAGAGTCCTGGACAGGCCACTTCTGGCCCTTGGGCCATATGTTTGACACCCCTGCGTGTAGGTAGTAGTTGGCATGGCCAGCAAGAGAGCTCACTAGCTGGCACTGGAAGGACACGTAGGCAGGTGAGAGGCCAGTGGATGGGAGATCAGGGAAAGAGGGGAGGCGTAGAAGAGGGGAGGGTAAGGGAACTCTGTGCTTAGGGCCCCTCAAAACCCGGAACTGTCCCTGCCGGGGACCCCTGATCTGTCCGTTTGTGGCAAGCGGAACTCATCAGAGAATAAAGCATGGGAATATCCTGGCCCAGATTATCTCGAGAGAACCCCTCCTGCTATTTGCAGTGGAAGCTAAGGGGTCTCTGTTTGTGGGGGGCATATCTCATCCGAAAAGGATGCTGCATGTTTGAGAACTGGCCACCAACCCTGGAATGGTGATGGACGTGGCAGTGCCAAAAAAAAAGGGCATCAACAACACCCCGGACCAAGTCATCTTTACAATAGGCAACATGTGAGAAGAGAGCTTTTAAGCAACTTGTCATGTGCCTCTAATAGTCACATCCCCAATCCACCATGGAAGGTTGCTGGGTGACACACTCTCAGCCAGACCTACCCCACAGGGTTGTTGTGTGAGGATAAAATGGAGGACAGGAGAACAAGGCAGCGTTGGGTCCCCACAGAGGAGAAAGACTGGCTGTGACATTTGTTACAAATCTAATTTTGCCTACAGGCCACCAAAAAGGGGATGAGAACTATTGCCATTGCTTCATCAAGTACTGTTGCAACCCTTTTGGTGGGTGGAAGAACTGATAATTCAGTATTCAAAACACTTAAATATTGTGAGCACAACGATCGGGGCAGACTCCTTGTATGGAGAGAAGCCATCATAATTGTGTCAGTAAGACAGAAGCAGTCTTCCTCCCTCTTTCCAGACAAGCTGTGCCTACCAAAAATGCCCTCCACGTCTACTTCATTTTCACAGACTGCGCCTCCCAATATGACACTCTATTGCCATGTTAATTTTGTAATTTTATATACACACACTTATATATGTCTGCCAATATAGGATACACTTGTTACATCTGATGAAGTGGGCTCTAGTTTACAAAAACTTCATGTCACACAGTATGTATGTATGTATATATGTATTTATTTATTTATTTATTGGGATTTCTATCCCGCCCTCCCGGCCAAGGCCAGCTCAGGGCGCCTTACAATTCATTGGTTCAGCAGCATATCTCTATATTATAAAGCCAATTTGGGGTGGCACGTAGGATGCACTCCCTCAGCCATAGGCTGAAGGAGCCGCCACTCACCCTGGGGATCCTGGCTATAGGCCAACGTGGCGCCGGGCCAAACATGCCCTGCGATTAGGGCTGCCAAGTCCAACTTGGGAAATATCTGGGGACTTTGGGGGTGGAGCCAGGAGACTTTGGGGGTGGAGCCAGGAGAAAGGAAGTGACATCATTTTGTGATGTCACATCCTGTGATGTTGCTTCCACATGCTGACACATGAACTCATGAAGTTTCCTAATACTGAATCAGGCCATTGGTCCATCAAGGTCAGTATTGACTACTCAGACTGGTAGTGGCTCTCCAGGGTCTCAGGCTGAGATCTTTAATGTCACCTATTACCTGATCCTTTTTTAGCTGAAGAGGCTGATACCTCCTGCATGTCAAGCAGATGCTCTATCACTGAGCAACGGCCCTACTGAATCCTTCCTCATCTCGGCAGAATATGAAGCACTAAGTGCTACACAAGTGCTAAATATGATTTTCATATCATAAGAACAGGAGAGAAGCCACAGTGGATCGGCCCATCCAGTACAGCCCATCCAGTACAATACTCTGTGTCACAACAGTGGCCAAAAATACCAGGTGCCCTCAGGAGGTCCAGCAGCGGGGCCAGAACTCCAGAAGCCCTCCCACTGTTGCCCCCCAAGCACCAAGAATTCAGAACCTCACTGCCCCAGACAAAGGGTTCCATTTAGACCTTGTGGCTAATAATAGCCACTGATAGACCTCTGCTGGATGGGGACAGAGAGAGACAGACAGACAGAAAAAAGAAAGAGGGAGAGAGAGAAGGGAAAAAAACTGGCAGAGGCACTTACTTCCATTTAGACCTTGTGGCTATAATAGCCACTGATAGACCTCTGCTGGATGGGGACAGAGAGAGAGAGAGACAGACAGACAGAAAAAAGAAAGAGGGAGAGAGAATGAAAAGAGCTGGAAGAGAAACTCACCTTGCCAGCCACATGCAAAAGCAGCCCCTTCAGTACCTCCTTAATCTCTGGGCGGACCTCTCTTGCTGTGGAAGCTCTCTTGCTGACTTCTTAAAGGGGAAATGTCTGGCGAGGCTTTTACTGCAGGGCAGGCTCTCTGCAGATATTTCCCTTTTAAGGCAGCCATTTTGTCCCCCCGGTGGGCAACTTTGGAAAAGCGGGAGGGAAGGACTAAAAATCAGTGTTTCCCCCACCCTACCGGGGGACTTGGCAGCCCTACCTGCGATTCGTCCATGCCGTGCCATGGTCCCACCCACAGAACCCCCACCCAGCCTCAGGGGATGGATGCTCCGCTAGGTGGACTGTTATGAGCCCAAAGGAGGAGGTGGGCTGCGGAGGCACCTGGCAGGCTGCTGGATGAGGTGGGTTGTCCAGGACCCCAGGAGGGCACCGCAGGACATGGCTGGTAGGGACGCCTGGGAGCGCACCAGAGGAGGGGGGTTGTGGCGTTGCCTGCCAGGCTGCTGGAGAACCTGGGCCGCGGCCTGACCAGGAGACCGCCAGAGGAGGTGGGGGCCTGTGGTGTGCTGCTGGACACCTGCACTGCCGAGGCACTGGCCCCCCGGAGCCGGCCTGGGACCTGCTGCGCTGCCGGCAGGGTCGGGGGGGGGGGGTGGCTGCCGCGGGCCCTGTCTGTGGCCTGCAGGCTGCTGCAGAGGGATGCCGCAGCGGTGCTGGGCCACAGAGCCAGCCCAGGCCTGCTGTGGCCATGGCAGAATCAGGGGGAGAGGGGTGCTGAGGGCCCTGTCTGCAGCCCAAGGTGCTGGACTGCAGAGCTGCCCTGGGGCCTGCCACAGTGATGCCGCAGTCTGGGAGAGGGGGGGGGAACGTGTCCCGGGGAGCCTGTCTACAGCCCGGAGGCTGCTGGAGAGGGATGCTGCTCAACCACTGAGCTGGCCTGGGCCTTTCCGCAGCCATGCCGGAGTCTCCCGGGAGCCGGGGGCCCTGTCTACACCCAGAGACTGCTGGACAGGGGCACTGCAGAGCCGGCCCACCCACAGAGCCATCTTTCTAGAGCCCGTTGTCTTCCTGGCACAACAGGCCTTGCTCCTAGTCACACAATAAAATACAATGTTAAAATTCAGTATAAAACCACAATTAAAAATTTGATAAAGTGCTAGTCATTATTGCATCATTATCACATCAACTCAATACAACTTCAGTACTAATCCTTGCAACTCGGCTCCATTCAGTATCCAATGTCATAGGGAGCTAGTATCGTAAAGCTGTTCAGCTTCAGGGTCATGGAAGATACATCAGCTGTCATAAGAAGAGGGGGATTGGTTCGGGCAGTAATTAGGATCTAGCAAATCAGGGCTCTCGTGGTGGAAACAGTGGCGGCCCCAAAGGCCTGGCGGAAGAGCTCCGTTTTAGTAAATAAATCAGTATGAAATCTGTTTCAGTTTACCCTGGTGGGTTATGTAGTGGGCTTGGATAGGAAGCATTCTTTTACTATTTGGTTAGTTCAAGGAAAAATATTAACAGTCTCATTTCTCAAAAATATTAACAGTCTCATAACAAATGTTTACTTCTATACTACTATTAGCTACATTCCAAGTTGCCAAGCAGGATAGGGATGAGAAGGAGTTGAGACCAAGACTTGAAAATAAAAGAGAGGTGGCACAGAAAGGTGGAGGAAGAAAGAAATGAGTAAGAAGAGTATAGGGAAAAGGGAAAGAAATTAGGGAAAAGAGAGGAAAAGTTTGTTTTATCTCACTGCAACACACTACTGCTTTGCAAGAACTGGCTGGGCAGGTGAAACGAGCTAGGTGCAAGGAAAGGAAGAAGGAAAGGATAGATTGCTGGAGACACCTTGTTAGTAGGCTGGCAATTACTGTAGCAGCTGTCATCTGGGGTGGCTAGTCTTGCTCCAATGCTGGCTTGCTTGATGGGCTTACCACGATCTGTTAAGCAAGTTTGCTTCAGTCTTGCAGAAAGGTGAGTCTAGCCCAGGGCTGGCCAAACTGTGGCTTGGGAGCTGCATGCTGCTCTTTCACACTTACTGTGTGGCTCCCAGCAAGGTGGTTGGGGAAACATGCCTCCCCGATCGGTCTTCCCTTCCCCAACCAGTGTTCCTCTCCCTAGGTAGGCTTGAGGTGTGTGTGTGGGGGGGAGCAGAGAAAGAAAGCAACTTTAAATGTGTTCTGAATGCCTCCCCCCCCCCCCGGCTGGCTTGGAGAAGGCATTTGTCCTTATGAATCCTTTCACCAAGCCGGGTGGGGTGGGGGAGCTTGTTTGTTTGTTAGTTTCTCTCTCTCCTCCCACCTCTTTCATCCTTTCTTTCCACCTCTCTCTCTCAGACAAATAAATATCATTAGCAAACAAATATCATTGAACAAATAAATATTATCAGCATCTGTTTTTACCCCTTTTGTTTTTATTATTGGCAGTCTCATTTAATGTTAATAAAAATCAAGTTTGCATATCTTTCAGCAAAAATGTGTGTGTAATATTTGTTCATGTCTTGCAGATCTCAAACATCTGATGTTTATTCTATGTGGCTCTTACGTTAAGCAAGTTTGGCCACCCTTGGTCTAGCCCAGGGGTGGGCAAACTGTGGCTCGGGAGCCGCATGCGGCTCTTTCACATATATGATGTGGCTCCCGGCAGGATGGCTGGGGAAGCTAAATATCATTAGCAAACAAATATCATTGGACAAATTAATATCATTATCAATATCTGCTTTTACCCCTTTTGTTATTATTTTTGGCAGTCTCATTTAATGCTAATAAATAGCAAATTTGCTTATTTTCCAATAAAAGCAGGTAATATTTGTTCACGTCTTGTGGCTCTCAAACATCTGATGTTTATTCTAGGCGGCTCTTACGTTAAGCAAGTTTGGCCACCCCTGTTCTTGGTGGCTCTTACGCTCAGCAAGTTTGCCCACCCGTGGTCTAACTGATAGTCGATTTTATTGTGCTCAGACTTCCCTGTTCACCTAGTGGCTGCAGCCAGAACTGCATTACAAGTAAAATAAATGGGAAAGCATTCGGCTTGATGCGGTGTGATGCCGACTGTAGCAGGGCTCAGAGCTAAGTCTAACATTGGCAACATGAAGAATGCCAGCCAAGACCACTTTTGTAACCATCGCCCTCAAAGCACAGCCAGCTTGTTGAACCTTTAACAGAAAAGCACATGAAATCCTCATTTCAGTTTGGGCAGCTTTCTTCATAGTCCCCCCCCCCCCACCCTCAAATGACATTAAGGAAATCAGCTACCTTTTCCATGCTGATTATTCCTCCTATAGGAAAGCAGGGAGCTGAACACTCTGCAAACATAACAACATAAGCGAAGCCATATTGGATCAGGCCAATGGCCCAGCCAGTCCAACACTCTTCTGTGTCACACAGTGGCCATCAGGAGATCCACCAGCGAGGCCAGAATTCCAGAAGCCCTCCCACCGTTGTCCCCCAAGCACCAAGAATACAGAGCATCACTGCCTCAGAGAGCCATCTATACCTTGTGGCTAATAGCCACTAGTGGACCTCTGTTCCATTCACCCAATTCCCTCTTGATGCTAAGCCTGCATGTACATTGCTTGCCAGTTGTGTGGTGTGCCTGTGTGAAAAACTGGCTTATTACATGTACTCGGATCAAGAAGAAAGATTTGCTAGCGCATTTCACTATTCTTACACTTTGCCAGTTTATAGAGGGGTAGCTGTGTTAGTCTGTCTGTAGCAGGAGAATAGAGCAACAGTCCAGTAGCACCTTAATGACTAACAACATTTGTGGCAGGGTAGGAGCTTTTGTGAGTCACTGCTTACTTCTGCAGTGACTCCTGAAAGCTCCTACCCTGCCACAAATTTTGTTAGTTGTTAAGGTGCTACTGGACTCTTGCTCTTTGCCAATATATGTATGATCGCAACCTTCCATCAGGAAAAAAACTAACACTTTTTTTCCTCACCCAGAATGAGCCATCAGGACGAATACTGGTCCAGTTCCTTTATCCACCTTTTGATTTAGTTTTCTCAGTTTTTGTGAGCAAACTCAGGTATGAGAAGAAGAAGAGACTGGATTTATATCCCGCCCTTCAATACCCAAAGGAGTCTCAGAGCGGCTTACAATCTCCTTTCTCTTCCCCTCCCCACAACAGACACCCTGTGAGGTAGGTGAGGCTGAGAGAGCTCTTTTGAGGACTGCCCATGAGAGAACAGCTCTGAAAGAATTTATGACTGACCCAAGGTCACACCAGCAGCTGCGTGTGGAGGAATGGGGAATCAAACCCGGTTCTCCCAGATTAGAGTCCGCGCTCTTAGCCACTACACCAAACCTTTGACTTCCTTTTCACTTCCTTTTTCAAATAAAGTATTGATTAACGTAATCCAGGGGATTTGGAACTGGTTTTATAAATACTTTGGTGCATACCGAGATTATATCCTGTACAACTTTTGAAATGTAGGTTGAAGCAAGGTATTCTGAGACCCGTACATACATTGGCTCAATCCCAAGAGCAGTAATAGTACAGTTACCCCAGCTCATGTTATCTTTGCTATATAACACAAAAGTGGTCCTTTGAGTTGGTCCAAAACTTTCTTCTAATTGGATTTGCTCCACCCTTCTTCCTGCGAAGCATTGATGAGAGTGTTCTCTTATTTTGGATTCCCTGATCTGGAGTAAATTTCATTCTTGGTTCTGATTCTACCATCTCTTGAACAATTATCTTGTATTACACGTTTTAGGAAGCGTTCTTGTGATTACTTAAGAATTCCCTTTTTAGAGAAGGCCAAAGGTCAATCTCTAAAGGTCAAGAAGACAGGGGAAAGGTAATTCCTTGTACTTCCCCTGGACACTTCCTGTAGGACCCCTGTTCGGTTCGGCCAGCCCTGGAGCCAGAAATCTTGGGTTGGTGGGGCATGGGGAAATTTTGTGGGCAGCAGGTGAGGGGGAAGAGGAAGAGAGAGGGGCGACTGCTGGCCGCACGCCTTCCCTGAACTCCAAGTGGCAATTTTGCTTCTTGGAGTTCAGGCACGGGCATCCCCTGTAGAAAAACAGCATTTAAAGAGGTCTCTTTAAATGGTGTTTTTCAAGCAGGGGCTGCCTGCGTCTAAAATTCAAGTGGCAAAATTGCTGCTTGGCATTCAGGGAAGGTGTGCAGCCAGGATTTAAACGGCCCACCAATAAGCTGGAGGGTCTTTAAATCTTGGCGGAGGGGAGGCAGAGGGGTGGCTGCAAGATTTAAAGGGCCCTCCAGCTGATCGGCGGGCCATGTGCTCCTGCTGATCAGCAGGAGGGCCCTTTTAATGTCAGAGGAGGGGGAGAGGGGCAGCAGCTGTTGAGGTGTGCCTCACATTTGAGGGGGCAGAGCCCTGAAATGCCCCACCATAGTTACAGGCCTGGCTTTAGCAAGTATGTGAGCCAGTGGAGTGTCTTTTCATGGAATTATATTCATTCCATCTGTGTATCCAGACTGTTGTGTGAATTCACCATTAGTCTACATTAGCAGCAAGAAAAGGAGTCTACTCTAAGATTGCAAAAACTGGTTTATTGTAGCACCGTGCATTGCCCAGTTGGAGCTTGCTTCATTAATGCGATTTTAAGCCAAGTTAGCCCCTTGTTAAGCCTACTGTCTTCAAAAGATTTAGAAGGTTATGACGCTAATTGCCCTGACCTGGCTATTTGGATGGGAGACACCCAAGGGGTCCCAGGGTCACTACACAGAGGCAGGCAATGGCAAACCACCTCTGAAGATCTCTTGCCTTGAAAACCCTAACAGGGTTGTCAGATGTCATCTGTGAAAACCTTAAATTAGGATGGCACTGAACATGCATGAAGGAGTCGGAGCAAAGTAGTAGGTGAAAAGGTAAACAGCTGAAATGGATCATTATGAGCAAGGACAGGATTGAATTCCTACAGTGTACATGCATAATTCTGAAGTGTTCTATACCAACAAAATAATATACATTCCCTTATATATAAATTTAAGTGAAGGAATTAATATCTGCAATTTTAATGGTCTCTGAACACTCTGTTTCATGTACATGACCCCTTTGTATTTGCTTTTAATAACCTGGGGATACAGAAGCATTCCAAACATTCACATAGGCTGATGGTCACTGTTATGCCCAGGGCTATTTTTGGGCAGAAATGCACAGGAACGGAGTTCCGGCTGGCTCCTGAGTTGACCACACCCAGCAGGAACTCATTAGCATAATAGGCCACACCCAACCGCAGAAACTCATTAGGATTGGCTACCTTAGGGGTATGTGGCCTAACATGCAAATTAATTCCGGCTACAAAAAACAAACAAGCTAAACAGAATAAGAAGCAAAAGGTGGGTGTGGCTGGATGACCACTCTTCTGGTAACATGGGGGTGTGTCCTAATATGCTAATAAGCTGTGCGGTCAGTGGTGTGGCCTAATATGCTAACGAGTTTCTGCTGTTGGGTGTGGCCTATTATGCTAATGAGTTCCTGCTGGGCTTTTCCTACAAAAAAAGCCCTGGTTATGCCCTTTGCCCACCATACATTTTGAAAACAGGGAACAGTAAGATGGTTAAACGGCACCTAATAAATAGTATGTCCTTCATATCACAAACTAAAGTGCATGTATGAGCTTAAACAATGGGCAACCTGTAACGCGTATACACCTGCCCTTGGAAGATCTTTATGTCAAAGGGTTTGTCTTACAATGTCAAATCTTTATATACAACCATCCTAGTACTACCCTACTGTTAAAGTCTTTCACTATTGAAAGTAGAAGGTCCAGTTTCACTAACTAGATGGCGGATGTCACATTACCTGATTCAAAACAATCTTTTAAAAAGATCTTCAGATCCCAGAGTGAACCATAAGTGGGACCACCCCATTTGAGTTATCACATGCAGCTGAAGTCAAAACTGAGATGGATACTAACTATTTTCTTCTAATGGAAGGCATTTCCACTAGTAAGTTGCGGTGTCACAGTTTTTGCCGATTTCCCCTGCTGTTACAGCCGCCCCCTTTGCCCTTCATTCAGTTGCTAGGGTCTGCCAACCTCTAGGAGCAAGATTTTGGGGCTATAGCAGGGGGCAGGGAGGTCAATAGGTATCAAGGAGGTGGGATTCTCCTGAGTTTGGGCCAGTCCGTCCTGAGAGCACACGAAGAGTTACTACCAGAGAATGAGTCATCAGTGGGAGCCTAGGAATACCGAGTTACCCACAGCTCAGTACTCTGGCCAGTGATTTTCAATGTTTAGGTCAAGCCGCTAAATGAGAGCATTGAGAGTTCTAGAACTCAGTATCATCAATGTGCGGATGAGACACTGCAGTCTATGTTATTTACCAAGCCCTTGAAAGTGGCTTCCTTGGATTTGAACCATTGTTTTGAAGTTGTTGCCCAGTGGATGAAGGGGAACAAGCTGAACTGAAGGAGGGCTTCTAGTGTCCTGCCCCCACTGCTGGACCCCCTGAGGGCACCTGGTATTTTTGGCCACTGTGTGGGAGAGTTGGACTGGGTGGGCCATTGGCCTCTCTTATGTTCTTATGAATCCCAGTAAGGTGGAGATGATGCTGGTTAATACAATGCCACACCGACAACCTTAGCCATCTCCTGCTGCCTGCCTGCGACCCCGATCCCACACCAGCACACCACATCACCCTGCTGGAGGACCTGCCGGACCTGCTGGTCCAGGTGGCAGAGGTGGCCCGCCACACAGCCCGAGATTGCCCCCTCGCCTGGGTCCTAGAATGGGTGGGGAGGGGGTGGAACCGCAGTAGCGGGACCAGACTTTGCAGCCTTCTTGTATAGGTAAGATGAACTATCGGCCCACAAAGGGTGCCTCCTATGGGGTGGGAGAGTTGTCATCCCCCTTGCTGCGCAATAGGGTCCTCACAACACTGCACAAAAATCACCCAGGAATAGTACAGATGAAAAGCCTGGACCGGAGTTATGTCTGGTGGCCGGGACTGGACCAGGAAATAGAAACCATGGTCAAGAGATGCAGTAAGTGCCAAGAGTCCTGGCCAGTACCACCAAGTGCCCCCATGAGACCCTGGGAGTTTGCTCACAAGTCATGGGCAAGACTCCATATAGACTTTGCCGGGCCATTCCAGGGCCAAACTTTTTTCATCCTAATGGACGCATACCCCAAGTGGCTGGAGGTGGAGCTAGTGGGCTCCACCTCCTCACAATCCGCCATCTGGGCCATGTGGAAGATTTTCAGTGCACATGGCATTCCTGACTCCCTAGTATCAGACAACAGCACTGCCTTCACATTGGCGGAGTTCCAGGACTTTGTTCAGTACTATGGAATCAGACACATCCACTCGGCGCCCTTCCACCCATCCACCAATGGTCTGTGCCTCACTGTGGCCTTACTGGGTGGTCTCAGCCTTCTCCTCGGCCGCCTCCTTCCTTCCTTTTATCCCCTCCCCCTCCTCCAGTGTCACCTCCCCCTTGGCTGGCCCTTCCTCTCTCTGCTTGGCCCCGCCCCATCTAAATCTGGGGATGCCAAGCCACTCCTGCCTGGCCCTGCCTCCCCACAGCCTGCTCAGGTTTCCCTGGGACTGCCAGCTTCTCTGCTCTGCCGCTCTCCGGCTTCACAACCAGCCTGGCCCAATCTGGCCCGGGTTGAGCCGCCTCCTCCCGGCCCTGTCAGCCAGTTCCCTGGCCTCTCCTTGGAGTGGCCAGCATCTTTGCTGCGGATGTGGCTGGGCTCGTCCCGACGTGCCACTCCTCCGCTCCAACCCTGGTGGCTAGCCTGGCTCAGTGCAGCGTCTGCCCCTTTTTGGGGACACTGGGGTTGGTGCTGCATCCTCTGGCCGTCTTCCTGCGGCATTGGCCTCGGTCTGGACCTCCCCCATCATTCCCTTGGTAAAGTGCTGACCTGTGGGGGGCCCTGTCATCTTCAGGTGTCCTCTGGCCCTTTGGGAGTGCCCCGCCAGCTGGGTTGGGGTTGGGTCTCGGCTGCCCATCCCAGCAGCCCCTTCTGTCAGAAAGGCCCGGTCTGGGCTGGGACACTTTCCATTAAGCTTTAAGCTGCTCTCCTCCTCAGCTTCATTCAGTCAGACATACTCTCTACCCTCTCTGACTCCCAACTGCTGTTTGCCTAACTGCCTCTCGCTAACGTTTCATCAGTTCTCCTTGGTCGCTCTTAGGGAGAGGTGGAATCTAACCTGTTTGTCAAAGGTGGTCAGGGATAAGAGATGAGGTACAAACTCCACACTACTGCCAACACATTACCATCCCTAGTAATACCAGCACCAACCTATTTATTTCAAAGACAGACTATCCAGGGCAGGGATGATTCAGTTGGGTAGCCATGTTGGCCTGAAGCAACAGAACAAAGTTTGAGTCCAGGGGCACCTTTAAGACTAACAAAGTTTATTTCTGGGTATAAGCTTTCGTGTGCGTGCACTTTGGTCATAAAGGTACCACTGGACTCAAACTTTGTTCTGTCCAGGGATAAGTTTGGGCAGATGTATCATAAGGCCATCCAGGAACTACTTTGAAATAAAATCCTCACTTTTAGAGGAACAGCATGCAGCAGCATTTTGTTTTTGATTAAGATGGCTGGCCACTATTCTCTGCTTGGGACTATATAATTTTAAATGTTGCTGTAACGATTTCAAGTTATATGTGCATGTTTCTTTAAATGGTTGGTAAGTGTCAGGAGAACAAGGGGGTGAAAGAGGGAGATGAGTGAGTGAGGTGATTGGTCGGTGATTGAGAGTGTGTGGGCGGAGCTAGGAGGTATGTAGATGTAGAAGAAGAAGAGGAGGGGGAGGAGGAGGAGGAGACTGGGTTTATACCCCGCCCTTCGCTACCTGAAGGAGTCTCAGAGCAGCTTGCAATCCCTTTCTCTTCCCCTCCCCATAACAGACACCCTGTGAGGTAGGTGGGGCTGAGAGAGCTCTGACAGAAACTGCTCTTGAGAGAACAGCTCTGAAATAACTTATGACTGACCCAAGGTCACACCAGCAGCTGCATGTGGAGAAGTGGGGAATCTCCCAGATTAGAGTCTGTGCTCCTAACCACTACAACAAACTGGCAGGGTGTTCAGTCAGCAGTCAGCAGCTGTCAGTTGTGGTCAATCTACACAGAGTCTGAGAACCAGTCTTCTAATTAGAATCATATAGAGGTGCTGTGAAAGGCATTAAGATTCTAAAGGGGAAAGAAAAGTACTTCAGGGGGCAAAATCTAATATTGTCAGAGTATTATAAGAGTGTGAGAGGAAAAAGCTGACAGAGAACTGAGTAAAAAGGGAAAGATTTTACTGAGCAACTTAACAAAAAAAACCTTGTAACCAGTACGCTTCTTTTACCAATAAAGTTTTATCTTGTTTATTGTTAACCCAGAGCCTTATCTTCAGAACCACACAGTCCAACGGAGGAGCCTTAAAGCTTGGGCACAATACTGTTGAAAACATTAATTAAAGACTGGAATTATATTCCCGGTGGCAGCATTACATATACTGAGTGAGAGAAAGAAACAGCAAGAAATTTAAAACCACATCATATCTAACCACACAAAATAAAAGAGAGGTACTGTGACAGTTGCTTTTTGGATAATATGTCAAGTTGAATGGATGACAGATGATCACTTAATGGAATGCAGCACAAAATGGAAGGGATCTGCAAATGGTGTCAGAGATTAGGCAGAAACTGGGTTTTTTTTTAGCTTGTTCATTTATTTAAAATATGGATGCCCACACGCTCAAGACACATACGTTTGAACCATAAATTACAAAGGGCTCTAGAATAGAGCAAAGTTTGAGTCCAACGGCACCTTTAAGACCAGTAAAATTTAATTCTGGGTATGTGCTCTTGTGTACACGTCCAGAATTACACTTTGTTAGTCTTAAAGGTGCCACTGGGCCGAAACTTTGCTCTGTTGCTTCAGACCTACATGGTGACCCACCTGAATCTAAAGTTAGAATAGTTAAAGGTATTTTGGTTATTTAAAGATCTTTCAGTTTCCAAACCCATCAACAACTTTTCTCAGTTCTGTCAGGTGGTTTATTCATCCACCGAAAAGGACTTCCTCAAAAAGAAAAGAAAAGAAAGTAAATAAGGGCAGGATGATCCTGATTATGCTTCCTGGCATACAGCGCCTTTTCTCTCCTGTACCTGGCCAAGTTGAGGAAAAACTTATTTATTAGGAGGATTTACCCTTAATTTCGTTCTCTTTTTAGGTATTTTTTTATATGTGCATGTGAGTACACCTGGAAGCCATGGCATCCTCTGGTGACTGATCCCTACTGGAGGCCTGGAGGATATTCAGAGAGGTGGCTTAATAAAGCCTGCCCCCACCTCCTGACTGCAGGTATTCCAAGGAGGTCTCCCATCCAAGTACTTTGCCAGAGTCTGCCCTGCTTAGCTTCCGAGATCTAGCGAGATTGGGTTTGCCTGGGCTATCCAGGTCAGGGTGAGTTACCCTTAATTTCTGTACTGTTAACTTTGAGATTCAAGATGGAGCCATCAAACCACAGAGGCAGACAGATGGCACCCCAAGAAGGCTGGCAGCATCCCAGAAGTGAGCATCAAGACTCGTGTTTGAAAGCAGATATCTCCAGTTACGCTGGGGATGGAGAGAGTGGTGTGGTCCGTGAAGGAGCAGCCTTGCCGGCACCCTCAAAAGGAGACCAGCCCCTGAGATGAAGCACCTGGATTTTGAGGGAGAGCAGAACCAGCTGAGTGAGGGTTTTGTAGATCGGGCATGCAAAAGCTGCAGCCACAGGCAGATCCTGCCCCGGGCAGGTGTAGCAGTGGAAAAGGGTAAAACGGAAGCGGTGAGGGAAACCCAGGTAGAGAGTACAGTTGAGGCACTCCCAGTGGGTAACCTGAGCAGCAGCTGTGTGGCCGCATCCCATGTTGCTGACCTGGCTCCTCCCTACACTCTGTGGTGCCAACATGGCCCCAGAAGGGGCAGCCATTCATCACATTGGGGGCACATTACGGGATGAGGGGGGCTTTTGGTGTGGGTGGCTTCTCTGGTGGAAGAGGAGATGCTCAGGCGTGCAGGGCTGACAATGAGGAGTCCCCTAAGACTCCCTCCACTCTTTCTGCAGGCTGCAAAGAGTCAGAAGCAAGATCCCCCCCCCCCCCAGTCCGTTTGTAGGCAGAAGCCCTCCTGCCTGGAGGGAGATCCTCACTTAGAAGTCAGCCTTTGTCCAGGAAGGAAGGTGAGCCCCCCCCCCCCCCCAGGTTATGGAATGGCCTGCAAAACTGACTTATTCAAGAAGGATTTCTACACAGACAATAAGAGTAGCCCTGTACAAAAGGCATCATAAAGTTACTTGGATTGATTCTTGGGGGAGCATGGTCTCTACTACAGTGTGTAGCTGGCTGTGGGTTGGATCCTGTTGTGTAATTTTGTACCATTTCCTGTATCATGTTAACTCTTGTGTTTTGCTTCAGTTCTGTTTTTTAGACTTCTGGTTGGTTCTACAACCCAAATCCTGTTTCATTGTTTACTGAACATCCCATCTTTTTTTTTAACTTTTAAATTTTTTTATTGATAAAAGTTTCAACATGTCACAAAAACATTATCACATAAACTTGTAATGCAGTAAATACACATTCTAGAGTACAGTGTGTTATCTAAATACAACAAAGCATAAAAAACTGAACATAGAAACAGTTTTCAACGCTTATCTTTCCTTATTATATAAAGCCGTTTTCAAGTGGCAAGATTCCATGGGGTGCCAAAATCAGTTGGCTGGAAGGACTGCCACTCAAAAGGGGGTCCCTGGCCACTGGCTGTATTCTCTCCCTGCTTTGCCTCAGTCCCACCCACAGAGCCACCGGCCAGCATCTCGGCCTCAGTCTGGAGGGAGCCAGCGAAGGGGAAGGACTGGGTGCTGGGTCCACTCTTCTCCTCCACCCACTGCCAGGCGGGTCTAACTGTCCCCTCAGTGGCCCGCTTCTATCAGTGAAAACAATGGACTTTCAGCATAACCCCCCTCCCCTGCCTGACTTTCTGAATTTCCTGTCAGAATAAACTGAATATTCCTGTCAGAATAAAGGCTCTCTCTCCTGCTTAGCTCCGCTGTGGCTGGATGGCTAATGAAGTGGGCCAGCAACCATCAAACCATTCCCTTTAACCCTCTGCTGTGCAGCTGACTTTCCCCCTAGGGTTACCAATCTCCAGGTGGGACCTGGAGATCTCCCACTGTTACAATTGATCTCCAGATGACAGAGATCAGTTCCCCTGGAGAAAATGGCTGCTTTGGAGGGGAGACACTATGGCATTATAGCCTGCTGAGTCCTTCCATCCCCTCCCCTCCCCCAAATGCTGCGCTCCACAGGATCCACCCCCCACCCCCAAATTCCAGGTATTTCCCTAATCAGAGCAAGCTAGGTTGCCAAGCTGGCAGTGGGCGGGGGAGGAGGTTATGCTGAAAGTCCATCGTCTTTTTACTGACAGAAGCAGGCCACTGAGGGGACAATTAGACCCACCTGGCAGTGGGCAGAGGAGAAGAGTTGCCAATCTCCAGGCGAGGGCTGGAAATCACTCAGAATTACAAGTGCTCCCCAGATGGCAGAGATCAGTTCACCTGGAGAAAATGGTGGACTCTGTGTCCTTACACCGGGCTGAGATGGACCACCTATGACAGCCAATGTGACATAGTAGTCAGGGCTTCAGAGCATGGTGGAGGCTGTGGGGGGTGGGGGTGGGGATGGAAAGTTGAAGAATGAGGTTGATGATTGGCTGGGAAGGAGACAGGGTTGCCAACTCCAGGTGGAAAATTCCTGGAGATTTGAGGGATGTAACCTGGAGACAGTGAGGTTGGAGGAGGGGGCGGGACCTCAGACAGGTACAATGCCATAGACTTCACCTTCCAAGCCAACCAGTCCCTCATGGAGAACCATTGTTGTCAATCTCCAGGTGGGGGCTGGAGATCACTCAGAATTACAACTGCTCTCTAGAAGGGAGGGGGGAAGAGATGGGAAGCTGAAGCCAGGGGGCAGATAACAATATGTTGACAGTTGGCTGGGAGGAGATAGGGTTGCAAACTCCAGGTTGGGAAATTCCTGGAGATTTTAGGGTGGACCCAGGAGAGGGTGAGGTTTCAGCAGGGGTGGGACCTCAGACAGCTACAATGCCATAGAGTCCACCCTCCAAACCACCTGTTCCCTCATGGGAAGCAATTGCTGCCAATCTCCAGGGGAGGGATGGAGATCACGCTGAATTACAGCTGCTCTTCAAGTAGCAGAGATCAGTTCCCCTGGAGAAAATGGTGGACTCTGTGTCATTATACCCTGCTGAGGTCGCCACAGCAAAATGACGCTGAGTGCCCAAGGCTGGGGCACTCTCCCAGAGCCTCTTTCTAGAATCCATTGTATTTATTTCCACAACGGGCCTTATTCCTAGTGCTATAATAATCACATTAGCTGATGAACTAAATTCTTCTTTGTTTGATAGATATTCAAGAAAAGGAAACCATATTGCTACAAAATTACATTGATAGTTTTCATTATTCTTTTGCTTTAAAGATTCTGTAATTTTATCTAACATACATAAATCACAGACTTCTAAAATCCAACCATTAATCGAAATTGTTTTAGAACTTTTCCAATATTTAGCTATGGTCATGCGAGTGGCCGCGCAAAGATATTCCAAAAGAATTTTAGTTCCAGGTGTAGCTTCAATTGGCGGCCAGATATTTAATACCAAAATTTTGAGGTCTAAGGTAACTTTTTGAGAAGTAGTATTATAAATAATGAGAATAACTTTTCCCCAAAATTGTTGAATAATGTCACATAACCACCAGACGTGCCAATACGTGCCTTTCTCACCACATTTTCTCCAGCAAATATTAGAGATTGTTTTATTCATATAATGTAGCTTAGTTGGAGTTAAGTACCACCTAGCAAAGGTTTTAAAAAGCTGGCTCCTAATCATAAGGTTATTAGAACAAATTACAGTAGATTTCCAAGAGCGAGACCATTCTTCATTAGAGATAACAATGTGTTGATCTTTGGACCATTTGTGAATGCAAGTTGGTGGGAGAGTATATGTTAGTTGTAAAAGAATAAGATATACCTTGGAAATATAGCCCTTGTGCCCTGAGATGTTAAGCTTTAACAATTGTTCAAAAGGTGAAACAATTGTTCAAGAGGTCTTATTAAGCCATTCTTAAAAGGTGGAGAGTTTAATAGGTTACTTAATTGAAGATATAAATACCATAATAGGTGGTTTCATAATATTACTTCCAACTGAACCTTATCTAATATTTTACCCTGTTTTGTTATGTCTATAATTCTGGTCAGTTTTTTATCTCTAAATTGTTTATATGAATGATTTTGTCTTGCAGGTGGGAACCAATGTTGCCCTGTAAATACAGCCAGAGCGGAGGGCCATGGTGTTAGCTTTATGCGATACCTCTCCCACACCAACAGTGTGCTGAATGTCCCATCCTGTCGATTGTCTCAGCTCACTCTTTTTGTAATCTGCCTGGAGTCCAAGTGAGAAAGGCAGACTACAAATAATGTAAACCAATCCGTATATAAATGGACATAAATTCTTGTAACTGGGGAGGCATTAAGCATCATTGGAGGCCCCACCACAGCTCAGCTCGGGGGGTATATGGGGGGGGGCTGTTTGATGTCAGACCCCAGGACAAAGTTACTCTCAACAACACTCTCTCATCATCTTACCTAGCACTTGGGAAGCCCATTATAAGAGTCTGCATGAGGATATAGTGGTAAGAAACCCAGAACTTGAGGACATTAATAATCTCCCAACCTGGTGAAACAGCTCACTGATACCCTGAAACCAGGAAAAGCCCCAGGCCTAGACCTAATTCCTCCAGAGCTGCTAAAACAGAATGTAGACTGATGGGTCCCGGTTTTAGCCTCATTATTCACCCAAATAGATCAAACAGGGAAAATCCCTAAGGATTGGGGGGCAGTGATTGTTCCCCTTTATAAAAAAGGTAACAAAGATGATCCCAACAACTACAGACCTATTAGCTTGCTTAGTATAGCAAGAAAATTCTATGCAAAACATCTCCTGTGGAAACTCAGGGACTGGATGGATGAGAATTGTTTAGCAGATGAACAGGCGGGATTTAGAGAGGGTCGGTCTACTCTGGATCATTGTGTGATATTGGACCACCTGATCTCAAAGTACTCTTCTCATTCAAAGGTATCCCTCTTTGCTGCCTTCCTGGACCTGAAATCAGCTTTCAACTCAGTTGCTAGAGATATACTATGGAATAAGCTAAGGGAGACAAGTATTGACAGATGATGATTATTTCTAATCCAGGCTCTCTACAATCAAATTTATGTACAGGTCAGGCGTTCCTTGCAGGGGCACCTCACAGATCCTATCAGCAGAGGGGACCAGCAAAGGGGTCAAACAAGGATGTCTTTTAGCGCCTCTCCTTTTCAATTTTTACATCAATGACCTGGTAACATATCTAAATAAGTCTGAGTTCCATCCCCCCCTAAATTAAACAATAAACATATTGGGATCCTCTTATACGCAGATGATGCTGTCTTACTTTCAAGGACTCCAGTAGGCCTGAGGAAAGCTATGAACACTTTCACCCAATGCTCTTGTGAAAATAAACTAGAGGCCAGTTACTCCAAAATGAAAGTAATGGCCTTTGCAAAGAAACAAATAATCAAAGACTTATCATTGGTCTCTAAACACAATTCTGATTGAACAAGTTTCATATTTTAAGTACCTGGGAGTTTCCTTTCAGGCAAATGATTCAAGATTGGTGAATCTAAATACTGTTGTTTCAGAGGCCAAAAGGAGCTCTGGGATGATTCAAAAATTTTACTGGAACAAAGGGGGTAAATGTCCTGCGGCTGCCCTTAGATTATTTAAGGCTAAATCTTTGTCTCAGCTCACATATGGAGCCCCCATTAACACTGCAGTAAACTTTAAGAAAGAAGATACAGTTCAGTCAAAATTTTTGAGAGCAATTCTACAAGCCCCTAATAGGGTTCCAAATGCTCTTATTCGCATAGAGACAGGCAAGGCTATTTTTGGGCAAGAATGCACAGGAACGGAGTTCTGGCTGGCTTCTGAGTTGGCCACACCTACAGCCTCCCCCCCTCGGGTTCCCCAGGCGCTTCACAAGCCACGGGATGCATGGGGAAGCCAAGCTAATCCAGGGAGGAAAGGCAGTTTAAACTGCCTCCCCCTCCTCGGGTTCCTCGGGTGCCCTGCAGCCGCAAGGCACCTGGGGAAGCCGATCCAGAAACGGCCTTCCTTCCCTTGGGTTCCCCATGCACCCCGCAAGCCGCAGGGCACCTGGGGAAGCCAATCCTGGGAGGAGCTGCGCTGTCAGGGGTGTGGCCTAATATGCTAATGAGTTTCTGATGTTGGGTGTGGCCTATTATGCTAATGAGTTCCTGCTGGGCTTTTTCTACAAAAAAAGCCTTGGAGACAGGCATGATTACGGTTGAGGCAAAACTATGGATAGTGGTGACAACGTTTTGGTTAAAGCTAGCTTTTCTACTCAAGGGATTGACAAGTTTAATGATGTTAAGACCATTTTGAACCTCCTTGGTTTAAGGTGCTAAATAAGAAATTAGCCTCTTACGCAGGGCTATTTTTGGGCAGGAACGCACAGGAACGGAGTTCCGGCTGGCTCCTGAGTTGGCCACGCCTACAACCAAAACCTCTGGCCTGCGTGGCTACAGAGCACACCGCCCTCCCCACGTTACACACAAGAGGGAAAGGAACGGCAGCATGTTAAAATGCCATCTTTCCCTCTGGGGAGCTTGTGGATTTCCTTGTCAATTTCACTCCCTGCCAGTCAGCTGAGAGTGAAATTGACAAGGAAAAGCCTCTCTGTATGCCTTCCCTTCTCTAGCTGACATGTGGCAGCTGGAAAAGGGCAGGCAGGGAACCCAGGCATGTTGAAAATGCCTTTCTTTCCCTCCCTGATCTAGGAGCCATGCCCCCCATGCACTTCCCCAAGTCTCTCCGCAATAGTGAAGAAAGGCAATGCTGAAGTGGGATGGAGAAGCTCGGGGGGGGGGAGAGGCAAGCTTCCATGCTGCCCTGTGCTTTCCCAGCCCCCCTGCCTAATATGCTAATGAGCTGTGCTGTCAGGGCCTAATATGCTAATGAGTTTCTGCTGTTGGGTGTGGCCTATTATGCTAATGAGTTCCTGCTGGGCTTTTTCTACAAAAAAAGCCCTGCTCTTACGGTTTGTCTAAACAATGGGCCATTTCACACAGCCGATATGTTCCGTTTCAGGAACTCTTCAGTAACAGTTTCTGTCAGGCATTTCACACAGAACCGTATCAGTACCGGTTCAGTAACGGAACATATTGGCCATTGAAGACAGAAGCGTTAGGGAAGTGTTCCTGAGCCGGTTTACCTGGAAACCTCCTCCCAAGCATTCTTCAGTTCTTGTACCGGTTCTGAAGCGCTACAGAGGGTGCTGTGTGAAATGACCCTGAAGCGCTTCCTTTGATGACGAGTGTTTTCGTGCCTCTTTTCATCCACGCGGGCGATCTCCGTGATTTTTTTTAAGAGGCTGCATCTTAAAATGTTGTTTGTGTGTGTGTGTGTTTGTGTATGTGTGTGAGAGAGATATCCAGGCTGAGTCTTAAAAACTGGGGGGGGGGGGGTGAGAGAGAGATCAAGGTCCAGGCTGAGTCTTAAAACGCCGTGTGTGTGTGTGTGTGTGTGTGTGTGTGTGCGCGTGAGTGTGGTGAAAAGAGGCTTGAAAAGAAAGCAGCAGGCTGAAATGGCAAACTGCTTCAAAGTCGGCTCCAAAACAGTAGGGGAACGGCTGTCTGAAACGGCTGTCATTGTACCAGTTTATTCCAAGCTGGTTCAGTAACGTTTTTAAAGGTGTAGTGTGAAATTCCCCAATATTTGTGCTCTATGGGTTATGAAAAGGCCAAGTCCATGGTGAAACAGAGAATACTGGCTATTTCAAGACAACATGATTTAAATATGATAGAGAAATGGCAAGTCTTCCTGGCTCCAGATAACAGAGTAATCCCTATGCCTTACCAGAGCCAGTTTGGTGTAGTGGTTAAGTGTGCAGACTCTAATCTGGGAGAACCGGGTTTGATTCCCCACTCCTCCACTTGCACCTGCTGGATGACCTTGGGCAAGCCATAGCTCTGTACCAGCTGTTCCCTCAAGGACAGCTTGGGAAAGAGCTCTCTCAGCCCCACCTACCTCACAGGGTGTCTGTTGTGGGGAGGGGAAGGGAAAGGAGTTTGTAAGCCACTCTGAGACTACAAGTGAAGGGTGGGGTATAAATTCAATCTCTTCTTCTTCTTCTTACCTTTCCTGTTTATTAAACCATGACTATAGAAGAACATTTACATTAATATGCTGGGATGTACTCCCATCTACAGTCCTGGAAGGAAAATTTAACAAGACTCCTTACCAAGAAAGAATATGCCCCTGTTGTGCAAATGGTATCGAGTCTGTAGAACATGTAATTTTTGATTGTAAAGCATACAATAACATCTGTGAGTCTCTTCCTTTCCCTAAGAAACTCCATCTCTCTCGCAGGCAAAGAATCTGCCTTTTAAGAAATTTGCTATCAGATAGCCGGGCAGAAGTTACTTATCGGGTGTGTAGGCTCAGATGGCTTGCCCGAAGTATTAGAAAATCTATAGAAGCTTGAAAAGAGGAGAACTAAGATTAAGTCTTATTAATTTTAACCATTATGGTTTTTATGGTGTTTTTATAACCAGTCTTAACATTCTGTTCCTAATTTAATGTGATAGCTTTACCCATGTTACAAAATGTCATTGTTTTATCAGTTGGTCGATGACTGGGAATAAAACGTATCTATCAGTGATTTGTTTACTGAGATATAAGCAAGTTCCAGGTCAGTTCAGTGCTGTGTCAGAACTGAGGTTCAAGCGGGAAACCCCAAAGATATAGACAGTTCAAACAAAGGCCCCCATCAAATGCACCAATCACACTTTGCAATCCTCCCACCTAACTTTCGCACTCCTATCCATCCCATTTAGGAATATGTGGCTCCCTTATCTATGAAAGTGAGAGAGGCACAGCTTTGGCTTCAAGGTTGTCCCTGGTGGGGAGGTATCTTGAGAAGAGTGACAGCGTCTACGACCCAGCAGTTCACACACTCCAGCATTCAAGCCTTCCCCCAAATTTCCCTTCCGTCAGTCATCATAGCAAACTAAAGACAGAGTTTGACACTTGGCTCCATGCATTTCACACTCTGGAGGGCCACATTATCCCTGTCCTTTTGGACCTGTGCATGAAACTGCTTGAAGAGGTTCTCTGAAGACGTGGAGTGAAGTCCTATCAGGATGTTGATATTCCTCTACATCACTTTGTCATCTCTGACAGGCTGCGCTCTGAATAAATGTCTGGGCTGGATGGGAGCGAATAAAGTAATTTTAAAATTTTAATTTCATTTCATTTATATCCCGCCTTTCTCCCCAGGGAGGACCCAAAGCAGCTTATGTCAGTCTCCTCCATTTTATCCTCACAACAACCCCGTGAGGTAGGTCGGGCTGAGAGAGTGCAGGTCACCCCACCAGCTTCTGTGGCAGAGAACCGGCATCTCCTGGGTTCAACTGCTACAGAAGCAGAATCTATAGAAGACGACCAGTCAGGGATCATATGGCTGCACGCCCCATGAAGTAGCAACTTTGCCCCTGGGGATGCTACAGGACCAAAGTCTTCAGCCGCAGGCATCAGTCTTTGTCTCACAACTCTAACCAGCTTTACTGGCCTGCCAGCAGTGGTCTTTTCCTAGGAAACAGTGGCTGGCCACGGCAGTTATGTGATGCTCTGTGTGGAGGAGGGATGCAGTGGTATCTGCACTCTCTGCTCTTCTGTGGGAGTTCCTGCTGCAACAAGGAAAGGCCAGCTGTGGGAAACTCTCCATGTACAGATTTGAAAAGCAATATAGAAATTCTGGTCACCCTTTTGTCTGCTGAACACTTGACAATGCTGGAAACAAAGAATATTTTATCCAGGATTTTGGAGGGCTGTTTGAAACAGCAGCAGTTAACAATTCTTTCCAAATGATCTCAGAATACCACAGCCCTGCTGGATTGGACCAATGGTCCATTTTGTCCAACAATCTGTCTCACATGAGAACATAAGAGAAGCCAGTGTTGGATCAGGCCAATGGCCCATCCAGTCCAACACTCTGTCACACAGTGGCCAAAAACACCAGGTGGTTTTTGGTCAGAAGGTCCAGCAATGGGGGCAGGACACTAGAAGCCCTCCCACTGTTGCCCCCCCCAAAGCCCCAAGAATACAGAGCATCACTTGCCCCAGACTGAGAGATCCTATCTATACACTGTGGCTAATAGCCACTGATGGACCTCTGCTCCACATGTTTATCTAATTTCCTCTTGAAGCCGTCCATGCTTGTAGCCGCCACCACCTCCTGTGGCAGTGAATTCCACGTGTTAAGCACTCTTTGGGTGAAGGAGTACTTCCTTTTATCTGTTCTAATCCGACTGCTCAGCAATTTCATTGAGTGCCCACAATTTCTTGTATTGTGAGAAAGGGAGAAAAGGACTTCTTTCTCTACCTGCTCTATCCCATGCATAATCTTCTAAACCTCGATAGTGGCCAACCAGGTGCCGGGGGCGGGGTCAGACAGACAGGGTACAAAGGCCCAAGTTTTCCCTCTGAGGTTGTTTGCTTGTGCTGGGTTTCCAAGGTCTAAAGGTGAAGAGTACTGGACTCAGGAGACCAGGAACGGTGAAATCATGAAGCCTTTATTGAGTGATTCAGCATGCCCAGTAGATGGTCAGAACAAGCATGCTTCCAGGGCCCTCATTATATGCTGGCTGGAGCCACACCTCCGGCCGCACCCAAAAGACCTGATAGGGGCTTAACATATGCGCATGTTTGTCATAGGTTCCCTGGAGGAGCCTTTGATTGCATTGGCTCCTCAGGGAGAACCTAGGTCCCACATTGGTGGAGGCTTTCAATCTGGATGTCTATTGTTCCTCCAGATTCAAGCTCCCCTCTCTGCCTGACCATGTGCTCTGGCCATGCGGCGGGCGCCATTACCTGGGAGCACATGGCAGGCTGGTTGCTACACAGAGCATACAACATTACAAAAGGTAAAGGTACAGGTTTCCCTTGCTTAGAAGCCAGTTAAATTCGACTCTAGGGGGCGGTGCTCATCTCTGTTTCCAAGCCGAAGACTAAATGCCAAGGCGCACGGAACACTGTTACCTTCCCACTGAAGTGGGGCCTATTTATCTACTTGCAATGTTTTGCTTTCGAACTGCTAGGTTGGCAGGAGCTGGGGCCAGAGATGAGAGCTCACTCTGTCACATGGCACTCGGGTCTTAAACTGCCAGACTACTGATCTTCTGGTCTGCAGTTCAGCGTCTTAACCACTGAGCCACTGCGGCCAAGGTCTACTGCCTCTGAATATGGAGGCATTCTTTATTCACCATCCTTTTTTGTTTGGATTTCAGTTGGGGGAAAGTTGGCAGTGGGGGAGGAGTTGGCAGTTGTACATAGCAACTGAGAAACAGCAAAAACCAAGTTTGGTGTAGTGGTTAAGAGTGCGGACTTTAATCTAGGAGAACCAGGTTTGATTCCCCACTCCTCCACGTGCAGCTGCTGGTGTGACCTTGGGCCTGTCACATTTCTCTCAGAGCTGTTCTCTTACCAGCAGGTCTTGAAAAGAGCTCTCCCAGCCCCACCTGCCTCACAGGGTGTCAGTTGTGGGGAGAGGAAGGGAAGGAGATTGTAAGTCGCTCTGAGACTCCAAGTGAAGGGTGGCGTATAAATCCAATCTCCTCCTCCTCCTTCTCCTCCTTCACTTTGTGGTAGCAAAAAAGGTTGCTCTGGAGTTGACACAGGAAAAGACGTCTTTAGAATGCAGACAGAGTGTGGTTCCGGTCCACCAACTAAGCTGCAGCAGTGGACCCTGCAGAGGCAAGGGCAGCTGCCGAGTCTCTGGCGACGCAGTCGATTTTGGGGGAAGAGGCACCAGACTCCTTCTCTGTATCTTTGGCAGGTGTGCGACTGCTCTAATCATACACCTGGCCACAAGCAGAGATGCCTTTAACAGCAGGAAAGAGAGATTCATGGAGGAGAGGTGCATCCGTGGCTAGTAGCCATGGAGACGTCAGGGAATCTCCACATTCAGAGGCAGAAACCTCTGAATACCGATGTTAGGAGGCTACATCAGAAGAAGGTCTTGGCCTCGTTGTCCTCTTCCGTGGTCCTCAAGAGCACCTGGTTGTATACTGTGTGAAACAGGATGGGGACTAAGTAGGCTGCTAATCTGATGTTTCAGGGCTTTTCTTATGTTCTTCTGCTTTTAGTACACCATTTTGCATTTAGTGGCCTCTGATAATCTTTGGAACACTCTCTCAACATGACAGAAGATGATGAAGAGGAAGAGATTGGATTTGTACCCCACCCTTCACTCAGAGTGCCTTACAATCTCCTTTCCCTTCCCCTCCCCACAACAGACACCCTGTGAGGCAAGTGGGGCTGAGAGAGCTCTCTCGAGAACTGCCCTTGAGAGAACAGCTCTGAAAAAACTTGTGACTGACCAGGGTCACACCAGAAGCTGCATGTGGAGGAGTGGAGAATCAAACCCGGTTCTCCCAGATTAGAGTCTGTGCTCCTAACCACTACACCAAACTGGCTGTCACTGGGTGATCTCTGGGTTAGATTTTGTAAAGAGCCCACTACTTTCTTCTTCTTCTGCATAGGTCTTTGGAGAGGGTGATGGGCCCACCCTGCTTTTTTACTATTTATGTTTTATTATAGCCTTACTGCTGCAGGTGAGAGCCAGTTTGGTGTAGTGGTTGAGTGCGCAAACTCTGGGAGAACCAGGTTCGATTCCCCACTCCTCCACATGCAGCTGCTGGATGACCTTGGGCAGGACATAGTTCTGTCAGAGCTGTTCCTGAAAGAGCAGTCGAGACAGCTCTCTCAGCCCCACTTACCTCACAGGGTGTCTGTTGTGGGGAGGGGAAGGGAAAGGAGTTTGGAAGCCGCTCTGAGACTCCAAGTGAAGGGCGAGGTATGAATCCAGTCTCTTCTTCTTCTTCTTTTGTTTTCTGTGCCCGTATGCACAAAACTGGATTAGAAACGGAATAATACAATAAATACGTTTAATATTCAAATACATTTAAAAAAAAAAAAGATCTTCCCCCTCCCTTTCCAATTATTTGTAAAGTATCATAAAGGCTTACCTACTGAACATTGTGAGGCAATTTACAGTCCTCCCTCCTTTAAAAAACCTTGAAAAATAACTGGTAGTGGAAGAACAGGAAATTGAGCAAACTCCATAGGATGACGGAAGACAGGAGGGCCTGGCGTGATGTGGTCCGCGAGGTCGCAAAGAGTCGGACTCGACTGTGCCACTGAACAAGAACCAGCACCACAGAAAGAGTCTGATGAAACTGAAAATGTATTTCATAATAAAATGAAATGTTTATACCTCCCTCTAGTGGTGATTTGGAGTATTACAGATTAGAATGTCTACGGGAGATGAGCCCAACAGACTGATTCATTTCATCTTTTGTTGTTGTTGTCAAAATGCTGATCCCTTTCCACCAAATCTCAGACAAACGGATGCATAGATGCTGAAACACTGTATCCATTGATTGAACCGCTAGCCTGATACCTGTGTTTTGCTACAGCCTCCTGAACTTAAAAGGGTTTTCTGAGGGTATGAGTGGTACGCGTGGTGTGAACACCGATGACGTTCCTGTGCAGGGCCTTCACTTGCAATCTGGTGCCTCTGCAGAGTGTGGGTGCATTGAGGTTCCACAGCAGCAGCACTGGAGCTCCCACTTAAGCTTGTGGGCTGTTTGTACCTCAGAGCACTGAGATCCACAGCTGAGCAATCAGAGGGAGGTGGGTGCAAGCAGGCAGGTTTTACCTCAGAACTCTGAGCAACAGTTGACCAATTGGGGTGGGGTGGGGGGGAGGCAGCAGCCTGCCAGACATGTGGAAAACAATTGGGGGAACACATTTCGCCCCTTTTCTTTACCGCCTTAGAAATCTTTTTGTAGTGGGGTTGACATCATGGTAGGAATGCAGTCCCCTTATTTGGAAGGAGGGGTGCAGGGCATACCCTGGTTTTCCCAACACCTGGAGGGGCTTTTCTCCCTCTCAGTTCAACCACCACCTGACTTTTCTAGGAACTGCCCCCTGGGAGGGTCAGGACTCCCAGCTACCCTTCCATATTCTGAGGCCTTGCCTCTGGGTCGCCCACTGCCACAGGGATCACTTACTGCCTTTTGCACCACTAGGGGAGTAGCCACTTGCCAACTGACTGCCCCTCCCTTTCCTCCTGGTGCTCCTTTTAAAATAGCATGTCCAAGACGGTGGAGGTCTATGTGGCACAGAGAACCACTACCAGGATCCAAAATTATAAAGCATTTCTCAAAAAGAAAATGTTCACAAGCATCCATTTAGCACAGCACCAGACTGAGCAAGGGATTCAAAAGAAAAGGGTAAAATGCAATTCCTCTGGAGTTTTGTTCTGCTGTCTCCCCCTGCACTGCACAACCGCTCTGCTCAGCCTGCAATTGTTTAAATAGACAACTAAAACAGCCACAAACCATATAAATCGGTCATAAACATTGCATTTTAAACAGTGTTTGTCAAATCAGTGTTTCCCAACTGAGCTGGGGCCCAAAAGTGGGTCACAGGACAGCCCACCCTAAATACAATTATATTATTATTATTATTATTATTATTATTATTATTATTATTATTATTATTATTATTATTATTATTATTATCAACAACAACAACAACAACGGCTGCCCCCGCCCTTTTCATGGCTCTTTCTTGTATTTTGGAAACCAAGATCTGACCCTGGGAACAGTATCTACTATGTCATATATCGGTTGGTATGTTTTCTTCACTGCATATCCATGTTGATCAAGTAAAACTTATCCTGGTGGTCACTGGAGGGAGTTTCTTAGACTCTTGGGGGGTGGGGATGTTAGAGGGAGTCATGGAGAAGGAGAGGGGGGCCAGAGGCTGGGATCGTAACCTGCACGTGCCAAAGTCTGTGTGTGTCGGAATGCCGCTTGCATCGTAATGAAAAGATTCAGCAGTTACAAATGATTTCAAATACTGAAGTTCAGAATAAAGTGAAATAATTAGAAATTCTCCTAACAGATGTAGTTCCTTGTTGCAGTAACCAACTAAGAGAGCCAGAGCCGAAGAACCAATACACAAGGACAAAAGAAAGCTATGCAGTGCACTAAATATAATGTCAAACTTGAAAATAACACAAATCTACATAATACAAAAAGGGACAATATGAAGGTCCATAGAATACAAACGATTGTTGATGACGAGTTTCTCCGGAATAAAATTTGTTTTGGTACAGAACTTCATCTGAACAGGACCATATTATGGTTGTAGAACTAAGAATTCATAAGGGATGTACACAAGAATGACGTATGGCATTTCGTTTAGTAGGGTAGATATACTTGTAAAGCCTGGAATCGCTTAGCTATGCATCCTGCTTAAAATGTGAAGGCTGACCACAGAGTGGAGATCCTTAGAAGCTTGGTTCTCCACTTTGTGGTCAGCCTTCACATTTTAAGCAGGATGCATAGCTGTCCTTGCATATTGTTCCTTGTTGCAGGACAATGATATGAAACTGTTGTCTGAAAATGAGAGAGATTTGGAAAAATGGAAAGATTTACAAATATCCCTAACGGGAAGAATAGCGACTATAAAAATGAATATCATACCAAGACTCAGGGCTCCGTTGGGGCCGGGGCGCACCGGAGCACCGCTCCGGGAGAGAGGAGGGCGGGGGGCGGGGCCGACGAGGGCGTTTAGGGCGGTCCAGGGGGGGCTCTGCTGCTGCCGCTCCCTCCGCTCCCTCCCTACCCCCCCGTGCAGGGCCCGATCCGCCCGCCCGCACGGCTTCTGCGAGGGGAGGCAGGCGGCAACCAGGGGACAGAGGCGTGTGGAGCTCCACCTTGCTGGCTGGCTGGCTGCGCCTGAGCTGGGCTGGGCCGGCCTCTCCATGGCAGGCGGGGGCTGGCGGGTGCGGCGCGTCCGGGGCTGCCTGGGGGGGGCGGGGGGAAGGAGCGACGGGGCCGCCTGGGCCGCCGCATGTGCCGAACTGCGCCCAAGACCACCCCGCCGGCACCGGAGGAGCTGTGCCCACCACGCGCGCCACCGCCGCCACTGCCTCGATGGGCAGCTCCCACCTGCTCAAAAAGGGCCTGCCGCTCGGTGAGTCTGGCCCCTCCTCCCCCTCCTTCCGCGCTCGGCGAGACTGTGGCCGCCACGCGTCCGGCCGGGCGCCCCGCTTTCCGCGGTGGCCCGGCCTCGCCCGCGCGCCCTTTGTGTGTGCACCTGTGCGGGGCTGCCTGGCCTGGGCTGCCGGGCTTTGTGTCTGGGCCGGAGGGGGCCTCCCTCCCTCCCTCCCTCCTGGGCATCGCTGCCTGGGCCACAGCAGGAGGACAGGGGGGGGAGGCAGTGGCTCCGGCCTCTTTTTTGTAATTTGAGCCGGGCGCCGCCGCTGCCACTGCCGCGTCCGACGGAGCAAGGCCAGCTCGGCCCGGCCCCCACACAGAGCCCTCCTCTCGGGGAGGGAAGGGGAAGAGAAGGGAAGGCCCTCCTGCCTCCTGCGGCGGCGGCCCACGGCTGGCTGGGGGGGGGAGGGAGGGGAGAACCCAGCCCTCTGCACCTCCCCACCTCCCTTCCCGTGCAAGGCTCGGCGTCCGGCATCCGCAGCAGCGCCCGGCATCCGCAGCAGCAGGAGCAGGGCTCCTAGAGGAGGAGGAGGAGCCGGCCGCCCCTCCCGAGTCCTTGGGCGCAGAAGCTGCCGGGGCCTGCCCCCCCGCGAAGTCCGGCCCGGCGGGGGCCAGCAGGAGGAGCGCCACGGGCGGCCGAGGAGGCACAGGCGTGGGCAGGCATGCAGGCCGGGGGTCCCTCCCCCCCCACTCACACTCCCGGGGCCGCGGCAAGCGCCGCTGGGCCCGGGAGAGCCCCCTCATTCCCTTCCTCCCCCACTCACACTCCTGGGGCCGAGGGGGGCGCAAGGGAGGGAGAAGCCCCCTGCTTCCCTCCCCCCCCACACTCTCGGGGCCGCGGCAAGCGCCGCTGGGCCCGGGAGAGCCCCCTCGTTCCCTCCCTCCCCCACTCACACTCCCGGGGCCGAGGGGGGCGCAAGGGAGGGAGAAGCTGGGCCCCAGTGGCATGAAGCCCCTGGGGCCCAAGCAAGAGGGGGGAGGGAGGGAAACGCTGGCCTCAGTAGGGGGAGAAGCGCTCCTTCCTTCCTTCCTTCTCTCTCTCTCTCCCCCCACCTACCTACCTACCTTCCTGTTCCTTCCTTTCCCCTTCCTTCCCCTCTCCCTTCCTTCCTTTCCTCTCTCACTCCCCACCTACCTACCTTCCTGTTCCTTCCTTCCTTCCTTCCCTCCCCCTCCCTCCCTTCTTGCCTTCTGACACACTGCTGATGATGTCAGGGATGTGTGGCCGTTTGACACTTCCGGTGACGTCAGGGGGTGTGGCATATGCAAATAAGTTATGCTAATGAGCTCCTGCACCTCTTTTTTTTACGAAAGGACCCCTGCCAAGACTTATGTTTTTGTTTCAAACCATTCCAATTCTAAAAAACCAACAGTACTTTAAAGATTTAGATAAACTTTTAATGCAATATATTTGGCAAGGAAAGAGACCTAAAATAAAGATGAAGGCATTACAAGACACAAAAGAGAGAGCGCGATTTGCTCTACCTTCTTGTTCTTTATACTACAAAGCAGCCTCCCTGATGTGGGTGAAAGAATGGATTACATTAGACAGTCCAAGACTTTTGAAGTTAGAGGGTCATGATTTGTCGCTTGGTTGGCATGACTTTGTGTGGTATGGCAGAGATAATGTACATAAATATTTTAAATAGCATCGTCTTAGAAAGTCACTACTGAAGGTATGGGAAGAACAAAAAAAAAGCACTATACAAAAATTCCGAAATGGGTCTCCCCGCTTGAAGCATTCACTAATCCTAATTCATTTTTTAATATTCAAGGTGGAGATATGAAGATCTGCTGGATAACAAAAATGTCTTAAAAACAAAAGATACTCTTCAACAACAAGATACAGATTTGAGTTGGTGGGAATGAGTACAATTAGAATCAAGATTTACTGAAGACAAACAAACTGTTTTTTGTGAAAAGCATACTGAATTTGATAAAATACTGTTATATGCTAATGAAAAAATTATTTAAAAACTGTATGCTATATTACTAGAAATGAATGCTGGAAGTGTAAACGAGATGTTGGATCCTTTTTTCATATGTGGTGGACTTGTGATAAAGGTAAAAAATATTGGGTTTGGATACATGGGGACGATGGGGAGTAGGCTTGATAGCGCCGGTGTAAATAAGAGGAGGGGGAGGTAGGAGGGGGGAATTCCCTTTTAGTTTCTAGTGTAGTTAGGATAGAATAGGTTAATACTTAGTTTAGTAGCCCTAGACATAATTAATTCCCACCCCTTGTTTATTGTTTAGATTAGGATAGTTAGATAGAATAGGTGCGTTTGGGCTGGGTGGGAAAATGAGCATAATTAGGTAGCATAGTGCTTAACTATGCTAATGGGCTTTTAAGCTAAATTGATAAGCAGAATTGGATGAGGTACTGGGTAGCGGTTGGTGTGTAGGAGAGCCAGGGCATGTGTTTCCATCAACACTGGTCAGTGGCCCTACGGCCACTGAGGCGTATATGCAAAGGCCGCCAAGGGTCCTATGACCAGCCAAGGGATCCCTGTACTCCTGGGGAGGGGGAGGTATGGCGGTGGGACCAGATGGAAGTGGAAGGGAAGGGGATGAAGACATGGACGGGCTCGGGCTCCTTCCAATCTGTGTCCCATCCCAAAAGTAGTAGGTTGTGGGACTAGGAAACAAAACCCCACTCCGACATTGGTGATGTGCAACACCAGGTCTATAAATAATAAGACCAGAATCCTGCATGACTTTTTGTCAGAGCAGGACGTGGAACTGGAACGCGTGACCGAGACCTGGGTGCGAGAAGGAGAGACTGTTTCTCTCTCCCAAAGGGCGCCTCCCAGGTTTTCAGTCCTTCACCAATCTCAGACTCAGGGGTGGGGGGGAGGAGTGGCATTGTTCATCTGAGAGGGTTACACCTTCAGGGCGCTACCGTTGCGGAATCTCGTGGGCATAGAGTGTGTCGGCTTTGTTTGGGATGCCGGGGAAAGTTTGGCAGTTTGGTTGGTGTACCGACCACCCAACGCACCGGCAAACAGCCTGCCATCCCTGCTGGAGGCCATATCAGGCTGGGCACTTGAGCACCCTCGGCTTTTAGTCTTGGGTGACTTCAACGTTCATGCTGAGGATGCGACCTCTATGCAGGAAATGGACCCAGTGTCGTCCATGGTGGCGCTAGGACTTTTCCAGTTTGTTACGGCCCCCCCACACAGAGCCAGTCACACGCTTGACTTGATTTTTGCGGTGGGGGTTATGGTGGACCGGATTACAGCTATACCATGGTTGGACCACCAGACCCTGAAGGCCCGGGTGAACATGCCACTCCAATCCTGTTTGGGTGGCGAGCAGATTTAGGCTCGCCCGCGGAGCCAAATGGATCCCATTTGATTCCAGGAAGCTCTGCGGGATCCCAGCCCCCCTGGCGGCTCGTTGGATGAGCAAGTCAAAGCTGGCAACATCGTCTGTCAGCGGCCATCGACGAGATCGCTCCCCAGAGCCCTCTGCGCCCCTGCTCTCGACTCGCCCCATGGTATACGGGCGAGTTGAGGGAAATGAAGCGGGAGCTCAGATGACTAGAGAGACGGTGGCATTGCACTCCTGACGAGGCAGCAAGAGCATCTTATAGGACGTTTATTAAAGCCTATAAGATGGCTGTCAAGGCTGCAAAAAAAAGCTTTCTATGCGGTCGAGACAGTGTCTGCGAGTTCCCGCCCAGCCCAATTGTTTAGGACAATTCGGTCACTAACGACTCTGCCAATGAGCAGACCAAATGATAGAGAATTAGATATTGGCTGTGAGGCCTTTGGGAACTTTTTCACAGATAAAGTCTTGTCGCTCTGCCAGGACCTCCCTGCCACGGTTGATACAGTAGCAGAACTTGAGGCTCCGAGCACGTCTTCTAGTCACATTCTGGATTATTTCAGTCTGCTCTGTCTGGAGGAGGTTGACAATTTGCTCTTACTGGTCTGCCGAACCACCTGTAGACTCAATCCATGCCCATCGTGGCTAATTAAAGCGAGCCATGAAGGGGTCTGAGGGGCACTTAAGGAGATCATCAACACATCCCTTGCAAAGGGGGTGTTCCCTAATGTCCTGAAGGAGGCGGTGGTATGCCCCCTCCTAAAAAAGCCATCATTGGATCCAGCCGAATTGGCCAACTATCGGCTGGTATTTAACTTACCCTACCTGGGTAAGCTAATTGAGAAGGCGGTGGCGGACCAGTTACAGAGCTTCTTGGATGACACCTCTGTATTAGATCCATTCCAGTCTGGTTTCCAACCAGGCCACGGGACAGAGAAGCCCTCACAGATGACCTCCGGAGGCATCTGGATCGAGGCAGTACGGCGGTGCTGATGTTGTTGGACCTGTCTGTGGCGTTCAACACGGTCGACCATCAGCTACTAGCCCACTGCCTCGCCGATACGGGGATCCAGGGGTTGGCCTTACAGTGGCTCTCCTCGTTTCTCCAAGATCGGGGACAGAGGGTGGCGGTTGGGGAACAACTCTCCCAAAGGCACCCACTGGTTTGCGGAGTGCCACAGAGAGCAGTACTTTCCCCAATGTTGTTCAGTATCTATATGCGCCCCCTTGCCCAGAGGCATGGGCTGGGTTGTCATCAGTATGCTGATAATACCCAGCTCTATCTGTTGTTGGGTGGCCAGTCAGACTCTAGTCCGGGTGATCTGGACCTGGCGTTGCAAGCTGTGGCTGGGTGGCTCAGGCAGAGCCGACTGAAATTGAATCCGACGAAGATGGAGGTCCTGTGCCTGAGTCAGAGTGAAGCAGGGGTAGGGATCCCTCTCCTGGCCTTCAACGGGGTGCTATTGGTACCAGTGTCGGAGGTGAGGAGTTTGGGAGTGCTCCTGGACCCCTCGTTAATGATGGAGGCCCAGGTAGCGGCCGCTGGAAGGTCAGCCTTTTATCATCTTTGGCTGATCAAGCAGTTGGTTCCCTTCCCTGAATGCAACAAACTGGCTACGGTGATCCATGCTTTAGTCACCTCAAGGTTGGACTACTGTAACGCTCTCTACATGGGGCTGCCCTTGTCCCAAATCTGGAAGCTGCAGCTGGTGCAGAATGTGGCGGCGCAGCTGTTGTTGGGTCTCCCTGTACGGGAGCACATCCAGCCCGCCTTACAAGCACTGCACTGGCTGCCTACAGCATACCGGATAAGGTTCAAGGTGCTGGTGCTTACCTATAAAGTCCTATATGGCCTGGGACCTATCTACCTGAGGGACCGCCTCTCCCCATATGTTCCCCAGAGAGTGCTTTGATTGGGATCCCAAAATCGCCTGGCTCTCCCAGGGCTGAAAGAGGCCCAGCTGGCGGTTACAAGGGCCAGGGCCTTCTCGGTGGCAGCCCCATACTGGTGGAATGAGCTCCCGGATAACATCAGGGCCCTGTGAGACTTATTACAAGACGGATCTCTTCCACCAGGCTTTTGGGGCTGTCCAATAGTTACATCTTTGGCCCTGGCCTGATTGAGAATCCGCCAGCCTGAGTTGCCTGACCATCTTTATGGTTTAATATCTAAGACGCTACCCTAAGAAGTAGAAACACCATCTTGTAGCGGGGTATGTTATTGTTTTCTTCTGTATTTTATATGTTTTTAACGATATTGTATTTACTGTATGTTGGTAGCCGCCGTGAGCCCGCCGAAAGGTGGGGAGGGCGAGATATAAGTTGAAGAAATAAATAAACAAAAAAATAAAATATATATTGCAAAATATGTTACAAATGAGTACACATTTTGTACCAGAACTTTTTATTGAATACAGTATCAGAAAAAGGTAAAAAGCCAGATGCTTACATGATTATACATGCTGTGACCAATGCTCCCCCTAAGCTGCAGAGTCTTGTGAGCACAAATTCTACTTTGAGAGCTGCTGGCACTAAAGTTGTGAGTGACTTGGCTGCTGCATAAATGAGTTTGCTCTGGAGCCATCCTTCCTAAGCAAAGACGAAAACGCGTGAGCCAGAGGCTAAAATACTGTGAGCTAGCTGGCACTAACTCTGCTTAGAGGGAACCCGCGTTGTGACTACTGCTAGAATAGTCTATGTGAAATATTGGAGAAAAGAAGAAACTCCCCCTAAAGAAGAAATAATTTACAAACTAATGGAAACAGCTGAGATGGATAAATTAATGTTACTACTATGTGGAAAGAGGGAAGAGATTTTTGAGAACTCATGGTCAAGACTTTATAAATGGTTAGAGAAATATCTGAAATGAACTCTTTAGGAACATTTCAAAATGGGATTAGAGAAGAAGCTACAAAAACTATTGTTTTTGTCTACCCAGTATTGTCTACTCAGACTGGCAGCAGCTCTCCAGGGTCTCAGGCAGAGGACTTTCACATCACCTCCTACTCCATCCTTAAAACTGGAGATGCCAGGGGTTGAACCTGGGACCTTCTGTATGCCAAGCAGATGCTCTACCACTGAGCCACGGCCCCTCTCAAACCTGGATCTCCAACCAGTGGCACTCCAACCATCGTGTACACTGCTGGAGTTGTCTTGTTTGATCTAAATAGTGTGGTTTTGTTTAATCCACTTTGGGAACTTTTTAAACTGAATGTATGGGATGAAAACATCTCAAAGAATTGGACATCTCTCCAGTTTACAAAAGCCATTAAGAACAAAATAAAAACAGCAGTGAAAGGAAAGGCATTGTGAGTGATGGCTGCCATTTTTGGCTACAACAGGTCCATTTTGACTGGATTCAGCCACAGTCGGTTAGGCCCCCCCCCCCCCCATCATGTTACCAACTCCTGGCATCTGTTTAGCTCTTCTGTTCCTCACCTGGATTATGTGACCAGCTATCATGGCCCAGGATCCTGCCCTCCCTCCAATGTTGGAAGAGGGTGCGGATGACCAAAACAAGTGGAGGCGTGGACCTACTCAGGTGGCAGAGCTGTCCCATTACAGACCACCATGGAAGATGATGACAACGAGCCCAAGCAACACTAAAACCCTGTCCTCTGTCCATGAAGAGTCTGAAGGTAATCATGATTTACTGCTCAGGAAGGTCCTTCTTCACCTCATCCCACATTACCCGGAAGGACCAGAGAACATCCCAGCCCCACTCAAGCCTGGGCAGTTCTGTCCAGTGAGGTGGGGAGCTTCCTGCACATCTACTTGACCTCAGTCACTCCCAGTCCACGGTTGGAGCATCCCTGCTTGGCAGCCGGGTCTTGCGGCAAGCTTCCTCTGTGAGCTATCCATGGTCCTGACCTCTGACTTTGGCTTCTACAACTCAATACCAGCAAAAATGTACTTATAGGCTTTCTTCTAGAATGGGAGAGCTTGTTCCAGGCTGAACACTTAGGAGGGGAGCCTCCACTAGCTGAAACCCAGGTGTGTCAAGCATGATGATGAAAATACAAACACCAGTACAACTTCAGCTGGTCAACTCCACATGTAGGCCCAGCCTATACATCTTTGCGGAGAAAACAGTCAGTGTCTATAACACTTCTCCTCAACTTCCCTTTTTCCTTAGCTGGGCAGTCCCTTTTCTTCTTCTTTGTTTTGCTGTCTGTCCCACCCAGTGGTTTAAATGTGTGCAGATATATACTGATCCAGCCCAGGGAATGGAGGAACCAACAAAAATTCTTTGTTTGTATATGTCAGGTTATGGTACAAGAAAGGCTGGTAGGAATTCAAAACAAAACAACACTGCTTTCACTTTTGCAGGGGAAAGGGTCAGGTGGGGATCAGGTTTGGAACTTGGCAGGTAAACAGGCAACAGGAACTATATAATTATAAGTATCCTTGAGGAATTTGAGAGACACCAAAGGAGGTTTCTCCATTATCTGGTTCTGGACTAGCTGGAGACTGCACATTTCTGTACCAAGTGCATCATCACCTGAAGCTCTGTGGGACAATGGGAGATAATGTCTAATGGCAATAATGCTTGAGTCCTCTCTGTTTTCCAGAGCTGGGCCATGGCTGCAAAAGAGCATAAGTGGAGCGAAACATGAGCTGAATCCAACAGAACATAGGACATATTTGCACACTCTGCAGCAGTGGTGGAGGTAAAGCAGAATTACTTTTCAGCCACCATGACATCTGTGCAAAGACGTCCAATGGAGCTGTTCAGGTCTGTGTGTGGGTTTGCCCTTCCTGCTAAGCGTTTCACAGATAAGCCCCTTTGCATCTGTCACCACTAAGATGTCACGATCTTGAGAGTGCTATTGGAGCTTGTCTAATTGCAGTTATCGTCAGTCTCAGTGATTGTACCCTAAGGGTGTGGAGACATTATCTGGAGCAGTCCATCCCACCAGGCCAGCACTCAACCCTTGCTCCTCCTGGTTGGTTACCTCTAGCCAAAGAAGTTTCCTGAATGGGTTTGCAGGTTGCCAGTGAAGGGGGAAGTAGCTCCAGCCTCCTTGTAAAAGTCCTCTTTATACCTGGGAGATCTGAATAATTATCACCACTTGCAAAATTTGGCTCTTCAGCCTCAAGCAGCCAAGAAATGAGAAGGAGAAGGAGACTGGGAAGGGAAGTCATGAAGGACCTAGAAGAGATTCTTATGGGTAAGGATGGGTCGCTGGTGACCAAGGTCAAGACAATTCATGCCACAGTATTCCCCATAACTATGTCTGGGTGTGAAAGTTGGACAAAGAAGAAAGGTGACAAGAATAAAGTGGATTCATTTGAAATGTGGTCTTGGAGAAGAGTTTTTATGGATACCGTGGACCACCAAAAAGACAAAGAAGTGGGTTATAGATCAAATCAAGCCTGAACTCTCCCTAGAAGCTAAAATGACTAGATTGGGGCTATCGTACTTCAGTCACATTATAAGAAGGCAAGAGTCACTGGAAAAGACAATAATGCTAGGAAAAGATGAAGGCAGCAGGAAAAGAGGAAGACCCAACATGAGATGGATTGGCTCAATCGAGGAAGCCATGGACCTCAGTTGGCAAGATCTGAGCAAGGCTGTTGATGATAGGACACCTTGGAGGTCATTAATTCATAGAGTCGCCATGAGTTGGAAGTGACTTGATCACTTAACATGCACACCACTACAAACATCTTTCTGGGCAAAGTGCTCAAGCATGTGGAAGTGATCGTGATAAATACACTACTGACACTTCCGTGCACCCAGATCAATCTCCGCCTGATCAATCCAAAGTGCCAGGTCCGACATCTGAGCTTCTATGTCAGTGACACTTGACCTTCTGAGCCAGTTCCGTCATGACCATGGAGTCCAAAACCACATCAGTCAAGGCAGCCCGACCATGGATACTGAAGTCTTTGTTGACATTCCTTGATGTTGCTGACACCTCCCCATACATCTCTGCATCTCCTGGCATCCCAACAATTGCCAGTGGGTTCAGCAGGAAAGTCAGGTATTATCTGCCTCAGAACAGAGCACTAAGGATCTTCCTTTAGGAGTTGGCGCTAAAAACCACACACCTTGTCACAACAGTATTCAGTAGGCTGCTGAGCAGCATTTGTGTCCTATCTGGCCCCACTGGTGGACCTCCTGATGGCCCCTGGGTTTTGGCCACTGTGTGACACAGAGTGTTGGACTGGATGGGCCACTGGCCTGATCCAACGTTGGCTTCTCTTAGGATCTTATGCACACTTACTTAGATGAAAATCTCACTGAGTTCCACAGCACTTACTCCCAGATAAATGTACATAAGATTGCAGCCGAAGTCTGGAGCCCTGCCTCCTATTATCTGCCTCGGGAGGCAACAGTTGGGAGTTCCGCTGAAAAATTAAGATTCTTGTTGCACCACAAAGAAGAGCATATTTATCATTCCATGAGCATTTATGGGCCAGGATGAGGTATTATCTTCCCTTCTTTCATCAGGTGGATGAGGTATTATTTTCCCTTTGTGTACTGCTGGAACATCTATGACTGGATCTTACCAGCATCTTTTAAACCTTGGTTACACCAAAACAGACCCTTGATTTGGACCAGGGTTAAACGTGGCTTTAAATTAGGCTTAAGAGACACTGGGAAACTTGTTGTTTCTCTGTCTTGTTCAGTTTCACCTTTATAAAGCTGGATCCAGAGTGCAAAGGTTTATGCTGCTGTTGAGTCTTTAAACTGTTGGAAAGGACAGACCTCCTTGTCCTCAGATTCCCATGCAAGGCATGAAACTCTTGTTTCGTGAAACTTAAGAACCTAAGAGGAACCCCACTGGGTCAGACCAGAGAAGGTCCACCTAGTCCAGCCTCCTGTCTCATACCAGTTCCTGTGGACGGCCCACAACCGGGCCTAGAGGCCGAGGCCTTCCCCTGATGTTGCCGTCTGGCTCTAGGATTCAGAGGTTCACTGCCTCTGAATGTGGAGGTTCCCCTCAGCCACCATGGTTAGTAGCCCCTGACAGACTTCTCCTCCATGAATCTATCGAATCCCCTTTTAAAGCTTTTTATTGCTGTGGCCATCCCATCCTCTGGCGGCCAATTCCATGTTTGAATCGCTCTCTGTGTAAAGTAGTATTTCCCTTTGTCTGTCCTCAACCTACTGCCCATCAGCTTCACTGGATGCCCTTGAGTTCTAGCATTTTGGGAGACGGAGAAAAAGTGTTGTCAACTCTCTCTGCCCCATGCCTGATTTTATAAACCTCCGTCACGTCTCCCCCTTAGTTGTCTCTTTTCTAAACTGAGAAGTCCCCAGACTCTTCAGCCTTCCCTTGCAGGGAAGGTGCTCCAACTTAATAGTAGGAGTCTCCCAAGCAATAAAATCAGCGTATTTGGGGGGCAATGATTTGCATGTCGGCATTTACAAAGAAACGATATGCTAATAACTAGAAGGGTTCTCACACAACCTGTTGCATCCTCTGCTGAGCTATAGCTGGCGGGTGGCATCTAAGACACAGTGTAGTGACATGGATAGAGTGGGACTTCCGTGCTTCCCCTTCCTGCTGTAGACCACTCAGCCCCCCCCCCCCCCGGGAAGGGAGCTCAAGGGTCGGGAACAGCATGGGGGTCTGTGTGGGGCGAATTAAGAGATAGACCCCTTTGGTGTAGAGCTAGTTTGGTGTAGTGGTTAAGTGCGCGGACTCTAATCTGGGAGAACCGGGTTTGACTCCCCACTCCTCCACTTGCACCTGGCTGGATGGCCTTGGGCAAGCCATAGCTCTGGACCAGCTGTTCCCTCAAGGACAGCTCGGGAAAGAGCTCTCTCAGCCCCACCTACCTCACAGGGTGTCTGTTGTGGGGAGGGGAAGGGAAAGGAGGTTCTAAGCCGCTCTGAGACTCCCTTGGGGAGTGGAGGGCGGGGTATAAATCCAATCTCTTCTTCTTCTTCCACTGCTGGAGTGGCCACCCTGCAGGCAACAGAGCACCTCTGAGCCAGTTTGGTGTAGTTGTTACGAGCAGCGTCTAATCTGGGAGAACCAGGTTTGATTTCCCACCTCTCCACATGCAGCCAGGTGGGTGACCTTGGGCAAGCCACAGGACTCTCAAGAGCTGTTCTCTTGTAAGCAGTTCTCGAAAGTGCTCTCTCAGCCCCACCTACCTCACAGGGTGTCTGTTGTGGGGAGGGGAAGGGAAAGGAGATTGTAAGCCGCTCCGAGACTCCTTCGGGTAGGGAAGGACAGGGTATAAATCCAATCTCTTTTTCTTCTTGAATACAACCCAGTTATTTTTGTCACCCTCTTGCTTCCTGGTGAAGGACCAGATACTGCCTGCAGCCGTGGGTGAGCAACAGTGTGTAGCTCAATCCCATGTGACAGTGTGTAGCCCAATCCCATGTGTAGCCCAATCCCTGCCCTCCCTGGAAATTAAGGGTTCACTCACACAGCCTTGGAAGTCACTGGTTGAGAGTAATGTATGTGTGGCGTAGTTTGCTTATGACTGCTGTACATGAAGAAGCAATAAGATTAGGAAGCAGCGGGGGAAACTGTTCGCCTCTAGCTTTGGAGTCAGCATTCAGCCGGAAGAGCCAGCAAGTCAGGGGAGGGGAATTGCATGAGACTGCAGAAGGTCCAGGTAGAAAAGCAGACCTTCCTTGGCCAGGGACCTTGGAGAGCTGCTTGCCTCTCAGAATACTGAGCCTACTAGACGAGAAGTCTGATAGCACAAGGCAGCTTTGCATGTTCACATTCAAGACCTTGCCAACTGAAGTATGTGGGATACCAGAGGCTGCCGAATACAGAGGTTCTGGAGCGCAAGAGGATGATTTTCTGATCAGGAGGGGAACTCACAGCAGACTGACAAGAAACACCAATGCAAAAATGGCCGAAAATTAGACACAATTCCTTTAAAATGTGTAGATCAGGGGTGGCCAACCTTGCTTAACGTAAGAGCCACATAGAATAAACGTCAGATGTCTGAGAGCCGCAAGACAGGAACAAATATCACACACACGTTTTTATTTTTAAAAATATGCAAATTTGCTTTTTATTAACATTAAATGGGACTGCCAAAAAAAACAAACAAACGAGGAAAACCAGTTATTGATAATGAAATTACTTGTTTGCTAATGATATTGAGAGAGAGAGATGGAAAGAAAGAATTAAAGAAGTGGAAAGAGAGAGAGAGAAACTAGGAAAGCAAATAGATGGGAGGGAGGAGGGAAGGAAGGAAGGAAGGAAGGAAGGAAGGAAGGAAGGAAGGAAGGAAGGAAGGAAGGGAGAAAGAGAGAAAAAGCATGCCTCCCCTTTGCTTCCCCAGCCGCCCTGCCAGGAGCTGCACAATATGTGTGAAAGAGCCGCATGTGGCTCCCGAGCCACAGGTTGGCCACCCCTGGTGTAGATGGTGATGCCGGTTTCAGCATCTTAGACAGCTTTTTTAAAAATGTTTTCTTCATGTGAAACTTCAGGCACTTTTTGGTGTATGACCAAAACGCTCAAGACCTCACTCGATTTTAGTTATTCTGAAAAGTTCAAGAACAGAGAGGCCAATCTCGTCTTCGTTTACCACTTGAAGAGCCCTACATTCAGTTGGTCCATTCATTACACTTGTAGTTGCATTGCTGGCTGCGCATCCATCACCCAGCCTTGTTGGTGGCTGTTGTTTTTGTTCAAAAGAACCTCCGAGTCACAGTTGGCACAAAAACAGCCTTAAAGAAAGCTGGGAAAGCCCTTATTTTAGCACTGGTAAGGATGTACCACCCTGGCCTGGATAGCCCAGGTTAGCCTGATCTTGTCAGATCTTGGAAGCTAACCATGGCCGTTTCTGGCTAGTATTTGGGTGGGTGACCTCCAAGGAATACCAGGGTCATGACGCAGAGGCAGGCAATGGCAAACCACCTCTGAACGTCTCTTGCCTTGAAAACCCTACGGGGTTGCCATCAGTCGGTTGTGACTTGACAACGCTTTCCACAGCCATGGATGCACTGGTAAGGATGGACAGACATTGCCGTAAAATTGATCCCTACTGTATAAATTGTTGAAGACAGGTTCGTGCATGTTACTCCATCTCAAGCCATAATATTTGTGGAGAAAGGTACTATCATACATTGCAGGGACAGCCACCCTCTCTAGCCCGCAGGCCAAGACATTCGTCTAGCCACCAGAAGTGCATTTCGCCACTCTATCCATCCACCTCCTTTATGGGTATGGAACACCAATGAAACTGGCGTTCAGATTAGCAGTAACAATTTAGTGCGAAATGTTTTTATGGTTAATCGAATGTCTTTATGGACAGCCCTTCAGCCACGAGGGCCCAGAAAGCCACTTGCAATGTCCTTCGCTCCAGCTCTGTCTCCCGGCATCTCATGGTCTTCTGCTCCCACAAATGACTCTGCCTCCACACATGGAATGAACTTCCAGGAAACCTTCATGCCATCTTTCTCGCTTCCTCAAAACTCACCTTTTCCATGGAGTCTTAGTACAAACCCGAAGTCTGGTCCCCATCCTCTACCAAAACTAACTCATCTGTCTAGCACATGAAGTGTGTTCTGACTTCAGCCCCTCGCCCAAGTCTGCTTCAGGTGCCTGAAGAGGCAACCCAGCTCCCACAGACAAATCTGGTGCTTCATACTACGCTGCTCATTCAAGTGACGGAAGGCTCACCACTAACACCCCGAGTTTTGACTGTAAGACAGGAAAACACCCCTGTCCCCCCTTTAGTCTTCTCAGATACCTGACTTGTCTTGGACTGTGCATGTAACAATTTTCAGCTTCTTGAAAATACATGCTTTGGGGGGCATTTCATGTTCGCCGATTTTAGGGACACGCTTATAAACATCTTCAGTCCTGATAAGGAGGAAAACTCTGTGCTTGACCCCAGTCATCAAATTTGGAGTCACCTGGACCCCTGAGGGACACATTTTAGGTTG
This sequence comes from Lepidodactylus listeri, assembly GCA_029233225.1. Lineage (NCBI taxonomy): Eukaryota > Metazoa > Chordata > Lepidosauria > Squamata > Gekkonidae > Lepidodactylus > Lepidodactylus listeri. The sequence continues at coordinate 15,532,358 of JARCFY010000017.1, read as the reverse complement.
TTGTAAGTATCCATTTTTGCCTTTCCCATGTAATCTGGGACCAGGTATGTATTCCAAGTGCCACCTCTTCTGATAATCTGAAAGTGCATGAATCTTTCAGGGTCAGCCTGAGCTTCCGGCTCCAATGCCCAACTGCCGGCTTTTCGAGAAAGCAGGTTGCCTTTGGCTAGGCTAGCTCTCTACGTCATAAGAATACAAGAAGGGCCTGCTGGATCAGACCAGTGAACGTCCATCTAGTCCAGCCTCCTGTCTCACACAGTGGCCAACCAGTTCCTTTGGAGGGCCAACAACATGGTGGTGAAGCTGAGGCCTTCCCCTGATGTGGCCTCCTGGCTCTGGGATTCAGACGTTAAGAACATCAGAAGAGTGCTGCTGGATCAGGCCAGTGGTCCATCTAGTCCAGCATCCTGTCTCACACAGGGGCCAACCAGCTCCTCTGGAGGGCCAACAACAGGGCACAGAGGCCGAGGCCTTCCTAATAACATGAGCCTCACTGGATCAGACCAGTGGTCCATCTAGTCCAGCATCCTGTCTCACATAGTGGCCCTCCAGTTCCTCTGCAGGGCCAACAACAGGGCATAGAGGCTGAGGCCTTCATAACTAAGAAGAGCCCTGCTGGATCAGACCAGTGAGGGTCCCTCTAGTCCAGCCTCCTGCCTCACACAGTGGCCAACCAGTTCCTCTGGAGGGCCAACAACATGGTGTAGAGGCCGAGGCCTTCCCCTGAGGTTGCCTCCTGGCTCTGGGATTCCCTCATGGGAAAGGAATTTAGGGTTGCTAGGTCCCCTCTGGCCACTGACAGGGGACGGGAGGGTAAGGTTGCCAGCTCCAGTTTGGGAAACTCCTGGAGATTTGGGGGGGGGGAGGAGCCTGGGGAGGAGAGGGACCTCCCTGGGGCCCAATGCCACAGAGTCCGCCCTCCAAAGCATCCATTTTTTCCAGGGGAACTGATCCCTGTAGCCTGGATATGAACGGTAATTCAGGGGGACCCCCAGGCCTCACCCGGAGACCGGCATCTCTATCGACCCCCCCTCCCCCGGGAATCCCTTCTGCCTGCCGGGCCGGCACCACGCCAGCCTCGCAGCGGCCAGGGCGGAGGGCGCCAGCCACCCGTTCCGCCCGGGGGAGACAGGCAGGCCTTGCGCTCCCTTGCGCCACCCCCCCCCCCCCCCCAGCCCTGCTGTGGGCACCTGCCGGCGGCGTCCTGCGTGCGGCCGGCCCGGGAGCCCCTCGAGGGAGGCGCAGCCCAGCCGGGCCCCGCCTGGCGCAGAGGGAGCTCCGGACTCAGGAGGAGGGGCCCGGGCGGCGCTGAGCGGTGGCGGCGGTGGCAGGAGCAGCCCCCCTCCCCCGGGCCTTGCTGCGCGGCCGGAGCCCCTCGCTCGGGCGGGCGGGCGGGCGGGCGGGTGGGGCGGCCCCTGCTGCGTGGCGGGCTGAGCCGCCGCCCGGCCGGGCCCCCAGCTTACGCCGTTTCCGGTGCTGCAGCGGGAGCCTCCTCGGCGGCGGCGGCGGCGGCGTCCCCCAGATGGCCCGGCCGGCTGCGGCAGGGCTGGCGCGGCGAGGCCGAGGAGCGCAGCCGGGAGAGCCGGGGGCGGCGACGGGCGGCGGCGGGGCTGCGGCGGCCTCGGCATGAGGCGGCCTCCGACGGCGCCCGGCTCCTCGGTGCTGCTGCTGCTGGTGGCGCTGCTGGGCGTGTCGCTCGCCTGCCACTCGCCGGGCCCGCGCGCCGTGCAGGACCAGGCGTCCTCGGCGGCCGTGGTGCTGGAGGGCAAGGTGCAGGCGCTGGCGGCGGGGCCCGGGCCGGGCGGCGACGGCGGCGGCAGCAGCGGCGGCCCCGACGACGAGGCGCCCCCCGCCCCCTCGGCCTCCCCCCCGGCGGGCCTGCTGGTGGTGAAGGTGCTGGACCTGTGGCCCCTCCGCAGCGGCGGCCTGCGGCGCGAGCAGCTCATCCACGTGGGCGTCCCGGCCGGGCCCTGCTTCCAGGCCCAGCGCCACCGCCGCTACATCTTCTTCCTGGAGCCCACCGGGCAGCCGCTCGTCTTCGCGCCCGCCTTCGCGCCCCTCGACGCCGGCGACGGCCGGAACCCCAAGAAGGACGTGGCCCGCGTCCTCTGCGCCGACTGCGGTGAGAGAGAGGGGGCGGGCGGGCGGGCAGGGGAGGGGGCGCGCAGCCTCTCGGGGCCGCCTGGACGGCCGGGGCTTTTCTCCTGGGGCTCTCCCCATGCAAAGGCACTCCAGTCTGAGCCCGTCGATTCCCGCGGGTTGAGACTGGAGCAACTCTGCTTCGGACTGCCCGGTGCGGGGGCGGGCGCTCTGGACCGCAGCCTTCTGCGCCGTTGGTGCGACCCTCTGCCCGGCCTCTGCCGGGCGCTCTTCCGTGTCCTCTGAAGTGGCTGCCCAAGTTAGGTGGAACACCTGGGTGGAGTTCAGGTGTGTCCAAATGGCCTGGCCTGGCCTTTCAGGTTTGTGCTGGAGACCTTCGAGCAGCTAGCCTTGTCGTTTAAGGTGTTTCCCCTCGTTTTCGATTGAAAACGGAACGTTTCGCTGGCATCTTTTTTTTGTTGAAGGGGCACATCTGGTAGTGCAGAGGAGCTTGGTGGTTGAATGAGGTTTGATGGCCGCTGCTGGCTGGAAAAGTGTTCCTTTCTAAAGCAGGAGTAGGATTTGCAGACGATTGTATGGGTTTTGGAGCCAGAGATTTCTATTTTATTTTTTATTAAATGAGGCTAAGGCCACTGGCGCAAAACAAATAAAAATATATATTTTTTGGGAATCTTAACGGAGCAATAAAATATATGTTTCTTTTATTTTGTACCATTGGCCTTAGCTTTGTTTTTTAATCTCTCAGTGACTGGTTTCATAGTAGTTTTTCCTCCGTGTCCTTCGGTGTTTTCTTTTTTTTATCCTAGCTTGGTTTTTCTTCCAGCGCCAAATGATGTGTTTGGATTTTCATGTCGTGTGGAAGCTGCGCTTCACAGTTTTCCATCAGGATTTTCAACAGAGAGCCTATCTCTTTTGCAAAATGAGCTCCGGTGATTCATATTTTTGTGTGTCGATGGTCACTGATAGTCCGTGATGAATTATTCCAGTAAGTTTTGTGGCGTGATCTGGTGGGTGTGCTGCTTTACCCAGAGGAGCCAAAGCACTCAATGTAAGACAAAAATTGGCTCCTGATTCTGCGCACGCTTGCTTGTAAGTAAATGTCATTGATTTCTAAAAACATGCATCTTCTAAGGCTGTAAACTTGGGCATGCTTAGTTAGGTGGAAGCTCTATTGCTCTTGCTTTTGCATGAACACGCATACAGTTGGGCAATTGATCTTAGTGTTTGGAATGGAATTATTCATTTATTCTATTGGCTAGAGGATGCCATCCTGCTGTGGCAATGAATTATCTCTGCATATAGTAGGCACAGAACAAACACAGACTAGTTCCTGTAATTGGTTCTGGCTTGAATGGGGCTTTGTAAACCATGCCCAGGACAGCCTGGAGCTTAGTTGTCCCCTTGGTGGATGAAAACAATGCCTTGGTTGTGACATCCTAGCTTGGAGACTGATTCCCAGGGGAGGCCAACCTGACCCTCTGTTCGCCAGGGAAAATGGTCTCATGTGGGTCTGCGTTTGGCCAGTGATGGACTTCTCCTGCTCTCCTTCACTTGGCCTTCTCTGTCCTGACTTTTGATCTTCTATAGTTTGTTTTAAGATAGTTTTTTATTGCTGTGTTAAGCAAATGAATTCTTTGGAAAGGGGCCAATACGTTTGATTAATGAGGATGCAATCCAGTTTAAGCATAGTCAACTCTTCTTGGAATAATGGGAATTTGGCTGGATTGTGTTCACTATTAATAATATTCCCAGGTATTTAATAATGATTTTGCAACAAATAACAAAGGTCAGTAATTTCTCTCCCCCGAGACAAACAGCTTTGCAGATCAGTGCAGGACTTTTACCATTTAGTTCACGAAGAGACCTTCTAAAGAAAATGCAGAATTACCCGGAGACATGTTTTACTGTGGACAGAATATGGCATATGTCAGTTGTCAGGCCCGCTTTCCCATTAAGGGCTGTATAGCATGCCAGCTATAAATGTTCACATAATGAAAATTTGAAGACTGTAGATGCATTTGCCGTTTAATGGGGCTGACTGAAGGTTAGTAAACTATGGTTCTGTGAATAATAATTCCACTGGGTTTTCTGTTGCTGGGAAGATTGAACATTCCATTGGGTGTGTGAATTCTGCAAGCCAGCACCTCTTCCTCAAGACTAGAGTAACTGTAATGTTTGGTTCCAGATAGGATCTAAGGAAGCAACTGCTTGACTTTGACCTTTGTGGTAAAGCAGAGGAAGGTGATGTCTTAAAAGTCTTATCTGTATTTGCAGTCAGAGTCTCTGACAATCCTTTGAAAGCGTGGATGGTAAAGTAGATGAGCCGCTACTCTGAGGGTAACTGTTTTCCGGGGTTCTGATGGATGAAATCTTTGGAATGTCCCCTAGGTCATTCACGGAAAATGAGTACATATTAACATAAATAGTAAAATTAAATTATTAAAGGATGGGTTTGAAAGGGCTCTCATCCATAAATCGAGTGATATGACATCACACAATACTTTATTTCGTCCCATATCAGGGAAAATCCTCATTTGATGCAGTTTTGTACGACAGTTCCCAGTTAAATCAACATCAGAAGCCGATATGTGGACTGAGGCAGCTAGCGAGAGGAGAGAGAGAATTCTGACTGTGACACCTCAGCATGAATGCCCTAGTTTTCTGCATTTTAACAGCTTGACAGGATGCCTCCTGGTCAAAACACTCAGGATCACTTTCTCATGAGAGGAGTGCTTCTGATTGCAGCATTCCCTTCCCCTGCCTCCTTCATAAAGAGAGATTTTGAGCCATTTAAGCAGTGGCGGACCTACATTTGTGGGACCCTGAAGCTTGAAGTCTTACAGGGGGGCCCTTCTCAGACAGCAACAGCAGGGCAACATCCAACAAGGTCCAAAGGGCCAGCTCAGAATAGATTCTGGAGAGCCCAGCAAGCCCATACAGCTGGAGGGTTGTGTGCTGCAAGTCCCCGAGAAAATTTTGAAATCTGACCAGTTACAGGGACATTTTGAGGCCATATGAAACAGGTATTAGCGCATATTCTAAGGTCAGCATTAAGTATTTCAACCCAGTGGCTTATGAGTCAGTCACTAAAATTGCCTTATTTTAATAACAAACTCTTTTTTTTAAAAAACTCCAATTTTGTTGAAAAATTCACTTATTTTTTTAAAAAGTTGTTTCCGGGCCCCTCCAGGGTTAGGAGCCCTGAAGCTTAAGCTTCATGAGTTTCATAGCTGATCCGCCGCTGCATTTAAGGGGAATGGAAGCTTCTGCACAGCCCTTCCAGTGGATGTTGAATCCTGGAGGAAAGCGAAGGGTGCAGAGCCACCTGAGGTCCTATGAGTATCCTGGGCAGGACTATAACACCTCATATGGGGTGGGGAATGGTTTTGTTCGTCTGAAAGTGGCTTCATAACTGGGACTTCCCGCTTCTACAAAGCTAGCTACAAGGTACACTACCAGGGGTCCTTTGGGGCCGGAGCGAGGCGGAGCAAAGCTCCGCCAGCTCAGGAGTGGCCACTAGGGCAGCCACGGGCCGAATCAGATTCTCTGATCTGATTCGGCTCGCTGCTGAATTGCCACCGAATTTCAGCTGCAACTTTAAAAGCCACTGGAGGGGAGGGGGTTTGAGGGAGAGGCTCCAAACTTGCAGGGTAGCTGCTGGGACCTCTCCTTGAAATACCCACCACGTTTTAAGAAGATTGGACCAGGGGGTCCAATTCTACGGGCCCCCAAACAGGTTGCCCCCATTCCCTCCATTGTTCTGTATGGCAGGAAAAAAGTAACACTTTCAAAGCAAGCAGTAACTCACGAAAGCTCCTCCCCTGCCACGAATGTTGTTAGTTTTTAAGGTGCTGCTGGACTCTTGCTCTTTTCTACTGCTGCAGACAGACTAACGCGGCTTCCCATTTTGATCTGTCTCCAAGGAAGGCACCACATTTAGCCATATGGAATGGAAATCCATCAACCTTGTGATATTAGGACAGATGGACTCACGTGCTAGCGGTATCTGGAGAAGTGAGCAGTGACTTATGGAAGTTCCTCCCCTGCCACAAATTTTGTCTTTCCAAGGTGCTGTTGGACTCTTGCTCTGTTCTACTGCCACAGACAGGCTAACACGGCTACCCATCTTGACCTGTCTCTGCGGTGAGAAGGTTTTTCATCCTAGCTAGTGCCTTTTCGGGCAGACACATTTGATGCGCTGTGCCTTTGAGGTCCGCAGCCCACAGTTCTCTTTCAGTGTTTCTTAATGCTGCAGGTGCTGTCTGTTCCTGCTTCTCTTTTTTAAAGGATGTCTTCTTAGCTGGGAGGAGAGACAGCGAGCGAGAGAGAGAGCACCGAACCACTGAATGAAGTACCCTGTGCCGCCTCTTCTTTTGTGCAACCTGCCCGGCAAGAACAGAGTGATTCTTTTTAAAATCTGGGATCAGATTGGCTTCTGGTTCCTACTAAAAGCTTTTCTGAATTCCAGTGGGCAGGGGAATTCAGTGATCTCAAATCTGACCGTATGAATATTGGCTCAGAAGTGATCCGACTAAGTTTGACTGGCTTACTCCTGAGTGCCTGAGTATAGGATTGCAGCCTCATAACACACGAAGCCGCCTAATAGAGAGGCAGATCATTGGTCCATCCAGCTCAGCACCAACCCTGAGTTGTTCTTAGACCTGGATCTTTTTTGCCATCAAGTCACAGCTGGCTTATGGCGACCCCTGGTGGGGTTTTTAAGGCAGGAGACATTCGGAGATGGTTTGCTATTGCCTGCCTCCATGGCAGGACCCTGGTATTCCTCGGTGGTCTCCCATCTGGATACTGACCAAGGCCAACCCTGCATAGCTTCTGAGATCCAGAGGTCATTTCGTAGAAAAAGAGGTGCAGGAGCTCATTAGCATAACTCATTTGCATATGCCACACCCCCTAACATACCGGAAGTGTGTCAGAAGGCAACACCCACTCCTCAGGCTCCACTCCACAGGTGAGTGAAACTGACCTGCTCTTCCTCCATTCCCTTCCCCATCCAATACTTTGTGCAATAAAGATAAGCGTAAAGAACACACTCTCATTCTCTTCCTGCTCCCTTGAAACCACCAGGTTTCAAGTAGACTTGAGATACCCAGGACATGTGCCCCACCCATCCCTTCCCCTTCCCCTCCCCACAACAAGACACCCTGTGAGGTAGGTGGGGCTGAGAGAGGTCTTTTGAGAACTGCTCATGAGAGAACAGCTCTGAGAGAACTTGTGACTGGCCCAAGGTCACCCCAGCAGCTGCATGTGGAAGAGTGGGGAATCAAACCCGGTTCTCCCAGATTAGAGTCCAACTCCTGACCACTACACCAGACTGATGGGGTGGAAGCTGCTGAAGGGTTGGTGAAATTTCTCCAGTACTTATGTGCCATGTGCCCAGATAAAAAATGGTATACTTAGAAAATTTATATGCCGCCTTGAGCAAGTCTCTGGAAAAGCAGCACACAGTCATAAAAGGAACAATGATAAAATTATCAATATTAAAACAAAACATTAAAAACAATAAAGACCCTAGCAGGGCTTTCCCCGGGGCGCTGTGCCTCTGCACTGCTCGGGGAAGCCGAGGAGGGGGTGGGGCTTGGTCATGTGCCCACCCCCTGGGCTCCTCACTCCTGGAGCTGCGCTCCTGTGCGCTCCCGCTCCAACGGACCCCTGCTGAGATCTAACAAGTGTGGGCTAGACTGGGCTCTCTAGGTCAGGGCCAGCCCTCCTACAGAGAGACTTTTCCCTGTTGATGAACATGAATTAGGGAACCGTTTGCATGTTAAATATGGACTGGGTACTAAGCCGTGGAGCTCTCCTGGAGTTACCACAGACCTTCAGACTGTCCTGGTGGAAACGGAACCTCCATTTCCTTTGGAGGTCCCTCCCCTTCCCAAAACCTGCCCTTTCCAGGCTCCACCCCCAAATCTCAGGGATTTCTCCACCCAAAGTTGGCAGCCCTAAGGGAACTGGTCTCTGTAGTCTAGAGATTACCTGTGATTCCAGGAGAACGCCAGGCCCCGCCTGGAGGATGGCAACCCTGTTTTGCTGGCAAGGGTTCGTAGTCTTTAAGTTGCTGTAGAACTCCCATGTTCATGTTAGAATTGGTCAGTGCTCCTCACTTTTGGAATAAGCTCTTTTGGACATGAATTTAAACTAAGCTGCACGCAGACCCTTTTAGCTGCAAATAAATAGTGCCTGTAACAAGTACAGATATTAAATATACATGCACATTGTGTGGAAACACTAAAACTGGCCCAGTTTTCCCCTCACCAGTTGTGGAAGACATTTCTTTTGCCAGAACATACATGTATTGTGTACTATCTGAACTTGTAAAATTTAAGTATTTGCTACAAAAACAGGTAAAACTTGGCAAGGCGGTCCTGGTTAGAAAATTAATCAAAGTTGAAAAGTAAAAATCATTTTGTGTGCTTATTAGTTTAGATAATATTGAAGGTAGCAGCTACAGAAGATGTGCATTTAATTCTTTTAGTTTAAAGAGTTTTTTCACATTATTAATATAGATAGTGGATGATAGTCTTTTTTTTGGTGGAGGGTTTTTTGGGGTGTGTATGTGTGTATGTATGTGCATGCCTGGAAGTCATGACTGACTTCTGGTGACCCCCTAGTGGGGCTTGGGCATTCAGAGAAGTGACTTACTATTGCCTCTCTCTGCATCCCGGCCCTGGTATTCCTTGGAGGTCTCCCATTCAAGTATTGAGAGCCAGTCTGGTGTAGTGGTTAAGTGCGCGGACTCTAATCTGGGAGAACCGGGTTTGATTCCCCACTCCTCCACTTGCATCTGGCTGGATGACCTTGGGCAAGCCATAGCCCTGTACCAGCTGTTCCCTCAAGGACAGCTTGGGAAAGAGCTCTCTCAGCCCCACCTACCTCACAGGGTGTCTGTTGTGGGGAGGGGAAGGGAAAGGAGTTTGTGAGCCGCTCTGAGACTCCCTTGGGGAGTGGAGGGCGGGGTATAAATCCAATCTCTTCTTCTTCTTCTTATTGCCAGGGTTGGTCATGCTTAGTTTCCGAGATCTGCTGAGATTGGGCTTGCCTGGTCTATCAAGGTGTCCAAAGGTCATCCAGCCGAGCCCAGGTTAAATGCCTTTTGCCAAGAGGGCAGCAAACACAAATTACAAAATATTGGGGTGCACCTGTGCACACCTCAACCTGGTAGGCTGCTACTAATCCTTTGATCTGTCCCGCCAGCCAGAAGCCAAAGGACAAACTCCTGACTTTCCCGGGAGTGTCTAGGAAGGAGGAGGAGGAGGAGGAGGAGATTGGATTTATACCCCACCCGTCACTACCTGTAGGAGCCTCAGAACAGTTTACAATCCCCTTCCCGCAACAGACACCCTGTGAGGCAGCTGGGGCTGAGAGAGCTCTTATGAGAACTGCTCTTGAGCGAGGTAGACTCACAGCAAGAATTCCACAAAAGTTAAGTATGATGGTAGGTGGTCTGCCAGTCTAGGCACTGGATTCAAATTGCTGGCTGTGAAGACAAATGACCAGAGTTAATATTTAAAATGTATTTTTTATTAAGGTGCAAGTAAGACTTTAAACAAGAACAATTACTGTGAGGAGAAAATAATAAAACTAGAAATTCAGATGCTAGCTAAAACACTGTAAGACATTTGTTCTCAAGTTACAAGACATTCCCCATTCATAGTTTGCGGGTTCCAAAGCAACTCTTCCCAGAGTCGGCAAAGCCAGGGCTGTTTGGCTCCGGCTAGCACAAATCCAAGACGGCCAAAATGAGCCAGCGCATGCCAACATGCCTTGATAACAAGTAGGCATCATCCAAGCTAAAGAACAGGTTTGAAGATGATTCCTTTATCCCTAAGGGTCCCAAGTGTTGCTAGGCCTTTTCACCAATCAGGGCGCTTAGCAGTTACCTATAGCCAAAATGACTGAGCCAGTTGCTGACTGTGAAGGACATGCAACTTGGAACAGTAAAACCAACTGAAGGTTTTATTTACAAGGGTAGGCAGACAGGGAATATATATACACATGGCCATTTTCAACTTGATTATCAAAATAACTCTGCTTTAACGTTCTAAACTTTCTTTCTGGGGCACCTTCTAGGGCTTCCAAGTCAGCCCGGGGGGCGGGGGATCCCCCGCTAAAGGGGCTCCCGATCTGCCGGCCAACTTTTGGCCGGCGGGGGGAACCCCACCCCCGACGTTGTCCAGCAAGAACAACATAATGACGTCACCGGAAGTGACGCAGCACGTTTGGGGCGTTGCCAGGGCGACACTCTGGCGACGCCCCCAACATGCTGCATCACTTCCGGTGATGTCGATGGGTGCGCGCGCGCCAGAAGAAACTCCTGGCGAGAGGAGGACTCCCCCCCGCCGGTGAGTTTTCAAGATTTGGCAACCCTAGCACCTTCTCTTTACCCCCCCAATGACCAGTGGTGAACAAATGAGAGTTGTGTGTAGAAGGCTATAGAGGAGGGTTAAAACGAATGACACCTATTAACGGCAAATACTCTAAGGCAGTGACAGGAAAAGGAAATCGTTGAGAGAAGCAAATTGAAACGGCGTCTTCCTGAGGAAATCTGATTTGCCTTGGGCTTGAGCTACTTGTGGCAATCAGATTGTGTGATTCTTTCCCCCTAGTGGTTTGTTATTTTTTTCTGTATAAAACAACGTCACAGGTATAGTCAAGACGGGCAGGTGTGTCTGTGTGCGCACACTAAATCCCCCCCCCCCCAAATTTGCTCGAAATTGTCCTTTCAAGCTGCTTTCTTGCCTATGGGGAGAAAAGACACCTCAGCTCAGCAGGTGGGGCATTGGGCTCAATTTTGCCCCCTAATTCTTGCCCTTGGAGGAGGGAGGTAGCTTGGGAAATGCAACTGGTGGGAAGGGAAAGGGTTGTTCTTTGAGGCTGCTTTGCATTTTGAAAAAAAGTCTTTGAGGCTGCTTTGCATTTTGAAAAAAAGCCTGGGGATAGGATCATGTAACAGATTATCACATGTCGTTTGAACCCTGGGACATCGATTGCAATGTCTGAGAATAGCTTCGAGAGGACCCCAATATGTGCTTGGGGGTCAAGGGGGCCTGGACCAATGCCATTAGGCCCTGAATTGTGTTGCAGAGAGACATTCCAGTCCAAAAGCTGTGGAAGAAGGACTCTGTTCTCTCCCATCCAGGGGTCATTTTGTAGAAAAAGAGGTGCAGGAGCTCATTAACATAACTCATTTGCATAACTCATTTGCATATGCCACACCCCCTAACATACCGGACGTGTGTCAGAAGGCAACACCCACCCCTCAGGCGCCACTCCACAGGGGAGTGAAACTGACCTGCTCTTCCTCCATTCCCTTCCCCATCCAATACTTTGTGCAATAAAAATAAGCGTAAAGAACCCACCCTCATTCTCTTCCTGCTCCCTTGAAACCACCAGGTTTCAAGTAGACTTGAGATACCCAGGACATGTGCACCACCCATCCCTTTCCCTTCCCCTCCCCACAACAAGACACCCTGTGAGGTAGGTGGGGCTGAGAGAGGTCTTTTGAGAACTGCTCATGAGAGAACAGCTCTGAGAGAACTTGTGACTGGCCCAAGGTCACACCAGCAGCTGCATGTGGAGGAGTGGGGAATCAAACCCGGTTCTCCCAGATTAGAGTCCAACTCCTGACCACTACACCAAACTGATGGGGTGGAAACTGCTGAAGGGTTGGTGAAATTTCTCCAGTACTTATGTGCCATGTGCCCAGATAAAAAATGGTATACTTAGAAAATTTATATGCCACCTTGAACAAGTCTCTGGAAAAGCAGCACACAATCATAAAAGGAACAATGATAAAATTATCAATATTAAAACAAAACATTAAAAACAATAAAGACCCTAGCAGGGCTTTCCCCGGGGCGCTGCGCCTCTGCACTGCTCAGGGAAGCCGAGGAGGGGGCGGGGCTTGGTCATGTGCCCACCCCCTGGGCTCCTCACTCCCGGAGCTGCGCTCCTGTGTGCTTTCGCTCCAATGGATCCCTGCTCCCATCACTCTTTTCTTCTTCCGTGTACACCCCCATGTCTCTTTGTTCCTCATCACCTGCGGAAGACGGCAGAAGGGCAGGATTTGTGCCTGAGAATTTGGATGTTCTTTCACAGGTTCCTCCTTCAGACTCCTCTCAGCCTAATTCCAATACTGAAAAACACATTTTGTGATTTGGAGATAAAAAGGGCTCAGAGTCTGAAGGGCATTGGGGAGTTCCTGGGACCTTGACGGCCATTTGTTTTCCCAGGAAAGGGAGCTATAAGATGCACAAAGGAGTCAGAGAGGTGAATTTCCACAGCGAAATAACCCTTTGCCTCCCTGTCAGGGAGGGCAAGATGGATAGCTGTTGTAAAACATGGGCTGGGAATTGAGATGTGTGGGTCATGAGCCCGAGGGTGACTGCGGGGGGGGGGGGGGGGGGTGAGAGAAACAAATTTAGAGTCCAGGGGCACCTTTAAGACCAACAAAGGTTTATTCAAGGTATGAGCTTTTGTGTGCAAGGCACACTTTTCCAAATACATTGCAATGGTAGATGAGGTTCTGAACTTATAGACAGGGATTTAACAGCAAATTAACATGTAACATGATGGTGTTTATGTTAGGCAAAGTGAAAAACTAAATAATAAGTTAAGGTTATAAGGTCAACAGTTGTCTAAAGATGTTTTTCCTGATTGTGGGAAGTGACAGGATCTTAATTATCTCCTCTCAGGTGTAGAGGGCATGTGGTGGGCACTTAATGGTGTATTTTGAGCTGGAGGTAACCTCGTCAGCAGGCATCCATGTTCACCTTCCCATGTGGGAGTAAATCTGGATTGTGAGAGCCTTCCTGCCAATGAAGGCAAGAAGGGTTAAAAAGACTGGTAAGGTCCAAATGCTGGAAATGGGATTCCCCTGCAGGGAGGAGGGGGGGTCTGGATGTGCCTTTGGTCCGCAGGCATCAAGGTGGGGATGTCAGAGGAAACTGTTCTGTAATGTTGTATTCTCCTGTTCTTCTTGTTCTGTCACCAGGAGGCAAGATAGCTATTTTCCCTGTCTGTGTCCCAGCTTAATCTCTAGCAGTAAAGTCTTTTCCTGTTTAAGAAAGCACACTGTGATTCAAACTCCTCCTCATGTGACCTTAGGTTGCTTGCTCACACTTGAACACAATGGCTCATGCATTGTACAAGAGAGGGAGTGAAGTAATTGGGAAACTCTGCCCCTTGTACTTGCTCAGGGGAAGTCTTTACCAGTGTTCCTGGAGTCTTCGGTAACATGGGAGCCTGGGTTCTCAACTTGGGGTGGTGGTACAATGAAGAGGAACACGCTTTATAGGCACACAAACATCCATGTAAGCATACATAGACCCAGGGTGGATTTATGACAACACCTACTTTGAATTTAGGGCTGCCAAGTCAGCCCGGGGGGCAGGGTGTAATGCATTTTTCCCTTCTAGAGTCTATTTCTTAAACTTTGGTTCAGACCAATGTTTGAGGCCTGGTGTAAAAGGCCTCTCCAGCAACAGCAAAGAAATATGGCCATGAGACTGTAAGTGTTTTCCTTGAGTTAGAATAACATACCACAGATAACGGGAGGCCATCCTGACCATACTGACCTCGCCTCCCTAACGCTTGCTTATCAGTGAAGCTCCACTTTGCATTCCCACCCAATTAGAGTGATTTACACCTGGATGGGGGAAGCAAGCTTGTTAACTGCAGTAAGGAGCCCTCTTCCCATGAACAAAGAACGTGCTTGTTTTAGCAGCTAATTGAGGAGTTACATCATGCATGTGACTTCTGATTGGTTACTGGCCATGACCAGCTCAGAAGCCATATTGCCTATAAAAGTACCCTGGACATTCGATTCGGGGCTAGCAATTTCTACTTGGGCCTGGTAGGTCAAGTGGGATGCTGTAAGTCAGAATGATGCCGTGACCAAAGGCCTGGATGGCCTGCCTGGCTTTATGGATTACAAACTGTCTCTTGTCCTGTCTTGAACCTGTGAGTAACTGAACCTGACTGTGTTATAGCTAGGCTGGTTAAGCTTAGGAGTTTGTTGTTTTACCCTCTCCTTTCAAGTCTAGTCCTGTGTTTTGTATATTCTTGCATTTATGACTTAATAAACAAACATTATATTTTACCTGACCTGTGCCTTGACTTCTTGCAACCGTAATAGGCTTTCTCCAAGTGCCTTAGACCTAAGACCACATTGCTACCCTTTTAACTGTTTGACTTTGAGTGCCCTGAGAGGCTGGGAAGTTTGATTCTCTATTCTCAGCTGGTGGGGTGTAGACTGAGAGAATCTGGTGGCAGCATACCAATAACCTGTGAAGGCTGTAGGCTTTCTAGGTTGTTTGTTAAGTTGTTTGTTTGACCCTGAAACCTGCCCCTGCTTACCTGGTCTAGGTGAGTTGGAGGTGGTGACATGGTGGCGTAGCGCTGGGATCGTACTTTACGGTTGCTCGAATACAACGTGTGTTTTTAGTGTGCAAGAATCGCAGACTACACTTGAGGAGAAAGTGTTTGTTGTTTTAAAGTGTAGTCAGGAGTTTGAACTATGGCCGAAGGCCGTGATAGAGACAGAGACGGAGATGAAGAAGCTCTCTGGACATTTGATGACATTGGTGTGCCGGATTCCATTCGAGAGGGACCGCCGCAAGTTGCTTCTGTTGTGCGTTCAAAAATTCGCACTCTTGACCCAGAGTTTGCTGAGACTCTGCATTTTCGCAATGTGCCTGAAGCTGTGGTGCCGGTAGAGCGAGACTACCAGACCGAAGGCTTAGCAGCTTACATTCGTAAGAGGGAGCAAGAATTTATGGCTTTCCATCGCAGCAGAGCTGAAAGGCGAGAGGCAGATTTAAAGACAGCCCGAACCGAGAGAGACCTCTCGCAGAGTTATGATGATTGGGGCCGTGGAACTGATGTGCTGGCTAAACAGATGAGGGAAGGTTCCAGACGGAGGACTGCTATGGACCTGTCTCCGTGCCCTGAACCACGTAGAGGAAACTCCCCCTGGGCCGCACCTGTTACCGCCCCTGCGCCGAATTATGACCGGAAAATGTTTCCCATGTACCAAGCCGGACAAGACGTGTTTGCTTTCTTTGCCCTGTTTGAGCAGACGTGCCGGGACCTTGCAGTGCCACGGGCACACTACATGCTGATTCTAAGGTCGCAGGTTACATCTGTTCTTGCTGATTTATTGGGAACTATTCCGCCTCGAGAAGCCTCGGACTATGTGAGTTTTAAAGAGTTGGCTCGACAGAGATTTTCGTTATCTGCTGAAACCTACAGACGGGCTTTCAGGAAAGCGGACAAGAATGTTCTGCATGTCAATTATTTCCTTGTGGGGGCCAACCTCGCGCAGAATATGGAACGTTGGCTAGAAGCTGAAGATGTAAGTACTTTTGACCATCTGAAAGAAATATTTCTGCTTGAACAGTTTTACAGAGTGCTCCCTGATGATCTTGCTGCCTTAGTGAAAGATCAAGACCCTGTTACTTTAAAGCAGGCTGTAAGTTGTGCCCAGACCATGAAGCAGAACAGAGAAAAGATTTATGGGAAGTCAGCTTTTGGAGCTGTGTCTGTCAAACCGGCAGCCGAGCGAGTTGTTAGAGCAGCAGACAGCGCGAATCAGCTTCCTGTGAAAAAAGGTGACACTTCCCCGACTGGTGCTGTAAAACTTCGATTAGATCCAAAGAGTGGACTATGTTTCCAGTGTAGGAAGCCAGGGCATGTCCGTGCTGCGTGTCCTCAGCTGAAAGCTAGAGAAGTGCCGCAAACTAGTACACCCGTGCCTGCTCCTGCTTCTACATCTGTGTCCAGACCGCAGGTGAGAGTGATTCAACCGCCAGAGAATTGGGACGAGGAAGAAGAAGAGAGAGCGACGCCTGTGTCTCCTTCAAGGCCTGTGGAGTCTACAACTGCTGTTTCCAGTTCTTCTAATCCTCCAGCCGCAGCCCAACCTGTGAACAATGCTATTGTGGACCCTAGACAAATAAATTGGGCTAACATGGAATTTGGACATGAAATCAGGATTAATCACGTCATCGTGCAAGGCTACAGAGAGTCCGGGACAGATGTGTCGTCAGTGTTAGAGACATTGGTGAGACCTGAGCAAAAACTTTCTAAAAAAGTTCTGGTGAAGCCTTATGCCAGCTCTTCCATTGAACGGGAGTTAGCTGTAGTAGATGTACAATATCGTGAGTATAAAGGTCCTTTAATGGTAATGTTGCATCAGTCTGAATGTTCTATTCCATTTTTAATTGGAAATGACGTAGCATTTAAGAGCTATTGTGTTGAACTGAGTCAGAAACTTTTTACCACTGTGCAGGATTCTGAAATGTCTGTTGAAAATGTGTCTAAGCCAAATGATAGTGTTATTACCTCAGAGTTACAGGCTAGGAAAACTGAGAGTCAGAACGATCAGGCTCCAGATGGTTTTTCAGAGATCTGTTCAGATAGACAGGCTTTTAAGCTCATGCAAGAGAGAGACTCGACACTGGTTGATTGTTTTAGGGCAGTTAATTGTGACCCTCGAGCCTCTGCAGACCAGCGTGTGAAGTTTATCATTGAGAACGATCTTTTGTATAGGGTGTGTCAGAAAAAACAAACCAAAGAGCCTTGTAAGCAACTTGTTGTCCCACAACAACACAGACCAACTGTGCTAAGTTTTGCCCATGATAATATGTTTGCCGGACATTGGGGACAGAAGAAAACCTTGGCAAAAGTAACAGAGATGTATTATTGGCCAGATGGTTTTGCTAGTGTGAAGGCATATGTGCAGAGTTGTGACACTTGTCAAAAAGAAGGGCATGACCGTGATCATCCCAAAGCGCCTTTACAGACTGTTCCTGTGCTAGATGAAGTGTTTGCCAAATGGGGCATAGACATCATTGGACCCCTTGCTAAACCAGGGCGAACTGGCAAGAAATACCTTTTGACAATTATTGATTACTTGTCTCACTACTTAGCTGTTATTCCCTTGAGTAACATCAGTGCAGCTACTGTGGCTAAAGCTTTGCTTGTTCAGAGTACATTTTGGGGTTTGCCGACCACCATCATGACTGATTTTGGATCCAGTTTTACTAGTGGATTGATGGGAAAGGTGTGTGAATTGGCACAAATAGAACACCAAGTGTCTATCCCTTTTTGCCATTGGGAGAACGGACTTGTAGAGCGTGTGAATAAAACTGTGGGCCAGATGCTGCGCAAATATGTTGTTGAGTTTGGTCCTGACTGGGAGAGAAATCTTCCTTTTCTTGTTAGTGCCTACAACCAAATCTCTCAGGAAAGTATTGGCTTTTCTCCCCAGCAAATGGTTTTTGGAAGAACTCTGAATAGTCCCTTAAGCCTGCTTAAACAACAGTGGGAAGGTGTGTCAGAACTCAGACCCTTGTCTGTTGTGGATTATTTTCAAAACTTGAGAGACTCTTTGCAAGGTGTGTGGGAGATTGCCAGAAAAAATCTTGTTGCTGCTAGAGAAACTCAAAAGCGCTTCTATGACAGAAAAACTGTTGCTCGTGCATTTTTGCCTGGAGAAAAAGTTTTGATGCTGAGACCCATTAGGCCAAATAAGATGATAGCCAAATGGATGGGACCAGGTGAAGTTGTGGAAAAACAGAGCGATGTGCATTATTTGGTGTCATGTGAATCTGAGCATTCTAAGCCAAAGCTCTATCACATTAATTCCTTAAAGAAATACCATGAGCGTTTGCCTAATGCGTTCATGATGCAGATGAAGAGTGATGTGCCAGATCAGCCTATAGATATGCTAGCTGAGTGCCAGCAGGATGGCAGCCTTGAGAATGTTTTATTAGACCCTGCTTTGCCTAGTGATCAAGCTGAACAACTTAAGAACGTGTTGCAGCACTTTAAAGATCAGTTCACCAGTGTGCCTGTTAGAACTGGCTTGATCACACATACTAGAACCACCGAGCGTGTTGCAAATGCTGAATCTTAAAATGTTAACTAAATTTTTCTTTTCTGTACACCGTTTAAAATGCTAACTGAACCTTTTTTTTTCTGTATACCATCTGAGAGTGCTAACTAAAAACTTTTCTTTTCTGTATGCCATCAAAAAGAATTGAAAGTCTGTATATTGTAATTGCTTTTGCTTTGCATTGCTTGTAACGCTGAGAGTGCTGAAGTATTATTGTAGTGTTTCTGAATTGCTTTTGCTTATTGCTTCTGATAGCAAATGCTGCTACGGCTTGTAAATATTGCTTGGTAGAGTTTTGCTATCCTGATATAGTATTCTACTTTGTTTGCACATGTCTTGCTGTTTTACCTTTGAATCCCTTATGTGGGTCTTATGAATTTTATGTCCACATTGGTGTGTTTTAGTATGAAACTAGATGTTATAATGTGTACCTAATCATGCCTATGTTCAAGTTGAAATTTGATTGTTCCACTCCCAAATTTCAACTGATTAAGGGGGAAGGTGTAATGCATTTTTCCCTTCTAGAGTCTATTTCTTAAACTTTGGTTCAGACCAATGTTTGAGGCCTGGTGTAAAAGGCCTCTCCAGCAACAGCAAAGAAATATGGCCATGAGACTGTAAGTGTTTTCCTTGAGTTAGAATAACATACCACAGATAACGGGAGGCCATCCTGACCTCGCCTCCCTAACGCTTGCTTATCAGTGAAGCTCCACTTTGCATTCCAACCCAATTAGAATGATTTACACCTGGATGGGGGAAGCAAGCTTGTTAACTGCAGTAAGGGGCCCTCTTCCCATGAACAAAGAACGTGCTTGTTTTAGCAGCTAATTGATGAGTTACATCATGCATGTGACTTCTGATTGGTTACTGGCCATGACCAGCTCAGAAGCCATATTGCCTATAAAAGTACCCTGGACATTCGATTCGGGGCTAGCAATTTCTACTTGGGCCTGGTAGGTCAAGTGGGATGCTGTAAGTCAGAATGATGCCGTGACCAAAGGCCTGGATGGCCTGCCTGACTTTATGGATTACAAACTGTCTCTTGTCCTGTCTTGGACCTGTGAGTAACTGAACCTGACTGTGTTATAGCTAGGCTGGTTAAGCTTAGGAGTTTGTTGTTTTACCCTCTCCTTTCAAGTCTAGTCCTGTGTTTTATATATTCTTGTATTTATGACTTAATAAACAAACATTATATTTTACCTGACCTGTGCCTTGACTTCTTGCAACCGTAATAGGCTTTCTCCAAGTGCCTTAGACCTAAGACCACATTGCTACCCTTTTAACTGTTTGACTTTGAGTGCCCTGAGAGGCTGGGAAGTTTGATTCTCTATTCTCAGCTGGTGGGGTGTAGACTGAGAGAATCTGGTGGCAGCATACCAATAACCTGTGAAGGCTGTAGGCTTTCTAGGTTGTTTGTTAAGTTGTTTGTTTGACCCTGAAACCTGCCCCTGCTTACCTGGTCTAGGTGAGTTGGAGGTGGTGACATGGTGGCGTAGCGCTGGGATCGTACTTTACGGTTGCTCGAATACAACGTGTGTTTTTAGTGTGCAAGAATCGCAGACTACACTTGAGGAGAAAGTGTTTGTTGTTTTAAAGTGTAGTCAGGAGTTTGAACTATGGCCGAAGGCCGTGATAGAGACAGAGACGGAGATGAAGAAGCTCTCTGGACATTTGATGACATTGGTGTGCCGGATTCCATTCGAGAGGGACCGCCGCAAGTTGCTTCTGTTGTGCGTTCAAAAATTCGCACTCTTGACCCAGAGTTTGCTGAGACTGTGCATTTTCGCAATGTGCCTGAAGCTGTGGTGCCGGTAGAGCGAGACTACCAGACCGAAGGCTTAGCAGCTTACATTCGTAAGAGGGAGCAAGAATTTATGGCTTTCCATCGCAGCAGAGCTGAAAGGCGAGAGGCAGATTTAAAGACAGCCCGAACCGAGAGAGACCTCTCGCAGAGTTATGATGATTGGGGCCGTGGAACTGATGTGCTGGCTAAACAGATGAGGGAAGGTTCCAGACGGAGGACTGCTATGGACCTGTCTCCGCGCCCTGAACCACGTAGAGGAAACTCCCCCTGGGCCGCACCTGTTACCGCCCCTGCGCCGAATTATGACCGGAAAATGTTTCCCATGTACCAAGCCGGACAAGACGTGCTTGCTTTCTTTGCCCTGTTTGAGCAGACGTGCCGGGACCTTGCAGTGCCACGGGCACACTACATGCTGATTCTAAGGTCGCAGGTTACATCTGTTCTTGCTGATTTATTGGGAACTATTCCGCCTCGAGAAGCCTCGGACTATGTGAGTTTTAAAGAGTTGGCTCGACAGAGATTTTCGTTATCTGCTGAAACCTACAGACGGGCTTTCAGGAAAGCGGACAAGAATGTTCTGCATGTCAATTATTTCCTTGTGGGGGCCAACCTCGCGCAGAATATGGAACGTTGGCTAGAAGCTGAAGATGTAAGTACTTTTGACCATCTGAAAGAAATATTTCTGCTTGAACAGTTTTACAGAGTGCTCCCTGATGATCTTGCTGCCTTAGTGAAAGATCAAGACCCTGTTACTTTAAAGCAGGCTGTAAGTTGTGCCCAGACCATGAAGCAGAACAGAGAAAAGATTTATGGGAAGTCAGCTTTTGGAGCTGTGTCTGTCAAACCGGCAGCCGAGCGAGTTGTTAGAGCAGCAGACAGCGCGAATCAGCTTCCTGTGAAAAAAGGTGACACTTCCCCGACTGGTGCTGTAAAACTTCGATTAGATCCAAAGAGTGGACTATGTTTCCAGTGTAGGAAGCCAGGGCATGTCCGTGCTGCGTGTCCTCAGCTGAAAGCTAGAGAAGTGCCGCAAACTAGTACACCCGTGCCTGCTCCTGCTTCTACATCTGTGTCCAGACCGCAGGTGAGAGTGATTCAACCGCCAGAGAATTGGGACGAGGAAGAAGAAGAGAGAGCGACGCCTGTGTCTCCTTCAAGGCCTGTGGAGTCTACAACTGCTGTTTCCAGTTCTTCTAATCCTCCAGCCGCAGCCCAACCTGTGAACAATGCTATTGTGGACCCTAGACAAATAAATTGGGCTAACATGGAATTTGGACATGAAATCAGGATTAATCACGTCATCGTGCAAGGCTACAGAGAGTCCGGGACAGATGTGTCGTCAGTGTTAGAGACATTGGTGAGACCTGAGCAAAAACTTTCTAAAAAAGTTCTGGTGAAGCCTTATGCCAGCTCTTCCATTGAACGGGAGTTAGCTGTAGTAGACGTACAATATCGTGAGTATAAAGGTCCTTTAATGGTAATGTTGCATCAGTCTGAATGTTCTATTCCTTTTTTAATTGGAAATGACGTAGCATTTAAGAGCTATTGCGTTGAACTGAGTCAGAAACTTTTTACCACTGTGCAGGATTCTGAAATGTCTGTTGAAAATGTGTCTAAGCCAAATGATAGTGTTATTACCTCAGAGTTACAGGCTAGGAAAACTGAGAGTCAGAACGATCAGGCTCCAGATGGTTTTTCAGAGATCTGTTCAGATAGACAGGCTTTTAAGCTCATGCAAGAGAGAGACTCGACACTGGTTGATTGTTTTAGGGCAGTTAATTGTGACCCTCGAGCCTCTGCAGACCAGCGTGTGAAGTTTATCATTGAGAACGATCTTTTGTATAGGGTGTGTCAGAAAAAACAAACCAAAGAGCCTTGTAAGCAACTTGTTGTCCCACAACAACACAGACCAACTGTGCTAAGTTTTGCCCATGATAATATGTTTGCCGGACATTGGGGACAGAAGAAAACCTTGGCAAAAGTAACAGAGATGTATTATTGGCCAGATGGTTTTGCTAGTGTGAAGGCATATGTGCAGAGTTGTGACACTTGTCAAAAAGAAGGGCATGACCGTGATCATCCCAAAGCGCCTTTACAGACTGTTCCTGTGCTAGATGAAGTGTTTGCCAAATGGGGCATAGACATCATTGGACCCCTTGCTAAACCAGGGCGAACTGGCAAGAAATACCTTTTGACAATTATTGATTACTTGTCTCACTACTTAGCTGTTATTCCCTTGAGTAACATCAGTGCAGCTACTGTGGCTAAAGCTTTGCTTGTTCAGAGTACATTTTGGGGTTTGCCGACCACCATCATGACTGATTTTGGATCCAATTTTACTAGTGGATTGATGGGAAAGGTGTGTGAATTGGCACAAATAGAACACCAAGTGTCTATCCCTTTTTGCCATTGGGAGAACGGACTTGTAGAGCGTGTGAATAAAACTGTGGGCCAGATGCTGCGCAAATATGTTGTTGAGTTTGGTCCTGACTGGGAGAGAAATCTTCCTTTTCTTGTTAGTGTCTACAACCAAATCTCTCAGGAAAGTATTGGCTTTTCTCCCCAGCAAATGATTTTTGGAAGAACTCTGAATAGTCCCTTAAGCCTGCTTAAACAACAGTGGGAAGGTGTGTCAGAACTCAGACCCTTGTCTGTTGTGGATTATTTTCAAAACTTGAGAGACTCTTTGCAAGGTGTGTGGGAGATTGCCAGAAAAAATCTTGTTGCTGCTAGAGAAACTCAAAAGCGCTTCTATGACAGAAAAACTGTTGCTCGTGCATTTTTGCCTGGAGAAAAAGTTTTGATGCTGAGACCCATTAGGCCAAATAAGATGATAGCCAAATGGATGGGACCAGGTGAAGTTGTGGAAAAACAGAGCGATGTGCATTATTTGGTGTCATGTGAATCTGAGCATTCTAAGCCAAAGCTCTATCACATTAATTCCTTAAAGAAATACCGTGAGCGTTTGCCTAATGCGTTCATGATGCAGATGAAGAGTGATGTGCCAGATCAGCCTATAGATATGCTAGCTGAGTGCCAGCAGGATGGCAGCCTTGAGAATGTTTTATTAGACCCTGCTTTGCCTAGTGATCAAGCTGAACAACTTAAGAACGTGTTGCAGCACTTTAAAGATCAGTTCACCAGTGTGCCTGTTAGAACTGGCTTGATCACACATACTAGAACCACCGAGCGTGTTGCAAATGCTGAATCTTAAAATGTTAACTAAATTTTTCTTTTCTGTACACCGTTTAAAATGCTAACTGAACCTTTTTTTTTTCTGTATACCATCTGAGAGTGCTAACTAAAAACTTTTCTTTTCTGTATGCCATCAAAAAGAATTGAAAGTCTGTATATTGTAATTGCTTTTGCTTTGCATTGCTTGTAACGCTGAGAGTGCTGAAGTATTATTGTAGTGTTTCTGAATTGCTTTTGCTTATTGCTTCTGATAGCAAATGCTGCTACGGCTTGTAAATATTGCTTGGTAGAGTTTTGCTATCCTGATATAGTATTCTACTTTGTTTGCACATGTCTTGCTGTTTTACCTTTGAATCCCTTATGTGGGTCTTATGAATTTTATGTCCACATTGGTGTGTTTTAGTATGAAACTAGATGTTATAATGTGTACCTAATCATGCCTTTGTTCAAGTTGAAATTTGATTGTTCCACTCCCAAATTTCAACTGATTAAGGGGGAAGGTGTAATGCATTTTCCCCTTCTAGAGTCTATTTCTTAAACTTTGGTTCAGACCAATGTTTGAGGCCTGGTGTAAAAGGCCTCTCCAGCAACAGCAAAGAAATATGGCCATGAGACTGTAAGTGTTTTCCTTGAGTTAGAATAACATACCACAGATAACAGGAGGCCATACTGACCTTGCCTCCCTAAGGCTTGCTTATCAGTGAAGCTCCACTTTGCATTCCCACCCAATTAGAATGATTTACACCTGGATGGGGGAAGCAAGCTTGTTAACTGCAGTAAGGAGCCCTCTTCCCATGAACAAAGAACGTGCTTGTTTTAGCAGCTAATTGATGAGTTACATCATGCATGTGACTTCTGATTGGTTACTGGCCATGACCAGCTCAGAAGCCATATTGCCTATAAAAGTACCCTGGACATTCGATTCGGGGCTAGCAATTTCTACTTGGGCCTGGTAGGTCAAGTGGGATGCTGTAAGTCAGAATGATGCCGTGACCAAAGGCCTGGATGGCCTGCCTGGCTTTATGGATTACAAACTGTCTCTTGTCCTGTCTTGGACCTGTGAGTAACTGAACCTGACTGTGTTATAGCTAGGCTGGTTAAGCTTAGGAGTTTGTTGTTTTACCCTCTCCTTTCAAGTCTAGTCCTGTGTTTTATATATTCTTGCATTTATGACTGAATAAACAAACATTATATTTTACCTGAACTGTGCCTTGACTTCTTGCAACCGTAATAGGCTTTCTCCAAGTGCCTTAGACCTAAGACCACATTGCTACCCTTTTAACTGTTTGACTTTGAGTGCCCTGAGAGGCTGGGAAGTTTGATTCTCTGTTCTCAGCTGGTGGGGTGTAGACTGAGAGAATCTGGTGGCAGCATACCAATAACCTGTGAAGGCTGTAGGCTTTCTAGGTTGTTTGTTAAGTTGTTTGTTTGACCCTGAAACCTGCCCCTGCTTACCTGGTCTAGGTGAGTTGGAGGTGGTGACACGTGGGATCCCCCGCTATAGGGGTTCCCGATCCGCCGGCCGGCATTCAGCCGGCGGGGGGAACCCCGCCCCAGAAGTTGTCCGGTGAGGACGACTTCCCCCGTGTAATGACGTCACCTCCGGGTGATGTCATTACATCGCCGTGGCGCGCGCGCAAAGCGCACACGCCAGAAGAGCTCCCGGGGGGAGAACAACTCCCCCCCGCCAGTAAGTCGCCGGTACTTGGCAGCCCTATTTGAATTAGGGCTCAGCTGTAATATAGGACAAGCTTACAAATACCTCAATGGTACAAGGACAGCTTCTGTACTCTGATAGCTCAAGATGGGCAGCCGTGTTAGTCTGTCTGTAGCAGGAGAAAAGAGCAAGTGTCCAGTAGCACCTGAAAGACTAAAATGGTCTTCTGGTAAATGGTCTTCTGCCATTCAAAATCGAGCCAAGTTCTTGGGAACTGCAGATGTATCTTTGTAATATTCTTGCGGCTCCAAGCAAGGCTGTCTTCTAGAACTGAGCTTCTTGTTGTTGTTAGTAGTAGTATATATTTTTATATGTTTTAAATTCTACTTGATTTCTAAATTTGGAATTAGCCCTTAAAATTTTTCTTTTCCCCTCTTGACCCATCATTTTAAAATACATCCCCCCCCCTTTTCCTTCCACATAATCACCACCAAGGAAAATTTTGTAATGGCTAAAATAACCCTCAGCTCCTTCTCCTTTAATAAAATTCTTAGTTCTATCGACAGTCTTAGTTGTATCAACAGACACTAAATTCCTCAGGACTGGATCCAACCATTCTGTTCGATATAAGTCATACCATCTGCAATACAAAAAAAAATGTGATCCAATATTTCAGGCTTCCCTATCCTGGATGCAGGAGGTCCTTTGGGGCCGGAGCGAGGTGGAGCTCAGGAGGGGCAGTAGGGCAGCCACGGGCTGAATCAGATTCTCTGATCTGATTTGGCCCGCCGCTGAATTGCTGCTGAAATTTGGTAATAACTTTAAAAGCAGCTGTAGGGGAGGGGGTTTGAGGGAGAGACTCCAAACTTGCAGGGTAGCTTCTGGGACCTCTCCCCCAAATGCCCACCAAGTTTCAAGAAGATTGGACCAGGGGGTCCAATTCTACAGGCCTCCAAACAGGTTGCCCCCATTCCCTCCATTGTTCTCTACAGTGGGAAAAAAGTAATGTTTTTTCCATCCATAGAGAACAATGGAGGGGATGGGGCAACCTGTTTGGGGGCCCATAGAATTGGACCCCGTGGTCCAATCTTCTTGAAACTTGGTGGGTATTTCAAGGAGAGGCCCCAGCAGCTACCCTGCAAGTTTGGAGCCTCTCCCTCAAACCCCCTTTCCTCCAGCCCCTCATATACCCTATGAGTTTTTGCCATTGATTTCAATGGCCCATAGGGTATAATGGGGCTGAAACTGACATTACCTTTCTGACACAGTTCCGGTGATGTCAGGGGGCGTGGCATACGCTAATGAGTTATGCTAATGAGTTATTCTAATGAGCTCCTGCACCTCTTTTTCTACGAAAGGACCCCTGCCTAGATGTCCTACACCGTGATGTTGACCTGTCAAGTTTAATAAATATTTGTTTACCGCTGCACCAATATATTTTTTGGGGGGGCCTTTGTTCCAGTTATGGGGGCTCCCTGGTGCCAAAGAGGGCCATTGAATGACAACTACCCCAGTCCGGAAGAATGCTTCCGCCTGTCCCTGTGGTTTCCTGTTGTGTGCTAAAATAACTCTTATCAACACAACCAAATACTGTCAGCAGATGATAACCTAATGCGGAAGCTGCTGCTGGTGGATCCCGACTAAGTTTCCCAGCGGCAGAGTGGAACTTTCCTGCCTCCTCCACTGATCTGACCAACCTTCCCCACTGCCTTGCCCCACTGATCTCCACGAAGTGCTGCTTCTAGGGGCCAGGGGCCCCCAAGGAATGTCATGGGGGGGGGGAAGAAAGGGGGAATCTGGAAATTGCCAGTTTCAACTGGATCCCGCCCAAGATGTTTCCTTCACTTGCACCATGACCCGCTGAAAGCCGTGGAGCCATTTTTAGGCCGGCCTTCGAAAAGGTGCTGCATGCAATAACGTTTTGTTAAGTGTTGTTTTTTATTTAGATCATTGATTTCTCATTTGCGCTTCTGCTGCCCCAGCGCTCTGTATTGGATTAGAGATGCAGTGAAATAAAGTTAGGTCATATTATTTATTTATTTATTTATTTTTAAAATTTATATCCCGCTCTCTCCACCGAGGCAGACTCAGAGCGGCTCACAACATAGTTAAAATCACAATCCATTTAAATACACATTCCACACTAAACATTAAAATACTCTACTATACATACAAGATTGGCGGCGTTAAAATTCAACCTGCAAGTGGGTCCGAAAGGCATTGCTATAGATCTCTGTATGACCACACACAGGTTGGCAGATGACAGTGCCAACAGACGGGCTAGCAGATGGAACTGGGCCAGGGCTGAGATGTTTGTCTTGGGCGGCCCCTACCCAAAGGCCTGGTGGAAGAGCTCCGTTTTGCAGGCCCTGCGGAACTGCATCAGATCCCGCAGGGCCCTGATGTTCTCCGGGAGCTCATTCCACCAGTATGGGGCCGCCACTGAGAAAGCCCTGGCCCGTGTTGTGGCCAGCCGCGCCTCCTTCAATCCGGGAAGAGCCAGACGGTGTTGGGACCCGGACCGTAATGCTCGCTGGGGAACATATGGGGAGAGACGGTCCTTCAGGTAGACAGGTCCCAGGCCATATAGGGCTTTATAGGTAAGCACCAGCACCTTGAACCTTATCCGGTACGCTATTGGCAGCCAGTGCAGTGCCTTTAAGGCGGGCTGTATGTGCTCTCCCATAGGGAGGCCCAACACCAGCCGCGCCGCGGCATTCTGCACTAGCTGCAGCTTCCGGATTTGGCACAAGGGCAGCCCCATGTAGAGGGCGTTACAGTAGTCCAACCTTGAGGTGACCAATGCATGGATCGCTGTCGCCAGTTCATTGCATTCAAGGAAGGGGACCAGCTGCTTGATCAGCCGCAGATGATAAAAGGCTGACCTCGCAGCGGCTGCTACCTGGACCTCCATCGTTAACGCGGAGTCCAGGAGCACTCCCAAACTCCTGACCTCCGCCGACGGCACCAACGGTGCCCCCCCGAAGGTCAGGAGAGGGATCCAGATACAGTTGTCACCGTTTATTTGAAGGTGTGTCAGAGTATGGACAACAGGCATGCCGCAGTAAAACACAGCGTTCTCCGCGTGACCTCCGTTTCTGTCGAAGAAGGTACGCTGCAGGATGCTTTCCCTAACCAATGTGAGAATCCTGTGAGTAGGATCTGGGCTACCCCCCCCCCCCACATTTTGCCTCTCGAAGAGCTCTTGGCTGGCTGCCTTCCTCTCCTTTCAGAGGTGCTCTGTGCCCCGTGAAGACCCTCCTGGAAGAGCTGAAGGGATTTCAGGAACTCTTTGGGATACAGAGCAAGGGGCTGCCCTGGAAATGTAGAATCAGTGGAAATTCTCTCTCCCCCCCCCCCCATCTTGTATGAGTTCCTGCTCTTGTTATGCAAATGGGTGGCAATTCCTGCTGATTCTAGGGTAGTTTGATTTAAATCAGAGCACTTTTAAGTCACCAAGAAAAAAGGCCGATTCACGTTGATTTCTCCCAGTTTTTTCCAGGTAATATTTAGAAAGCCTTTAAAGAAAAGTGCATACTAATTGATTGCTGTAGCCCTAAAACATGACCCCAGACACAGTACACATCTGTGATTCACAGAGAGTGGGTGTGGTCACACGGGCAGCCTGGTGTGATATGGCACCATCTCTAATGGTACTAGTTTAAAGTGTTGCAGGGCATATCATCCAGACAGCACACCCTGCTTTGAGTTACCCATGTGGCCGTCCCCTGGTCAAGCATCCTCATTACTGCAGCATCTCAGCCATGGAGCACGCTCCCTGGTTGTTGTTTTTAAATGCAGGAGGGCACATATGCGCTCATGTACATATATAGGTGCTCATGTGTGCACATGTGTGCTCATGCACACATAGGCAAAACCTCCCCCCAAATCCTCCACCCTGGCGGTGGAAACGGATCTGCTGGTTCAGACTGCAATCTGTTATGCCTGCACTCCCCTGCGTTCAGACATCCACCCATGTGCAATGAACGCGCGGGGAACCAAAAACACCACTTGTGAGGTACTGCCTTTTTAACTCGGCTCCAAGTCATCCTAGACTGGGTGAGTATGCTTGGGGAATGCCTGACAGATGTAGCTGTGTGACTGCACCCATTTAATCCAGAGGGGAGAAGTGGCTATGTCAGGCCAAACTGCTCATGTGATCACACCCAGTGATTAAAATGTGGAATCTGCTGCCAGAGGATGTGGTGATGGCCACAGGAATAAACAGCTTTAAAAGGGGATTAGATAGATTCATGGAGAATGAGTCTATCAATGCTTACTAGCCATGGTGGCTGAGGGGAACCTCCACATTCAGGGGCACTAAGCCCCTGAATCACAGGGCCAGGAGGCAACATCAGGAGAAGGCCTTGGAACTGGCTGGCCACTGTGTGAGACAGGTTGCTGGACTAGATGGACCGCTGGTCTGATCCAGCAGGGCTCTCCTTAGGTTCTTTGTTCTCATTTTAAAACCAGGTTATTTTTAAATGAAACATTTCTGGCTAAGACTCAACAAAATTCGTCAGAGGTGAGATTGTTCTATAATGGGATGCTCTCTCAGTGGTCTCTCATCAGCCTCCAGCAGTGTGTGGAGCTTCTCTGGAAAACACTGCTCCAGGCAAAATGCCGGATTTGGGGGCGGGGGGACGGGACGGGGACGGGCGGACTTTTTTCTTCATTTTCCAGTGCCCTTCACAGTAATTGTTTGTAATAGTTTCATTGCCTTGCTTGTTGTTTCATGACTCTTGTGCCGTATATATCAGGCAGTAAGCACTGCAAATGGAATTAGGACTTTTATCAAAGCCCAGAGTGGTTCGTAGGCCAGTCTGATGTAGTAGTTAAGTGCACGGACTCTAATCTGGGAGAACCGGGTTTGATTCCCCACTCCTCCACTTGCAGCCGCTGGATGACCTTGGCAAGCCATAGTTCTGGCACAACTGTTCTTGAAAAAGAGTAGTTTCTGTCAGAGCTCTCTCAGCCCTGCCTACCTCACAGGGGAAGGGAAGGGAAAGGAGTTTGTAAGCTGCTCTGAGACTCTGACTGACGGGTGGGATATAAATCCAATCTCTCTTCCTCTTCCTCCACCACTACTGCTGCTGCTGCTGCTGCTGCTGCTGCTGCTGCTGCTGCTTCTGAGCTGTCCAAAGGCAGCTTCTCTGGTGCAGCTGAACTGGAGTATTGGAAGTAGGAAAGACTGTTTACTGGTTGTGATGCGCTACTAATGCTACCAGGGGTCATTTTGCAGAAAAAGAGGTGCAGGAGCTCATTAGCATAACTCATTAGCATAACTCATTTGCATATGCCACACCCCCTAACATACCGGAAGTGTGTCAGAAGGCAACACCCACCCCTCAGGCTCCACTCCACAGGTGAGTGAAACTGACCTGCTCTTCCTCCCTTCCCTTCCCCATCCAATACTTCGTGCAATAAAAATAAGCGTAAAGAACACACCCTCATTCTCTTCCTGCTCCCTTGAAACCACCAGGTTTCAAGTAGACTTGAGATACCCAGGACATGTGCACCACCCATCCCTTCCCCTTCCCCTCCCCAAAACAAGACACCCTGTGAGGTAGGTGGGGCTGAGAGAGGTCTTTTGGGAACTGCTCATGAGAGAACAGCTCTGAGAGAACTTGTGACTGGCCCAAGGTCATACCAGCAGCTGCATGTGGAGGAGTGGGGAATCAAACCCAGTTCTCCCAGATTAGAGTCCAACTCCTGACCACTACACCAAACTGATGGGTGGAAGCTGCTGAAGGGTTGGTGAAATTTCTCCAGTACTTATGTGCCATGTGCCCAGATAAAAAAGGGTATACTTAGAAAAATTATATGCCACCTTGAGCAAGTCTCTGGAAAAGCAGCACACAGTCATAAAAGGAACAATGATAAAATTATCAATATTAAAACAAAACATTAAAATCAATAAAGACCCTAGCAGGGCTTTCCCTGGGGCGCTGCGCCTCTGCACTGCTCGGGGAAGCCGAGGAGGGGGTGGGGCTTGGTCTTGTGCCCGCCCCCTGGGCTCCTCACTCCTGGAGCTGCCCTCCTGTGCGCTCCCGCTCCAACGGACCCCTGAATGCTACTAAATCTCCTTGCATTATTTGAAATGTGTAAATTATCAGCCACTGTGGACAAAGTGAGAAACTATTGGGTGTGAGTGGGTGACTATGACTAGGGAAACGGCAGGTGAAAATTACGCATCTTTCCTCTACCACTTCTCTGCTGCCAGTCCCCCCCCCCCCCCCGGATGTCATTTCATCCCCAAAAAGGACAGCTGAGCTACCATCACAGATATTTGCATGCCATGTGTCATTTGGCCCCAGAGTTGTCAACCTTCAGCATGCGGCAGTGGGAGAAAAATAATTTTTAAAATGCCTCTTGGGCTCACGGCATGACGTCATGACGTCACTTCTGGGAAAACCTTGAAGTGATACCGTGCCTCTCTAGGAATTTTTGGAGTCTGTGGTAAAACCATAGAGTTTCTAGTGCTTCCTAGTGGGGAATGACATCACTTCTGGGTTTTCCCCAGAAGTGACATCACACCATTGTGGATGGCAGCCATCTCATGTTCCTCCCCCACGGTCTGCAACTGTTTGCCTGGCCGTGCCTGGCAACCTTATTTAGCCCCCAGATTCCTATTTTATAAACAGGTACCTGAATTCTAGAGAAAGTGACTTCCTAAAGGCCAGACAGTGACTAGATATAGAAAGATGGATTGAATTTGCATCTTCCAGTCCACAAATCATTAGGCCCCATATGGTTATATGAAAGCCTGTCTTATCCAGGTAGTGAGATACAAGATGAAAGGCAGTGGCACAGCAATATAGAAAAAACAAGAAAAAAATGCATATGCCCAAATTTTAACACCAATAACCAATAAATGTAATAATAGTAAGACATATAAAGTACTCAGAACAAATTTTCCCAGAACAACAGGTAGAAATTCACTGGAGAAGTTGATCACAGGTAGAAATTTACAGATGTAATTTTTCCACAAACAATTTGTGATAAATTCAAAAAAGTCCTTGAACTGTAAGGATGTAGTAGTGTCTCTGCCAGCTGACTCGACAGACCCCTGGTTTTAAATCCGTTTCACTTTTTTTTTTCAAGAATCATGCTGGATTCATCATTTCAAAGATACATGTAGACATCCATAAGGCATATTCAAATACAGCAACCCACAGTGATTCCCAGTGCAGAATCTAACTTTTCCTGGAACCTCCCTTCAAAATTCTGAAGCATTTCACCATAAATCCCTTATCGTTGAGCAGGCTGGTAGCTGTGAGGCCGCATCTGTCTATCTAAGCTTGCAAACTATGAAAAATTTGCATGGAAAGCCCCCCCCCCCATCTTGGAATATGAGTGAATTGGAGGAACAAGAGAATTTTTTAATCTGTTGGAAGATTAAATGGAGGAGAGCCTTTTTGTTTGGGATGAGCCTGGATACGTTAGCAGTACTGATTTTCTTAATGGGCCTGTTGAAACTCACTTCACTCTGTATGTGATGATCATGGTGTGACAGACTGTCAAGGGTTAATGCCTCACAGAGTCTGAGAACCTTTGAGTGACAGGCTGTTCAAACAGAATTCTGTGGCGAGCGAGCGTCAGTTAAGAAATGATAGCTGGGAACTGACAGTTGAAGAAGAGACAGATTAGTACTGACTGAGGACTGGGAAGGAGGCAAAGAAGAGTGAGAGGATCACAGCAGATCCCCATTCAAGCCGGAAAGGGACAGAGCTTCTAGTTAAGAGAAGTAATCCCTGCCCAGTGAAAAGGGAGATAACTCTTAAAAGAGGAGTAAGCCTTGGTCTGCATATATAGAAGGATTTTGGGAACTTGGTTGTACGTTCCTGCCTTCTAAATGTGAAGTGTCAGTGAAACTCAGAAACCTATGCTTGCAAGTTAAAGCAGAAGCTGAAAAGAAAGCCTCTCTCCTCAGAGTTTCAAAGACCTTGTTGAAAAGCAAAAACACTTACTTGTTGGCAACGTTATCTGGATTTAATGTGATTACAAAGTTACCTCAGTTTTTATTACTGGTTCACCTCATATATCCTACCTCTGATTCCACCTGACCTTTTCCCTCCCAAGTTAAATAAAATATTTTGTTTTTTTTGAACTTTTCAAAGCCTCTCATGTGCCATTACAGAAGTAAAATATAAGTAGGTGATTTTATCTCTTTCCTCAAGTCCCCAGGCTGGGCCAACATCAATATATATAATAATGTGGCAGGGTGGGACAGTCATAGACCAACAAATAAGAAGAAAATAGATATAGGGGCTGCTCAGCAAGCAAGAAAGAAGAAACAAAGGGAAAATCCTGTGTGTGAGGGATGGAAGAGGGCGAGATCACCATACATGGCTTCTACAAAAACCAGTTTCTGCCTTGCAGGAGTTCCACAGTGAGCCACGAACATATGTTGTAGTGGATGTCTGGAGCTCTTGCTTTGTAGATGTGACTAGTCCTTAACAGCCCATCCTAAGCCCTGCCTAAAAGGGGCTTAGGATAAGGAATAAGCACTGCGCCAACGGTGGGCCATCATCAGGGTTTTAGGATTGGATTACCATTCCACGTCTTTGGTCCTTTTGTAGATTCTATATTTATATTATCATGCTGACCTCAGCTGAATCTCAGCAGGTTGAGCCAAATACGGGTGAATTTAGACTGCGTCATGAACTGGCTGTTTGGTGGCTGCAGCTCTGCAAGAAGTCCTTTTTAACATCAGCTCTGTGCTTATGCATGCAGGAGTTTGTTCTCTATGCGATGCCCAAAGGCAGGAGACGTTTTCTAGGCAGAGGAGGGTTAAAATGCACCACGATGCACACGTTAAAATTTCTCTTTTGCATCTCAGCCCATAGATAGTTCAGAGTATATCCCTCCGGGCATGTTTCTGAGATAATTTATTTTAAGGCCCTGTGATTCACAGCATGAAGCTGGCAGAAGAGTGACAACTCGTGTGGTCAGAGGCCAGGATTTTCATGGTTCAGCTCAGTGTGCGTAGCAATGTGCGCATCTGTGCCTTTCCTCTCGTGTGACTGTGAGGAGCAGAGACAGACAGAATTTGTTTTTTTTGGGGGGGGGATCTTGAAATGCAGAGGTGCTGGCCAGGGGCAATCCCTCAATGCCGAACTTCCTTTGGTGGCATTTGGGCAGCACGGGGAGCAGGAGCTTGGAGTCAGTCGAGGCAGGGCTTGAATGCTAAAGAGTGGTCTTTTGTTTTTGTATGTGTTTTAATGTTTCTACGTAATTTTTCTTCTTGTTGTCCAAACTGAGCCTAAGGCGTGAGGACCTGGCACTGGGTGTTGGCAGTGGGGGTCAGGAGGTGGCACCTTCTGGGGAACAGCCCAGTCCCAATATTATTTGCCAGCTGCAGTGCCAGAGCATTGAGTGGAAAGGCTAGTTTTTGCTCAGCCTTAACAATGGCCGGAGTGCCTGGGTGCTGCCTTTCCAAAAGGCCGTCTGTCTGCTTTTCTGAAAAGTCGGGGAGAGGAAGCCCAAGAGATTTACATTCCCAACCCTCATTTAAAGTGTCCAAAACTGAGCTTGAACAGCTGTCCCCATGAGAAAGAAGAAGAGAAGAAGAGATTGGATGTATACCCCGCCCTTCACTCACTTGGAGTCTCAGAACGGCCTACAAACTCCTTTTCCCTTCCCCTCCCCACAACAGACACTCTGTGAGGCAGGTGGGGCTGAGAGAGCTCTTTCCCAAGCTGTCCTTGAGAGAACAGCTGGTACAGAGCTACGGCTTGCCCAAGGTCATCCAGCCAGGTGCAAGTGGAGGAGTGGGGAGTCAAACCCGGTTCTCCCAGATTAGAGTCCGCGCACTTAACCACTACACCAAACTGGGAAAGGGCACCTACTCTTTCCACATCTGGTTCACAGTTCCACAGACTGCCAGATAGTCTTTGTAGACAAGCCTAAAGAATCCTTCAGGCCATCGTTGACAATTTGACAATCAAAACTCCTTGCTATGTAGGCCCTAAGTATCCTTACAGTGGCAGAAGCAACACAGGTGTAATCTGCTCACCGCTCCCTCATCAGCACGAAGAACAGGCAGGGGGTTACCAAGGACATGTAAAGCATATAAAGGTAAAGGTAAAGGTAAAGGTTTCCCTTGCTCGAAAGCCAGTCGAATCTGACTCTACGGGGTGGTGCTAATCTCCATTTCCAAGCCGAAGAGCCAGCACTGTCCGAAGACCTTTCCGTGGTCATGTGGCCGGCATGACTAAATGCTGAGGCGCACAGAACGCTGTTACCTTCCCATCGAAGTGGTATCTATTTATCTACTTGCAATTTCTTCCTTTCGAAAGGCTAGGTTGGCAGGAGCTGGGGCCGGAGACGGGAGCTCAGTCCGTCACGCAGCACTCGGGTCTTGAACTGCCAGGCTGCCGACCTTCCGGTCTGCACCTCAACATCTGGAAGCACTCATCTCACACTGGTGGACCAATAGGAAAAGGGGAAAATAGCAGCTACACTTACGGCATCTGGCATTAAAATGAATTAGGTAACCAAAAACATTGCGGGGGAAACGGTGGTGCTCAGGGATCGCAACTGTAATAGCAGCCTGGTTGCTCTTAACCTCGTAGCAAGCCCGTTCTTAGTTACATCATGTATGGAACTGCAGGTCTCCAGCATCCTCAAGGGGTGTACAGAACAGCAAAGACGTATATTACGTTGTATATGAAACACTCCGTCTCGGCTGGTATACAGCAGGCTTACAGATACCCCCGTGGGAGAGATGAGAGGTCCAGGCTGGGCCTGAGAAAGGGTGGGCTCTTCTTTCTTGACCACTCAGAGCTCCGAAAGGATTGCTGGCTCACGCCAGGTCATTTCCCCAGGGCTTAGCAGAGACACGGAGCATTTGCATTCTGGAGCCAGTTCTCCGGAATTAGCACATCAATTTTCACACCTTCTTTCCCCCAGCTGCTTCTCCTCTCTTCATTCTCGGTCTCTTAAATGAAGCTGCTTATTCTCTTGTAGGCCTTTGGCCTTCTTCTTCCTCAGACAACAGACCCATTGAATGTCTTGGATGCCAGCCTCCAGGTGGGACCTGGGGATCTCCCAGGATGACAGCTCATCTCCAGACTATAGAGGTCAGCGCCCCTGGATAAAAGGGATGCTCCGGAGGGTGGACTCTGTGGCACTGGACCCTACTGAGGTCCCTGTCTTCCCCAGGCTCCACCCCCCCCCCCCAAATCTCCAGGACTTCCCCAACCTGGAGCTGGCAACTCTGCCTCCCCACCCCTCACCAGTGGATCTGGCAACCCTATGGCCTCAGTGAACACTGGTCGCCCCCTGCTTGACCCTCCCCAAATGATGCCACCTTCCTGTGCCAGGTTGAGCACATTTCTACCGCCGTCAGCAAATGTAATGCTAATACAAACGTTTTTGCAGCGGCCTTTAAAGTGGTCAGTAACGTTACAATGATCTCTGTTTTCACAATAATATGACTTCTCCCATCATGACTCATAATGATTCCAAAACAACATCTAATGACTCCTACAAGAAGTTAGCTTCGTTTTGCTGCAGAGTCTATGTGTAGCGATCGTGCCGAGGAGAGCAGAGCGTATAGCTGCCCTGTGTCCCCTTCCCTGCCTCTGCAGCTCTGCTCCTTCTCCCAGGGAGGGGGAGAGAGGCTTAGCCTGCCACTGGGAGGGTTGCCAGGTGCTTATCGGCTGCCAGTGGGGGCTCCAGGCTGCTCCCTGGGATCTTCTGGTGCGTGACGTCACCCAGAAGTGACGTCACCGTGCCAGGCACATCATGCGGGGGATGCTCTAGCACAGGGGTGGCCAACCTGTGGCTCGGGAGCCACATGCGGCTCTTTCACACATATTGTGCGGCTCCTGGCAGGGCGGCTGGGGAAGCAAAGGGGAGGCATGCTTTTTCTCTCTTTCTCCCTTCCTTCCTTCCTTCCTTCCTCCCTCCCATCTATTTGCTTTCCTAGTTTCTCTCTCTCTCTTTCTTTCCACTTCTTTAATTCTTTCTTTCCATATCTCTC
This sequence comes from Lepidodactylus listeri, assembly GCA_029233225.1. Taxonomy (NCBI): domain Eukaryota; kingdom Metazoa; phylum Chordata; class Lepidosauria; order Squamata; family Gekkonidae; genus Lepidodactylus; species Lepidodactylus listeri. The sequence continues at coordinate 15,495,697 of JARCFY010000017.1, read as the reverse complement.
TCTTTCTCTCTCTCTCTCAATATCATTAGCAAACAAGTAATATCATTATCAATAACCGGTTTTCCTCGTTTGTTTTTATTTTTGGCAGTCCCATTTAATGTTAATAAAAAGCAAATTTGCATATTTTTAAAAATAAAAACGTGTGTGTGATATTTGTTCCTGTCTTGCGGCTCTCAGACATCTGACATTTATTCTATGTGGCTCTTACGTTAAGCAAGGTTGGCCACCCCTGCTCTAGCACTTGGCCAAAAACGCTCTAGCATTTGGCTAAAATTGGGTGATCATAAGAGTTTTTAGCTAAATGCTAAAGCTACAGCTTTAGCAGCTACAGCAAGTGGCTGGAGGTAGTCCCGGTGCGGGCTACCTCGTCCGAGGCAACCATCCGAGCACTATGGCACATCTTTGTTAGGACTTTTGTCCAATATTCAAGAAAATTCAGAGTAATGGATCTTGCTTTTCTGGAAAGAAGAGATTGCTTCTTTTAGTTTAAAAGAAACTATTACTAAAGGAAAAAAGGGAAACGGGATTAGCTACAAATAAACAAAACATGCTTACTAAGCAGCATTGTGCTGCGTCTGCACACTAAGACATGCTACTACAGAGTGAGAGAGATTACAATGGAGGCTCTCTCCTTCTTCTTGACCCCAGAAAGGAAACACCTGATATCATTGACCAGTTAGCAAAACAGTACACCTTTAGGTTTCCCCGGGCTTAGAGTTAATTGGCCAGCTGCCAGGCACTTCCAGGTTAAACTAAGAAACTCAACAAGTTGCATAGGTTAACCCTATAATGACTGAAATCCCAGGTCTTGTCTTTCATACTCATTTCTCCAACAATCTTCACCACCCACGGGCTACCTGACACCCTTGTGACGGACAACGGGATGGTGTTCACCTCCGCAGGGTTCCAGCACTTTGTGGACTCCCTCTGCATTCAGCACATCCGCTCGATGCCCTTCCATCCCGCGACCAATGGCCAGGCGGAGCAAATGGTGAGAACCACTAAGGACGCGCTCAAACGCATGGAGCAAGGGGACTGGGAGTTCCAGCTGATGAAGTTCCTGTTTAGTCAGAGGAACACCCCCCATGCCAGCACGGGACGCTGGCCAGCAGAGCTGCTGGTGGGCCGGCGCCTTGGCTCCATGTTGGATAGGCTCCACCCTGACTGGGCCGTCAATGACCACATGAGGTCCGAGTTCCAGCAAGCTCCCCGTGGATTCTTCCCCAAGGACCCAGTCTAAGTACGGAGCTACACCAGAGGGCTCACCTGGGTCCCCGGTAGGATCATTCATCCCATCCCTGTGCGATGTGCCTGGCATGATGACATCACCTCCGGATGACATCATCGCTACAGGCACCTCAGGGGGAGGGGCTCCCCTATTGGCCAACTGGGCAGTGGCGGATTGGGGCCCCCGAAAGTGGGGGAACCCCTGCCCCCCTTGGGGGGATGGGAACCCTCGTTACTGGCCACGTGCATGGTGAGTGTTTTCAGACTCAGGGGTTCTGACCACACTGAGCATAATTCCTGCCCAGGGCTCCCTTCATCCATGCCATCCCTGGCTGAGTCCAGGCTGAGTGCTGGCCTGTGTGTCTCATCATGGGCAGTGGCAGCAGAATTTATTTATTTAAACATTTGTTTCATGCTGCTAACACAGCAACAAGCTGTAAATGCTTAAAATACAATATAACAGTAAGTTAGCAAGACAGAACATTGTGCACGGTGAAAAACAGCATGGTCAGATCTGCCAAAACTACTTAGCCAAAAAATATAAGAACCATGAAACAATAACTGTGGAAAGTTCAATATTTTATTATAAGGTATGTTGTCATAAAGGGAGTTTAAATCTTTCCTTCTGTGAAAATGGCGCTTGCAATTCTTTTGACTTCCTTGAGTAGTATCAGGGTGCATGGATTTTGTTCTGTGGCCTCTTTGAGAAGGCTGTCCGAAGCCCACAGGTGGCACATGAGCGCACATTTGGGGATGCAGTTGGATAACCGTGGCAGACGGTGCCCCTCGCTTCCCCCACTCATTCTTTTATAAGGAAGTGTCCTCCTGGACCATTCCATTGTGTTACCGCCCTGTTCCCTTTCGTAAAAATGCCCTCATAAACAGTGTTCCCTCTAAGCTGAGTCACTCTGAGCTAGCTCACTGTTTTTTAGCCTCTGGCTCACATTTTTGTCTCGGCTCAGGAAGGATGGCTCCAGAGCAAACTGATTTATGCAGTAGCCAGATCACTCGCTCACAACTTCAATGCCAGTAGCTCACAAAGTAGAATTTTTGCTCATAAGACACACCACAGCTTAGAGGGAGCAATCTTGTTTTGCAGGTTTTGTGGAAAATCAGGAATGTGGGCGCCTTCCTGACCTCCTCCAGTAGGCCATTCTGCAAGGTGGGAGTCTCTACTGAGAAAGCTTGGGTATGGGCTCCTATGTACAGGTAAAAGTTTCCCTTGCTCGAAAGCCAGTCGAATCCGACTCTAGGAGGCAGTGCTCATCTCTGTTTCCAAGCCGAAGAGCCAGTTTTGTCCGAAGATGTCTCCGCGGTCATGTGGCCAGCATGACTAAACACCAAGGCACACAGAACGCTGTTACCTTCTTACCAAAGCGGTACCTATTTATCTACTCGCAATTTCTTGCTTTCAAACTGCTAGGTTGGGCAGGAGCCTGGGCCTAGAGACGGGTGCTCACTCCGTCAGGTGGCAGTAGGGTCTCAAACTGCTGAGCTACAGACCTTCTGGTCTGCAGGTCAGCATCTTAACCTCTGAGCTACCGCAGCACCCACATCTTGCCCATTTACAGGGTGGCAAATAAATCCAGGGAAAAGGGGGGAAATATTCCAGACCAGGATTTTTAAGGTTGTTTTTGTCTGCAGGCTTTTCTGTGTGCTCCGCTTACTCTTGATTTTCTTGGGAGTTGATCCACAAGCATCGGAATAGGTTTGGGCACCGTTGTTCCGCAAATCGGCCCTCCCTGAGCATTTTCACAGATGTAGAGTCAGTCTGTTTTCTTCCACACATGCCTTTTTTAAAAAAAAAAAAGATATATTGCTGGACCGTTGTAACAATAGGTTTAGGAGTTTCTCTGGATTCCTAACTTTCATTTTTTAAAAAGTCGCAACTTTTCTCACAGAGATATTTCTTTTATCTTTCATCTCTGTGAAGGAAAAGGACAGAGACTTCCTTTTTAAAAAAGTAAAAGGTAAAAGAAAAAGAAATCACTCGCCTTGTGGGGAGGGGCGGTGGTTTGACCACGACAGTCTGACAATCAAACAGTGGGCTGGAGATAGATGGGGGTGGGCGGCATAGGCATAGACTACGGTGGGGCTCGAGCCACCCCCGAAATTTCCCCGGGGGGGGACTGAACCCCCCCCGGGAAAACGTAGTGCCTGCCCGGAAGTGATGCCACCACGCTGGGCATTTTGCCCAGAAAAGAGGGAGGGAGAGGGAAGGAGTGGCCAAGGCGGGTGGTGGGGGGGAGAGAGGTACTGGCAGCAGTGGCTAGTGGACCTCAGAAGGGCCCGGGGACGCGCGGCAGTTTCCCGGGGGGGGGGGGACATTGCCCCAGTGCACACACGCTAAAGAGCCCCCTCCCCCCCGGAATTTACAAAACTCTACGCCCCTGGTGGCCGGGATAAGGGAAACCAACAGAAATATTATGCGCCAGGAAAAAGCCAACTCAAAATTGGCTTCCAGAAAACCACGGAGGTAAAAGTGGTCTCAGAGAACTGCAAAAAACCAAAATGGTCTCAGAAGAACTGGAAAAACCTGGGATGGGGGGGGGGGAGGAACTGAACTGAAAACTAAAGGAACAAAAATGCGGGCACATTTAATAAACCGAAGCAGTATGGGACCAGAACCAGCAAGAAACTCTATGTGGAACAGCGCTCTGTCCTGTGATGAATGCCTGGTTGTTCTGAGTGACCACTAGGTGGCAGTGCTGCTCTTGCCCAGTTTTCCAAAACATTTTTCAAGTGCCTGTTCGCCAAGCAGTTTTTAAAATCTGCACTCTTCAGCATTAAAAAAGTCGGTGGTTTTTTTGCATTATAGGATATTTTTGTCTCTTTTCACTCTCTTGAAGTATTCCAAACTCCATTTGTGGCATGAAGATACGATCAGTCAACAGTTCTTTTAATTAAACTTTACTTTGCTGTCCGATAGGCACAAACTTGTAATTAAAAGGAATTTAATAAGCCCTATGAAATCTATTTAATTTTTCTGTCTCTGAAATTAGGGTTGAACGGCTAAGATGCGAGGAGACCATGTTCCTGCAGCCCAAACTGGCCGATTTGCTGGCTTCGTCCCACTGCCTGTGCTGTGCTAAATTCCGATGGAGTCTGAGTTGGAACGTAGCTTTACATTATCCAAGACTGGCCCTGTAGCCCGACCGCTTTGTCACTGATGCTACAGCAAAGGGGCCCGGTGTTTTACTGATGCACTGACTTCAGTTTAATCCTGCCGTTCTCCCCAGTGGGAACCCAAAGGTGCTGACATCATTCTCCTGTCCTTCCTTTCATCTTCACAACAGCCCTGCTGAGAGTGTGTGATGAGCCCAGGACAGAACTCCAGGAGCCCCTTGGAATCATTTATGACATCCTGGGCGTTTTCTCACTAGCTTTCCCCCGCGGTTTACACCGAAGCTAGCGCCGGAGCTTCTGGTCAGTTTCCCACCATTTGCTCCCTGCTCACAATTTCCTCCAGAGTATCACTGCACTGCTCCGGAGCTTCCCTGGAGCAAGAAAAACCTGTTCCTAGCAGGATTTTCTTGCTCCAGGGAAGCTCCGGAGCAGTGCAGTGATACTCTGAAGGAAATTGTGAGCACGGAGCAAATGGTGGGAAACTGACCAGAAGCTCCGGCGCTAGCTTCGGTGTAAACCGCGGGGGAAAGCTAGTGAGAAAACGCCCTATGAGTTTTTCTGTTCTGTTTTGTGATGGGTAGACTACCCCAGCTACCCCAATGGAACTGGCTGGCCTGAAGTCACCCAGCAAGCTTCCAGGGCAGAGTGGGGGTTCTCGTAGACTGGCACTCTAGCCATCATACAACACTGCTCTTTTTGCAGGATTTGTCTACTCCATTGTCCTGGGGGAGTGGTTGTGCTGAGGATTTACCCAGATTATCAGCACAGTCCAGCCAGATCCTACCTATCAACCGATGACGTTTTAGTACTGCCCGTCCTTCATTTAGCTCAAGGTACCATACATGCTTCTGCCCTCCGCCATTTTATCCCCATAACAATCTTGTGAAGTGGGTTAGGCTGAGGGTGCGACTGACCCACAGTCACCCAACATGTTTCATAGCTGAGGTAGGATTTGAATCCAGGTCTCTCCGGCCCTGGCCAATTGTTCCAAGACTTATACCACACAGGTTCCTCTTGAAGGTGGAATGTCATGTTTTCCCAACCTTGGACATGCCATAATTTGAATCTGATTGTTTCCCCCAAAGAGCACATCCATTGGATTCTCTGCCCCAACATCTCGTCTGCAAAGACTGGTTGATGACTTACTAGCAACGTTCTTATGCCTACTTAAATTCTAATAGTCTTCCAGACAAGCTAAGGAAGTTTGGGACAGATAGTAACATTCAAAACATGTATTCTACAATACCAACGATTTTATTTGTTGTATTTATTGTTTCAATTTGTATCCCGCCTTGCCGGACACACTGGCTCAAGGCGGCTAATGATATTTCTGTGACTTTTTACCTAGTCTTACCTTGTGCGTGTGTTTGAGCCCGTGTTCCCTTGCACATTCATTAAATACAAATCTGAAAGAAGATTTCAGAAATTTGGGAGGTGGGGGCTGGATAAAATTGCTTTTAATGGATTTTCACTAACTTCTAATGAAACAGGATTTTTCTGGGCCCTTAAAAGGCTAAAAGATTTATTGTGGCCTCAGTTTTTGTGAACTCGAGTCCCCTTCTTTGGATGTGATGAAGTGACCCTCGCTTGGCAGCCATGCATAGTGCAGTCCCGTGTTGGGCTACTCGAGTTTAAGCCCGCTGAAATGAATGGGCTTAAACTGGAGTAACTCTGCATGGGTTGTACTGATAGTTTTAGAGAGAGAGAATATCAACAGGAGGGTCAAAAGGCCACAAAATACAAGAAAGAAGTTGAGTGATGTGCTTGTTAAATTCAAATATATTCCATAGAGAAGAGCAAGAGTCCAGGAGCACCTTAAAGACTCAGAAAATCTGTGGCAGGGGAGGAGCTTTCCTGAGTCCCTGCTCACATCTTCCATCAGTATTCAAGAATAAAGATAAACACGCTGGCGCTAGAAAAATATGGTCCCTTTGGCTTTCCTTACTAGCATTAATGGAGAGGGCACAGCTGCTGCCTGTCGTTCAGCGTGGATCTGCAAGAGGATTCCTGGCTTCCTCAAAGCTCCTGGAGGGGCACCCCCCTTTCACGTCGCCCACCTAGCCCAGTCCCTCAGGAAGAGGGGTGCTCCTTAAAACGAAATCTAGTGGCACCTTAAAGACTAACATTTATTTCATCATGAGCTTTTGTGGGTCATGGCCCACTTTTGTCCGACAGATAGGTGATGAGAAAATTACCGGGGAATTTTCATGGGGCGGGTTGTGGTGTGTGTGGGGGGAGCATGAAGGCATGGTGCGCATTACTCGGTGTACCTCCCAGTTCAAGGGGGAAAGGGAGGGGTTGATATAGAAAGGGTAGGTGAGGGAGGTCAGACGTTCAAACAGATAAGCAGATGGTTTAAGACTCAGGGGTGTCAAACATACGGCCCGTGGGCTGGAACCGTGGGCTGGAACCAGGACTCTTATCCGGCCTGCGAGCCACTGGTCACATTACCGTTGTTGTCAGATGACAGAGGCTGGGCTCTGTGTCCCTGTAGGCTGTCCCAGGGCTAATGTATAAACGGGTGGTGGAAGTCGGAGGGTGGGCACCAGGGAGATTCTATAAGGAAATACTGTAAGAGTGTTAATGTTTTAAGCATTTTTGTGTTTTGAGTCAAAATAATACTGTTAATTGGGTTTGCCTGTGTCCTTTATAAAGTCTATATCTCCGGTACCTGGCATTATGTTTTACGACGCGCATGGCCTGGCCCGACAAAGGAGCATTTGTTCAGATCCAGCCCTCGTAACAAATGAGTCTGAGACTTCTGGTTTAACTGAAAACTAACTGAACTGGTTACAGACTGATACTGTGTTCAGTTAACTGGAACGTCCAAAAAGTGGGTCCTGTAGATCTAGTAGAGACTGGAGTGACTGAGGAAACCCAAGTCTTTGTTTAAGACGTTATACGTAGCATTTAATCTTTTGATGAGTTCGAATCCAGCATTTTCATGTTGTATATTCCTTTTGAAGTTATTTTGTAATGACACAACAGAGTCTTTTGGGGCTTTAAGGCTATGTCCAGGGAGATTAAACCATTCTCCCGCTGGTTTCTGAAAGTGTCATTTCTTATGTCCAGTTTGGTTGCATTGATTCTCTGCCGCAGTGGTCGACAGATTTGTCCAATGTGGACAGTAAAAGGGCACTGCTGGAACTTGGTGGCATCTATTAAATTGGATGGGATGCCAGTAGATGAGCCCTGGATGGCGTAGCTGATGTTATTAGGTCCCCTAACAGGGTTGCCAGAGGGTGTATGGGGCAATATTGAAATTAATGTTGTTCGGCTTAAGGTGCCACTAGATTTTTGCTTTGTTTTGCTATGACAAACTCGCATGGTGACTCCTCTGCAATCAGCTTGTATTTGCAAATAATTGGGGTTCTAGATGAAATCAAGCCCGAACTCTTTCTAGAAGCTAAAATGACTCAACTGAGGCTCCCGTACTTTGGTCATGTTATGAGAAGACGAGTCACCGGAAAAGACAATACTGCTAGGAAAAGTTGAAGGTAGAAGGAAAAGAGGAAGACCCAAGATGAGATGGATTGATTAAGTGAAGGAAGCCACGGCCCTCAGTCTGCAAGACCTGAGCAAGGCTGGGGACGAGAGGAAGTTTTGGAGGTCATTAATTCATGGAGTTGCCATAAGTTGGAAGCGACTTGATGGCCCTTAACACACACGTGCACACACACATACTTGTTCTTGAGAAGATAAGAAGAGATTGGATTTATACCCCGTCCTTCACTCCCTGAGGGAGTATCAGAGCAGATTACAACCCCCTTCCCCTTCCCCTCCCCCACCCCACAACAGACACCCTGTGAGGTCAGTGAGGCTGAGAGAGCTCTTTCAAGGACTGCTTCTGAGAGAACAGCTCTGAAAGAACTTGTGACTGACCCAAGGTCAGACCAACAGCCGCATGTGGAAGAGTGGGGAATCAAACCCGGTTCTCCCAGACTAGAGTCCACACTCCTAACCGCTACACCAAACTGGGCAGTGGAAAGTTATCACATTTATTTTTTTAAAAGTTACAAAAAAAGTTGCACAGACCGAATTTGTCCAGTAGAAGAGGTGGATGACATAAACAGTAGCCTGTGGACCACATTATTATTTCTGAGCACACAAGTCAGGGGGGGAATAACCTTAAAGCTCTAACTTTTGTTTCTCTTAGAATTATCTCAGCGTTCTTAATCTGGGCCAATTCACAGGATTGCCAGTTGATGGTTGCATCTGGATCCGGCTTTGTTACCATGACTTCTGGAAACACAGAGAAGGAATTAGCAGATGAGTTCAGAGGTATGCTAAGAGTTCACGAATAACCTGGAGGCTCTGATCCGGCTGTTCTTACCCAGGTGAAATTCCTGCTGTTTTCCATGACGACGGCAGGTTCAGGCACCTACCAAATGCCATCCAATATAAACAGTTCCTCTTGCGGGTTGCCTTGCATCCTGGCTTTGATGCCCTTTAACTACTGGCAAGCAGACATGGCCATGGGTGAAATGAAAACTTCATAAATCTGCAGAAGAGAATATTCTGTTCATCCCCGTAATGGCACAGAGCCTACCCATCCAAGACGAGATGAAAAGGGCCCATTTTCCAGTCAAGATCACACTGATGGGAGGGAGCCATGCCAAATGCGAGAACAATTCTGCAGACCATGAGGGACCACGACTAGGGCCGCCAACCGCCAGGTGGAACCTGGAGATCTCCTAGAATTACAGCTAGTCTCCAGGTGGCAAAGATCAGTTCCCCTGGAGAAAATTGCTCCTTTGGAGGGTTGACACTAGGCCATTATACCATACTGGGGCCCCACTGGGGCCCCGGCCCCATCCCTCCCCAAACACCTCCTTCCCCAGGTTCTACACCCAAAATCTCCATGTATTCCCCAGCCCAGAGTTGGCAACCCTAGCCTCCACGATGTTCCAGGAGCCCCAGTGGAAGTCCATGTGCCTTGTCTGAGGGAAGGATTCTGGACTAGGAGCAACCTCCTGGGTCTATCCAGTCCTACAAATCTGTAATCTGATATTTTAATAGGTTATTGATACATTATTGAACGAGGTACAGAAAGAGGCAAAAGTGAATCCAGTGTATCTGTGTCACAGGCTGGGTGCCAACAGGCCAGGAGTCAAGCAGAAGTCCAGGACAGTCCGAGGTCAAACCCAAGCAGGAACCGATTGCCAAGTCCAAAACACTGAGCCAGAAGCAGAGTCAGTCCAAGCCAGGGTCAAAGCGGGAAAACTCACAAGTAAACCAGTCCAAGGAGTCAACAGAGCCGAAGTCAAGCAGGTCCAGAGTCAAAAGCCAGAGGTTCCAGAAGCAGGTCAAGTCACAAGCCGAATGGGTGCAGAGCTTAGCCAAGAAGACTTGTTGCTAGCACAAGCTGGTAGTCTCTGTGCTGTGCCTGAAATACCCAGCCACTTCCTGTGCTAGTTAGCAGCTGGCAGTGAGGTCCCGGCTCCTACTAAAACTCAGGGCTGAGTGATCTGCGACCACGCAGGCGTGCCTCTTTCCTTCTCACAGCTAAGTCTTGCCTGCATCGAGATCTCAGACATTCCACCGGAGGAGGTGAATCAGGTGGGCTTGAACTTAGCTGTGGCTCAGCTGCTGCTGGTGCTGGGGCAAAAGACTGGGAGGTGCTTGCTTGAGCCTCATCTGGCTCAGGTGGAGGCTCCTCTGGAGCTGAGAGCTGATCCTCCACCTCACTTAGATCCGCAGAAGGCAGACCCCCAGAGGCACTCGTGACACTCTGCAGGCTGCATAAATTCCCACGTGAGTGTCAAACCAATCTCTTGGAGTGAAGTGGGGAACTGAGCAAAAAGTCCCGCATTCGTTTAGAAAGTGGCCCTGGGCGTCAGCTAATGCTGCCATCTCCTGCCCGAGAGGTGGGATAAGTGGACCTAATACGTCAGCACTGTGGAATGTTACGTTGTGCTTCTCATAGCCATGCTTATTGCTTTGACCTTGAGCAACTGTGAGTACTGGGCCATGTATTTTTTCTCCTGTCTAGCTGCAGTGCTTCCTGTGTTTTCCCTGGGAACAAAGAACCAGTATTTCAAGCACCTTTTCTTGCTATGTTGATTGGTTACATTACACTGCTTGACTCTTCTTGAATTCTGTATAACTGTATTGGGTGTCATGGAGCCCGCCATTACTAACACAGAATGTGCAGATGACCATTACAGACCCCTCTCAATAAAGCTTACCTGTTTAAGGACACCTGTTGTAGACTGACTCTGTGGGACTCTCGTACTGGGCTGCCTTCCTAGCTCCTTCCCCCACACATCTAGCAGGCTTTGTTGCAATCCTAGCGGCAGTGGTTTTCCTTCCCTTGCCTCTGCTTGTCAAACACAGGATCAGAGGGCAGTCACAAATTCACAGACAAAAGTTGGATAAAAACAAAGTTCAAGTGCTGAAATCACAAGCATGGCATACAAAACCCGGAGTGTATATGGGGCAGGGGGTGCACACTTCTTTTGAACTGAAAACAGATCAGCCAGTATCATAATGCCCCTGTATAAATCAATGGTGTGACCTCATTTGGTACAGTTCTGGTCACCACACCTCAGGAAGGATATTATAGCATTGGGAAAAGTGCAGAAAAGGGCAACTAGAATGATTAAAGGGTTGGAACACTTTCCCTATGAAGAAAGGTTAAAGCACTTGGGGCTCTTTAGCTTGGAGAAATGAGGGCTGAGTGGTGACATGATTGAGGTTTACAAGATTATGCGTGGGATAGAGCAGGTAGAGAAAGAAGTCCTTTTCTCCCTTTCTCACAATACAAGAACTCGTGGGCACTCCATGAAATTGCTGAGCAGTCGGATTAGAACGGATGAAAGGAAGTCCTTCTTCACCCAAAGAGTGATTAACACGTGGAATTCACTGCCACAAGAGGTGGTGGCGGCTACAAGCATGGGCGGCTTCAAGAGGGAATTAGATAAACATATGGAGCAGAGGTCCATCAGTGGCTATTAGCCACAAGGTATAGATAGGAACTCTCAGTCTGGGGCAAGTGATGCTCTGTATTCTGGTGCTTGACCGGGGGGGGGGCAACAGTGGGAGGGCTTCTAGTGTCCTGGCCCCACTGCCGGACCTCCTGAGGGCACCTGGTGTTCTTGGCCACCATGTGACAGAGTGTTTGACTGGATGGGCCACTGGCCTGATCCAGCACTGGCTTCTCCTATGTTCAATCGAGCAGAGGAAGGATCCTAACAAAAATCTCGGGAGAAGGAAGAAGGCTGCATTCCAAAGGCCAGTGAAGGCCTCACACTTCATTCAAGCTGGAACTCGCGGATAGGTTTGTGGCACTCGGTGGGAGGATAAGCAAGCTGGGCTAAGGGGGTGCGCGGAGGGAAATGAAGCTCCCATAAATATTAACAGGGCCTGTTATCAATCCTTGCATATTCTTCAGGATCTGTCCCTCAGAAGCTGCGGGGGGGGGGGGGATCCACACTCTAGTCAAATGGTTTGTGTCTGGCTGACACCAGACGCCTCTCTGTCTCATGGAGGGAAAAGATGTTTTATGGCCCCCTGCCAAATCCCGTTTATAATTTGTGCCTGATACCAACAATCCCTGCACAGGATGGAGAGGAAGCTTCCCAGGTCTCAGACCTGCGATTACAGTTATTATAGATATCAGGGGGCGAAAAGCTAACTGTATTCTCTACAGGTTGCTTCACACGCAGGAATCCTCTTGAGCCAGCCAAGACAGCCTTTGTTTTCCGATGCTCCCCCGCCCGCCCCCAAATGACAGCTCTAATGGGCTGCCACAGAAAAAGGAGCTTTGTGACTCTGCCCACGAAGGCCAGGATCAAGGGGCCGACCGCCCCCACAACGCATACCTAGAGCGCTTTCTTTTGCTAAGCATTTAGAGAGAATGCAAGCAACAATTGCACCAGACAAGCAGATGGAACAGAGAATAAACACTAAGCCACTGTTTTTACAGGACCAGTCCAAGAGAGCCATTATTAATCTGAATGAATTCAGGTGTGCAGGTGACCAGTAATTAACACACCCTGTTTAAACCGTATCCGTGGTTTCTAAAAGCAGGTGGCTTATGACAATATGCTTCCGAATTACAGCGATGGATTCCAGCAGATAAAGCAGTGGGGGGCCAGTTTGGTGTAGCGGTTAGGAGTGCGGACTCTAGTAAACTTTTCCTAGCATTATTGTCTTTTCCAGTGACTCGTCTTCTCATAACATGACCAAAGAACAGGAGCCTCAGTTGAGTCATTTTAGCTTCTAGAAAGAGTTCGGGCTTGATTTCATCTAGAACCCCAAGTATTTTGCAAATAAAAGCTGATTGCAGAGGAGTCTCCATCTGAGTTTGTCATAGCAAAACAAAGCAAAAATCTAGTGGCACCTTAAAGACGAACAAGATTTATTTCAGTATTGAGCCAGTGTGTCCGGCAAGGCAGGATACAAATTGAAACAGTAAATAAAACAAATAAAATCGTTGGTATTGTAGAATACATGTTTTGAATGTTACTATCTGTCCCAAACTTCCTTAGCTTTTCTGGAAGACTATTAGAGTTTAAGTAGGTATAAGCCAATATAGCATAGCATTTGGAGTCTCAAAGCTGATTTAATGTTGAAGTACCCATTTTGTTTCTTCTGCTGGCTTCTCCACGCATTTCATTTGTCACCTTGCGAGAACGATATGCTTGTTTTCGAATACATCTTGAGATGTCCACCTGTGCTTGCATTAAAACTACCCCGAACAGTCTATGAGAGCATCCTTTCAGGAGACAGCCAATGTGGGTAGCTGTTCCTTCCCTTTCCTGTTTGCCTAGAGTATTTAACTTTGTAGCTAATTTCCCTTTTTAATTTGCAAGTGTTACTAAACCCCAACCTCCAGGCCATAACCTTTCTGTAGGAAGGGAGAGCCAGAAGTCATCCATCTTAGTGGGGAATGTTGTCCGTGATTGGTTCTGAAGCATTTATCTATTGAAGAAGAAGTAGAAGAGATTGGATTTATACCCCGCCCTTCACTCACTTGGAGTCTCAGAGCGGCTTACAAACTCCTTTCCCTTCCCCTCCCCACAACAGGCACCCTGGGAGATATTGATTCATTTGTACCCCACTTTCCCCCAGTGGGGACCCAGAGTGGCTTGAAATGTCCTCCCCTTCTCTTTGTCATTGTTGCGACAACCCTGTGAGGTAGGTTAGACTGAGCCTGTGTGACTGGCCCAGGGCTATCCAGCAAGCTTCCAATGGCAGAACGGGGATTTGAATCTGTGTCTCCCAGATCTTTGTCTGACACCCTAACCAATACACCACGCTGGCAACGTATGTATGTTAGTTACAACAACAACAACAAATACCTTTTATTGGCATAAAATATTAAAAGCAGTTCCCATTAAGATAAAACAGTCCCAAAATTTGTAAAAAAATAGTTAACTCTAAAACCATTACAGAGGTGTATCAGAGGAATCTTTAAATTCTAAAAGCCTTAAAATTAAATTTTACAGTTTTATTAAACTCAAAATGATCAGGAAGATTCTTTTGTTTTATAAGACCATGAAGAAATTTAGCAGTCAATTCAATAATCTCTGGATCTAAAGAAGTAAAGAGGTAATGTAGCTTAATTCCATCCGGTTGTCCTGCTACCTTACTAAGGGGAACTTCTAGAAATTTTGCTCGAATATCATTGAGCAAATTACAGTGTAGGAGTGCATGCTCAACCGTTTCTAAATCTTTCTTATTGCATCTGCAGTACCTAAGTGCATAAGGAATTTTCTTATACCTCCCCTCAAGAATAGCAGATGGGAGAACATTGAACCGAGTCAGCAGATAAGCTCTGCATAATTGCGGTGAAGTCAGACAGAAAAAATATTGTGGCAGGGCGCCAGAGAGTGGATAAGCCCATCTTACTGAGGAGCACCTACCAGAGGCAAGAGCTCTGAGCTCTTGTAGTTCTATATCAGTAAGTCTCTGCATGTATGCTAGTTGCTAGGCTAAGAATTAGCTGGCTTAGCAAACTCCCAGTGCAGAGCCAGAAGTGAGAATTATTCTTACTTTTTCTCCCCCCCCCCCAAAGTATCTGCTGACGGCACGCTTGTGCGAGGAGGGAGGGAGAGAGAAATGCTCTAAGATGGTGTCATTCCGTTAGCTGATTCGATGCTTGGATGCTCAAGGAGCATGGGTGACTGGAAGAGGTGGATACTAGGGGAGGTCGGAAGGGCTCTGCGCCCAGGGAGTGGGAATCGTGGATCTGAGCACTGTGGGGAATCGGTAAGCATCTGTCATGATCCTGGGCCTCAGGCAAGGGTTGCCAGGTTCCGCCCGCCCCCCCCCCCCCCGGCCACCGGCAGGAGATGAGGGAATACGGTTGCCAGCTCCAGGTTGGGGAACTCCTGGGGATTTGGGGGTGGAGCCTGGGGAGGACAGGGACCTCAGTGGGGCACAATGCCCTCCGAAGCATCCATTTTCTCCTGGGGAACAGATCTCTGTACTCTGGAGATGTGCTGTAATTCCAGAGGATCCCCAGGTCCCATCTGGAGGCTGGCATCCCCAGAAGACTAAAGAATGATCAGCCTGTAGGCCTCAAGGAAGTCTCTTTCCCACAAAGGCTGAGTATAAATTTTGCTGTAGGCCTACATTTTCTAGGCACCTTCCAAGCTTTAGGATTGGACTGGGGGGCAGGATGGAGGGAAAACAGGGACCAATCACTGTAAAGGAGGCAGAGCTCTACCAGAGAGCATATAAATTTCCTGTCTCATTACCAATGCTGATTTCTGTCTTTTTTTGGGGGGGGGGATTTTTTCCTATGTTTGAGTGTGTGTGCACCTGGAAGTCATGGTGACCTCTGGTGACTGACCCCCTATGGGGGCCTGGAGGATATCCAGAGAGGTGGCTGAATAAAGCCTGTCCCCACCTCCCACCTCTGGCTTTCCAAGGAGGTCTCCCATCCGAGTACTTGCCAGAGTCGGCCCTGCTTCGCTTCCGAAATCTGACGAGATCGGGCTGGCCTGGGCTATGCAGGTCAGGGTGCCAGTGCTGATTTCTCCACGCCTGCTACCTCTCTGCCTATCACACCTAATCCAATCACACCTTCTGTTGTCATTTGCCTGTTACTGTCTTTTGGCATCTGAAATCACTTTACTTTCCAATATATAGGACAGATGGACTCACATTGTAGCTGTGTCTGAAGAAGTGAGCGGTGACTCACGAAACCTCATACCCTGCTACAAATTTTGTCAGTTTTTAGGGTGCTACTGGATTTTTAACCTTTCCTATGTTTGTTTAAAAATGTCTGTAATATTGAGAAAAAATGCAAGAGGAAAATTGCTAAGGTGACCACTCCTAAAATTACAGAAAATTATTTATTCTTCTGCCTTAAACAACAGCATTTATTATTTATTTATTTAAAATATTTATTAGCCGCCTTTCTTCCTTAGAGAACTTAAGGCAGCTTACAATAGCAATAAAATGTATTAAATATATTCCATAAAAAACATAAAACCAAAATTTAAAATCACAGTTTAGGACTGCTTCAATCAAAGACAGTCCTAAATAAAACCGTCTTCACCTGCCTCCTAAAGATTGAAAGGGAGGTGGCCAGGCGCCCCTCTCTGGGGAGGTGGTTCAATAACCGTGAGGCTGCCACTGAAAAGGCCCTCTCTTGTGTGCCCACCAGACAAGCTTCTTTGATGGATGAGATAGTCAGGAGGGCCTCCCCTTGTGATTTTTATTACTGGACAGGAACATATGGAATAAGATGGTCCTTTTGGATACCCCAGTCCCAAGCCATGTCAGGCTTCTAAGGTCAAAACCAACCCTTTGAATTTGTGTTTGGGATTGGATCAGTAGCCAGTATAATTGCTGTAATATTAGGCTCACATGTCCCCAATAGCTAGCCCTGACCAGCAGTCTAGCTGCAGGGTTCAGTAATAGCTGCAGCCTCTGAACACTCTTCAAGGGTAGCCCCAAGTAGAACACATTGCAGTAGTCCAGCCTAGATATAATTGAGGCAAGGATCACTTTAGCTAGATCTGACTGGCCGAGGAACGGATGTAGCTGATGCAGCAGCCAAAGCTGAGTGAAATCACTCCAGACCACTGTTGCTTAAGATCCATTAAGCCTAGCTACAGCAGTGTTGAGAAGATATAAGTTGCTACAGGAGTCCTTCCTCGCCGTCTAAGGTGTAAAGCCCTTTAGCTTAAACTGTATTAAATATCAGAATCAAATAAAGTAACGTTTATCTGTGCCTCACGCAGATGCTTGTCTTGCTAGGCCTCTTCTGCTTTTTGTGGACGCTTTGCCGCCATGACGCTTTGTCCCCGGGGCTCTCTCGCTCACCCTTACAGAGAAGCAGGACCCACTGAGTTCAGGGAGCCTGACTCCCAAAGGAATGTGTGTAGTACCGCAGCCCGAGGGTACTGTTGTGTTCTTAAATAACGTCACCAGGACAACCAGTTTTAAGAACGGTGCATCATAATTGGGAATTAAATAGTGGAACGGCACCCAATCGCCTCCTTCCCTTGGCAGAAGATCAGTAGTGCGTGTTTCGCCACCTTCCCTGCCGGGCAGACTTAAACAGGGTTACGTGTAGCTGTGCTTGGCTTTATTGTGTAAATAAGAAGGCAGTCAGGTGTTTTGTGGTGGTGGCTGGCGTTTCTTGTTGCCCTCCCCATTCCCCCCCCCCCCCGGCTGCTGCTGCAAAACAGCCAAAGGTTATGTTAAGTAAGGGGAAGAAGAGAAGACCCCAGCAGAAAGGGCGGAGGAGGGCTACGTAGGGAAGCCGTGTTTCAAATCAGAGAAAGCAAGGAATGGACAGTCAGGGAGCTATAAAGTACTGGACACGTTGCAGTGAAATCAGCTCATAAGTTTATTGTTGGTACAAAATCACGACTGGAGAACGGGGCTTGGGGGTCTGCTTAAATGTCCGTCTAAACTGTACCCCCAGCCTCACCCAGTCTCTCTGATAGGGTTAATTACAGGTGACCCTATACTCTAAGTCCCCTGGCAGATCTTGGGTGGCTGATTGGTCTGATTTACAATCTGCCCGGCCTATTGTCTCCTGAAGTGAAGCTCCGGTAGCCAGCCCGGCCAGGTGCATTTCTCTGACTGCGTGCGCGATCGCCATTGGGACATAACACCCCTCCCCCTATAGTTCAGACCTTCCCTAGCACACAAAGTCCCTTAGGTAGGTGGGCCTTTGCCATTCCCTGGTCGAGTGGCGTAATACCGTTTCTGTGGCGGGCTGCTCAGGGACTGCCTTGGCTGGTCCTGGGGACAGTTCTGGTTTGCCCATCGGGGCTGGTGCTGGAGGGATGTTGAGGTGTGCATCGATGTGCTCGGCCAAGGAAACTCTGGTGCAGATGTCTCGTGTTCACCTTCTCTGTCTTGCTTGGGAGCGGGGATTTCATCCTTGCTCTCCTCGGGTGTATCAGTTACTGTGGTCAGGAGCCGGCAGCGCAGTTGGTCGATATACCTTCACCCGTATATTTGCCCAGTGCGCCATTGATAATGGCTGGGAACTCACCACAGACCGACTGGAAGTCTGTGCCGTGGAGGTGGTTCACCCTCGTTACCCCCAGTCCCAAGGGCCCAAACCAAGATAATCCCAGTAAGCTGGAAAGCTTGCCCTCCACCACCAGGAGGTCCAATTGTCTGTCAAAATCCTTGTATTGGACTCAGAACGTGCCCCACCCCTTGATCGCCACTGGGCTCTTTTGGAAATCCCGTAGCTTAAGTCCTATGGGCTTCCATAACAGGGGCCCTCCCCGTGGACAGAGTCTATGAAGGGTGTCCACTGAAATTATGGAGAACACA
The DNA here is from genome assembly GCA_029233225.1 of Lepidodactylus listeri. Classification (NCBI taxonomy): domain Eukaryota; kingdom Metazoa; phylum Chordata; class Lepidosauria; order Squamata; family Gekkonidae; genus Lepidodactylus; species Lepidodactylus listeri. The sequence goes on along the minus strand of JARCFY010000017.1, from coordinate 15,477,586 downwards.
GACCCCGTGTCCAGTTCCATTTCATGGGGGGATCCTTCTACCATTACGGGGACGAGGATTTTGTTTGGGGTGTCCCGGGGCAAGTTCATTACCTGGTGGTGGGAGGATGTTGTGGAGTACAGGTCTGATGACTCCAGGTGCATGGCTTGTGTGCGTTGGGAGGCCCGGGAGCAACAAACCCGAGCGATGTGCTTCATCTTGCTGCAAGATCGGCAGGTTGCCTCTTGGAAATGGCAGCTCCGCTGGTCATGTGGATCCCCGCAGCTGGCACATGATGTGGGTGCATTGGTGCATGGGCTGGCTTGCGCTGATGTGGCTGGGCGCAGCGGTCCTCACTGGTCCAGTCTGCGGAGCTGAAGGAATTCCTCCTCATCATCCGATGTCGCGGGGCTGGTGGTGGTCGCCAGGTGATGTGTCATAGATCCTTGGCGATCCTTTTGTGCTTTCTCGAAGGCAGCTGCTACTTTGCAAGTGGAGTAGAGTTTTAGTACCTCGATGGCCACGAGCTTTCGGTGGAGCTTTGGCTCGTAGATTCCCCAGACAAAGTGGGTAAGAGGGGTGTCCTTGACTGACAGGAAATTGTACCCCACTACCAGGCACCGGAGGTCAGCCATGAAGTCTGCTGCAGACTCACCGGTCTTCTGGGATCAAGTGCAGAAGTCCATTCATAGTGCCATTTTGGATGGTTTCGACATGAAATATGTAGTGAGCATGGCGAGCAGCTTGTCGTAGGATGAGTCGTCCAGTGTCTTGGGTGCAATGAGGCTTTGCACCAGGCGGATCGTGGAAATGCCACAGGAACTGATGAGCCAGGCTTTCTTCTTTCCTGGGTTGGCCGTGTCCTGGATCAGGAAAAAGTACTTTAATTGTTCGACCCAGGCTTCCCATAGGGGCGAGCGGGGTCGAATGCAGTGAGCTGTCCCGGAGCAGCAACCATGACTCCAGAGCGATGTCCTGTGGGGCGGTCAGCAGTGCCAGGTGGTGCTGGATCCTGGTGTTGCTCGGGTGCCAGAGGATCAGTGCTCAATGCGATGCTGGAGATGGCGTCATGTTGCTCATCGGGATCTCATCCTTGTCACCAGTATAAAGTACTGGGTCCAGAGACGCATTGCAGTGAAATCAGCTCGTAAGTGTTGATTGTACAAAATCATGACTGGAAAACGGGGCTTGGGGGGTCTGCTTAAATGTCTAAACTGCACCCCTGACCTCACCCACTCTCCCTGGTAGGGTTAATTACAGGTGACCCTACGTACAGGGTGTCCCCTGGCGGATCTTGGGTGGCCGATTGGTCTGATTTACCATCCGCCCAGGCTATTGTCTCCAGAAGCGAAGTTCTGGTAGTCAGCCCGGCCAGGTGCATGTCTCTGACCGCGTACGTGGTTGCCATTAGGACATAACAGGAGCCAAGGAAAGGAGGAGTGGAAGAGAGAGTTTTAACACTGCCATGAGGAGGATGGAGATAACAGTTGTGGTCTTCAGTTTTCTAACCCCATTTCATTCGTGCTTCTCACAGTGAATTGTGTGGTGGCCACTGGCTTCCCTTTTGGGATGAAAATGAAGGCATCCCCCCCCCCCCCCCGACGTATGTTTTTACCCCGCCCTTCAAGGACCCCAGGCAAAATTCATTGGAATTATCCCATGTTATCCTCACAGCAACCTTGTGCGGTAGGTTAGGCTGAGAGGATATGAGTGCAAGGGTTCGAACCCAGGCTTCCCTGCTTCAGGCCGCCCTCAGTCCAGTGTACCCTACTGGACCTGTGTTTGAAAAACACTCGACATAATCCTTTTTGGAACAGCTGCCTGTTCTGGAAGACCCGTTCTATGGAGAGTGTGCAGCATTTGGTATGACGCCAGTCTAGGAACTTGACAAGAGTTAGAGGTGGGAAGAGCTGTGTCTGGCTGCTTTCACATGGAGACGATTCTCTGTGTAGCTCTCGTTGGTGCTCTGAATGCACAGGCATTTGCAGTGGCAACGGAGAATCCACGTGTAAGTTTTCCTCCCACTTTCCTTGCCTCAGCCCTCCATTTTCTCTCCTGCCACTAGTGGGCTTTTTCAGGCTTTAAAAAACTGGTAGTAACCATTGTACCAAAGAGTTATAACGTTATAACACTGTTTACCAGCTTTAATTTAAAAACAAACCAACAGACCTGAAGTTGAGTCTCAGACCTTTTTAGTTGAATAGTTATTAGGAGAAATGTACAGTCAGTATGTTTCTTCTTACAACTCTGCAACCAAAACCCCTCGAGGATTACTTTAAAAAAGCAAGCAAGCTGGGAACAAGTACATTGTTCCAACAGATCATTATTAGAATGTTAATCAGGGATGCCAGTCTCCAGGTGGGACCTGGGGATCCCCCGGAATCACAGGTAATCTCCAGACTACAGAGATCAGTTCCCCTGGAGAAAAATGGATGTTCCGGAGGGTGGACTCTGTGGCACTGATTGGACCCCACTCAGGTCCCTGTTCTCTCCAGGCTCCATCTCCAGATCTCCAGGAGTTTCCCAATTTGGAGCTGGCAACCCTACCCTTGTCCCAGGCTAGTGGTCGGGGGGATGGGGGGGACCTGGCAACTCTAAATGTTATAGGAATATTACTGTTTTTTTTAAAAAAAGCCCACAAAAAGCCCTCCACCGAAGGGGAGAAATGGCCACAGAAGGGACTGAGGTAAGGGAATTGGTGGCAGTGGGCAAGACCTGAAAAAACGCGCCCCTTTCTGCTCACACAACAGCCAAATGGGCTTGGGCTAGGATCTTTTCTAAAAAGATAGTATCAAACCAGGTTTGAGAAAGATCACAGAGAGGTGGTGGAAAGCACCGAAACAGGATAAAGAGAGGAGTACCTCATAGGGAATGTTCCTGAATGCAGTGCTGCTGGAATAAAGCCAAGACAGAGCAAAACCCTCCGTGAGGAGAAGCCTCCCCTTGTCTTCCTTCTTGCCAGTGGGTAAATTTCCTCTTAAGATGTTATTTATCTATCTATCTATTTATTTGTTCAATTTATACCCCGCCCTCCCCACCAAGGCAGGCTCAGGGAGGCTTACGTAAAAATACATCTATAAATACAATTAAAATCATTCATAAAAGCACCATAACAGTTAAATATTAGTTATCTTAAAGTGCTGGAACATTATTCAAAAAAAAAAAAGTGCAAGAGCAGAGGTTTCAAGATTAAACAGTATTACTTAGGTGACAGTCTCACACCAGTTCAGTAGATCAAATTACGTATGCGGTGGGCACAGGCTATAGGTTATAGGCCAGGGCCCAGGGTCACTTCTCTTAGTCAAAGGCCTGGTGGGAGAGCTCTGTCTTGCAGGCCCTATGGAACTGTAAAAGGTCCCACAGGGCCCTGCTCTCCCCCAGGAGCTCATTCCACCAGTACGGAGCTGCCACTGAGAAGGCCCTGGCCCTGGTTACTGCCAGCCTGGCATCTTTGGGGCCTGGGAGGGCCAGCTGGTTTTGGGCCCCTGAACGCAGCACTCTCTGGGGAATGTATGGTGAAAGGCAGTCCCTTAGGTATGCTGGACCCTGACCATAAAGGGCTTTAAAGGTCGAAACCAGCACCTTTAAGCGAATCCGGTATGATATTGGCAGCCAGTGCAATACTTTTAGCACAGGTTGGATGTGCTCCCGCAAAGAGAGACCCATTAACAGCCTGGTTGCAGCATTTTGCACTAGCTGCAGCTTCCCGATTTGGGAAAAGGGCAGCCCCATGTGAGACCGTTACAGTAGTCCAATCTCGAGGTGACCATCGCGTGGATCACTGTTGCCAGGTTGTTGCGTTTGAGGAAGGGAACCAGCTGCCTGGTCAGCTGAAGATGATAAAAGGCTGACTTGGCCGTGGTTGTTCAATTGCAGACTGCTCTTTCCCGGACTGAATCTCCCCCCACCCCCTGAAGATTTTGCTGTGTTTCGCTACATTCAAAACTCTGTTTGGTCAGGTTGCTGCTGTTGGACTTTGGGCAGGGAGATGACCTGATATTGGGAGAGGTTATGCCATGAGCCTTTTGGCCTCGGAGTCATGCCAGGCCGTGCATTCAGCATCGCTGCAAGAAACTCATTGTGCTCACCAGCCTTCTGGCACCTTCAGCGTTTACATACCTGCCCTTGGGATCCGCGTCAATTTTTTGGCTTCAAATTCTAATTGCACCTGTAGATCAGCCAAATCTCGTGTTTTACTCTTCCTGAGTAGTTTTTATTGATGTGCCTTTGCTGGCGCCAGGCAGTCCCTGTTCTGTGAGGCTTAGCTGGCTCCTCCAGGAACCCAGTGAGGGAGCGTGTGGAACATAATGAAATGCCTAAGGGATCGCGCGGCCGTGTTGCCCGGGGCAGCCGGATTGTCTGATCTGCGTGGCTGTCTTGGATGGCGAAGAGAAGCAGGAAAGAGAGATGTGGACAGAAATGAGGGGGGGGGGAATGCTTGGGGTATTTCTCTGTGTGCATTTCAACGGTGGGAACAGCTTTTTATCTCTCTTGACATCTATTTGACTGTCAAACATTAAGTGCAAAACTTTGTATGCATGAAGGCTAGGGATGGAATTGCACAACTCCTCACCCCCTCAAGGATTCCTTACTTCTAAGCAGTGTTCTTAAAATAAAAAAAATGTACTCAGTAATTATGCAAAAATTCCCGTATGCAGGGCAATCCCTTCCCCTCCAATTCCAGTCCCGTTCAAATGCTCAGTGTTTAAATAGATAACTTTTCCTTAAATGATGAAAGAACAGTGTTTTGTTTTTTCATTCTCCTTTCTCTTCTCAGATAAAAGCTGATTAGAGATCTGGAATATGCCTCCCTTTTTATGGACACCACAGGAAGGGATGGGAGGGAGGGCAGAGTCTGCTGTTTTGCATTTCTTCTGGTAGTGCAGTGGACTAAAACTTTCTCTGGTCCATTCTGCATCTGGCATTCACTCCCCATTTTCTCAGCACTCAACCTGGTTCCCCCTTGCCTTTGGATATCTGTTTTCATTCAATCTGGTATGCAGATTTTCCTGTGTCAGTACTTGCCTCAGCTGTCATTAGCTGCCTGAGCCAAGTAATTCATTGCGAGGTGATAACTACAGAGGGGATAATAGGGGGGCGGGGAACTGTCAGAGATCAATGAAGCCATGTCAAGTTGTCTGCTTATTGTTCCCTTCGAACAGGAAGCAGAGGAGGGAAAAGGTGCCGCTCAAAACCATCATCAGATACCCTGGGGCAATGCCTTACTGACTGCAAAGCCACCCCTGAAGGGCCATAAATCTATGCAGAAGATACCGTAAAACCTGATGAACAAAGAACGTGAAAGTGGCATGCAGTGTAGAGGAAGATTAACCTCCCGACTGTGGAAAAACTGCGGGGAAACAGATGGGTGCAGAATAGCCTCTGTCTGGAGAGCCAGTGTGATAGTGGTTAGAGTGCTGGATTAGGATCTGGGGAGACATGTGCAAATCCTGTCTCTGCTGTGGCAGCTTGCTGGGTGACCTTGGGCCAGTCACACACTCTCGGCTTAGCCCACCTTGCAGGGTTGTTGTGAGGGTAAAATGGTGGCGAGGAGAAAGGTTTAAGCTGTTTAGGGTTCCCTGTTGGAGAGAAAGTTGACATATAAATGAAGCAAATAAATCAAATAAGTTGTCTTATACAAATGATGAATATGATGATGAGTAGGATTTGAAGCCAGGTTTTTTGATCCAAGCCCAGTCCCCCACCACTGGAAAGATCAGACAGCGGGGTTAGGTAGAATCTACAGGATTCGCTAATAATAGAACCGCTCCCCATTAATGGAGAACTCGTTTCGGAATAATATCTGTCAGGAATATTGCAGGAATATTTACTTAATTATCACTTTCCATACTGTGCTTTAACCCCTTAATGTTTACAGCATACGTATGTCCAGGGGTCCTTTCGTAGAGAAAGAGCTGCAGGAGCTCATTAGCATAACTCATTAGCGTAACTCATTAGCATATGCCACATCCCTTTGACATCACTGGAAGTGTGTCAGAAAGGGAATGTCAGTTTCAGCTCCATTATACCCTAGGGGCCATTGAAATCAATGGCAAAAACTCATAGGGTATATGAGGGGCTGGAGGAAAGGGGATTTGAGGGAGAGGCTCCAAACTTGTAGGGTAGCTGCTGGGGCCTCTCCTTGAAATACCCACCAAGTTTCAAGAAGATTTGGACCAGGGGGTCCAATTCTACGGGCCCCCAAACAGGTTGTCCCATCCCCTCCATTGTTCTCTATGGTGGGAAAAAATGTTACCTTTTTTTCTACTATAGAGAACAATGGAGGGAATGGAGGCAACCTGTTTGGGGGCTCGTAGAATTGGACCCCCTGGTCCAATCTTCTTGAAACTTGGCGGGTATTTGGGGGAGAGGTCCCAGCAGCTACCCTGCAAGTTTGGAGCCTCTCCCTCAAACCCCCTCCCCTCCAGTCGCTTTTAAAATTGCCGCTGAATTTCGGCAGCAATTCGGCAGCAGGCTGAATCAGATCAGAGAATCTGATTCAGCCCATGGCTGCCCTTAGTGGCCACTCCTGAGCTGGTGGAGCTTCGCTCCGCCTCGCTCCGGCCCCAACGGACCCCTGCGTATGTCAACAAACATATATACAAGGACCATCTCCTCATTAACTATTTGAACTGGAAATTAGTTAAACTACTTCAGCACAAGACACGGCCTAATGTTCCCAGGATAAAAATAACCATTCGTGACCTGAGTGTACTGAATAAATCACTATCTGTCTTGACCTCCTTTACTCTGCTAACTTAGCTGGTTCAATCTGACAAAGAATGAATACGCATAACTCAGAACTACATCTTCGGGGGGTTTTTTGAGAAGCAATAAGTGTGCTTCAGTTATCACAGTGACTGGATCTCTCTGAAATAAGTCAGGAGGCAGGTGGGCAGCGTAAGGGCGGCTGCAGTGTCATAAGGGCATTGCTGGTGAACCCCTTGGTTCCTCTCCTCTGCACGATGACCCAGTGACAGTGTTTGGTTGTGACCATGGCTGTGGTCACACGGCAAGGAAACGGTGACATAGGTCCCACTATACTACAATCGGGGGTTTATTTTCCGTGTTGGGGATGATCACACATCCCCCCTGCAACCGCAACCATTACGCAAATAGCGTCTGTGGCAGCGTCCAGATAGGCGTGAGATTTTTTTTTTTAAAAAAATAGCTTTGTGCATGCGCACATGCGCATAGCCGAATCTGCCGGTGAAATCTGCAGATGATTCAATCCTGTAAATAGTTCAGGTGGAGAGTTAAGGAAGTGTGGAAGGCAGTGCAAGAGGCTAGGGCGAGAAATGAACAAAATGAAGGCAAGCGGCTCGTCCCTTGCCATTGCTAGCAATATGTAAAACCGAGGCTGGAGTGGTGATTCCAGAGGGGCTTTTCAGGTCGGGACCAGTAGCAGCGTAGGACAACTGCTGTGATGCCGCTTTCTCAGGAACCCCCCCCTCCTCCCCCCTTTTATACCAGCAGGGGTTAAACCGATTGGTGCCGACAGATTCAAGATAAGCCCCTCTCTTATGCCAATGCTTGTGACGCCAGGGCGTAAGCTGCAGTGCCAGCGCCGGCAAGGAGCGAGTTGTGGGAGGGGGGAGGAGAAGGTGGAGAAGGGGCTATATATATAGATTGCACTTGGAAGTCTGCGGCTGACAAGCATAGAGGAGTAGCTGCTGCCTCTGATCTGTTCAGCTCGGCGAAAATGTGGACTTAAAGCACAAATACTGGGAAAGTACTTGATTTTCCCAGGGTCGGAAAATATGCTGGGAAACTGGGAGCATTGCGGGAGTGAGCCCGCTTCAGCGCCGGAGGCGGATTGGCCCGTCTGATCAGCAGATTTAATTCCATGAGGGAACAGCAGCAAATCCCGATCAAAAGGACCGTGTGACCGCACCCATAGTGACGCTTTCCGGAACGGACCACTTTGCACACATGTCTGGGATCTGGAGGATTATGACAGCTGCATTTAGGGCACTGAGATTGCAACTATTGGCCCTGATTTTTGGCAAGGGCCACCCATCCAACTGCAGGAGCAAACTTTGGGTCACTTTTTTTAGAATGGATTGCATGCAAACGGCAGATAAAATATTCCTAGCTAGATCCGTGGAATCTTCCTGGTGTAGAGATCTATGTCTTCTATCTGCATTCTGCTGTATGGAAACATATGGCAAGTAAGGACAGAAGGTCCCAGCTTTCTCTGATGGCATTGACCCCCTCCTTATGTGTGATTATGGTATGAGCAATCCAGGTTCCTCTTGTTCCAACAGGTAGTCAGCACTGCCACATGTTGTTTGCCTGCTTTTTCACCTCATGTTCATGCAAGCCCCTCAAATAGAGTTGCCGGGTCCCCTCGTCGCTCTGGCGGAGGATTTGCGGGGTGTTCCAGGAGTTGGCAGGAATGTTACATGATGTTCTCAGCGCAATTACACCACCCGGAAGTGACGTCATCGCATCAGGGATGTTTCGCGAGGACACTCTGGTATTTGGGTGAAACTCTATGGTTTTTTGCCCTTAAACCATAGAGTTTGCCCAGATTCCTGGAGCGTCCCCGCATGATGTGCCCAATATGATGATGTGATTTCTGGGCGATGTCATCACGTCAGGGACATCACATTGTGATGTCCCTGTTTAGGGGTGGGGTTTTCCCTGCTGGCCAGCTGATCCACGGCAGGGAGAAGCCCTGAAATCAGGGGATCCACACCTGGACCTGGGGGCTGGCAAGCCTACTCTCAAAGAAGAAGCCAGTTTCCTGCCTGTTTTAATTGCTGGTGCTGGAGGGATGATGGGGTGGGGGGCTCTCTCTTTTCTTTTGCATGCTTCTTTTTGTCTGGCTTCTTCCGCCCAAGATTCATAGGTGCTTCCCACACACATCCAGGCTTGTATAGTTTCCCTGCTGACACCGCCGCCACAGCAGCTAACACAGGGCAGTGGCAATAGGGCTTCCCCGCACCAGGTTTCCTTGGTAGTTCTTTATTTTTTTTTTTAAGAATCGGCAATTTAATCAATTCCTGGGCTCAGTTTAACAAAGTTTGAGTCCAGCAGCAGCTTTAAGATTGTTAAAAGTTTAATTCTGGGTATAAGTTTTGGTGTGCATGAAGACTTCTTCAGATACATGCACACAGAAGCTTATACCACTGGACTCAAACTTTGGTCTGTTTCTTCAGACCAACACGGCTCCCCAGTCCCCACCTGAATCTGGGCTCAGTTTAAGGTATTGGCTACCACCTACAAGGCCCTTCATGGTCTTGGTCATATCTGTGGGACCACATCTTTCTCTGTGCTCCACCATGACAGCTTCGCTCATCTGAGCAAGGGTCTTCTGCAGGTGCCAGCCCACAACTGGGCAAAATCAACAACTGCCTATACATGCCCCTTCTCTGTTGTGGCTCCCACCTTGTGGAATGGCCTGCCTGAGGAGGTCAGGAAGGCTCCCACTTGCCTGGCTTTCTGCAAACTATGCAAAATTGAATTATTTAAGAGGGCTTTTCTACACAGGAAATAGGGCTGCACTGTAACCAGGGGCATCGAGTTTGAAAAATGCCGGGGAGGGGGCTCTTCTTTGCGCGTGTGCGAAGCGCTCCTGCCTGCCGGTACCATGTTCCCACCGCCGCCGCCGCCTCCCCCCGCCTGACCACTCCTGCTTCCGTCCCTCCCTCCGTCCGCCAGGGTGGCCCCTGGATGGACGGAGGGAGGACAGAGTGGCCAGGCGGGGGGGGGGGGAGAGAGAGACGGCGGCAGCCCTAGGTAGGGCCCGGGGAGGCGCAGCGGAGGGCGCTCCGTTTTCCGGGGGGGGGGCTCAGTCCCCCCCGGGAAATTTCGGGGGTGGCTCGAGCCCCCCCATAGTTGACGCCTATGACTGTAACAAAACGGTTCAGAAGGATACTTGGGTAAAGGGTTAGGGAATGTTGTCTATACTACTGTGTATCACTTATGGTGACGGGTTGCTGTAAGTCTTATTGTCTAATTTTTGCATCATTTAATGCATCATATTAATACTTATGCTTTGCTTCAGTTCGGTTTTCAGATTGCATTGTTTTACTGAATGCCCCATCCTGTTGATTGTGTTGGCTTGCTCTGTTTAATCCACATTGAGTCCCAGCAAGAAAGGTGGATTATGAATAATGTAAAAATGAATTAATCGTGTTATAATGATATACTGTTATATTAAATATGCACCAGGCTCTCCGAATTCCCAGTCTTCATTTTTTAAAAAAAAGTCCCTAGTCCATTTTGTTGCAAGGAACTGGGCTTTTTTTTTTTTTTTAAATGAAAGCTTGGAATTCAGCAGATGCATATTATGGTACGCGCATATAATGGTATACTTGGTACGTGAATATAATGGTATATCAATATAATGCTATTAAATCTCCAATTTAAAAAAGCACACAGAGGTTGTGATCACACGTTCCTTTAGCTCTGACAGCAACATCTGGGAAGTGTCCCGCAGTCATCAGCAACCCGTGCTGCTCCACCACGGAAGCGGAGTTGAAAGACACTGGGGAAAGTCCGGTGTTATCTGGATAAGGTGGGCCACAGTTGGACTTTCCCCTGTCTGATCACTCAAGCACGCCCTCATACCATCAGGATGGTCTGATCAGGCCATCCCAACTCTGTGCAGCATTTCCCCGCCGCCTTCACAGTATGCGCATCATCACATACTCCATAGGGGGCCCTCAGTGCAGAGGTGTGAGTCCTCGCTTATGTGCAAGGGAAACAAACAGCAAAAAACCAATAAAAAACGACTCACCCACAGTTGCGTCTGATCACAGAATGACAGGCTGCACCCGCAGCTTCAAAAGGCTGTGTGATCTCGCAACTATGTGTCAAATTCCTCCAGAGGAAATAGCCTGTTTTTCCCTTCGCTTCTACTGGCACATGTGACCGCAACCAGAGAAAGCTCCTGCAGTAAGGAGAGGAAGTGGCTACCATGGGGGAAATGGCTGCTTTGTGGGTAGGCCCATGAAAACCCACATTTCCACCCACAGAGCAGCCACCTAGGCTTTGTTGCAGTCTTTCCAAAACTTTGGAGCAAAGCAGGTTTGAGAAAACTTAGAAGAAACCTAGGGAAATCCTAGGAGGTGCACAAACATACCAAGATGCTGTGAGGATGCAGGAAAAAAACCCACTTCCAAAGAGCATCAAACTCAGGGCAAATAGCCCTTGTGGAAACACTCATTGTCTTCATTGCCCTGTTTTGACCTTCATGTCCTTATGCCAAAGACAAGAGGGAGCATGACCAGGTGAACAGCGTTTGTCCGGAACAGTTCTTTCTGTGACCTGGCCTAAGTGAGGCTGCAGAGCCCTGGTTCAAGCTTCTCTCTTTGGAAAAAGATCAGATCGACTGATGAGGCTGCTTGGGGCGAGCTGACAAGGCCTGGCCCAGGACTTGCCTAGGAGAGGGTCTCTTGCCAGTTCTTCTGTTTTGCTTGTGTGGTTTTTTTGTGGTAAGTATTGTGGTTAGAGGATAGGGTTGCCATGTCCCCCAGTGCGCTGGTGGGGAGTGGGAGGGAACTTTCTGTGAGCAGAGAGGAGTGCCGCGACATGCCTGTGTCACCAGGAAGTGTCGTGGGTACGTTGGGGACATCGGGTGGCTACACTCTGGTTTTGGGGCAAACTTCTATGGTAGAATTAGCTACAAATCATAGAGTTTTGCCCCCAAACTGGAATGTCGCTGCCTGATGACCCCGATGTGCCTATGTCACTTCTGGGTTCTGTATGCATGCCACGGTTATTTCCAGTTTCTCGGAGGTAAGAGGTGGTAATGGGGTGGGGGGAGAGGAGTGCCTGAAAGTGGGAGACCCCCCCTCCCAAACCAGGGTGTTTTGCCAGTGAAAGGTCGTCTAGTGGGGCAGGCTGTTCGGGCTAGGACTCCAGGTTGTACTCCAGGTTGGGAAACGCCTGGAGATTTGGATCTTGAGGTGGGAGGGGTTTGGGGAGGGGAGAGATCTCAGTGAGGTATAATGCCATAGAGCCCACCCTCCACTTTCTCTAGGGGAGTGGATCTCTGTTGTCTGGAGATCAGTTGTAACTGTGGGATATGTCCAGCCCCCCTCCCCGTTGGGATCTCCAGCCAAACAGCTGTTTTGTCTTCACCGCTCAGCCTGCTGCCTTCAGCTGCTGACAGGGCTCAGTTAACAACTCCCTTCGTCTTCCTTTGTGGAAATGGGCTGCTGAGCAGCAAGTTACGGCATGACCCCTGTTTTGAAAGAGGGAATTTTTGTTTCTCGGTGTAGTTTCATGAGAAAGCCCCGCTTCGGTAAATAAACACGGAGGCTTATTCTGTGTGGCAGGAGGCAGGGTGTTGATATTGTGTGGGTGTTGATGTACATAGAATAAGCTGTCCTATTCATGAGGAGATTGTTTCTTTCTCATTTTGCAACGGGGAGCAACAGTGGAGAGCATGACTTCCTCCAGGCAGTCCTCTGAGTCCCAAGGGGGGAGCTAGGATTTGGACAGGACCTGTGGCTCCATGGTGGAGCGTGTGCTTTGCATGAGAAGGCCCCAGATTCAGTCACCAGCTTTTCCCCATAACAGGGTCCGAGGCGGCAGAGCTGGGGCCCTGGATCTCCACCTGGCATCTGCCTCCCCATATGGATATGAATCCATGTTCTCAAGATCAAAATCCATCACAGTCTACCTGACTCTGCTGTCCACAAAATAAGAATCCTGTACGGAATTCCCCAAGTAAATTTAAATCTCTCAGAGCATCCAGCTGGGGTTCTGTTAAATATGCGTCAGGAGCAGTACAACACCCTCAGAGGTTTTCTTTGAAACAAGGGCTCCTTAGCCACAGCAACGAGGTAGTAACAGTAGTATTTAGAACCGACGTATCACTTTTTTGAGTGTTGGAGTTGCTTGAAGTTACTTGGTCATCCAGACGATGACTAAATAAGGAGGCTGAGAGAGGGCTTTCCCCTGGAAACGCTGTCACCTGATGGAGCCCCTCATCCCCTCCCCCTGCGAGCTGACAACCCTAATTCTAGAAAATGCTCTGAGTGCCAGAGATACAGATTATAACTAGAAATGTGGAAACCTGTTGTGACCACTGTTCCCTCTAAGCCGAGTTAGTGTGAGCTAGATCACAGTTTTTTAGCCTCTGGCTCGCACATTTTTGTCTTAGCTCAGGAAGGAGGGCTCCAGAGTAGACTTGATTTATGCAGTGGCCAAATCACTCACTCACAGCTTTAATGCCAGTAGCTCACAACGTAGAATTTTTGCTCACAAGGCTCCACAGCTTAGAGGGAACATTGCTGTGGCAGTCTTTTTCACTTACACAGCGCCTACCACCTGCCACAGCCTCTGCCCCACAGGTTCAGGGTTACTGGTGGGTAGGGTTGTGAGGTCCCTCTTGGGAATCAGCAGGGGGATGGGGGGGGGGACTTACTGGGAGCAGCTGGGCGGCCCCACCGATGTACAACAATGTGTCTACAGCACTGTCCATGTGATCTGGAAGTGACATCATTGTGTCCAGGACATTTGTGATGCCCTGGTATTTGGGCAAAAACTCTATGGTAAATTTGGCTCCTACTATAGAGTTTTTGCCCAAATACCAGAGCATTGCCCTGGCGTCCTGGATGTGATGATGTCACTTCTGGGTCATGTGGGCGTAGACATGTCGCTGCATGTTGGGTGGTTCTCCCTCTTTTGGGGGGTAAGTTCCTTCCTCCACTGGCCAGCTAATTGGCAGCGGGGACTACTTGCGGAAGGCAGGGTAAGATCTGCTCTGCCATCTGCTTTCGGGATCTTTCCTGCTAGATCCAGCCTATATCCTAGACATGCATCTTAATCCCAGTTAGCATGCCTCTCACTTTCAGTGACGGCTCTCCCCCCCCCCCCCCCCGCCCTACTCAAGAATGTGGACATCCGGTCACAATAACATTTTTGCCAGAGAAAGGTTACATGAGAGAGAACAAGGAATGTTTGCGATAACTGACCACACCAGCAGAATGACAATATTTGGGCTGGAAATTTAGCTATTTAGATTACTGCAGCTTCCTTAGTTGTCAGTGTTTTCAACTAATTAAGTGAAATTGTATAGAAATAGCATAGAACAGACATGCAGCAGTAGCGAAGGAAGAAAACGATGCACTTCTTCCCTTCCCAGAATACTCTGCTTCAGACATCTGGTTTCTTCTGCATCTCTGAAAGGAAGCAAAGGATTGGTTGTATGGACCTTGCTAGGGGGACTCGACAAGACCTGAGATCGCAGTGAACACCATGTTCAGAGCACTGCTGGCTCCTGGCCCTAAAAAAGAAGGCGCCCTGGCTCTCCCTGGGGCGCTCAGCTATTAAGGAAGGTTCTTATGGGAGGAGGCAGGCTGGGTTAGGGTTGCCAGACATGGACTGGCAACCAGAGGGATACTGTGGGGAGGGATGGGGGCAGGTGTCAATGATGGCATGACATCACTCCTGTTAACTCCAAAGTAATATCAGTCCTCTCTAGGAATCACTGGAAACTGTGGTTTTACCACAGAGTTTCTGGCAATTCCTAGAGAGTCATGACATTGCCCTGGCTGCCATTTTTATTTTTCTCCTGCCACTGCTCTGAGTGGCAGTACAAAACGGGTATTGGGGGTGGTGGCCATGGGCTGGGTCTGGGACATCAATGAGGTCTTTAAAAAATCTTAAATTGGAACCAGGAACATGCCATCAGGCTGACTGCTCCTTCCTTCGTGCCCATAAATGGAGGAGGAGGAGGAGACTGAATTTATACCCTGTCCTTCACTACCCAAGGGAGTCTCAGAGCAGCTTACAAACTCCCTTCCCTTCCCTTCCCCACAACAGACACCCTGTGAGGTGGGTGGGGCTGAGAGAGCTCTGACAGAAACTGCTGTTTTCCAGGAACAGCTCTGACAGAACTATGGTTTACCCAAGGTCATCCAGCAGGTGCAAGTGGAGGAGTGCGGAATAAAACCCGGTTCTCCCAGATTAGAGTCCGCGCATTTAACCACTACACCCATTTCTGGCTGTTCCGTGGTTCCTATCCATGAAATGCAACCATCAAGGTCATTTGCGATTGGCTGCATCCTCCTCCCCCCAAACAATCTGGCCTGTTCCCTCCAGTGAAAATGTTTTAATTGGAAAGCCTGCAGGCAGGGCCATTCTTTCTTTCCAGTTGTAAGTATGAATTGAAACTCATCCAAGTGATTTTGACTAGATGATGCTATGGACAGCCCTGACCTGGATTCTGATTCTGTAGCAGTTTTAAGGCCTTCGTAGGCATGCCCTCGGCTATTGCAGATCTGGAGCTCCCTGTGATCTTTGTAATCTAATTTTTAGGCATTGTGTGAGAATAAGTTTTGAAACTAGGAATTCCAGACACGGAACTCCCTGCACATGTTTAGTAAGGCCCTGAGTTTTTTACTAGACACCAGCTTTTAAGGATATGGTGCATGATTCAGAATTTTCTCACCTTTCTAGAAAATAATGTCTGCAATTAAAGGATCATATGGCTGTTCGTAGGTTAGCCACCCGTACCTTCCTTTTTTCTTTTTTTTTTGCTGGCGATGTGATTAATCTTGAATATTTCCAGATTGAACACCCCACTTGATGGGCATTTGTGCTTGTAATGTAAGAAACATAAGATGGACAACAGTTTTCCTAACCTGGTGGAAAAAGGGAGGTCTGGTTCTCTGGTCTGGAGGGAAGTTAGGGCTGCCAAGTCAGCCCGGGGGGCGGGGGTTCCCCCGCTACAGGGGTTCCTGATCCGCCAGCCAACATTCGGCCGGTGGGGGGAACCCCACCCCCGAAGTCGTCCAGCCAGGACGACTTCCCCAGCGTGCTGACGTCACTTCCGGGTTTTGGAGTTTTGGGGCGATTGCCAGAGTGTCGCCCTGGCAACGCCCCCAACGTGCTGACGTCACTTCCGGGTTTTGGAGTTTTGGGGCGATTGCCAGAGCGTCGCCCTGGCAGCGCCCCCAACGTGCTGATGTCACTTCCGGGTGACGTCAGCGGGCGCGTGTGCTTTGCACGCGAGCCGGGGAAGCTCCCGGACGATGGAGGACTCCCCCCCGCCGGTAAGTGAAGAAGACTTGGCAACCCTAAGGGAAGTGTCCTTCTCTTTAGCCGAGATGTACAATGCAATCCTATGTAGAGATACCGCAGTCTAAGCCCACTGAAATCAGTGGGCTTAAACTGGAGGCTCTCTGCATAAGGAATGCACTAATAATGTGTAGCATGGAGTGCAGTAACATCTCCCGGTTAATAACATCCCCTTAAGCCTCTGCTAAAGGAACGGGACTCTTTTATCCAGGGCAGCTGGCAACCCAAGTCCTTTCCTCCCCCAATCCCAGCAGCTAGCAAGTTGATCGCCCCCACCCCCCCACCCCCGCAAAGAGCAGCAGTTGTGAGGAATTTGGTCAACACATATCTCAACCTGACAAAGCATTAATCTGCAGTGCCATTTGGGTGAAGAGACCTGCCAGCCCTGTTAGACATGGCCTAACACATCCTGACCTGCCCAAATGACTTGGGCATTTAGACAAAAGGGAAACAGAACCCCCAAAGTAAGTTCAGGTCCAAATGAAGCATAATTGGAGGGTGACCACATGTTTTAGAGCAGTGATGGTGAACCTTTTAGAGACGGAGTGCCCAAACTGCAACCCAAAAACCACTTATTTATCGCAAAGTGCCAACACAGCAATTTAACCTGAATACTGAGGTTTTCGTTTTAGAAAAAACAACTCATACATCAACATCTTTTGTCTTAAAAGAAAAAACACAATAACAGAGCTTTCAATGATACAAACAACTTTTTATTGAAAGGTAAAAGTTTGCATTTGGCATGCTTTTGAACAATTAATGTGATTTTTGCTGTCCAATCTTGCGAACTCTGTGCTGGGGCGATGCCGTGCGTGCCCACAGAGAGGGCTCTGAGTGCCACCTCTGGCATGCGTGCCATAGGTTTGCCACCACTGTTTTAGAGGGTAACCACATGCTGGGGCTGTTTTTATTAGTGGTATGGTACTAGCAACATATTTTAATGTTAATATTGTATATTTGTTACTTGTTTTTATGGGTTTTTTTTACCTTATTGGTTTTAGTGTTGTAAGTCACCATGAGACCTTTTGGGTGAGTGCTGAGCTAACCCCCCCCCCCCCAAATAAATATACATTTACACATAAATGGGACTGGCTGTTAACTCTGTATGCCGCCCACACATAAATCACTTAAACGAGTATCTGATCACGCACAGCCACTAGGTTTGCAAAGGCCAGTGCTCGTGTAGGAACATGCAGAAGAATTTGCAGGAGGAAATTAGGCAATGAGGGACAAACTGCCTTCGTGTTTTCCCTGCTGCTGTTAGCATCTGCCCTTCACTTCCACTCCACGCCCTACTGGGCTGTCCATTGGGTGGTGTCAGGAAGGCTGAGTTAATGAACAGGGAGAAGAGAAACAGTTTGCTGAACAAAGATTGTTTAAAATTATTTGTTTTCAGTGGACACAAATTCAAATCAAGAAGGATGACAGGTACAAGCAGCAGTGTGGAATGGAAATGTAAACTCTCTGCTAAAATCCTAAAAAATTGTGGTAAATGGTGAATCTGAGTACAGAATCTTAAGAGACAGGCTGAGCCACAGAAGCAAATATGCCGTTTCCCAAAGCTGATCCAAACGATCATCTCATGCCATGCGCATGATGTTCTCACTCCTCATTCACAAGCACAAATACTGGTACAGATTCCTTCTTGTTGCATGCATAGTTAGTTTAATTGTGCAACAGGTTATACTAGGGTTGCCTAATCCCCGATTTACTTTTCCCACCACCACTTGGAGCCTTTGGGCCAGTGGTGTGGTGTCACTTCTGGGGAAAATCCAGAAGTGCTGCAAGGGTCAAGCTACCTCAAATAAAATATTGTCGAAATATATATTTATTTTATGGTGTACACAGTGGCAAAGATTAAAAACGTAAGGTCTGAATATCAGACTGCACAGCGCATCAACGTGAGCTGTACATAAGCTGTAGTAATTTCACATAACAAGTTGATGATTACACATACACAGTTGACGAATATATCAAATGACCAACAAGACCATATGTGTTTCGGTCTCTACGGCCTTCCTCAGTGGTCAATAATATATACTGTTACAAAAAGACATACATTCTGAAGTTAATGTATAAATCCAGACCAGGAGTTGCTTTCTCATACATTGTGCAGTTGCTGAAAGTTTATAAAGCAGGCCACGGATCCCCTCTCATGGTAACTGTACTCACACAACAAAATCTTCAATGATATAACAATCTGGTATAAATTTCCAATGTCTCTGGATGTGTGTGTCATCAACCAAGGGTTGCAATAAACTGGCCAGAATAATGGGGCCAAATAATGAAGTGGCGAAACAGTGCACTACTTCAGATTGTAGATGGAAGATCACATTTTTTTGACTGCTCCCCTGGGTTAAATACTCCTTGCAAACAGAAAATTGGGCACAGCGGGCAACGGGGCTTATGGTATGACTTCCTGATATGCTAATTTTGTTCCCTTCAGGGAGGTTTAAAAAACAAACATACATGGATGAGTATTCAAAAATGGCACGGGCCATTTATAGGCTGAAGTGGTACTGTCTATTCTGCCACCTTGTTCCCACCTCATTCTTCTGCATGTGTGAACCCAGCCTGTGTCTGGACAGAGGCTGTGGTCACACAGCACCCAACGGGTGGGTTTATACATCCCAACCCCGGTGTTGGTGGTGGCGGCGGGGGGAGGCACCCTTCCTGCTTGCAGGAGAGTGCTCTACACCCCCCTCCACCGCTGCTGCCAATTGCCAGCCACCGCTGCGGCCGCTGGCGGACCCATCCTGGCTGCCTGGCTCGCCCCGCGCTCCACTCCGGGCCCCGGGCCCCGCTGGTTGCTGCCTGATGATTTTTTGGGTTAGAGAATGCGAGGGAGGCGAGTCGGTGGTGCCCGGTGGGATTTGGGGCTGGGAGCAGAGCGCGGGGCGGTCCCCCCCCCCCGTTTTTGCACTTGGGCGCTTGAGTGCCCAAGCGCACAAGTGCAAAAACGGGGAAAAAAACAGGGAGGGACGATCTGAACAGCCCTCTCTCGCAATCATTGCGAGAGAGGGCTGTTCAGATTGGCTCAATCATGGATTCCTTGCGCTAACACCCGGAAAATACTTGTTTTTCCAGGGGTCCTTAAACACGGGAGAAAAGCGGAAGGGTTGCGTGAGTGAGTAAGCTTTGGAGCGGGATCTGTATGAGAGATTAAAAAGTGAGAGGAAACAGCCCTAATTCCTGTGGTAAAGTCTCATGTGACCGCACCCCAAGGCCCCCTTTACACAATCCGTGTGGTTTCAGTTATAGTCCTGTAAGATACCTGGGGAGAACAGAGGAGTCAGACCCTCCTTGCATAGCGAGGCTGACAGCGGAGGAAGGGTAGCCTCCTTGTTGTTTCCTCCAATTGATAAGTAAAGTGGTTGTCAGACAAGAGCCAAAAGAGTAATGCATCAAAAGAGTAATACCTTTCCTTATGTTTTTAGCATCAAATATGTAGAGCTATAGAGATCACATACAGATATTATAAAAATGTTTCGGAAGATGATGTTTTGAGTCCCAGAAGTTAGACCTCTGGCGGGCAAATAGGGTCAAGGCAATTATGCTTCACAGTAGCAAGTTCTTGCAAGGTCTCTAATTACTGGAAATTGTAGGATAGTTAAAATAATGACACCATCAATTGACTACCTTAAAGTAGCACTTTAGAGACTTAAAACATTTATTTCAGTGTTTGTCTTTATGGTGCTTCTGGACCTCTGCTGTACCTTGCTACATCAGACTGAAAGGTTTACCCCTTTGCAACAAACATTCCGTTGCAGACAAGTGTGAGTTGGTTAAGTCTGATCAATCAGTATTTAGTTCTTAACAACAGGAAGCCAGATGTAGGTCCAGGAGCAGGTTCACAGTTAGGAAGGATAAGGGAGGCATGACGGTTGTGTAACTTGTTAAGACCCTAACAGTTTTGCCACCTCTGTGAGTCAGCTGGTCATCACAAATTATATAAGATCAGTTGGTAATAGGAACTATAGCCCATGTGCTGTCATTTCGTAATTATTCTAAAAAGAGAGCAAATAATTGCTCCATCTGTAGTTACTGTGCTGGCCTGTTCAGCAAAAATCTTTTTGCTGTGAACAAGGTACATATTACTGGAAAAGTGGCTGCTTTTCCGAATATAGCCACTGAGAGTCGATCCAGGATGGTGAAGGAATTTTGTTACTCAAATATGTACAAATACTATAAATTATTTGTTTTAATCATTATAATAAAAGAGGTCAGTTGACTGGATAATAAAGAGAATTGATCTATAATATTGGTTTCTTTTGATAAGCTGCAGAGAAGGTGTCAAGTTTGGTGCAGTGGTTAAGAGCGGCGGACTCTCATGTGGAGAACCAGGTTTGATTCCCACTCCTCCACATGCAGCTGCTGGTGTGACCTTGGGTCAGTCACAAGTTCTTTCAGAGCTGTTCTCTCAGGAGCAGTCCTCAAAAGAGCTCTCTCAGCCCCACCTACCTCACAGGGTGTCTGTTGTGGGGAGGGGAAGGGCAAGGAGATAGTAAGCCGCTCTGAGACTCTGAGTGAAGGGTGGGGTATAAATCCAGTCTCTTCTTTTCTCTTCTTCTCTTGCTCAGAAAAGGAACAGCTTATTGACCATTCTGACCACAGAAGAGTGAGAATACTTGGCAGTCTGGAGGAGTTGCCAGGATGTGTCTGCTCTTGTCTCCTTTGGAATGCATATTCTCAAGCAGTGCCACACCAAACCTCCCTGAATGTGGAACAGATACAGGCGTGGGTGTTGCGGGGTGGGTGGGTGGAGTTGGACTGGTCTGTGGGGAAGGCAACACAGCAGAGAAAGTAAGTCTCTACAGATATGCTGTGTATAACCTGTGGGAGGGAGCCAAGAAGAACACCTGCATGTGAGAAATCGTTGTTCTGTTAGCTTTGGGCTCTGCAGAAATTATCGTTGCTCTGGAGGAAGAGGTGCACATTGCCCACTTTCTGGGCCCAGTTTCAGACCTCCTGAACAGAACTTCATGGTTTGAGGACATACAATACAGCAACTTTGCCACGATGAAACAATATCGATTCAGTGATATCAATTCAACCAGGGGTCATTTCGTAGAAAAAGAGGTGCAGGAGCTCATTAGCATAACTCATTAGCATAACTCATTTGCATATGCCACCCCCCCTAACATACCGGAAGTGTGTCAGAAGGCAACACCCACCCCTCAGGCTCCACTCCACAGGTGAGTGAAACTGACCTGCTCTTCCTCCATTCCCTTCCCCAGCCAATACTTTGTGCAATAAAAATAAGCGTAAAGAACACACCCTCATTCTCTTCCTGCTCCCTTGGAACCACCAGGTTTCAAGTAGACTTGAGATACCCAGGACATGTGCACCACCCATCCCTTCCCCTTTCCCTTCCCCTCCCCACAACAAGACACCCTGTGAGGTAGGTGGGGCTGAGAGAGGTCTTTTGAGAACTGCTCATGAGAGAACAGCTCTGAGAGAACTTGTGACTGGCCCAAGGTCACACCAGCAGCTGCATGTGGAGGAGTGGGGAATCAAACCCGGTTCTCCCAGATTAGAGTCCAACTCCTGACCACTATACCAAACTGATGGGGTGGAAGCTGCTGAAGGGTTGGTGAAATTTCTCCAGTACCCAGATAAAAAATGGTATACTTAGAAAATTTATATGCCATCTTGAGCAAGTCTCTGGAAAAGCAGCACACAGTCATAAAAGGAACAATGATAAAATTATCAATATTGAAACAAATCATTAAAAACAATAAAGACCCTAGCAGGGCTTTCCCTGGGACGCTGTGCCTCTGCACTGCTCGGGGAAGCCGAAGAGGGGGCGGGGCTTGGTCATGTGCCTGCTCCCTGGGCTCCTCACTCCCGGAGCTGCGCTCCTGTGCGCTCCCGCTCCAACGGACCCTTGAATTCAACTCACAATACAAGAACTTGTGGGCACTCCATGAAATTGCTGAGCAGTCGTGTTAGAACGGATAAAAGGAACCGATAAAAGGAAGCACTTCTTTACCCAAAGAGTGATTAACACATGGAATTCACTGCCACAGGAGCCGGTGGTGGCTTCAAGCATAGATGGCTTCAAGAGGAAATTAAATAAACATATGGAGTAGAGGTCCATCAGTGGCTATTAGCCACAAGGTATATATAGGATCTCTCAGTCTGGGGCAAATGATGCTCTGTATGCTTGATGCTTTGGGGGGACAACAGTGGGAGGGCTTCTAGTGTCCTGGCCTCACTGGTGGACCTCCTGATGGCACCTGGTATTTTTGGCCACTGTGTGACAGAGTGTTCGATGGACTGGGCCGTTGGCCTGATCCAGCATTGGCTTCTCTTATATTCTTACGTTCTTATGTTCAGTGCCTGGATGGGAACTACACGTGCAGTGCTTTGAGTCATTTTTGGGTTGCCAGGTCCGACTCAGGAAATATCTGGGGATTCTGGGAGTGGAGCCAGGAGCAAGGATGTGACATCTCTCTGGGAGAGGGGAGGGAAGAAGCATGATTGAACTCTAAAGGGAGTTCTGGCCATCACATTTAAAAGGGCAGTGTTCCTTTTAAATGCCTTTCCTCCATTGCAAATAATGGAGGATGGGGTCACCTTCTTTTGGGGCTCATAGAATTGGACCCCCAGTCCAGTCTTTTTTTAAATGGGGGGGCATTTGAGGAGAGGCAGAAGTTGCTATGCTGAAATTTGGTGTCTTTTCCTCAAAAAACAGCCCCCCCAAAGCCCCATTGACCCACAGATCAATTCTGCATTATACCCAATGGGGACCAGTCTCCTTAGGGTATAATGGAGCACCCACCGGACATTTCCCTCCCCCCCGTTTTCTGATAACCCTGAAGCAGGGGGAGGTCCTTCAAACTAGGGGATCCCCTGCCCCCCAGCTGGGGACTGGGAACCCTAAGTCGTATGCAAGATGGGCAGGATATGAATGGAATAAATAGTTCACTGAACAATGTAATGGTGGGATGCAGGGAGCCTCCTCGTGTGTGTGTGTGTGCGGGTGGTATAGGAATTCCTAATTTCAGGCCCTCCTCCCTGTGGTCCTAGAGAATTCAATGGAGATGTTGGCTTGTACCTTTCCACTCTGTTCAGTCAAGTCTGAAGCCTTCTTCTAGGCCAGATTTTAAGGTTGCCCGGAAGCTGGCAGGAAGGTTGGGGGAATGCAGCATTGTAGGAGTTTGTTTTTTTTTAAAGGCAGCCTCATGTACTTACCATCAGTGCCAATAGGTAGCTCTAGGAATCTCCAGTGACACTTTGGTAAAATCATAGTGTTTCTGGCAATTCCCAGAGCTAATCTGGAATGACAAAGGGTAGCTCTAGGAATCAAAACTCTATGGTAAAATGGCAAGCAATGGGACCTGGGTGCAGCAGGCAGGGATACTCTGCCCCCAGTGGAATTTGTGAAGCCACTAATTTTACTAGACCAATGGCAATCAGGCCCCGGGGCAGGGAAATGTCAACTTCTTGCCTTTTTAGAAGACTGCATTTATAGATGAAGGGTCAGGATTTGCAAGATAATTGGCACTGCCCAGCATTTAGGGTTTCCCTTGTATGGAGCACATCCTCTTCAGTGATCAGGTATTTTGATTCTGGGTGGGCCTGGGGAATGGTCAATGAACTAAAGGGTCTCTCAGGACTATGTAGGGCTGCCAAGTCCAACTTGGGAAATATCTGGGGTCTTTGGGGGTGAAGCCAGGAGACTTTGGGGGTGGAGCCAGGAGAAAGGAAGTGACATCATTTTGTGATGTCACATCCTGTGATGTTGCTTCCACATGCTGACACATGAACTCATGAAGTTTCCTAATACTGAATCAGGCCATTGGTCCATCAAGATCAGTATTGACTACTCAGACTGGTAGTGGCTCTCCAGGGTCTCAGGCTGAGATCTTTAATGTCACCTATTACCTGATCCTTTTTTAGCTGAAGAGGCTGATACCTCCTGCATGTCAAGCAGATGCTCTATCACTGAGCAACGGCCCTACTGAATCCTTCCTCATCTCGGCAGAATATGAAGCCCTAAGTGCTACACAAGTGCTAAATATGATTTTCATATCATAAGAACAGGAGAGAAGCCACAGTGGATCGGCCCATCCAGTACAGCCCATCCAGTACAACACTCTGTGTCACAACAGTGGCCAAAAATACCAGGTGCCCTCAGGAGGTCCAGCAGCGGGGCCAGAACTCCAGAAGCCCTCCCAATGTTGCCCCCCAAGCACCAAGAATGCAGAGCATCACTGCCCCAGACAAAGGGTTCCATTTAGACCTTGTGGCTAATAATAGCCACTGATAGACCTCTGCTGGATGGGGACAGAGAGAGAGACAGACAGACAGACAGACAGAAAAAAGAAAGAAAGAGGGAGAGAGAGAGAAGGGAAAAAAACTGGCAGAGGCACTTACTTCCATTTAGACCTTGTGGCTATAATAGCCACTGATAGACCTCTGCTGGATGGGGACAGAGAGACAGACAGACAGACAGACAGACAGAAAAAAGAAAGAGGGAGAGAGAATGAAAAGAGCTGGAAGAGACACTCACCTTGCCAGCCACATGCAAAAGCAGCTCCTTCAGTCCCTCCTTAATCTCTGGGCGGGCCTCTCTTGCTGTGGAAGCTCTCTTGCTGACTTCTTAAAGGGGAAATGTCTGGTGAGGCTTTTTACTGCAGGGCAGGCTCTCTGCAGACATTTCCCTTTTAAGGCAGCCATTTTGTCCCCCCGGTGGCCATCTTTGGAAAAGCGGGAGGTAAGCACTAAAAATCGGTGTTTCCCCCGCCCTACCGGGGGACTTGGCAGCCCTAGGACTATGTGGCTTGTGCTCTTAGCCTATCAAGTCTGCATGAATTCAGTGTTTGCTTAAAAGGGTGAGGATGCCAGATCATAATCGATTTATAGGGTTTACTGTGGAGCTAACAACATGGGAAACCTTTGAAATAAGGGGGATTTTATATAGTGTTTTTTTCCAGTGTTTAGAACCCTGCAAGCTCCTGGCAACTATCAGGAGTGGTGGTGGTGGGGGGGCACAGCATCATAGGATAATTTTTTAAAATAAAAAAAATGCATCCTTGTGTACATACTGGAATTTGGTACAGAAAGTGACAAAGGGTAGTTGTAAGAATCACTGGAAACTCTATGGTAAAACCATGGAGTTTGTGACAATTCCTAGAGCTACCCTTTGTTGCTTCCTGTATCAATTTCTGGAAAGTACACAAGGGTGCCTTAAAAAAAAAATCTCCTGCTGCCACTCTGAGTAGCGGCAGTCAATGGGACCTGATTGCGGGGGATCCCCAACTTCCACTGTGGGCTTGGCAGCCCGAGGAAATACAGACAGCAGTAAAGTATGGCAGTTCAGCATTGTTTCCTTCATACTGCATGGAGGGTAGATAACGGTGAGATGCTTGACAGAAGCAAAGTAACCAGCGGGGGGGGGGGGGGGGTGATGAGGGTGGATAACTGAAATAAGTGAAGGCAGAAGACATAATTGAGGATCATTGCGTTTAGGATAAGAGGGGACGACACTGCAGGGGAACAGATGGAGAGAGGGGCAGAAGCTAATGTGAAATGGGAGATCTGGGTAGGGGAAGGACACCCAACAGCAAGTGCCAGTGGACTAAGGAGTAACACTAAGGATGAAGTAGAAGTCTCAGAAACCAAAAGGAAGACAATTCTTTGGGTGAGAAAATGAGGGTTGCGGGGTGCAGCTCACCTAAGACAGCTTGTAGACATTTGCCTCAACAGCATAATGCTCGTTGTGGCAGTGCCAGGTGTGTGTGTGCGCGCAAGGATGTGTATGAGAAAGGGAGGGAGCGGGGGAAGAGAGAGAGAGAGAGAATAGATGTAAAATTTCCAGGAGTTTTATGTATGTATTTATTTATAAATTAGATTTATGAATCACCCAATCCCCAATTACTCAGGGCTGTGGGTGATGAACAACAAAACCCTAAAACATCAAACAATAAAACACAATAACAGTCCAGTTTAGATTAAAACAATTCTCAGACAGTGTTAACATAAGCTGATTGATATGTCAGTTTTCAGACCGCAGGAAGGGCAGGGGGTCTTAGAGAAGATGAAAAGAGAATTGGGAAAAGTATTGGGGATGCCAGCCAGGCTGAGAGAGCTCTTTAGAGAGCTGCCCTTGAGAGAACAGCTCTGAAAGAATTTATGACTGACCCAAGGTCACACCAGCAGCTGCATGTGGAGGAGTGGAAAATCAAACCCAGTTCTCCCAGATTAGAGCCCGCCCTCTTAACCACTACACCAAGCTGGCTGGTGGGACCAGGGCTTTTTTCTTGGGGGAACGCACTGGAACAGAGTTCTGGAACCTCTTCGACAAAGTTCTTTTTAAAATGTTTAAAAGTTCATGAGTTTTTAGTATACAGATTGAAAACTTCATTTCCCTCTTGAGGGTTCTGGCTAGAGATGTGAAGGCCTGGGAAAAAGACAGAAAAATTCGGACAAAACCCAGGTTTTTTCTCCTGAAGCCTTTTTTTGTTTTTTTTCCAAAAAGTTGGAAAAATTGAAAAAAGAAAAGAAAAGAAATTGATTATACAGCGTTTTATTTTAACATGATGAATAAAATATTTTAAGACAATATTTTCCAAATCATTTCTAAAAGATATGTATGGTATCAGATTAAACTGATTTCTGTGCACTGAGAACAAGCAAGTCCTAGGTTGTAAACTGAACTCTCCAATGCAAGAACAAGATGCATTTCTTCATTTAGGAGGTGCTATTGTCACAAGAAAAGAAAAAGGTTTCAGTTTTGTTTTTGCATGAGGGTGAGTATACTGGCACTCAGGCTTCACTAGGCCTCAAAGCATTGGAAGAAAATACAGAGCAACAAAAAGGACCTGAAAGTATAGTTTTTAGAGGTCCATAATAACTGTGATAATGACAGAGCAGCTGCAGAAGCAGAGACTGAAACTGATAATTACAGCTCAGAAAAGGATTCTGATTAAATTTCATGCGCATTCATTGAAACGTAGTCCCACACTCTCTTCTATACACTTCTCCTGGCTTCAATTCTTTTTATAAGAATGGTTTTTTTATTTTTATTTAATACTGTGGAGAAGAAATATGAATAACTGTTACTTCTGGATTTTTAAAAATGGTTTTGTAAAGGGTTTTTTGTCTGTCCCACATAAACTAGTAAACAGTTCAGGAGATTGTGGCTCCATTTGTTACAATTACAAATAAATATTATTTAAAAAGTAAATTCTGTTTGTAATAATTGTTTGGATACACTATATTTTTAATAGGCTAGTTTTGATAATTTCATATCAAGTAAAATTGTCCATAGTCATATTTTATGTTCCTAAAGTAACAGAGTGACTTTCAATCTGGAAAAGGAAAAAAAAGTGCTAATGTAGCATTTCCCCCCATTTTTCCCCATTTTTCCAAAAATTCTCATTTTTTTCCCCTGGAAAAAACCTGGGTTTTTCCCCAAGCTTCAAAATTTCCAGAAATTTTACATCTCTAGTTCTGGGATCTCTCTCTTTTTTTTAAGCCCTGGGTTGGACCATTGTGAAGGCAGGATTAGTGAGTGGCTGTGTTTAGGCAAATACAGGAGCTTTTCACCTGGATCTTGGCTACTAGAGAAGATCCAGGTAGGGTTCCCATCCTCCAGGTGGGGCCTGGGGATCTCCCGCTTTTACAACTGATCCCCAGCTGACAGAGATCAGCTCCCCGGGAGAAAATGGCTGCTTTGAAGGGTGGACTCTATGGCATTGTACCATGCTGAGGCCCCTCCCTTCCCCAAACCCCACCTTCTCCTGGCTCCAACCCCAAAGTCCCCAGGTATTTTCCAACCCGGACTTGGCAATAGGGCTGCCAAGTCCCCCGGTAGAGTGGGGGAAACACCGATTTTTAAAGCTTTCCCCCGCTTTTCCAAGATTGGCCACCGGGGGGACAAAATGGCTGCCAGCAGGGGAACCTCGGAGCCTGCCCTGCTGGCCTCTTGAACTTCTTAAAAGGGAAATTTCCCCTTTAAGAGCTGAGCCAGCAAGAGAGCCCCGCCCAGAGATTAAGGCGGGACTAAGCTCTTTCTACTGCGTGCAAGGTTGCTGCTGGAGTAAACTGCTTGGGTAAGCTGGGGTCTGCGAGCTCTTTTCCTTCTCTGTCTCTCCCCCTCCCCCTCTTTCTTTTTTCTGTCTGTCTGTCCACTGTGGTTTTGTCAAAGGAATAAACTGTCACTTCCAAAGAGGTAAACATCACAAGGAGAGGTTGCCTGTAGAAGGTCTGGGAGTGGGATTGTTTAAAATGTCTTGTCGTGGCTGCTTGGGTCCCCCCAATCCTCATTTCCCTTCTGCAAATAAAAGTTGGGATTCCTCATTTTTATGCCAATTTTCTGTTTCTTTCAACCGTGTCCCCCCCTCCGGCAGTAAAAATCTGCATTTTTAAAAGCATTTGTACATCAAGTAACCGGTATTTTAAATTAGGGATGGATCCAACTAGCTTTTCTGCTGGCGAAAAGGGGAGGACAAAGGTCCTCTTTAGCCACCAAAAAGCCTATGCTGGGGGGGGGGGGAGTAGTTATGGGACTTACATGGACAACAGCTGGGTGAAACAAGGGCCAGAAATAAAGCCTGGGAATTGGGCAAGAGTAAGTGAAAAAGCTGTCTGTCTGTCTGTCTGTCTCTCTCTCTCTGTCCCCATCCAGCAGAGGTCTATCAGTGGCTATTATAGCCACAAGGTCTAAATGGAACCCTTTGTCTGGGGCAGTGATGCTCTGCATTCTTGGTGCTTGAGAGGGGGGCAACAGTGGGAGGGCTTCTGGAGTTCTGGCCCCGCTGCTGGACCTCCTGAGGGCACCTGGTATTTTTGGCCACTGTTGTCACACAGAGTGTTGTACTGGATGGGCTGTACTGGATGGGCCGATCCACTGTGGCTTCTCTCCTGTTCTTATGATATGAAAATCATATTTAGCACTTGTATAGCACTTAGTGCTTCATATTCTGCCGAGATGAGGAAGGATTCAGTAGGGCCGTTGCTCAGTGATAGAGCATCTGCTTGACATGCAGGAGGTATCAGCCTCTTCAGCTAAAAAAGGATCAGGTAATAGGTGACATTAAAGATCTCAGCCTGAGACCCTGGAGAGCGACTACCAGTCTGAGTAGTCAATACTGACCTTGATGGACCAATGGCCTGATTCAGTATTAGGAAACTTCATGAGTTCATGTGGAAGCATGTGGAAGCAACATCACAGGATGTGACATCACAAAATGATGTCACTTCCTTTCTCCTGGCTCCACCCCCAAAGTCTCCTGGCTCCACCCCCAAAGTCCCCAGATATTTCCCAAGTTGGACTTGGCAGCCCTACTTGGCAACCCTAGATCCAGGATATCAGCTAATGAGGTAGCAGTGGCCCTTTGTGAGCAGAAAACTGGTGAGTGCTTCCGCAATTTCTAGATTAGGTTGCCCCAAAGTGTGGGGCTGCCGTCAAAGATTAGGAATATGCATTCGGTTTGGACAAACTGAAACACAAACCGAATAATGCCTATTCAGCATTATTCGAGCCCGCTGAAAGCTGAATTCGAGCCCGCTGAAAGCTGAAAGCTGAATTCCCTAATCTGATTCGGCTGGCCGAACAGGGATTCCCCAAATGGATGCCGTATATTTGGCATCCATTCAGGGAATCCCTATGCTGGGCGAGGAAGGGAAAGTGTTTAAACTTAAAACACTTTCTCTTGCTTCTGGGGCTCATGCCGCCTCAGCAGCGTGACTCCCCGGCCCAGGGAAAGTATTTAAACTTCCCCAAAAAAATCTGAATTTTTTTTGGGGTGCACACCCCTATTGAAGACTGTCAAGAAACAGTTGATACAGAATGCTGAGGCCCAAATATTGACTGGAGTGGGTTGTAGGGACTGTATCACTGCAGTACTGTTCCATCTACGCTGGCTCCCAGTTTGCTTCTGGGCTCTATTCAGGGCTCTAGTATTGACCATTAAAGCCCTGTATGGCTTGGGACCAGCATATTTTAAGGACCATCTTACTCCCATAAGAACCTTTCCGACCACTCTAATCCTCTTCAGAGGCCCTGCTTCAGGTCAGCTGCCCCCACCATTGGAGGCTAGAGAGGTGGCAACTCAAGATTCACCCTTCATGGTCATGGCACCAAAAACTTGGGGACTCTCCAGGGAGATTCATCTGTCTGCCGGTATTATTGTCATTGCCAGTGGGTGAAGACATTTTTTTTGTGTCTGAAGTTCCATCACTAACTCTTATTACCCGTCCTCCCTGTTTGTGTTTTTATACAGGTTTATATGTTGTATTTAATTGTTTTAAATATTATATATGTGTGTGTATGTGTGCATATAATAATAATTTATTTGATTTATTAATCGTCCCATCCCAGCTTGCACAGGGCTGTGGGTGATTTACAGCAGAAGTGCAAAAACCATAAAACTTTATGCATGCGTTTAAATGCTGCTTAAATAATGTTTAAATGTTTGCTACTTTGGGGACCCTGAGTTGCATGGAAAGGTGGCAGAGAAATGTTTTAAGTAAAAATGAAAAAAATAAACAGGACCCGTGGATCAGCTGTGAGGCAGGGTGGGGTGGGGAGGAGGGAGCGCGTGGGGCATCAGAGGCAGACCCATTAACTTTTTAGAGGAGGAAGCAAGATGGGGCAGATGCAGGATTTCCCTGCTCATCCATCCACACCTCACACAAGGAAGCCAAGTACTTCTCAAAGTTGAGGCAGAGAGTAAAGCTTCGACTATCTTTAGTAAATAACCAAACAATCATTTGTTTTCTAATATAGCTGTAAAACTAACCTGAAAGCTTCGAAATAAATCACTGTGTAAAACTGTACTGTAAGAACCTTCTAAAAATGAAATCTGTGTCAGTTTCTGAGTTGTGAATATGTATTAAGGTTGTAACAACTAGCAAGAATGAACTTTTTATGTAGCAAACCATGATTTAAGTCAGAACTTCCTAACTAGTAAATCTTGGCTTAAATCAATTTGATTTAAATCAAGTCCATCCTATTTAACAGCATAAAATGCATAATTTATAACAACATATAATATTGTACTATTTGGCATATTTATGGAATTCAGAAGTGTAAATGCCTTATTTTTTTCCTAGAAAAATGGTGAATGTCCTGGCTCAGTGCACACACATTTCAGGTTTTGCCGTTGGAGAGATGGGGGGGGAGGTGAAAATACAAAGCCACTTATATGGTAAAGAAAAGAAAGTGTATTATGTAAACAGGCACAATTTTATACAGTCCCAACAGGACTAGCAGCATATGTGGATGCTGAATTAAACTTTATAACATTGAAAACACTGAACTCTTCAATAGTATATTATCAGCATACACGTAAATTTAAACAGTAAACACATCCTTGAAAATATGTTTTGTATGTCTGCAGTGTACACTGCCTTTGTCCTGCTACAGAAATCTTCATTCTATCTATACCCTCTGGATTACACCAAAGTGTTCAATTTATTCTGAAAGAGAAAATATTTTATAGGGAGGTTTCTGTTTTTCAGAGCTCCACAGAATGTTCAGTTTCCACGGAGGGGTTTCAGCTTTCCCTCCCATATATTTATAATTTATATATAATTTAAACTTATAGACTGCCCTTCCCTGAATGCACAGGGCGCGGGGCGGTGAACAACAGTAAAAACATTCATAAATTAATAAAGCAATTCCAACAGTTTAAATAAAATAGGACTAAAACGTTCTCAGATTGCGCTAAGACGTCAGAATTTCAAACTGTATCACTGTCTTGCAGGGGAGATAGAGAGGAAGGGAGTGGGGAAGGGAGTGCCAGATAGGATGGTACCCATCGCTGTCCTCAACCAAAAGCCTGGTGGAACATCTGTGCCTTGCAAGCCTTGTGGAACTACATGAGGTCTCGCAGGGCACAGATGTTATTTGGCAGAGAGTCTTGCCAGGGATGAGTAGGCCCTGGCTCTGATCGAGGAGAATCGGATATTTTTTGGGCTGGGGATCACCAGTAGGTTGTTCTCTGCAGAGTATAAAGCCCTTTGGGGGACGTACCAGAGGAGGTGATCCCAAAGATACATGGGTCCCAGATTGCTTAGGGCCTTGAACTTGACTCACTACTCCACCGGGAGCCAGTGCAGCTGATGGAGCACTCGTTAGGACCTGCGCTGCCACTTTCTGGACCAGGTGGAGTTTCCAGGTCAGTGTCAATGGTAGCCCAGCATAAAGTGATTTACAGTAATCCAGCCTGGAGGTGATGGTTGCGTGGATTACTGTGGCTAGGTTTGGGAAAGACAGGAAGGGGGCCAGTTGCCTCATTCCAAAACAGCCACAGGCAGCCTGTTTCCCCTGCTATGGGGCTTCATGTGTATTGACTGGAGCTTATGATGCTCCACAGTGGGACAAAAAGGGCCCATGCAGCTGTTTTGGCTCAGGAAAACAGCATGGGAAGGAAGGCTGAAGCTCCTCCTGCACAGTGTGATGCTTCCAAGTTGAACTTGACCCTGGATAGCTTGGAAACTTCTGTTTCCTAAGGTTAAATGTGACTGCAAGTTGGGTCAGGGGATTTCCAACCCAATTTATGTCACACTAATGATCTGGTTTGGCCCTAAGCTTCCCAAATGGCTATAGAGTTACCAAGAAATCACTCTTGGAGAGTAGCATCCAATTTTTGCTTTTTGTCTTTTACTCGTCTTGGATACCTTAAGCTGGTCAGTCAGGGAGGCAACACTTGATTAATAAGCATTATGGGACCCACCTCGTGTCTAGGGGCTCTTTGAAGTATAGCAGTTTTCCTACCCTATCTTGGCGAATGATCAGTCTTTTGAAGTTCCAGTTCCAACCAAGAATGAATTTAATACGAAGCTTAAACCCTGAGGGGGGTCAGGGAGGGATGGGCAGGTTGAGGATTTTATTACTGCTATTAGCAGATGTTGCCATGGGTATTGAGTCAGATGCCCGAAAGGCAACTTTCCCATTTTATTCGAAATCCAGAGTCTGGAATGGGTGATAATCATTTCAATTTAGGTTTGGGAAGGACAGTGTACAACTCACCTCTAGGGCAGAGTCAGAATTCTTATTCCTGCTTTATTAGTCTAATAAAGGAACTCTCATAAAGAGAGATTTCTGTTCTGAAATGTGTGGCAAAAGGGGCACTGCCTCATCTTGCTTCCCAGCTCACTAGTCATCAGTTATGAATCCTTGTGGACTAGAAGTCTCCGCTGTTACCTGCTAAGGGAGTTTGTGGTGAAGCCTGCAGAAACAACTGGCCAGGGTGCCATGGGATAAAACTCCTCTGAGAACATAGCTCTCAGCAAGCAGAACATTCACAGTCCAGCTCCTGTGAGCAAAGGAGAAGTAAGTTTGGCTGGAAAAGAGTAAAACCTCATACATATTCAGGGGATAGGAATAGCTGAGTGAGCTAAGCAAGAGGGGATTAAGGAATTCATAGCTTCTCTGCCCTCCTGGTCACTGTGGCAGGAGCTTAGAGGAAGGAGAGCAGCAGAGTAGGCAGTGCTCTGAGAAGAAAATCCGAAAGGTGGGGAAAAGTAAAGCCAACAGGAAAAGTTGAGCGATGAAGTGGCCCGAAAGAGGCAACGGTTGTGAGAAATGTCATCAGAGTTAAGGACAAGAGAGACTGTACATTTCTAGTGGGAACAGGGGGAAGGGGGACACAACCACTTGAGCTAGTCGACAGACGAGGGCTAAAGAAAGTGTACAAGTGGCCTGGAAAGGGGGAACTTGGTGAGAAATAGAGGACAGATGTTTGCCAGTTAGTCCAGGTAATTCTTTTGCCCTCAGACATTTTATTTTTATTTATTTTTATTTATATTTGCATTTCTATCCCACCCTCCCTGCCAATCGTCAGGCTCAGGGCGGCTAACAGCATAATAAATATACATTAGAATTCCAAATAAAACTATCAGTCAATATAAAAACATACTATATAAACATAAAATGCAATAAAAGATGGCGATCTTCAACATCCCTGTCAGCTGAACGGCGTCAACAGGCTCCCTCCTACCTATGAGCCTTTGTTGGTGGTACCATTGGTCCTGATTGGTACAGTTGGTAGTCAGGCCAGGGCCATAGCTGCAGCTTCTGGATTTGGGACAAGGGCAGCCCCATGTAGAGAGTATTACAGTAATCCAGTCTTGAGGTGACCAATGTGTGGATCACTGTAGGCAGGTCGTTGAGTTCAAGGAAGGGAACCAACTGCCTAAGCAGCCGTAGATGATAAAGGGCCAACTTTGCAGTGGCTGCTACCTGGGTCTCCATCGTTAAGGAGGTGTCCAGGAGTGCTCCCAAGCCCTTAACCTCCCGCGCTGGCACCAATGGTGCCCCATTGAAGGTTGGGAGAGGGATCCCTAACTCTGGACCGCTCCGACTCAAACATAGGACTCCGCCTTCATCATTTTCAATTTCAGTTGGCTCTGTCTAAGCCAACCAGCCACAGCTTTCAATGCCAGGTCCAGATCTCCCGGACTAGAGTCTGACTGGCCGCCCAAAAACAGATAGAGCTAGGTATCATCAGCATATTGATGACAACCCAGGCCATGTCTCTGGGCAATCTGGGTGAGGGGGTGCATATAGATGTTAAACAGCATTGGGGAAAGCACTGCACCCTGAGGCACTCTACACGATAGTGGGTGTCTTCCAAATAGTTGTTCCCCAACTGCCACCCTCTGTCCCTGATCTTGAAGAAACGAGGAGAGTCACTGTAAGGCCAGTCCCTGAATCCTGATATCGGCGAGGTGGTGGACCAGTAGTTGATGGTCGACCATGTTGAACACCACCGACATGTCTAACAACATCAACACCACCGTACCGCCTCGATCCAGATGCCTCTGGAGATCGTCTGTGAGGGCGACTAAGACCGTCTCTGTCCCATGGCCTGGTCAGAAGCCAGACTGTAAGGGGTCTAACACATTCAACCAGATATTGCCATCAGAACTATTTGGGATGCATTTAAGGCCTTTGCCAGAGGATCGGTCATTAGAGAAGCGGCGCATATCAGAAAGCAAAAGAATGAGAAATTCATACAAACCAAGAAACAAATTGAGAAACAAGAAGAGGACATGAAAAAAGATCCTTCAAAACAAGAATGAAATTGAAACTATTACAACACCAAACACTGCGGAAAGAGAAAGAAAAAAGAAATATAACAATCCTGTGAGATGATCAAGGAAAAGGGAAAAAATCTGTCTAATGAATTAAAAGAGATTATTGATGTCTTCTATGAGAAGCTATATCAAAAAAGAGAAGCTACACAACATGGAATTAAAGACTTTAAAAAATATATATAATTTGAAGAAATTTACAGAGGAACAAAAGAAAACTTTAAATGAACCAATAAACTTCTCTGAACTGACAGAAGACCTGGGGGGTGGGGAAGGGAAGTCTCCAGGTCCTGATGGCTTTCTGGCAGAATTCTATCAAATTTTTGAAGACCAATGGATATTACCTTTAAAACATGTAATAGCAACTGAAGGTAAAGTGCCCGACTCTTGGAATGAAGCCCTAATAACTTTGGTACATAAACAGAACATGGACCAGAAAGAAATTAAGAATTATAGGCCAATCTCACTATTAAATGTGGATTATAAAATTTATGCTTCCATTTTGGCTACAAGACTGAAAAAGAGTTCTGACACAAATAAGTCACCAAGATCAAGCAGGCTTCCTACCAAAAAGATGACTTAGAAACAATGTATAGACTATACTAAATGTGACTGAATATTTTGAAGCACATCCAGAGAAACAGATGGCTTTGGTTTTCCTAGATGCCGAAAAAGCATTTGATTATGTCAGCTGGAATTTCATTTTGGAACAACTATTAATTTCACAATGTGGCAAAGAATTTTTTACAATGGTTAGAGCAATCTATACCAGGCAACAAGCGAGTGTCCTTGTCAGTGGAGACCTAACAAGGAATATTGAAATACAAAAAGGAACTAGACAAAGTTGCCCACTTTCACCACTATTGTTTATATTTGTACTTGAAATACTGAAGGACATGTTTAGAGAGGATACTCATATCAAAGGACTCAAAGGAAGAGGAGAAGGATACAAATTGCAAGCATTTCCTGATGACTTAGTCTTCATATTAGAAAATCCATTGGAATCTATTATGCAACTTCAAAAATCCCTACAAGATTATGGACAAGTGGCTGGACTGAAAATTAATTTCAACAAAACAAAAATGTTAATGGAAAACATGACTAAAGATCAAGATCAACAGATACAACAACTATCAGGTTTGGAAGTTAAAAAGAAATTGAAGTATGTAGCTCCCTGATGGAAAATAATTATATGTAACTTATCTTGGAAATAAGAAAGACTTTGAGATATGGAAAAACTTACAAATATCTTTGATGGGGAAGATAGCTACAATAAAAATGAATGTCCTACCTAGACTGGTTTTCTTATTCCAAACAATCCCCATCTTTAAAACCAGAAATACTTTGTAGAACTTGAAAAACTGATGAAACACTTTATATGGCAGGGAAAGAGACCAAGAATAAAACTGAAAGCTTCACAAGACACAAAAGAAACAGCTGGATTTGCATTTCCAGACTTCTGGTTATACTATAGAGCAGCATCACTGGCATGGCTAAGGGAATGGATTACTTTAGAAAATGCCAGGGTACTAGCTCTGAAAGGACATGACAATGTTGGGATGGCACACATTTGTATGGTACGGAAAAGCTGATGCCCATAAATATTTTAAACAACACTTCATTAGGAGAGCTCTATTAAAGGTTTGGGAAGAAGTGAAAAGACCTTTTTACACGAAGGTTCCAAAATGGGTCTCACCATTAGAAGTGTTTACTAACCCAAACCTATTCCTAAAGGATTCCTTGTTAAAATATGTAGACCTCCTGGATAACAAAAACGAATTAAAATTAATAGAAAATATTAAAAGACTAAAACCTGATTTAAGTTGGTGGGAAAGAGTACAAATAGAATCAGGGTGTACTAAAGATAAAATAATAGGTTTCTGTTCCAAAATATTAGAAATAGATAAGATACTGTTGTATTCTGAAGAAAAACTGATTAAAAAACTGTATGTAATAATACTGGAAAACAAAACACAAGATGAAATAGTTAAAAATTCTATGGTTAAATGGACACAAAACCTAGGTTGTAATATTGATTTAGACCAATGGTTACAGGTATGGAAAATAAATGTAAAAATTACTAAAGTAACTTCATATAAAGAAAATATTTACAAAATGTTTTATAGATGGCATATGACTCCAGATAAACTAGCAAAATTCTATTCTGAATTACCTAATGTTTGTTGGAAATGTAAAAAGGTTGTTGGTTCCTTTTTCCATATGCGGTGGACATGTGATAAAGTTAAAAAGTATTGGTCTTGGATTCATGAAATGTTACAAAAAATGCTAAAATGTACCATACCTTTTACACCTGGTATTTCTACTGAATACATGTATTGACCACTGTAAGAATATTGTATGCTAAATATTGGAGAAAAGATGAAATACCTTCAAAGGAAGAAATGATAAGCAAAACTCTTGAAACTGCTGAGATGAATAAACTGACTTTATTTTTGAGAGAACAAGAGGAAGGGAGATTTCAGACTACATGGTCAAGATTTTATAAATGGCTGGAAGATTACAGACTTATAATCACATTTGGAGATATTACAGAACTTATTTTTAACTATAAGGCAGAACACATAGACAAACTATATGTTGTTAAAAATGGTTAATATACAATGGATATTGTAGGAGGTAATATAACAGATATAACAAAGATGTATAATGGAACCCCCAAACATGTATGTTTTTTATGTTTGTTTGTTTTGTTTGATATTAGAATAAAAATCTTTTTTTAAAAAATCTGGTCTGAAATCGCCCACTCAGCTTCCACAGCAAGAACCTGGGTCTGGTAGACCGTGCTCTGAAGCACTAACTGCTACACCACACTGGCTATTATCGCCTGGTGTCACAACTAAACTCCAGACAACAGATCTCTTTCTCCCCCTGGAGAAAATAACTGCTTTTGAGGCTGGCCTCTATAGCATTCTGTTCAGCTAAGGCTGCTCCCCTCCTTAAACTCTGGCTTCCATAGACTCCATCATAAAATCTCCAGGAATTTCCCAACCTGGAGTTGGCAACCCTAGTCAGGATGGCCCCAATGTTCTCTTCCAAAGGCCAAAATAGGCATGAAAAGGGCCTCCTCCCCGTGCTTTTTACTGACAGACCCAAGCTTGGTTGCTTAGCAACAGGCACTGAGGGGAAAGAAGGGTTGCCAGCTCTGAGTAGGGAAATACCTGAAGATCTGGGTGGTGGATTCTGTGGAGGGCAGCATTTGGGGAGGGAAAGGACTCAGCAGGATACAATGCCATGGCATAGGGTCTACCCTCCAAAGCAGCCACTTTCTCCAGGGGAACTGATCTCTGCCATCTGGAGATCAATTGTAAAAGCGGGAGATCTCCAGGTCCCACCTGGAGATTGGCAACCCTAGGGGAAAGTCAGCCACACAGTAGGAAGTTGAAGTGAATGGTCCAGCCACGGGAGAAGTGTCTTTGTCAGGAGAGACAGCTAGTTTGGCAGTTAATTCTGAGGGAAGAGTGTCCAGGCTGGCAGTGGGCGGGGGAGAGGAGTAGACCCAGCCCCCAGCCAATGGCACATGAGTACTCTTGAGTGGCATTTGAGGGGTCAATGGCTGATGGAGCGTACAGCACAGCCAATGGGAGAGCTGGAAATGGCCAATACATAAGGAAATTACATATGTAGGATTAGGGCTGCCAAGTCCCCCCGTAGAGCGGGGGAAACACCGATTTTTAAAGCTTTCCCCCGCTTTTCCAAAATTGGCCACCGGGGGGACAAAATGGCTGCCAGCAGGGGAACCTCGGAGCCTGCCCTGCTGGCCTCTTGAACTTCTTAAAAGGGAAATTTCCCCTTTAAGAGCTGATCGAGCAAGACAGCCCCGCCCAGAGATTAAGGAGGGACTAAGCTCTTTCTACTGAAGGGCTTCCGTGCAAGGTTGCTGCTGGAGTAAGCTGCGTAAGGTGCTGGGGTCTGCGAGCTCTTTTCCTTCTCTGTCTCTCTCCCTCCCCCTCTTTCTTTTTGCTGTCTGTCTATCCACTGTGGTTTTGTCAAAGGAATAAACTGTCACTTCCAAAGAGGTAAACATCACAAGGAGAGGTTGCCTGTAGAAGGTCTGGGAGTGGGATTGTTTAAAATGTCTTGTCGTGGCTGTTTGGGTCCCCCCAATCCTCATTTCCCTTCTGCAAATAAAAGTTGGGATTCCTCATTTTTATGCCAATTTTCTGTTTCTTTCAACCATGTCCCCCCCCCCCCCCCAGGCAGTAAAAATCTGCATTTTTAAAAGCATTTGTACATCAAGTAACCGGTATTTTAAGTTAGGGATGGATCCAACTAGCTTTTCTGCTGGCAAAAAGGGGAGGACAAAGGTCCTCTTTAGCCACCAAAAAGCCTATGCTGGGGGGGGGGGGGGGAGAAGTTATGGGACTTACATGGACAACAGCTGGGTGAAACAAGGGCCAGAAATAAAGCCTGGGAATTGGGCAAGAGTAAGTGAAAAAGCTGTCTGTCTGTCTCTCTCTCTCTCTCTCTGTCCCCATCCAGCAGAGGTCTATCAGTGGCTATTATAGCCACAAGGTCTAAATGGAGCCCTTTGTCTGGGGCAGTGATGCTCTGCATTCTTGGTGCTTGGGGGGCAACAGTGGGAGGGCTTCTGGAGTTCTGGCCCCGCTGCTGGAACTCCTGAGGGCACCTGGTATTTTTGGCCACTGTTGTGACACAGAGTGTTGTACTGGATGGGCCGATCCACTGTGGCTTCTCTCCTGTTCTTATGATATGAAAATCATATTTAGCACTTGTGTAGCACTTAGGGCTTCATATTCTGCCGAGATGAGGAAGGATTCAGTAGGGCCGTTGCTCAGTGATAGAGCATCTGCTTGACATGCAGGAGGTATCAGCGTCTTCAGCTAAAAAAGGATCAGGTAATAGGTGACATTAAAGATCTCAGCCTGAGACCCTGGAGAGCCACTACCAGTCTGAGTAGTCAGTACTGACCTTGATGGACCAATGGCCTGATTCAGTATTAGGAAACTTCATGAGTTCATGTGTCAGCATGTGGAAGCAACATCACAGGATGTGACATCACAAAATGATGTCACTTCCTTTCTCCTGGCTCCACCCCCAAAGTCTCCTGGCTCCACCCCCAAAGTCCCCAGATATTTCCCAAGTTGGACTTGGCAGCCCTATGTAGGATGCTTGAAGAACATTAACTGCTTGAAGAACGTCAAGGGAAGCTACCTGTTTTTTTCCTCTGCAGTACAGGCTAGAATATCTGTGTTCTAGTGCACTGTAGAGCCAGTTTCATTCTGTGCTCACTGGAGCTTCTAAATCCATTTCAAGGGTAGCATTAGACGGAGCTAGAATTGCTTTGGCAGGAAACTGGTGGGAAGATCGGGAGGCAGAGGGAACAGCCTTGCCTGATGTCGCAGTGCATGTCTGGCTGATAACCCCAAAATGACATCAGTTGCATGATACTGTAGGAATCCCCCTGATCTCTACGGTTAATCTAGACATCAGGAGGATTCCTAGAGGGTTGAGGAGTGCAGTCCACAGCAATAAACCCTTTAGGCAACAAAAGAATGGATGGCTGTGGCAAGATCCTTGCTGCTCAGGCAGGGGTAGACTGGGTGTACCAGAAGTAATGGACAAGCCACGTTCCTCCCCCCCCCCCCACTTACCTTGTAATTTGAGAATTCTTACAAAAACCTGGGGTATTTCTGAACTTTTCCCAAGATAATTCAGGAAAACCAAAGCCAGGGGAGCTTGTCTTAAGCCTTTCTTCCTTGTCCTTTTCATAAAGGTAATGTACTCTTATAAAGGAATGGGGGAACTGACAGTATAAGGAGTCAGGAGAGACCATCTAGGCTTCATCCTCTGACTCAGGGAAATGATTTCCTGTTGGGCCAGCTCTTTTATAACCAGAAGGCATAGGAAACTGCAGGTCTGATGTGCCCTGGCAGGAAATGATGTCCTTGGGCGTGCTCAAGAGTATTTGTGTGTTTCTGGAGGGAAGGCAGCATGGTACAGCTCAGTGTTGTCAGATCTTGGAAGCTAAGAAGGATCAGTATTTGGAAGGATGTCAGGTTGCCAGGTCTGTTGGGAACATTGGCAGTGGGATGAAGAAGAAGAAGAAGAAGAAGAAGAAGAAGAAGGAGAGATTGGATTTATACCCTGCCCTTCACTCACTTGGAGTCTCAGAGCGGTTTACAAACTTCTCTCCCTTCCCCTCCCCTCAACAGACACCCTGTGAGATAGGTGGGGCTGAGAGAGCTCTTTCGAGAACTGCTCTTGAGAGAACAGTTGTCAGAACAATGGCTTGCCCAAGGTCGTCCAGCAGCTGCAAGTGAAGGAGTGGGGAATCAAACCCAGTTCTCCCAGATTAGAGTCTGCACACTTAACCACTACACCAAACTGGGATGTTCCGGAAGTGGGAAGTGACATCACACAATGTACCTACATCACCTGGAAGTGACGTAGGCACATCGGTGACATCAGGGGCGATGCTCTGGTTTTTGGGCAAAACTCTATGGTAAAATCAGCCTCAAACCATGGAGTGTTGCCGAAAAACCAGAGCATCACCCTCTGACATCACCAACGTGCCTATGTCACTTCCAGGTGATTTAGGCACGTCGTGTTTAGTTCCAGTGATGGGGGGGCATTTCTTCTGAAATAAATGGCCTACGAACAATTAAAAACAACAAGTAAACACTCCACATACAAAGTAAACAAAACATGCAGAAAACATATGTGCAATTAAAATGCCTGCACAGGGAGGACAGTCAGGGGAGGGAATGCCAAATGAAACAGACATGTCCATCTGCTGGCAGAAGTCCATGACAGAGAGGGATAGATGAATCTCCATGGGAAGGGAATTCTGTAATTTTGGTACCATGACTGAGTAAGCTCTTTCCTGGGTTGCCACCCATTTAGCATCAGATGGTGAGGGCACCCCAAAAAAGTGCCCCTGAAGATGATCACAATTATACATAGCCCTGACTATAGTAACATAAGAACATAGGAGAAGCCAATGTTGGATTAGGCCAGTGGCCCATCCAGTCCAACACTCTGTCACACCGAGGCCAAAAACACCAGGTGCCCTCAGAAGGTCCAGCAGTGGGGCCAGGACACGAGAAGCCCTCCCACTGTTGCCCCCCCATCAAGCCCCAAGAATACAGAGCATCACTTGCCCCAGACTGAGAGTTCCTATCTATACCTTGTGGCAAATAGCCACTGATGGACCTCTGCTCCATATGTTTATCAAATTCCCTCTCGAGGCTGTCCATGCTTGTACCTGCCACCACCTCCTGTGGCAGTGAATTCCACGTGTTAATCACTCTTTGGGTGAAGAAGTATTTCCTTTTATCTGTTCCAACCCGACTGCTCAGCAATTTCATGGAGTGCCCACGAGTTCTTGTATTGTGAGAAACGGAGAAAAGTACTTCTTTCTCTACCTGCTGTATCCCATGCATAATCTTATAAACCTCGATCATGTCACCCCTCAGCCGTCGTTTCTCCAAGCTAAAGAGCCCCAAGCACTTCAACCTTTCTTCTTAGGGAAAGAGTTCCAACCCTTTTATCATTCTAGTTGCCCTTTTCTGCACTTTTTCCAGTGCTATAATATCTTTTTTGAGGTGTTGAGACCAGAACTGTACACAGTACTCCAAATAAAGTTGCACCATAGATTTATACAGGGGCATTATGATACTGGCTGATTTGTTTTCAATTCCCTTCCTAATAACCCCCAGCATAGCGTTGGACTTTTTCATTGCAGTCGCACACTGTCTCAACATTTTCATTGAGTTATCTACTACGACTCCAAGATCTCTCTCTTGGTCAGTCTCCACCAGTTTGGACCCCACCAACGTGTATTTATACTTAGGATTTTTGGCTCCAATGTGCATCACTTTGCACTTGGCCACATTGAACCCCATTTGCCACGTTGATGCCCACTCGCCCATCCTTGACAGATCCCTTTGGAGTGTCACAATCCTCCCTGGTAATCCTCCCTGGTTCTCACCACCCTGAACAACTTCGTGTCATCCGCAAATTTAGCCACTTCACTGCTTACTCCCAACTCCAAATCATTAATAAACAAGTTAAAAAGCATCGGACCGAGTACTGATCCCTGCAGTACCCCACTGCTTACCACCCTCCACTGAGAAAATTGCCCATTTATACTCACTCTCTGTTTCCTTTTAATTAGCCAGTTTTTGATCCACAAAAGGACCTGCCCTTTTATCCCATAACTATTGGGCTTACTTAGGAACCTTTGATGAGGAACTTTAGCAAAAGCTTTCAGGAAGTCAAAGTAAACAACATCTATTGGGTCCCCCTTGTCACCATGTTGTTTACTCCCTCAAAGAAAACTAACAGGTTAGTGAGACAAGATCTTCCCTTACAGAACCCTTGCTGAGTCTTCCTCAATAGATTTTATTCATCAATGTGCCTACTAATTTTTTCCTTAATAACAGTTTCCACCAACTTACCCGGTGTCGATGTCAGACTGACTGGCCTGTAATTTCCCGGATCTCCTCTGGAACCCTTTTAAAAGATAGGAGTGACATTCACTACCTTCCAGTCCTCAGGAATGGAGGCAGATTTTAATGAAAGGTTACATATTTTTGTCAGGAGACCCACAAGTTCACATTTGAGTTCTTTCAGAACTCTCAGATGTATGCCATCCGGGCCCAGTGATTTATTAGTTTCTAAGTTGTCTACCAGTCGTAGGACCTTCTCTATCATCACCTCAGTCTGACTCAGGTCTTTCAACACCCCTCCTGAAATCAGCAGCTCTGGAGTGGGCAAGCACTTCTCATCTTCCACAGTGAAGACAGTGGCAAAAAATGCATTCAACTTCTCAGCCATTTCACTATCGTCCTTCAGTACTCCTTTTACCCCTTGGTCATCCAAGGGCCCCACTACCTCCCTGGCTGGTTTCCTACTTCTAATGTATTTGAAGAAAATTTTATTGTTGGTCTTTATGTTTTTTGCGATACGCTCCTCATATTCCCTTTTTGCCTGCCTGATCACAGACTTGCATTTTATTTGCCACAGCCTGTGTTCCCTTTTATCATCCTTACTGAGACTAGCTTTCCACCGCTTAAAGGAATCCTTCTAACAGTTGTTTCCCGAACATGGGGGGGGGGTGCCCACATGTACGCACACATGTCCAAAGACTCCCGTTGTGACATCTGGAGAACATTTCATGAGAGTGATTTTCATTCCGTGACACTCAGTTTGATATGGGAATTGATGAGTGTCTGGAAGGAGAATGAGTAATCTGCAAAGATTTCACTAAATCACATCTCCCAGTTTTGTGACTTTCCCTCTCTACTCATGTTCCAGGAGGGCTGCCAAGTCCCCCCAGGGAGCGGGGAATCCCCTGCTAAAGGG
Source organism: Lepidodactylus listeri (assembly GCA_029233225.1). Lineage (NCBI taxonomy): Eukaryota > Metazoa > Chordata > Lepidosauria > Squamata > Gekkonidae > Lepidodactylus > Lepidodactylus listeri. The sequence goes on along the minus strand of JARCFY010000017.1, from coordinate 15,433,165 downwards.
GTACCCAATTCGCCGGTCTGGATTTGGCTGGTGGGGGGAACCCCACTTCTGAAGCGGTCCAATCCAGCCGACTGCCCAACGTGATGATGTCACCCGGAGATGATGTCATCACGCTGGGCACGTTGATGGGCAACGCTCTAGCAGTTGCCCTAAAAACTCTATGGTGCCATAGAGTTTTAGGGTGATTGCCAGAGCATTGCCCGGGCAACATGGCCAGCGTGATGATGTCACTTCTGGGTGACGTCACCACGCGTGCGAGGCTCCCGGGACAGGAGTGGGACTCCCCCGCTCCTCGAGGTAAGCGACTTGGCAACCCTATGTTCCAGTGCAGTACAGAGGCCCTGATACACCTTCTGAAGGTTTCATGAGGTGTGCAGTGTGGATCTTAACAGGCCAGGCAGAAGAAGTGCTTATTACATAATCTGGTCTGTTTATGGATTGTGTTGAAGTTATCGTGATGGATATTGAGAGAATTCTGGGATCTGTGAAGGCCACCACACGTGCACTCCCCCCACCCACCCTGGCTGCTAAATCCATTCCGTTTGTTCATACTGACTTACACTGTGTAGTCTGCATTGACTTTCAGTGAGAAAGGTGGACTATAAATAACGTCAGGGGTCATTTCGAGCAGGAGTTCGGGGGAGCGCAGCTCCAGGAGTTGGTGCCAGGGTCCTCCCCACAGGGGAATGCCTGCTTGTGTCATGACTGCAGCAAAATGACCCCGTCCCCTGGAAAGGTCCTTGCTCCTCCGACCAGCCATCTGAAGGCTTCAGCCACCACTGAAGCTATTCTCCCAGAATAGTGGTATTTCTGAGGCTTGAATTAGTAACTGTCCCCTCTCTTCTTTCTTTCTTTCTTTCTTTCTTTCTTTCTTTCTTTCTTTCTTTCTTTCTTTCTTTCTTTCTTTCTTTCTTTCTTTCTTTCTTTCTTTCTTTCTTCCTTCCTTCCTTCCTTCCTTCCTTCCTTCCTTCCTTCCTTCCTTCCTTCCTTCCTTCCTTCCTTCCTTCCTTCCTTCCTTCCTTTCTTCCTTCCTTCCTTCCTTCCTCCCTCCCTCCCTCCCTCCCTCTCTCTCTCTCTCTCTCTCTCGCCTTCTGACATACCTCCGGTGATGTCAGGTGGTGCAGCATATGCAAATAATTTATGCTAATGAGTTATGCTAATAAGCTCCTGCACCTCTCTTTTTACGAACTGACCCCTGAATAACGTAAATAAATACGTACATAAATATGAGATAAGACAATATGGACCTTGTCCTAAAATCATTCTCACAAATGTCTTTGTGTCTGACTTATGGCCAGTGCTCCCTCTACGGTGTGGAGTCTTGTGAGCAAAAATTCTACTTTGTGAGCTACTGGCATTAAAGTTGTGAGCGAGTGATTTGGCTGCTGCATAAATTAGTTTGCTCTGGAGCCATCCCTTCCTGAACTAAGACAAAAATCTGTGAGCCAGAGGCTAAAAAAACTGTCAGCTAGCTCACACTAACTCAGCTTAGAGGGTTTACAAGGCAAGAGACTTTCAGAGGTGGTTTGCCACAGCCTGCCTCTGTGTTCCCCCTTGGGGGTCTCCCAACCACATATTGACCAGGGCTGACCCTGCTTAGGTTTTGAGATCTGACGAGATTGGGCTAGTCTGAGCTATCCAGGGCAGTCTTATCCATCTAGAAACTAGAGCCAGCGGCATTTCAGTGTTTCTGGAGGCTTTGTGAACATCCGCATGTGTGAATTTTAAAAGATTTGTTACTACAAGAATGAAGAACAGAAGATGAGATGATGAACTGAAGAATCATCCCCAGTGTCATATTTCCCAGGTTACTACATCACAGATTCAGCCTCTGGGAGGTTTCTCCATTTCGTTTCTTTATTCCCAACCCCAAAGACAGTTTGAGCCTTCATTCGCTTCTTGTGTTCTCCCTCACCCTGTCTGTGGTCCCTGGTACTTCTGCCTGCAGTGCGTGTATGTGGGGGAGATAAATGCAAATACTTAGAGGCTGCACATCTCCACCCAGAGGTGGGTCTTGCTCGAGCCAGAAAGAGTATAAGAAAGCGTGGAAGTTTCAACTGGTGAACAGCGAGCCTTGAAGCAGAACGGCTGGAGCATTTCTGTCTGGCAGGGATCGCCTCTTCCTTGGGACTGTCAATATCTCTTTGCACAGGATGTCTGAGAACAAGAGGAAGGGGAGAGGAAGGGGGAAAAAGAACAAAGAAAGGGGGACGAAGGACAAAGAACCAGACCCCAAAGAAGGTACTTTAAAGTTTTAGTACGTTTTACTGAGTCTTCAAAGCCCCTTAACAAGAGAGCGCTGGCTGGCTGGCTGAGCCAACGCAGGTGTACGAAAGGAGAGACTGTTTCCATCTCATTCAGTGTTGCCTTTCACATCTTTTTATGTTTCTGAACGGCTTAAAAAAATAACAGTCTAAATATCAGCCAAAATCAAGGGTGTGTGCTTTCTGGGAATATTCGCGATCATGATCTTCTAAGGCTGCCACCCTGCAAATGGGTAAGATCAGCAGCTGCCCATTCATGCGCATTCTCAGGGGTGGCCCCCACCTTATGGCATGACCCATCTGAGGAGGACAGGAAGGCCCACAGACTGCAGAACGTGCAAAACTGTCGTGTTCAAATGGGTGGTTTTAAAAAGAGGTTGGGACTGTAGTAGAATGAACAACCCGGGAGGGTGCCTTTGATAATGGAATAGGTTTGTAGTCTGTTATTGTGGGCAGCACCTACTTTTACCATGTTGTCTTTGTCTTGCAATCCACTTTCTGCATTGTTTATAGCGGGGGGGGGGGGGGTCGAACTGCAGCTCGGGAGCCGCATGCAGCTCTTTCGCACAGTATAATTGAATATTAATAAAAAGCAAATTCGCCTTTTTCCCAATAAAAACGTGCAGGTAATATTTGTTCATGTCTTGCGACTCTCAAACATCTGATGTTTATTCTGTGTGGCTGTTAAGTCAAGCAAGTTTGGTCGCCCCCTGGTTTATAGTATACCTGCTTTAGATAGTTCGATAGTTTTCGTTCCTATCTGATCCTGTGATCGCTGAGTAACGTCAGTAAATAAAGGGATGAGGTGCTGATCAGAGGCTCCTGCGGCTGGACTTTTTTCTTGCAGCCGCAGACCTTTTCCTTGAAAGAGAGACGCTGTAACAGGCCAAGTGTGGCCTGATTCTGACAGCAGTCTTGTGAAAGTGGTTGCCGTTCATGACTTGTGAACAAAGAGCTTGCTCTGTTCTCTTTAGTGTGATGCCGCTGCAAAGTGGCTTTCATCTGCTGAGTTATTTGACTGGGCTTGGCTGTTAGAAGTGGATTACGGGTTAGGAGTGGATTGCCGGTTAATGGCTGTACAGGTAAGATGCTACTGCATTACCGGTGATTATAGTCAGTGTCCCTGGAAGAACACTTTCACACTTTTAACGCTCACAACCATCAGGGCGACGCCGCAGGTTCAAGAACGGCTGCTTACTTCAGAAAGATGTTTTTACTGATGACGATCTAGCAGTTCTGTCTCACACAAGCACACATTTGTGTAATGGTTCTTCCACGCTGTCTCTTTCAGACGAGCTCACACCGTCTTGCGTGTGAGAGAGCATTAAGTTGCAGTGAAAATATGAAGGGGGAAAGGTCTCATCTGATGAAACTTCAAGTGAAACGGTCCAATGAGCGCCGCACCATCATAAAATAGATTTGAGACCATTTTGCTGCAAAGGAAACAACTTTAATGACTTGTTATACACTGGACATATTAAAAATATATTTTTTTCTAATTGTTTAAACCACAACTTTGTTATCATATCACGGTTGTTTTCTTAACGAGCTACAGTCTGTCCCATGATCTCTCCTTCTCCGACGTGTTCTCTAGGGGGAGCTGATCGCTGGAGATCAGTTGTAATTCTGGGCTGGGCTGGGAATCTTTATCTGGCCTCTCCTGCAAGGAACGAAGCATGCAAGATCCCCTCTCCGCAATTTCCTGTGAGGAAAGATATGCTGAGAAATGATGTCTATTCCAAGATCACCCTGGGGCAGAGCTGGGACTTGAACCCAGGTGTCAATGAGTCTAACCTCCACGCTTGAGTCACTGCACAGCACTGACTGTTCTAAGCAGCCTCCAGGAGTCAGGCATTTGAATGTCTCATGGGGAATCTGCAGGTGCCCTGCCTGGCTGCCCTCCCCACCTGGTTCTCTCTATCAAAAAGAGAAAAGGAGCCCCCCCCCCAGGACATATATGCGGGAGCGCTTAGATCGACACCTGCCTGTAGAGTCCTGCTTTTGTTTCATTGACAGTAAAACGCCAGAATATTACTGATGACGAATAGAGATGTGTCATGCAAGCATTGCCCCCCCCCCCCCGCCTCTAGGACTGGGAAATGATGTGTGGTTAAACATGTGGAGCTCCCTCCCCATTAACTACGTTCATTCTGTGAGTTCCTGAGTACACTGGTTTAATTCAAGGTGATTTAAATCACCAAGAAGAAAAGCCAGTTGAAATAAAATTGAGATTTAAGTTAAAAAAAAATGCCCATTATAATTTTGATACTCAATGCAGCAAAAATGAAATTAAGCAAACTCTGGAACACGACAGAAGGCAGGAGGGCCTGTTATGATGCGGTCCATGGGGTCGCGGCGCGTCTGTTTTACAGCTCCAGCCATTACGTGATTTTGTAGACAGATGGAGGCAGGAATGAACACTACCTGCAACAGTTTCATTCCAGGGTTCCTTTCAGTTTGAGTCTGACCTCCTCCTTTGCATGGTGACTCTGTATAATTTTGCAGCCGTGCCCAGCCTCACCCCTCTCCTGTTCCTCACAAAATTAATTTATCTCGACCGGTAGTCATTGGGCGGATCCAGAGGAAACAATCACCCTTTGGTACGGCGGATGGCTCTTGTGTTGACTTGCCACTTCCTGGCCTGGTCACCCAGTATCAAGCTGTAACATAATTTATTTCTTTAAGTGTATTTTAAACATTGTTAGTCTTGCATTTCTACCCAGTTAGAGCCCTCAAGGGGGCAGACATGTTAAAAAAGACAATCACATTTAAAGACAATAACAGTCAACGACAACCAACGCATACGAGACAAAGGAACAGCTCCTTTTCAGACCCCACCCAACGTGTGCTCCAGGGCCCATAGCCAGTCTGGGTGCCAGGTCCTGGGGCTCAAGCCCACCTTCCAATCAGGAGGCATTAACACATCAAAGAGCAGGTGTGTTTCCTTCTCAGTTGGGAAGGGATGCTATCTATCTGGGAAGAGCACCTTCTCCCTTTCTTCCCACCCACAGAAATGCCAGGGTCCATAACTGTCACACAGCATCTCTTGCCCTCCTGCCTCTCAGTCCATCACAATGGTTTAGCGTGGTCAGTCACAATAAATTAGAGCTGCCAGTCCTTCTGCTATGGTTCTACCATAGGATTTAAGGCGATTGTAGCTACCTGACGTCACTTCCGGGGTTTCACAGAAGTGATGTCGTGGGACAGGTGCTGAAGCCCTCACCATGTCCCCGGATTCCCCACCCCCCAAACTCCCACTGGTTGCTGGGAATGGCCTGATTAATGACCAAGGTTCTCAATAAGTGTCCTATTTGACCATGTAAGCCAATGCCTTTAGTGTCAAAGGTGATAGGTTGAACAGGTACGGCTTGGTTTGTTCACTAACTTCAAGCAATATGGATCCAGTTGGTTAGCCGTGGTGGTCTGAAGCAGTACAACAAATTTAAAGTGTGTGGGCACACGAAAGCTCATACCTTGAATAAATCTTTGTTTGTCTGAAAGGTGCCATTGGACTCTAAATTTGTTGTCCAGGCAATATGAACCAGGATGTTGGGGACCCTCAGTTTTATGGGAGTCTGCTGCTGTTGGATAAATGTATTCTATTTGCAGTTGATCTGCTTAAAAACTGATATTTAAGACAAGGCTTTATTCATTTAGCATGTGTAGTATGAAAAATTTAATGTCATAAGATCTACAGCGTTAGATAATGAGTAGATGTGAAGGCCTGGGAGAAAAGTAGGGATGGGTAACAAACCTGGGGCGGCCTGTTGTTGTTTTTAAAGGACCTTTTCTTTTTCATAATGGAAAATTTGGGAAATTTAGGGGAGCACTGGGGAGAAAACCTTTTAGAAAGAGTGAAATATTTTTCAGGACAAGGCTTTACTTACTCAGCATGTATTGCATGATAAATGTTAAGTAAGACAGTCTCTACAGCATTAGATGATAAATTCCGGTGTACAGTGTAGAAATGTACGATGGTTCCCCCCCCCCCCCCCGGATGTGGCTGTTGTTTAGATGTGAATAATTTTGGCAGCAAGTTATATGCTATAATGTGTTTGATGATCATTCATTACTGAAGAGTTCAGTGGTTTCAATTCCAGTTCTGAAAAGTTTTAATACATACACTCTCTCAAAAATGTTGATTCTGTTGACCTGAAAAACTAGAAAAGGCGGGAACTCCTGACACCCTCCCCACCGTTTGAGAGACGGGTACTGGAAAGATCAGACCCAATCACACTTCCCTTCCGGGGACTTTTAAACCACTGCAGTCTTCTTGCCCTACAGGGGAAGGTGGAAAGTTAATGCCGTCTTTGTCAAAACCAAGTTAATGCCAAATCTCCCCTTGCTCCGCCCCCCCCCCCCCATCAAGAAATGGATGTATAGATGAGACCAATGTGTAAATGAAAGCAGATGTTACCCACGGGAAACTTCCCTGTCCACATATGAAGAATGGAAAAATAATGTGTGATATTCTTTTGCTGGAGCACAGCTGGTCTGAGGCAAAACATCAGAACGACACCCTCTTGCCTTGGACCATTTTTCAATGAGACACAGTTGCTTCATCTGTCCGTTTTGTGGTAACGCTAACTGTAGCGTCAGCATTGTCTTCCTGGGTCAGATAGTTTGATTGTGGTTTGGTTGCCTGGGAGATGCTGCCTTTGAACATTGGGGTGCAATACTTAGCAGAGTTACACCCCTCAAACCTATTGACGTCATTGGCTTAGGATGGTACTGTTATTCCCCTAGTCTAGAGTTCCTTTTCTCTTTCTTAAAAAGCCATCTAAGCCAGTCTGCAAATGGTAAAATTGTAAAAGTAATGTTTTTTCCCACCATAGAGAACAATGGAGGGGATGCGGCAACCTGTTTGGGGTCCTGTAGAATTGGACCCCGTGGTCCAATCTCCTTGAAACATGGTGGGTATTTCTGGGAGAGGCCTCAGCAGCTACCCTGCAAGTTTGGAGCCTCTCCCTCAAATCCCCTTTCCTCCAGCCCCTCATATACCCTATGAGTTTTTGCCATTGACTTCAATGGCCCATAGGGTATAATGGGGCTGAAACTGACATTCAGCCAGGGGAATGGCTCCCTAATGGGCTTGCATTGCCAAAACTGACATGTGGGCGTAATTCGGCAACTGGAACAGATGCGGCCTGAATTGGGCCCCCAATTTTTTATTTGTACACCCCTAATGGACGCAAATGGCAGTGGTGGCAAGCCCCTCCCCCAGCTCCCAGTGGGCCTGTGGAGGAAGTGAAGCAAGAAAGTGAAGCGAGAATGGCCTCATAGAACACAATGGAAAGATTGTGCCGCTGCGGCCGCACAACTCTAAGCAGAAGGGGTTTAAACTTTAAACCCCTTCTGCTTAGAGTTGCGCGGCCGCAGCAGCACAATCTTTCCATTGTGTTCTATGAGGCCGTTCTCGCTTCACTCCCCCCCTATGCCCGCCTTGGCAGGCCAGCTGGGGAAGGGAAGGGGAGGCTTTTGAAGATGCCCCCCCCCTTTTGCTTCCCTTTCTGACACACTTCCAGTGATTTCAGGGGGTGTGGCATATGCTAATGAGATATGCTAATAGGTATGCTAATGAGCTCCTGCATCTCTTTTTCTACGAAATGACCCCTGTGGATCACTACCTGAGTAACATGATTTTTGCAATGGAGCCAGTGGCAGTTTGCTGACATGAAAACAGCATACACCCTGCGTGCTGTGGCCACAAACAGAAAAGAGCCAGGGTGCATCCAGGATGCACCCGACTTCCATCACGCATGTCATATTAAGTCCTCATGTTGTTCCCCCAAAACCACAAGAACTGTGTAATGGAGCCTAATGCTGAGAAAGAGAGAGACTGACCCAAGGTCACCCAGGAAACTTTATGGTGGAGAGGGGAATCTGAACTAGGGTTGCCATCCCCCTAATGGGCAAGGGGGGGGGGCGTTCCCCTGATTTCACCACCAGCCAACTGGCCAGCGGGGAGAGCCCCACCACGCCTGATATGCCCGGCACGATGACATCATGTGTAGGTGATGTCATCGAGCCAGGCATGCTGCGCGGGGGACAGACTGACATTTGGCGGAAAACTCTATGGTGACCATCCATTTGGCGGAAAACTCTATGGTGGGTCATCACAGTTTATCTGCTTTTTATTAGTGGCACAATTTGGCCTTGTTTGCACGGGTTGATGTATAAGTTGGCTGGACAGGGTGGGGCAGTGGCCTCCGTAATCCCCTTCAAAGGGTATATGCTTGATCTGCTTTACAGTCTACCTAAAATGGAGGCATTTCATAGAAGGCCAGAGGGCCAAACAGGCTTATAAAAGGAGGTTCTGTATGGACCATGAGTGCATTTCATCAGGCCTCGCATATAACACAAAACGGCGCCACTTTCATTATTAGGGTTGTCACTCTCCAGTTGGGGGTGGGGGAATCCTAGGGTTGCCAGGTCTGGGTTGGAAAATACCTGGGGACTTTGGGGGTGGAGCCAGGAGAGGGCGGGGTTTGGGGAGGGGAGGGGCCTCAGCATGGCCCAATGCCATAGAGTCCACCCTCCAAAGCAGCCATTTTCTCCAGGGGAGCTGATCTCTGTCAGCTCGGGATAAGTTGTAAAAGCGGGGGATCCCCAGGCCTCACCTGGAGGCTGGCAACCCTAGGGAATCCCCAGTTTTTGCAGGCTCCTTCCCATTGCTGGCCAGCTGGCTGGTGAGAGGAAATGTCCCCCCCCCAACAGCAATGTTGCTGGAACTAAACAGGACATGCCTATGTCACCTGGAAGTAGTGTAGGCATGTCGGTGATGTTGGGGGCAATACTCTGGTTTTCGGGCAAAACTCTATGGCTTGAGCTGATTTTACCATAGAGTTGTGCCCCAAAAACAGAACATTGCCCCTGACGCCACCGATGTGCCTTCGTCACTTTCGGGTGACACAGGCACGTTGCACAACAATGCTTCCAGTTCCCAGAACATCCTCCCATTCCCTTGCCAGCGTTTCCAACAGACCTGGCAACCATATTCATCCTGTAGTGTGTAATTATGTAATATGTATATTCAGAAGTAAAACATTAAGTTCAGGGGGACATAACCAGGGGTCCGTTGGAGCGGGAGCGCACAGGAGTGCAGCTCCGGGAGGGAGGAGCCCAGGGGGCGGGCACATGACCAAGCCCCGCCCCCTCCTCGGCTTCCCCGAGCAGTGCAGAGGCACAGCGCCCCGGGGAAAGCCCTGCTAGGGTCTTTATTGTTTTTAATGTTTTGTTTTAATATTGATAATTTTATCATTGTTCCTTTTATGACTGTGTGCTGCTTTTCCAGAGACTTGCTCAAGGTGGCATATACATTTTCTAAGTATACCATTTTTTATCTGGGCATATGGCACATAAGTACTGGAGAAATTTCACCAACCCTTCAGCAGCTTCCACCCCATCAGTTTGGTGTAGTGGTCAGGAGCTGGACTCTAATCTGGGAGAACCGGGTTTGATTCCCCACTCCTCCACATGCAGCTGTTGGTGTGACCTTGGGCCAGTCACAAGTTCTCTCAGAGCTGTTCTCTCATGAGCAGTTCTCAAAAGACCTCTCTCAGCCCCACCTACCTCACAGGGTGTCTTGTTGTGGGGAGGGGAAGGGAAAGGGATGGGTGGTGCACACGTCCTGGGTATCTCAAGTCTACTTGAAACCTGGTGGTTTCAAGGGAGCAGGAAGAGAATGAGGGTGTGTTCTTTACGCTTATTTTTATTGCCCAAAGTATTGGATGGGGAAGGGAACGGAGGAAGAGCAGGTCAGTTTCACTCACCTGTGGAGTGGAGCCTGAGGGGTGGGTGTTGCCTTCTGACACAATTCCGGTATGTTAGGGGGTGTGGCATATGCAAACGAGTTATGGTAATGAGCTCCTGCACCTCTTTTTCTACGAAATGACCCCTGGACATAACTCCTTACTAAGTGTGCTTAGGATTGCAGCCTTAAGATGGCAGCAGTTGTCTCATCTGTTTGGGGGAAGAGTTTTTGCATCTCACTCTGAGAGGTCAATGTAGTGTAATGTCTGTTGGACTAAGATTGATTCATAGTCTGCGAGAATGCAAAAAGACCATTTTTGGCTGCCAAAGGACCAAGTGTTTAAACAAGATTGTGGGTGATGGGAAAGCGTACTGTCTACATCCTATACATTGTGTTTTGCACCAATAAATGATTTGCTCAGAAAACAATTGTGCTTGGGGGAAGAGAAAGGCATATTTGTAAGCCTCAGTACAAAATCCCCCAGTAATTCCTCTTTCCTTCTCAGTGTTTTAATTGTTGCTTTTGTATGTATTTTAGTTCTGTTTTTTAATTAATAGTGTGTTTCTTGTTGGGTTTAATGGTTTTTAAGATGTGCTTTTATTATGTGTGTTTTAATTTGTTAGCCACCGTGGCGGCTCTAATGAGGGCAGAAAGGTGGGATATAGATTTTGTAAAATAAAATTAAAAAAAATATTTAATTACCAGCTAACAACATTGAAGAGATTTTTAAAAAAATGGAGTTCTGTTTCCCTGTTAAAATGAAAACTTTATAAAGATAGTGGTGATCATTTCTTTAGCCGTCTGTGAGGATGGTTGTCACTCGGTAGAGAACAATATCTGGACTTTTTAAATGGATGGATGACATCTTAGGTGTTTTTTCCCTTCTTTTATTTTGGCTGTGGGTACATCGATTGACTGAACAGCCATAAGTTATTTTTTTTGGGGGGGGGGGTATCTGCAGAAGATGTATTTGGTGCAAGATTCCCAATGTGCTTTAAAATAAAGAACTGCCAATAAACCTAACCTCTGTGAACTTGTTACTTTTGTTTTTGTTCCGAATAAATTTACACACACCCTCTGGTTTATCGCCATCCTGCATATCTGGGTTTTGCTGTCTGGTTGTATACACTGAGTGGGCAGAAGCAGCAGCATGTATGGGCTGTTCAGTCTGTGCATTGAAGACAGAAGGTTCAAAACGTGCAATTCCAAGTACATCTCCAAGTCCTTCCCATTTTACAGTGCCAGCACTAATTCTTGGATATACATTGTGGGGCAGAGGATTCCTTGAGAAAGATGCAGGAAGATTATTGCTCTGTATCACCCAGTTCTTGCAGACAACTCCTGAAGCAGCTCATGGTTGGAAGAAGAGGTTCCTTTCCGAGATGGAGTAGTGCAGCGGCCAACAGAATGAACTGTGAGCCCGCAAAGTCCCCTGTTCAAATTCTTGCCTCCTCCACAAGTTACCCAGACAAGCTGTTCTTATACAGAATGGAAGTTATTAAATTACAAGAGTCCTGGGTCAGTTTATTATTTATTTAAGTCATTCCGGTTCTGCTCGATAAGCGTACAGCTCCCGAGATGTTGTGCAAAAATAACAGTCACAATCAGTAAAACCCAGTGTTTAAATAGGAAGCTGTTAAACTATGGGAACAGTTCAGTTTAATAGCCAATAAAAGTCAATATAGCCACAATAAAACGCAAGCAATTGAAGTGAAAGAAAGCAATTAAAACAAGGCACAGAACCTGGCAACTTCCCATCCAGCCCAGGGTGTCATGGCCTTCTCCTGAGGGAGGGGCAGCTCCAGCTGAGGGCCTCTGGGGAGGGAGGCAGGTTAGATGCTCGCAGCAGGAGGGAGACTTGCCGGTGACCAGGGGCGTAGAGTTTTGTAAATTCGGGGGGGGTGGGGGCTCTTTAGCGCGCACGCTCGCTGGAGTGATGCTCCGCCCCGCCGGGAAACCTCCGCACCTCCCCAGGCCCTTCCGAGGCCCGCCAGCCGCTGCTGCCGGAGCCTCCCCCCCCCACTCCTTCCTTCTCCCTTCTCCGGGAAAAGAGGGAGGGAGAGGGAAGGATGGAAGAGTGGCCAGGTGGGGGGGGGGGGGAGAGAGGCACTGGCAGCAGCAGCTGCCGGCCTCGGATGGGCCCTGGGAGGTGCAGCGGCAGGTGCTACGTTTTCCCGGGGGGAGGGCTCAGTCCCCCCCGGGAAATTTCAGGGGAGGCTCGAGCCCTCAAGCCCCCCCCCGGTAGTCTACGCCTATGACGGTGACCCCACTTTCTTTAATCAAATTACCTTTAATTCGATTATCTGGTGCCCCTTAAGAAATTTAAATGCCTCCTGACTTAAAAAATCCTGGCTACCGGCCAAAACTGAGAATTCTCTGCATTCCCCAGCCTCTCTCCCCAGAGCCAGATTGGTGTAGTGGTTAGAAGCACGAACTCTAACCTGGGATGTTTGATTCCCCACGCCTCCACATGCAGCTGCTGGTGTGACCTTGGGCCAGTCGTAAGTACTTTCGGAGCTGTTCTCTCAAGGGCAGTTCTCGAGAGAGCTCTCTCAGCCCCACCTACCTCACAGGGTGTCTCTTGTGGGGAGGGGAAGGGAAAGGGATTGTAAGCCACCCTGAGGTAATGAAGGGCAGGGTATAAATCCAATCTCCTCCTCTTCCTCCTCTCTCCTGGGCTTATGATTGTGATCCTGCGGTTTATTTATAATTGTGTTTTACCTTAAAGTTGTTTTGCTGTTTTAAACTGTTCTTAGTTTTGATCCGCTACTTTTCAGTATGTTGATTATTGTTGCCACTTTTTAAAATTTAGAATCAAGTCCAGAATCGCCTTAAGAGACCAGCAAGATTTTTAGGGTCTAAGCTTTCAAGAGTCAAAGATAGTATCTGACGAAGGGAAGGGAGCATAGACTCTCAAAAATTTATACGCAGATTCAAATCTGGCTCTTCCCCTGCAGACAAAACATTGCCACCTTCCCGAACTACCCTTTCAAATTTAGTTTTGTTTTCTCTTTTTGAAGCGTATTTATTAATCCTCCTTGAACAAACCAGAAAAGTAAAAGAGTGAGATTTATGTAGATAAATAAAATAATCCAAAGCATCACAAAATGCCAGGAAAGGGTCCTCTACATTGGCGTCAACTACGAGGGGGCTCGATGGCTTGAGCAACCCCCGAAATTTCCCGGGGGGGACTGAGCCCCCCCAGGAAAAGGGAGTGCCTGCCGCCGCGCCTCCCCAGGCCCTTCCTAGGGCCGCCGCCGCCACCATCTCTCTCTCTGCCCCGCCCAGCCTGGCTGCCTCCGTCCCTCCCTCTGTCCCTCCCTCCCTCCGTCCAGGGGCCAGCTAAGCAAATGCCCAGCTGGCCCCTGGATGGATGGAGGGAGGGATGGAAGCAGGAGTGGCCGGGGGGAGAGGCAGTGGCAGCGGGGACATGGTCCCCCACGCACACAAGAGCTCCCACCCCCCCGGGGATTTTAAAACTCGACGCCCCTGGTCCTCTGTGGTGGTTAAAGGGGATCAACACTCTGCCAGAGAACTGACGAATGGAACAATGTGGAGCAGCACTCGGGATCCACCTTGTACCCTCCGCCTTCCAAGGGGAAAAGTCCATACAAAACTTTTTCACTAGTATTACACATTTATTTTAGGATGGTCATTTTTACAATTTCTTTGATGTCGTCAACTGGCCATTATAACATCAGAATAATTACTGGTAAAATAGGGTTTGCAGACCCCCGGTTTGGGTGGGGGATCCTCTGGTTTTTGGGGCTTCTGCTGCCGGCCAGCTGGCCAGTGGGGAAAGCCCCGCTCCCAAACAGTGATGGTATCACATGGGGGTGACATCATCGCATTGGTAATGTCGTGTGGCGATGCTCTGCTCTTTGGACAAAACTCTATGTTTGAGCCCAATTTTAACCATAGAATTTGCCCCAAATGCAGAGCATCACTCCCAACATGGCCGACATGATGACGTCACTTCTGTGTAATGTCATCACATCAGGGACTTCGCTGCCCACTCCCAGACCGCCCCCCCCCCCCAAATCTTCTCACTGGTGCAACAACCACGCCTGGCAACTCTGTGGTAAAATGAAATTCACTGTCACCTGATTGGAGTTCCTGAGCAGTTAGCTGGGGCCCTAGTTTTACTGACTTACTCATTTACTAACATATTTCTGCCCTACACTTCTCCACAGTGGGGAACCGGCTTGCAGCATGCTTCTCCCTTCTTCCATTTTATCCTTGCAGCTACCCTATGAGGTAGGTTAGGCTGAGAGGTACTGGCCCAAGGTCACCCAGCAAACTTCCCTGGCAGAGGAGGGCTTTGAAACTGAATCTCTGACATCCTATTCCTTCACTGTAACCACTACACCCACTCCGGTACCAGCTCAGGTTCATTCACTAGTTCATCTTCCAAAATTATGTATATGCCATCAGATGTCAGCAATGCCCTTCCACCCGCTACATCAGACACACAGGTCACTCCCTACCAAAGGAATAAATGGACATAAATCCAACATTAAAAACCACAACAACTTAAAAACCAGGGGGAGAACACTTTAATCTTCCAGGTCATTCCGTTGCTGATCTGAGACTGGTGAGCCTTAAACAGACAAGCTTCAAGGGGAGCTTATAATGCGAGATTGCTGAACTTGAGTTCATTCACAAGTTCAGAACCATGGACCTCCCCAGAACTGAATAGGATCATAGGATTCTTAACCCACTGCAGATGCTAATTTCCACTTAGGGAAAGATGACTTCCTGTTATACAGCATCCGGAGGTCCACAAGGTGGAAGGCATTTTCAAGAGGGAAGAATGAACCTTGGCATGAAACTGAAACCTTTGGTGGGCTGCCTTCCCTCTGTGGGATATTATAGAAATCACTGTCAAAGCTATTTATTTACTTATTTTAAACATTCGTATCCTGTTAGAGGCCTCAAGGCAGCAGACAATTAAAGAGAAATCATTAAAAATCATATATAGTGTTGTTGTGTGGCTGGATTTGATGTACCTAATTGTATGTTTAGTTATTGTCCTACAGAGTGGAGGATGTTGAGTGGCAGCACAAGGATGATAGAAAGGGGCGTGCAAGGAGATGGACGCATTGGAGGGAGAATAAAAATGGGTCTCCTAGTGGTGTCCAGGCGCTTTGTCAACCCAAACTGTGTCTTTTTCTCCCACCTCTCTCTCTCCCTCTCCCATTTGTTATGAGCGTTTCTGGCCAAACCGGATATCCGGCTTTCAGTTCTCTTCAGGACCAGCCTCAGAAGCCACCCCGCCACCCCTAACAAATATTCTGCCTTTCAGACCCTCGCACCATTCATGAAGGCACGAGGTGGGGGCCAAATGACTCTACTCAACAGATTCCCTCACTGATAAAAACATCCGCAGACCACAAGCATCACAGTTTCACCCCTAGACATACACGCGGCCATACCTTTTCCTCCCTCAGACTGCTTCCACGAGGGTTATCTGCCCCACGTTCAATGCTTTTGGGAAGCATTTTTCTCCTGCATTCCCACAGCATTGCGGTACGTTTGTATACCTCCTAAGATTCTCCCGATTTGTCTCTGTTCTTTCTCGCATCTGCTTTGCGCTGAGGTTTCTGGGAAAGATTGTTGTAAAGCCTGGATGGCTGCTGTGTGTATGTGAGGGGGGATTCAGATTTGCTGGCCTATATGGCAATCGGTTTCCCTGACTCCATTGCCTCCCCCCACCATCAGGGGCCTGTTTAATTTTTTTTTAAAAAAATCTGTGCTAGAATATCATATCAATATACTGTTGTAGCAATATATGAAGCAGGTTTTCTGAATTCTCAGCTTTCTTGCCTTTTTGAAGAAAATCTCTGGCCTTTTTTCTTGCAGATATATAAGAGAAAAGCCATATCTTTGCAAGGGAAGAGACTAGAGACTTTTTTTTAATGAAAAGTGGGAATGCAGAGAACCTGCTACACCTATAGTTACAACAGTACATTCATGTAATGCTATTCTAGTGAGGATTCTTTTTTTTTTTTTTTTTTAAATGTAGACGCCCCAGTGGCCCAGGAGAGGGGTATACCTACTTCTGGGGAAATGGGGCACAGAACTGCCGCAAAACCAGCCACATGGAAACCTAATAGCTGTTGTGTTTTATCTGAAGGTGCACCAGCAATGGGGAAACCAAAAAATCTTGTTCCCACGTGGAAGACACCTCACTCTTTAAAAAACAAGCACCCACATCCTAAACAAACAAAAGAAAGTGGTGGCACCACTAGCTGCCATCCTTTAGGTCAGGGGTGGGCAATTGTTTTGGCTCGGGGGCCACTTTGTGGGAACGGAGGTTAGCAGAGGGGCGCACCTTTTAAAATGATTGCATTCATTAGTTAACTTTGCATTTCAGAAAAGGTATAAATTATATAATAAAAAGCAATAAATATAAAATAGTGGTAGTTTTATTCAATGTATTTATTGTGCTAATTTCATATCATCTATAGCTGCAAGCACATTTAATTTTAGAATCAGTTTAATGAGACAAATGTACCCTATCACACTTTTCTACAATTTTTTTGAAATCAGGAGATTGCTTGTTGAGAAATCATGTGGCCGAATGTCTTGGTGGGCCGCAAAAAACTCTGTGGTGGGCCGCATGTGGCCCCCGGGCCGCAATTTGCCCACCCCTGCTTTAGGTTACTCACTGGTGGGATCAGCCCCACCAGCTGACAGCCAGTTGATTAGACTGTCCAGTTTGACAGCAGGACAACACCTCATCTTGCAGGCTAGGGTTCCCCGTCCCCCGGCATAACTAAGGTTTGCTATTTTATGCACACTTAATTGGGAGCAATTCCTGTTGAATTCACAGGCACTTACTGTCTTTCAGAGAATTGGACTCCATGTGTTAACTGTTTTTCCTGCAAGTCCTGCTTGCTCATTCTTTACTCATAGCTTCTGCCACAAAGGAGGCCAGAGGAGAAGTCAGAATTTGCCACACCCCAAAATTCCTATCTCTGATTACATTATGGGAGCTAGGAGCAGATTTGGCAGCCTGCAGGTATAGACTAGCCCTGCAATTCATTTCTACTTTAATTCTTAGCTCCCCAAGGATAAATCCTTTGCCATGTAAACTATACTGCAAAGGGGTGAAAGAATAATAGTGCTTCTTTTCTTGTTTGGAATTTGTGAATCTGATTTCCTGTAGAAGATGTGCTTCCATTGATGTTTGCTTGGTTTAACATTTTCTAATTAGATTTAAGATTGGAGACAATCCAGGATAGGACCCCTTGGTTAGTAAAAGCTTGGTAAGAATTGGCACCATTGGTATGAAGGCCAATCTAACTTATGTAGATTACTATAGACTGGATTTATATAGGTTACTGTTATTATTTATATAGTGCCACCAAAGTGCATGGGATTTAAAAAATAAAACAGAGGGTTCCTGTCCTCCAGTGTTTTAAAGAGCCAGTGTGGTATTGTGGTTAGGGTGTTGGATTGGGGCCTGTGAGTGCAAATCTCCGCTGTGGCATGGTGACCTTGGGCCAATCACACTCTCCACCTAACTTACCTCACAGGATTCTTGTGAGGATAAAATGGAGGAGAGCACAGTGAGGTAAACTACTCTGGATCAACATTATGGGGACGGGTGGGGTATCAATTAAGTAAATAAATAATATTCAGCACAGGGGAGGCAATAAAGAGTAGGGGAAGAAGTTGGCAGGTGAACGGAAAGAACACGCCTTTCTTCATCTCACTTCAGTCAGGGGAAACAAAGAATGTATTGCCAAAGGTGGTTGTTGAGGAGGATTTTTGAGAAGAAGGGAAGTAACATCATGGATGTGTCTTCAGAAGGGGCTCCAGGCCTATGGGATCGACAAAGGAGAAAGGCTGGAGTTGTTGAAGGATGGCAGAGCTGAAGGAACGACAGTCCTGGGAGATGAAGGAGGAAACACAAAGGCCACGGTGGGCTTTGAAGCAAAGGATGACTAGATTGGGCTGGATCTGAGGATGAATATTCAGTCAGCATAGGGATTTCAGTTGGGATGTCAGGTGGTTTGAGTTCTGGGAGAAGGGAATAGTTTTGTTAAACTTTTGAGGAGATGATTACTGTTCTGGCATGTCAAGGTTGTTTCCAGGTTCATAGTCTTGTGGTTGAGCTACATTCAAGTCCAGCAGCACCTTAGAGACCAACAAGGTTTTGGGTGTACAGGCTTTCGAGAGTCAAGGCTTCCTTCCGCAGATACAAGTAGGAATGGAGATCCCCGAGTCCTTCTATCACAGTCAGGAGTTGGGAGGGGTGTCGCAAAGAAAGAAGTCAGAATGTGGCGGTACAATGCAGAATGTAATCAGCTTGATAAGAGCAGGACTGTGGTCACACATGCAGTCTGTGGTGCTATAGTGGTGTTACCTGAGCAGAATAAATGGGCCCCTCCAGATGAGGACATCTGCCTCCCATAGTGCAGTCGTCGGCAGCCCGTGCTGTTCCACAGTGGAAGCGGAATAAACAGATACCGAGGAAAGTCCGGTATGAAAGGATGGTTCACGGTTCCCTCCAGGTTTTCCGACATCTGAACTCTCCTGCAGCAAAAGGAACCTGGAAGGGATGTCTGAACTTGCAGATCCATTTCTGCCACTATTTTTTTTAGTTGCTGCCCATATGCGCATGACCGCATATGCACATCCATTCACCTGCATTTAGATAAAACCCACCCTTGCAGCTCGTTCTGTGGTTGAAGTGCAACACTAATGTGGATGATTCCCTGTGGGACGGCCGCGCAGGTAACCCGTCACAGGGTGTGCAGTCTGGATGAAATGCTCCGCTACGCTTTGAACTAATACAATTTGAGGCATCACCATACTGTGCCAAGCTGCCAGTGTGACTGCAAGCCCAGGAGAGGAATGCCTGAGGGCAGAAAATTAGCATCTGTAGTGAGATAAGAATCCTGCCTCCGTGTTCAGACCGAGGGGGCCATTGTTCTGAACTTGGGAATGAACTCAAGTTCAGCCATCTCCGTTCCTACTTGTGTCTGATGAAGGGAGCGTTAGCTTTCAGAAATTATATTCACAAAATCTTGCTGGACTTGAATGTAGCTCTTTTACTGGAGACCAACAGAGATACCCTCTGGAACAGTCTGTGGTTCTGTTTGATAGGGTTTTATCATTTGGGTTCTTCTGAGAAGGAAAGTCCCAAGCTCCTGAGGAGCTTTATATCCCCTACCCAAGCTCTGCTTGCACATTCTTGAATTGCCTATTGGTGATATTTTTGGCGTCTGTGAGTCAGTGGGCAGCTGAGCTCCTTCACGAATGGCTTGACTTTGGGTCAGTATATGACCGCAGAGCGGACAGAGCTGCCATATAGCTTGGTTTGCCAGGTTTTGTCTGGAGTTTGGGCATGCCGTCCAGCAGTTGTCTGTGCTGTTAGCTGACCTGAATTCCCAGTTTTCATTTTCTGAAAAAGGAGTAAGGCCTGGCTCGTGCTTGCAGGGGATGAGTCAAGAGTGATGCGACACCCTGTGGGCTGAGCCACTTCAACTTGCCGGTGGAGGATCACATTTTGGAATCTTCTTCTCTATGTTGAAAACTTTTTGCAAACAGGAAGCTAGCACAGTGAGTAAAGGTGTGTATGTGGGGGTGGGGTAGAGCGTTTCTCCCTACTGTGTTAATTTATCTCTTTGCTTGTAATATGTTATGCAAAGCACCATTCAAAGGTGGAATTCCCCAGTGGCAGTCATAAGTGGCATAGTCCACTCTGCCCTCTGGGGGCTTTGCCTTCTCAGTACTGCCTCCATCCCCTTCATTTGTGAGCAAGGACAAACAGAGCGGCACCCTTCTAAACCCATTGAGTTCAGTGGACTTAGGCTGATTTTACATGTGCATTTTTGTAACAGCTTCATTCCAGCGCTCCCTGCACCAGTAACACATTGGTGTCAAAGCTGTTGTAGGGGAATGCCCACATCTGATTGAACTGGAGTGAAAGGGGTCATTCTTTTGAAGTGCTGTTAAGAACAGGATTTGTTTACAGAGGTGTGAAGCCAGCTTGAGAGCTAGAGGGCAATTAGCAGATATGGACAGTTGAGAAGGAATGCAGATTCACACTTGAAAGAGATGTGGGCGAGTTTTTTTGGAAGTAGAATGATTCCGGCAGGAAAGGCAGATGTAAAACCAGCCTTAGAAGGGTGTAAATGGAGGGCTCTTCCACATCCTCATTTTTTGTCACTTGTTTGTCTCTATCACTCCCCCCCCCCTCCCCGTTTTCCACATGTGTTTTGCTCCCTCTGAGACTACTAGAGAGAGCAAAACACACTGGCGGAGGAAAACCCTGAAGCAATAAGAATGCACAAGTGATGAAAATCTGAATGCAGAAGAGCCCTCTGTTTAGGATCGCACCACATATCTCTGGCCCGGTGGTTCTTCAGCTTTGATCATCTATGCTCCACCAAGAAAGCCAATGAAGGCTCATCAAGCCACATGCAAAAACTTAGGGTGTGAAAACAGCACTACAAACAAGGCAATTGCATTCATATAGACACATTTATGTATACACACACACACACACACACACAAGTTACACAATTCACAGGCTTCATTCAGTGAGAACTTTGTGCCAGCAGCCAACTGATTAATGTTAGGCTTGATTCTCTGTGCACCACATTTTTATTATTTAGAAAAAACATGACGCGACCTCTCCAGGACCCTGCCTGAGGCAGATTACAAAATAAAAATAATAAAAACAAAACATTAAAAAGATATTAATTAAATTCCAGTATTTTTAGGAACTTGGGGAAGCATGGTAAGATTGCAGATTTTATCCTCAGGGCAGGTGATCAATGCAACATAACTCTGTGGACTGACAGAAGCTTTTGCAAGGGGGCAGGCAGAAGGGGCTTCATAAAATCTGGAGTGTTCCTTGGTACACCCAAATGCTCTGACCTCCCCCCCCCCCCCATTTGTAGCTGATTCGCTAGGGACACTTGTGTGGCCTCCGGTAAGAAGCACTGCTCTAACTAGGGTTGCCAGCTCTGGGTTGGGAAATACCAGGATGATTTTGTGCGTGGAACCTGGGGAGGGACCTCAGGACGGTACGATGCCATAGAGTCCACCTTCCAAATCGGCCATTTTCTCCACTGGAACGGATCTCTGTCACCTGGAGTTCCATTGTAATACCAGGACATCTCCAGGCCTGACTTGGAGGCTGGTAGTCGTAGGGCTCAAGCCCTTGTAGATCCAGGGATAAGAGGCCAAATGTGCTTGCAGGATCTGCCCCCACTGCTGAGCGAGGAACAAGTTTGCCTGTTCCATTCGGCTTTTCTAGCCAGTGAGACAAGACCGGGGTGTGTTTGACAGGCTTGCTTCGTCTTTTCCAGAACAAAGAAAGCACATCCTGACATAAGCGAATCCTTAGGGCCAGATGTTTCCACTGATCCTTCCCCCAACTTCTAGAAGTTGCCGGGAGCAGTCATAAAACTACTGATGGATAAATGCTTCATCAGTTAATTAGCTTAATTTGTATAATTAGCCAACAGTGTTCATCTGTGCAACTTAGTCTTGGGAGGGCGGTGCTGGAAGCCTCGGAAGTGACTGCACAGGGCGGTCTAGTATTTGGGTGCTTCCTAACATTTAACTTCAGATTTACTTATTTATTTTGTGTCCCATTGAACAAATGGGGCTGCAGCAGGCTATAGATGGGCATCCCACCGGTTTTGAATTTCAGAGTTAACAGTGTCCAACCTAAACAGATTGGAAGAGTTAGCCTCCCTTTTCAGGCACCACAGTTTACAACTACACCTAAAGGGAGGCAAGGGAGGGGCAGAGTTTAACAACATTTTCCTTCTCCCATAATAGTGGAACATGGGGGCACCCAATGAAGTTCCTGAGAAATAGGTTCAGAACAGAAAAATTACTCAGTGAGTAATTGAACTGTGGAATTCAGTGCCGGTGAAGGCAGCGATAGCCACGAGCATAGATAGCTTTTGGACCTGGGAAAGAACGCAGTGGGTCCCAGGTTCAGCCCCTGGCATCTCCAGTTTTAAGGATGGAGTAGTAGGTGATGTGAAAGACCCGGGCTTGAGACCCTGGAGAGCTGCTGCCAGTAAACAATACTGACCTTGATGGACCAAGGGTCTAATTCAGTATAAGGCAGCTCCAAGTGTTCAAGCTTTAAAAGGGGATTAGACAGATTGATGGATTGACTTCCAGAAAGCTTTTGCTAAAGCTTCTCATCAAAGGCTCCTAAGTAAGCTCAATAGTCATGGGATAAAAGGACAAGTCTTGTGGATCAAAAACTGGCTAATTAATAGGAAACAGAAAGTGAGTATAAATGGGCAATTTTCACAGTGGAGGGTGGTAAGCAGTGGGGTACCGCAGGGTTCAGTACTGGGTCTTATGCTTTTTAACTTGTTCATTAATGATTTGGAGTTGGGAGTAAGCAGTGAAGTGGCTAAATTTGCGGATGACACGAAATTGTTCAGGGTGGTGAGAACCAGGGAGGATTGTGAGGCACTCCAAAGGGATCTGTCGAGGATGGGCGAATGGGCGTCAACGTGGCAAATGGGGTACAGTGTGGCCAAGTGCAAAGTGATGCACATTGGGGACAAAAATCCTAGCTATAAATACACATTGATGGGGTCCAAACTGGCGGAGACTGACCAAGAGAGAGATCTTGGAGTCATAGTAGATAACTCAATGAAAATGTCGAGACAGTGTGCGACTGCAGTAAGAAAGGCCAGTGCTACGCTGGGGGTCATTAGGAAGGGAACTGAAAACAAATCAGCCAGTATCATAATGCTCCCTCAGCCCCACCTAGGGTTGCCAGGTGCTCACCTTCTGCCGGTGTGGGGCTCCACGCTGCTCTCTGGGATTCTCTGAGCATGTGTGAAGCACGTGCGCTGTGATGACATCACCCCGAAGTGACATCATCGTCCCAGGCACGTCATGCAGGGGAGCTATGGTCAACACAGCTTTTAGCCCAGTGCTGGAACACCCCCCACATGATGTGCTGCATTGGGTGTGGCGGGGCTCTTTGGGCGCAGTGGCTGGCCGGCGGCGAATTGGGCCCCCTGAAATCAGGGAGGGACCCCTGATCCCATCAGGGGGACGGCAACCCTAGCCCCACCTACCCCACAAGGTGCCTGTTGTGGGGAGAGGAAGGGAAGGTGATTGTACGCTGCTCTGAGACTCCTTCCCGTAGGGAGAAGCGGGGTATAAAAACCTACTTCTTCTTCTGTGTTTCCCTCAGCTGGGCTGAATTTTGGGCTTAGAGCTAAGGGGGTGGGAGAGCTGTCACACAGAGGAGGCAAAGATGTGCTTCTCTGGGGGGGCAGGAGGAACGGGTTTGACATTCCAGCAGGCAAACTTTTGGTTGATGGTTAAGAGAGCCTCCCTAGTGGAAACGGCTACCTGTTTGGGGAGATGGGCTCTCCTGTGCTGGAGGCCTTCAGGCCCAGGCTGGGAAAGGGCTCTGTCAGGGATGCTTGGGTTCCCTGCACTGGACAAGGGACTAGACCTCAAACTCCAGGACTCTAATTAGAAACAGGGGGAAAGGGGTCAAGAGAATCGGTATGTAAAGGAAGAGGGAGAGCACTCTCTCCTGCCCTTCGGTTCTCCCCTGCAAATACCCCTGCAAGGGAGGGACATGCAGGGCTGGGAACCCCAAACCATGTAACTGTGCCCTGATCATCTCGGTTACTCTTTGCCCTCTCAGTTAGTCTTTACACACCATCCAATTCGTTAAATCTTCAGATATATATGTAGTGTGGCATGGCAGCCCAGTGGGTCCTCCCACACAGCAAGCCTCCAGCTCATGGGATGTATCACACTGTTGAATCAGGGCGTGCAGGATTAGTGCCTCAAAAGCTAAGCGGTGGTCTGGGCAGGCTTTAAACTGATCACCCGGGCAAGTTTGCAATAAAACAGACTCATTAAAAGGGGGGGGGGGATGGGCTGGGACAAAAGAGAGGGATGGTGTGCAGCAGGGAGAAGTGAGTCAGCCCTGGAATGCTTTGCCTGGGAGGGGGGGGCGGGCGGAGTGGCCAGGGCAGGTCCTCAGCGCAAGCATGTTGGGGCGTGGGTGGGACTGTTTTGATGGGAGAGCAAAATAGGAATCGGAAATTGTGTCTGCCTCTTAAATAGCACTTTACATGTTCACAGCATTTCCTAAGTCTCAAAAATGTCCTCGGCAGGCAGAGTTGGATGAGGGCCCACATCCTACTTGTAAAGAATAGCAAAGGTGGAGTTTGATTTTCATTGCTTTGGAAAAAGACACAACGTTGGTGTAGTGGGCGGGGCGGGGGGGTGGGGGGACACACCGCTTCTGGAAATGTAGATTGTTGATCACATGAAACTCTGGTTTACTTTAGCGAGTTGTTTTTTTAAAAAAAATCTCAGGTATTGCGGGGGGGGGGGGAGAAGAAGTTGGTTTCGTTATTATTTACTGTATTTATTGTTATTGTTTACTGTATTTACTCACTACCTGAAGGAGTCTCAGAGTGGCTGACAATCTCCTTTCCCTTCCCCTCCCCTCCCCTCCCCACAACAGACACCCTGTGAGATAGGTGGGCCTGAGTGTCAGGAGGCCTGACAAAGATTCATTGTTTTACTATATCATTGCTCTAATGAAATGTTACATGTCTCTTTCGCTGTCTTCTCCCCCCTCCCCGAGCTCTCACCTTGAAGTATATTGCTTTTAGCAACTCTGGACAATGTTACCATTCTCAGCCGGGAGGGTGGCGACTCTGCATTCTCACACGTCACTAAGAAAACAAATGGCTTTTCCTCCCATGCATTCCCTCCCCTTCTTCTCTGGGACTGTGAATGCCTTATCTTGTTGTGGGAACCTTGAAGGTCTGTTGTGGCCACTTCGGGCCGTTTGATATGCAAGGATTTAACACATCTGGGTCGGCCAGTTCAGGAAGGGAATTTTTATAACTTTCACACTTCACCTTCCTGTGGGAATCAAAACGGCTCAAGCCTTTTTGCCCGCGTTTTTCTCTCAATTGTGATTGGTCGAATGTCGGGGTTCAAACTGTACTGGAGGGTATATTAATCCAGACTGTCTTTTATGTGGCATCTCTAACAAACATTCGAGAACCTGTCATGCAGTATTAAGAAATAAAGAACTCTGTTTCATCAACAAAGGTCTGATCTTTTGCTGTTAAGTACAGAAGCCTCACACTGAGAGAGCTGTTCTGGAGAAGTGCCCTTGAGAGGACAGCTCTGAAAAAACTTGTGACTGACCCAAGGTCACACCAGCAGCTGCATGTGGAGGAGCGGGGAATCAAACCCAATTCTTCCAGATTAGAGTCCATGCACTTAACCAGTACACCAAACTGGCTCTCAAAAATGGGCAGCATGTGGAATGCGGGGCTTCAAAATGCCCTTGACAAAGCATTTCTTCACGTACCATTAGCTGGTGTGTCGTTCCCCCCCCCCCCCCCCCAACTGTGAACTTTGCCATTGTAGTAATTCACCTCTCTGCTTCCTCTGATCTGTGGCATTTTATTCTTCTCATGATGCCCTCCTTTGGCTCCTGGCGCAGCGCTAGAAGCCGGGGGCAGTCAGCATGTTAAGAAGAACTCTTGAAAGACTGATGTTTTACAAAGAACTTGAGTCTTGTGTGCACAGCAGAGCAGGGATTAGATTTCCAAGTGCTGAGCAGCAACTGAAATGGGGATCATTATCTGAGTGGCCACAGAACGGGTGAAGCTGCATACAGTGCTGAGGAAGGGAGGCAGGTTGTAGAGAAGAAAAAGGAATGGGATGAAGGAACGCAATTGCTCCCCAGTTGGATATACTTTTAAGTATATCACAAGACATTCTGCAAAGGTTTGTGGAGATCAACCCAGACCCATTCAGCTCCCTTCCTTGCATCTAGTGCAGGACCATTGCGGATGTCCATTTCTAGGAACCTGCTTGCAAAAGAGGATGTTCCTCTGAGGGGTGAAGGCGAGATGTAAAGAATGGTCCTGTTAATGGCTCTGAAGGAGATGTCTACGTTTCTGACAGCTGTTTTTGGAAGCAAAAAAATAATAATAAACCTGTCATAGCTACTGGACTTCAGTTATACTGATTCAGATATATATATACAGGGGTCATTTCGTAGAAAAAGAGGTGTAGGAGCTCATTAGCATAACTCATTAGCATAACTTATTTGCATATGCCACACCCCCTGACATCACCAGTAGTATGTCAGAAGGCAAGAAAGAAAGAAGAGAGACGGAGAGAGAGATGGATGAATGAATGAAAGAAAGAAAGAAAGAAAGAAAGAAAGAAAGAAAGAAAGAAAGAAAGAGCTGGCAGAGAGGGGACAGCTACTAATCCAAGCCTCAGAAATACCACTATTCTGGGAGGATAGCTTCAATGGTGGCTGAAGCCTTCAGAAGGCTGGTTGGAGGAACAAGGACCTTTCCAGGGGACGGGGTCATTTTGCTGCAGCCAGGACACAAGCAGGCATTCCCCTGCGGGGGGGGGGGGGGGGCTGGCACCAACTCCTGGAGCTGAGCTTCCTCAAGCTCCTGCTCGAAAGGACCCCTGTATATTTACTGCTTGCTCTCCCTGTATTTTGACAGAGAAGGAACAGTTCTTGTTGGACTGAGGTTTGATAAATGGAAGATATTATAAAGCTGTAGTGTAGGTTTTAGGGGGCTGCTGGCTTCAAAAAGAAGAGGAAGGAAGGCAGGCAGGCAGGCAGGCTAGTCGGCGAGCAAAACCCTTGTCCAATGTAAAAAAGAAATGTCCACCGACTTCTTTTCCTCATAGTTCCAGGTAGTCAGCCGTGTTGGTCTGAAGCAGTAGAACAAATTTAGAGTCCAGTGGCACCTTTAAGACCAGCAAAGGTTTATTCAAGACACCAGCTTTTGTGGGCATGCACATTTTTTCAAATTCAAACTTTTCCTCATGTTGGCTTTCTCCTCTAGCTCCCTCTGCTGATTCTTTTCTTACAGTACTTTCACTTATGGGTCATTTTCATACCCTAGTTTCCTGGTAGTGGCTTTGTACAGAAATTCTTTCTCTTCCTTTAGTATGGAGTTCCTTAAACCCCAAAGTCTTGTCTTCCAAAACTGGCAGAAACATACTGGGAGCATTCACCCACTGGAATACCACAATCTTGGTAATATGGCCAAATACAGTAAATAATAACAAAACCCCTTTAAAATTACACCTCCTGTGAACTTGGGTTTGGCTGTGGATGGTTTTCCAATTGCAAGCCTTCAGTATGTATTTACATTGAAGTATAGGTTGCTGGGGGTTTTTAAATACATTTTTATCCTTCTCTTTCTCCAGGAAGGTCAGGGCATCAGGCATTGTTCTCGACTGCTCCATTTTATCCTCACAACATCCCTGCGAGGTAGGTTAGACTGACAGAAAGTGATTGGCCGAAGGGTCACCCTGTGAGTTTCACGGCAAAGGAGGGGTTTGATCCTGGATCCCCTAGATCTTATTCTGATTGGAAAGTGCTGAATACTCACAAACAGAGCCGAGTTCCCAACTTCATTGCAAATGGCTGCTGGTACTTTCACTGTATTACTTCTGAAGATAAATGGCAACAACTTCCTCACTTAATGGCCCAAGTAATAATAACTTGGACGCTGTAGGGTTTGAGGAGAGAGGGGAGACTGGCTGTCAGAGAAAAGCCAGTTATTTCCTATTCTGATTCCAGATTGCAGTTGTTTCTACCTTAGTCCATCTGGGGTGGTGGGGGATAGGCAGGCTGAGGACAGACTGGCAATCTGGAGCGAGATGAATGCGGAGGAAACTGCTGCGGGGGAAAAACTCCCTGGGGCTGGCCGTTCACACCGGCCGGTGTATTGTGCGATACGGAGCGTTCAGACTGCTGCGGAGTGGCCCCACGTGGGCCGGCCTCCGCAGCTCGTGATAGGGCTGTTTCGGCAATTTGCGCATGTGCGCACATGCGCAAACTAGCAAAACGCCGCGTTCACACTGCCGCCTCCACTTGCCTCCCGCCTTCTTCCAATTCACACTGCTTGGAAGCGGGAGGCAAGCGCAAGACGGCCCCTGGACACCGGTTTCTCCCGGTGTCCTGTTAAAGCGGATGGAAAGCGAGTGGGAGACGGGTAAGTGCGAAACGGAGCCGATGGACAGATGCGCATGTCTGAACGCGCTCCCTTCTTCCACTTCCAACGCGGGGCTGTCCCGCTTTACATTGCCAGTCTGTCCTCAGCCGCAGTTTCCATCCCTTGCCCAAACTTGCCAGCAGGATGGCCTGCTTTGTTTCTGGCAGGATGGCCCTGGACATTGCTTGTAAAAGTGAGGAGGCGCACCTCCATTTGGGAGAGAACACCAGTGTGCAGTGACGTTGATCTAGATTGGCTTGCTTCGGATGGACTTACTTTTTCTTCATGTCCCCACTGCCAAGGAAATACCTGAGGGTGACGCCAGTGGCCAGGGACTGGATTAGAAAGGCCTACCATGGGAGACTGATGGATCCAATTAGTTTTCAGAACGCGCTTGAGGGACCAGGAATCTACGGAAGCCTTGGTAAAAGCTTGTCTAACAGCTGCGCTCTGAAGGCAGAGGCTGGTGCTGAGCTCTGTCCCTCAGAGGCTGGTGAGATCGATGGGAAGGGACTGCCCTGGCTAGGGTTGCCATCCCCCAATGGGGGTGAGTTTTCCCCTGCTTTCAGGCCACCCAATCTGCCGAAGGGAAAGCCCCGCCCCCAAAGAGCCTGGCATGCCTGCATTGATGATGTCACCTCTGGGTGATGTCATCGCACCGGGCATGTCACGCAGGGGATGCTCTAGCATATGGCTAAAAACTGTGGTCACCATAGAGTTTTTGGCCAAATGCTAGAGTGTCCCTTGTACAACATGCCCGGAGCAATGACATCACTTCGTGCACACACCAGAAGATCCAGGGACCCAGGTTGCAGCTCCCCCTGGCAGTCAGGCAATCCTAGTCCTGGCACCTCTTGAACCTCCCCTGGTCACCCTTTCTGGCTCCAGGTTGATGTCTCTAATTTATGGGAGAGGGAAAATGCTTGGCGTTCCTCCCTACCTGGGTTGGTATGAGAAGGATCCCAACTTTCTCAGGCTTTCTTTCTGTCCATATATTGGTTGTGCCACGTAGCAGATTTGAATGGCCACCAGTGAGAAGAAGCCCCAAATTCCCCAAGTCCCTCATGTCAGAGGAAACATAGAAGTGGGGAGAGAAGACAGGAATGTATTAAGGGGTAAAAAGAAACAGAAACTAGAATGAATCAATGTACATAAATCCCCAGGAGGCTTGGGGGAACTTGGACTCTCGCCTATTACGATTTCTCTCTTCTTCCTCACAGTTTTCTGAGAGGATGCCAAACCAAAACCTAGCTCCCCTAAGCAAGTATCCAGCACTTGAACAAAACAAAACCTTCCCTCCACTGGTTAGCAACGTCCGCTGGTTAGCAACGTCTTGTGACCATAAAACCTTCACTGGCATAGGCCTGACTTACAACAGCTTGGAATAGTAAGTGTGGGGGGGAATACAGAGTTGCTTCACTATACCCCTTCAAAGAGAGCCCTGGCTCTATGGTCTACTAGAACAGAGAGAATTAGAAGATAGGCCCACTCCTAGAGCTAAAGCCAAGTCAGACAGAACATGCTGTAGACTCTTTTGAAAGCTGATGGGATGGCAGGGAGGCCTAGTGCAGAGAGGTTTTTGAAGCTCAACAAACCCTTGAGGGTTCTCCGCTCCCCTCCCTTCCCCTGCACTGTCTCCTGCCTTTCGCAGCATGGAACAGAGGAGCGGAGCGCCTTCCTCTCGGTTCTCTCTGTGCCACCACTTAGAGAGGTGAGTTAGCAGAAGCTCTGCCTCCTTCTAAGCAGCGCAAAACTGCCACCAACTGCCACCTCGCTCTGCTGCCTCCACAGGGTATAGCATCTGGGAAACGGCACAAAAAGCACTGTTCAAAAAAACATGCAGGTCCTGGAGGCTGAAAATCCCATACACAGGTGACCTTGAAAAATGACTCCTGTTCCTCGGGGAAGAGCACAGTGTCTCATGCTGCTCTGTGCCCAGTTTACCCCCCAAAGCAAGGCACAGTCGAGCTTCCCACCAAAGAGCAGTGCTGTGCTGTTTCCATGGAGCTTACATACTGGAGCAGTACACATAGTCCAGAATCGGAGTCAACAAACAGAGCCAGAGGTCAGAGAGCTGGGGATTCCTTCTAAGTTTGCAGGGTTCAGGAACAAGGAGCGGTTGCTACACAGGCAGAAGCAGGTCTGAAATGTGCAGAGTTGCTGCCACACTGAGGCAGGTGTGTGAAGTGCTTATCAGGAGGTTCTCCCTTCCCAGGGAGTGGAGTCTGCCAAGGCTTACAACTCCTCCCGTTGCCTTTGCAGGAGCTGCAGTCTTGCACCCCTTCTTCGCTCCTACATAGTCAGCCTTTGGCATGCCCTACATCTGGGTCATTCAGGAGAACTGGGCGGGGAGTCTAGCCTTGGGGTGTCTGCAACTGGGGGTGCTGGGCCAGGCTCAGGAGCAGTCTCTCCTTGTGGCTGCACCTCCTGTGTAGCTGCTGGGGACTGTTCCTCCTCAGGTACTGTGGAGGGTTCTTCCTCTGGGCTGACTCCTGAGGAGGCTGGGTTGCTCCCTGGCTCTTTCTCAGCAGAGCCAGTACCCATGACAAGTGCTCTGGCAAAACATCCAGATCACCACAGACCACCTCAATGGCTGTGTTTAACGATAACGAACAGGGCGGCACTTCTTCCCCAACACTCTGCCATCTCTCCACACTAGTTTGGGAATGAGCCATTCGCAACAATGACACTGTCCAGGCCTTACACGTAGCCGGGATCAACAACTAGTTAGCGGATTTCCTCAGCCTCACTCCCTTGGCACCTCAATTGGGGTTTTTTTTCTCTCCAATATTTCAGCATTGGAGATTACCAAGAATAGATTCAGGGGTCCGTTGGAGCGGGAGTGCACAGGAGCGCAGCTCCGGGAGTGAGGAGCCCAGGGGGCGGGCACATGACCAAGCCCCACCCCCTCCTCGGCTTCTCCGAGCAGTGCAGAGGCCCAGCGCCCCGGGGAAAGCCCTGCTAGGGTCTTTATTGTTTTTAATGCTTTTCCAGAGACATGCTCAAGGTGGCATATAAATTTTCTAAGTATACCATTTTTTATCTGGGCATATTGCACATAAGTACTGGAGAAATTTCACCAACCCTTCAGCAGCTTCTACCTTATCAGTTTGGTGTAGTGGTCAGGAGTTGGACTCTAATCTGGGAGAACCGGGTTTGATTCCCCACTTCTCCACATGCAGCTGCTGGTGTGACCTTGGGCCAGTCACAAGTTCTCTCAGAGCTGTTCTCTCATGAGCAGTTCTCAAAAGACCTCTCTCAGCCCCACCTACCTCACAGGGTGTCTTGTTGTGGGGAGGGGAAGGGAAAGGGAAAGGGATGGGTGGTGCACATGTTCTGGGTATCTCAAGTCTACTAGAAACCTGGTGGTTTCAAGGGAGCAGGAAGAGAATGAGGGTGTGTTCTTTACACTTATTTTTATTGCACAAAGTATTGGATGGGGAAGGGAATGGAGGAAGAGCAGGTCAGTTTCACTCACCTGTGGAGTGGAGCCTGAGGGGTGGGTGTTGCCTTCTGACACACTTCCGGTATGTTAGGGGGTGTGGCATATGCAAATGAGTTATGCAAATGAGTTATGCTAATGAGCTCCTGCACCTCTTTTTTTACAAAATGACCCCTGAATAGATTTATTTAATACCAAACAAAACAAAACCACGCCAGTTCTCTTGTTGCCAAGGCGCATGGGGCCCAAGTTCTCTGGGGAATGCCTTCCAGATCCGGTGGATGGGAGACCTGCTGTACACAACCCCCCTTTACCGCTAATCACCAGGATCCTCTACGAGATGAGGCAAGAACTCACACCCGCCATCTTAATAGCCCCTTTTTGGCTGAGACAAACATGGTTCCCAACACTGCTACCCATGTCCCACAACAGATACATCCTCCTTCCCAAGGAGCACTGCCTCCTCCTATAAGGCTGTTCCTGCAACCTGAATGTTGGCAGCCTACATTTAGCAGCATGGCTCGTTCTGAGACCAATTGCCAATTCTCTGAACCTATAAAACAGGCTCTGTTCAATGCCAGAAAAACATCCACCTGGCACTCTTATTCCACCAAATGGAAGTGTTCTGTGCGTGGGCCAAGGATCAAGACTTAGAACCAGTCGTGAAGGTAAAGGTTTCCCTTGCTCGAAAACCAGTCGAATCCGACTCTAGGGGGCAGTGCTCATCTCTATTTCCAAGCCAAAGAGCCAGTGTTGTCCGAAGATGTCTCCGTGGTCATGTGGCTGGCATGACTAGTCGCTGAGGCGCATGGAACGCTGTTACCTCCCCACCGAAGCGGTACCTATTTATCTACTTGCAATGTCTTGCTTTTGAACTGCTAGGTTGGCAGGAGCTGGAGCCAGAGACGGGAGCTCACTCCGTCAAACGGCACTAGAGTCTCAAACTGCCGAACTACCGACCTCCCGGGCTGCAGTTCAGCGTCTTAACCTCTGAGGCACCGCGGCACCCGGAATCAGTTGAACATCCCATCAAAAAGGTCTTTGAATACTTCCTAATCTTAGTGCAGTGAGGACTCTCTTCTACCTCCATAATTTTACTAAAATAATTACTAAATAATTACTAAATAATAGTTGCTAAATAATTTTCTCCAATCTGGCTTCCACTTCTACAGTGGAGCCTGTTGCTTGTGCTTTCAAAGCTCACGGGTAAACCATTCAAGCCCACGGCCACCTGTTCCCTCTGCCTTCCCACCATGAAAACACCCTCCCTCTTGTCCCACTTTGAGCTCTTAAATAAGCTTGACAACTTTACTGCGCTCCAGCGGCAGCAGAGAGGAACCGAGGGAAGGGCGCTCCTCCCCATCTATATCACCCTGCAGAATGGGAAACAACCTGGGGGAGGAGGGCAGAGCATCTTCAGGGTTTTTTTGAGCTGCAAAAACCTCTCTGCGGTAGACCTTGTGCATACACGGCACCCACATGTCACTGCAGAAGCAACCACTCAATGAACAGCAGTTACAGATAAATCCAGGTGGGCAGCCATGTTGGCCTGAAGCAGCAGAAAAAAGTCTGAGTCCAGTGACACCTTTAAGACCAACAAAAACAAAAATGCATTTTTCCTGAGAGGTTTGAGCTGAGCAAAACCTCCTCCATACATTTCAAAAGGTTTTTTTTCCCTCTGGGCAAAGAACGGGCTGGAGGGCGCGCGGGGGGGGGGGGAGTCAAGTGCAATTGCTTTCCAGCTTACCCTCATACAAATGCTAAATAGATGTAGCAGGAGAGGTAATGGGTGTGTAAAGCTCTCCCCCTTCCCCAAGCAGGAAACAGAGAGTTGAAGGTGTTAAATGCTAGAGGGTCTTCAGGAAGGGGATTCCTGGAGATCGCCAGGAAAAGCCTCTTTGACCTGGCATGACTGGGTCAATGGGTGGAGAAACAGATATGATAAAACTCCTTGCAAGAGGAAGGTGGGCTCTCTTTTCCTTGGGTGCTGAGCAGTGTTCCCTCTAAGCTGAGTTAGTGTGAGCTAGCTCACAGTTTTTTTAGCCTCTGGCTCACAGATGTTTGTCTTAGCTCAGGAAGGATGGCTCCAGAGCAAACTAATTGATGAAGTAGCCAAATCGCTCGCTTACAACTTTAATCCCAGTAGCTCACAAAGTAGAATTTTTGCTCGCAAGACTCCACAGCTTAGAGGGAGCATTGGTGCTGAGGCCATGAGAGGAGGCAGGACTATTGACAATGTCAATGGAGGCAGGACAGCTGAAGGGAACTTCGGGGTATTGGTGACTATATAGAGATCTGTACCATCTACACTAAAGAGCCTGTCCTATATTTCAACAGCTGATAGGGACAGAGCAACAGCTGATAGGGACAGAGAGAGGGACAGAGAATTTGCATTTTACCTATTTCTTTTGTATCCCTTGCTCAAATCTGGTGCTATGCTAAAAGTATGCTTATGGACATCTTTTAATAAATACTTTACAACTTTTGAGGCTGGTAGTGGTTCTCTGTACCACATAGACCTCCACTGTCTTGGACATGCTATTTTAAAAGGCAGTGGCAGGAGGAAGGAAGGCAGTTGGCAAGCAGCTATTTCTCCAAGGGTGCACAAGGCCAGAAACTGTCTCTGTGGTGACCAGGCGCTGGGCAGCAGGAGACACAAAGGCAAGGCCTCAGAACTTGGAAGGAAAGGTAGAAGCCCTGACCCTCCCAGTGGGTAATTCCTTGCAAAGGTCAGGTGGTGGTGGTGGGCTACATGAGAGAGAAAGAAAAGCCCCTCCAGGTGTTATGAAAAACCCAGGTGGGCAGGGCAGAATAGGGCCTGCAGACCAAAGCAGGCCCATCCTGCCACACAAGGTATAAGCTTTCATCTACATGCACACAAAAGCTTGTACCTTGAATTAAACTTAGTTGGTCTTAGAGGTGCCACTGGACTCAAATATAGTTCAGTTACAGGTAAGTGCAACCTTGTTTTCTGTGCTGCTATTGCTGATTATTATTCAGCAAAATTACTTCGGAGTGTGATGGATGCCCAGGCTGGAGTCAGTGGGATAGAAATTTGGCAATACACTGTGCCCCCCCCCCCCCCCCCCAATTCTTTGCAGACAAAATCTCTTTGACCTTACAGGATCAAAATGCTAGGTTGATTGCCTATCAGGGGATAGAAGTTCCCATAGCACTGTTTAGTCAGGTTGTGATAGATAGATTCAGACAGATCCTTCCAATCCAGTGGAGGCTGCCAAGGTCCTTGTGAAGAGAGCCAGTTTGGTGTAGTGGTTAAGCGCGTGGACTCTAAACTGGGAGAACCAGGTTTGATTTCCCCACTCTCCACTTGCAGCTGCTGGATGACCTTGGGCAAGCCATAGTTCTGTCAAGAGCTGTTCTTGAAAGAGCCGTTCTCTCAGAGCTCTCTCAGCCCCACCTATCTCACAGGGTGTCTGTTGTGGGGAGGGGAGGGGAAAGGAATTTGTAAGCTGCTCTGAGACTCCAAGTGAAGGGCGGGTATAAATCCAATATTTTTTTCTTCTAGTACTACTGAAAACCTGGGCTGCCTTTCCCTTCGAAGCCTATATGGCAGCATTTTGTCAACCTCTCTTTTCTGCCCCTTCTCATAAGACAGGACTGCAGCAGGTCCTTTCAGAATCCAAAGCTTTTTCTATGCCAGTTGAAGAGTTCAGGAACAGGCCGCTAGCGGAGATGGGAACTGCACCCCCGCCTTGTTTTCTGCAGGCTGAGCAAATTGTTCCTGTTTAAAAAGGCTTTTAATTTAAATGAATCAATGGATTTGATTGATCTGTGTTGCTGGGGGTTTTTTAGAGTGAAGAATTCTTGTTTTTAAACTGTCTTAGCTGTCTGGTGCATGTTTTTGGGCCATATTATGATTCTGGTCTACGTGTTCTGGACAAACAATTTTAGATGAACTGCCTTGAACTGCCTTGAGCTCCCCTTGGGTGAAGAAAGACACTGAATTTTTTAAAAAATAGTGAAAATGAATTAGTTTGGATCTCAAGGAGTTTTTGACCCACTTGTCCATTTCTTCTAAAACCACTCTGAGGAAGGGCTCTCTGCCTTCCCTCAAACAGGCCAAGTCATAGGCTTGAAGCAGAATTTTTTAAATTCCTATTTTTATTTCCAATTTCTTTCCTCCCCCACCTCCCCACACCATAGCAGGGGCTTTTAGGTGAGTGAAGGAGTACAAGAAAGGGATGTAGAGAAGCCAGTCTTCTGCCTCAGCTCCTGGCTGCCTTTCTCTCTGAGCTGAGGTAGAGAGCAGACAGCAGCGGAAGTTTCCCGCTCAGTGTTGTCCTCTCTCCTTGGATCCTGAAGAGATCAGGAAGCAAAGCAGCAGTCCATGGCCCCATATAATGGCATCTCTCTTGTAGCAGGGTGCTCTAATATGCTCCCCTGTCCTCCATCTGTAGCTGGAAGTGGACACCTCAGAGAGCACTGACTGCTATTCCAGCCACAATCACAATGAGACTTTGATCCAAGTTCAGGAGATGAGAGGATCTCAGTCGTTGATTTTGTTGCCCTTTGGGAAATGGTATCAACAGCAGGCACAGTCACCATTTTGGATCCTCTTGGCAGAACACAGCACAATAAGGGGACAATCCCTAGCATAGTTCCCTCTAAGCTGTGCTGGGGGTGCTAGCGCACAAAATTTTAACAGGCAGCGCAGGGATTACTGCTTCAGCTCCGAAGGCATTTTCCCTCCATTGGAAACAATGGAGGGTGGGGGCACCTCCATCTGGGGCCCATAGAATTGGACCCTGGTCCAATCTTTTTGAAACTTGCGGGGGGTTGTTTTTGAGAAGAGGCACCAAATATGCTGCTGCCCCAGATACCCCCAAATTGATTCTCCATTATAGCCTATGGAGCCCATTGACTATAATGGTCCCCATAGACTACAGTTGAGCCGGGAAAAAACAGGGTGGGGTTTTTTTTTTGCACACCTCTATTATGCTTTTCAATGTGATCTATAAATTTCCTTGAGTCACAGGGAAAAGTGGGATATAAATATTTGAATAAGTACCTTTGGCAGGTTGATAACATTTAAGCAACTTCCTGTTTGTTAGGTTAGCCAGGGTTCTGACAGTGATTGTTCCTCCTTTGTTATACTTGAGCTGTAAAGCTGTTTGTCATATTTCACTAAAAAACACAAAGTAGACTGTGAGAGTTCCCCTCCCCTCCAAGTGCTGGTATGTTTTCTAAGGCTCAGCGCAGGATGACAGTCCGAGGCCAGGTCTGCCAATATAGTGGACTGGGGCAGGTAGACCAGTACTCCAAAAGCCAGGTCTACCAATATAGTGCAAAGGGGTGGGTGCAATTTGACTTGATTCTGTTTTTTCTTATAATGTTTAAATCATTCTTAAAAGATATTTTAAATCTAATTTAAAATAATTTATTCTGAGATTTTTTACAAGGTATGGAAGTGATCTTCTAAGAAACTAATTTTTGCAATAGTCAAAAGTAGACTTGCTCACAACTTTAATGCTACTAGCTTTTTTTGCTGATGAGGTAGAATTTCTGCTCACAACACTGTGGAGCTTAGAGAGAACATTGAGTCCCCTTGGCTCCCAAAGGGATGTTCTCTCTTCATACCCCAAATTGGGCAAGAATATATTCAAAGCCTGAGTATTCTTGGGATGAATAGATTTCACACACACACACAAAAGTGTGTGGTATTATATTTAGGGTTGTCAGGCAGTGTGTGGCAACTTTAGGGAGGGTGGTGTATGTGTGCAGTGCTGCGGACAGCCCTGTAGCTAGGAAGTTTTATTGGGGGGGGGGGGGAGACTGAGAGCAGGGAATTTAATCAGATTACCACTAATTAGACTAGTGACTAATCTACTTAGTGGTAATTTAATTAAGAGCCAGCAGGGTATCCAGCAGCTCCTGGGCAGGGCAGAGCACCCACCACAGCGCCGCCTTCCAGGGCCACAAGGCGCAGAGCCAGACCCAAGCCCAAGCCCTGGCCAAGGACAGCCAGAGGGTGAGAGAGGCAGCCCAGCTGGGAACTGTGACTCTCTCACCTCTCTTGCGCGCTCACCCCTCCCGCCTGGCAGTTTGGGATCCCAGCTTCTTCTCCTTGGTAGCTGAGCGTGGCAGGAAAGTGTCTGGCTGCAATGAGGAGCTGGTTCCCGAGTGCAGAGTCCCGCTCGTGCCAACGAGATGCTCCCAGAATTTGGCACTGCCACTTTACTTAGGGGTGTGCAGGGAGCTCCAAGGGCCAGGGCCTCCCCCCCGCATGAGGGCAGCCGGGCTCCACCCCTGGACTGCTCCATGAGGGCTGCCACCCCGCCCTGCTTCCCTTTCCCTCCCTCCTTAGCAGCTCCTTACCCCAGCAGGCAGTCACCATGCAGCCTCATAGGTTTTCCTGCTTCCAGCTGCGGCCGAGCAGGAGGGAAGGGAGAGGGGCTTTGAGAAGCTGGCTGCAGAAGCCAGAAGACCCTGCGAGGCCGCCCCTCTGCCTCCCCTCCTGCTTGGCCGCAGCTTCAAACTGCTCAGCCACAGGTGCAGCGAAACCGAGGAGGCCCCGCGGGTACTGGGGGGCTTCTGGCATCCTCCCAGAGGGGGCGGAGCACATCTGTGGGCAGGGCATGGCCCCCTCACCCCTGGCTGGCTATGGGCCTGGTTGCAGGAGGATTTTTTAAAAATGCAGTCTCATGTAGTTACCAGAAGTTCTTACCTGAAGTGATGAAAGGCAGCTCTGGCATCCTAGAGCTATTGTTTCTCACTTCCGAAAAGCACATGAGGCTGCATTCTTTTTTTAAGAAATTCTCCTGCCGCTGCTCCAGGCAGTGGTAGACAATGGAACCAAGAGGTGGGGCATGGAAGCCCTAATGGGAATGTCAGTTTTTCACTTTTTTAGGAACTGCCGGATCTCACCGCTTTTCACACACTCTCCATTTAATAAATTCCCAGGGGACAGTATTCCCTATCTGATGCCAGATAAATGACCTGAACATAACCTACTTGGTCACCAAATTTCTGTCTAACATATTTCCTTTTAGTAAATAATGAATTATTCTTTTAGTCATTGCTCAAGATCATTGGCTCATGGGTGCTCTGAAAAGAAAAGGAAAGAAAGGGAGCCCTAATTATATTAGTCGGCTAGCCTTCCCTATTATGGGAGTAGATTATTCTCTTGTGGTGGTGGTGAGGACGAACTCTGTAGACTGAGAGATTTCCAGTGGAATCAATCTGGCGATTAAAGGCAGTGCTTCCCCAGATGTTGTCTGCGCTCCGGGCTCCAGGAAGAGAAAGGATTTCCAGCAGGGGCGTAGAATTTTGTAAATTCCGGGGGGGGGGGGGGCTCTTTAGTGTGCGCACGAAGCGTGTGCGCTCGCTGGGGCGATGTCCCCCCCCGCTGGGAAACCTCTGCGCCTCCCCAGGCTGTTCCGAGGCCTGCCAGCCACTGCTGCCAGGGCCTCTCTCCCCCCCCCCCACTCCTTCTCTCTCCCTTCGCCAGGAAAAGAGGAAGGGAGAGGGAAGGATGGAAGAGTGGCCAGGCGGGGGGGGGGGGGAGAGGCACCGGCAGCAGTAGCTGCCGGCCTCGGAAGGGCCCCAGGAGGCACGATGGCAGGCGCTACATTTTCCCAGGGGGGGCTCAGTCCCCCCCAGGAAATTTCGGGGGAGGCTCGAGCCCCCCCATAGTCTACGCCTGTGATTTCCAGTAAGTAATGTTTCCGGTTTGCTACGGAAGCAAATGATGAGAAAGGAAGGACATGTTCCTGCAGAAGGTGGGGCATTGTTCAGTGGAGAAGGGCTTCTTCTTTCACATACAAAATAAATCAGTCTTGTCAATTTTTCCAAGGTAGGATGGGCTTGCGGGTGTGTGTCACTGAGCCTTGGACAATCATGCCCAAACATAGAGCTGGGCCCTACAGCAACCATGCTGGTCACTAGTCTCCTTCATCTTTCTTGTATTCTTTCAAGAACAGTGGAAAGGGACCATAACACCACAGGAAGAAATGAATGTGTGAACACTGGGCAGTGATAGCAGTCGATTATCACTTGCCGCTCTTTGCCTGGGCAGTGATAGCAGTCGATTATCACTTGCCGCTCTTTGCCTAGGGCAGAGGGCTGGCCAGCGTGTTTCCTCCTTGGAGGCGGGCTTGTGCTGTTTCCCTGTTGCTGCTGCAGCAGCTGATATGGCACAGTGATGGCTGGGCTTCCACACAGCAGCTTTCCCTGGTAGCTTTTCTTAAATCAGTGATTTAATAGTGTTATAGCAATACATACTCTTATATATTGATATACCATTGTACTTTCTTTCATAAAGAAAGTATAATGGTATATCAATATATGAGTATTATACTAAAATATGCACCAGGTTTTCAGCCGTAGAGTGTGTTTTTTTAAACCCTCTAGCCCATTTTGTTGTGGAGATATGCTCCCCCCCCCCATATATCTCCACAAAGAAAGGACTGAGAGACTTACTTAAAAAAAATAAAGCTGGGAATTCAGATACATATTTTATATAATGCATATTTTATATAATGCATATTCAGATGCATATTTTATATAATGCATATTCAGTTGCATATTTTAGATGATGATATATCGTCATGATACTATTAAATAGCCATTTTCCTTTTTTTTTTTTTTTTAAAAAAGAAAAACCTGCAGTAGGCAGAAGAAATGGCCACTGTGGGGGGAACTGGCCACTCGCCATGTGCGTGGGACCATGAAATCCTGCGCTTTTCTACCCATAGGCAGACACACACACCCCGGCATTGCTGTGATTTTCCCCATAACTTTGCAGCAAAGTAGGTTTAGGAAAAATCAGAGGAAAGCCAGGACATCCCCGGGTAGTTCATGAATACACCACAATGCTGTGGGGAAGCAAGAAAAAAAAACCCTTTTCCCAGCAGCAGTGAACACTGGGCAAATAACTCATGGACTCAGTCCATGCTGAGGCGTGTTCTGTGATCAGAGGATACGAGTCAAAGGTTGGCAGAGGTTTATGGTACAGAGGTGTATGGAGACCTTCAGAGTAGGCTAAAATATTTTTAAATACATTGATAATGTGTTTCAGAAAGAGAGAGAGAGAGAGAGAGAGAGAGAGAGAGAGAGAGAGAGAGACCGAAGCAAAGCATGACACATTAGTTACCAATGTATGCGTAGTCTAGAAGAACCTCTTACATAACTCCCATTGGCCAGAGGTAAAGTACTCTTGTCAGTCTGTCATCCGTCTTCATGTACTTTGGTTCTCTGTATGAGTTTGTTTACAGATGCCTTCCCACAGATCAGCATTGCCTCTGGGGACAGAAAAACAAACCTTGTGCCAGTGTTCACTTAGGGATGAAATGAAAGGGAGGCAGGAATTGTGTCTGCCAGCCCCATCCTCAGCTCCGGTGTGTGCTGTTCATGCCCTTGTGGATACCCAAATGCAGGCAGGCTCCTTGCAAGTATTCTGTGCCCTCAGTTTTAGGGGGATTTTCCATGTATGTGCCCAGATTCTTTGCAGCCATCACTGGGAATGCACAGAGGTTGGGGGAGAGGGACAAAAAGTACAGTTCCAATCTCACCCCTCTCTCCCAGCAGACATTGCTACCCAATCTGAACATTTGCACAGTTCCATTGAAAAACTCTTGCTATGGACATTTTTGCTGTTAAGGAGTTAATACCGAGGCACAGCAAGGGATGGGTGGAATTCTTGCCATATTCAAATTTTAATGCAAACTTGCCACATACATGTCATTTCCCAAAGCCCGCCAAATCCTCAATATGAGTTATCTTTACTTTCTTCCATGA
Source organism: Lepidodactylus listeri (assembly GCA_029233225.1). Taxonomy (NCBI): domain Eukaryota; kingdom Metazoa; phylum Chordata; class Lepidosauria; order Squamata; family Gekkonidae; genus Lepidodactylus; species Lepidodactylus listeri. The sequence continues at coordinate 15,391,915 of JARCFY010000017.1, read as the reverse complement.
AACTCAAAAGAGCCTGCGTAGACTGTCCAGAAGATCCCTCATTTGGGCAGTGACCTAGATCCAGACGACGCTGCTTCAGCATTAGGTACCTTCAAGCGCACATCCTGGGATGTTTTCAAATCAAGGGACTCAGAAGCAGGGAAGGTAACTTAGGAGCTTCTTCCACCTTCATCCTCATGCTGTTGGAGCTGCTGTGAAACAGTTCCTTGCTGTGTTGCTTATGTAACGTCAGATGCCTTGGTCATATGAGAGCAGTTCAGAACGTAGATCCCTCTTATGTCATGGTCTTCCCAGCTGACAAGAAGACTGGTGGTAGCATGGGAAGGAACCATGCTGTGGTGTAGAGAGCCAGTGTGGCGTAGTGGCTAAAATACTGGATTAGAATCTGGGAGATTCCAGGGTGGTATCCCTGCTCCGCCATGGAAACTTGCTGGGCGACTGTGGGCTAGTCACGCACACTCAGCCTAACCTCCCCCAGGGTTGTGGTGCGGATATAATGGAGGAGAGGAGAGTGATGGAAGCTGCTCTTGGGTTCCCACTGGAGGAAGGGTGGGATAAAAACGAAGTAAATAGAATAAATAAATATTGTGAATACTCCCTTGTGACTTGAGGCTTGTGATGCTAACTGGGTAGTGCAGGAAATAGTTGTGTTCCGCTACAAAAGGAATGTCGGGCATGACTCCTGTGCACCACATCCAACACGATGGATCCGCAGCCTGTAACAGAATATATAGCCAGTCAGTCAGTCAATCAGTGAACCATATTCTCTCTCTCTCTCTCTCTCTGTTAATGAAGGAGAATATGGAACGGAAGGATAGAGAACAATTTTTCAGCCCGTAGCCTGTAGCTCAAAGGACGTACGCTTAGTCTTGGCCATGGCCTTTGCTGCCCTGGCCCCGGCCTGGGGGAACACGCTCCCATCTGATAGCAGGGCCCTGCGGGACTTATTAGTGTTCCGCAGGGCCTGTAAAATGGAGCTGTTCCACCAGGCCTTTGGCTGAGGTGGCAGGTGTCCAATCAAATCTCGTTCTCCCCCCCCCCCCTTGCTGAAGTTTACCATCTCTACGTGGCCCAAACTGAAAAGATTTTAGAGACCAAATAACACCAGCTTGAAATCCATGCACATATATAGTGTGACCCTTTTTTTAAGCGGTGCCATTTTAAACTGTTTCAATTGTATTTTATATGTATTGATATTGCTACAATATGTTTTAGATTTTGTTTTGTGATCCACCCTCAGTCTGGCTGGCCGGGAGGGCGGAATATGAATTTAAATAAATAAATAAAACAATATAAAGCATGCGAAGCTGTCCCCTGGGGTTTATTTTTTAAAAATATATATTATGGGATTATGCTGCAAGGCTGCCACTGGGTTATCATTTACATTCAGTCCATCGAATTAAGAAGAAGAAGAAGAAGAGATTGGATTTATATCCCGCCCTCCACTCCCCAAGGGAGTCTCCGAGCGGCTTACAAACTCCTTTTCCCTTCCCCTCCCCACAACAGACACCCTGTGAGGTAGGTGGGGCTGAGAGAGCTCTTTCCCAAGCTGTCCTTGAGGGAACAGCTGGTACAGAGCTATGGCTTGCCCAAGGTCATCCAGCCAGGTGCAAGTGGAGGAGTGGGGAATCAAACCCGGTTCTCCCAGATTAGAGTCCGCGCACTTAACCACTACACATTAAGAATTTGGGTTCCAGTGTCTAATCTTTAAGAAGCTGTATTTGTGTAAGGTCTAAATGATGTAACTTCCCTTCTAATATTTAATTGCCACATTTAAAAAAAATGTTACCTGGAGTTCTTACAAGGCCCATGGTTGCCATTTGTTCGTAACGTTACTGAGGGTCTGGAATCTCCAGAGCCGCGCTGGACAGGGGCCATCTGTGAGGTCGGGCGGCGATGGGGTTCCAAGACTGTGAGGCTGTTCATTGGAACTGCTAGCTTAGCAGGCTCCGTTTGCAAAAATTTCTGTGTGTGTTAATTAAAAGCTCCATTGAAGAGAATGGAAGGGCTTGCCAATCATCAAGTACTGCCCTTAGGAAATTAAAAATATGCTTTGTGTTCTCTTCCTCTGGCAGCAGAGCAGCAGTGGTTTTCCAAAAAATAGTCAGGTTAGTGGCTGTGAGAAAGCCTGGTCATCCTTTTCCACACAAAATGGAAATATAAGCTGCCCAAAGCATGAAGCATATTACAGACTTCATATAACATTTTATGTTCTGTGGAGTCTGTAATTACCTACTAATGGGTTGCAGTGGGATTAGGGCTAAATCTAGGCACATTTAATATTTAGCTACTCTCCAACATAGATTTGGGCAGGACGTGTTGGTTCATATATTTATGGGAACTGAAAAGGGTGAAATCTGTTCCACACATAGCCTTCTGTCTACTGGACATCCACATAGGGGACCTTCCCGAATTGTTTGTGCAGTGGAGAAGGTAATGTGTGGGATGGATCCCAACCTCACCCCCATACCCCCATTTTTATCTTTATTTTGCCATCAGGTGACAACTGACTTCTGGAGACCAGGTAGGGTTTTCAAGGCAAGAGACATTAGAGGTCACATTGTCTGCCTCTGTGTAGTGACCCTGGTACTCCTTGCCCATCTCCCATCTAAATGCTAACCAGGGCTGACCCTGCTTAGCTTCTGAGATCTGATGAGACTGGGCTAGCTTGGGCTATCCAGGTCAGGGCACATTAATGTGTGCATTTAAAGCATCCAACAGTCATCCTTCCTTCATCCTGAGTGTGAAGGACACCTGGAGCATTAACTGCCCCCACTGCTGGACCTCCTGAGGGCACCTGGTGTTTTTGGCCACTGTTTGACAGAGAGTTGGACTGGATGGGCCACTGGCCTGATCCAACATTGGCTTCTCTTATGTTCTTATGCCCTAGAGCAGATTTTCTTGGCTCTTTGGCTTAAGTTCACGTCTCCATGTATGGTGGACTCCATAGTTCACAGTCCATGGTGTGAGGTGAGGTGGGGGTCAGCCTGAGGACACTGTAAGATGCGTTGTGTGAAGAGATGGAGCAGAAGCAGCCCGAGGCCTGTTCTTCTTTCCTCCCCATATCCTTTTAACGGTGAGATTTTCAGTACTGAGAGTTTCAGTAGATGACAGGAGAGGTATTTTGTTTCTCTCACTAAGGGTGTGGTCCCACTGGTGGCTTGGTGCGATATGGTGCGGCCTCTAATTGTACCAGTTTAAAGTGTTGCGGGGCATATCATCCAGACATTACACACTGCTGCGGGTTGCCCACATGGCCATCCCATGGTCAAGCATCCACATTACTGAAGCTACTCAGCCATGGAGCGTGCTGCCCAGTTGTTTGTTAAAAATGCAGATGGGTGCGTGCACATATGTGCTCATGCGCATATAGGCAAAAAAACCAGTGTCAGAAATGGTTCTGCAGGTTCAGACTGCCAATCTGTTCTGCACACGCTCCTCTGCATTCAGTCATCCGGCCATGCGTGATGGATGCACGGTGAACTGAAAACACCACTTGTGATGCGGTGCCTTTTTCACCTGGCTCCAAGTCATCCTATGACGGGCTGAGTACACCTGGGGAATGCCTGACAGATGTGGCTATGTGATTGCGCCCATTTACTCCGGAAGAAAGTGGTGGCTATGTCGGGCCAAACTGCTCATGTGATTGCAACCTAAGAATGAATATATCCATTCAACAGGCCTGGAGAACTCTGTATTGTATAGTACTCAGACAAAGCTGTTTCAACGTGTGCAGAATCTGGCTTATGGCTGCTGATTATGAAAAGTTTTCTAAAGGCAAAATCATACAGAAGAAAATTGACCTTGCGTTTACAGTAAATTATGAAATTTTCATGTGAAACATCCCTTAGCAATTACCTCCCACTTAGAATTCCCTCCAAGAAGAAAAACTACCTTGCGGTGTGAGTTAAACATCTAAGGTTCAGTTTCTCCTGATCAGCTGCCAAGAGAGTGACAGTAAATCCATTTGCTGTGACTCCACCCACCCTTTGCTGATGTGAGGTCTTTAAAATCAGGGAAATGTCGGGCAGGGAATTTGTGTAGAGCCTTTAAAACCAACATCGCAATTTTTCATTGAACTGCCTTTGTTTTCTACCACAACTGTCTGCTGGTGTTCTACAAAATGACTACTCGTGCATTTCATATCATTAAAAACTGGACATGGAATCATTTTTAGGAAAGGTCTGGGATTCTGATATGTTGTCTGATTATCGCTTCTATTTCTCCTGTTAACTTGCATGAAATACCTGGTAAAATTCACAACTTGGCCGATAACACACGTTTTTCAGTGACTGAAAGTGTGAAACTGTTATTTCCCAAGAAATAACCCTGTCCATTTTGTAGAAGATCAGATGGCACAATGTTAATATAGTTTATGATATAGAGAGAGTCCCAAATATTTGTGATTACTCAGAGCCAGTGTTCTTGGGTTCTTCTCTTACTTTCATGTTGCTCTTGGCCAGTATGAACCCGATTCTCAGTTATCCCAGCATCTGACTTTGATGTATAAACTGCTGGGTGGGATGCAACCTCTGATACTCTTCTTGCCATTAGGCGATACATAGGCAGATTGTCCGTTTATAGCTAATTATGCTTTTAAGTTAAAATGCTTAAATTATGCCTCCAAGCATCTATGTTATCGTATGTTTTTGTCATTAAGCCTCTTAAATTCAGTACCAAGTGTAATCAAAGCTCTTCTAATTAAATACATAAAAGCCTTCTTAGGCAGATCTTAGAGTGTAGATATTTAGTTCTGGAGTTCCGTTCCTCCCCTCTAGAGCACCTTCAGTTTGGGTTGGATTTATGTCTTTATTTAAAACATTTTTGAGCTTCCTTTCTGTCCAGCTTTGGTCCCCAAGATGATGAACGATAAAAACATTAAAATCAGATAAAAACACATAAATATATAAAAACAATTAAAACTGAACAAACACAAGATTGGAGGGAATGGTTGATAAGAATCAGTGAGGGAATGCTAGAAAAAAACTTGGTGGACCTCCTGATGGCACCTGCTATTTTTGGCCACTGTATGACAGTGTTGGAATGGATGGGCCATTGGCCTGATCCAACATTGGCTTCTCTTATGCTCTTATGTTCTTAAACAGAAAAGTGGAGACTTGACTGGTGGAAGATAAAGATAGGAAGGCACAGATTGCCCTGGAGAGGGGATTGCATCATTTTGGTGCCTTGGCCAAGAAGGCCCTTTCTTGGGTTACCGCCTGTCTAACCCCAGATGGCAGGGGCAACCAAAGCAGGGCTTCCAAAGATGGCCATGTTGGTTGGGTAGGTTCATATGGGAGTAGGCGGCCCTTAAGGTCCCAAGCTGTGTAGGGCCATAAATTGGATCTGGAAGCAAAATGGGAACCAGTGTAGCTGGAACAAGACTGGAGTGATGTAGACCCTGTGATCTACTCCAGCCAGAATTTTGGATGCGGCATTCTGTGCCAGCTGGAGCTTCTGGGCAGTATTCAAGAGCAGCGCCATGCAGAGTTAATTGCAGTAGTCTAATCTAATTTAGATATCTACTTGGGCCTTCCCAAAGCTTCTTCTTCTTGCAGAGGCCCTACTATACCAGAATTTTTCCCATCTTCTTCTAGTTCAACCCTTCTGCTTCTTGCGAGGCCACTTCAAGGTATTTTTGACACTCTAAGGCTGCGGTCACACACACTAAATACTCCACTTTCAATCCACTTTCAATGCACTTTCAAATTGGATTTTGCCAGTTCACACAGTAAAAATCCAGTTGGAAAGTGGATTGAAAGTGCATTGAAAGTGGATTATTTAGTGTGTGTGACCACAGCCTAAGAAAGGCCAACCAAGCCCTCCAGGGATTGTGCTACTGCTGGGGGGATCCAACTCAAGTGTTGGCTTGGGCCTGGTTGGTGGTGCTGTGGACTCAGGAGGGGATGCAAGTAATCTCCCATTCTACTGATGGCTGGAAGTGGGCGGGGCCCCTCTGGTACATCAACATTATAGTGTGCTGCCCCAAGCAGTCAATTTGGATCTCTCTTGAGTGGTAAACTAAGCCCATTTAGCATCTCTTCTATGATTTACCTCAGGGGTCCCCAAGGTGATGCCCACCAACGCCTTGTCTGGAGCCCACCAATTGTTTTTAGGAGGTGGGTGGGGCCAGGTAGGGCTTTTGCCCAGAAGGCCTTCTGACTGAAGAAGAAGAAGAAGAAGAGATTGGATTTATACCCTGCCTCTCACTATTCGGAGTCTCAGAGCAGCTTACAAACTCCTTTCCCTTCCCCTCCCCACAACAGACACCCTGTGAGGTAGGTGGGGCTGAGGGAGCTCTTTCCAGAGTTGTCCTTGAGAGAACAGCTCTAACAGAACTGTGGCTTGCCCAAGGTCATCCAGCAGCTGCAAGTGGAGGAGTGAGGAATCAAACCTGGTTCTCCCAGATTAGAGTCCGCACACTTAACCACCACACCAAACTGGCTCTATTGGACTATTGGAGATTTGGTTGAATCTACAGATTTTTCTCCAATCTCCAATCCAATTATCTTTATTGGCATGATTTTTAAAAATGCTGCTTTGGCAGCTGCTGCCAGTACACCACAAGGATCTACACTGCGTTACTGAAATTAAGCTGTGGCCATCATTGTGCGGCTGGCTCTGCCTCCTGCAGTGGCCATTTCATGGCAGCCATTTTGTTTATGTGCCCACCATGCTGTGTCAGAATTACAAATGTATCTGCAGGCTCAAAAAGGTTGAGGAGCCCGATGTACATTCTAGGCTGCTTCCATGCAGCAAATGCATTCTCACAGTGGCGATGGAGCATCCACACAGTACTTTTCCTAATAGTTTTCCTCGCTTCAGCCCCCTGAAGCAGAAACATGGCAGACCCAGTCCTCTTCCCTCCCTTTGAGGCCAGATTTTCCCTCTGTTTTTCTGTTGTGTCCCTTCACTGACTGAGCAGCCCTGGTAGCATGTGTACTTCTCTTTATAGTTGCTTTAGCAGTTGCACCTGTATCAGTAATATGTAATGGCTATTTTCGCAGCCCAGGATCTGAGGGAAGGGTTAGGGTCTCCCTTTAACTTAAAAAACAGAAAATGGCACTTGAGACGCTTTTAAAATTAAAAAAATAACAAAAGGTTTTGTTTAACATCAAGGGGAAAGGTTAGGTGAAGCCAGGGCTTGAAAAAACTGAGGTAAAATAGTTTAAACACAAACTCTTATTCTTACGGATCAGTCTAGTGAGAGTTTTTTGAATTATTCAGTTACTATTGTTCTTTATTTTGAGAGGCTTTGGTTCCTGTTTTTTCCTAAACCACTCCAGTTCACTTTGTTTGCATGACAGCAGACTCTTTTGGTGCCCAGAAGGCTGGTACCCCCTTTCCCGTACCCAAACCCCTTCTCTGGGAACACCAGAACACATCATTGTCCTCTCCTCCATTTTATCCTTTCGAGAACCTGGTGAGGGAGAACCTGGTGAGGGATGTGTGTCCAGCACTGTAGAGGCCAACAAGCGTTTCAAGGGAGCTTGGACTCTCAAAAGCTCATACCCTGAACCTCTTGTGGGTCTCTAAGGTTCTAACTGGACTCAGATCTAACTGTTTTACTGCAGACCAACATGGCTGCCCTCTGAAACTACCTTGTGAGGTAGGTTAGACTGAGAGTGCATATAACTGAAGACTTCTGCAAATAAGTTTTCACAGTCAATGCAAAATATTTCAAAATGTCTTATTTATTAAGATGCTTAAAATTTTTATTTATTACTAATATATATATATATATATATATACACACACACACGGACACACACACACACACACACATATATCAGGGCTCATTTCGTAGCAGGAGCTCCTTTGCATATTAGGCCACACACCCCTGATGTAGCCAATCCTCCAAGAGCTTACAGTAGCCCCTGTAAGAAGAGCGCTGTAAGCTCTTGGAGGATTGGCTACATTAGGGAGGTGTGGCCTAATAAGCAAAGGAGCTCCTGCTACGAAATGAGCCCTATATATATATATATACACACACACACACACACACACACACACACACACACACACACACACACACAGACAAAACAAGAACACATCGGTATCGTACAACCTTGTGAGAAGGAAGATATTGAACATATAAGATGCACAGAACTTCATACAATAATACTTCTCAATTATGTTACGTTGGAGAAGTGGAGCACAACACCAAATTTAAATCAACCAACTACCAAACATATCATACAACTTTTAAAATGTCAGCTATTAAGCAAGTTCGTATGAACCAATTTTTTAGGAGCCACAGTGAAAAGCCAAATAACCTAATACAGGAAACCACTTTACTACAAATTTGGAATATATATCCATATCCATATGACTTTGAGTTATTTGATCAGCGATTCCCCCCCGTTATATAGAGATTCTATATCTTGCTGTGCCACATATTTATGGAAGGCCCTGCCTTGTCTCCAGTGTTCCCTCTAAGCTGAGTTAGGTGTGAGCTAGCTCACAGTTTTTCAGCCTCCGGATCACACGTTTTTGTCTTTGCTCAGGAAGGATGGCTCCAGAGCAAACTAACTGATGCAGCAGCCAAATCGCTTGCTCACAACTTTCATGCCAGCAGCTCACGAAGTAGAATTTTTGCTCACAGGACTCCGCAGCTTAGAGGGAGCATTGCTTTGCCTCTCCAATTAGCAGCTATAGCTGTTTTTGCTGCAATCAGTAGTCTTACTTCTCAAACGAGAATAGATTAAATCTGTTTGGGTCTGGTGGCATTTCTCTTGCAACGATGAGTGTCCTCTGAAGGCTAAAAACAAGCCTATCTGCTAAGCCATGAAGCTTGTATTGAAAAGCTGGGTTGGGAAAATTTTCAGTGCTTCACCTGAGACTCCCCTAATGTTCTTCCTGCTAGGAACTGCATAATGGAAAGAGGTTTCAGGGCTGCTTAAGAAAAGCACCCGAGTGCCTTTGACGCTTACAACACCAATCTCATCGTTTCTCTCACTGATCACACCAATCCCATCCCTCTTTTCACAGTTTGCTTAATTTCTTCCCAAAGCACCGAAAGGCATTCCAGTGATGGGAAAGCTGAGCAGCCAACAGGATCTGTCTGTAAGTGTGGAGGAAAACAAGCACGTGAGGGTAATTCTGTGAAGTGTTTGGTCCTGGAGAAAAGGAACTCCAGGCTATCATTATCCTTTCTGTGAGCTTCTGACTGACTTGTTTAGGACATCTCTGCATCTTTTAGCAGAACTCTCTGGCTAATGCAGAATGAAACACTCGGGGAAATGGAACTCTGTCGCCAGACATACCCCAGACATAGGGAACAAGGTCTTGCTTGTCCGTGGACACCACCCAAAACTAACAGAACATTAGAATATAAGAACATAAGAGAAACCAATGTTGGATCAGGCCAGTGCCCATCCAGTCCAACACTCTGTCACACAGTGGCCAAGAACACCAGGTGCCCTCAGGAGGTCCAGCAGTGGGGCCAGGACACTAGAAGCCCTCCCACTATTACCTCCCCAAGCACCAAAAATACAGTGCATCACTTGCCCCAGACTGAGAGATCCTATCTATACCTTGTGGCTAATAGCCACTGATGGACCTCTGCTCCATATGTGTATCTAATTCCCTCTTGAAGCCGTCCATGCTTGTAGCCGCCGCCACCACCTCCTGTGGCAGTGAATTCCATGTGTTAATCACCCTTTGGGTGAAGAAGTACGTCCTTTTATCTGTTCTAACCCGACTGCTCAGCAATGTCATGGAGTGCCCATGAGTTCTTGTATTGTGAGAAAGGGAGAAAAGTACCTGTTTCTCTACCTGCTCTGTCCCATGCATAATCTTGTAAACCAGAGCAAATATTGTTTGGACACTTGACTGTGTGATGGTGGAAGAGGAAGGAGGGCTTGACTTGCTTCGGATGCCTCACCAAACAGTGGGGGGAAAGCGTATCCACATGTCAGGCTCTGGGTTCTGAGGGCTGAGTCCAGGGTACCGTGCCTGACGGTTGGGCCTCAGTTTGCATGAGGGGGTAGGGTTGTCAGCTCCCCACGGTCACCAGTGGGGGACTGGGGGCTAGGGTTGCCAGATCCAGGTTGGGAAACTCCTGGAGATTTGGGGATGGAGCCTGGGGAGGACAGGGACCTCAGTGGGGTACAATCAGGGCCATAGAGCCCATCCTCCAAAGCTTCCGTTTTCTCCAGGGGAACTGATCTCTGTAGTCTAGAGATTACCTGTGATTCCGGGGGATCCCCAGGTCCCACCTGGAGGCTGGCATTCATAGCAGGGTGTGTAGTGTCAGTTTCACCCTGAGCCTTCTCTCTCTGGCCGTGTGCCAGTCTTTGGCTATGAAGGAGTGGCCTGCCCCTTCCTCCCTGCCCCTTCTTGGGCTGGCCAAATAAAGGATTTGTCTGGGAGTTTGCCCTGGACTCCTTCAATGCCCTCTCTTTAGTCTAGCCCATGGCTAGAGGGAAATCTGAGCCAGATTGTTTAACTGGAGACGCTGGGGATTGAACCTGCATGCTAAAGCAGATGTTCTGTCACTGAGCCATGGGCCCTTCTGTGGACCTTCCGCTCCACTGCCCTGCCTTCCCACAGGGTTTTAAGAGGCTGCTTTGCTGGCTCCAGGAGGCCCGAGCCACCAGTGGCCACCTTCTCTGGCTTGCACCCTTCTCAGGCGGGCACCATGCCTGCCAAGCTCTGGGGATGCTGCTGGCTTGTCTCTGGGTGTGGCCTTACTCACGCTCCTTTATCTGCAGCCCCAAGTCAGACTGCTCACCTCAGTGGTGCTCAGGTAAGGGTATACAACGCTGGAGTCCCCTCTGCCTGCCTTGTATGTCCCTCAGGAGCAGGTGAGTGCAGGAGTGGGGCTGCCACCCCCAAACACCACAGGTATCCTGGTGTAAAGAGATTCTCTAATCCTTATGTCTTGTCTCCATACAGATTGCAGCAGCTCTTTATGAAATGTGTCACTCCTGCTCTTTTTTTCCTCAAGCAGGGGGCAGGTAGAAGCTTTTTGAAGCCTGCAGGTGTTTTTTTTTAATTAGACTGCTGGCTAGGTATTCCATTGTGGGATATTAAATTATCAAACTAAGCTGTGGAGTCCTGTGAGCAAACATTCTACTTTGTGAGCTGCTGGCATTAAAGTTGTGATCGAGCAATTTGGCCACTGCGTCAATTAGCTTGCTCTGGAGCCAGCCTTCCTGGGCTTAGACAAAAATGTGTGAGCTGGAGGCTAAAAAACTGTGAGCTAGCTCACACTGACTGAGCTTAGCGGGAACGTTGGTGCTGGTTAACAGAATGTGGTGTTCCAGATCTGCATAGCTGCTGTTCTGTGGCCTAACTAAAAATGCTTGAAGCTTGGCTCAGACTAGGCATTTGGGATACAGTTAGAACAAGCAGCTGCCGGGACTCCTACAATGTATGGTAAAGACCCCAACAAAGGATACATCTCATTGGAGTGGATTCTGTGATTCTGCTGTCCTAGCAGAGGGGCATACCTTCCAACAGATTAAAGTGTCTCCACTCTCCCATTAGTGGAACTGTATCAAACAGAATAGGATGACTGACTACTTGCTGCTATCTGTGATTATTTAAAAGAAGATGAAATATGAAACTTCCTGCTACTGTCTCATCATACTAACGCCACAATCATGCACTCAGCTACTTGCAGGACTTTTTTTAAAAAAATGTGTACCAAACACAACTGGAGTTGCCAACCTCCAGGTGAGGCCTGGAGTTATTCCAGAGTTATAACTGATCTCCACACTACAGAGATCAGTTCCCTTGGAGAAAATGGCTGCTTTGCAGGGTGGACTGTATGGCTTTATACCCTACAGGTATCCCTCCCTAAACCCCACCCTCTCCAGGCTCCACTTCCCCACATCTCCAGCAATTTCCCAACCTGGAATTGGCAGCCTTAAAAAGAACATTTGTGTGGTTCAGTTCATGCAAACATTGGATTGTATTAGCTGTCCACATGCTTAAGGGTTTCTTTTTTGTTGTAGTGTATGTAATATGTGATAGAACAATAACTTTTTCTTTAAGAGTTGACTATCTGATATGGTCTGGGTGCTAAGACCAGTTTGGTATAGTGGTTAGGAGTGCAGACTCTAATCTGGGAGAACCGGGTTTGATTCCCCACTCCTCCACATGCAGCTGCTGGATGACCTTGGGCAAGCCATAGTTCTGTCAGAGCTGTTCTCTCAAGGCCAGTCCTTGAAAGAGCTCTCTCAGCCCCACGTACCTCACAGGGTGTCTGTTGTCAGGAGGGGAAGGGAAAGGAGTTCGTAAGCCGCTCTGAGTGAAGGGCGGGGTATAAATCTACTCTTCTCCTCCTCCTCCTCCTCCTCCTCCTTCTAAGATGGATGTGACCTAAGTCCTGCTGTACTGTGTGCTCATGTCGAGGTTTCTTTTCCCTCTTTTTTTTATATATTTTTTTCATGTCAATTAAAGGTTTGTTGGCATTCATGATGCATCTTATGTGACGCTTAACTGTAACACTAGAGCAGATGCTCCATTCTGAAGGTTTTCTCCTGAGCTGTGTGGGCTTCTGTGGCGGCACAGTCCTGTTCTGACCTGAAGGCCTTCCAAGATTTCCCAGCAGCTGGAGGGGCTTTTTCCTCTCTCTGTTCAGCCCCCCTACCACTTAGCCTTTGTAGAAATTGCCCACTGGGAGGGCCAGGACTCCCAGCTTCCCTTCCCAGTTTCAAGGCCTCATCTCTGTGTCTCCCACGATCCAGAGTTTGGTTACCATGGGAACAGTTTACTGCCTCATACACCACTGGGGAGTGGCCACTTGCCATCTGACTGCCCCTCCCCTTCCTCCTGGAGGTCCTTTGAAAATAGCATGTCCAAGATGGCGGAGGAACCAGTACCAGCATCAAAAGTTATTTATTTACTAAGCATTTATTAAAAAGAAAATGTCCCCATGCATACCTTCAGACTAGCAGTAGATTAAGCAAGGGCTTGAAAAGAAAAGGTAAAACACAGTTCTTCTGTCCTCCTCCCTCTATGCATGCCCTAGCAGATGTTAAATATAAAACAGGCTCCTTAGTGTGGGAAGTTACAGTTGTTCTACAGGGTTATCATTACCTTGAAGCCCCTGCTCAGATGTGTGGGCCAACACGTGGCAATGACTGCCTCCTAGAGACCTCAGATAAGAGTTCTGTCTGCCTCGATGGGATCAGCACAAAAGAGACCCTCCTCTTCACTTCCAGAAGTTTTAGCATCTCTCTCTTCCCACTGAACAGGTCAAGTCAAACAAACTTTTCGTGAAGTCTCCAGGAGATTCTTCCTGAAGTCTTTTAGCCTCTTAAGCCCTCCAAATCTCTGTTTCCTGCTAGATATCACCTGTCTAGCTTGAGTGGGGTGAGCTTGACCATCCTATTGTCTTTTGCGAGACCTATTTGCTTTTCTAGAAGGGTGGCTGAGGTGAGGCCGGAAGGCAATTAAATCCACTCTCCCTGTAATGTAGTATGCTCTGTGTAGCAACCAGCCTGCCATGTGCTCCCAGGTAATGGCGCCCGCCGCATGGCCAGAGCACATGGTCAGGCAGAGAGGGGAGCTTGAATCTGGAGGAACAATAGACATCTGGATTGAAAGCCTCCACCAATGTGGGACCTAGGTTCTCCCTGAGGAGCCAATGCAATCAAAGGCTCCCCCAGGGAACCTATGACAAACATGCGCATATGTTAAGCCCCTATCAGGTCTTTTGGGTGCGGCCGGAGGTGTGGCTCCGGCCAGCATATAATGAGGGCCCTGGAGCCCTGGAAGCATGCTTGTTCTGACCATCTACTGGGCATGCTGAATCACTCAATAAAGGCTTCATGGTTTCACCGTTCCTGGTCTCCTGAGTCCAGTACTCTTCACTCCCCTTCCTGCTGTTCTCTACCAAGACACAGAAGAACTTTTAAAAACTCTGGGTGAAGGTTTTCCTCAGTTCAGACCTCCAAAAAAAAAATGCATTTCTTCATAGCCTCTAAACACTAGAATCCTATGCAGAGTTAATAAGTCCACTGAAATCAGTGGCCTTAGAGTGGTTGAACTCTGCATAGGATTGCACTGTAAATGTCATGGAACATGAATAAGCAACAAAGCCCTACACACACAAACACAAAAATGCACAACTGTGTTCTGGAAGCATATGTTGCATGCACTAATTACAACCAACCACATGATTTGTCTTCTACCATAGAGTTTTTGCCCAAATTCCAGAGTGTTGCCCTGTCATCCCGGATGGGATGACATCACTTCCGGGTCCTGTGGGCAGTGACATAGACATGTCACTGCACATTGGATGGATCTTTCTCTTTTGGGGCGTAAGTTACTCCCCCACTGGTAAGTCCTGGCAGCAGGGGACCCCTACCTCCACTGGGGGGGGGTCTGGCAATCCTAGTTAGAATATATTGTGATTTGGTGTTATTACCAAATAATGATTTAATAGTGATTTTAGTAATGGTTTTGGAATGATATCTAGTTTTGTGCTGTGGCTTTTTATTGTTCATTTTATTGGCCTCTGCTGCTAATGTTATTTTTCTGGTCATTTCTTTCTTTCTTTTTCTTGTGTTTTAGTTTGTGATCTTTTCATTGAGAGCGTGGGATAGGAATGTTTTAAATAAATTCAAAGTATACAATCTCTATTTCGACGGAAGTCAGGGTACGTAAGGGAGGAAGGAGAGAGACAATAGTAATGTAATAGTAATGTTTTCTTACCCCACTGACACAGAGTTACAGTTCCTCCTCAAGATTTCCTTCAGTTTGGGGTCAGGAAGATATGTTTTAGACAGGGGTCCTTTCGTAGAAAAAGAGGTGCAGGAACTCATTAGCATAACTCATTTGCATAACTCATTTGCATATGCTACGCCACCTGACATCACCGGAAGTATGTCAAGCTTGGTTGAAAGCAAGAAAGAAAGAAGAGAGAGAGAGAGAGAGAGAGAGAGAGAGAGAGAGAAGAAAGAAAGAAAGAAAGAAAGAAAGAAAGAAAGAAAGAAAGAAAGAAAGAAAGAAAGAAAGAAAGAAAGAAAGAAAGAAAGAAAGGTGGCTGAAGCCTTCAGAAGGCTGGTCAGAGGAACAAGGACCTTCCCAGGGGACGGGGTCATTTTGCTGCAGCCATGACACAAGCAGGCATTCCCCCACAAGGCGGGGCTGGCACCAACTCCTGGAGCTGCGCTTCCCCGAGCTCCTGCTTGAAATGCCCCCTGGTTTTAGAATACAGAGGCTATATTTTTTTGCACCTTGCTGGTCTAAGTGTTGGATTTATAAATCCCTTATCAGAAAACAGCTCCCCGGCAGTGGTCTGGAAACCAGATTTTGAGCATATTTTTCTGGCCTGCATGGGAAGATGGACATGGTTTAAATGCACATCTGATTTACACAGTTCCCTGCTGGGGAGATGCTCAGGTGGGTATAACAGGCACGGAGGAAGAAATAAACCACTTATTTTTCCCTTTTAGATAATGTTCAAAACCCAAGTTTGCAGATGATGTTCACTTAAAACAGGACAACTAGGAGAATAACAAGCTTTTAAAAAGGGCAACGGGATATTGTATAACGCGCAGGACATTCAAACCTTCTTCATTTCAGGACTAATGAATAAACTTAGTTAAAGGTTGAAGCATTTAATTCACTTACATCAGCAGAACCATTGAAATGGGTAGTTTGAACTGAAGTTAGCGTGAGTCTGATCTGAAAAATATATTCATAAAGAAGTTACAGAACATTCTGAGGTTTGGTAACCAAGAGACATTATGACGGCATTCTTCAGAACACTTTCCTGAGAGTAAGTTCCATTAAACAGAATGGGTCTTACTTCTGACTGAACTGCTGAAGGGACAGGACATCTTTTTTCTCCAGGCCAGTTGGCCTGGATGGTGCCTGAAATGCTGTTGCGCAGGGACAGGCTCAGAAAAACAGCAGGAGGGATGAATTGGAGGGTCTGTGGTGGCAGGGAGGAAGTCTGAGAAGATCACTGTGTGACAAGATAGAGAGGAGGAGGAGGAGGAGATTGGATTTATACCCCACCCTTCACTACCTGAAGGAATCTCAGAGCGGCTTACAGTCCCTTTCCCTCCTCACAACAGATACCCTGTGAGGTAGGTGAGGCTGAGAGAGCTCTGAGAGAACTGCCCTTGAGAGAAAAGCTCTGAGAGAACTTATGACTGGCCCAAGGTCACACCAGCAGCTGCATGTGGAGGAGTGGGGAATCAAACCCAGTTCTCTCAGATTAGAGGCCGCGCTCTTAACCACTACACCAAACTGGCAGCACAGGAGCTGGAAATGGACCCTGACAATACCGGAGCTGATCAGAGCTCTGCTCTGAACTCAACAATAGGAGCTGAGTATTGGAGAAGAATTAAGATCTGACAGGGCAAAGTTTACTGCAGGGGTCCCCACCGTGGTGGCCATGGAGACCATGGCACCTGCCAATACCTTTCCTGTTGCCTGCTAAGTAATTTTAGAAAGTGGGAGGGGCTAGGTGGGGCAGTTGTCCCCCAGGGCTTCTGATTGGTTGCACAGATTAAAAGACATCCCGCTAAACAGAGTTTCTGCCTGAAATATCAAATTGTTACTATTAGAGTTATGTATAACCCCACTCCCTGATATTTTGTGGATCTGCTGCAGCAGCCATTTTGTGATTGTTCCCACCGCCCTATGTCAGAATTCCAAAGGTGCCCGCAGTCTCAAATAGTTGGGGGCTCCTGGTTTACTCTGTCAGACTTTGAGGGCTGAGTATGAGGCTGGGAATGTAAGTAAAGTGTTAGTTTAACCAGAGTGTTGTGACAGACTGTCAAGGCTTAATACCTAACAGCGTCTGAGAACCTTTGAATGACAGACTGCTCAAATGGAATTCTGTTGTGAGAGAGTCAGTTAAGGAATGACAGTTGGGAACTGACAGTTGAAGAAGAGTCAGTTAAGCACCGACTAGATTGGGAAGGAGGCTAAGAGAGTGAGTAGATCAAGGAGGATCTCCATTCAAGCAAAAAAGGGAAATAGCATCTAGTAAAAAGAAGGGATCCCTATCCAGTTAAGAAGGGAAATAGCTCCTTTTTTTAAAAAAAAAAATTTATAACTACAAACATTACAAAAAGGAAGGGAAGTGAAGGGTAACCACTGAAACTAGAAAAATACACAAAAAAGCAAGGATTGTATTACAAGCAGTTAATTTTGTTCATCCTTCCTACATCTATAAAGTGAAAAGAAGTAGAGAAAAAAGAGGGTATTACTGTATGCCTTATTTCCAATATCAATTAAGCTAACTTAAGCCCATTTAACCAAGTTTTGGGTACATTACAGTCAACTATATTTTACATAAAGATAGACTTTCAGATTTCTTTTAAAAAAACAGTTATTTCTTGTGTTTCTTTTTATCATATTTCATCTTCACTTGGAGAGTTTTAGGAGCTACTGCTCCCTTTTCAGAGTCAGAACCTTCTGAAGAGCTGTCAAGCATTCTTAAACAATTTCGGAATCTTGATCACTCTTTTCTTCTTGTTGTCTGTTGTCCTCTGTTTTTCATTTGTCCTTTTTTGTTCTTAACTGTTGTTCCAAGAAAGTCTTTGCTTCCTGGGCAGAGTCAATATTCATCTTTTTATCATTATTGTTGAATATAAGTCCTTCTTGGAATATCTGAAGGTAGTAGAGTGATTTGTCGTCTCCGCTTTCGTATCTCAAATATCCTTCAAAATCCTCACTTCTTCTCCTTTAATTTTCAAGGGATTCCCATGTGTTGCTTTCAAAATTGTGTCTCTAGTTGATCTTTTGGAGAATTTAACAAATATTTCAACTGGTAGGTTATTTTTCTTGATGAAAACTGGATAGGCTCGATCAACCAAATCCATATTGTTTTGTAATAAGTCCACTTTAAAACCTACCACTGGTGCTAATGCTTCGCTTAGTATTTCTTTTAAGTTCTCCCCTTTCTTTTCTGGGATGCCCTGAAACTGCAGGACATACAATTATTTCTCTATTTGAAGCTGTAGCAGTTGTTCTTTGTCAGCAATCCATTCTTTTTCCATGACTTCCAGTCTCTGTTTGATAGACTCTGCCTTAGATTCAACTTGTTTGACAGCTTGTTTGACAATCAAGCTTGTTGTTGATGCTAGACATCTGGTCCAACAGAGGGCACAACGCCGTTGCAATCATATTTGGGAAGTCGGTAACTACTTCCGGATTAAGAGTAGCAGTCACTGGGTTGATAGTTCCTGGAGAAGATCTTTTTTTCAGCGACATTTTCTCTCCTCTCGCTGTCATTGTTTACACAAGCTAAAGTCCACTTAAACAAGCTGAAAGTCCATCAAATTACTTTGCTTTAGACTGTTTTGCACCCCAATTACTTGGAATAAACTTTCACTTGCCACTACTGTCACTACTGCCTCAAAACTGTCGCTCAGAGTCCGCTCCCCCCCCCCCCCGAATCCAGCCCCTCCTCTGCCTTTAAATCAGTTTGAGGCTATAAATCCACTTTTCTGCTTTACTGGCTCAAGTAGCTTAGGGGAATTGTTTAAGCTCACAGCTCATTCCGTTAATTTTACTAGGTGTAGGAAAATTGGTGTATTGCTGGGTTGCCCGCTTTGTCCGATGTGCGCCTCTAGTTGTCATGATGGGCTCGCGGCGGCAGGACCTATTGGAGTAAAGGAGTGCCTCAGTTCCTTGGCTGTCACCTTGGAAGAGGCACCCCTCGCACCCCAGGCTGAGAGCCCCCTACAAGGGCTCTGGGGAGGATCAGAATCATCCGAGTCCCCTCCCACATGCCACGATTCGGGATGCTCACATCGGAGCTCGATGGAGCGCACCCGATCTGTGAGTCGCCAGAATTGGAAGCCACCATTTGGCTTCTCAAGAAATGAAACAGCTCCTAAAAAAGAGGAGTGATCCATGGTTTGTGTATATAGAAGGATTTGGGGAGCGTTGGTTGTATGTTCCTGTGTTCTAAACTTTACGGGTTGGTGGAACTCAGGAACCTATGAGTGAGTGTTTAAGTAGAAACTGAAAAGATAGCCTCTTCCTTCAAAGTTTTTAAGACCTTCTTGAACAGCAGAAACACTCACTTGTTGGAAACAAATCATCTGGTGTTTGTGTGAATACAAAGTTACCTCAGTTTTATTATCTGTTTACCTCATGCATCCAACCCCTGATTCCACCTGACCTTTTCAACTCCCAGTTAAATAAAGCATTTTGTTTATCTTGAACTTTCAAAAAGCCTCTTGTGTGCCATTTCAAAAGCAGAATATAAGAAGGTGATTTTATCTCTTCCCTCAGTTCCTTGGGCTGGTGGGACATCCATAGACAAACAAATAAGAAAATAGATAATGGGTCTGCTCAGCAAGAAAGAAGACAGAAGGGAAAATCCTGTGTGTGAGGGAGGGAAGAAGCCCCGTAGTCAGAATTTTTTTGGTGGGGGGGGAACACATGGGGGGCAGACCAGAAGTGGCAGGGGGGAGGCTGGGGAAGGAAAGGGACGCTGCCCTGCTGCTTCTGCTCTGTTTCACTCCCCGTGGACCAGCTGTTAGGTTTAACAATTGATCAGGGCTTTTTTTGTAGAAAAAGCCCAGCAGGAACTCATTAGCATAATAGGCCACACCCAGCAGCAGAAACTCATTAGCATGTTAGGCCATACCACTGACAGCACAGCTTATTAGCATGTTAGGCCACACCCCCATGTTACCAGAAGAGTGGTCATCCAGCCACACCCACCTTTTGCTTCTTAATCTGTTTACCTTGTTTGTTGTCAAAACCCAGGGCTTTTTTTGGAGCAGGAATTAATTTGCATGTTAGGCCACATACCCCTAATGTAGCCAATCCTAATGAGTTTCTGCCGTTGGGTGTGGCCTATGCTAATGAGTTCCTGCTGGGTGTGGCCAACTCAGGAGCCAGCCGGAACTCTGTTCCTGTGCGTTCCTGCCTAAAAATAGCCCTGCAATTGATTAGCTGGAGTGGAACTGACCAGAAGCAGCAGGGCGACTTCTCTTTCCCAGCTCCCCCCCCCCCCCCAGTGGCGGGGAGGCTGGGGAAGGAAAGGAAAGCCACCCTGCTGCTTCTGGTCAGCTTCACTCCCCAATGAGAGCCAGTTTGGTGTAGTGGTTAAGTGCGCGGACTCTAATCTGGGAGAACCGGGTTTGATTCCCCACTCCTCCACTTCCACCTGGCGGGATGACCTTGGGCAAGCTATAGCTCTGTACCAGCTGTTCCCTCAAGGACAGCTTGGGAAAGAGCTCTCTCAGCCCCACCTACCTCACAGGGTGTCTGTTGTGGGGAGGGGAGGGGAAAGGAGTTTGTAAGCCGCTCTGAGATTCCCTTGGGGAGTGAAGGGCGGGATATAAATCCAATCTCCTCCTCCTCTTCCACTGATCAGCTGTTCGGTTTAACAGCTGATCAGCGGGGAGCGAGTCTGACCAGAAGCAGCAGGATGTCTTCCCTGGAAAAGCTGGCAAGGTCTCGGACGGGCAGGAGTAAGGGGCATGGTGCTTCGGTGGTGGTGGGGTCTAGGGGGCCTAGCATCCTCCCAGGGTGGGGCAGGGCTCATCCATGATGGGGCTATGCCCCCAAACACCCCACCGTGGCTATGGGCCTGAAGGGGAGATGGTGAGCTCGCCATAGTATGAATTAAAGATCTGTGAAGATATCAAATCTTTGGGTTAAGTCGGGGTGATGGAGATATTCCAGAAGCTGGCCGGGTTTGCTGGACCTGGTGTGTAACTGAGTGGCAGCATAGCACTGCATGGCTATCGTATACACCTGCCTGAAGTAAGATTTTCCTTAGGTGTGTAATGTTTGAAACTTAAACGTCCCACAGCTCCAGATAGATAATATTTACCTCAGTGGTGTTGCTCACTTTCAAAAAGCAGGTTGTGTTTTTGCCTCACTGCCCTGCACTTAAGAATCCAGGCTCGGGTTACTTTATACCCACACCCCAATTTTATTCCCTTGGACTTTTAAAAAGATAAATCCCACTGGAATCCCAGTACAGGGGGTAGATGGGACATCATAACAGAAAAAATCCTGAGGGGTAGTTTCTGGCCCCAGGAAAATCCATCAAAATCCATCACAATCACCCTCTCTTTCCAATAGTGGAAGTTTACTGTGGGATCAAACCCTATGTCATGACAGCTAAACAGTTAGATCTAAGGACTGTAATTGTCAGGTTCCTTGGTGAAAAAACCAATGAGACAATGGCCAGTAGCCATCCTGATCTCTGTATAAACATCCCCAGGAGTCCGTTGGGGCCGGAGCGAGGCGGAGCAAAGCTCCACCAGCTCAGGAATGGCCACTAGGGCAGCCACCGGCCGAATCAGATTCTCTGATCTGATTCGGCCTGCTGCTGAATTGCCGCCAAAATTCGGCAGCAACTTTAAAAGCGACTGGAGGGGAGGGGGTTTGAGGGAGAGGCTCCAAACTTGCAGGGTAGCTGCTGGGGCCTCTCCTCGAAATACCCACCAAGTTTCAAGAAGATTGGACCAGGGGGTCCAATTCTACGCGCCCCCAAACAGGTTGCCCCCATTCCCTCCATTGTTCTCTATGGCAGGAAAAAAGTAACACTTTTTCCCACCATAGAGAACAATGGAGGGGATGGGACAACCTGTTTGGGGGCCCGTAGAATTGGACCCCCTGGTCCAATCTTCTTGAAACTTGGTGGGCATTTCGAGGAGAGGCCCCAGCAGCTACCCTGCAAGTTTGGAGCCTCTCCCTCAAACCCCGTTTCCTCCAGCCCCTCATATACCCTATGAGTTTTTGCCATTGATTTCAATGGCCCATAGGGTATAATGGGGCTGAAACTGACATTCCCTTTCTGACACACTTCCGGTGATGTCAGGGGACGTGGCATATGCTAATGAGTTACGCTAATGAGTTATGCTAATGAGCTCCTGCACCTCTTTTTCTACGAAAGGACCCCTGAACATCCCAGAAGCACACGATTAGTTACTACTGGAGACAATCTGCTGGACTAGATAGACCTGCTTTGATCTAGCCTTTTTATGTTTCTGTGTTTTTAAAATAGGAAAAGGAATGGCTTAAATGGGGGTGGATAAAAAGGAGCAGTGTTAAAGTTGTGGTGCTAAAGAGAAGGGACCAAAAACTTGGAGCTATTCTTGTTTATGAGAATTAATATTTACGGATGAAGAGAACTCCTATTCCTTTGCGAATCATCATGAAACAGAGTGCAGTGCATTCAACTGGTTTATATGCTCGCTTCTTGGAAGACCCACTCCCTTTCTTAATGGCAAAATATTTTTGAGAACTCTGCATCCTTTCTTAAGTGCTGGCATTACCCAGGTGCAATACAGTGTTTGCATTCTTTGTGCTTTAGGCACATATAATAGGATATTTATTTATTTACTTCTTTTTATTAGTTTATTTGTATCCTGTCTTGCTGTCCACAAGGACACTCGAGGCGGCTAACAAAAATGAAACGTCACGTTATAATACATAAAATAATAAGCTATTAATTAACCAAACAGTACCAGCTTTCAAGTTTGTTTTAAGGCCAGACAGCTGGAAGGAGGGGTGGAGCTGGGAAAGTAGAAAAGTTCAACCCAGATGGCAAGGATTCCCCAGGCAGAACGCAGCACCCTTAGGTGCTCAGGGCTGATGGATGTTGCAAAAGTATCTCTATGTGATGTGGGTTTTTTGTACAAAGTTTTTGAGTCTGTTGTGCCACTGACTGAAAAGGCACAATAGATTCATTCAGACACTCTGGCCGATCAGAGAGCTTAACTATAACTTGGGACAAACTGAGAGAATAGTAAAGGCTCATACTGTTTGAGCCAGTAACAGTGGCAGTTTTCAGCCGCATTGCTACTGGATTGTTTTGTAGATTAACATTGGTCATATCTTTTACCATCCCCAAAATGGAATTATAACAATACATAATACATAATTCCTACCAAAATGTCTGTACCTTAGGGCACCACCATCATGTATGAAAAAGGATCTTCCTTCTTATTTTGTAAACTATTTTTAGTTTATTAACATAAAATTAATAAAATACATAAAAATTAAAATACATAAAATCACCATATTCCAATGAGGATGGAACCCCCCCCCCAAATAAAGACTATAACCTACACTAAACACAGTAAAATCCCTGCTAAATGTTACTTAATCTATGCAGTTGATTCCAGCAACTAATAAATGGGTACCATTGTACTATAAACATTTCTATCCTAAAGATTTTTTTCTCCCTTAGATATTTAACAGCTGTGATTTTATTCATAAGCATTATGTGCCACATTTTACAAAGACATTCATGCATATCTGGCTGAGTCTTCGTTTTCAAGACTGAGCAATTAAGATTCTCGCTGCTGTCAACATATTTAGCATCAATAATTAAATTTACATGGTACTGAATTGTAGATAAGATCCCTAAAAAAAGAGGTAAACTTGGGTTTTGATTGCTCGCTTGCTCAGAATCTTGCTTATACCTTAGAAAATATTTTATCCCAATACCCTTGGTCCTCTGAACAATTCTACCAGATACATGAGAAGGTTCCCATCATCAGATCTCCAACATCTACTAGATACTGAACTGAATATTTGCACCACTCTAATGGGTGCACTTCATCTGATCTCTCGGTTTCATGGTACTGTCTGCACAGATATATGGCCATTTTATGGCCATTCAGGGGTGACTCTGCAGTCAGTACCACATTGGCCCAGGGTATTTGAATGCTGTTTTGAGCTACATCTTTTTCTGTCCTAGTGTGGGTTTGATAAAACAACGGAGCAAATGCTAGATGCAGATTGGGCCTTTGAGGGTGTGGCTGGCCCCAAGGTCACCCAGCAAGCTTCCATGGGAGAGTGGGGATTTGAACCTGGCTCTCCCAAATCTGGGTATCACTCTAACTCAGAGGTGTTGAACTCATTCATTATGAGGGCCAGATCGGACAGAAATATCACTCTCATGCTGAGCCATGTTCTGAGTGGTCGATGGGAGAGGGAGGCCCAGCTGCCAAGTTGCATGCTCGGTGGCAGGACTAGGCCCCTGGTGGGTGGAAGAAACCGCCAAAAAGGTCCTCTCATGGGCCAAACCACAGCTGCTGCATGGGGGGGGGGGCATGAATACAGCGGTGGAGATGCCTGCCGGAAGGCCCCAACAGAGGATTGTCTGCACACCTCCCCCCACGTGCAAGCAATGATCCCTGCAACCATCCAGGACAGCATCCCTGGAGCTGCAGATCACATGGAGAGGCATGAATGTGGCTGCGGTGGCTCCTAACTTACCAGTGAGGCTGTGTCGGAAGTGAAGGGGTTCTGTTTGACTGCTGCTGCTGAGGTTGTTTCGCTGTGCTGAAGCCACAATCAGAGTGGCGCCGCCACCATCAAGAAGCCTCCTCTTCCCTCCCTTGCATCAGTTGCTGGCGGGCCACATAAGAGCTCCGGACGGGCCGGTTCCGGCCCCGAAACCTTACATTTGACACCCCTGCTCTAACTGATACACCACACCAGCCCACATTGTGATACCTGAAGCACCTTTATTCCTATTCTCTGACACTCACGATTCCAAATAACTGTATTAATTGCTGTCTGGATACTTTTAAAGAAATTGAAGAGGATGTGGAGAAATGCAAACACAACCCTGAGCAATATCACCGTCTTTACCACTGCTGTTTTCCCAGGTCACAAGATCCGGAACCTTGCCCATGTTTTTGATACCAGACTCTACTTTCAGAAATATATGTTGCAAATTATCCAGCAGTCCAGTCTCTGTGTTTATCGAGAGCTAGATCCCCAGATATTTCACCCTGGCTGGTAGAAAAGATGGTAGGCACCATTAAACAAACAAGTGGGAAGGCCCCGCCAAATAATTCTGATCAGTCATGCCAGATTGATATGAATTTCAGATTCTATTTTGGATGTCTTTGAGACATCTAGAAAAATGAGGTTGCACCCTATGACAGGGGAAGAAACAACCCAGCTATCCTAATGAAGAGGAATATCGCAAAGGTTGCCAAGCTTCAGACTCTGTGTGACACATTGGCTGAGGAGCGTTTGCTGGATGCTGCAATGTTGCACAATCTCTTCTGATGCGAGCGGGTTCGTTTCCCGTTGCTACTAAAGCACCCAGTAAAGGTCATGGTTTACAGCAGCAGCAGCAGCAGCAGATGCAGGGGGTTGGGGGCTATTTACCTGGTGGTGCTGTGGGGTCGCCTGATTATCCGCTTGCCGGGTTCCGCTCTCTCTCAGCCCATAGGCTTGCCTTTCCCTCCTCCTCCTCCTCCTCCCTGTTTCTCGCAGACCTTCCCTTTTAGGGACCTTGCAGCTAACTGCTCGATGGGGAGGGGAGACTGTCGTTCGGAGAGGCGGGATGACCTTCTGCCTTGCCTGTTGTTTTCTCTACGGGAGGGTGTCTTAGCGGTTTTCCCACTTGGCAGCGGCAGAGTGAGCGTACAGTACATCCCCAGAAGGAACAGGCAGGCACATGAGCATCCAGGAGGGGGGAAAAAAAGCTGCAGTGATTGTAGCTGAACTGTAAGGAAGCGAATACTCCTCCCCTTCTCCCTTTCCTGGAGCCCAATGCTGCCCGTCAGATCAGCACAGGCTGTGGAATCAACAGCATGTCTGCCGCCGCCACCACCACCACCAGCAGCAGCAGCAGCGGCGGCGGTAAGGGAGACAGACGGCCCGGGCGAAGGCGTCGGGGCGAGCGGGAGCTGCGGAAGGCGGGCAGGGCGCAGCAGCCTTCCAGAATGGCCTGCGTGAGATCATGGCGCGGCCCTCTTGGAGCCGAGCTGAGCTTCCCGCTCGGATGGGCAGCTTCCCTCGCCCTCTCTCCCGCCCGGCCCGGAGAGAAAGGGTGCCGGCCGGCCTTCGTCCGCAAGGGGAAAGGGGGGAGCTGTGCAGCAGGTGTATCCGGCGGCGGGGGGCGGAGAGAGAGAGAGCTGCAGCGGGCGCAAGTGGAGGATCGCTCGACGCCAGGTTTTAGGAACCGAACGTGGGGAAGTGGGGCGGGGGGGGGGGGGGCGTGCGCCTGTCTCATCTCTGCCGTGACATCCCCCCCCCCAAAAAAAGAAAGCTGGGGGAGAGGCCACGGTGACTCGGCCACTGGGGGTGGAGAGGGGGTGGGTGGGGGTGGCGAGATGCCAACAGGAGGGAGCCTGGGACCTGGACCTGGCGGGAGGGGTCGGAGCGGCGCCGGTGCTGAAGGAGGGCCAGCCGAGCGGCTCGCTTCACCCTCCGCTTTTCCCTCCTCTTTTGCAGCTGTCCCTCCCAAGCTGAAGCGGCTGAAGAGCCTCAGCGTGGAAGTGGGGGCAAAGATTTCCCTGAAATGCGAGGCCAGCGCGGGGAGTCCCCAGCCGTCCTACAAATGGTTCAAAGACGGCAAAGAGCTGAAGAAGAGCAAGGATGTGAGGATCAAGTACGGGAATGGGAAGTAAGTCTTGCAACATTTGCTCCCGGGAAACGTTCGATTATTTTGTTTTTATCATTCATTCTCCAAAGGAATCCTGTAGGAATAGTGGGATTTCGAAACAGAGTGGTGTGTGTCAGCTGTCAAATGTACCTTCATATAACATTGGCGCTCTTTCCTGGTCTCTCTCCCCCCCCCCCCCCCCCCCCATGTTTTAAAGGCAGCTCTGGTACTTCCTGTTCCGTCATGGCGCTCTGGCATATCTGAATGTGTTCCTAATTAATTCCTTTGGAGGAGGGGTGATAGGGAAGGGGAAGCTTGAATCACTGCATTTCTCTTGGCTGCAAAATGTGCTGGCTGTTTTATTTATGTAAAAGGTTTAGGTCCCACATCCCCCTCCCCCAAAGAGGCCTAAGCTGGGGCACCCAAGATCTTAACAGAATTCAGTAATGTCAGAAATGCAAACAATTAACAGTTAGCTTGTGTAAAAACCCTTAATTGCCGTTTAAAATCCCGACTGGCAGGTAGGTGCATGTGTAGAGCGAGGGTTCTTCAGTTATGGGGGCTCCAGATCTGGAAGGGCTTTAAAGTTCAGCTTCAGTGCCTTAAATAGAGCCCCGGGAACAAATAGGCAGCCAAGGATGCTAATTTAGCGTGTGTGTAGTCTGCTCATATGGTCTCACCCCGGTCAACAAATTTGCAGCTGCATTGTGCTCTGATTGAAGTTTTGAAGTTGTCTTTAAGGGCCATGGTTTCCAGTTTGGACTGGGGGGGGGGGGGGGGGAATGGAAAAGCAGGACAGAAAATGCTGGACTGCAATAGGGTGACTACCGTATTGTCTAGATCTTCTATAAAAGCAATGTGAACTCTCCATGGTAGTTCCAGATCAAATGGTCGTGTGGAACCAACTTGCGGGATTTTCTGCGTGGTTTTTTTTCTAGCCCCTTACTGCTTCAGTTTATCTCCTGGTTTCCTCATGCATTTTTGGGCCTTTGGTTTTCATTTAACCTTTTTTGTTGTCCCCCCCACCCCCCAATTTTTTTTCTGGTTCTTTTGAAATCATTGTTACGCTGATCTTTTTCTGAAGTCAATTTTGAGTCAGCTTTTTCCTTGGGCAGAATGTTTCTGTCAGTTTTTTTTGTCCCACTCACTCACTCACTCTCATCCACCTCCAGCCCATTTTTCAATGATTAGACTGTTGTCATCATGACCCCTCTTTCTCCTCTCCCCTGAAAACAAGTGGTTTCAGTTTTGTTTTCTTTTTTAAAAACAGCCCTAAAATACTGATATATTGACACTGAGTTATGTAATATCTGAAGACAGAGATCCTTATATCTCCACAAAGGAAAGGGCTAGAGACGAAAGAAAGAAAGAAAGAAAGAAAGAAAGAAAGAAAGAAAGAAAGAAAGAAAGAAAGAAAGAAAGAAAGAAAGAAAGAAAGAAAGCAAGCTGGAAATTCAGTGAGCCTGCTTAAATTATCATTACAACACTATATCAATATATTGATATTTTAGGGCCTTTAAAAAAATGGGGTGCTATGACACCACTAATGATAAAACCAATGGCGACAGCCTGATTATTTAAGCCATGTACAGAAGAAAATAAACTGATTCCACAACTGTGAAAGTGCAGAGGGAGGGCAGATATGCATAAGAACCATGCCCAAACTGATCCCACTGCGAAGAAAACCAGGAGTGAGTTGAGTGTGTGGAAAGGCCCAGAATCAAGGGGAATGAGGAAGGCCAAGAAAACGAGGCCAACACAGTCACTGCAAGAGTTGGCCAAAGAAGCAACAGGAGAAAAGATGGAGGAGAAAAGCTCCAAACATGCAACAGCATCCCGCAATTTGTGTTTCATGCATCAGGCTCCTGTGAACTCAGAATTCTGCAGGCAGGTCAGCAATTTCTTGGCTCAGACAGGCATAGTCCTGGTGTTCATTCAAGTAAAGTGTTTTGGAAGTCTATTTATTGCATACTATAAAAGAAGAAGGGCTCTCAGTGCAAGCTACAAAAAGTGAGGTCTTAGGCAAGTTACTAGGTAAAAAATAGTATGGGAATGTCGCTCAAAGACAGAGATGACTTGAGATCTCTATTTACTAAACTTCTTAGTTTAGCTAGACATTATGTATAAATTGCCTTTCCACCCCTCCTAGGAAAACTCAATACTGGAAGATTCCATTACTCACTACTGGGAGAGAACAAAATTTGAGTACAGTGGCATCTTTAAGACTGACAAGATTTAATTCTGGGTATAAGCTTTCATGCGCACAAAAGCTGTTACCCAGAATTAAACTCTGTTGGTCTTAAAGGTGCCACTGGATTCGGGCTTTGTTCTATCGCTTCAGGCCATCCGTGGTAGAGAATACACTGTTGCCTATGATGTTGAAATGTTTTTATCATTGGCAGCTAGTGACGTCTGGTGATGCTGAGGCCGCAGTTTGTTAAGGTCCTCGTTCCTGTATGTCAGAATGTCTGCAGAGCTCTAAAGGAAAGAGCACCCTTAAACATGCGCAGGATGCTGTAGTCCAGGGGTCCTCAAACTTTTTAAACAGGGGGCCAGTTCACTGTCCCTCAGACCTTTGGAGGGCCGGACTATAGTTTTTTTTAAAAAAACTATGAACAAATTCCTATGCACACGGCACATACCTTATTTTGAAGTAAAAAAACAAAATCGGAACAAATACAATATTTAAAATGAAGGACAAGTAAAGTTAAATCAACAAACTTACCAGTATTTCAGTGGGAACTATGGGCCTGCTTTTGGCTAATGAGATGGTGAATGTCCGGTTCCATGTTTGTCATTGCTAGTCCTAACAAGTGTTGCAAGTGTGCATCAGTTAGTCTAGATCTGGTTGGAGATTTCAGATGTTTCATTCTGGAAAACATCCCCACCCGGCTCCTGGGTGCCCGGGACTGGCGCAGGTCTCCTAGCCGGCTCAGAGGCCTCTGAGCCGGCTAGGGGACTTGGGGCCGGCTGGAGCGCCTGCCCTTGCACACTTACCCTCTTCCTTCTGCCTCCTCCTGGCTGACTGGAGGGAGGGGGTGGGGCTTGATCATGTGTCCTCCCCCCAGGAGCGGCACTCCGGTGAGCTCCCCCTCCAATGGACCCCTGGCGGCACACCCGGCGGGCCAGAAAAATGCCCTCGGTGGGCCACATGTGGCCCGTGGGCCGTAGTTTGAGGACCCCTGCTGTAGTCTCTCCACTGAGAAATGCGAACTATTCTGTGTATACGCATATGGAGGAATGTCTTCTGTGTGAGAAGGGATGGACATGACTACCAGAGGAAGCAGAGCTTCCTCGCCTTGTATTTAGGAAGTCAGCTGTGAAGGGATGGAATAGTTCCCTACCATTCTGTATTTGGTTCCTGTTATGTTGAAAATGGCTGTCTTTTAGACAGGCAGAGAGTTTAAGGTCAGTGCAGGAAATAAAAACCGAAAGAGGCAATCTCTGGAGGGTTTAGAGGAACAAAACGCAAAAGACAGTTTCGACAACTGAACCTTAGGGCTACTCTTACTGATCAGGCACGATCTAGTCAGGAGGACCTAATCTAAGTTAAATAAACAAGTTGAAGCCAAGAAGTAAGGAAAGTTGAAATAAGGCTGTCAGAGCACCCAAGGAGGGAAGTGAGGAGAAATCTTTGCTGGAGAATCTGGCTTCAGCAAGAAGGAGGAAACGAACTGGCCTAAGAAGGGAACAGGATCGAACTGAAACAAATTTGCTTTAGAATCTGTCAGGATGGAGAACAGGCTTAGCTGGGTGAATTTGTACTTGTTATTTTCTTATCCTAAACTGTCATAGGCAGTGTTCCCTCTAAGCTGAGCTAGTGTGAGCTAGCTCACAGTTCTTTTAGCCTCCAGCTCACACATTCTTGTCTTAGCTCAGGTAGGATGGCTCCAGAGCAAACTAATTTATGCAGCAGCCCAATCGCTCGCTCACAACTAATGCCAGCAGCTCACAAAGTAGAGTTTTTGCTCGCAAGACTCCACAGCTTAGAGGGAACATTGGTCATAGGGGTTTTTTTGTGGGTATGCTGCTTAGCAACTTTTTTTTAGTGTATTCTATTGCTTTTTTCTTTAAAAGTTCAGTAAAAGCTGGTTTTGAAAGATATGTTTCCACAGCGTGGCTAAATCTACCCCTCTCTGTCTGGCAGCTGTGAGCTGGGTGGGCCCTATGAGAAACCTGTAAGGTTATCAAGAGCGGGATGTGTTGGGGAGGCAACCAAGAGGAAAACAGACATTCCCCTGGTGGCAGCAGTAAGGCTGCAGGAGAAGAGGAGTCAAAGCAGGGCTACAAACACTGCTTCAGCTCACCTCCCCGTCTTCTCACAACGCAGGCTACTGCCTGAACCACAACATAAGCCATCAAGTTCCTGAATGTGTGCAGTTTTCAAAGAACACATGAGCATATGCTCGGGGCTGTGGTCAGGGTGAGACCAGCAGGTGTCGTAGGAGCACTGGCTCTGTCCACTTAAGAATGTTTGGGAACCAGCCTTTCAAAATTTGTGACCTGACAGTTTCCATTCGAAGAATTAGATCTTGACCGATTTCGCACATCAAGCTTACCCCGGGTTTTCGACGGGGCATTTTGTCCCAGATTGTTCTTGTCAATTTTACATTAAGCTCTTGCCATGCAGTCTGCCCCGGGCTCGCTCCTGAAGGTTGATTTTCACATCACGGCCTTGCAGGTGGTTTCCTGCGGCTTATCTTTTCCCACTACAGCTCCTTGCCCTCTAAACCCCTCATACCCTGTTTCCCCCGCTTTCTTTTAAACGCATGTGCAATCGTGTTATATCGTTATTTCACAATTAATGTCTCACGACTGCTCCTTGCCCTCCAAACCCCCCCCCCCCGTTCCCCCCTTTTTAAACGCATGTGCAATCGTGTTACATCATTATTTTGAATTCATGGACAAAACAGGCGACATGTGGTGCAATGCTGCTTTCTGATTGGCCATCTTTGTTATTTGTGCGGGGAAATTTGAGAAAAAATTCTTCGGATTCTCCATTTTGGAACGTAATAACACACGGATGCGATTACGGAGCTGATATGAACCTAAAACTAATGGCATTTGATGCTTGTCTTCATCCCAAAATGCAATCCTTCCTTCCTTAATCCCTTCCTTCCTGTTCAGGTTTTCCCACCGATTCTGCAAAATGATTGGTCAGCAGGATGGCCACGATGCACTGCGTGGCCAGATGCACTTCTCTTAATACAAAATGTCGGGCACATAGCCAGGCATAAAATGGCAGATTAAGGTTTTCCAATACTTACATCTGTGAGTTATAGCAGTGCCACCATGGCAATGTAATTCTCAGGAAAAGACTAAAGAAAGTTGTAACTAACTCCACTGTAAACCCCCCCCCCCCCACATGACCACAGTACCATTGTTTGGGAGGAAATTGTCACCGATCTTGGCAGGTGTGTTTCCGAAAAACTTAACAACATGGCAGAAATAATATATGGAACAATAATGTGCGCAGACCGACCCAAAACAGTTTTGGTAGAAGGGGAAAGTATTTGTAAGCAATTCTTGCAGGGCAGCGTAATTCACTGCCTCAGCAGTACGGTACAATGACCCGTCAGTAAAAAATGTTTTTGAAACATAACACAAAACAAATAAAAATGATGCACAAAATGCTTAGGATGATTAAGAGTCATTTATTTATTGCTACTTCCATGAACTGGCCAGCATCCCTATTTCGTAGCTACGGTGTTACGTTATAATGTCACCTTAAATTAAAAAAAAAAAAAAAAAGGATGGGAAGGGGGTGGGCTAATGGACATGGAAAGGGGGGGAGGAAGTACAGGGTGTGTTAAGATTCCCTGTGAGGCAACAGGAAACTTCTTGGGAAACCAGGATCAAGCTGACCCGGGGAAAATTGGAGATGATCCGGGTCAAACGGCGGCAGCAGATCAAATGGTGTGAAATTGACCAAAAGCGCTGGAGGAAAACAAAAAGCGAGCCTGGGGCAAAGCCCAGTGTGAAATCGGTCCTCATTTTTACAAAATCTCAGCTTTTCAATGCTCCCTCTAAGCTGCGGAGTCATGTGAGCAAAAATTCAACTTTGTGAGCTACTGGCATTAAAGTTGTGAGCCAGCAATTTGGCTACTGCATCAGTTAGTTTGCTCTGGAGCCCTCCGTCCTGAGCTGAGACAAAAATGTGTGATCCGGAGGCTAAAAAACTGTGAGCTAGCTCACCCTAACTCAGTTTAGAGGGAACACTGCAGCTGGTGCCCCTTCCCCAATTGCCTACCAGTAATTCCCCCTGGCTCGGGGTGGATTTTTCAAAACACTGTCATATTTAAGTGACC
Source organism: Lepidodactylus listeri (assembly GCA_029233225.1). Lineage (NCBI taxonomy): Eukaryota > Metazoa > Chordata > Lepidosauria > Squamata > Gekkonidae > Lepidodactylus > Lepidodactylus listeri. Next base: position 15,359,302 of record JARCFY010000017.1, on the reverse strand, counting down.
CTGGGAGAGAAAAACAAAACACACCTCCATTTAAACCTTGAGACTATGCATCTAGGTAGGGTTACCAACACTGGGTTAGGAAATCCCTGGAGATTTGGGGGCGGAGCCTGTGAAGATCAGGCTTTGGGAAGGGGAAGGACCCTCCAAAGCAGACACTTTCTGCAGGGAAACTGATCTTTGTAATCTAGAGATCACTTGTTACTACAGGAGATCTCCAGGCCCCACCTGGAAGGGATAACTCAAAACTATCTTCTTTGGCCTGGAGGCAGAGAATAGACTTCCACTATGTCCCTTTCCTGGTTGGCAAGGGAAGGTCTGGCTGAAGAATCCTCTTAGCAGGGGGAACTTTCATTTAGCACTGAGAAGGCTGTCCCCTGACGTGAAGGAAGAGAGGCACTGCTGCCTAGCCTGGGCCCTTCTCGTAGCAGTCCTCACCTCTGGTTTCACTGTCTCTGCTTCGCCCCCTGTTCTTGAGGGCAGAAGAAAGAAGGGAAAGCTCAACCACAGGCCTTCCCACCGTGGCTCCCTTTGCCTGCTCTGCTTGTGAGAATTTCATGGCTTATAAAAAAGGACACTTTTCGTCTGTCTGTCTGAAATTTGGAAGGGAGAATCCCGTGAATGAGGCGGAACGCCCCCAAGATATTTATCCCTTTGGGTATTTATACCCAAAACTGTGTTTTTCGTTATCCCATACAAGTGACTACTGGCTTGATTTCCTACTGCTACTTCAGTTCTGATGTTAAAGAGAAACTGGCTGAAGTTTTTATAGTAAGAAATAACGTGAATCTGGCTCGTCTTTTTGCACATTCTTAGTTATTGTCTCTTTTAGAAGCTGGAGAGGAAATAATAGGAGAATCTGAGGCAGGAATTCAGCACAGTCTGCAGCAGCCGGTCCAAAATATTGTAACCTACATTTCTTCCGTGCTATCTGTCATGTGGTATAACATATATCTAATTCACAATTTAACTGAACAGGATGTGGTAGGTGTCTCTGTTGCCTTAAGCTCTGCTCTTGAAATCTGTGGAGCGATTCTCTCCTGTCATGCTTTCTCACCCCAAAGGATAATGTATGTGTGATAGCTACTATCTTGTACAGAGGTTATGTGACATATTTGGGGGGGGGGGATTCAGAGTAGCTGAGGAGATTCAGCCTGTGCTGAAGTTAGTCTAGAACAAAGTGTCTCAGCATGGGTAACGTATTTGAATAACTTTAAACTTGTAAGCTACAAAGTCGTTCAACAAATCCATTGTCACCAAATTGGAACCAAGTGCCCTTTGGACACAGACCTTGTGGAGGATAAGTCTGTCAATGGCTACTAGCATCATCATCATCATCACAGTGGTGGCTGAGGGGAACCTCAGGAGGCAACATTGGGTGAAAGCCTCAGCCTCTATGCCTTGTTGTTGGCCATCCAGAGGAACTGGTTGGCCACTGTGTGAGACAGGAGGCTGGACTGGATGGACCACTGGTCTGATCCTGCAGGGCTCTTCTGGTGTTCTGATGAAGGCCTTGGCCTCTATGCCCTGTTGCTGGCCCTCCAAAGGAACTGGCTGGCCACTGTGTGGGACAGGATGCTGGACTAGAAGGACCACTGGTCTGATCCAGCTGGGCTCTTCTGATGTTCTAATGTGACGGGATAGTCTCCCGCATTATTTTGAAACAGATGAATAAAGATCAGGAAATGTTTTGCTAAAGGACAGATTACAACTAAGGGCGCGGGGAGCAGTGGTCCGTACATGGGCTTGTTTGTTTATTTGTTTTGCACGGGTGAAAAAAAATAATTATTTTCAGTTCTATTGGTGCTTGACGTTGTAATAGCACTACTGACAGATCAGTTTGCTTGAAACAAATTAAGAACAAATGATAGGATTGGAAAGAGAAAATGAGATCAGGAAACTGTTAATTAAATGGCCCATTACTTTAGTGATGGTTGTGTTTTGGTGGTAGGGGAGGTGTCAGTTCTTAATGTGGAGATAGGTGTTTGTGTGTGTAAGTTGTGTGTGTAAGGCACAGGAGCAGACTGGGAAGTGAAAACAGCCCTGGAAGAAGCTTAACTGAGTGACATGTGAGGCATGACGATCGCCAGTGGAAGTCCTGAGTCAAGAGGCTCCTGGGGCACTGACAGAGTCGCTGGGGCTTCCCTTGGCTCATTTCTAGCCATCACCGGGCACTAGGCAGTGGCTCACCATGGAATTTCCCTGTGGCTTAAATGGCCAATCCACCCTGATTGGGAAACAAAGGTGAAATCTCATGTAGGTAACTCATTAGGTCCTTTCCGCATTTGTCGGCCACTCTGGATATTCTCAGGGTTCGAGTTGAGGCAATTTAAGTCCCTTTCTGTGCTAGGGTTGCCAAGTGTATTAAACTTACTGGCGGGGGGGGGGGGGGGAAGCTCTGCTGGCCGGGCGGCGTCACCGGTGCGCGTGCGAAGCGCACGCGCCGGGCGGCATCACCAGAAGTGACGTCAGCACGTTGGGGGCATTGCCAGGGCGATGCTCTGGCAATTGCCCCAAAACTCTATGGTATCAACGCCCTGGCAACGCCCCCAACTTGATGGTGTCACTTCCGGGCGACGTCATTACGTGAGGGAGGTCGTCCAGGCTGGACGACCTCGGGGGTGGGGTTTCCCCCACCGGCCGAATGCTGGCCGGCGGATCGGGAACCCCTGTAGCAGGGGATCCCCCCGCCCCCCCCGGGCTGACTTGGCAGCCCTATTCTGTGCTCTTCTTTATTCCATGTTCACCGCGGTGTCCTCCAAGCAATTCTGCACTAAAATCAAACTCAACCTCCTTTTTAATCCAGGTCCTCCCCCATTCTGCACTAAAATCGAGTTCAACCTTCTTTTTATTCCAGTTCCTCCCTCCCATTCTGTATTACATTACCTCCCTTCATTGGTCAGCCCAGTTCCAGCCTGCTTTTGCCCTGGGTTATTTGGATGCTGTTTTGCCCTGGACTTAAATTGCCTTTACTCAAACACTGAGAAAATCTGGAGTGGCAGGCAAATGCAGAAATCCAAATAACCTGGGGCGACAGCAGGCAGAAACCAGGTTGCAGAATGGCGCGGGGGGGGGGGGGGGACCTGGAATAAAAAGGTTGAACTTGATTTTAGTCCAGAATTACTTGGAGGACACCGCGGTGAACATGGATTAAAAGTAGAGTGCAGGAAGGGCCTTAGAAAAGGGGCAGGTGGAGCTTCCTGAAGGGGATTAGAAGGTCATAGAGGGCAAGCAGTCTAGAATAAATTTGCCTGAAGTTGATTAGAATAATGCCCTGTTCACATTTGATGGAGGTGGGACAGAGCAAATATTTTTTCAGCTTCCCCCCCCCCCCCCCGACTTTATATATTTGTAAAACAGGTGAGCAAAAGCCCCCTTTTACTAATCTCCTGCTGAAAGTTGCGAGCGTATAGCAGGGAATGGAGAAAGGCAAGTCGGCCAGCTTCTTTGTCTGGCGTACTCTTTGCAGATCTTCAGTAACACTTTTCCGGTGAGGGTGGCCATTGCAGGACTGTAGTGGGACGAGTGTTCTATATTAAGTGCCGTAATTATAATTCTGCTTCCATCTGACAGCTGAGGAGCAGCCGTGCTGGGAAAAAAAGAAAGAAATCCCAGTGTGGAAAGGCCTAGGCCTGGAGCACCCATGCAGTCAGTTGGAAGGACGAGGCTGAAAGGTCAAGGGGGGCAGGGGGCGGGAAGGAAGAGAGCCCTCTCCACGGTGGCTGCAGCAGCAACTGGCGCAGATGTGGACTCAGAGAGACACCTGCTGTCAACTAATTGTCATTTATTTACAAAATTTGTATCCTGCCTTTCTGTCCTCACAAAGGCCACCGAGGCCACTAACAGTTTAAAACGCATATGATAAAATTGCATTTTAAAACCTTGAGGTAGTCACAGCTCTCTCAGGACTCTCTCAGTCCCCACCTACCTCACAAGCAAGGTTCCCTCTAAGCCGAGTTAGTGTGAGCTAGCTCACAGTTTTTTAGCCTCCGGCTCACACATTTTTGCCTTAGCTCAGGAAGGATGGCCCCAGAGCAAACTAATTTATGCAGCAGCCAAATTGCCCGCTCACAACTTTAATGCCAGTAGCTCATGAAGTAGAATTTTTGCTCACAAGACTCCACAGCTTAGAGGGAGTACTGCTCCTGGCTACCGCTGCTGCTTCTTTATCTAGGGCAAGTCTGTGTCCAAGAGCAGCCCCAGACGATGGACCAGTTCCAGTTCCATCAAGGGGAGTGCAGCCCCGTCCAGAAGAGATGGTACCTTAAATCCCAGGTCAGACCTTCTGCCCATCAGTAACACCGGTGTGAGGAGATGGAGAGGCGCTAGCCTGGCTTCAGGCAAAACGAGCTTCAGGCAAAACGATTGTAGTGTGTAGTAGGCGGCCTACTTGTATTCAGCAGAGAGGGCCTCCAGTCCTATATTCATGATGAACAGCTCAAAAGCATCAGTGATGTAACCAGTAAGAAGCTTGTCATACTTACAGTCCAGAACCTAGAAACTCTGCTTAGGATTGCAGTGCTGTTGGCCATAGCAGCTACCCTGCATATTCTGAGCCTCTCCCTCAAACCGCCTCTCCTCCAGCACCTCATATATCCTACGAGTTTTTGCCATTGACTCCAATGGCCCATAGAGTATAATGAGTCTGAAACTGACATTCGGCTGGTGATGTCAGGGGGCGTGGCATACGCTAATGAGTTATGCTAATAGGCATGCTAATGAGCTCCTGCACCTCTTTTTCTACTAAATGACCCCTGGTAGTGGTGGTGGTAGTAGTAGTATTAGAAGAAGAGATGGTTTTTGTACCCCATTTTTCTCTGCCCTAAGGAGTATAGGCGTAGAGAATGGGGGGGGGGCTTGAGGGCTTAAGCCACCCCCGAAATTTCCCAGGGGGGGCTCAGCCACCCCTGGGAAAACGGAGCGCCTACCGCCGCGCCTCCCCGGGTCCTTCTGAGGCCCGGCGGCCGCTGCTGGAGAGGGAGAGGGAAGGGGGGGGGGAGAGGCACCGGCAGCAGCGGCTGGCGGGCCTCGGAAGGGCCCAGGGAGGTGGGGCGGTTTCCCGGGGGGGGGGAGAACATCGTCCCAGCGCACGTGCGCTAAGGAGCCCCCGCCCCCCCCCCCCCCCCCGGATTTTCAAAACTCTACGCCCCTGCTAAGGAGTATGAAAGCGGCTGAAGATCCCCTTCCCTCCTTCTCCCCAGTAGTCATAAAAAAGATGGGATGAATCATGTGAATGGTTTTTACTGTGAGGGGTATTAAAAATTGTAGGACAGTTTTGTCAAGTGATTTTATGTGCTGGTTTTCATGCATGTTTTTATGCATAAGACGCTGCGAGCAGCTAGCCAGTGGAGAAACAGGGTAATACTTATAAATAAATAAGAAACAAGTAGAATCCCTGTGATTTTTCTGAACTATACACAGCCTGTTCCTTTAACCAGGGAATATATTCCCTCTCAATCATGTCAGAAATACTAAGGTAGATCAAGATGGGTCGCCCTGACAGTCTGTCTGTAGCAGTAGGAAAGAGCAAGAGTCCAGGAGCACCTGAAAGACTAACAAAATATGTGGCAGGGGAGGAGCTTTCTTTTTTACTTGCTCGGGTACAAACAGGTATCTTTCTCACCAAATGCAGAAGACTTAACATTATACCAAAGGAACTGGGAATAAAAACCCCACTACAGTTCATTTACCCCAATGTCATGCATTTACCAAGAAGCTACTGAAACATTGGTCAGGGGTCATTTCGTAGAAAAAGAGGTGCAGGAGCTCATTAGCATAACTCATTTGCATATGCCACACCCCCTAACATACCGGAAGTGTGTCAGAAGGCAACACCCACCCCTCAGGCTCCACTCCACAGGGGAGTAAAACTGACCTGCTCTTCCTCCATTCCCTTCCCCATCCAATACTTTGTGCAATAAAAATAAGCGTCAAGAACACACCCTCATTCTCTTCCTGCTCCCTTGAAACCACCAGGTTTCAAGTAGACTTGAGATACCCAGGACATGTGCACCGCCCATCCCTTCCCCCTCCCCTCCCCACAAGAAGACACCCTGTGAGGTAGGTGGGGCTGAGAGAGGTCTTTTGAGAACTGCTCATGAGAGAACAGCTCTGAGAGAACTTGTGACTGGCCCAAGGTCACACCAGCAGCTGCATGTGGAGGAGTGGGGAATCAAACCTGGTTCTCCCAGATTAGAGTCCAACTCCTGACCACTACACCAAACTGATGGGGTAGAAGCTGCTGAAGGGTTGGTGAAATTTCTCCAGTACTTATGTGCCATGTGCCCAGATAAAAAATGGTATACTTAGAAAATTTCTATGCCACCTTGAGCAGTTTCTGTTTCTGGTACAAAACACTGACCAAATCGCAGGGGTCCGTTGGAGCGGGAGCACACAGGAGCGCAGCTCCGGGAGTGAGAAGCCCAGGGGGCAAGCACATGACCAAGCCCCGCCCCCTCCTCAGCTTCCCCGAGCAATGCAGAGGCGCAGCGCCCCGGGGAAAGCCCTGCTAGGGTCTTTATTGTTTTTAATGTTTTGTTTTAATATTGATAATTTTATCATTGTTCTTTTATGACTGTGTGCTGCTTTTCCAGAGACTTGCTCAAGGCGGCATCTAAATTTTCTAAGTATACCATTTTTTATCTGGGCACATGGCACATAAGTACTGAAGAAATTTCACCAACCCTTCAGCAGCTTCCACCTCATCAGTTTGGTGTGGTGGTCAGGAGTTGGACTCTAATCTGGGAGAACCGGGTTTGATTCCCCACTCCTCCACATGCAGCTGCTGGTGTGACCTTGGGCCAGTCACAAGTTCTCTCAGAGCTGTTCTCTCATGAGCAGTTCTCAAAAGACCTCTCTCAGCCCCACCTACCTCACAGGGTGTCTTCTTGTGGGGAGGGGAAGGGAAAGGGATGGGTGGTGCACATGTCCTGGGTATCTCAAGTCTACTTGAAACCTGGTGGTTTCAAGGGAGCAGGAAGAGAATGAGGGTGTGTTCTTGACGCTTATTTTTATTGCACGAACTATTGGATGGGGAAGGGAAGGGAGGAAGAGCAGGTCAATTTCACTCCCCTGTGGAGTGGAGCCTGAGGGGTGGGTGTTGCCTTCTGACACACTTCCGGCATGTTAGGGGGTGTGACATATGCAAATGAGTTATGCAAATGAGTTATGCTAATGAGCTCCTGCACTTCTTTTTCTACGAAATGACCCCTGCTGGCAGGTATGCAAAAAGTTGCCTCTTGTTCTTTCGAAAAGGGTTCCCCACTGTGGCCCCATTTAAGTGCCCTACTGACTGAGCCCGAAAGCTCTCCACATCATCCCTCCATGTTTGCAAAGTTCTGAAGTTAGTGCCATGCAATAACTACTAGTGAGAATGAAATCTTTTCTCAGATACTTCTGTCTGTAATAAATCTGCACACGCCAAGTTCCCCAGGTGCCAGGAAGGCCTGCCACTACCCAGTGACAGATAAGAAACATGAGAAGACTAAGCCCAGCCAAAAGTACTCCAAGGCAAATGCCATAACAAAGTCACAAGTACCTTGTTGCCATTGGTTAGGCACGGGTTCCCAAAGTGGGCAATACCACCCCCTTGGGGGTGCTGGAACGATCCAGGTGGGCTGCAATGATCCAGGTGCAGATCCCCAAACTGCATCTTTTTGTCCACTTCTTGAAGGTGAATGGCCAGGGGCGCACTGAGTAATTTTTTTTTTCTGAAAAGGGGACGGTAGGCCAAATAAGTTTGGGAACCTATGGAAGATGCACCATTCTTTAAATTACCATACATCTAATGTAAATGGGAGTCTCTGTGCGAGAGGGATGGAATCCAGGGTTAGAGTATATTTTCCTGCGTGAAATGTTTTAAAAGTTGTGAGCTAAACCCCCGCAAAATTAGCAAACAACATTTGCATGGGTGCAGATGTCACAAAAAAATACCTTGTGACCTCACAACTAGGGTTGCCATTCCAGGTTGGGAAGTTCTTGGAGATTTGGAGGTGGAGCCCGGGGAGGGTATTGTTTGGGGAGGGGAAGAACCTCAGCGGGGCATAATGCCGTAGAGTCTCCTCTCCAATGCAGCTGTTTCCCCCAGGGCAACTGATTTACAAGAGAAACGGGGACCAATTCCCAACAAACAGCTGTGCTGCCCTCGCTCTTCTCTTTGCCCCAGTTGCATTGGTCAGTTTCACACTACTTACTGCAGGGTCGCAGAAAAGGGCAACTAAAATGATAAAAGGGTTGGAACACTTTCCCCATGAAGAAAGGTTGAAGCGCTTGGGGCTCTTTAGCTTGGAGAAACGACGGCTGAGGGGTGACATGATCGAGGTTTATAAGATTATGCATGGGCTAGAGCAGGTAGAGAAAGAAGTCCTTTTCTCCCTTTCTCACAATACAAGAACTCGTGGGCGCTCCTAGAAATTGCTGAGCAGTCAGGTTAGAACAGATAAAAGGAAGTACTTCTTCACCCAAAGAGTGATTAACACGTGGAATTCACTGCCACAGGAGGTGGTGGCGGCTACAAGCATGGATGGCTTCAAGAGGAAATTAGATAAACATATGGAGCAGAAGTCCATCAGTGGGTATTAGCCACAAGGTATAGATAGGAACTCTCAGTCTGGGGCAAGTGATGCTCTGTATTCTTGGTGTTTGGTGGGGGGCAATAGTGGGAGGGCTTCCTGCCCCCACTGATGGACCTTCTGAGGGTACCTGGTATTTTTGGCCACTGTGTGACAGAGTGTTGGACTGGATGGGCCATTGGCCTGATCCAACATGGCTTCTCTTATGTTCTTATGACCCGCATCTCCCCCCGATCTCCCCCGCATCTTCTCAGTCTCAAAAAAACGAGGGAAATTGAGGGGAGATGCAGGTCAAAATGCAGCCGCGCAGCAAAGAATGTGAAATTGACCAGTGCAACCGGGGCAAACGGAAGAGCGAGGGCAACACAGCTGCTTGTGGGGAATTGGTAAAAATAGCAAAAAGCACTGGGCATATGGCTGATTTGGTGAATTGTGAAAGGTGGTCAAAGCGGGCCAGTTGGGTGTTTGGTAGAGTGAGAAGAAAAACTGGGTGACTGGGCAGTTTGGTGAGGAGGGAAATGGATAGTTGGGCAAGTGGGCAAAAATGGCAGCAGAAGAAGAGAAGTTGAGACCCATCAGAGTTTTGCACCACCACAAGTCTTCATGGGGTCTCCCTCTTGATCTCTCTAATAGTCATGTGGGTAGCCTTGCTGATAACTTAGGCACCAAGCTAGCAACCGTACCCCCCCCCCCATTCTACATATTCCAAAGAGATTGCTGCAGTGCAGGAAGAATTCACCCCCAAAAGGAAGAGAACCCCGGAAAGGGGTCAGAAATACTCATGAGGAGTAGAATCCAACCCTTTGTTGCCATTTGCAGACTTTACTGCCTCTCTGTTTTAGCTGACTCTTGGCAAATTCATAAAACAACAACAACACCACAGCACCCTAGCCATGCTAATGTAAAAATTAAGGATGTTCAGACACCACCAGTTCAGCTCACATCCTCCTTGCTGATTTTTTAATGATTGATTCGACTGCTTGTCGAGCCATTTGGGGCTGTTCAGCAGATTGTTCAGGTTGCTTCACTGTATTCCTTCCTGGCTGTGCAGTACAATGCCATTGGCTTTTTGCGCATGCGCAGTCTCACCCAGCCCAATTGAGCTGTACTGTCCCCCCAGTACTTGCTGCGTAACTGCTCAGCTCGGCAGACAGTTCTTTAAATAGACGATTAAATCAGTCACAAATCATATAAAGCAGTCATAAATAAATGCTTTATAACCCTTTGGAATTTGTCTCAGTAATTCCTATTGACACTAATGGCTACCAGTTGGCTTGAATCGGCAGCGTCTCTGTGCATGTGCACCGTTTTAGAAAAAAAATCAATGCAGACCTGCTCGTCAGTCATTTGCAGCTATTCAGCAAGAACTGAACAGACCGGGTGATCTGCTCATGTCTGATCATCACCTTCAACACATTTGTCGAACACATGTGTGGTGAGATTCACAGCATCACTAGTAAAAATTTGTGTCGCTATAGACACCTGTTGTTCAGACTTTTAAAAATAACCCCCTTTTTTGTATTTTGGCGGAACGATTCTTCGTTATGTTGGTTACTCAGAATGTCAGCATAATTTCAGTAATGGTTGTAAGCTGGTAGGAGGTAATTCCCTCGTAACAAACCCTCCCTTCTAAAACCAGAGGGAGTTGATGCACTTTATCCATCAGGAAACATTACAATCAGATGAAAAAGCACCAGATGCTAAAATGGAAGATATAAAACAGTCAACAAAAATCCAGCCTAATAGCCTTGAAGACAACCCAGAAACTACAGCTGGTCCAGAATGTGGCAGCCCAATTGTCAGGGACTAGCCAATGGCAACATATATTGCCCATTTTGAAATGACGACATTGGCTGCCAGTTTGTTTCCAAGTCCAGTTCGAGGGGTACGTTATGATCTGTAAAGCCATTCATGGCCCAAGGCCCACAAGGCCATCTCCTCCCATATATTCCTGTGAGCCAGTTATGGTTTGCAGGCTGCCATCTACTGGCTGGAACCCCATGTAGGCTGGGCCACCTGGTATCAACTGGTGCCCAGGCCTTTTTCACTGCACCTCCCATTCTGTGGAAAGGAGCTCCCTGAAGGGGGCATGGCGATGCCAGACAAGATGGCAGTTGCTTGAACTTCATGCTCTACCTTCCTCCCCTCCCTCGCAGTTTGTCCTTCAACCTTCATCTCAATAAACAACCCAGACTATGGGGAAAATGGTGGCAACAATACTCAAGATTCTAAAAAAAAGTAATTAAATCTCCATAAGACTTTTTCTCACCAAGACAAAACCGAACTGACAGGAAGGTGCCTGAAGCCAAGAAAGCTAAAATGGCAGAGGACAAATTGGTATCGCACTTGCTGGAAGAAGCCCTAGCCAAACAAGACTTACCGGGAATGCTGGAAAGAATGGAAAGACGTCTTGGTGACCAGATACAGCACTCTCTAAAGCTGGTAAAATAGCAACTTTTACTTATACAGTCCTCCCAAGAGAAAATGACAAAAAACTGCAGAAAAGGCCATAAACATGAGCTTAATGCTAAAGGAAGATGTTAAAGAGATTCAGGCACGAGATCAAAATTTAAGGGAATGGCTCCTAATATTCGAGTCACAAATGAAACAAATTTAAAACTTAGAGGGCTTCCAGAGGGGGCGGGGGGAAATGGACAGTATATGCTTTGTGACTAACTGGATGGCTTCTATCTTTAATCTTGAACAGGGGGTAGCTCTGATCATATTAAAAGCATTCTGTTTAGGTGCTCCCTCCAACCCATGATGAACCGCCCCAAGAGACTTGCTTATCCAACTTGCAGATTGGAGAACCAAGAAAAAAAATCCAAGACGAGGCTAGATCCAGAGGCTTCTTACCATTTAATGAATTTAAGGTCTCAGTATTCCCAGATGTACCACAGGAAGCACTCACCATTAGAAGAAATCTCAAACCGATCACCAACTGACTGCAAGAGGCAAAACTGCATTATAGGCAGGGGTCATTTCGTAGAAAAAGAGGTGCAGGAGCTCATTAGCATAACTCATTTGCATAACTCATTTGCATATGCCACACCCCCTAACATACCGGAAGTGTGTCAGAAGGCAACACCCACCCCTCAGGCTCCACTCCACAAGTGAGTGAAACTGACCTGCTCTTCCTCCATTCCCTTCCCCATCCAATACTTTGTGCAATAAAAATAAGCGTCAAGAACACACCCTCATTCTCTTCCTGCTCCCTTGAAACCACCAGGTTTCAAGTAGACTTGAGATACCCAGGACATGTGCACCACCCATCCCTTTTCCCTTCCCCTCCCCACAAGACACCCTGTGAAGTAGGTGGGGCTGAGAGAGGTCTTTTGAGAACTGCTCATGAGAGAACAGCTCTGAGAGAACTTGTGACTGGCCCAAGGTCACACCAGCAGCTGCATGTGGAGGCGTGGGGAATCAAACCTGGTTCTCCCAGATTAGAGTCCAACTCCTGACCACTACACCAAACTGATGGGGTGGAAGCTGCTGAAGGGTTGGTGAAATTTCTTCAGTACTTATGTGCCTTGTGCCCAGATAAAAAATGGTATACTTAGAAAATTTAGATGCCACCTTGAGCAAGTCTCTGGAAAAGCAGCACACAGTCATGAAAGGAACAATGATAAAATTATCAATATTGAAACAAATCATTAAAAACAATAAAGACCCTAGCAGGGCTTTCCCAAGGGCCCTGCGCCTCTGCACTGCTCGGGGAAGCTGAGGAGGGGGCGGGGCTTGGTCATGTGCCCACCCCCTGGGCTCCTCACTCACAGAGCTGTGCTCCTGTGCACTCCCGCTCCAACGGACCCCTGGTTATAGATGGCTCCTTCCAGGCAGTCTGCAGGTTTCGTATCATGGTTCCCTTTTAACGTCATCAGATGAAGACTCAAGTCTTCTGCTGCTAGAACTACACCTCTCAGAAGACAAGGACTCTCACCATCGCTTCATAAAGAGGAAGTCACGTTCACCCAACACACCAGATAAAAACAACAAGATTGTGTCCCGAGACTCCAGCTCTTCAATGTCGGCAGATGGCTCTCCTTCCCACCCTGTTTAGCATTTCAGTTATTTTCCACTCACTACAACAAAATAGATTTTATTAACAGTGTCCCCCCCCCCCAGTACATTAGATATAGATAGACTATGATGTTGGACTAATTAGGCTTTTACACTTATACTCCTACTGGGGGGGATCTTTTTGCCCCATCTTTGATTAAAAGACCTCCTCTGCTCATTGACCCATTTGGGTCCAATGTCTATTCCAAGGTTGGTCTTCTCTCTTAAAATTTTTTTTTTTTAGTCTGTTGCTTGAAATAGTTCTTAGTTCCAGTTTAGTGAATTTTGCTCTCTAAAATGCTCAACTTTACTGTCAACACTAAGAAAGTGGGTCCTTTGGGTCATTTTCTTTTTATCAAAGGAACTCTTGGTGGAAGGAAGATTGCCCTTGCCTCATTATACGCCCCAAACTTGAACCAAATTGCTTTTCTGAAAACTGTCTTTTTGGACTTACAAGTTTTCCAAGAAGGTGAGCTAATTATTGGTGGGGACTTCAACTTTATCACTGATAGAGCACTAGATAGATCTTCTTTTAAAAACAAAAATAAATTGCACTCCAAAAAAGACACAAAAAGAGATCTCTCTAGACTTTTCTCAGAATTCGGACTTAATGATACCTGGAGGTCTATTCATCTGACAGAACAGGACTACTCGTACTTCTCAGCTCAGCACCAGACCTTTATGAGAACAGACTACATTTTGATATCTGACTCATTATTAACAGTTCTTGACTCAGCAAACATTGGTCCTAGATATTTGACAGACTATGCATGGCTAGAGTGTTATCTCCAGAAATATACATCTATGAAAAAAGATAGGCAATGGTCCATGGATAAAAGCATTTTATTAGATACTTCAATTAGAGACAAACTGGAAACTGACATCAAGAACTACTTTGTGGAAAACTCGACACTGGTGATGCCTGCCTCTACACTATGGGATGTGATGAAGGCAGTTTTCAGGGGATCCATGATATCTCTCACAACACATCTACAAAAAGAGAGAGAAAGAATCAGAAGAGAAACGTTAGACTGGATCACTCTGTTGGAATCACAACACAAGAAATCTGGAGGGAAAAAATATGCAAACCTTCTGACTGAAAGAAAGGTTCTGGAATCCTTGGAAACATCGCAAATTCAAAAAAAAATCTACTTTATCTAAAACAACACACCTGGCAGAAATCCCCCAGAAATGTGCATATGTTAGCCTGGAGACTCAAGGAAAAGGGAAAAGTAGTTCTTGTGAGTGAACTGAAAACTTCTGATGGAGAGACTTACTCCTCCCCCAGAACAGTTAAAACAGGTGTTGCTGACTTCTACACCAAGCTGTACTTTTCTCAAGGTCCAGTGATGGAAGACATTGTGGCATACTTAGACAATCTCCCCACATTAAAAAAAATCTCATCTGCACATGCCAGTTTCATGGACTAAAGAACTAAAAGAACTCATGGACACCATCAAGAACTTGAAATTAAATAAAGCCCCAGGTATAGATGGAATTCCTGCAGACTTCTACAGAACTTTCCGAACGACTCTAGCACCACATCTTTTAAATACTTGAAATGAAGCCCTTTGCATGGGAACTATTCCCCTTTTCTGGTATGAATAATCTATTTCTGTAATCCCTACAGAAAAGACACATCAGATCCGGCATCATATTGTCCAATCGGTTTGATAAATAATGACGCCAAGATCTTTACGTCTGTATTGGCTAACCGACTCAAGAAATTTATCTCAGACTACATCCACCTGTACCAGACCGGATTTATCCCAAACAGGAACATAACGGACAACCTTAGAAGAACGCTCAACATCATAAAGGCCGAGGACAGACTGTTGTTCTGCCGCGCTACAGGAGCACGGCAGAACAAGCCAGGGCGAACTGCCCCGCAGCATGGCATTCAGATGCCGCTGCAAGGAAGCTGCCCACAGCGTCCACACTGCGGGCGGCTTCTGGCAGTGGTGGCAGAACACCGCGCAGCTCTGCCCACCGGCGTGCATTCCACCCGCCGGGAGCGGGTGGAATGCACGCGTAGCCGCTGGGACACCACTTGGAAGTGGTGCCTGGCTGCTGCGGGAGGAGCACACCGCCGGACGAGGTAAGTCCGGGGCGCCTCCGCGGGGCAGATGCGGCAGTCTGGACGCCCGCTCTGCCTTCGCTTTTAAAGCAGAGGCAGAGCGGGCCAGACTGCCAGTCTGTCCTCAGCCAAACTATGGGAAGGCTTCCTCTTCGGAGTCTCTAATTCTGGCGCTGGACTTTGAAAAGGCTTTTGACTCTTTAGAGATCCCATACACTCTTTCACTCCTGGAAAAAATGGGCTTTAGCCAGAACTTTCTCAATACCATGAAAACACTGTATGCACATCCTAAGTCTAGAGTAAGAGTAAAAGGCTACAACTCTCTGGTCTTCGCTTAAACAAAACAAAATCGGAAATCTATTAAACCACTCTTTCTATGAGAACTCAAACAATACTGACTGAAACTACATCATTTCGATGGGTTGAGTCTACTTGGCACCATTTAGGGATTCAAATCCCTCCTGACCTAAAAATCTTACTCGCATGCAATTTCAACAAAACGTTTGAGGACTATCAAAAAAAGATGCAGTACTGGACCACACTTAAACTCTCTCTGGCGGATCGAATTCAATTAATCAAATCCTTTGTTTTTCCAAGTTTTTTGTTTCTTTTTAGAGCATTACCGATCTTCATACAAGAAAAAGATCTGAACACTTGGCAGACCGAATTTCACAAGTTTATATGGAATTATAAAAAATCTAGAATAGACAGTCATTCTTTTTCCAAACCAGTGGCATTAGGAGGTCTAAATTTGCCCCGTCTGCAAAATTATTATCATGCGGCTCTTATCTCCAATATTCCTAAAATGTCACAATCAGAACCAGAAGCACAATGGGTACAAATTGAACAGTCTTTTGTCTCCCTATTCTGTTTAACATAAATCTTTTGGATTCCATCATCACTTTGCCCTCCAAGCTTTCTTGATAATCCTTTTCTATATACAACATTGAAAATCTGGGATCACAGACAGAAATGGATTGCTCCCTCGATATCTCCACTATCAACATTCTCTCATCAAACCTGGTTCTTGCCCAGGAGGGATCTGAACTCATTTAAAGCTTGGAAAGGAGCAGGCATTATAAGACTCCAGCATCTAGTGAAACATCAAAAGGTTCACAAAATACCCTATTTTGAAGAATGTATTGGCACCTCCATACCATGGCTTCAATATTATCAGATAAAAAGTCTCATGGAAACTTTGGTGGCAACAGGCACTTTCAAAAGCCTTGCTTTTGAATTGCTTCTGGAGAACTATCTTGACTCATCCAAAGGACTTCTACCTAAGCTCTACAAACATCTGACAGAACAAGATAGCTCATATATAGCTAATTATCAGAAAGCTTGGGAACAGGACCTTAAAATGAAACTCTCAAATAATCAATGGATATCCTGTTGGCATTCCTCAAAGAAAGTCTTTAAAGTTTTCAACATCCACCTGCAGACATATCAACTGCTCACTCGCTGGTACTGCACACCTGACTGCCTACACCACATTAACACCAACTACGACCAACTATGCTGGAAAAAATGTGGACTCAAAGGAAATTATTTCCATTGTTGCTGGACTGTCCTATTGTTAAAGACTTTTGGAACAATGTTTAAGCAGAGATTAATCTGATCACTTCACAAATGATCCCTGTCAAGCCAGAAGTTCTTTTACTCCAACTACAAGAAAACTCACACTCAAAATACAACTTAAATGAACTTATCTTATTCCTCTTAGCGTCGGCCCGTCTGACGATAGCGGCGACATGGAAGTCTGCTTCTCCTCCGACACCGACTATCTGGAGAAACAAAGTGTGGGACCAATTTATTATGTGTAAAAGCTCCGATTCACTACGCAGACAACGTTATGGCACTACCATGACTTATTCCAAATTTGTATGCACGTGGTTCTCTTGGTTGCAATATATGACTGACGAACTGCTTCCTACTAATGCTGCTTATTCTTCCTGGCTTTTCTTCTAGTTCTCTTTTGAAACAATCAAAATGAATGAAAGGGCGCGATCATATGCACCCATTTGCGACACAAGAAGGACGATTCCTCGCCGGTTCAAAGCGGCACGATCACACAAGCACATCTGGGAAGCATCCTGCAGCTGGTGTCAAACTGTCGCAAACCGCTTTCAGCCGGCGGGGAATCGGCTTATTTAGCTACCAGTGAAAAGGCAGTCTCAAATGGTTTGTGACGGCCCAGAACTGACCTTTCCCTGTGTGATCACGCCAGTGCAAACAAGAGGCGTCGGGGAGCAGGCTTTTTGGTTCCCCCCCTCGTCCGGTATGCGCATCATCGGACGACCCCGAGGGTGGAGAGGCAAGTCATCAATCCCTTGTAGAAGTGAATAAGCGCACTGAAAACGGCCAGAAAAAAAAAACAACCTGCCCGCGGCTGCGTGTGATCACGCAGCAGCATTTTGCCCTCACAGGTCCATGGACCTGTGTGATCCTGCAAAAGTGGTGCAAATTGCGCCGGCGCAAATTTGTGTCGATTCCCGTCCAGCTTATCTCGCTCGTGTGGACAGGGCCAAAAACTCCCAAAACATGCAAACACACTCTAAACTAATAATTACATTGCCCTCATTAACAAAGGTAGCACGACATCCATTAAAACTTAATGTTTCCAGCATTTGTCACTCAACTTGTTAGACAGGTTCCGCTCTGTATTTCAATGTGTGTTAATGTACTATGACCCCTTATCATTGGTCTTTTTTATTCAATTCATGACTTAAAAGACACTGTACGGTATGTATTGTTTATTACATTACCAGTTAAGCTATAATTCTAACATTATATGTACTTGTTTGTTTTAAATAAAGTTTTTTTAAAAAAGGAAAGAAAGGAGCTCCCCAAAGAGGTGAGCAGAGACCTCTCTCTGGAGATCTTCAGGAGGCACTGCAAATATTGGTTGCTTGCCAGAGCTTTTAATGGAATATTAACAGCAGGTATCTTTTTTTTGGGGGGGGGCTATTTTTAAAAATAATCTGGTTTTAATTCGGAATGTTTTAATTATGACCTCTAAGCTGTCTGGAGCCAAGAGGAAAGGCAAGGTATAAATATTTTAATAAATAAATACGTTTTTAAAAAGCAAATTCAGGCAGAAAGAATTTGGACTCCTTGTACATAGATGAACCCTAAAAGAACCCCGGGTATGCATGTTCATGTATCTCTGCTGAGTATCTTAATTGGTATCCTGGTTAAGAGGAACCATGAAACCATGTGGCTCACAATATTTATCCAACCCACTGGCATAGATTCTCCAAACCCACACAAATTTGTTTTGTTGTTTAAGTAAGGATAAAACCATCAGGCCAAGCTACACGTTGATAGCACTGTGAAGTCCATGTACAAAAACAAGAGGAGTTAGAATGTTTGGAAAGATTCAATACCATTGAGAAGATTTAAGGGCTAACCCCATGAATCTCTCCACTTGTGGCTGTTCCCAAACCCAAACAACCAGGAAAAACCGTAGTCTCTTTTAGTTGCTGGAGAGGGGGGAGTGGGGCTTTTCTGGGTTTTTAAAAAATAATTTTTTTAAAAAAAATTCTTTGTGTTTGTACTCAAAGAGTAGTTGTCAGTGGCATTTCATCTGAATGGAGGGATGTGTCCAGTGGGGTGCCACAGGACTCGGTTCTGGGCCCGGTACTTTTCAATATTGTTATAAATGATCTGGATGTGGGTGTGGAGAGGCTGCTGATTAAATTTGCAGATGACAACAAATTGGAAGGAGCAGCAAACACACCAGAAGATATAGAATTCAACGAGATCTGAACACACTGGAAAAATGGGCGGATGTGAACAAGATGCAATTTAACAAGGATAAGTGCCGAGTTCTGCATCTGGGTAACAAAAATGATGAACACGAATACTGGATGGGTGATACACTTCTGGGTAGCAGTGTGTGTGAACAAGATCTTGGGGTACAGGTGGACCATAAGTTAAATATGAGCGGCCAGTGTGATGTGACGACAAAAAAGGCTAATGTGATCTTGAGGTATATCAACAGAGGCATAACATCCAAATCAGAAGAAGAAGAAAAACTTGGATTTATACCCCGCCCTTCACTACTTGAAGGAATCTCAGAGTTCAATCATTTTGCCTTCCTCTCCCCTACCTGTGAGGTAGGTGGGGTTGAGAGAGCTCTCTCGAGAACTGCCCTTGAGAGAACAGCTCTGAAAGAACTTATGACTGACCCAAGGTCACACCAGCAGTTGCATGTGAAGGAGTGGGGAATCAAATTCAGTTCTCCCAGATTAGAGTCCCCGCTCTTAACCACTACACCAGACTGGCTAAGATATAGTCCTGCTGTACACTGCATTGGTCAGACCACACCTGGAGTACTGTGTGCAGTTCTGGAGGCCCCACTTCAAAAAGGATGTGGACAGAACGGAGTGAGTGCAGACGAGAGCGATGAGGAGGATCAGGGGCCTGGAGACCAAGCCCTATGAGGAAAGGCTGAGGGTATTTGGGAATGTTCAGTCTGGAGAAGAGGAGGCTGAGGGGGGACATGATTGCTCTCTTGAAGTATTTGAAGGGCTGTCACTGAGAGGAGGGCAGGGAGCTGTTCCTGTTGGCAGCAGAGGAGAGGATTGGCAATAATGGGTTTAAATTAAGGTCGGGAAGGCACCGGCTGGATCTTAGGGAAAACCTTTTTTTATTGTAAGAGTTGTGCAACAGCGGAATCAGCTGCCTCGGTAGGTGGTGAGCTCCCCCCTCTCTGGCAGTGTTTAAGCTGCAGCTGGACAGACCCTTATCAGGGGGTTGGACTAGATGGCCTGCATGGCCCCTTCCTACTCTCTGGTTCTATGATTCTATGAAATGTGCCTGCCAAATCAAGCCATAAAGCCCTCGAATGCCAATGTCGTCTCAGACCTGAAAGGAGCAAACATATCCTCCAAACTTAGTTTTAAAGCTAAAGATTGTTAACCACCTAGAACAGGAGTATCAATCATACAGCCCGCGGGTCGGATTTGGCATGTCCAAGGATTTTATCTGGTCCACGAGCATGGAAGGGAGGGGACATGAGGCGTGAGGAAGGGAACAGGAAGCTGCTAGGAGGACCGAGCAGGCGAGTCACTCTAACTGTGGCTTCAGTGTGTGGTGGAAGAATCTCCTCTGTAGCAGTTTCCTTCAGTGTCAGCCTCCCTGTTAAGTAGGGGGCTGCCACAACTACAGTCACGCCAGCCCCCCCCCCTTCCTTCCTACAGCACATAGCAAGGCAGCTCTTTTCTCTACCCGAGCTGGACAACACCCAGCAAAAGTGGCATACTAAAGGCAGGGTGGGGCTGGGGGGAATGGACCACCCTGAGTGCATTCAGTGAGGGGTGCCCAGAAGCTCAATGGGGAGGATTTGCCTTGGGGGAGAGGGGGAATGGGCTGCGAGGACGCTTGGCCTGCCTGACATGGATCGTGATGCTGGAAAAGAAGATCATTCCTCTTCTTCCCCCAAGGCACAGCCCCGCCTTTGAATGAGTCTCAGTGGAAAAGAGAAAAATTAAGGGGAAAGTGCATTCTCTTCTTGCTCAGCACAGTATTCTTAACCGTGCTGAGCACGAAGAGAATGCATTTTTGCCTATCCCCCCCCCCTCCAAAAAGTCAGGGATGCCTGAGAGCCAACAACTTGAGAGGGGCTGCTTCAAAATCCAAGGGCAGGCTCTTGTTCTTCCCTTACCACATCTCTGTGCACATCAGAAGTTGTGGAGGCTCCTGGGCTGCCCCACCTTGGATCATGACACTGGAGAAGAGCATCATTCCTCTTCTCTCTGCAATGCAAAGCAAAATGGATGAGTTAAATGGCTTGCAGCCATTTAATCCTTTCTGGGTGACCCCCCCCCTCTCTTGGCTACAGTTTGCATTTTTTCGGTTCACACGTTTTTTGCTCAGTTCAAGTACAACTGGAACCCCGAACTGGACCAGAATTTTCTGGTTCGTACCCATCCCTATGAGCAAGAAGAGAATACCTCCCCCCCAAACCTTTTCCCCTCCACAACTTCTGTGGAGTTTCTGTGAGCAGAGGCGTCGACTCCTGTGAGCAGAGGCGTCGACTTTTAGAAATCCGGGAGGGGGGGCTCTTATGTGTGCGCGCGCAAAGCACGCACACATGCCGGGACCATGTCCCGCTGGGCACATTGCTGGGGCAACGCTCTAGCAATCGCCCCGAAACTCTATGGCACCATAGAGTTTCAGGGCGATTGCCAGAGCATCGCCCTGGCAACGTGCCCAGCTGGCCCCATGGAGGGAGGAGTGGCCAGGCTAGGCCTGGGGGGGGAGAGGTGGTGGTTGTCGGCCAGCCGGCCGGTGCGCCAGTTGGTGGGCGAGCGGGCAGGCAGGCAGGCAAGCGAGTGGGCCTGGTGGATGCTCTGTTTTGCTGGGGGAGGCTGAGCCCCCCCCGGAAATTTCGGGGGGCTCGAGCCCTTGACCCCACCCCCCCGTAGTTGACGCCTATGCCTATGAGCCAACTACCTGGGAGGGGCTGCTTCAGAATCCAAGGGCAGGCTCTAGTTCTCCCTTGGTGAGTCTCTCTGCACATTAGAAGTCACGGAAGCACCTGGGTTTCCCCAGCTTGGATCATGATGCCGGAAAAGAGGATTGTTCCTCCTCTCCCCCCAATGCAAAGCCTGCCCTCAAGCAGAGTCTCAGTAGACAAGAAAAAAAGTTAGAAAAAAATATATTCTCTTCTTGCTTAGCACAGTATTCTTAACTGTTCTGAGCAAGAAGAGAATGCATCCCCCCCATTTGAAACAAACCAGCCCTTCTCATCATAAGAACAACTGGAAACATGTGATCCGGCTGCTTCATTTCTTGTCCTTCCAAGGGTTTGTGAGGTTCGAGGTAAAAACTGAATCGCTCCAATTGAGAGAGGTTAATTTTCTTTCTGTGCCCTGAAGACTTTGCATTCCGTTTCTTTTCCTGGAAGGTCTATATATCAAAATTGTCTTTGAATCATGTTTGTATTTTGAGTAAAAAATAATACCGTTAATGGGGTTTGCCAGTGTCCTTTATAAAGTTTGTATCTTTGGTATCTGGCGTTATGTTTTATGGCACACATCACCCAGCCTGACAAAGTGACATTTATATCAGATCTGGCTCTCGTAACAAATGAGCTCGACAGCCCTGCTAGAACTTCACCCCTAGACATCAACACATTTACTGAGTTTTGCCATCTCTTCTGCTGCTGAAATTTTTGAGAATGTAACCTGGGAAACCTTGTCTGGGCTAGCTGTGGTGCAGTCTTAGCAACGATATTCTTGTATCTGAGACAGCTCAAAAAGAACATGATGACAGACTTGAAGCAGTTCTGAATTAGCTTCGACAATGCAGTCTCACTTTAAATTCTGAGAAGTGTGAATACAACAAGAACAAACTAAATTTTTTTTTGGGGGGGGGGATATGTTTTCCTGCTGAGGGATCTCTTAATGCAAAGAAAGTGGCAGCTGCAGATCCAAATATTTAATCTGAATAGACATTTACTTGGCCTTGTTACATAGTATGGGCATTTCATCCTCTGCCTTGACAAGAACTCACCAGCAAGAATAACGCATGGGCATGGATGACTGAACATCAAGCTCACCTTGAGACGTATGTGACAGACAGTGAATGGCTAATGCTTTAACCTGGTCTGAGATCCTTGATTAACAGGGGATTCAAATGGAATTCTACAGTTGAGAGTGGCAGTTTGAACTGCTGAGTTCAGTTAAGAAGGGTGTTAAGCAGAGTGAAGGATCAGGAAAGGATCTTGAATTAGGGAAGTGGGACCACTAGTCCTTCCCTGAGGTAAATAGCTCCTAGTACAGGGGGGTGATCCCTATCAAGTTTTTAAGAAGGAAAATTGGAATTGTACAGTCTCAGACTTAAGTAATTTGAGACAGAGAAGGTTATGCCTGTTTATTTAAGCCGTGACTGCCAAACAATCTCTCTCTGCCAGGGGTGTACACACAAAAAATTTGGGGGGGGGGGTGGATTTAGATATATTGGACCCTGAACAATTCAAGATTCCTCAAAAACCTGAATTCCTATACCAGTATGGTATTCGGATTTGGGTCCCCCCCCCTGAAATCCTGATTCCCCCCGCTCCATTATAGCCTATGGAACCATTATAGTTAATGGGGAATCTGTCTGGGGATAGCCAGGGGTTGGGGGGGGCTGTATTTTGAGGTGGAGGCACCAAAATTTCAGTGTAGTTTCTGGTGCTTCTCCTCAAAGGACCCTCCAAGTTTCAAAAAGATTAGACCAGGGTCCTGTTGTGTCTGCTGACCACCACTAGGCGCCAGTGCAAAGAGCCCAGAGCTTGGCTCCTAGGACAATAGGAGCCAAGGATCCAGGAGTCCCGCTGATCCTCCAATAAGACTTAGGTGGGAAATTCAACCCCCCCCCCCCAATAGGATCATAAGTGGGACCTGGGGTATGTCCTGGGTGTGTATATATGTTGGCCTTGTGGCTGGTTGTTTTCTCTAAATAAACTTGAGTTAATCACTACGCCAACTTCATCCTCGTCAATGCCGCCGAGAACTCAGTACTTTACACTGGCGATGAGGATGGGATCCCATTGAGCGAGCCTGACTCTGACTCCAGCACCGCACCGAGCTCTGATCCATGGCCACTGTGCCCCACTTGGTTCCAGCACCTCCAGGCACCGCTGACTGCACCACTGGACAACGCTCCCCGCACCACTCCTGAGTCATGGCTGCCGCTCTGGGACGCATCCAGGCATTCGACCCCGCACACCCTGAGTTCTGGGAAGCATGGGTGGAACAGCTCACCAACTTCTTCATGTACCAAGAAGTGACGGACGAGGTGAAGAAACGTGCTCTTCTCTTAAGCACGTGTGGGGTCGTGGCAATTCATCTAGCCCAAGGGCTGCTCGCCCCCAAGAAGCTGGCTGACGCCACATACAAGAACATCACTAGGGTTCTAACTGGTTACTTCGCACTGAAGCCAACCATGATGACAAGGCAAAAGGACCTGTGGACATGACAACAGAAGGCAGGCAAATCAGCCACCATCTACATGGCCGAACTGCAGCAGTTGGCCATGGATTGTGAGTTCCAGGAAGTAGAGGCCATCATCCTCACCCAATTTGTCTGGGGAATCCGGGACCACAAGCTGCGCCACAACCTAATCGGCATGCCCAACTTGAAGCTGGATTGATTGATTGATTGATTGATTGATTGATTATATTTATATCTCGCCTTGCCAGCGGACCGGCTCAAGGCGGCTAACAACATAAAAACACCATAAGGTTTACAATATAAAATCAGCATTAAAACTACTACATCCTACACATACAACAGCAGCAGATGGCGACTTCAGTGTGGCGATCTCATGGTGAACGATGGCAGCAGAGGGGTGCGGCCGACAGGGCCAGGGCGATGTCCAATTCACCCCCCGGCGGCAGCTCCTAATTAAAAGCCGGGCGGAAGAGCTCTGTCTTGCAGGCTCTGCGGAATTGCAATAAGTCCCGCAGGGCCCTGATGTCATCCGGGAGCTCGTTCCACCAGTAAGGAGCTGCCACCGAGAAAGCCATGGCCCTGGTGCAGGCCAACCGAGCGTCCCTGCATGCCGCGACCCTGCATGCCGCGATGGCCTTTGAACAGTCCCATTGGGACTGGGGGCCATTGAGGACACACCAGACGGAGATGGCTACTGTATCCAACACCTCAGACGAGGAAGGCACAAAGCAGGTTCGCTGTCCTGACCAATGAGAGCAACACACCTCGGCCAACCCAATCAACCATCCACACCCCTGCGTCAGCTTTGGTGAGTCCCACGAATGGAAAACTTGCTGTTTCCACGATGCTGTCTGCTGCTCATGTGGGAAGCAGGGTCACATCGCCTGCGTCTGCAGATCGAAGGGATCCCGGGCCCCAACAAACAAATAACTGCCACGACACCGGGCTGTGATGCACTATGAGGTGGATGCCAATTCTGAGGACCTCTACCTAATCACGACTGAACACCCCCCCACCACCACCAGGTACTGAAAATCCCCAGTCCATGCACCACCCCTAGGATACAGCCTTGGGTTAAGATAGAGGGGTCCCCCTGCACCATTGAGCTAGACTCTGGCTCAGCAGCCACCATTATATCAGTGAGCACACTAAAGAGACTATGTCCCAAAGGGGAGCCCCGCCTGAAACCATCCAGCATAAAACTGGTATATTTCCAAAGGAATCCTGTACCGGTGAAGGGCGAGGGGCGGTTCAGAGTCCAGTACCGGGGGTTTGACAGCTACCTCAGCCTTATCATGGTGGAGGGAAATTTAATGAGCCTCCTGGGTTGTGCTTGGTTCAAGCGGCTTGGGATCAACATAGAGGGCATCAATTCCTGTGTAAAATGGGATGGCAACCGAGTCTGCCAGGAATTTCTGTCCGTTTTTGATGGGCCCCTCGGCTGCTACACTGCCCCCCCCCCCCCCGGTCTTGCTGCAACTAGATCCCAGCATCAGGCCAGTCCGCATGCGTGCAAGGAGTGTGCCATTCGCCCTTAAGCCCAAGATAGGCACAGAATTAGACCGTTTGGTGGCTCAGGGGTGCTCGAGCTGGTCTCACACATAAAGTAGGAGACCCCTATTGTAATGCCAGTTAAGCCCAATGATGACATACGCATCTGTGCGGACTACAAATGCACAACCAACCGGGCACTGCAAGACCATGCGTATCCTGTGCCGGTTGTGAGTCATGTGCTAGCAACCCTGGCGGGGGCCAAGGTTTTTGGAAAACTGGACCTCGCACAGGCATACCAACAGTTGCCAGTAGACGAGGAAATGGCTGAAGCAGCAAAACTAGCACACGCCACAGAATAATTACAGGACAGCAGTGGATCTGCTTTTATTATTCCAAAACATGACCCAGTTAAAGTCCCATCACAATCCTTAGGCTGTGGTCACATGGTCATTTTGATCGGGTTTCACCACTGTTCCCTCTCACATTTTAAATTGCTGATCACACACCCACTTCCATCTCCCGCACCAAAGTGGGTTCACTCGTGCAATCCTCCCGGTTCCCTAGTGAGTTTTCCTACACCTGGAAAATCAAGAACTTTTCTGGTATTTGCACTTTGAATCCACGATTTCACCTATTTGGACAGACATCTCTCACAATGCTCATGATTAGGTCATCTGAACATCCTTCTTGCAATGGTTTTCCCCCTGCCCAAGCTTCCATCATTGTGTGCATGAGCAATTTTGCACTGAATAAATTCAATGTATAAATGTTCGAGCACACATATAGACTCCAGTACTCAATTGTACATCGCTGGTTAATTTTGTTTGCTGTTGGTGGGGGGGGGGGGGACTTGCAAGAACAAGGGAGTATGGCGAGTCCCACTGGGAGTAGTGATTTGGCCATGTGCATATGTGTAAAGCCAATTTAAAAAAAACCAAAAAAAAAAAACCAAAACAAGCTGTGTCACTCAAGCGGCTGCATGGCTATTTGGATGGTGCCCGGAGCCTTGTCCCATGACGCAGGCGATTCAGGGAAGGGTGTGTAGTCATCCCAATCCAAACAAAATTAATCCCGATCAAATCTATAGTGGGAACAAATCGGGATAAGTTTGCCGTGTGACCACAGCCTTAGTGTGGGTGAATGGGGTTAAAGGGCAGGGTTATTACTCAGAAAAGAATTTTGTTTTCATCACTTTATCGGACACTTGAGGCAAGTATAGCAGTAACTTTTCTCCAGCTGTCTTTCCACAGACATCAGTGACCAATATTTTAACTTAGACAAGCATTTTGGTCATGTTAATTTCTGGGAAAAACTCAACTATCTAGAAAGATTTTTGTAAACAATAATATTACTTGCTCTGAAGTTGGCTCTACTGCAGTAATTTAAAACATTTCTCTTTTCCAATATTTGTGAATTAAAAATTTTCTGACATCTAATGAAAGATTTTGTAAGATCCTTATAGTTTTTGAAAGCTTAGTAATAGACTCTGAGGGATGACTTGAAAAACCTATCAGATTTCGCTTAACCGATTATAGTAAATATTGAGACCTATAAAACAGCAAAGATACCTTACTTTTGTGCAGCACTGTCTAGCCTGAATGTCAGAGATATTTGTTTTTAAATGGCTGGTCACTGGCATTTAATACTGTGGAAACTCACAAAAAACACTAAAATAGAACCAGGCAAATTCTGACACTGTCATGGCAGCAAACTGATTTTTTAAAACTTTTATGGTGGCCTTCAGGAAAGGTTAAATGTTGTGGATAATGGGCCAAAAAATGATTTTGATATCTTAAAAGTTATTAGCCCTACACACAAGTTAGAGTGAACACACATAGAATCTGTGTACACTGTACACTTGTTTGTGCTTTGTAGATGTGTTGAGTAATTCTCATGTTACATTAAAACACGTATACTGCTGAATGTGTGATACAAACCCCACATTTAGCCAAGTACTGGTCCTTGGTTTTTATTTGTGACCCAACAGCTTGATATCTATACCTGAGAAAGTTTTAGAACAAATAATCCAACAGACAGTCCTTGAGCATTTAGAAAGGACAGCTGTGATTACTAAGAGCCAGCATGAGTTTCTCAAGAACAAGTCATGTCAGACTAAACTTAACACTTTCTTTGAGAAAGTTACTACCTTGCTGGAGCAGAGGAATGCTGTAGACATTGTTTATCTTGATTTCAGTAAGGATTTGTATAAGGTTCCACATACTATTCTTGTTGACAAATTGGTAAAATGTGGTTTGCATCCTATTAGTGTTAGGTGGTTCTGTAGCTGGTTGACAGATCACACCCAAAGAGTGCTTGTGAATGGTTCCTCATTTTATTGGAGAGGAGTGACAAGTGGAGTGTTTCGAGGATCTGTCCTGGTACCTGTTTTGTTCAACATCTTTATCAATTATTTGGATGAAGGGATGGAGGGAATGCTTATTAAGTTTGCAGATGATACTAAATTGGGAGGGGTAGCAAATATGGTAGAGCCAGGATACAGGATGGTCTTGACAGGCTGGAACACTGGCCTAAAACAAATAAGAAGAATTTCAGTGGGGATAAATGTAAAGTTCTGCATTTAGGTAGGAAAAATCAAATGCATAATTATTGGATGAGGGAGACTTGTCTTGGCAGTAGTATGTGCGAAAAGGATCTAAAGGTCTTAGTAGACCATACACTGAACATGAGTCAGCAGTGTGATGCAGTAGCTAGAAAAAGAAGAAGAAGAAGAAGAAGAAGAAGAGATTGGATTTATATGCCGCCCTTCACTCACTTGGAGTCTCAGAGCGGCTCTTCCCCTCCCCACAACAGACACCCTGTGAGGTAGGTGGGGCTGAGAGAGCTCTTTCCCAAGATGTCCTTGAGAGAACAGCTGGTACAGAGCTATGGCTTGCCCAAGGTCATCCAGCCAGGTGCAAGTGGAGGAGTGGAGAATCAAACCCGGTTCTCCCAGATTAGAGTCCGCGTACTTAACCACTACACCAAACTGGCTAAATAGGCAAATGTGATTTTGGACTGTCCAAGTGATGGTATGGCTTTACTCTGTTCTGGTTAGACCTCAGTTTTGGGCTCCACAATTTAAGAAGGATGTTGACAAGCTGGAACGTGTCCAGAAGAGGGCAATGAAGATGGTTCGACTAGGTGACCCTGGAGGTCTCTTCCAAGTCTATGATTCTATGGTGAGGGGTCTGGAGACCAAATCCTATGAGGAAAAGTTGTTTAGCCTGGAGAGGAGATGACTGAGAGGTGATAGGATAACCATCTTCAAGTCCTTAAAGGACTGTCATGTAGAGGATAGTACAGAGTTGTTTTCTGTTGCCCCAGGTTGGACCAAAACCAGCAGGTTTAAATTAAATCAGAAGAGTTTTCGGCTAAACATTAGGAAGAACTTCCTGACAGTGAGAGCGGTTCCTCAGTGGAACAGGCTCCTTCTTTGGAGGTTTTCAAACTGAGGCTATATCAGGGGTCCTCAGACTTTTTAAACAGGGGGCCAGTTCACTGTCCCTCAGACCATTGGAGGGCCGGACTATAGTTTTAAAAAAAACTATGAACAAATTCCTATGCACACTGGGGGGTGGGGGGTGGCAAGCCTCAGGAGTCCTAGGAGAGGGCTCCAAGAGCTGCATTAGGTCCTTGCTTCCTCCTCCTGGGAGGTCAGAGGACGCTTCCTACCGGGAAGGATTGAAGCCTCCCCGGGGGAGGCTCAGTACCCTGCAGAAAAGTTTGGGAGGGGGGCCAGCTCCCCAGCCCCCCTGAAGTCTACGCTGATGGCTGCTTCCCACCCCCCCTCCCCCAGGAAACATCCCCACCCGGCTCCTGGGCATCCAGGACTGGTGCAGGTCTCCTAGCTCTGAGCCGGCTAGAGAACTTGGGGCCGGCCGGAGCGCCTGCCGCCGCCGCTCCCCCCTCCGGAAAACATTCCCACCCAGCTCCTGGGACTGGCGCAGGTCTCCTAGCTGGCTCAGAGGCCTCTGAGCCGGCTAGGGGACTTGGGGCCAGCTGGAGTGCCTGCCGCCGCCACTTCCCACTCCCCCTCCCCCCTGGAAAACATGCCCCCTGGCTCCTGGGACTGGTGCAGGTCCCCTAGCCGGCTCAGAAGACTCTGAGCCAGCTAGGGAACTTGGGGCCGGCCAGAGCGCCTGCCGCCGCTGATTCCCACCCTCCACCCCCTCGGAAAACATCCCCACCCAGCTCCTGGGCGCCCAGGACTGGCGCACGTCTCCTAGCCGGCTCAGAGGCCTCTGAGCTGGCTAGGGGACTTGGGGCCGGCTGGAGCGCCTGCCCTTGCACACTTACCCTCTTCCTTCTGCCTCCTCCTGGCCAACTGGGGGGAGGGGGTGGGGCTTGATCATGTGTCCTCCCCCCAGGCTCATCAATCCCGGAGCGGCGCTCCGGTGAGCTCCCCCTCCAACGGATCCCTGGCGGCACACCCAGTGGGCCAGAAAAATGCCCTCGGTGGGCCGCATGTGGCCCGTGGGCCGTAGTTTGAGGACCCCTGGGCTACATGGCCATCTGACAGCAATGCTGATTCTGTGAACTTAGGCAAATCATGAGAGGGAGGGCAGGAAGCGTCTGCATCAGTGGTTAGTTCTTGTGGCCCTTTCTTACATGCCCAGGGAAATGCTGATTGCCACGTTGGTGTCAGGAAGCAATTGTTCTCCAGGCCAGTTTGGCCAGAGATCCTGGAAGTCTTTTGTCATCTTCTGGGCGTGGAACAGCGATCACTAGGTGTTTGTGTGTGGGGAGGTATTTGTGAATTTCCTGCACTGTGCAGGGGGTTGGACTAGATGACCCTGAAGGTCTCTTCCAACTCTGTGATTCTATAAGTGAATGCATGTTGGCTCTTTCTTATGAACAGATGTAGGCATGTTACAGGCAGGATGTAATTATGTTCACTGTAACATGTGAACAGGGCTCAACTATATTAAATAAGGTGTTCCCTTGAAATGTTGTGATCTAGTGTTAGATTTGAATGTAGGAACAAGGATGGTGTTTGCCAGACATTAAAAGCCTCAGAAAATCCCAAGAAAAAGTGAATGGTTCTGTAAGACTCATAACATGTTAGCTATATGGATATGGTAAATTTTAACAATGTTTGATTTAGTCCTCTTGACTGGTACAGATCTGACTGTGACTTGATTAAGGTTTTTCCAGTGCCTGTATTTTTAAAATATTTGTGAGGTTTATTACAGCCCTTTCTGTTAAATTACGTATCACTTTCTGTAAACTTGAAAGTATGTTTGTTAAGTGTATATCATTTGTCCAGCAGTAAACAAAAGTGATGCACATTATGACAAAGAGCCATGCATTGGCATTGATGAAGTCTAAATTGACTGAGTAAACCTAGGGAGGAGATCTTGAGGGACAGTAGAAAGTTCATTGAACAGGTGGCTCAGTGTGCTGTTGCACTGAATTTAGAGCTATGAACCTGCAGGAAGAGAATGGAAAACAAGGCTCCAGGTATCATAATGTCATTGTATAATTTGCTGGTCCTGCCACAACTAGAATACAGTTCTGAACATGCATCTTTAAAATGAAGCAAAGGGTTGGCTAATGTACCAAAAAGAGCATCTAAAATGATGCATGAGGTGGAGCACATGGGATGTGAAGAAATAATTATTTGTATCTTACCGTTCAAGCCAAGTGCAAGGTCTTCCACCAGCTCAAGAACCCTTCCTAGGCTGGAAGAGGCTGGAAGGAGCCACTTGGGCATCTTTAAGAAGGGTCAATCAAATGCTCGACCACATGAAAACCCCACACCGGTGCCCCTAGCCTCAGAGGGTAGCACCTCTTGAATTATGAGATGCTGGTGACAAGGAGTAGGAGGAAGTCACAGCCTTCATGCCTTGCTCAGGCGCTGGTTCGAGGCACCTGGCCGGCTACTGTTGAAACCTGAGTGTTGAACAACACGGACCCTGGAACGAGTTGATAGCTCCTTTGATTGGAAAGAATATCATCTCTGTGGAGGCCCGTGTTTCACAGTTGCTAAGTGCCAAAGAACCACCAAGGACTTTGCAGGTCACAAAATATTTGATAGCTGTGATACCTCATCGGACCTCTCAACCCCGTTAGTATTGTGGTTGTGTTGCCTGTAAATTACAAGGTTTATATACCCCACCTTTCTGCCTTCATCAGAGCCATCAAGGTGGCTGACGGATTAAAAAATGCATAATAAAATCACATCCTTAAAACCATTTAAACCAACAAAAACACGTCGTTAAGACCAGAGCTAAAATATACATACAAAAACACAAAATCAGTAGAACCTTGTCCAGGAAGGAGGGAAGGATCACGGAGTTCTGTTCTAACAGATTTATGCTATCATGTTGGACAGACAATCCAGCCGTACCTTCTTGCTGTATAATTTCTGTTCTTGTGGGCTTTAGCTACATTGCTGTTAGTTTTGTAGATAATGTTGGATTCTTTTTGATCTTCTGAAATACTCCTTATTTACTAGCTTGCCCAGTGCCATGGGAGTCAGAATACCTAGGCTGCCGCTTATTATGAGTGCTTGTCTGAATTTCTCTTACCGAAAACTTGTGAACAGTGATTCTACATCTTAAGGGTGTGCGTTTTCTATGCATGGTCAATGTTATCTAAAGCCCAGATGCTGTTTGTATTAAAATAACCTTTTCCATTTCCAGTTTCCCCAAGCCAAATGAGCATAAGATTGTTTTCAGTGATGATGGACTATAATGAAATAAACTCTAGACTGAGCTGTAGAAAGTAGCAATTACCAGAATGTCAAATCATCCACTTTTCTATCAATTTATTCCCCCACTCCCCGCCCCCAAACTGCTTGCACAGCCTCCTGGCGCCGCTGGGCAGGGGAGTTGTCCTTTTCAATGACAGCTGCTGGGTAGAGGGGAAAAACTCCTTACTTGTGAACTGCCTGTTCTGTCACTAATTGGAAACAGGCAGGGGCAAGTCCGCCTTGCTTGAGAAGGAGACAGATCTTGGGGGGGGGGGGGGGGGGAGACATTTCCTGCTGCTCGGTTTACCTCCTGCTAAATAAAAGTCCAATAAGAAAGCCAAAGGTTTGAGCGATCATAATAATGCCTCTGTCATCTCGTGCCGGTATAGTGTGCTACAGTAGCCCTAGTTGACAGAGGAATCCTTATTATCTGAGACTGGAGACAAATTATCCAGATTCACTGTTTGCCTCCTCCCTTCGATCCTGATTTCTGATTATCTAAAGATTATGTACATTCTTGTTAACAGATCTGCTTGGAAACCCAGCAGATTTTGAATGAGTTGCCCCTTCTGGGTAACAGAAGGGGCAAAATGAATGAGTTGCCCCTTCTGGGTAACAGAACTTCAACCAGAATCATTCTGAGCTCCCAGTCTTCTACCAGCCTCGACTGTGCTTCCTGAGGGGCTGCAACAGGGGCTCTCCCATCTCCCCCACCCCCACTAGTCAGCATTCCTTGTTGACCACCCCAGTGTACCACATCCCCGCCCCTTTAGGTTGTTTGCTAGAATCTGGTGATCATTCTTCCAAAGGACCCCTCATCTCAGCCCTATCTCCCCCTTCAGGCACAAGCCAGTTGCTTTGAGAAGGTTGAACTGGGATGAAGTTAAGGCTTCCCAGTCCAGGGCTCCCTCTAAGTTGTGGAGTCTTGTGAGCAAAAACTACTTTGTGAGCTGCTGGCATTAAAGTGGTGAGTGAGCGATTTGGATGCTGCATCAATTAGTTTGCTCTGGAGCCATCCTTCCTGAACTAAGGCCAAAAATCTGTGAGCCGGAGGCTAAAAAACTGTGAGCTAGCTTACACTAACTCAGCTTAGAGGGAACACTGCTTCCCACTCCCCTTGCTGAGTTGCAAACAGGAGCTGGTTGTGCAGACAAATTGGGGTAAAGGCTAGAAATTAGGATAAATGCTAGAAATATTAAACATATAGAAGAACAAGCCATGCTGAAGAACAATCTTCAGTACGGAGCCCTGACTTACCAACTTTTTAGATTTTGCTTAGTGCCAACAAATATGCATATAAGAGTGACCTGGTAGATATAGGCTTGAACTTTGTCTGGGGTCCGCCACCCCAGACTCTGCTGGCACTCGGGCTGTGGCCCCCATCACGGCGCGGGCAACAAGGGCCTGTTAGAGCCCTGATGGGCAGAGAAGAGAAGACAGGCCTCGCCCCTGCTCAAGCTGTGGGGTATCCGGGAGAGCTGGCACCAAGAACCAGCAGGGAACAAGGCTGGAGCCAGGCCCGCAGAGGAGACAAGGCTGGGTGAAGCGGCTGCCCCACCCCATGCTAAAAGAACAGAGCTGAGGATGGTCCAATGGGAACCACGCTCAAGGTGTATGGCTGTAAACCCTCTCACCTGCTCCTCTGAAGGAAGATGGGGATTGGTGGGTGAGGGGAAAGGGGCAGATTGGGAGGCTGATTTAAGCCAGGCAGCTTGGGCAGGCCTGGGCGGAAGAGCGCACATCTTTCAAAGGGGAAAGCAGGATGCCTAGGGAGAACCCCCGAGAGTGTATGCACTGGAGAGAGGGACAAGGGTGAGACTAACTCCCCTTCTCCAGCTATATCTGAGGTCTGCCACTCTGTCGCTACCGGCTACAAAATCATGTCCTGGAGACCCCCAACTCCTCAAATGTCCACCCTGGAGGAGCCAAGACCACCCTGGAGGAGCCAAGACTTTTAGGAATTTTTAACAGACTATTTGACCAAAAGCTCCTAGGACAATTTAACAGTAATGAAATAAAAGAATGGGGCCTATTAAGAAAAGCAAGAAATGGGTAGGAGCAGGCCTTTTTTTTGTAGAAAAAGCCCAGCAGGAACTCATTAGCATAATAGGCCACACCCAACAGCAGAAGCTCATTAGCATGTTAGGCCACACCACTGACGGCACAGCTTATTAGCATATTAGGCCACCCCCCCATGTTGCCAGAAGAGTGGTCATCCAGCCACACCCACCTTTTGCTTCTTATTCTGTTTACCTTGTTTGTTGTCAAAACCCAGGGCTTTTTTTGTCGCAGGAGTTAATTTGCATGTTAGGCCACATACCCCTAATGTAGCCAATCCTAATGAGTTTCTGCTGTTGGGTGTGGCCTATTATGCTAATGAGTTCCTGCTGGGTGTGGCCAACCCAGGAGCCGGACAGAACTCCGTTCCTGTGCGTTCCTGCCCCAAAATAGCCCTGGGTAGGAGTATCCGCAGAAAGAAGTAAACAGTGAAATCTCCTTGGGATTTTTTATTGGGACCAATACATGTTACCTAGCACGGTTGGTTTTCTCTCAGAAACTGTCAATGTGAAGTGCTCCATTTTCAGCGCTACATTCGCGGTATTTGCAAATGTGTCAAATGCACAAATTTACCAGCAGTCAAATTATATGGAATTTGTGAATCTCAGCTGGCCTTAAATGGCCCTCCTGTCATGCTGGCCACAGCTAATGTCTTTATCTGTCTGTCTGTCTCTTTTATTTTGCAGAAAAAATTCCAGATTGCAGTTGAATAGGGTGAGACTAGAAGATGCAGGAGAATATAGCTGTGAAGCCGAGAATGTGCTGGGCAGGGACACAGTCAAAGGCACCCTGAGTGTGAAAAGTGGTAAGTTGAGAGTTATAAACAGAGTTGAGCCAAAGTACTTTAATTCTGGTTACCTTTTTTCTATGTGGAATCTGTGAGCATTTCCAGCCAAGTCTAGAGAAGTGTCCTTTTGCATACCCTCTGCAGGAATTCCACCACCACCTTAGTGATTGTGCAGAATCTATACAAAAATATACAAAAGAAATACAGTAAATAATCCCTGCTTTCAGGGGAAGGGCAGTGTTCAAGACCTGAATGAAAGAAACAATGTCACCTGTTTGTTTTCCCCATCAAACCCACACATTTTGACAAGGAAACTGGAAACTTGTGAAAAAACCCAATCAATTCAGATCCTGATTTAAACCTTTTTGTTTCTTTGTAGCCAGCCAGGCTGGTCTACACTTTGTTTCTAGGTTTAGGAGGAATTTGCCTGTGGTGATAACTAATCAATACAGCTCTGGCATAAATGTTGATCTCAAGCATAAGGCGTTTGACTGTGGATGCTGCAGACTTCTCACTGAACCTGTTCAGCAGGTGAACTGACCTTGTTCGACCCTCACAATCAGACGGTGAGCTGATCAGGGACATGTTCAGATTGCATCAAGCTACTTGAACAGCTGCCAAGCAAATTTGCAGCTGCCTTTCGGTCAGAAGCTGACTCACAGGCCCATTCTGCATCAAGCATTCGCTCCGCTGTTTTACCAAACCCATGCTGGAACAGAAATTCCCCTCTACATTGCATGCCACTTTCGCTTTCTTTGATTGCCAGATTTTATGGCAGTGTCCAGACTGCATGCTGCTTTCACTTCATTTGATCTCCTGGTTTTAGGGTACAGTCTGCATAGATTTATGGCCGTTTTATGGCCGTTCAGGGGTGACTCTGCCGTCAGTATGGCGTTGGCCCAGGGTATTTAAATGTGGTTTTGTGCCGCATCTTTTTCTGTTCCAGTGTGGGTTTGGTAAAACAAGGGAGCGAATGCTAGATGTAGAATGGGCCACAGCTGAGTGGAGGGATCATCCTGGGAGTTCTTACCCACCCAGCTCCCTTAGCAAAGTAGCTTCATGGTAAAGTTGCAGATGAGAGCTCTTCTTCCCCTCCAAGCTGGGCAGGGACAGAAGTCATGCTTTTAACGTCTGCACTGCAAAATGAAGAGGCGAAAGAGCTAATTTGTCTCCTTTTCTCTGCAGTCCAAGCTGACAGCTTGGGAGGGAAATCGGTTCCGCTTCTGATCACCCCCTCCTTATTTGCTGCATCTCAGCATGTTTGGGAGGCAACAAAGTTTCCAGGATGGTAGAGCAGATGGACTTTCAGCAGATCAGCTGGGAGTTGGCTTCAGATTCCCCACCCACCCAAGCAAAATCTCCCCAGTTGATCAGAAGCCGACTCAGAGCTGATCCCTCATATTCAGGCTGGGATGTATCACCTCTCAGCTCACCTCCCATGACTTCCTGTCAGCACCAGCAGTCATGACTGCAACACCAGGCACAGGCAACTCTCACCGCATGCAGTGGTGGGGATGTGTAAACCTTCCCTATTATTACCATGGAAAGGTGTTTTCTGTATGGTTCTTCCCCATATTTGTTGGCAGATACAGATCCTAATATCGGAGAGATCTGAAGTATGCTTTTTTAAAAAGTGATTTTTAGACAAGCACCTGAGCACATTACCCTTCTTCTTCTTCTCCCCCCGTCCGGGGGGGGGGGGAGGGGTTGACCTGCTTGCTGCTGAGCAAGTTGCTGGCCTTGATTTACACCTTTCCCCCCTCTCATACAATAGTTTTAGGTGAAGCAAACGTCTGCTTTTTTCAGGTAGGTAAAGTTTTAGAGACTGATTTGGGACACATGTAAACATACAGTTTTTGCTTTGGAAAACAAAAACCAGTGATTCTTGTTACAAACTTACTTTGGGTTTGCACAGTGAGTGTGAGGCCCAATTTAAACATGAAACTATCAAGGCAAGTCAAAGAGATTCCTCACGTAACTTTGTGCTTTAACTTCAACTTTAAACAGTACAGCACCCTGTGCAAAATGCCTACATGTTCTTAGTTAGCATTCCAGTGTATTATCTGCCATAGCTAGCGATCTCCGGCACACAAACTAAGGTCAAATCTACATCTGACTTTCCTGCTGGAATCATTCTAGTTTTAAAAACCCCCATCTATACCTGTTTCTAGTTTCAAACCATACATGTTCTAGTTTAAAAATTATTGTTACATTCGTTAATTGCCCTCCTGTGGTCAAGCTAGCATTACACTGCTTTAAACAGATCCTGTTGCTTTGTACTTTTCAGACCGAGGGAGTGAAATTTGAAACCAGCGTGAAATGAGCATAGGAAAGGACAGCAGTCAAACTACTTCAGTGGGGAGGTGTAAATTGGGCCTAAGCACAATGAAACTGTTTTGAACAAATTGAAGCAATTTCAATGAGATTCCAAGCCCACACAGTGCAGAGTCACCCAGGAAAGCACCTCTGCCTTGCCAGCATGACATTTAAATCAGAGCTGATGAAAGTGAAGTGAGAGGGGGTGCTTTCAGTGCATATTTATGGATTCCCAACCCTCTGTGTCAATCTCCATTGCTGTTACAGATTGATTACTCAGGATTGTTCTTAGAATCACTGTCACCACTGTTGTAGTTAGAATTGCCACTCTGGTTTCTAGGAATGCTTTGGAAGAGTGGAAGAACTCAGTACCTTCACTCTGAAGCCATCATCTCCCTTATATATAATTGTGTTTTTGGGTGACACTTTGCTGAATGTTCCATGCGCTCCCAAATCAGTTGGCTCCATGATGTGTCACTCAAGCTGCCCCTATCTACTGGCTGTGTTGCCTGAGTCTTGCCTCCCGCATTATAAACAGTTTGCGGTTCCTCCCCGCACCCCCATAGCCAGTCTGAACACAGAGTTCATTTGCATATGCGGCTTGATTGGCCTTTGCCTCTAACATTCTAAACAGTTTGCTGTTGCTGTTGGGAGACATTGAATGTGTCCTGAGGTAAAATACATATCCCAATCTCCCCTTAAATGGTCACTGGAGTCAGCCCCATAGCTAGGGATATTTTTGGGAGGGGGTCTGGGGGGGCACCAGCTAATTAAATCAAAGTTAATTAGTGAAACTCCTTAGAAGCCAGCTTTCTTCTAAGGCAGCCCTGCATCCCTGCCAGACTCCAGGGCAAGTGAGGGGGGGGGGGGTAACGTCCAGCAGCCGTAGCTTCCTCTCTCCCCCAGAGTGCTGCATACCTGCTCAAGTTGTGAAGCTAGGCAGGGAGAAGCAGGCAGTGGGCAGCAACATCCAGAAGGGGGATTGGCAGGGAAGGGAAGAGAAAGAAATCTAACGGTGGGAGTGGGAAAAGGCAACAGGACACTCTCCCTAGCCCACTTACTCGGGCTAGCCCAGCAAGCCCACCTGCCCACCCACCACACCACTGAGCAAGCCAGGCACCTCCTGCTGCTGGAACTGCTGCCACCTCTGCCACTGCTGTTCTGGATGTCACCGGCTGGGAGTGGAGTGAGGCCGGTGGGGAAGCAGCCAAGGATCTCGGTGGTTGGGCAGCCAGGTCAAAGGCAGCATGGCACAGGCAGCAAGTTGAGGTATTTTGGTGCTAGCCTGGGAGGGAGGGGCCAGGAAGAAATGCTAGTGGGCCGGGCCTTGTGGGCCCCATGTTAGCTACAGGCCTGACTGGAGTTGCCAGTCTCCCTGTGGGTCCTGGAGATCTCTCAGAAATCACCGTGTTCCCCAGCCACAGCACATCATTTCCCCTACAGAAAATTTCCCAGCTATTACAACTGATCTCCAGATGACCAAAATCAGTTCTCCTGGAGGCAATGGCTGCTTTGGGCAGTGGACTCTATGGCACTATACCCTGCTGAGGTCCCTCCCCGCCCCAAACCCTGCCCTCCCCAGGCTCTACCCCTCAAATCTACAGGTATTTCCCAACCCAGAGTTGGCAACCCTGTAACTGGCTACGGAACCACTTTCCGGACCCTTGGAACCCAGAAGACATGGCATAGGAGGAGGTGGTTTTCTGCCATAGCTGCCACTGCATGGCCCCAAATCAACATAAGTCGGGAGTGGAGGGAACCATACCTGTTACCATGTGGCTCCTCTCCCATACTACCCACTCGGGGCAGCAAAAATGACTTGAGACAGCCCTGCCTTCTAGCTAAGCAGAAGGGAATAAACATGGCTCACCTCCCTCTATTTCCCCCTTCCCTCTGCCGTCCCACCAGCCACAGCCGGGACACTCACCTGGAGCTTCCTTCTAGAGCCCGTTGTATTTCTTCCCACAATGGGCCTTACTCCTAGTTACTTTATAATCGTAATGACTGTTCTCATGCTCATAAAGTTATGCATTAATGCACAGCTCTGGGTATTTCTTAAATTGGAAATTTAAACTTGATTTGAAACTAAAGCAACATCTGTATCTATGACTTGGGTGCATATTCGTGATTGCATTATTTAAAATATTTGAATCCCATCTTCCTCTCTAGCAAGGGCTCAAAGCATATCCGTAGATACATTACTTTGGGTGTGTATGTATGTGTGTGCGTCCACATGCATTCAGGGATGAGTTTGTGTTCACAAACAAGGAATTCAAGGGAAGGCTTGTGTTAGTGGTAGCAGTTGCTGCGTCAACTGTGGCTTGTGCTCTTGGCTCTGCAGTCTCAGGTATTATCAGGCCATCATTTTCATGCACAGTAGCCTGTTTGGATATAGCCATAGACATTAGAAGTGTCAACAGTGGTACCTCAGCAATATCTGATTTGTGACGTCAGGACAGGGGATGGAATCTGAATCCTCAAACCTGCTTTGTCAGCAAGTTTGGGTCACACCTAATGCACAGTTCCAGAGGTTCTGCAACCTGCCCTGTGCCAGGCCTCCGTCTCATACCTGTTAGTACTGTCAAAAAAATGGTCTGGGCAGGAGGTCCTCCTGTACCACATCATTCACAGTAAAAATGTGCAGGACCACAAGCTTTTCTCCTCTTTCCTTCATTGTGAGACTGCAGAAACCACTAAATATGTTTTTTGAGGGGGTGCTCTTCCACATTCTCATTTTCCTTGCTTGTAAGTTCCTGTTGCTTTGTCTTTCCCCTATTCTGGATGTCCTTTGCTCCCTCTAGTAGTCAATTTGGTATTATACTGCCTCATGTCTGACATATTTTCTGCACATGCCGGACATAGTTCAATGTAATATTGAATTGACCACTAGAGGGAGTAAAACACATATGTAACAGACCCCCTCCCAAAGCAACAGGAACATAAAAGCGAGGGAAATGAGAATGCGGAAAAGCTCAGAGGGAGTATTGATACACTGATGAACTCTGCCTTTCTGAAAAGCATTGACAGCCTATCATGTATAACTGCCATCAAAGACATGAGAAGATCCTGAATACAGCTGGAACCTTTGGATTGTGCTGTGCTGGATAACAAAGAATATTTTTTAAAGGGATGTGTCAGATTTGCTGTAACAGGACAGAGCCAGCAAATGACCAGGATTTTTAGCTCGCTTTGCAATTTGCATCTTTCTTGGGTGCTTGATTCTTTGCCAGAACTGTTACAAAAAAAGTCCTAATTCCCAGAAGTGCCCCTGTCAGCAAGAGGTTACTAGAAACTGTGTGACAACTGACATTACTGGAAATGCAGGCAGGCACATGGGATGGTGTGCTTGCTCCCAGTCACACAGACTGTGGGTTTATTTGTTCCTAGAACAGCATGTTCACATTAGTACTGCTTCACTAGATTAACATTTGTCGGTTGCCACTTACATGCCTTGTGGCATTGCTGCGTGGTATGCCTGAAGTTCTCAGAAGGAGGGCCCGTAGCTTAATAGTAGAGCATACACACAGTGTATAGAATGTCTGTGCTTCACTCTCTGGCACTTCCAGCTGTAATGATCTCAGGCAGTGGTCCAGGGAAAGACTCTTCTCTTCCCAAAGCCTTGGAGAACTGCTGTCAGTCCAAGCAGACAGTGGAGAGACAGGTCAGACAGCTTCATCTGCTTATAAAGAAAGGAGAGCAATCATTTGTACCCGACTCAAATCCAGCAGTAGTTCACTGCCTCTTTTCTGCTGTGCTCTGTGGGGTCTTGTGTGCTGCTGCCCATTTCCACGCTCTCCCCTACAACTGGCGTTCCTTCACACCATCTGTGTTTCAAACAAGGGCGTAGACTTTCCAATTTCCCGGGGGGAGGGGCTGGGGCTGGGCCAGAGACATTACAGACCATCAGGGGCCATTTCATAGAAAAAGAGGTGCAGGAGCTCATTAGCATGACTCATTAGCATGACTTATTTGCATATGCTATACCACCTGACATAACTGGAAGTACATCAGAAGGGAGGGAGGGAGGGAGGGAAAAAGAAAGAAAGAAAGAAAGAAAGAAAGAAAGAAAGAAAGAAAGAAAGAAAGAAAGAAAGAAAGAAAGAGAGGGGACAGCTATTAATCCAAGCCTCAGAAATACCACTATTCTGGGAGGATAGCTTCA
Organism: Lepidodactylus listeri; assembly: GCA_029233225.1. Taxonomy (NCBI): domain Eukaryota; kingdom Metazoa; phylum Chordata; class Lepidosauria; order Squamata; family Gekkonidae; genus Lepidodactylus; species Lepidodactylus listeri. The sequence continues at coordinate 15,318,143 of JARCFY010000017.1, read as the reverse complement.
GTGGTGGCTGAAGCCTTCAGAAGGCTGGTCGGAGGAACAAGGACCTTTCCAGGGGACAGGGTCATTTTGCTGCAGCCACATGACACAAGCAGGCATTCCCTTGTGGGGGGTGGGGGGTGGGCTCCAACTCCCGGAGCTGCGCTCTCCTGAGCTCCTGCTCGAAATGACCCCTGCAGACCATTGTCTCCGGGGGAGGCTCAGCATGTCCTGGAAAAGTTGGGGGGGGGGGGCTCCAGCCCCCTGAAGTTGACACCTATGGTATCAAATGCAATCTCATCTTTTTTCATCTGATGCCCAGTTGATTCTCCTGAGTTTCTGTGATCTTTTCACCATCCTTGACCTCTTTGCTGCCTTGGATAAGGTTGAGCACCCTCTCCTTCTTGATTCCCTCCACTCCTTCAGTTTTGGCAGTGCTGTCCTCATTAGACTCTCTCTGGAGATGGCACATTAATATTTTCCATCGGGAAAATTTCCTTCGTAGCCTCCCTCCCTCTGCTGTGCTTCTTCAGGGCTGTGTCCTCAATCCCTGCTGTTTTATGTTCATTGTTTTAAAAGACTTGACTCACCTGTCTACCTTACACGCCAGGTCACAGACAACTGATTTTTTTTTTTTAAAAAAAATACAGTTATCAAATGAGGAGAACAATAGTCATTGGGTGAACTTTGGTAGATGCTGTAGTTTTTCAGGACCAACGATATGATGGTGACACCCAGATTTGCATCTCTTCCCCAGTCAAACATGTGCCTGATGTTTCAGCTTCACTATCTTGTTACCTTTGGAAACGGGCATGTCCAAGGCTATGCTGATAATCTTTCTTTCTCCATCTCCTGTTTCATTCTGAATATCAGTTAGCATCGCCATCTACCCTGTCACAGACTGGGTAGATGCCTTTGATTCTTTGATTTTGCCTTTGATTCTTCTCTTTTGCTCCCTTGTATTAAATTTGTTAGCAAGTTATGTTGCTTCTTCCTGTATGGCACTGTCGGAACGTGAACTTCCCTCTCAGTCCTCTCTGGTCATCTGTTGCCTTGACTACAAAAACCTGCTTTCTGGCCTTCCCATCTCACATTTCAGCCCTCTCACCTCTATCCAGAACGCTGCTGCCAAAATAATTCACTTCTCTAGCTGTGATGTTCCTCAGAGCTCTTCTCTTGGAGGTTTGAAATGAGCAAAACCTTTATTCTGAATTTCAAAAGTTTTTTTTTTCACCTCTCTGGGCAGAGAACAGGCAGGAAGGGGGGAAGTCAGTTCACTTGCTTTCCAGACTCACCTCAACTCACTTTCATACAAATGCCAATAGGTCTAGACAATGGGATGGTCAAGCTGCCCCCCTCCCCCTTCAAGCACAGAACAGAGATTTGGAGGAATTAAATACCAGAGAGACTTCAGGAAGGAAAATTCTAGAGACTTCAGGAAAAGCTTTGCTCACCCGGCCTCACCTGGCCAGTGGGTGGAAAAAAGAGAGGAGATAAAACTCAGGGGAGTGAGGAGGAAGATCTCTTTTGTGATGAGTCCATCAGAGCAGACAGAACTCTTAGCTGAGGTCTGGAGGAGGCAGTCATTAACCATGTGTTGGCCCGAAGAGCTGAAGGAAGTTTCAAGGTAACAGAAACTGTATAGAGAGCTGTAACTTCCTAAGCTAAGAAGCCTGACTTATATTTTAACATCTGATAGGGCATGTGTAGAGGGAGGGTAAGACAAATTGCATTTTACCCATTTCTTTTAGTTCCCTTGCTCAGTCTGGCGCTGTGCTAAAAGTATGCTTTTGAATATTTTCTTTTTAATAAATACTTATAACTTTGGATGCTGGTTCTCTGTACCACATAGACTTCCACTGTTTTGGACACACTATTTTAAAAGGAGCGCCAGGGGGAAAGGCAGGCAGTTGGCAACTGGCTATTCCTCCAGGGAAGCAGAAGGCAGCAAATGGTCCCTGTGGTGACCAGGCACTGGGCAGCGGGAGACACTCAGGCGAGGCCTCAGAACTCGGAGGGGAAGCTGGGAGTCCTGACCCTCCTTGTGGGCAATTCCTTACAAAGGTCAGGTGGTGGCGGCAGGTTGATCGGAGAGAGAGAAAAACCTCTTCAGGTGTTGGGAAAACCTTGGAGGGCAAGGTGGAGCAGGACCTGCAGGCCTGAGCAGGCCCATTCTGCCACAAGACAGTTCAGTGGTCAGCTATAGGGCTGCCAAGTCCCCCGGTAGGGCGGGGGAAACACCAATTTTTAAAGCTTACGCCCGCTTTTTCAAAATTGGCCACCGGGGGAGGCAATGGCTGCCAGCAGGAACGCAGCCTGAACTCTTAAAGGGGAAATGTCTGTTGAGGCTTTTTACTGCAGGCTCTCTGCAGACATTTCCCTTTTAAGAGTTCAGGCAGAGCGAGCAAGAGAGCCCCGCCCAGAGATTAAGGAGGGACTAGGCTCTTTCTACTGAAGGGCGTGCTTTTGCATGTGGCTTGCAAAGTTGCTGGGGTAAGTGCCTCTGCCAGCTCTTTTCCTTCTTTCTCTCTCTCCCCCTCCCCCTCCCCCTTTCTTTCTTTTTTCTGTCTGTCTGTCTGTCTGTCTGTCTCTCTCTGTCCCCATCCAGCAGAGGTCTATCAGTGGCTATTATTAGCCACAAGGTCTAAATGGAACCCTTTGTCTGGGGCAGTGATGCTCTGCATTCTTGGTGCTTGGGGGGCAACAGTGGGAGGGCTTCTGGAGTTCTGGCCCCGCTGCTGGACCTCCTGAGGGCACCTGGTATTTTTGGCCACTGTGTGACACAGAGTGTTGTACTGGATGGGCTGTTGGCCCGATCCACTGTGGCTTCTCCCCTGTTCTTATGATATGAAATCATATTTAGCACTTGTGTAGCTCTTAGTGCTTCATATTCTGCCGAGATGAGGAAGGATTCAGTAGGGCCGTTGCTCAGTGATAAGAGCATCTGCTTGATATGCAGGAGGTATCAGCCTCTTCAGCTAAAAAAGGATCAGGTAATAGGTGACATTAAAGATCTCAGCCTGAGACCCTGGAGAGCCACTACCAGTCTGAGTAGTCAATACTGACCTTGATGGACCAATGGCCTGATTCAGTATTAGGAAACTTCATGAGTTCATGTGTCAGCATGTGGAAGCAACATCACAGGATGTGACATCACAAAATGATGTCACTTCCTTTCTCCTGGCTCCACCCCCAAAGTCTCCTGGCTCCACCCCCAAAGTCCTCAGATATTTCCGAAGTTGGACTTGGCAGCCCTAGTCAGCTATAAGGCAAATGAGACAAATGACAACATTTTATGTGAGATGAATGCCAGTCTCTAAAAATTAAATGCAAGAATATTACATTTGTACACATAAATTTATTTATTTATTTATTTGAATTGGGTGTAGGCGGCTCACAACATTTAAAATCAGTATACAAATTCAATTAATAATTTAACAGTAAAACCAATAAACCCACTAAAATGGCGACAATTTACAAATCCAACACCAGAAACAGTAACTGCATCTACTACTTCATCCCCCTGGTCAGAGACAAACACCAAGAGATGTACCAGGCCTACACATCACTGGCCACTTACCCGTGGCCATTTTCCCCAGCGGCGGCCCCAAAAGCCTGGCAGAAGAGCTCTGTCTTGCAGGCCCTACGGAACTGCAAAAGGTCCCGCAGGGCCCTGATGTCTTCTGGGAGCTCATTCCACCAGTGGGGGGCCGCCACTGAGAAGGCTCTATTCCTGGTGGTCGTCAGTCTGGCCTCTCTCAGGCCAGGCAAGGTCAGGTGATGTTGTGTGCCTGATCACAGTGCTCTCTGGGGTATATATGGGGAAAGACGGTCCCTCAGGTAGGTCGGCCCCTGACCATATAGGGCTGTAGTGGCTCAGAGGTTAAAAACACTGAGCTGCAGACTGGGAGGTCAGTAGCTCGGCAGTTCGAGACCCGAGTGCTGCATGATAGAGGGAGCTCCCATCTCTGGCCCCAGCTCCTGCCAACCTAGCAGTTCAAAAGCAACAAATTGCAAGTAGACAAATAGGTTCCGCTTCAGTGGGAAGGTAACTGCGTTCCGTGTGCCTCGACGTTTAGTCATGCTGGCCACATGACCACGGAAAAAGTCTTCGGATGGCGCTGGCTCTTCGTCTTAGAAACGGAGATGAGCACTGCCCCCTAGAGTCGGATTTGACCAGCTTTCGAGCAAGGGAAACCTTTACCTTTACACATAAATTTACTACTTGGACTGTCCTGATACACAAGGCAGAGTCGATACCAAAATCGTGTGACTCACCGGGGTGTCATGATAAGAAAAATAATTTCATCTCACCATCCACAACTAACCCGGTGAGGCATACTAATGGATGCAAAACCTTGCCGTTAAGAAATGCTGGCGTGTTGTTTTACTGCTTTGTCCTACCATCGAAAAGGAAAATGGAACATGGCTTTGGTGAAGCAGGGTTTCTCCAGACCGATGTTAAACCTGCTTTCAGCTTGATAGTATTTTCTTTACGTAATTCCTGTGGCTGCTCCTGCTGCGTGCATTCAATGTGTGTCCTTATGTCCACAGTAAACTCCAAGTGACCTTACAGCTGGTAGTTTTCAATGGCCAAGGGTATGTCAGGAAGTGCTGTCTCAGGACTATATATCCTCCTTCGCCTTCAGCGACTTAATGGTTCTACATTTACAGCTGAATAAGCGGAATCATAAATTCTGGTTGATTCTACATTTTTTATAGATGTCGCTTTCAGTCTTCAAATTATTTAATGATTTTAACCAGTCCACTAAATTTAACCTCCAGGATCGTCCACAATTCATCTTTTGCTACTAGTCCCCTTTTGTGTGGGAAGGCTTCGATCATTCTGTTATCTGCTCCCCCCCCCCCCCCCCCCCGAAGCCATCAGGAATTCTCTCATCTGGTTATAAAAATGGCCTAACTGGAAGCTGAGCTCTCCAGATATATTCTGAAATCTCTATCCTTTGCCTGCCCTTAAGTATTTATCTCAGCCAACAGGCACCAGGAAGCTAATTTGACCATTGTCTTCTGCAAATAGGAGCATTTTTTCACTTCTTTCTTGCCTTAATTTCTCTAGGAACAACGACTGAACCACCAGTTTTGCCCACTTCAGAATCTAAATTAGTTGTAATGGAAGAAAAGTGTAAGTACCCTTCCCCCCCTGATTCTTTCTCTTTTCAAAGATATTTGATTTGATTTGTTCTTACAGTACACCTCATTTCAGTACTTCAATACCGCTTGAGATAGGCATTATCATCAGCAAGATTTCTAAGAAAGCATCACTACTTAAGACTCCGCATACGAGTCTTTATGTTTTTGCTATCCAGGTTGCAGAGAATCTAGACCCTTTCTCTTAGAGAACTAGTTCCTTTTAGATATGGTAGCTCCCACATGAGTTATCGTATTCAGACTGCTTATGCAAGAGTAGCCCTATCGGTGTTTATGGGACTCCTCCGAAGGAAATGGGGTGTGAGCTTTAAGCTCTTTCATCAGACGTGTTTATGGAATTGAGATCTTTTCATTCCATACATTTTTAAAATCTCTTCCCAAGGAATTTGCTACCACAATCATATAAAGAAGGCAAAATTAAAGAAAGACCTCACGTACAGCATGAGATGGCGTTAGTGGCAGAATAATGCATAGTTATGTATCACCCAGTGTTGTCACAAAATTCCAGCAAACAAGCAGAATTACTGAAATACAACATCTAATTTTGGTTGGTGACAAAGAGTTGTATCTTAAGACACCCCCTCCCCCCCCGCAGCCTACGATGTCCCCTAAAAATGCTTTCCCTGGGCTTCAGGGAACACCCCCCCCCCCGGGAATGTATAGCGCTGGTCATGATGTGGGGGTCTGCGGTGGCAGGAAATCTCCCTCTGCAGGCAGGAAGCAAGCACTGTCAACTGTGAGAGTTACTTGTTTTATTATTTTAATTAAATTAGAGCAGAGCTGTCGAACTCAATTGTTACGAGGGCCGGATCTGACATAAATGGGGCTTTCTTGGGCCAGGCCATGCTCGTTATAAAATGTAATGCTAGGGAGATATTAACCGGAGATATTAACCGGAGATAAATGACACCGACAAACACAACTAAAGTGTTTTTTAAACTTAAAATACAAACATGCTTAAAACAGTAACACTCTTGCCATATCTTGTTTATTGAACAGTCTTTGATAACCGACACCTCCCAAACCTCCCCCCACCTGTAAAAAAAGGTGGGGGGATAGTGGGTTTTGGCAATTCAATTTTTTAAATAGAACATCAAGAAAAAAGCACAAGGATCACATCAGAAACGAAAAACATAAAATGCTCTGAGGCTAGGAAAACATGAAATGGCTGGGCATTGCAAGCTCCCCCCCCCCCCCAGGTCTGCTCAGAGTGGCCGTGGCTCTCCAGTCTAATGTCCCCCTTTGGCTGTGGGTTCCCAGCTTAGAGTACTCACTCAGGCACCCGTTCTCAGGTCCCTTCCGCAGAGGCAAGCTGGCTCAAAACATCAGCCCTTTATTTGCAAGGAGGCACTTCAGCTGGCATACAAACACTGGAAACTGAAACCATTTGAGCTCCATTCCACTGGAATGCATTGCAGCTCAAAAAAAGTTGCAAAGAAAATGGGGAATGGATTTTCCATTAAGGTTTCTGGGTCCAGATAGATTACTCTGGGACCGGAATGGCAGCCTCCAGAGTGGAACTACTCCCAGGGGCCGTCATTCATTCATTTATTTGCTTCAATTTTATCCCGCCCTCCCTGCCAAGGCAGGCTCAGGGCGGCTCACATTAAAAATTGAAATATATTAAAACACAGATATAAAAACACAGTGCAACGTTATAAAACATCACAATACAGATACAGTGCTGGTAAAATGCTGGTGGTGGTAACGGTAGCTCCCAGTAGGACATAATGAGATGATGTAAAGTATGGCCACAGTCAGTGTCCAGTGTATCGGAAGCTGTTAAAGGGCCTTAGTTGTTGTTGGTAGCAACTCCTAATCGAAAGCCTGGTGGAAGAGCTCTATTTTACAGGCCCTGTGGAACTGTAAAAGGTGCCACAGGACCCTGATGTCTTCAGGGAGCTCATTCCACCAGTGTGGAGCCACCACTGAGAAGGCCCTGGCCCTGGTCTGGCCCAGTCTGGCATCTTTCGGTCCAGGGAGGGCCAAATGAGGGCCAAACGGCTGCCATTCCAGTCCCAGGGTAGTCTATCTGGGCCCAGAGACCCAGATGAGCTCCCTGATGTCTTCAGGGAGCTCATTCCACCAGTGTGGAGCCACCACTGAGAAGGCCCTGGCCCTGGCCCTGATAGAGGCCAGTCTGGCATCTTTCGGTCCAGGGAGGGCCAAATGAGGGCCAAACGGCTGCCATTCCAGTCCCAGAGTAGTCTATCTGGGCCCAGAGACCTTAAAGGAAAACCCATTCCATATTTTCTTTGCAACTTTTTTTGTCCTTCTGCCCAGAGGACTTCTGGAGGAGAAACAGCCAAAGACCAAGGCCCAGTCAGCTGGGAAGTTTGGTAGCCCAGATCTCCCTCAGAAGGGTGAGGGTGGGCAGGGTTGGGGATGGGATGGGTGGTGGAAAAGAGAGTCAGGGGCTGGATTAATGCCCTGGGTGGGCCGGTTCTGGCCCGTGGGCCATAGGTTTGACACCCTTGAATGAGAGGGTAGGGAAAAGCAAGTTGCAAAGCAGATGTATGAAGATGTAACAAGACCAGCCAGATTTTGTATTACCCAATTTAGGCTCCTTGAACATGCCACGTAACTATTGCCTCCACCATCATGAGCACTTTCTTCCAGACACCATTTGCCAGGGAGCACTGGGACATCATACCAGGATATGCAGTCTTCGTTAGGGTTTTACAGTCCCAGTTCAGCCCTTTCAGTGGTCCCAGAACCACTTTGTAGGCTGGAGGAAAGCTTCAGATTGGCTGAGTGGAGTGGTAGGATTCAGGCCAGGATTGTTATAATCAAGTGACAGATTGGAAGCAAAGATGGAGAAAGAATAGCTTACCGAAGGCCACCCGGTGAGCTCGTGCCAGAGGCAGAATTTCAGTGCAGGGTTTTGTGACCCAACTCTCAGGCTTTTAGTTGCTGTCCTATCCTTATTTTGTTTACTATTTATTTAGAAAGTTTATGTCCTGCCTTTCTGCCCCACAAGGGCAAACCAGGGTGGCTAACAAATTGAAACATACCTGAAACAAACCACAATTTAAGAAGGGTATAGACAAGCTGGAAGGTGTCCATAAGAAGAGGGCAACGAAGATGGGGAGGGGTCTGGAGACCAAGTCCTGTGAGGAAAGGTTGAAGGAGCCGGGGATGTTTAGCCTGGAGAGGAGACGACTGAGAGGTGATATTGTAACCATCTTCAAGTACTTGAGGCATTGTCATGTAGAGGATGGTGCAGAGTTGTTTTCTGTTGCCCCTGAAGGTTTGACCAGAACCAACGGGTTGAAATTAAATCAGAAGAGTTTTTGGCTAAACCTTAGGAAGAACTTCCTGACAGAGCAGTTCCTCAGTGGAACAGGCTTCATGTTGGGGACCCCCCACCCCCTCCAGGAATGCCCCCCCCCCAAGTTTCCTGCTGGGGATGAATATGGACCTGGCAACCCTATTCTCCAGCAGTAGGCTTGGCTCCAGAAGCACCCAGCACTTCAGACCTGTTCCTTCAAGGGGAGTGCAGTCCCACCCAGAATGGGTGACACCTTAAACCCGGGGTCAGACCTTTTGCCAACCAGAAGCACTTCCATCTTGTGATTAGGCCTCAGTGTATTAGCCTGCATGCACTCCAAAACTGTCTCTGGGCACCAGTTCAGGATTTCTACAGCCTCTTGGGATCAGCTGGAAGCGCAAGATGGAGCTGAGCGTTATCCACACACACTGACAATCCCGCCCAAATCTCTGTTTGAATTCTCCCCTCAGTTGCATGTAGAAGTTGAAGGGCATAGGAGACAAGATGGAACCTTGCAGGACCCCATAAGCTAAAGGCAAAGGTGCTGAGCAGCTATTCCCCAGCACCACCTTCTGAAAACTTTCCTCCAAGCAGGATCGGAACTACCGCAAAATTCTGCCTCCCAATCCCAGACCAGATAGGTGGTCCAGCAGGATACCATGATCTTTGGGTGAAGAAGGACTTCCTTTTATCTGCTCTAACCCGGCTGCTCAGCAATTTCATGGAGTGCCCACGAGTTCTTGTATTGTGAGAAAGGGAGAAAAGGACTTCTTTCTCTGCCTGCTCTATCCCATGCATAATCTTGTAAACCTCGAGCATGTCACCCCTCAGCTGTCATTTCTCTAAACTAAAGAGCCCCAAGCGCTTTAACCCTTCTTCATAGGGAAAGTGTTCCGACCCTTTTATCATTCTAGTTGCCCTTTTCTGCACTTTCCCAATACTATAATATCCAGGGGTCCGTTGGGGCCGGAGCGAGGCAGAGCAAAGCTCCGCCAGCTCAGGAGTGGCCACTAGGGCAGCCACGGGCCGAATCAGATTCTCTAATCTGATTCAGCCTGCTGCCGAATTGCCGCTGAAATTCGGCGGCAATTTTAAAAGCCACTGGAGGGGAGGGGGTTTGAGGGAGAGGCTCCAAACTTGCAGGGTAGCTGCTGGGGCCTCTTCTCGAAATACCCACCAAGTTTCAAGAAGATTGGACCAGGGGGTCCAATTCTACGGGCCCCCAAACAGGTTGCCCCCATTCCCTCCATTGTTCTCTATGGGAGGAAAATAGAACATTTTTTCCCACCATAGAGAACAATGGAGGGGATGAGACAACCTGTTTGGGGGCCCATAGAATTGGACCCCCTGGTCCAATCTTCTTGAAACTTGGTGGGTATTTCGAGGAGAGGCCCTAGCAGCTACCCTGCAAGTCTGGAGCCTCTCCCACAAACCCCCTTTCCTCCAGCCCCTCATATACCCTATGAGTTTTTGCCATTGATTTCAATGGCCCATAGGGTATAATGGGGCTGAAACTGACATTCCCTTTCTGACACACTTCTGGTGATGTCAGGGGACGTGGCATATGCTAATGAGCTATGCTAATGAGTTATGCTAATGAGCTCCTGCAGCTCCTTTTCTACGAAAGGACCCCTGATAATATCCTTTCTGAGGTGTGGTGACCAGTCCAGTCTTGTGTTGTAACGTAGCTAGACTTATGTTTGGTATTTTTATATTTTGTATATTCGTATTCTTTCCTTTAGCCCTGTACTCACTGGGCATGATGGCTATTTTCCACACGTGTGCTCCGGTAGAATCTTTAGTAATAAAGTTTCTTTCCTGTGTATGAAAACAGACTGTGATTCAGATCCTACACACACGCCTAGACCAGGCATGGGTTACGTGGTAGGCTGGGTTTTGCAACTTGGCACAAAGAGGGCACAAAGAGGGCACAAAGGGGGCACAAAGAGAAACATGCTTTTACACGCAAGCAATCATGCAACATGCATGTGAGAATGCACAGACCCAGGATGGGTTTGTCGCACTTACTATGTTGCTTGGGTGATGGTACCTTGTAGGTGAAAACCCTTCTGGCTGTGGATGCTGGGCAGCTCTTGGGACTGAGGAGTCTGGCTGATTTTGTGGAGAGAGGGTTCTGGTTCTGCTTGTGTTTCCCTTTAATCTGAGTTCTTTGGCCGTGGGGAGCCATGGAGACACAGACAATGTCCTGTCACTTTTATAACACCCTGCCGGAGCCGCTATCACATAGCCATTTCAGTCCCAGGGCCTCCTGCCACTGTTATCTCTTGGCCTTTGTGTACCCTGCGAGCACAGCAGCTGCTGACACTCAAGCGATGTGTGACAAAGGAAGTGAAGAAACATTAGGCAGTCCTGATTGAAAACCTTTCCCAAAAGGGATGAACAGTGGCTTCTCTCAGGCTACTGGTTGCAGATTGCACCCCTTGAGGAGAAAGGTGTTTTAAGAAGCCACTGAATAGCCCTGGCTAGCCAGAGCTCGTCGGCTTTCAGAAGCTAAGCAGGGTCGGACGTGGTTAGTACTGGGATGGGAGACCCCCAAGGAAGATGCGTTGCTATGCCGAAGAAGGCTATGGCAAACCACCTCTGCAGGGGTCATTTTGCAGAAAAAGAGGTGTAGGAGCTCATTAGCACAACTCATTAGCATAACTTATTTGCACATGCTACACCCCCAGACATCACCGGAAGTATGTCAGAAGGCAAGAAGGAAAGAAGAGAGAGAGAGAGAGCTGACAGAGAGGGGACAGCTACTAATCCAAGCCTCAGAAATACCACTATTCTGGGAGGATAGCTTCAGTGGTGGCTGAAGCCTTCAGAAGGCTGGTTGGAGGAACAAGGACCTTTCCAGGGGCCGGGGTCATTTTGCTGCAGCCATGACACAAGCAGGCATTCCCCCGTGGGGGGGTGGGCTGGCACCAACTCCTGGAGCTGCACTCCCCCGAGCTCCTGCTCAAAATGACCCCTGCACCTCTGTTCATCGCTTGTCTTGGAAACCCCGTGGTCCTGGGGTTGCCGTGCCCTGATTGTGACTTGACAGTGTACAGTTGTTATCATTAATGTGGATCAAGGTGGGCAGCCGTTTTGGTCTGAAGCAATAGAGCAAAGTTCGAGTCCAATGACAGAACAAAAGTTCGAGTCCAATGGTGTGTGCACACGAAAGCTCACACCTTGAATAAAACTTCATTGGTCTTAGAGGTGCCTTTGGACTCTAACTTTGTTCTGTTGCTGATGTGGAGTTGCTTGGATGTCTAGTGACCAAACCAGACATCCCCTTTGAGTTCTATGGTCTGAGTCCTCCCATTCATTTTTAAACACACTATTTTCACGCACGCAGTGGCTCCAGCATGGATTAGGGCCACATGGAGGGGGTATGCAGCACAGGTGAAAGGTTAAAATGGTCTTCTTCCCTGTAGAGCCAATCTGAACCTGGGCACTGCACACCTGAAAATTAAGTTTTAAAAACCACTGGGAGTTCTGAACGCAACTAGATGTGCCCAGTTTGACCCGTACAGATTGAGAGATTTGCTCTTTTCAGCGGTTTCACTCTCGCAGCTGATTTGCCTAAGAAGGAGGCTAACTGCCAAACAGTCATTCCAACCAGATGTCCTGTGTTTGTTTTCCCCCCACAGTAAGTACAACTCTGTCCTCTGGGCCTGGACACACTAGACAATGCAATGAAACTGTCAAGTCTTATTGCGTCAATGGTGGAGTCTGCTACTACATTGAAGGCATCAATCAGCTGTCGTGCAGGTAAGCGGACAAGTTTCTTTTCTCCAGAGTTCTTGGAATCCAGCAGGGTGGCTGCTGTGTGCAAGTGGGGGGAGGAGGAGAGACACTGGCCCGATGGTCCCCTTGGCGGTGGTGCTGGCTGAGAAGCGGAGCGGGCTGAGCTGGAGGCTAGTTGTGGTGGCAATCCTTTCATTTCCATTCTTCTCTGCTTCTTCTGCATCAGAGTGCTGCTTGGTTTATACGGGATATTTCTAAGTAGTCTCTCTGTCCCTTCCTCTTCCAGCTGCGCGGGAGTTCATCCCATTCCCCCTTTCTTCACAGTGTAGCTTCAGTTAGAACTGGTGCTGTCATCCTCCAGAGAGGAAAAGCCTGGATGTTAATAGCTAGACGTTTGGCGCCATGCCAGAAATGCCACTGGCTAGAGGGATGGGCCGCTTAATCGTTGTATTTATAGCAGATAACAACCTGGGTAGTCAACGAGTGAACGTGGAGTTTGCTTTGATGGGTAAGGAGAGTGAAAACCAGAAGAATCAGATCCAACAGAGAATCCAAGACCTGCCTCTAGATCTTTGTCTGAAGTACAGTTAAGGCAAGGAGCAGTTGAAAACTGGCGATTTCTTATGGCTTCAAATATGGGGCTATCACAGGTATGGAGTGTGCAATGAAAATTACTGGTAGTCGGTGAAAAAAGTGTCACACATGCTGAATAATCCACTTTCAGTGCATTTTAGCCATCATTTGCAAGTGGATTTTTCCCCCCTGTTCTGCACTCATTTTCCTCCCTCTAGTGGTCAATTCGATATCACACAGGTTTATTCTCAGCACATCTCCCTGCAGATTGAAACTGCAGGTTTTTATGTTGGACATAAATCTGTGTGATATCAAATCAGCCACTACAGGGAACAAAACACGAACAGAAAAAAAGAACTCTGGAACAACAAGAACTGAGCAGCAAATAAAATGAGAATGCGGAAAAGCCCAGTAAGATCGTGTTGCAAAGTGGACTGAAAGCAGATTCCTCAGCATGCGTGAAAACACCCTGAACTGCGTAGAGAGCTGACGGGTCACAGTCCTTTGGCAGGACATCAAGTGTGTGGTCTGTCCATCGAGGGCTTATCTAAATGTTACAAGGGACATGAGGCATGTTGGGGATCCCTGACACAACTCACAATGAAAACCTGCACAGTCACATATTTACAAAAAAGCCCCGTTGCTCACTGTGGCTCTGAGAGCTTGGAGGGGGTAGGAAGGACTTCAGGTTTGCCTCCTGCACCATTTTTGCCATGGAAACAGCCTCAGCAAGTGCCTTTTCGCCCCTTCCTATGTGTCCTCAATCACATCCTCCCAGGACATGTAGAGCTGAGAAAAGGACAAACAGGGCTCTTTGGCTGTTTCCGGTGGCGAAAATGGCATGGGAGGGAAGCCCGAAACCCCTCCTCCTCACCAAGTGCTCAGAGCCACACCAAGCAGCAGAGCACTTTGTAAACGTGCGATTGTGCATGTGCGGTTGTGAATCTTGTCAGGGAACGGCTGACACGAATCGTGTATCTCGTAACATTCAGATTAGCCCTGGCAGTTTCTGCAGCTGAATCATACATAGCAGAAAAAGGGCAATTGTACCCTGTTCATCAGGACTCGCTCTGCTCTCTGCCAATGTGTGGGTTTGTGTGCATATTCACATGTTCAGCTTCCACAGCAGGCCAAACAATTCTACTCAGTTCCTAGCATCTCAAGAACTTTCTTGGCCTGCTCCCTTCTCTGCATCATGTGTAGGCCACAGGCAGTTGGCCAGCAAAGTTCTCTTAGTGATTTCTGCATTCACCTCCAAGGCCCACATGGGTTAGAATCCCAGCACGGCTTAGCAACAGAGCCTTTGCTTTGTATGCAGAATATCTCTGGTCCAGCCTCTGGAACCTCCAGTGAAAGAATCTCAGGTAACAGGAACTGGGAAAGGCCCGTCTCTGCCTGAGGCCTGACAGAGCTGCTGCCAGTGAGAATAGCTGATGCCAAGGTGGACTGACCAGTGCTCTGACTCAGGATAAGGCCGCTTCAGAGATGCTCCAGACCAAGCTGTAGACATTCAGGTGAAGAATTGCAGCTCAGAATTTTGAGCACAGACGTAGACAGCTTTAAAAGGGGATTTCATAGATTCATGGAGGATTGGTCTGTCAGTGGCTACTAGCCATGTTCAGAAGCAGTCAGCCTCTGAACTCCAGTGCCAGGAGGCAACATGAGGGGAAGGCCTTGGCCTCTGTACCCTGTTGTTGGCCCTCCAGAGGAACTGGTTAGCCACTGTGTGTGAGACACAGGATGCTGGACTGGATGGACCCTCACTGGTCTGATTCAGCAGGGCTCTTCTAATGTTCTTATGAAGGCCTTGGCCTAGGGTTGCCAAGTCATAGCTGTGGGAAAGCAGGGGAGGCCTGTTCCTTGTCCTTTGCACGCGCGCACCATGGGGATGTCACCAGGAAGTGACATTATCACGCTGGGCACGTTGTCGGGGCAATGCTCTGGCAATCGCCCAAAAACTCTATGGTACCATAGAGTTTTTGGGGCACTTGCTAGAGCATCGCCCCCACAACGTGCCCAGCGTGATGACGTCACTTCTGGGTGACGTCATCCCACTGGGACAGTCGGCCTGATTGGGCCACTATGGGGGTGGGGTTCCCCCCACCGGCTGAATCCAGGCCGGCGGATTGGGGACCCCTTTAGCAGGGGATTTCCTGTCCCCCCAGGGGGACTTGGCAGCCCTACCTTGGCCTCTGTGCCATGTTGTTGGCCCTCCAGAGAAACTGGTTGGCCACTGGTGTGAGGTAGGTTGCTGGACTGGATGGACCCTCACAGGTCTGATTCAGCCGGGCTCTTCTAATGTTCTTATGAAGGCCTCGGCCTCTCTGCCCTGTTGTTGGCCATCCAGAGGAACTGGTTGGGGATGGACCCTCACTGGTCTGATCCAGCAGGGCTGTTCTAATGTTCTTATGAAGGCCTTGGCCTCTGCACCCTGTTGACCCTCCAGAGGAACTGGTTGGTTGCTGTATGAGACACGATGCTGGACTAGATGGACCACTGGCCTGATCCAGCAGGGCTCTTCTTACGTTCTTATGTTCTCAGCCATGATCTAAGTGAACGGACTTGAGCAAGCTGCCCTTGAGGAGTCAGTGTTCTGCAAAGGGCAGGAATCACCAATGCTGGCTCTTGATGAAGCACAGTGAAGGCCCCGCTTAAAGCCATGAACTGAGATGTGGGTATGAAATTTATAACCCACTGCTGTGTGCTATGCTTTATTGAATTAATTTTATGGCACTGAGATGCTTGCCAGCTTTCGGCACTTATGCCCTGCAACCTCTCATCAAGGAGGTGGAAGGAGAGACAGCAGAAACAAGCGTCCTTAATTTTGGTTAACTAATGAGTTCCAGTCAAAGCAGCAAGGCGGCGGCCTCCAGCTGGATTTCCAGGAAGGCAGGCAACTTGGCTAGGCAAGGCTGACTCCTGACAGGCACAGTCCTGCCAGTGGGCCTTCAGCATTTGTGCAGGCTGCATGGCTGCTGCTTGTTGGATTGGAAGGTGGTGTGTGGTTGTGGTGTGGTTGCATCAGTTGCGAGCGTACAGTCTGTCTTTCTGAAAAGGACACGTTGAGCCAGCATGGTTAAATAGGTGCAAGAATTTCACAGCCGTTTCACAAAGCGCTCACCGTTTATTCTGTGTGCATATTTAGTTGGGGGCATGGAGGTCTCGGGGCGGCTCGTCATCCGGAGCAAACCTGCCAACTGGCCCGGAGAAGAACACTGGCTCTTGCCTCCTCCTGTCCTGTAGAAAGAAGTCTGATGTGTAGACATCAGCGGGTGAAACTTTTCATAGTGCTTGGGCCCAGCACGGATCACCTGCTGATTTCTGCAGACCACGCTGCTGGTGGAGGGACTGCTGGTGGAGCTGGTGCCAGTGTTGGCAACTTGATATTTATGGTAGGCAGATATTTAATTATCTGGATATGGCGAGAGAGGACGAATTCTGATGTTCGGGTTGCTTCTTATTTTTGAGCTGTTCCTGAGGTAGACACTCAAGGTGTGTGGGTGGGGGTTAAGAGATGTTTGGTACATTTGAAAGGTAATTAAAGATAAGGAAATAATGTTAGAGCAGGAGTCCCCAATGGGGCACTTGCCACCACCTTTCCCGGGACTTGTCAAGTGTTTTTAGAAGGCAGGTGGGGGCCAGGTGAGGCTTTTGCCCAGCAGGGCACTGGTTTGGCTACTGGGGATCTGTTGGCTGAGCAGATATTTTAAAATGTTGTTTGAACGGCATCTGTCACCACAGTGTGGTTTTTATTCTGTCTCTCACTTCTCTTTTCTAAAAAATTACCCCTCTCCTCTCCTGCACTTGGGTTTCCTTTGTGGGTATATGTGTGCATGGCTCTGCCTCCTGCAGCAGCCATTTTGAGGTTGGTTCCACCTCCCATGGCAGCCATTTTGTAGTTGCCCCTACCACCCTGGGTCAGAATTCCAAAGGTACCCACAGGCTCCAGAATGTCGGGGAACCCGGTCTTAGAGTGATGACGAAGCATCTTCTCATTCTAGTGTCATAGTTGCAATATAGCCTTTTGGGGTATGAAACTTTAAAACATTTCTAGAAGCAAACTTTTTGTGACACTAAAAAAGTAGAATAGAATGTAGTTTATTGTGGTCAAAGACCATAGTACATTGAATACAGTTAATAAAACAGCGATTGTAACAGTAGTAAAATAATATGTCTTATATGACAATAGGATTTGAAACTGAGGGAAATGTAGCGCACGCCACCAAATTAGGCAGCGTAACATGGATACAGTTCATTTGTTTGTTTAAAACCTCTGCTCCCTTTCTTCCTGACATAGCTCAACGTCACTTATAACACAGATAAAATATGTAGAATAAAATACATAAACAACATAAAACTAAAAATTTAATATCACAATTCAGGAATGCTAGTAAACTTAACAGAATTCACTCCTAAGTAAGGCTGCCTTCAGCTGCCTCCTAAACATCAAAAGTGAGAGAGCCAAGTGCACCTCTCTGGGGAGGTTCTTCCATAATTGCGGGGCTGCCACTGAAAAGGCCCTCTCTTCTGTACCCACCAAACGAGCTTCTTTGATTGATGGGACAGTTAGAAGGGCTTCTCCCTCCCAAGATGTAGGGCTTCAAAGGTTAAAACCAGCATCTTTCCTATTCCAGAGAATAGTCAGGGTCTTAACAGCGTTGTCAGCAGCGGAGGTGGGAAAATTCATAAGCGCTGGTAGGAAACCATCAGGATCTATCATGTTGGGTCCAAGATAGGGATGTGCATTCAGTTTGGATGAACCAACCCCCCCTGCCACCGAATAATGCCTATTTGGCATTATTCAGGCATGCCGAAAACTGAATCAGATTCCCTAATCAGATTCGGGTGGCCAAACAGGGATTCCCCGAATGGATGCTGTATATTCGGCATTCGTTCAAGGAATCCCTTTGCTGGGCAGGGAAGGTTTAAATTCCTAAAGTTTAAATACTTTCCCTTGGCCAGGGGAGTTGCGCCGCGGAGGCGGCACGAGCCCCAGAAGCAAGGGAAAACGTTTTAAGTATAAACACCTTCCTTTCACTGGGGAGGCGCCAGGCGCACTTCTCCAACAAAGGGAAGGTGTTTAAGCTTTAAATACCTGCCCTTGCTCCTGGGGCTCGAGCCACCTCTGTGGTAAACTTAAAATACCTTCCCTTGGCTGGGGAGTCGCGCCGTGGAGGCAGCACGAGCCCCAGAAGCAAGGGAAAGAGTTTTAAGCTGAAAAACTTTCCCTTCCCCTCCGGCTTTGGCAGGCGGGCTGGGGAAGGCATGATCTCTCCAGGCCTTCCCCGGCTCGCCCGCTTTAGCGGGCGAGCTGGGGAAGGCAGGGGGAGACATGTTTAAATGCCTCCCTGATCTATTTTCCCTGATCTATTTTCCCTGTACAAGGGGGGGGGATCAGGGAGGCATTAACCCCCCCTCTGAAGTAGCTCGGGGGGCAGCGGGCTCCCATCACTGCGATGCGACTCCAGGGGGGGGGGATTTAAACTTTAAACGTCTCAGTCTGGAGTCACGCTACAGAGGTGGCATTCTCCTATCGTTGAAGAGAGAGCAATTTGCCTTCCCTTCAGTGATAGGAACCTCCCCCCTTCAAGGGAGGGGATTATTATACCCTATGGGGATAGTCCCCATGGGGTATAATTGAGCCGAATAAATTCGGCTAGTCCGATAATTCCTGAACCCCAGTATCATACCGATACTGGGATTCGGAAATATCGGCAAATACCAAATTGGGGGGGGGGGGTAGATCTGAACCTGAAAAATCCTGAATTTTTTGGGGTGCACACCCCTAGTCCAAGATAAGACTCCCGTTAGTTTATTGTTATTTAAGGAGGTAATCAGTCCCTCTGTCCAGATAAAATGGCTATGCAAGAGACCAGATGTCATCCCTTGATGATTTTAGTTATGCTTTTCTGCACCTTTTCAAGCTTTATGTTATTGTTTTGGAGGTGTGATGACTGTAGGCAGCACTGTAGATGAAGGCGCCATTCTGATTTCCAGTTTGTCATTTTCAGCCAGGTGTTTCCCCTCCTGTCCTATCTGGTTGACTTGTCCTTCCGATGCAGAACTGCTGTTCTGGAGGCTCCCCCTGTAGCTTGTTTAGGGAATTACTGCCACTCCCATGGTAGGGATTGCTCCTGGACTTGTCCTCAGGGAGAGCTCTGCTTTTCAGAACGCTTAGCAGCTGCTGCTGCTGTTTGCAGAGGGAGTTGAAGCAAGGGCTTTGTTCCGTCCCACCATGCTGCTGTCTTGCCTGGAATTCAGGGAGCCAGTGTAGAGTGACCTGGCCCATAGCCTGACTCATTTCTCTCTCTTTGCAGCAAATGTAGCTGATCTGGTCAAATCAATGTGTAGGGGAAAGGACCGCACGGATTTGCAGTATGTAGATGTACACACACGCCATACTTGTTTTTAATTTAATCATCCATTGACCCAGCAGTCTTGGACACAACTAGTCTTGCAAATACCACCGTCTGTTTCTAACCTCACATAGAAGCCACTGCTCCCAGAAATTTAGACACAGTCAGGGAAGTACCAGGATCCATTTCAGCTAGGAGGGAAGACACAGAAACAAGGGAAACACCGGAAAGTATCTCCAGCAGTATCCACATGTCTCTCAAAAGGGCAACCAACACACAATCAAAGACAATATGAGATACAAAGCTTCAGTCACCCCCAGACTCACATGCCCATAATCTATTGAAGTAGGGTGTTCCTCAAGATATACAAGCAGAGGGGAAAGCATTTAGCCTAGCCGAAAGAAAACACCCTCCCCAGACATGCTGTACAGGGTATGTCGGGTGCTTCTCTCCTTGTCTGTTTAGGAGAGTTATAGCCTACCTTTCTGCTATAACAAAGCATCCAAGGTAATATGCAGCCACATGAAATATAACTGCAATAAAACACGAGTAATAAAACAATTAAATCAGTTCACCATAAAAGGAGGAGCAGCAACCAGTAATCATAAAATCCCAAAACAGCAGCAGTAAAAGTCAGGGCAAAAATAGCGACTCAGCCACATCAAAGGCCCTCAGAAACCACCAGCAGACCTCAAGTCTTGGGGAGGTGCAGAAATTTGGAGGGGGGCCTTCAGGTCCTGTGGTCCCAGGCTGTTCGAGGCTCTCAGTCAAAGGTGTTGGCCAAGATATCTGACCTCAGCAGTTTGAACAGGACCCAGAAATGCAATGGGAACTGTTGCAGTAGATATAGTGCTGGCCACACACACACACATGTGTGTGTGTGTGCATCATGACTGGCCCCAGTTAGGAGTCTCAAAGCCCCATTCAGATGGTGTGCAGAGAGCAGTGCACGCACCTGAGGAGAGGGAGGGTGGGTGGCAGAACTCAGAGGTCACTGCAAGCCCTAGGAAGTGAGAGGCACACAAGAAGGCAAGGACTTCCTGTGATGAGTTAATCATTTGTGTAAGTAATGCTGGGTGCTTTGGGGTTAGGAATCCTGGTGTTAAGGAGCATTCAGCTGGCAAGAATGGTCTTCCAGCACCACATTAAGCTCAGCCTGTTCAAAGCGTTTCACGTTCACTCATTCTTTTTATCACGCAGACTATCCAAAGAGATTTGAGTGGTTTCTATGGATATCTAAACAGTTTCTACAGTTAAAATAAACTGAAAGAGGTAGACTTGTATATGAAGATATGAAGCTTCTTGATGAGCAGGGGATAGGGTTGCCAACTCCAGACTGGGAAATTCCTGGAGATATGGGGATCTGTGCTGGAGATGTGGGATCAGAGGATGTTCAGGGGTGTGTGATATAATAGAATCTATTCTCTGAAGCTGCCACTTCCTCCAGGGGAACTAATCTCTGCAGCCTGGCGATCAATTGCAATCCCAGGAGAACTCCAGCCCCCATCTGGAGATTGGCAACCTTAGAGGGATGGGTGACCTTCCAGCAGCCCCATCTGATGGGATTGGGCTATTGTTTGCCTTGCCTATGCAGTTACAGGGCTATTCATCAACCATCACAGCACGGCTCTGGGAGGGAGGGAGGGAGGGAGGGAGGGAGGGAGGGAGGGAGGAAGGAAGGAAGGAAGGAAGGAAGGAAGGAAGGAAGGAAGGAAGGAAGGAAGGAAGCTTTCAGTAGCCATTGGAAGGCCAGCTTGGTCCTTGCTGGTGTTTTTGTTTGGAGGATGGAGCGAGCTTTTAATGATGCCGTGTAGCTGAAGTGGTTTGTTTTCTTATGTCACACTTAGCCCTATTGCTTCCTGCGCCCCCCACAAGGAAATCCTTACCGACATGTTTTCTAGTACAGGGGTTTTGGTCCTGTACACACCCTTGCTTAGGGTGTTCTCCAAGACATCCCATGTTAGGCCTCCATTAAAAGTATCCACTGTTTCTCAGGAACATTTTTTTGACAGAGTAAGAAGGAAGGGAAACCTGCATTCCTCTTTTGGTGGGCTTCAGCAATGCCTGTAAAAACATTCCTTGACATTGCCATCTCTTGCACTCTTTTTGTCTCTCTCTCGTTCGACTCTTTTTTTGTTGTTGTTGCTCTGATTGACATCATCACATCGTCAAAGGGGACTGGTTGTGTACTCCAGTGATGTCATTCCCTTCACTGAGTGATCCTTGATTAAGTGGGACCACCATGTGGAGAATCCTGGAAATATTAGTTTCTTCTTGGCTGATGTTTCCTCCGGTGATGCTTGGTGTTGCAGTGTTCAAATCTTCACTTGCAGATGGGCATGAGTATGTGTGTGTGGGGGGGCGTTCTGTTATCTCTCCCCCCAAGAAACCTCTATCAAAACAGGAGGGGATTTCATATCCTTAAAACTCTAGATAGTCTGAGCTTTCAGCAGAGATGGCCAAAATGCCTGCAAGTGCCCTGGTTCTTTTAGCTGGCCAGGTTGCCTCTGTAGGACTCCTGTGTTTTTTCCCCTTGTGCGATGGCCACAGTGCACATCAGCTGCTTGATGCCATCTTGATGCAACTTGAGCATCTGCAGAAGTCATTGCTTGTGGCTCGTTCAGTGGCTCCATGTGTGTGAAGCAAGCATTCTGCCTGTGAAAGAAGGTATGCCGTGGAGGTGCCATGAGTTTGATGATGATGATGATGTCAGAGAGAGAAAGAGCCGTCGCACATGTCTGGCTCTGCCTGATGAGGTTGCTGCTGCTTCTGCTGCCGCTTTGGGGCTGAGACTGCTTTGGGATAGAACTGGATGCCTGCTTGCTTGCCATCTGCTCAGTGTGTTTATAATAAATAATAGTAATAAATAAACTGCAATGCAAGAACACCACAAGTTTCCACTGCTCTCCTCCCCAAAGGAAGCTCACTGACCATATAAATGTCTAACTTCCCTCTGCTTGTGGAAAGGTAGTTGTGCAAAACAAAGCAAAATGCAGCACTTGAGCATCTCTTTGGTCCCTCCCATGTGCTCCTTCCAAATAGACTTGTAAAAATGGCATAAAAATGGATCTTGGACTTTTCCACATTCTTATTTTCCTCGCTTGTAAATTTCCGTTCCTTGGGGGGGTGAGGTTCCTGTTCTGCATGTGTTATGCACCCTCTAGTGGTCGATTCGATATTACCCTGGTGTGTGTCTGGAATACTTCCCTGCAGATTTAAGCAGCAGATTTTTATGCTGAACGTAAACTGGCGTAATATATCAAGTTGATCATTAGAGGAAGCAAAATACATGTGGAACAGGACCCCCCCCCAGAAAAAGGAGGAAAATGAGAATGTGGGGAAGGCTCTAGTTGCTTCACTTGCTCTCTGAGGCCCACCAGTGGGAGAGCACTCGGTTCTCACCATTTATCTCTTGGATCTGCAATGGATGGCTTTATCTGGAGTAGCCTCACTACTGCGGGGTGTGTGGGTGGCCATGTGGTGTCTATGGTTGTTCACCACTTGGTCACCTCTCATCCTGACATGTCTTCCCTTGTAGTAGTTCTGCAGACCACCTCTTGCTTTTGGGAGACTCAAGAAGGGCTGCCACTGGCTTCTCGTCTAAAGCAAAAGTAAAAGTAAAAATTATCATTCTTCCTCAGCCAAAATAACTGAGACACATCTGCACCAAAATAGCTTTGATAAGAGTTTGAAGGCTTCATGTGCCTTTAAGCTACCACCAGATTTTACCTAAACAGATCTTCAAAGCAAATGTGGACCCTCTTCCCAGGCAAAACATCTGTATTTCTGAAGGAGAAGAGCTTTAGTGACCAGTGAAATTTCTCTGGGGCTCTACACCTCCAGAAACATTTGAACTGATGTAGATTCCTAGAAGTATCCCCCCCCCCCCCACACACACCTTTCCATCTACCCTTTTTATTGCTGAGAGCCTCCAAATCTGTGGTGGTTGCCAGTTTTTTTTTTACAGCATCTGAGGAAACCTATAGGGGTTTATGCACTCCACATCTCCATTCTTTGCATCATTTCATGTTCTGCTTACTGTTTAGTAGCACTCCACTTCCTAGGGGTTCCCCCCCCCCCACATGTGTTTATTATATCACGGTTAACTCCACAATTCTACTTTTCAATTCCGGCCGATCCTGCCCTTTCTGAATTATAGGGCAGAAATTCTGTGAGGTGATTCTGTAGACTGTTTAAGAGTCTCTGCTTCATTGTGCATGCCAGGCCAACCAGTTCCAAAGTCATTCTGTTCCAGCTACTGGACCTGCATCACCATCTTTTCCCTTGGACTGAGGTCTCAGGATGGCTCCAGGGTGTCTCCTACTAAGGGTTCTGTAGCTACAGGCCAGGGCACTCTAGAATCAATGCAGCCCTTCAGCTGGGAAATAGAAGCTGCCTTGCAGAGCAGCAGCCCTACCCTCTAGTTTTAGCTGTCAAGTCCCTTCCTATTTCTGACATGCTTCTCTTATTGCTTTCTTTGAGGCTGTAAAAGAAACATGTCTCAAACGGAAAGCTGGTAATTTGTTTTTATAGTTCAAAGGAGGCTTTTAAGCGCTTGTGATTTCCTAGATTTTGAACCATTTGCGATAACCATCTTTCCTAATGTTCCCACTTGGGCTTCTGTATGCATAATGTCAGGACAATCGCCCAATTCTGTTGCTTCCCTTAAAAGGGAAAGCACAGGGCTCCTCCGTATGGCCGGAACTTGTACACTGGATAAATTTTGCATGCAGTTAAATATAGACACTGAGAATATTATTTTCCCTCCAGTTTTGCCCATGTTGTCTACCATATTCAGATTGTAGAAGGGGCTTGCACAGCTATATATTCTGAACTTCTGCAAAAATTATCTTTTGTGCAGATGACCACAGCGAATGGAAATGTGAGAAGTTGCTTATTCTAGCTGTAGTGAGATATCTGACACTGCGAATCCTTTTCCGCTTTGTAGGAGACATTAATTTGGACTCAGAGCATCATAACTGGCTAATAGCATGCCTGACCTCCCATGATGTAAAGTTCTTAACAAGATCTACTCTTGCATGAGTTATTTGACTAGAGCTTTTGCAGAATAAAAGGCTTCACAGACAGTGAGGCACGTTAACAGACTCCTCTTTGATTCTCAACCATGGCAAGACTTATACGAGCCATAATACGGATCTAATATGAGCCATGAAGAGCCTCTTTTTTTCTTCTACTTCGTAGTGCTGCATCCAGAAAGAGGAAGCTTTCCAGCTTTGAGAAAAACCCTGCCCAGTTTCTGTTGCAAACGTGGCACTTGACCTTTCAAAAAGGAGTAGGGGGAGATTGGGATGTTGAAAGAGCCCTGGGGCCAGCTGAGCAAAATGGCCCTTGGGAGGGCTGGCAGCTCCGCAGGGGGTTGTGCAGTCCAGGTTGGAAAATACCTGGGGACTTTGAGGGTGGAGCCAGGAGAAGGCGGGATTTGGGGAGGGGAGGGGCCTCAGCATGGTACAATGCCATAGGAGTCCACCCTTCAGAGCAACCATTTTCTCCAGTGGAGCTGATGTCTGTCAGCTGGAGATCAGTTGTAAAAGCGGGAGATCCTCAGGCCCCACCTGGAGGCTGGCAACCCTAGGTCTACCTGACTTGGGCATGGGATACAGTGACAATGGCCATCTAGCAGGTCTATTCCTATTGCCATCATTGCTGCAGCCCAGGTCCAAGTCCGGTGGACCTGCAACTGTAGTAGGGCTGCCAAGTCAGCCTGGGGGGCGGGGGATCCCCCGCTATAGGGGTTCCCGATCCGCCGGCCGGCATTCGGCCGGCGGGGGGAACCCCACCCCCAAAGTCGTCCATCCTGGACGACTTCTCCAGCGTAGTGACGTCACCCGGAAGTGACGTCACCATGTTGGAGACGTTGCCAGGGCGACGCTCTGGCAATCGCCCCATTTAGGGCGATTGCCAGAGTGTCACCCTGGCAATGCCCCCAACGTGGTGACGTCACTTCTGGGTGACGTCACTGGGCGTGCGCGCTTTGCGCGCGCGCCAGGGAGGCTCCCGGGCGGCGAAGGACTCCCCCCCGCCAAATCGTAAGTTCGACTTGGCAGCCCTAAACTGTAGCAGCACCACAGAGGCCAGCGGCCCTTCAGGGCAGCGGCTTACCAGGAACTCTCCCAGTAGACCCAGTTCAGCCCCTGAAAATGAGTGCATGTTCTACTGCATCTTCCCTAAAATGTGCTAGATGATCCCACAGCACAGGCTATCATTGCCCGGACAGACATGGACAGAAGTTTAGGGTTGCTGTTGGTCATAGATAGATGGATGAATAGGGGGCGGAGTAACTTGGAGAAACAATGCACAGAGGAATACGGGATGGCTGTCCACAGCAAGTACAGAGGAAAACAGGGGAAATCAAGGAATAACCACTTTTGCATTGAACTGTTACAGCCAAATGGAACCACTACTGTGGAAAGTGGCTCAGTGTAAATCCACCACCAATTTGGACTGAATCCTGCACAAAAACATGCCAACTGTAGGTCAGTCTTGCCCCCTTTCATTTATTTTATTTTACTTCATTTGAACCCCATTTTTTCCTTCCCAATAGGGGCCCAAAGTGGCTTACAACATACTCTCCCTGTCTCTGTTTTGTCCTCACAACAACCCAGTGAAGTAGGTTAGGCTGAGAGTGTGGCTCATTTGCCATACTACACAGGGGATTTGTTTTGCTTGTCCAAAGAATTCTTTTTAACAAGACAGAGCCCTTGAGATTAGAAGATATGACTAGTTAAAAACATTTGATATTTCCCTTTTGACAAAGAGCACACTTCCACCTCTTGCTTGATCTGTGGCCAAAGGAGATTGCAGCTGATTTTCTTGACCATTCAGTTCTTTTGCTAGATAGTGATTAAATAGATACACATATGTTCAGCCTAACTTGTTTTCAGTTGTTCATAGTGCCTTTCCACATTCTCATCATTCTTGCTTGTGTGTTCCTGCTGCTTCCGTGTGTGTGTGTGTTCTGTCCCATGTGTGTTTTGCACCATCCAGTGGTTGATTCTCTATTACACTGTGTTATGTCTGGCATAAAATCCTGCTGTTCAAATCTGCAGGAATATATGCCGGACACAAAGCGATGTAATATCAAATCAACCACTAGAGGGAGCAGAAGATGTGTGGAACAGGTTCCCCCCCCCCCCAAGCAACAGGAACATGCAAGCAAGAAAAACGAGAGTGTGGAAAAGCCCACAGTCTTGTTAGCTAGTTGATTATACTGATGATCTGAAATCCAGCATCAAACAATCTTATAATGAAACTGGGAAACTCAGAGCTCATGAGTGCATTACGCACCATTCTGATGAAAAGTTGGAATCTGTACACAGCACCACCACGTACCCTAATAGTACCCATCTGGATCATATAAATCTCCAGATATTGGGTGGTAACTGGTATCCCATTTCCCATGGCTGAAGCCAGTTGCGTGATTTGGCCCTTTAAGTTGACAGGTAACAAGCTTCGGAAAGCATGGTTTTCCGAGTGGTGGGGCAATCATGGCAGACAGTGGTCAGCATTTCCCTTTTAACACAGCAAAGATTAAACCCAGGTATCTTACACGGTGCTTTAAATTTTTCTTCAATTCATCGCTGTGCACTTTGATTTCTAACCATAGCCTCAAGGATGATGCCAGCCTTGTTCTGTGATTTGTCCCCTTTTCCTCCTCCAGATGTCCAAATGGATTCTTCGGACAGAGATGTTTGGAGAAACTGCCTTTGCGATTGTACATGCCAGATCCTAAGCAAAGTATGTTTGAAGATTAAAAATTGCACCATACTACTTAAAATCTCCCGGGTACAGCGCTGGATTTAGAGTGGCATAGTGAGGGTGTTCTTTTGAGTTAATATCTGGGTTAAGGTTTAGGGCACACAGGTAAGGGACCAAGGCAAAAAGGCACATCAGGAGATATCTTGAAAGGGAACTAAGTTGGCAACAGAAAGGGCCTCGTTTCAGTCTGTTTGGATGTCATGCTATCTTGTTTCTCTCTTTCTGGTTTTCTTTCTTTCGTTAGGTGTCCGAACGAATTCACAGGGGACCAGTGTCAGAACTTCGCAATGGCCAGCTTCTCCAGTATGTCTCTTTCCACTTCTCTCTTTCTCTGGTTTGTTGTAGCCTGCTGTGTGACGCCTTTAAAGCAGCTTCCCCCCAATTTTGGAGCCTTCGCTCTCTTGGTATGCACTAAAGGGGTACTGCTCTCCTATCTGATTTGATCATAACACACAATTGATGTGCAGTCCGAGCAAAGCAAAGACTGAATCAAGTGAATCTACGAGCCGGAACACTTTTTTTTTTAAAGTTTGTGATCCCATGGCACAATGCAAGGGGACTAGGTTTTCTGTAAAACTGGGTATCCATTGGAAGTCTGCACTTCGCCCCAAACCTCCTGTGTTTTGTACATGACCAAGCTGCATCCTGAGTGCAGACTGTAAGCGCAGCAGAGCACTTAAAAGCTATTTTTTAAAAATACAGTAGGTTGGAAAGACCAAACAGGTCATCTTCTGCCCCAAACTAATGCTGCAGTGTATCACGCACTGCAAAGTCAGGACATATGGGGTAGAGCTGTGGGTTTCATCTGTGCTTCGAAGCAGCTAGAAGTAATTCCACAAGTCCCCTTGGACTGGCTTTGGGATCTAGCTGCTGAATGCCTCGGCTCAGCGGCTTTTAGAACCAGGCAGTTCACAGTCTTTGCTTTTCAGAAGTTGGGTTCTGGAATTCCTAACCCAATACCGGAGCCAGGGAGAATGCTGATAGGTCACATGGTCTACCGTGCAAACTCTTGCAACAACTTCCATCTGGGGTTGTGTATCAGGTTGTGCACATGGGATTATGCCTCTGCTTTCAGGTTGTGTTCCCCTCCTGCAGAGCAGCAGAGCTGTGCAAGCTTTTCACTGCTATGCAACTGCCAAAGAATGACCTTTTAGAGGTAGGATGACAGGCTTAGTTACAAGACCTTAGGAATTCCTGTCCAGAGACATCCTGCGTTCCTTATCTAGAACTCTCTGTGGGCACGGAACATTTCTTTCTTCCTTCCTCTCCGCTTTAAATTCTGCATTTCAGAATGGGAAACGATGTGGGCCTATCTTGGAGGGCTGTTGTGAGGGTAACTGAATCGATGTTACAATCCACCCCGAGCCTTCAGCAGTGTTGCGAGCTACAAATATAAATTAACCCAATAAAATGTAATAATTGAACGATTTCGATAGAACACCTTTCTGCTTGGGTCTGTGTGTTTTTGGATGCTGCAGTAGCGGTACGCGGGAGAGCTTGTACTAAACTGCAGTTAGCAGCACCTGTGGAAAGCCTAATTAGGACAGATTTGAAGGCTCTGTCATGTGAAGTTGCCGGTAAAACCTCTGAGAACTTTTGTGTCAGCCCACAAGGAAACTGAAGCCAAATATCAAGTTTTCAACAGAGTGTTTGGGCAGAGAAAAATCACCTTTAAAAAATTATGTTTAAGCAACCACGTTTAAGACCACAGCATGTCTAGGGTTTTGTCCATTGAATGTCATGCCGAAACTGAGTGAGATGTTTAAGCTTTTAGCCCCACAAGTTTCAGCCAGTGCTACTTTGGGTTCCTTGGTTGTGTTCTGCAGAAACGAAGCGCCTGTCACAATACAGGAGCAATTGCCTAAAAGGGTCGACATGCCTTGAAAAGGGCAATCTCTCATGCAGTACTTGGTTTAGAAGACTGCTGCATGGATTCTAATGGCACTGAACAGGGGACTGGCTACTATTCAACACCATCAGAAGGCACCGGCATAGGTGGGTCTTTCCTGCCTTCCGCCCAGGAACCCACCGGTGACCAAGAAAAGCCAATGCTGAGGAGAACCACATGGATGAAAAGCAACAGCAGGTGACAGGCAGCTGTTGACAAAGGAGCAAGACTCTTCCTGTTCCCTCAGCACAGAGTGCCACTGGTAGGAGGAGTAATTTTACTGGTCTCTCTCCACTCAGTGTAGCTGTTTGTGGGGCATGGCATTTCATCCATGTGGTCCCGTCCCCTGCCCCCCCAGACCTCCACCACCACCTTTTCAGGACTCGCAGGCAGCCGTTGGAGGAAGGAGGAGTGTGAGAAAAATCTGTTTCCCTCAGCTCCTTCTGCTGGCCATGCCTAGGATCCCAACTGTGGCAAACAAGAATGATAAATTAGCAGTTTTGGATTGGCTGCAATAACCTGTACCATAACTGGGCGGGGGGAAAGAAAACGGGAACAAAATCTCAATCATTATCTTGAGCTTGGGCCTGCTTACCCATTGGGCTGCATCACTTCTGTGCCGTTGTTTATGGTCTCTGAGGTTGTCATCCAAAACAGACCTCCTGATAAGTGGAAGCTGGGCTGGGCTCAGCTCAGACCTGATTTAAGCATAATTTGGGCCAAGGCAAAAGCTCTCCTCCCGGGGGGACTTTGCATACACACAGCCTTGCATGTATATTGGGGTTGCAGAGCCACTCCGTTTCAAAGGCCCCGCCAGTTTTTTGTTGCCAGTACAGCAGGCCCCAGAGAGGTTATGTGACACGGAACAGATCTAGGGCTCAGAAGCCGGTGTGTGTGTGTGTGCGTGTATTAATTATATGGAAAAGGTAATTTATTTTCTGTGACGTCAGGTTGCAGCCACTTTTACTGACCGAATGAAAAGGTGACCCAGTTCAGGTGACTAGTCTTCTCAGACGCACTAGTTGTACATCTTTTTTATATATATATAAAGCACTGCTTAGGTTAGCATACCTTAGTGACATAAACTCACTCCCATGTCAGATGAATATGCATGCATTCGTTTAGCATATTTCAGTGGTGTGTTTTCTTTTCGATAAACACTGGAAGTGTAACGGCCATAAAATACAGCAGCAACTAAAAAACAGAAGTTCAGTAATAGCTCACTGTTTAAATCTCCAGGCAGGGCTAGTTCTGTCTGGCTTCGGAGTTGGCCACGCCTACAGCCTCCCCTCCTCTGGTTCCCCAGGTGCCCTGCAATTGTGGGGCGCCTGGGGAAGCCGATCCAGAAACTGCCTTCCTTCCCTCGGGTTCCCCATATGCCCGCAAGCCGCGGGGCACCTGGGGAAGCTGATCCTGGGAGGGAGCTTTGCGGTCAGGGGTGTGGCCTAATATGCTAATATGTTTCTGCGGTTGGGTGTGGCCTATTATGCTAATGAGTTCCTGCTGGGCTTTTTCTACAAAAAAAGCCCTGTCTCCAGCTATAACAGTCACACTCCCACCAAGGCCTTCCAGAAGAAGTAGGTCTTCAGGAAGTCTCAAAAGGCATTTAGTGATGGAACCACTCGCACCTCCTGCAAGGAGGGACTTCTGTAGTTCAAGGACAGAAACCAGGAAGGCCCTTGCATGGCTCCCCACCAAGCAAAATCCCTATAGGGTAGAGGTTCCTGCACTAAGCCTTCCCCTGACCCCTGAAGATCTCAGAACCCAGACAAGTTCATTTGTAGTGACATCTCAGTGGGTGACAGCCTAACTTCCCTCAACGAATTGTTGTGGTGATAAAATGGAGGAGACGAGAATTATGCAAGCTGTTTCGGGTCCCCGTGGGACAGAGAGGCAGGGGATAAGTGAAGTAAGTAAATAAATAAGCAAACTATGGGTGGAGGCTGTCCTACAGATCAGGTGGACCCAAGGTGTTGAGGGCTTTAAAGCAGTCTTCCCCAGCCTGTGGGTGGGGACCCAAAAGTGGGTTGTGAAGCCTCTGAAAGTGGGTTGTCGGCCAGCCCTCTGGCCCTCTGGCATCATTCTCTTTTCTTTCCTCCTAGCCATCTTCTCACATTTTCATCCCCCCCTTCTTCTTTGTGACAAAAATGAGAGGAAAAAGCCATCTGGCAACTACTAAGTTCACAGTAGCAGCCGAAGTGGTTGGGGGGGGGGGAGTGGGAGCTGTGCCATGGGCGAACCAGAGGAGGAGGAGGGAAGAGGTGTGTGCACTTGCGTGGGTTCTGTCTTGGTGCTGCCCCTTCACCAGCCCAGCCTCTTGCCATGCCTCACTCCCCTCCGCCTGCTGTCAGAGATGTGCTGCCCCAGTCCCCTTGGTGACAGCCTCTTCACCCCCATCTGCCATCTTTGCCTGTCTCCTTAATGCAGGGCCCTACAAGCACACCTCCCCACATTCTGCCTCTGGCCCACCTGGCAGAGGAGACAGAGGAGATGAACTCCCACTTGCTTGGGGGTCATAGTGGGAGCAGCTGCACCCTTTGTGTGATGTTTGTTGGTTTGTCAAGAACGTCTGTTTGGGCACTATAGAAAACGGAATGCTGGAATGGATGGGTGCTAGAAGTCATTGTTTGCCTAGGGGTCCAAAAAAACTTGACTCAGTCCTGGATGGATCCCTACAAAAAGTAAGATTCAGGTGGGTTGCCGTGTTGGTCTGAAGCAACAGAACAAAGTTTGAGTCCAGCGGCACCTTTAACACCAACAAAGCTTTATTCTGGGTATCAGCTTTCGTGGGCATCCAGAATTAAACTTGGTTGGTCTTCAAGGTGCCACTGGACTCAAAACTTAGTTCCATAAGAAGTAAATTTGGACTTGTGGGTAATCATATCTAAAAGGTTGGGAACCACTGCCTTAAAGTTCCAAACGAGCCATTTGGCTTGGTGCAGAAATAGACTGGGAGCCAGTGGCTTTTGTAGAGCATTATCTGATTGGCTTCTAAAGTTGAATTTTCAGACCATCTTTCTTTTTGGAAATATACCCTTCTGCCACCCACCCACGTGCCTCTTCTCATCACATCTGCTTTGATCCTCATTCTCCCGCCTGAAGAAAGGGGCTAGCTGGTTTTTTGTAGCTTCAGAGCATTTCTCTGTAGTCATGAGAAGTTCTCTGACGAAGGAAATTAACACCCAATCACCATAGACTGCATCTCGGACAGTCAGGTGCTCTGTGTGTGAGTGTGTTTGTGCATGTGTGCACCATATATGGCCAGGTTATTGTTTGCTGAATGGGAATGCACTCAGCTCAGGCTTTTATTTGGTAAAGGGCAGTTTTCCTCACCTCTGCAGTTCCTCCAAGGAAGCCCAGTTAAAATGATGAGCTTGGGGTGTTTCATCAGCTTTTCTCTGAACTGGCTGTGGAGAGAGGAGAAGAAAGCCCTTAATTTTAGAAAGGCTTTTCCTGTCTGCATCTGCTGGGAGAGAGGAGTCAAAAAGAGCCACTGGGTCTGTACCTGGGTGCTGGGCGATTGTACCCAGGCATGCCCCTGGCTGTCTGAGATGCAAGTGGGGAGGGTGTGTTCACGTCTTTGCTTTCCCGCTTGACTTGGCCCAGCCCTGGATGGGTCACTGCAACAAGTCAGATTCAGGTGGGTCGCCGTGTTGGTCTGAAGCGAGAGGACAAAGCCTGAGTCCAGTGGCACTTTTAAGACCAACAAAGAGAGCCAGTTTGGCATAGTGGTGAGGAGCGTGGACTCTAATCTGGGAGAACCGGGTTTGATTCCCCACTCCTCCACATGTTGCTGCTGGTGTGACCTTGGGTCAGTCACAAGTTCTTTCAGAGCTGTCCTCTCACGAGCAGTCCTCAAAAGAACTCCCTCAGCCCCACCTACCCCACAGGGTGTCTGTTGGGGGAGGGGGAGGGAAGGAGATTGTAAGCCGCTTTGAGACTCCTTCGGGTAGCGAAGGGCAGGGTATAAATCCAATTTCCTCCTGCTGCTGCTCCTCCTCCCCCTCCTCTTCTTCTCCTCCTGCTCCTCCTCTTCTTCCTCCTCCTCTCACCATGGTGTGGCTTTTTTGCTGTTCTTCTAGGGTCTTAAAAACAAAGCAGCAAATACAAAAGCCTTTCCTGCATCTCGGGCAGTGATGCTGAAGAACCTTGCGCAGAAAAAAAGTGACCGAACTGTCTGCAGTGCGCAGGGGTTTGTGGGTTTTTTCCTTACCCCTTCTCAGCCTCTCTTTCAGCTGCCTCAGTTGTTTGCTTGCAGTTCAAAAAGAGCCATATCTCTAGCAGTTTTGCACCCAGGCAGGACAGCTGGCCAGGTAGCTGCCAATCACCTGTGCTTTATTGCTGTGCCCCAGATTACCGTGGGATGTCTCTTCCGAAAGCAGCCAAGCTGGTGATGCTTTTTCACTTGCCCAGTTAAGAGCGTTCCTCAACCATTAGTGCTCCTTGGACTTTACCTCTTCATTTTTTCTCCACAGCCGGGGACCTTTCTGTTGGTTTTGTTTGGTTCTGTATTTTCTAACAACCCACATTACTGTGGCCAAGAAACTTTTGGCCCATTTTATTTTGGGCGCTTTGGCTCAGAGCTGTGCTTCTCCTGACTCAGACAGCAACAGTACACTCCGGTGCAGAGGCAGTCCTTTCGAAGGCCTTTGGGACACGGCCTTTCCCTCCTCGGTTAAGGTGGTTTCCATGCAGCATACCAATCCATGTGCAACTTCAGATCTGTTTAAAACTTTTACATCTCCATGATATCAACCAATCTCAGATCCGACAGGGAAGCCAAATGAATCAATGCAAAGCCTTCAGGAATGGAAAGCTCGGAATACAAGCACGGAAACAGTGCAGGGCTCCTCTTAACTGGCCAGTCTACTAACTTCAATGATATCCTAATCTGTGTGCTAACTTCCATTTTTGTAAAGCAGATTTTTCATTATCCATTCCATTTCCGTGATGGTTGTTTGATGAGGACTGCTTCCACACAAAGTCCTTCCTGAGCTTTGTCTTCCCAACAGCAGAGGTTCCTTCTGGGGGCTTCTTCCACAAAACATTGTTTTCTTTAGGGGTCATTTCGTAGAAAAAGAGGTGCAGGAGCTCATTAGCATAACTTATTTGCATATGCTACACCACCTGACATCACCAGAAGTAAGTCAGAAGGCAAGAAAGAAAGAAGAGAGAGAGAGAGAGAGAGAGAGAGAGAGAGAAAGCTGGCAGAGAGGGGACAGCTACTAATCCAAGCCTCAGAAATACCACTATTCTGGGAGGACAGCTTCAGTGGTGGCTGAAGCCTTCAGAAGGCTGGTCAGAGGAACAAGGACCTTTCCAGGGGACGGGGTCATTTTGCTGCAGCCATGACACAAGCAGGCATTCCCCCCCGGGGGGGGGGGGGGCTGGCACCAACTCCCGGAGCTGAGCTCCCTTGAGCTCCTGTTCGAAATGACCCCTGGTTTTCTTGTTCCGCTTCCAGGTTTTCCCCAGTTCTGCTGTGACTTCCTCCAGACTTACTTTGGTAAAGTCCTTCTATCCAAAGCAGGCTTGGGGGGAAAGAGTGGAAGAGAGGGTGTAGATTTTTGTACCTCCCCACCCACATCCTGTGCCATTTCTTTCCTGGCTGCCTTCTGCTGTTTCATTAAAAAAAAATGGTAGTAAATCTATTTCTACTGTGTTTGAACATGACAGTGATACACAGACTACCAATTTAAGAAAAATTGCAAACCATTTTTAATTAATTTTGGAATTAAATTGTGCAGAATAAAGCAGAATAAATAAAGACTAGGAAATACAAAAATATAAATCAAAATTTAATAAAAGAAGAGTAAACAGTGAAAATAAATTACAGCTGTTTCCTTAGATGCAGCATTTCTACAGTCAACATATAATATCACCAGATTTCTAGATATCCCAGGTGTAAGATGGATAAAATATGAAAGAGGTAACTAGGGAGATAAAATAATAGAAGAGAAATGAAAAATCCTGTCATGGCGGAAAACAGCCTGGAAGAATGAGGCTCATGTTTCATAAAGGGAAAAACAAGTTCCCTAAATACAGCTATCTCCCTGGATAACACTTTCAGTTTGTCAGTTCAGTTCATATAATTAAAGAAGACGGTGATTTTCTATTCCACCAAATAATTTAGCCATTCAATATCTTCTGTGTAATCAGGTGATTTCACGGAGGCATTTACAAGTGGGAAAGAACCACAAGTTAGTCAGCCAGTTGAGTTTATTATGATCTGAGATCAGAATTCAAAATCAAAGTCATCAGCAAATATTTACATTGGTTCCACATCTTAAATACACTATGCACTAAGCATAAAATAGAATACTGGGATAAAATATTAAGACTGAATCGTACACAGAAGGTCGCTTCTAGATCCTTATACATCCTGCCCAAGTGGGATTATTAGTTTACAACTCCAGATCGTATGGATAGTTCTAACGCTAAGAGAATTGTAATCGATTACTTTGACCCATAATATAGTGTAAGCATCAATTGTTGTGGGGAGGGGAAGGGAAAGGAGTTTGTAAACCACTCTGAGACTCCGAGTGAAGGGTGGCGTATAAATCCAATCTCTTCCTCCTCCTCCTCCTCCTCATCTTTCCAACTTCTCAAGACTCAAGAGATCTCCATTTCTACTTTTGTCTGACAAAGGGAGCTTTGGCTCTTGAAAGCTTGTGCCTTGAAACTCTGTTGGTCTCTGTGGTGCTACCGAACTCAAATCTGAGAATTTGAAGCGTTTCTCCACCATTCTTTCCTGGTTACTGGATTATCTCCATTTCTTGTAGATCGTACCAGAGGAACTTGGAAGCTGGAATGTTTGAAACTTGAGCGTTTGCTCATGCTCCAGATTTCTCCTATCATCAGTTTCACTTCCTGCCCTTGAATTGCTTCCCCCCCTTGATCCAAGTGGAACGCCTATTCTGTGCTGCCGATTCCAGCGCCAATCCCAACTAACAAGTGCTGTACTGGTGGCAAGCCACTTTCTGGATCATTTGGATCTCTTGGCCAGCCATAAAAAATCCACAGTTCGGAGTCTGGCATCTCATCTTTACTAGCTAATTCATCAGTTGATGCTTACAATATATTATGGGTCAAAGTAAGGTTGCTCCCATAACTGTAATGTAAGAGGCTTAAGCTCTCCCATCCGTGGGGAAATTATTTTCTGAACAGTACTTTTAATGCTGTAGTAGTACTTGTTCGCGCACACATGTAAGTATGCAAAGGAACTGTATTTCAAGTACACAACTGACTTCACACTAGAAAAGAGCCAGAACCTAGTAGAACCTCAAAGACTAACAAAATTTGTGGCAGGGGAGGAGCTTTTCGTGAGTCTCTGCTCCACTTCTGCAGTGACTCACAAAAGCTCCTCCCCTGCCACAAATTTTGTCAGTCTTTAAAGTTGCGACGGGACTTGTGCTCTTTTCTACTGGTACAGACGGAGTAACATGGCTACCCATCTTGATCTGACTTCACACTGTCTTCTTATCCATACTGTAGTGTTAGATGTTTTCTTGAGTATTTCTAAATTTTCACCATAGAATTAAACTAGGGAACTATTTTGTTTGTCCAAGAGTGACTGTCACTATGCCAATACATGATTATTGGAATCAGCCAGAATGGATAGCAGTTGGGTTCTGAGTTTTGATTTAGTTTTTTTTCTTACACGCAGACAAAGCTGGATCTCTACATACTCAGGTACTCCTCAAATATGTGGAACAATATAACCTCTCACAGTACAAGAACTCGTGGGCAGTCAATGAAATAAGTGATCAGTAGGTTAGACTACTGCAACTCGCTCTATGCTGGCCTACCCTTGAGACTGACCCGGAAGCTCCAACTGATTCAGAACGGAGCAGCATGAGTCCTGACTCCTGACAGTAACACGATGGACTGCACATTTTCAACCGGTGCTGTGCCAGCTGCACTGGCTTCCAGTGGAATACTGAGTCAAGTTCAAGGTTTTGGTATTAACCTTCAGGGCCTTGAACAGTCTGGGACCAATGTATCTATGGGACCGTTTCCTCCACTATGTCCCCAGAAGAGCATTGCGCTCTGCAGATAACAACTTACTGGTGATCCCTAGCCCTAAGAGGTTCGGCTGTCCCTGACCAGGGACAGGGCCTTTTTGGTCCTGGCCCCGACCTGGTGGAAATCTCTGCCTACTACGGTCAGAACCCTGCAGGACCTCATGCAGTTCTGCAGGACCTGCAAGGCAGAGATGTTCCACCAGGCTTTTGGTTAGGGGCAGCAATGGTTTTCCAACATGGCCGGCACCCCTTCATTCCACCCCCCAAAAAACTTAAATTGCATAGTTGTTAGGGACGCCATCTTGAATTTGAATTTGTTTTACATTAGTTTTCATGGAATCAATTTTATGATATTTTATGTTTTTATATTGTATCTATGGCTTAATGCCAGATTGTAAATTGCCCAGAGCCTGGCTCAAGTTGGGATTGGGCGATCAATAAGTCTAATAACTAATAATAGGTTTAGAACAGATCAAAGAAAGTAGTTCTTCACCCAAAGAGTCATTAACATGTGGAATTCACTGTGGCAGGAAGTAGTGGCGGCTACAAGCATAGACAGCTTCAAGAAGGGATTGGATAAATACATGAAGCAGGGGTCCATGAGTGGCTATTAGCCACAAAGTTCAAATGGAACACTCTGTCTGGGGCAGTGATGCTCTGTATTCTTGATGCTTGGGGGACAACAGTGGGAGGGCTTCTGGAGTTCTGGCCCCACTGGTGGACCTCCTGTGCCACTATGTGACACAGAAGGTTGGATTGGATGGGCCACTGCCCTGATCCAACATGGCATCTCTCATGTTCTTATGTCTTTGTAAAATAATGGAAAGAAAAAGGAACTCTCTTCCCTTTAAAAAAAACTGGTTGGATGAAGCCTACATGCCCTTAATCTGGTCAAGCCACAACAGCTCATAGATCCTGACCTGACCCGGATAGCCCAGGCAAGCGTGATCTCGTCAGATCTCGGAAGCTAAGCAGGGTTGACTCTGGCAAGTACTTGGATGGGAGACCTCCTTGGAATACCAGCAGTCAGGAGGTGGGGGTAGGCTTTATTCAGCCACCTCTCTGAATGTCCTCCAGGCTCCCAGTAGGGGTTAGTCACCAAAGGTCACCATGACTTCCAGGTGCACACACAGGCAGTCACCAGAGGTCACCATGACTTCCAGGTGCACGCACGCACAAACACACACACACACACATATGAAAAAAAACTCATAGATATTGGAGGAGGAGATTTGGGGGAAGGGCATTTCGAAATTGTTGCTTGTCCCTTGTTAGAAGTTAGCTAAATTATGTCAACGATATTAATCTAGTCACAGGGGAGGGGAGCTACTCCTGGCCTTCCTACCACCGAAGTAATGCATTTCATTAATAATTCAGTTGCCTCAGCATCAAACACAATTGCCATAATTTACCGAGGAGGAGCGCAGAGAACATGGCTTCGTTCCAAGCAAGCAGGCCCCTATGACAAAGCGGTAACAGAAGATACTGGGCCCATAAGCCTTCCATTTTGTGCTGCCTTATTGGTTTTAACTATGACATTTGTGGTGTGCACTCTGGGTGTGTCCTCAAGAGGGCCTTTGTCACTCGACCAGTGCAGGCAACAACATTTTTTATTGTATGTGGGGTTTGTTTAAAAAAATCTTTTAATTAAAACAAACAGATACAATGCTCTATGATAGTCTTGTTGTGGTCACAGAGCATCCGCAGCACGCATGGCCCATTATGAAGCTCTGAGGGTTAAAAAGAGGCAGGCCCCTGCCCCCATGGAGCTGAATTGTGTCGTGTCCTTTGAAATTCCGGGGATATTTGCTCATAATGGAAGAGTTCCAGATTATTTATTTATTTATTAGATCTACATACCGCTCTTCCCAAACGGGCTCAGAGCGGTGTACAACAATTAAAATAATACCATTAAAATAATATTAAAACAACAATTTACACATAATAATATCATGTCATAAAACACCATGTTGACAAGGAGGTCAGATGTTGAAGCAATTCAGCATCTAATCAGATGTCCAGTCAGGATCAGGCTACTGGTTGACGAATGGCCAAAAAAGCTGGGGGGGGGGGACGTCCGCTGCCTCAGCGAAAGGCCCGGTGGAAGACCTCCATCTTCCAGGCCCTGCGGTACTGCAATAAGTCCCCCAGGGCCCTGATCTCATACAGGAGCTCATTCCACCAGGCGGGGGCCAGAGCCGAAAAAGCCCTGGCCCTGGTTGAGGCTAATTGGATGTCCCTGGTGCTGGGGACCACTAAAAGATGTTGGTTTTATGGACCTCAGTGCCCTCTGGGGCTCGTATGGGGAGAGGCAGTCTTGTAGGTATGCTGGCCCCTATAGTCTGTGTTTCTCACAGGGACCCAAGGTGGATTACACATTCTTAGCCAGTACAATCCCCAAAACGGAGCATTCATTAACTAGAGCATTAGGATTTGAGGTCTGGAACCACCAGAAAGAACTGAAGGAAGCCATAAGGATTCACACATTAAGCGGTACAGAAACTACATAAATAGGATCCTACCTACAGTGAGCTAGACACAGCAGCACAGACCACAGTCCCTAATCACTTATCGAAGTAAGTTTGTCAAACTGTTACCCGTGCAGAAAAGCTAGTGGCAGGACGCCACTTCTCTCCCTGGGAGGATGTTCTCTGAGACGGCTACTGGAAGCATTGCACCTCTCCCCAAGCTGCAGGTCATAAAACAGGCTAAATCCTCTGTTACTTTCCTGAAAGATAGTGTGATATTTCTGTGTTTGAAAGGACTGTCAGGCAGGGGTGGATTGGAACGTTAAAAGAGCCCTGGAACAACCTGAGCTGTGTGGTTCACGCAGTCCTGGCGGTGTGTCAGGGTCCCCTAGAACTTGGGCTGCGGCAACGGAAACAGTGGGTGAAGGCTTGCGGACAACTCGGCCCCTATTGCGCTCGCCCCCACCGCCCAAGTCCAAGAGGAAGAGACCCCACATCGCTGCCAGGACTCTTGAGTCCACTTCAGCTTGCTCCTGGGCTGCCAGCAGCCCTCCGAGGCAGTGGCCCACAAGGAACTTTCCCTGGTGAGTTAAAGGGTCAGGCTGCCCTCGCCAGGAGGTCAGACTTCTGAGTCTCTAGAGTAACTTGACCTTTTATTTGAAGTTGTTGAAGTGACACGGTTTGGGCTCTCTTGCCCTTGAAGGGAGCCCTTCCCCCATCAAGTACTACAGGACCGGATTTCCCTGGGCTTGCAGTGCCCAGTCTGTATTCTTCCTTTCTGCTCCTGCCATAGCAAGAGGGCCAAGGTCATAGGGTTGCCAAGTTACTTACCCTTCCTGGCAGGGGAGTCCCAATCCCGGTCTGGAGGCCTCATCCATAGAGTTTTATGGGTGATAGCTAGAGCGTCGCCCTGGCAACGTGCTGGATTGGACCGCTTCAGGGGTGGAGTTCCCCCCGCCGGCCAAATCCGGACTGGCGGATTGGGGACCCCTATAGTGGGGGATTCCCCGCCCCCTGGGGGGACTTGGCAGCCCTACAAGGTCAGCTGCAGATAACTGCAAAATGTGTTTTATGTTTTTTAAATATATATATATATATATATTGGGAAGGTTTTCTCTGACAGATCTGTTTTTCTC
Source organism: Lepidodactylus listeri (assembly GCA_029233225.1). Lineage (NCBI taxonomy): Eukaryota > Metazoa > Chordata > Lepidosauria > Squamata > Gekkonidae > Lepidodactylus > Lepidodactylus listeri. The sequence continues at coordinate 15,277,765 of JARCFY010000017.1, read as the reverse complement.
TTTTCTCTTCTCCCCTCCCCGTTCTCTTTCTGCATTGGCAGAGCATCTTGGATTAGAATTAAAGGGTATGGAATAAACCATTCGTTTGTTAATCAGACACCATTAAAGAGCTGGCCCTCGGTCTTTCACAATGTATTTTGACAGCTTGAATGGGATGGTTTAAAAAGAAGATGAACAGGTCTTTATTATTAGCACCGTTTTGGGGGGGGGGGCAGAAATGGGCCCCCAAATTTGTCTTCTGAATTGTGCTCTGGAACGATCCGTGTGCCCGTGTTGCAGCATTCCGTAAGTGGCCTGGGCGCACGGGGAGGCCGTGAGGCCTTTTTCAGCCGGTCTGAGCCACCTTTGTGCCTCAGTTCTGTATGGAAACTGAAAAGCTGGTCTTTGTGTCTATTTTGGAAGGTCACCAACTTGTCCAGTCATGGCCGTGGACAAACACTCCAAAAGGAACAGCCTGGTATTAATGGGATTAGGAAGCTTGAGGTTGGGTCTGCGGCAATTCCACAAAGCTAGCCTGGCTCTGAAGCAATAAACCTGGAAGCCAAACTTTCTCCCCCCTCCCTAGGGTTGCCAATCTCCAGGCGATAACTCGAGATCTCCTGGGATTACAGCTGATCTCCAGGTGACAGAGGTCATTCCCCCTGGAGAAAATGGCTCCTTTGGAGGGTGGACTCTATGGAATTATACACCACTGAGGCCCCACCCTCTCCAAACCCCGCCCTCCTCAAGCTCCACCCTCCAAACCTCCAGTTATTTCGCAGCCCAGAGCTGGCAACCTTCCCCCACCTTCCAAGCCGATTTCATTCTTGGCCAGAAAAATGTCTTTGAAGTATTTAGATGTGGATGAGTTTACTAAAAACCATTCAATACGTGGCACAGAATAAGGTGGTATATTGAGGAGTCTGAGGTTTAGACTGTGCTGCTCCCACATGCAGTGTGTGTGTGAGGGGAGGGGGGCACACAGTTCTCACATTCTTCCAAATAAAAAGTGAAGTATTGAAAACCAAGTGAGGCATGTGCAAGATCTATGAACAGCTCTCCCAGCGTATGAATTTTCACCTGAAAGCAGCTGAGTGGGGAAGGGTGTTTTGTTGTTGTTTTTTGCTCAGTTAACTGAGGGAGCTGGACTGTCAACCCTTTCAGGCGGCATCCTTTCCTAAAATAACTTGTACGCACATCCCAAACCTGTGAGGAAGTACCTGCCTTGTTTTTTCTCTGTGGGGCAAAGACAGCTTGGAGTGGGGGCCCAATTTAAATTGGGTTAATTAACATTTCACAAGCAAAGAGTTCACCACCACCTTTACCCGGAACCACTGCTCCGATCGGATTCAGAGCTCCCAACCGCTGCTTTCAAGGGAAACAGTCTAGTTGCGGCAGGGGTCATTTTGTAGAAAAAGAGGTGCAGGAGCTCATTAGCACAACTCATTTGCATAACTCATTTGCATATGCCACACCACCTAACATACTGGAAGTGTGTCAGAAGGCAACGCCCACCCCTCAGGCTCCACTCCCCAGGTGAGTGAAACTGACCTGCTCTTCCTCCATTCCCTTCCCCATCCAATACTTTGTGCAATAAAAATAAGCGTAAAGAACACACCCTCATTCTCTTCCTGCTCCCTTGAAACTACCAGGTTTCAAGTAGACTTGAGATATCCAGGACATGTGCACCACCCATCCCTTCCCCTTCCCCTCCCCACCACAAGACACCCTGTGAGGTAGGTGGGGCTGAGAGAGGTCTTTTGAGAACTGCTCATGAGAGAACAGCTCTGAGAGAACGTGTGACTGGCCTAAGGTCACACCAGCAGCTGCATGTGGAGGAGTGGGGAATCAAACCCAGTTCTCCCAGATTAGAGTCCAACTCCTGACCACTACACCAAACTGATGGGGTGGAAGCTGCTGAAGGGTTGGTGAAATTTCTCCAGTACTTATGTGCCATATGCCCAGATAAAAAATGGTATGCTTAGAAAATTTATATGCCACCTTGAGCAAGTCTCTGGAAAAGCAGTACACAGTCATAAAAGGAACAATGATAAATTTATCAATATTAAAACAAAACATTAAAAACAATAAAGACCCTAGCAGGGCCTTCCCCGGGGCGCTGCGCCTCTGCACAGCTCGGGGAAGCCGAGGAGGGGGTGGGGCTTGGTCATGTGCCCGCCCCCTGGGCGCCTCACTCCCGGAGCTGCGCTCCTGTGCGCTCCCGCTCCAACGGACCCCTGAGTTACGGTCTCCCTCATAACGTGTGATTTGGATTTAACATCAGGAATGACTAGTGACTCTGCACAGAAAGCTCCATCCTGCCTCCACCCTAGGCACTCCCCCCACTTCCTGCCTGTCCAGTACTGTATCTTCTCCTACTTTACACCTCCCACTTCGGCAGAGGCAGAGGGAAAAGGGTCTTGCCCAAGGAGAGTGAGTGAGCGTGTGGCAGAAAAAAACACCCAAATAAAATGTACTCATGCAGGATAAAATTTATACCCCACTCTTTGACCTGAGCTAGCTTGTAAACATATCAACCCACAAATCAAACAATTTTAAAAATAAGCTTAACAAAAACACAGGTCTAAATCGACAAGGAACCGTAGTAGTCAAAAGTGAGGACACGATCCAGTGATGAAACTTGAGATCCTAAAACTGGAGCAGCGATTTAAACCCACGCCAGAAAAACCAGTATAAATCAGGCATGAATATCTCTCAAAGTCCCTCCGTGAAGGGCTCAGCCAGACCTGCAGAGTGAGGGAATGCCAATTAACCCATGATTTTTGTGATGCCAAATGACCTAATTATTTGCTGTGATCTGCCCTGAGCCCATTTGTGGGGAGGGCAGAATATAAATTTGAAAAACTAAAAATAAATAAATAGATTTACTGTTAATTCCCTTACACAGATTGGGAACAAAAGCTACAATGGCTGAGATAAAAGGATTTGGCCAAGGCGAGTCTGTCGCTATCGGACGAAATGACAAAAAAGGGATTCTGGGTGCCTTAAACAGAAGAGACTATTGTGGTTGGAGTGCATTTATTCACCACACTGTCGACTCTGTTCTGGAAGTGCGTGTTCAGCAAAGGGAGATCATGGCAATGTGCCAGAATATGCTTTGTAGGGATGGATGAATCTGTACATCTGCAGTTCTTCCGTAGATTCAGATGGGGTCGCCATGTTGGTCTGAAGCAGCAGAACAAAGTTTGAGTCCAGTGACACCTTTAAGATCAACAAAGTTTAATTCAAGGTACGAGCTTTCATATGCATGCACACTTCTCCAGGTATCTGAATATTTTATCTGATGAAGTGCGCTTGAACACAAAAGCTGGTACCTTGGATAAAACTCTGTTGTTCTTAAAGGTACCGTTAGCCTCAGTTCTTCCATAGTTTGCTTGCATTCAAGAAGAACAAATTCCATCTTAACTACTTTTTTTAAAAAACCAAAACTGGTAGTGGTGCTTATGGCTTTTTATACCCTTTTATGCCTTTAGCATTTAGCGCAAATCCCATCAGCTCTTGCATAATTAATGGTTAAGGAGTTAAATCAACGGCCGTGCGCTGCTTCAGTCTTAGGAAGTGGGGGTGTTACAAAGCAGCATACACAGACAATTCCCTTTTTGTCTTCTTGAAGGTTTAGGAAAAGCAAGGGGTTATCCTAACAATTAATACCCATTGCTCAGACAACAGCTGACTGTTCTGAATCATCATCATCTTCTTCTTCTTCATCATCATCATAAAAGAATGGTCAATCCACTAAGCTACAAAGCTTTTCTTTCTTTTTTTTTTTACCCTGGCCAACAGGTATCAAAATCTGTTTGCTGACTCCTCAGAGAATTTTAAAAGGACAGTGAGGCCCAAATTCCCCATTTTCAGCAAATAGGACATGAAAACTGAGTACTGGTTAATTTTTTCATCAGTAGTTTGGAGAGAGGTGAAGCAGCAAGCTAGCCAGTATTGCAAATGACAGCAGATTCACTTAGGAAGACAGAAAACCCCAAGCTGACTAGTGGGTGCTTTCCATTAAACTAAACACTTCCAAATGGTTGAATTACTTCTCTTTCTGAAACTTGAAGCACCTTTTTAGAAAACAACTCAGTGCTCACCTCTCAGAGTGCAAGGGGCTCCGTATCTCCTAACAACAATCCTTTGAGGAATCATCAGCCAGCTCTTCTGAGCCTACTCTACTCGTGTCTGACTAAGGGAGCGTTGACCCTTGAAAACTTACACCCTGAAACTCTTGTTGGTCTCTAAAAGGCTCCTGAAGTCGTTCATTCATTCGTTTGTTCTTTATTATGGTCACTTGACCAATCATATAGCTCATCTACACTTAAATATACAGGAATTCAATAGCCCAAATAAAACAATTTAAAATTAACTCAGTTACAGTACAGTTTCCGAGTCCTAAATATCACCGGACAGAATTTAGCTTACTTGATGAGTAATCTTGGCATTCTTATCAGATAGCTGATAATCAAGTCTAACTGTTTCAGTGAGACCAGAGAATCTGTCTAACAGCAGAGGAATAATCTCATCAGGTGCTTCCTTATATGATGGGCAGCTAAAAAAAATGTGCTCTGTGGTTTCAGCCTCTCTTAGCGGACAGGAGCGAAGCTGTCCTAGGTAGGGAGTTTTGTTATATCTGCCTTCCAGGACTGCAGAAGGGAGGGCCAAACACCTTGCCAGGGTAAACACCCTTTCTGGATCCATTTATTTCTAAAGATGTTAGATAAGCTGCCTATTTCACAATGGCTGAGATCATGCACACAATTAGACCTGACATAGATGTGAATGCCGGGCGGATTTAAAGGGAGTGATCAGACAGCAACATCTGGGAAGCGCCCTGCAGCCATTGGCAACCCATTTTGCTCCACCGCAGAAGCGGAGTTAAGAAACACTAGGGGGAAAATGGTAGTAAATGGGTTGTGACGGGCCACAGATGGACTTTCCCGTGTCTGATCACTCCAGTGTGCTCTCGTGGTGTTGGGATGGTCTGATCAGGCCATCCTGACTCTCTGCCGTTGCCTTTTCCCCCTTCGCAGTATGCAGATCATCACAAGCTCCATAACAGTGTGGAGGTGCGATTCATTGATCTCTTGTTTAAGCGCATGGGGGAAAAATGGGACCAAAAAAATGATTCACCCATGGTTGCGTCTGACCACACACTGATGGACTGCGCCTGCAGCTTCAAAGGGAGGTGTGATTGTGCAACTGCGGGTCAAACTCCACTGGAGGAAATAGCCTCGCACACACACCCCTTGTTTTTCTGGTGCGTGTGACCGCAACCAATATTTTGAAAGTTTGACCACTCATACACATTTGGTAGGCTAGCCATATCAGTTTGGCATTCTGTGTCCTGACTCCTCTGTTTAACTAATCTCTTCGCTTGATCATAAGCACAGCACAGGACAGCATTAGGAGAGAAGCCAATCCCGACAGTGGGGCTCCGAACAGACTGAAGCCAGTTAGATTGAAACTTGTCTTTATTTATGTGGGAATAAACCTTGGGGATTAAAGTGTCCCTTTAGCCATGTATATAGATAGATAGTATACATACCCATGCTTCAACTTTAATGCTGCCTGTCTCTAGTCTCAGCCTAGCATTAGACACACATCTGGGGACCTGTACAATTGTTCTTCGAAACTTAGATTGCACTCTTTATTGGGGAGTGAAACACAAGCTGGGTGGCCCTACAAATGTCCCATACAGTAACTGGGCCAATGTTTTAGTCCTGAATAGTTTAAGAGCTGCCGGGACATAATATCTCCCTTGTGAGCGATGAAATTTTGTTAGAGTATTTGCTGTTCTTTCTCCTGGATTGGCAACGAACATGCTGTGGTTGACCCTTGAGCCAGAATCCCTATAGAACTTTTTTAATTTGCTCAGTCTGATGGCCATTAGTCAACCAGGACCTGGTCTTGGGACTATTCCCAAAGGCTACTGTTTTGGTTTTCTGGTAGCTGATAGCAAGAAATTCGCTTTCACAATATGAGGAGATCTTCCTAAGAGCTCTCCTAAGACCTACTGGAAGCTGCTGGAGTCTAATATAACGGCCCTTCGAGTTGCGAGCATGACAAAGAAATGGGCATCCAGCGGAGCTCCAGCATTACTTCTTTAACCACCCAAGCCCTGAACAACAGGCATCCATTTCAGTGTGAAAGTTAGTTTGTAAATTAAATATGCCAAGTACATCCAGTGACTGCAATTTCAGCCATCAGATTAGTGTTCACCACCACAGTCAAGTAGAACTGGTGAACTCCTGAAATCTGCCTACATCCCCGGTGCTCCCACCACACCTAAGGAGCCACACTCTGGATCCATTTATCCAGGGGTCATTTAGTAGAAAAAGAGGTGCAGGAGCTCATTAGCATAACTCGTTTGCATAACTCATTTGCATATGCCACACCCCCTAACATACCGGAAGTGTGTCAGAAGGCAACACCCACCCCTCAGGCTCCACTCCACAGGGGAGTGAAACTGACCTCCTCTTCCTCCATTCCCTTCCCCATCCAATACTTTGTGCAATAAAAATAAGCATAAAGAACACACCCTCATTCTCTTCCTGCTCCCTTGAAACCACCAGGTTTCAAGTAGACTTGAGATACCCAGGACATGTGCACCACCCATCCCTTTCCCATCCCCTCCTCACAACAAGACACCCTGTGAGGTAGGTGGGGCTGAGAGAGGTCTTTTGAGAACTGCTCATGAGAGAACAGCTCTGAGAGAACTTGTGACTGGCCCAAGGTCACACCAGCAGCGGCATGTGGAGGAGTGGGGAATCAAACCCGGTTCTCCCAGATTAGAGTCCAACTCCTGACCACTACACCAAACTGATGGGGTGGAAGCTGCTGAAGGGTTGGTGAAATTTCTCCAGTACTTATGTGCCATGTGCCCAGATAAAAATGGTATACTTAGAAAATTTAGATGCCACCTTGAGCAAGTCTCTGGAAAAGCAGCACACAGTCATAAAAGGAACAATGATAAAATTATCAATATTAAAACAAAACATTAAAAACAATAAAGACCCTAGCAGGGCTTTCCCCGGGGCGCTGTGCCTCTGCCCTGCTCGGGGAAGCCGAGGAGGGGGTGGGGCTTGGTTATGTGCCCGCCCCCTGGGCTCCTCACTCCCGGAGCTGCGCTCCTGTGCACTCCTACTCCAACGGACCCCTGCATTTATCTAAAGTTGGGGAGAAAGGGCATTCAGCTGGTTGTACGTGAGGCACAACGTTGGGCTGGATCCAAAAACGACTGTCAGAGCACTTCAGTTAGTGGAGCAGGAGTGGCTGATTCAAGCCAAACCCAAGAAAGTCAAAAACATCAAGGCACCATCTCTTTTGCGGGACAGGTTTTCCTGGGCAACTTTTGCACTGAGAGGAAAGAGGAGCTTTGGGGGGACCAATAGAGCTGAGGGTTGGAGTGGAGGTGTCATTCGGATGGCCTGACCAAAAAAAAAAAAAAGATTTCCCCATGAACAACTGGGAAGTGCTGGAGAGGCTTGGGGGGGGGGGGGTGAGAAGGGAACTGGAGAAAGTTGTGGCTTGACATGAGTTTTTAGACGGGTTACGGAAAGCAGGCCGGGGCGGTGGGGGGGGGAGATTTATTTATTTATTTATTTTATTGGGCTTATATCCTGCCCTACTCTATAAGTGGGCTCAGGGCGGTCATAGCATATAAAACATAATAATTATTAAGACATGTAATGTGCTTTTATAGTAGCTAGGGCTTATGGGGAAATGGGGTTTGGTTTGGAGGCTGATTATGGTAGAGTCAAGGCAAGGTAGTTTAGGCGGTGATGGAGCCCGGGGAACTCTGAAGGAGAAACGCAGAGGTGAAAGAGGCTGGAAAGTACATTCCACTCCCCCACCTATTGCCGTTCACCCTGCTCTCCCCAGTCCTTTGTCCTTGCTGGGCATCAAAATCCCAGGATAGCACCCATATGGGTGTCTGGGAAAGCTCTGGGAAATAGGATGGTGGTTGAGGAGCCGTCTCTGCTGCCAGCTGAGAGGACACCAACTGCTTTGGGTCAGTCCCCTCCAGGTGCCACCCGTGACAGGATGAGTTGCTTGCAGGCAAAGCAGAGGGCCCGCCCTCACATTTCTGCGTTTTTTAAATGGGCGCAACTCTGGTTTTCGTTAGCTGACCACAGCATGTTAATGCAGGATGCAACATTTCACAGATATAACTAATATTGTGGCGCAGCATTGCTTCACTGAAAATTGTAGCAATTTTTTAAAAACGCACACACTTTAACTTGTTCAAGGCTAAAAAAAATGTGAGCCCAATATTAAAAAGGAAGCTGATTTGAATATCTCCTCCCTCCTTCAAAGACCCCTGTGTTTTCTTCATTCTTCCTACTGCAAATGGCATTTCGCTCCGTTTTCATGACTGCAAAATTCGTTTAGGAAATTCCCAATAATAGTGCTGCTATTAATCCCAAATCCCTTTGGAGAGGTGAGCCATGGAACTCAGGCCTTCAGAGAAATGGTTACCCTGCTTGCCTGTTCAGAACTGAATCATGCAAATGCCCAATTCAGGTAAAGTTGGAGGATCTGAGGGGGAGGAAGAAATCTAAGCCGGGTCACTAGCCAGGCACCCCAGAATTCGTTTCTCTGTGTTTAGAAGTGTCTTCCACTCACACAAGGTCTGCTTGCCATCACATCCAGTATTTCTGTGGTTTAGATTGTTTAGAGAAGACATTTTATCTTTTATACATTTTATCTTTTTTGAAATTAACTCAGCTGAGCCTTTCCCCCAGCTACCTTCTGTCCCATGTTCCTTCCTTTTCCTCTTTAACTGAATCACAGGAGAAGAATGAACAACATACCGGGGGGGGGGGGGGGAATCAAACAGGTAATTCTCTTAGCCCTATCCTGTTTACCGGGATATAGGGCTGCCAAGTCAGCCCGGGGGGCGGGAGATCCCCCGCTATAGGGGTTCCCGATCCGCCGGCCGCCATTCGGCCAGCGGGGGGAACCCCGCCCCAGAAGTCGTCCGGTGAGGACGACTTCCCCCGGGTAATGACGTCACCCGGAGGTGAGAAGAGCTCCCAGGGGAGAACAACTCCCCCTCACCGGTAAGTCGCTGGCACTTGGCAGCCCTACCGGGATAACACCCCAAAGATTACAAACATTCCATTGTAGGCAGGTTTACTGAGCAAGGTTTATCGAAAGTGTAGGGTTTTTTTTGGTTTATTTGTTTCATAGTACCTCTATCCAACACAGTTAATGCCTTTTAAATTAAAAGGGTGGTGATAGATCCCAAAATCAGCTGACCAGTTACAGAAACAGCTTCTGTAAAAACAAAAAACCAGATCATATTAAGTTCATTGGGGACTTTGTGGGCAATTCTGCATCTAGCATTACTGGGAGGGGAAAGTGCAGCTCAAAACCACATTTAGATACTCCGGGCCAATCCCATACTGACTGCAAAGTCACCCCTGAACGGCCACAAAACAGCCCTAAATCTAAGGTACCATAAAATCCGATGATCAAAGAAAGTGAAAGCAGCATGCAGGGCCGAGGGGAATTTCTGTTCTAACATGGGTTTGCTCAAACAACGGAGGGAAAAGCCAATGCAGAATCAGCCCCTTTTATATGAATGAGGTCCATATGCCGTACCTGGATATTATAAACCACAACTCTAAACTATTCCAGTGTTTGCAGACCTCGAAGGCTCACCCACCTTTGCCCCAAGGGTATGTCTTCTGCAGACACCAGGACGCAAGCCTTATGTCACGTGGAGCAACATGAAAGATGAATGCATGCCCAGAGTGGTGCCCTCAATACTGATTGCCCACCTGTGGGCTTCTTACTGGGGATTAAAGACAAGGTCTTGGAGGACAGATGGCGGGGTTCCTTGAGGCCCTGGCATCTCTGGTCTGATCGATTCAGATGAGCAGTCAGATCTGCAAGGCTGCGAGACGGACGGTCCTCTGAAGATTGGTATGTGCCATTCTTGGAGATGCAGCGGGGGGTGGGGGGGCGGAGAGAAGTGACTAGAAGCTTACCCTTGTCTAATACAGTAGCCTGGGGCAGAACTTCTTCTCCCTGCCTGGAGGTTCTCGTACATTTTATCCTACTGCAGTGCAGTTCAAGTCAGTGAGTGAAACCAGTGAAGCAGTGTAGGGCCAAGAGAATGTGTAGAAAAGGAATTCCAGAAGACCTGATATTCAGGGGTCATTTCGTAGAAAAAGAGGTGCAGGAGCTCATTAGCATAACTCATTTGCATAACTCATTTGCATATGCCACACCCCCTAACATGCCGGAAGTGTGTCAGAAGGCAACACCCACCCCTCAGGCTCCACTCCACAGGTGAGTGAAACTGACCTGCTCTTCCTCCATTCCCTTCCCCATCCAATACTTTGTGCAATAAAAATAAGCGTAAAGAACACACCCTCATTCTCTTCCTGCTCCCTTGAAACCACCAGGTTTCAAGTAGACTTGAGATACCCAGGACATGTGCACTACCCATCCCTTCCCCTTCCCCTCCCCACAACAAGACACCCTGTGAGGTAGGTGGGGCTGAGAGAGGTCTTTTGAGAACTGCTCATGAGAGAACAGCTCTGAGAGAACTTGTGACTGGCCCAAGGTCACACCAGCAGCGGCATGTGGAGGAGTGGGGAATCAAACCCGGTTCTCCCAGATTAGAGTCCAACTCCTGACCACTACACCAAACTGATGGGGTGGAAGCTGCTGAAGGGTTGGTGAAATTTCTCCAGTACTTATGTGCCATGTGCCCAGATAAAAAATGGTATACTTAGAAAATTTAGATGCCACCTTGAGCAAGTCTCTGGAAAAGCAGCACACAGTCATAAAAGGAACAATGATAAAACTATCAATATTAAAACAAAACATTAAAAACAATAAAGACCCTAGCAGGGCTTTCCCCGGGGCGCTGGGCCTCTGCACTGCTCGGGGAAGCCGAGGAGGGGGCGGGGCTTGGTCATGTGCCCGCCCCCTGGGCTCCTCACTCCCGGAGCTGCGCTCCTGTGCGCTCCCCCTCCAATGGACCCCTGCTGATATTTAAGGAGAAACCATGTCATTTTCATCTAGTTGTCAATGCAAAAGTTGCTTGTGCTCAAACCGGTATCCTAACATACACACACACGCAAAAAAAACCCCCCCAAAGCTCATGGCAACAAAAGGTCTTTCAGTTATGGCATCCCTTCCCACCCGCTTATGTGATGAGTACTCACCACAGTTACCACTGCCAGGCCTTCTGCGTAACCTGTGAGTTGGGCTTGGTCCGTCAGGTCCAGTTCTTGCGTAAGCGGAGCACGTGGGGCTCCTCCGCTCCCAGCTGCTCAGAGGGAGTGGGCTCATCTTCTAGAAGGAACGGGCAGCAGGCCTAGTGGGCTCACTGGAACCAGCCTGGTCCTTACGGTGTGTTCGTCCACATTTCCGAATTGCCACAAAGCCATGCAAGTGACTCAGTTTCCCAAATCCCAAACTGGCCTCTGAGAACGGACGGTTCGGCCTCCTCCTGTTTTGCTCTTCTTTGTGACGGGAGCTGCAGTCTGGTTCCCACATTCAGTTATTTTATTCGTAGGCATGCTTGCGACCACACCCCCCCCGCTTTGCTGACAAGACACTGGGAGTGGTGCTTGCGTATCCGATGCAACCGTCGGCCTTCCACAGCATGTATACGTCTGTGCAAGGAAAGTGTAATGTGAAATGTGGTCTTGATGGTAGAATCAACCTGGGTCTGCTGATTCAAATACACTGTGAAATGCCACTGGCTTCCCTTCTTAGTGTATGTATCGTTTGCTGCACTTTTTAAAGCCTTTCTAGGTTCACTGTTTTGCAGTTATGAACCTCTACCATTCTCGCTCTCTCTTTCACCCCTTTCCCTCTCCATGTGTTTTTGTTGTCCCTGTGGCTGACATTATTTTCCATGAGCTGGTTTGGTCTTGACAGATGCTTCCTACCACAGAATGATAAATGTATTGGCTAGAAAATTACAGATATAGCTAGATTTATTCAAAATGTTACCAGCTTGTTCCCCCCCCCCCCAAAAAAAGGAGTGTTAGAAAGACTGATGTGGTTGCTTTATTTGTAGATCGATGTATGTTAACATGTGTTATCAATAGGATTGTGCTGCAGTTGGTCTCAGAAACAACTCGCATAATTGCAGCAAAACGTTTCACTCTGAACTTTCCAACAGCATTCTGTCATTCTGAAGTGACATCAATGTGTGGGAAGAGCGCTGTCAAGAAATGAGGCTCCATTCGGCATCTTTTGCTGATGTCTAAAATGGCTGAAAATTGAATTGGAGGAAGAAGATTGTTTGAATAGTTTTTCTTCGCCCAAAGAAAGTGACAATGAATGAAAATCCTCACCAGTACATCTTAGGCTGGGTTTCATATTTTCAGCTTCAAGGAGTACATTCACCAGTCTGAAAATTAACATGCAGACACATTCTTAACCCTTTTGTGTACCCTGACGAGTTTGGCACAATGCGGCACTTCATTGCCAGCCATCTATCATGGCAAAACTTGTGGACTGTAGAGCGACAGGCTTTCCAGCTGTGAGAAAGAGAGTCCCAGATAGACTGTCAGCAATTATGCTGATCTGAGCAAGGTGGATAGAATAACTGTCCTCTAAAAAACCATATTGCATTTTTTAGGGAGATGTCTGAATGTTATTGTCTTTTCACATGTATCATGAGCGGTGATGGGCTGAAAAGGGTTCAGTAGTGCCTAAAATCCACTGGATTTTGGCAAAAACAAGGAGGGACTCTTTCTCTTAGGAACTTGCTTCAGCTTTAAGTGGGCAGAAGGTTCTGTAGATGGTCCACTGTAAACCAGAGCAATCAAGCAAGAAGGAAGGAGCCTCATATTGTGCAAAGTGCGACCAGTTCAGGTTTCCTGGTCTCTGATTTTATAGGATTCCAAGCAGTCATTCCAGTTTCAAAGGAATGCTCATGCAAGCAGAGCCCCCCTCCCGGAACAAAGCTTCCATCTGCCCCCCCCCCCACACATAACCCCCACAAACCAAGCATCATAACAAATCAATTGGCGGGCTGTTACTACACATCTATAATAATTAAACAATCTGCATTTCCATTTGTGGCAGGCATAACTCATCAGAAAACAAAACTAGGGTTGCAGTCACACACGTGAGATAAAGTGGGGCGGGAGAGAGGCTATTTCCTCCAGCAGAAGTTGACCTGCAGTTGCGCGATCACACAGTCTTTTGAAGCTGCGGGCACAGCCCGCCACTGCGTGATCAGACGCAGTCGCGGGTGAGTCGGGGTTTTTTTACCATTTGTTTCCGATGCGCTTAAATGAAGGATTGATGATTCGCATCTCCGCCCTGAGGGCTCCCTATGGAGTGGGTGATGATGTGCATACTGTGAAGGAGGGGGGGGGGGGGAAACAATGGCACGGAGTCGGGATAGCCTGATCAGACCATCCCAACACCATGAGAGTGCACTGGAGCGATCAGGCAGGGGAAAGTTAGCAACCCGTTTGCTACCGGAATTTCCCCAGGGCCTGTTTACTCTGCTTCTGCAGCAGAGCAACATGGGTTGCTGCTGGCCACGGGACGCTCCCCAGATGTTCGTGTCTGATCACTTTAAATCCACCCGGCTTGCTTCTGTGGAGGGCTTTTTAGTCTGCTGGTTCTGCCTCCCCTTAAAGAATAGCAAGCTCCACTTAAAGAATAGGACTGGCTGCCCATTAATACAAGGACCTTTTGAGGCAAACCAGCAGTCTAAAAAGCCCTCCACAGAAGCAAGCTCCACTTAAAGAATAGGACTGGTTGCCCATTAATACAAGGACCTTTTGGAAACACTGTCCTTACAAATGACTTCAGAAGCTGATGCAAGCAATTTTGTGTATAATTTACATTAGTCATTTACACAGGAGTTGTCATCAGGGCCTCGCAGGTGCACTGTGGCTGCAGGTCCCCATGGCGAACTTGGGTGAAGCACAGCACGCGTTTTGGCCCTTAGAAGGCTGCAGTTTGGCTGGGGATGGCACTGTAACATGCGGCCCGCCCTAAACCATACAAGCAAATTGCTGGTTTTCCACAAAACATGTCAGGCAGTCCTCTTTCATGGGTAGGGTTGCTAGCTCTAGGTTGGAAAACTCCTGGGGGGGAAATTGGGTGGGGGGAGCCTGGTAGGGTTGCCGGGTGCCTTCCTCCTGCCAGTGGGGGGATTTGGGGGGTGTTCGGGAAGTGGGCGGGGACGTCAGAGACACGCTGATGTCACTTCTGGAAGTGACATCATCATGTCGGCAAAGCTGGGGCGACACTCTACTTTTGGGGCAAAACTCTATGGTAAAAACAGCTACAAACCATAGAGTTTTGCCCAAAAAGTAGTGTCACCTCCACCATCACCAACACAATGACATCACTTCCAGAATAGGACTGGCTGCCCATTAATACAAGGACCTTTTGAGGCAAACCAGCAGTCTAAAAAGCCCTCCACAGAAGCCCTCCACAATGACATCACTTCTTGAAGTGATGTCATTGTGTCGCCAACATTGTGCGGGGATATCTGTTAGGGGGTGGGCTTTCCCCTGCTGGGCAGCGGGTGGTGGGCTGGAGCGTGCAAAAGCAGGGGATCCCTGCCCGGATCAGGAACCTGGCAAGCCTAGAGCCCTGGGAGGGCAAGCTTTGAGGAGGGAACACCTCAGCGTAGTATAATGCCAGAGAGTCCACACTCCAGAGCAGCCATTTTCTCCAGGGGAGCTGATCTCTCTTGTCTGGAGATCAGTTGTTATTCCAGGAGACATACAGACCACACCTGGAACCTGGCAACCCTATTTCATAGGGCTTCCAGCAAGTGTATGCTGGAGGAATTCTGTTGTTGGGCAACAGGAATTGCTCTAGCACTATTCAGTTTGTGTTGGTGTTCGAGACGGGCAATGTATTTTAAAGTGACAGATTTTTTGAGCTGCCTTGGATGAAAGATAAGGTGGACATTTTAAAATAAATTAGATGAAAAATGTGTGTGTAACAAAACTCCAGCAGGTGCTCCTGTTACGCAAAAGCTGCTTCAGGAGAGTGCACTGGCCGGTAGAGAAGCATCATGCTTAAGCATCGTTCCCCCAGTCCACATCCGCCCCCCCCTCAAAGTGGCTTTTCCGTAACAGAAGCCAATGTCAGAGTTTTGTTACTTATGCCTGCATGCAACAGATCATTTATACTAATGGTCTTATTTTAGGAAAATTTATGGTTTTGCCAAATAGAGAGCATAAAAAGAGCCCGCATGTGTCTGTGGTCTGTTTGTGTCTAAAAATTAAATAGTGTTCTGAAATGTTCCTGAGAAATCTAGTACTGGAGCTCACAAAGTTCCAGTGATGTAAAATGTGCCATTGGGGAGAATGACTTCTACTTTGGTAGAAACGTTCTCTGGGAGTTTGGCAACCTGTGACAATGTCTGCTTGAAACAATCCTTCTCTTTTGTATGCAGTTGGAACTTGCACATTACTCATATGTGCCTAACTGGAGTAACTTGGGGGTTACTCGGCACAAGGAGAGAACCACAACTCTTCTTGGACCTTTTAACCTGTAGTGGTCATTAATTCATGGAAGCAACTAAGTTGGAAGCAACTGGATGGCACACAACACACGAGACCTTCTTCTCTGCAACCATTTCCTCTTTAAATACCTTACTGAGACCCTCCAGTTACACACACATGCCCTATTCCCTTTCATCCCTGCTCGCATACTTCCCCTTTGAGTACCATTTGCATAAACTCAGCAGATACACATAGAGACCCACCGTTCATACATCTAGCAAGTGGCCACTGCACTGATCATGCTACTTCCAGCCTTGTCCTTCCTTCACGCCAACAGAGAGTAGGTAGCCAAGGACAGTAAGTCTAATGAATCCATACTTCTATAATGTTTCTCAAATATCTATGACCATTTGTACTTGGAGTATTTTGAGTGGCTCAGCCATTTCTCAAGATTCTCCACTGGTCCTGTCTCTGAGGCATCTGTCTGTCAGTGGCTAGCAATTCCTCCATCCAGGACGAGGGACTGTGTATTTAAATGAACTTGGCGTCACTCTGAGCAGATATGGAAACAGAATGCTGTCAGAAAGTTAGGAGAAGGTGAAATGTGACCTTGATCTCAGAAAGAAGAGGGTACATGTATTGCTCTTCAGGCTCTTTCGTCAGAAAAATATGGCTCCTAAGTACTTTTGTGTTTTTGGCCGCCTGTTAATGTTCTGAAATATTTGAATAGTTCTTGTGAGCTTGACAAGAGATGCGAAATAGTCATGTCGGATCCTCACTCTTAGCTGGAGTAATCTTGAGAAGGCATCCTGAGAGAGTATTATAAAGAAAGAGGTTATATGGGGTGTCCTTAGATAGGACAAGGAGCCCAGAATGGATTTTCTTTTCACTCATAAGAACAGGAAGCTGATGAAAGGAAAGGCTGGGAGAGAGACAGTGGAGCGGATCAGAGGAACAGCCACTGCTGAGAGAGGCATACAGATCTGAGCGCCAGGAGAGAGAAACCTGATATAGATTTGTGTTCTAATGACGGGGGCTTGTAGTCTTGTGTCCAGAATTCAACCCTCTAACTTGAAATGCATTTTAACTGTGGATTATTATTATTTTTTTGTCATTTGCAGAAGCAGAGGAGCTGTATCAGAAGAGAGTCCTAACCATTACTGGGATTTGTGTTGCGCTGCTTGTTGTGGGAATAGTGTGTGTGGTAGCTTACTGTAAAACCAAGTGAGTGGTTTTTCTTAATATTCATCTTCCATCCATTGAAAGTTTATGCCATTCTTGAAGGAAACGTAGGCGAAGACAGGCAGCCGGACCCATGAGGTGCTAAATAGTCCTCTTGGCCTGGAATTCGGACATAGGGCTTACACATTATAGTTGTTTGCTGTGTGCCTAGAGGTAGGGTTGACTACTCAGGCTTTGGAAATTCTGGGAGATTTTGGGGGTGGAGCCTGTGGAAGTTAGAGTCTGGCCAAGGGTGGGACCCCACTGGGGCATAATGGTGTACAGTCCACCTTGCAAAGCTGCAGTTTCCTCCAGGGGAACTGATCTCTGTAATCTGGAGATAAATTGCAATACTAGGAGATCTCTACGTCCCCCACGGAGGCTGGCCCCCCACCACACGGCACAACTTCAGTTCTCATCCTCTTGTCCCCTAATAACATTTAGTAAGGGGGGGGGGGGGGATAGGCATAACGATGACATCATGCGTTTCAGTACTCTGCTGTCCATTGTAGGTTGTTGCCTTTTGGGGTGCAGAAATCTGCAATTGTAGTGTCCACAAATCTCCCATTTTGGCTTGCTGAATGGTATGAGAAGGGGAAGAAGGAGTCACTCATCCTCTCAGTGGGTTAGCATCTACTGGGGCTGAAGCTGTAACATGCAGTGCCAGTCTGAATTTTGTCCACACTTGCGGGATTAGCTGTGGACAAATGTCCAAAATATCAAGGGGTACATGTGACATTTTTCCTCCACTGAGGAGGTATCCCATCTCTACTCCAGGTGTCTTTGTCTAATAACAGCAAAGACTTTTTTTTCTGCATTTCAGGACCACAAGCTTTCTGTTCTGGTAACAGCCTTATAAATTTCCTCAAGCGTCAGTTTAAAATAGTGTTATAAACACACTAGAAAGGGTTTGAGGCTTCTTCATCTAGATCCAAGAGATGCATCCTGGGCTCTGAACTGACAGATCCAAATATCAGCTCCAGTGGTGAATTTTGGTCCTATAAACAGGCAGCATGTTTGAGCCCTGAGTGAACCCTGTCTCCTTAGGGTCCAGGCCGTCTCTTAGTATCGTAGAAACCAAAAATGAGAGACCACGGGAGGAAGTGGAAATCCAAAACAACATCCATGACTAAAATAATGAAGAGCCAATAAAGATATGTTTGCAAAATCATTTACTGTAGTAATTACTGTAGTAATTCTGTCAGAGTCCCCAGTAAGCAGCACTCAACAACGTTCCTTTAAGTAGGATCAGTTTATTGAATCAAGAATACTGCATTGCTCTAAACACTATTTGTGTTAAGACTACAGAGGAAAAGAGGGAATGGGATTATATATGGGGTTCAAACTTGGATTGTCAGATGGCTACAAGCCAATGAATGCCAGGGTACCTTTGTGTGGAAAATAACGGCCCCCTGGTTCCCAGCAGGAAACTCACAAGAGAAACCAGAGTCCTTGTCCAAACAAAACCAAATGCTAGAGGAGAATCGAAACTTAGCATACCAGTGTCAAACTTCTTCACCCCCACCTTCTTTATGGCAGTCTAGCTGACAATTCTGCAGAAAATTCTCTTCTATAATCGCTCACACACAACGAATGTTGCGCAATGTAAACAATTCGTTTCACAAGAATTGCTTTATCTGAGCGTGTAGCAATCACAATTCTTATCAATTTCTACTTATCAACTCTTGAAGGAGACGTTCTATGTTGACTCTGTAGTAACAGAACCCGAAGTCTTCTCAAGGGTTCTGTTATTAGAACCCAAGGGTTCTGTTATTAAGGGCTGAGCCGCAGGTTCATGCAAAGAAGGGAAGCATCAAGAAAAAAGATTACCATTGTTCCTGTCCATTTGCTGTTAAAAGCATGGGAGCAAAGAGCCAGTGAGACATTAAGCACAGTTTTTAGAATATATGTGCTACATCACATGGTCCTTTTATAAGCACTACCAGTGAGTCAAGACTAAGCAGAGGACTGGGGGTTTTGTTTTGTTTGTTCCATGATCCCAAGCTTCAAAATGAGGCAGGAAAAGGCCATACAGAGTTGAGTGCTTTGGCTACTTGGAATTGTGTTCCAGCCATGAACATATTTACTTGGAAGTAAGTTCCACTGAGTAATGAGATGCAGCTCCTCACAATTGTGTGTAGGAGTGCAACAATAACTGGCAGTCTAAGGGGCCACATGATGATTCAGTGTCCATGTAGTTTGAGCAGTAAGACTAGGGTTGTCAGCTCTGGGTTGGGAAATACCTTGAGATTTTAGGGGGGTGGAGCCTGGAGAGGGTGGGGTTAGGGGAAGGGAGGGACTTCAGTGGGATATAATGCCATAGACTCCACCTTCCAAAGCAGCCATTTTCTCCAGGGGGACTGATCTTGGTTGTCTGGAGATCAGTTGTAATAGTGGGAGATCTCCAGGTAGGGTTGCCAAGTCTGGGTTGGAAAATACCTGGAGACTTTGGGGGTGGAGCCAGGAGAGGGCAGGGTTTGGGGCAGGGAGGGGCCTCAGCATGGTACAGTGCCATAGAGCCCACCCTCCAAAGCTGCCATTTTCTCCAGGGGAGCTGATCTCTGTCAGCTGGAGATCAGTTGAAAAAGCAGGAGATCCCCAGGCCCCACCTGGAGGCTGGCAGCCCTATCTCCAGGTGGCACCTGGAGGTTGGCAACCTCAAGTAAGAGGGAGGGAGGAAAGGTCTGTCATAAAAGGGACACATGTAAATCATGAGCAGATATTTTCAAGAAAATTGGAAGGAGTGGAGAGAAGGGAGGTTTCCATCACTCTGACAACACTGGATCCCCGACATCCGTGGGGGCCCCCCTGTCTATACGGGGCGGCAGCATCACAGCCAGATGACCCAGGGTTTTCGTGAAATTGGCCTTGCGGTTTCTTGAGGGCCGTTGCAGTAAATGAGGCTTGGAACTGTATGGAACTGTCTGTCACGGGAAGACCCTTTGAAATGCAAATCTGAAAATTGCTGTAATTGTACGTGCTAAATTTTATTGAAAGCATTCATTTAGTTGGGAAGCGATTTGCAGCTGAGAAGAGGAACTAATAAAAGTCTGCCTCAGGCAGATTTACGACAAGAATCTCCAAAATCCACAGTTCAGCATTCTAGACTATTTAAGAGCTAGAGGTAGCTTTGCGTTGAATTAGTTATGAGTGAAATCCCTTCCACTCTGTTTGGAATGGGCTCAGCACGGAATGTGCGTGGAGATTTCTCAGATAAAAGCTTGTCTTTTGCCAAGTTTTCTTCTTGCTTGTGATGTTGGTGTCAGCAAGAAGCATTTACTGCTCTGAGAACTAAAATAAAGAAAATTGATCTCTCTCCCCCCCCCCCACTCACTCACACACACACACACACACACACACACAAACACTCACACAAACACACATGTACATGTTAGAAAACAAAAGTTAAAAAAAGACATAAAGGAGTTTTATGGCTTTAAAATATATATGTAATATTTGGGGACTATTTTTAATTTTTTCTATGTGCTAGTATGCTATCTATATACTAATTCCCAGAGGTTTTTGTGATCCCCAGAGCACTGCCACTGCTGCTGTGTGGGGAGAGGAAGCAGGCAGGAGGCTGGGAGAGTGATGGGGGCAGAAAGAGAGAGGGATGGAGTGAGGGGGGGCAGAAAGAGAGAGAAAGAGTGATGAGGTGGGGAGGCGGAAAAACAAAAAGAATGATGACGGGTCAGAAAGAGGAAGTAACATACATGGAAGAGAGAGAGAGTGTAAGAAAGAGTGGGCAGAAGGGGAAAGTGTGTGAGAGAGGTAGGGGGAGAAGGGAGGAAGCAAAGGTGGGAGGAATGGGATAACCATCCCGCAAGTTACTTGCGGGTCTCCACTTGTTACAGTATGATGCAGTGATTTTTTTCAAATGTTACATAAATTGGGGGGGGGGGGGAGATATTTCATGGGAGAAACCATTTTTCCCTGTGTGGCTTTTACCTTTTGCAGCAGTTTCATAGTTTATTTATTTATTTCTTTTTTGTGTTTGTACTCTGCCTTTCCAGACAAACTGGCTCAAGGCGGGCTATCAACAGTAAAATATCATAAATAATGGTTTACACTTTTAAAAACATAACAGTTACAGATAAAACCACAACATTCTGGCGGCACAACATAGTCCCACAGTGAGCGCAGCGGCAAAGGCTGGACCAGCAGTACCAGGATGGTGAAGGCCGTAGTCCCCCCCCCCCCCCCCCGGTGGCAGCTCCTAAGCAAAAACCTGGCGGAGAGCTCCGTCTTGCAGGCCCTGCGGAAGACTTGTAATAGGTCCCACAGGGCCCTGATGTTGTCCAGGAGCTTGTTCCACCAGTATGGGGCCACCACTGAGAAGGCCCTGGTCCTGGCCAGCCGAACATCTCTCGGACCGGGGAGAGTCCAGCAGTGTTGTGAGTAGGGCTGCCAAGTACTGGCGACTTACTGGCGGGGGGGAGTTGTTCTCCCCCCGGGAGCTCTTCTGGTGCGTGCTCTTTGTGCGCGCGCCATGGCGACGTAATGACATCACCCGGAGGTGACGTCATCACGTTGGGGGCGTTGCCAAAAAGGGGCGATTGCCAGAGCACACACACCTTTTCGCCATCAGTCTACCTAGCTCTTGCTGCTATTCCTACCTACTACCCACCCGTGGCACTTCCCTCACCCCACTCTTCCCCCCTCTCCCCACTCCCCCCCATACCCTTGCTCTCTTCCCCCCAACTCCCACCCTTGGTGCTACATTCCCTCCCCTCACGCTTCTCATTGACCCCCCCCTCACCCTTGCTGCACTCCCCACCTGCCTTCCAGTAGGCAGTTTGGTGTAGTGGTTAAGTGCGCGGACTCTAATCTGGGAGAACCGGGTTTGATTCCCCACTCCTCCACTTGCACCTGGCTGGATGACCTTGGGCAAGCCGTAGCTCTGTACCAGCTGTTCCCTCAAGGACAGCTTGGGAAAGAGCTCTCTCAGCCCCACCTACCTCCCAGGGTGTCTGTTGTGGGGAGGGGAAGGGAAAGGAGTTTGTAAGCCGCTCTGAGACTCCAAGTGAGTGGAGGGCGGGGTATAAATCCAATCTCTTCTTTTTCTTCTCTTACTCCGTTGGCTGGGGGTGGGGGCAGAGGAGGAAGTCACAGGAGGGGATGCTCGCAGGGGTTCCTTTCTCCATTGCTGCTAATTTCCCACATGGTTCAGTGGGGGGAGAGACTTGCAGAGGGGGGAATCCTATATCCCCCCAAGTGCAAAGCTGGGTGCAGCCAGTCTCCTCCTTCTGCTGCCAGGCAAAGGGTTGCATTCCCTCCTGGCTCACCCTTGTGCTCGGCAAGCCCTGTGGCCCCAGTGTTTCCCTAAGGTGGTGGAGGAGGAAGTACAGGCCAGGAGCCAAAGGAGGCCACCACCAAGACTGGCGAAGAGTGAGAGGCGGTTACTGGTGTGGCAGCTTCCCTCATGGTGCCAGTGGCTGTTCCTGCGCCTCAGCAAGTCCATTCTCTGCGCATGCGTAGAGCAAGCAGTTTTACTTTTAGTTTTAAAATTTTTAAATAGTTTTTGAAAGATGTAAGATTTTTCTGCACACCTGGAGAGTCCCCCAAGTGTGCAGAAAAGTCTCTTTACCCTCCATGTGCTCCCAATCTCCAGCAGGGCTATTTTTGGGCAGGAACGCACAGGAACGGAGTTCCGGCTGGCTCCTAAGTTGGCCACACCCAGCAGGAACTCATTAGCATAATAGGCCACACCCAACAGCAGAAACTCATTAGGATTGGCTACCTTAGGGGTATGTGGCCTAACATGCAAATTAATTCCTGCTCCAAAAAAAGCCCTGGGTTTTGACAACAAACAAGGTAAACAGAATAAGAAGCAAAAGGTGGGTGTGGCTGGATGACCACTCTTCTGGTAACATGGGGGTGTGGCCTAACATGCTAATAAACTGTGCTGTCAGTGGTGAGGCCTAATATGCTAATGAGTTTCTGCTGTTGGGTGTGGCCTATTATGCTAATGAGTTCCTGCTGGGCTTTTTCTACAAAAAAAGCCCTGGAAATAAATATCCGCACCCAGGGGCACAGTTGGGAATTAGATAAATAGATGTACAAAGACTTAAGAAAGAAGTATGTAAAAGAAGATGGGAACTCATAATATTCTTGAGAAGAAGAAAAAAAGAATGCAAAGCCTAGGGGATATTTATATCGCTCCTTTATGTAATCTTTGCGGATTCTAGAGGCTGCAGCCAAAAATCTGGAGCAGGCGAGCATGCCTTGAAGGTTAGAATCCACCAAAAGCATATTCCTTCATTCAGAATCCAGGAGGCCCATAAATTTCACCAGTATAGGCTGAATAAATTTGACTCGTATTTCTTTGTAAAGACTACACCCAAGCAAAGTATGTTTGTTCGTTTCTACTTTGCCCGTGCCACATGGACAAACACGCTCAGCCGTAGGCACCTTTTTATAACGACCCTCTAGAACTGCAGAAGGGAAAGGATGGAACTGTCAGATTCAGTAGACAGGGGGCTGGGGAAATCTCTCTTCTGGAAAAGAGCATAAAATCTCTAGACCTTGGCAATATCATCCTGTCTCTCAGTGTCTAGCATTCTCTGCTCGACTCTGGCCCTTGCTTGGTCTACGGCCATTTCCTGTAAAGACTCAGATGACCTTTTGCAGCAGGGCCATCACATTCCCAGTGCAGCCAGAAACAATTAAAAATTTAAAACTAAAAAAAAAATGTACTAAACCCTTGCTTCCCCAACAGAACATGGGTTCATTTGCTAAAAGTGAGCCCAGATATTTGCTTTATATTTCAAGCTAGAGAAGAACTCTTGGGGAAATGATGCTTAGTTTAAAATATGAGCATTTTGAACTCATTTGGTGCGGTCTTTTTAATTACATCATAATTACCACATGGTAGGGGGGCAGATGATTGAATGTCACCCTGGAATTTCTGTTCCAGAACATCACAACTCAACCGTCTTCCACGAAATATGCCTACTTGAGGTGTAATTCTCACCATTCTATAAAAGGTATTCTTGGTTTCTAAGGTGATACCCGTGATCTTCTAAAACATTCTGAGAATTCAGTCTTACTCTTTTGCCAATATGAAGAAACGCACATTCTAGGAGCCACAAACTGATAAAACAAGATCCACATTTCATGTAACACTTTTCTCTGAGGCTCCAAAAGGTTAACACCCATCCACATGTAATGTTATGACCAGATACCTGAGTAAATGTTTTTAACTGTTTACCTGCTACCTGAAGTGAGGCCTTGGGATGTGTAAAGCAACAATGTCTGCATACAGGATGACCTTAAATTCTGGAAGACCAAATTGGAATGTGTGTACTCTTTAACCATAGTGGCTAATGGCTCCATAGTGAAAGCAGAGGTGATAGACGACAGTCTCTGTAGACATGAAGCATATGGGGACAATAAACCAGTGGCTGTAGCCACCACATAGTATTCTGTGAATGTCCTCTTTATTGACTCCAAACTAACAGGGTTGATTTTGCCTTTATGTTTGCGACCTTGGAGCAGGATCCATCACTCTGTTGGTACAGCTGTGCATGCGGCAGAGGTTTAGCAGAGGGCACAATTGTCTCTTTTTCTCCCTACACTCTCCTGGTAACCTTTTGGCCATGTGTGCCAAAATTAGCAGCTCGTATCCACCTTTTTCTGCTCTGCCAAGTCTGAAGGTTTCCTCTGAGCCAAGGAGCCATCCGCCAATGGAAGTTGCTTCTAAGTTGAAGATTCATTAGAACTTGTGCAGTGGGTCTGCAACACATTCTTTAAATCTGCCGTCCACATCAAAGAGATCGAAAGCTACCATCAAGTAGGGCCATTTGAGGGAAACGCTTTTTCAGAGGTTAAAAACAGTAACAAATTCTTCTGTCGAACATATTTTGAGTCCAGTGGCACTTTTAAGATGAACAAAAATTTATTCTGGGTATAAACTTTTGTTTGTGCACTGCATTGAAACAGAAGTCACCAGCCATTACATATAGGTGGAGAGAGTGTTGCCAGGAAGGGCTAATTAGAGTCAAAATGAATAAGTAACTGAGCAATTAATATAGCTAAAACTGGATGGAGGCAATTGGTAAGAAGAAGAAGAAGAGATTGGATTTATACCTTGGAGTTCACCCGGAGTCTCAGAGTGGCTTACAAACTCCTTTCCTTTCCCCTCCCCACAACAGACACATTGTGAGGTAGGTGGGGCTGAGAGAGCTCTGAGAGAACTGCTCTTGAGATAACAGCTCTGACAGAACTATGGCTTGCCTAAGGTCATCCAGCAGCTGCAAGTGGAGGAGTGGGGAATCAAACCCCGTTCTCCCAGATTAGGGTCCACGCACTTAACCAGTACACCAAAGTGGCTCTTCACTATACCAAACTGACCTATGAACATCAGCAAATGAGTATACAGCATAATAAAAGAGTTTACAAACAGATGCGAGAACTGAATAACATTAACATGTGTAGTGAGATAAGAAACCAATATCTCTGTTAAGCTCTGGGGGTTCCATTGTCCTGAGCACTGTAATAACTTGTAACTCAGCAATCTCCTGTTCTAGTCTGTTTCTGAAATTCCTTTGCAATAAAACAGCTACTTTGAGATCCCCCATTCAGTGTCCTGGGAGG